>OX371224.1:37166751-38501374 GCA_947310385.1 Nephrotoma appendiculata
TGTGTACTGCATTAATTCAGCCAATGTATCAAAACGTAATAAGTTTAACCAAAATGACGTATATAAAAAATTTGTTTATATCACTTGCACAAGAAATCATGTGAATACGATTTTGAAGCTGTATTAAAATGGATTAACTTGCGCGATGCAGTGAGTTTCCTCTCCCAATAATACTGGAAACCAATAATTGACCGGCAATTGACGTTTATGACTTGTTGCAATAGGATATAGCCACTTAGGTTCCACTTGTTCATAGTTCAGATATTTTTAAATCACGGCTTCGGTTTCAATTAATGACTTTTAAATTTAGTAAGCAACGCTTTTTTTCGTTTTTGATTTTGAATTTTGAAAAATTAAGATCTATAGCATTAATCTTATAACGTTTTCTGTGGCACAAAAACCTTGATTCTGGATCAATAATTTGACGTAAATTTTTGATCCAACATGGCTTTGTTTACATTTTTTGTGTTTTTATTTTTTGATACCGGATTAATTATAAAATCCAAAAAATTTGTTGGATTTTTGTTGACGTTTATTCCCACATATAAAAAAAACTAAACATCATAAGAAATTGTCCAAAAGACGTCGTGGCATTTCTATTTTATTATATTTGTGATTATAGTTGTGTTTAAAGTGAGATTTGTTTTTTGCCACCGAAAATGATATTATTTGATATTATTAAATTTGATTTTCTTGAAAATTGCTCCTGAGAATTGTAGTCGTAGATTGATTGTGTGGTTCGTTGCTGCTGGTCGGTTCGAGGAGTGTTCAATGCAGCTGTTTGGGTCCTCGAATTTACGTTTCCCGTATGACTACACTTTGGACAATTAATTTTGGAAAATTCATCTGTACCACACCCACGGCAAAATAATTTTTGTGGCGCTGGACAATTCAGGAATGTGTGACCCACGTCATGACAATTCCAACATACAAAATAATTTGGTTGGTTTGAATTAAAATTTTGATTAAAAGTGCACATTTGATTAGATTGAATTAAATTATTAAATGTATGCAAATTAGAGCTTATATAATTGCTAGAATTTTAATTTGTTGAATTTGGAATAGAAAATTTTGAATTAATATCCGGTCCCGTCCGTTAAATTCTGCTAATATCTGCCAAACTGCTTAGTAAAATTTTCAAAATTCCCATATCCAAAAGAACAAAATGCTCACACACCATATAAATTTGAATTAATATCCGGTAATAAATTTGATTTTAGCGAAACAGGTGTAACAGGTAGCATAGTGTATTGAACCTCAACAGATCCAGAAGCTTTACTGACATTTTGAATTCTGCAGAATTTATCCGGTACAAAATTATGTCGCTTTCACATATCCTCAAGCGCAACACATCTTCTAACCAAAGTATTGATTGAATCAATCTCCTGATCAGCAAGATGGTTTTGAAGACCAATATTCATGTTGCACCGTAGAATCTGCTAAATGTCCGAGTCAGGAATAGGATTGCGAAATCGAAGAGTTAGCGCAAGTATTTCGTTGTAAAATTCGATAAATGATTCACATGTCTTTGGTTTCCGAGAATCAATCAACCGACAAATGTTTGGAATCAATCAACCGACAAATCATCCGTGCGACGATCTTGGAATCGTTCAATAATTACAGCTTTAAGTTGGAACCAAATTGCATTAGAATTCCGTTCAAGATAACACCAGTACCAATTAGAAGCAACTCCTTTTAGGAGAACACCAAATTGATCTTTCAAGGTATTACCAGGAACCCAATAAGTACGTGCTAAGTGTTCTACTCTAAAAAGGAATCGTTCAATTGCAACTCCATCTGTAGTGCCATCAAAACCAATTTTCCACTTTGATAATTGATATTTTCCGTCAGTAATGTTGATGTTGATTGAATGATTAAAATTTGGAAAAGAACCGGGTACAATGTTATTTCTGGACTGTTGCCCAGTATAATGAATTTGTTGAGAATTTGGTGGTGGGTTATCGAAGTTTAAATTTGAAAATTTGCCTCAACAACCCATTCTTTATTAATAATCATTACTATTACTAGATGTCATATTATTATTTACAAATTGTCGATTTGATTTTTCGAGGTGTAGAACATATGGTTTGTTGAGAAGAAATAGATGATTGATTCGTCAATAGAGCCACCGTTGTCAATACAATTGTCAATATGTGTCTGTAATAATTGGGCCTCTTTAAGGGCGCTAAGACAATTAGATTTATAACGCTTAGTTGATTTAGACAATCTTTCTAATCTCATAATTACATGATTAATTCTTGATTTAATCGGAACAAAATTATTATCATCTTGGTCTTCATCTTTTAGATCTACAAAACAATCTCAGAAATCTGATATTTTTAAAAGGCATATTCGAATTTCCCTATCTGGATTTTTAGAAGCTGCTTTGTATGGTTTGGAAGGTTTAAGAGCCGGAATATTAAATTCTTCAGTCACCAAATTCTTAAGAATATCAAATTTAGCCGACTATTTTTTTTGTTGTTTTTGCTAGATTTTTTGTTTATTTTAATTTTCTTTAAATATTTTGAATATATTTCATAGTTTTTTTTTTGTTATTCATGTTGCACAACATGTGATTATTTTATAGTTTGTAAATCTTATGATGATGGTTATTCCTAGGCACTATTATTGCCTTAAGGTATAGTGTAAATCCAATCCCACGCAATATAGACAACTCACGAACTGAGCTACCGGTGTTACGCACACTTAAAGGTAACAGACTCCGAAGATGACATCCCATTAATTGTAATCCGTAATAGAGCGGCAGAAGAGAGAACAGCAAGTTTGTATAATAATTTACCGGAATCGCTAAAAAGTCATTTAATATTAATAATTTTAGAAAAAATCTAAAATATTATTTGCAAACAATTATTCTGGATTATTTTTGATATTTCTGAAATTTTTTAAATTAAAATTAAAAAATACAATACAAATGGAACATCTAAATCCAGAATGAGTGAGTAAATGTTTGTGGTATTGGTTTTTCTTAATACAGCTGCGAGCAAAAGTATTGGGCACCCCTATTGTTTGTCATTGTCTTAACAATTAGTGGTTAAATATGCGTTTTAGGTTTTACTATTGAAATAAAAAACACAAATAAAAAAATAACAAATATTTAAGACACCTAGCTGTGTTTTAAGACGGTACTTCTTCGAATTTGCTATTTTACGTTTAGAGTTTTAGTTTGTTATCAGTGCTTGCAGTGAACATACACGTGTTGTAATCAATTATATTGCTACCATATTAGTAAAGACTAACATTTATCGCATTAATTATGCCTAAACAACGAAACTTAGTAAAGAACAGCGCTTAAAAATTCAGATTTTGCATGAACAAGACATGTCTCAAGTGAAAATAGGCCAAGAAGCAAAGTGCTCGCGTTGTGCAGTGCAATATTCACTAAATCGCTTCAAAGATATCGCTTCAAAGTTTTAAACTCAAGTGCTTTTGTTCATGTGTGTGGAAAATTTACAATTATGAGCAATCGCCACAATATAAGTGATGTTATTAGTAGTGTAAATCGGACACCGTCGGCCGTCCTCTGTTTGTATACGGCATGCATTTTCCATCTGCATAGATGGCAAAATACTGAAGCCGCAATGCCATTTGGTGTCCCGATGATATGAATCGATCCACAACGATATGATGCAGTTCTAAGTATGTTATGGGTGAATGAATTATATTCTCGATATAAACAGAAAAAAATGGTTCTTTGACATACACTGCAACGACAAATGCTCAACTACCGCTGCCGCATTCACATGAAATTATACCAGAGTCACACAAACCAGCAAAAGTTTAATAGATCTTTTGATAACTAATTCAGTAAATACAAAATGTGAAATTATAAAAGAACAACAAATAAATGATCATTGTATGTTATGTGTGGATATAAGCAGAAACAATTCACAGTTACTTGATAAATTTAAAGAAATTAGATCTCGGAAAAATTATTCTGGTGAAATATTAAATTGTGTCCTAATCACTAGACTGCAGCACTACAGAACACAGAATGAATTGAATGAAAAAGCTGAAAGCTTAATACTGGAGTTAAAGAATGCGATTAAACAACTGACGCAAACAAAAATTGTTCAAAGTAGAAATAAAATCCCTTGGTTCTCAGAAAATTTGTCATTATTAAGACAAGAAAAGGAGCGTAATTTTAGTATTCTGAAATTAATAAATTCAAGCGAGAATTGGGAAAACTATAGAAAAGCTAGAAATATTTACAAACAATCGTTAAGAAATCAACAATCTGAATACTTCAAGAATAAGTTCATTGAAAACCAATATAATCCAAAGGAGCTATGGAAAACTCTCAAATCTATGTATAAGACTAAAAATACGATGCAATGGAGTATTCAATTTAATAACAAAACATTCACCGATAAACAACAGATTGCAGATGCACTAAATCACTCGTTTGTGTCCAGTGTCGTAGATATTCACCGTAACATCCCTGAAATATCGGATTTTGAACTTCCTAATGCTGTTTTGAACATACAAAAATTTCAATTCCAACAAACATCACAAAACGAAATATTAAAAATAATAAGCAGAATAAAATCGCAATATGGAATAGATGGTATAAACAAAATTGTCATGCTGGATGCAATGCAGAATCAAATGTTCTCTGAACATTTTACTGATATAGTTAATTGTAGTTTAAGGCAAGCAGTGGTACCAGATTCATGGAAAATATCAACAGTTGTTCCCATTCCAAAAATTTCGAAGCCAACCACGCCAGAAGAGCTCCGGCCAATAAATATGCTCCCACTGTATGAGACTGTTCTGGAACGAGTAATTAAAAACCAACTGGTAAATCATATCGTTGATAACAATATATTGGTTGATCAACAATCTGGATTTAGAGAATCCCATTCTTGTGAAACGGCCTTAACCCTAATGTTGGATAGCTGGAAAAGTCAAATAGATGACAACAAAGTAATCATTGTAGTCTTTTTAGATTTTAAAAGGGCTTTTGAAACCATCGATAGAGGAATTCTACTTAAAAAGTTAACCAAGTACGGAGTTGTTGGGAAAGAACTAGAGTGGTTTAACAGTTATCTTCAAGGGAGGCAACAATATACGAAAATTGATAATTACACATCGTCACTAATACAAAATAATCTCGGAGTACCTCAAGGATCAGCCCTGGGTCCGTTACTCTTTATTCTGTACATTAATGACATAGTCGATGTTATTCAAAATTGCAAAATAAATATGTTCGCAGATGATACTTTACTTACTATTTCGGCAACAACTCTTCCAGAAGCAGTGCAGAAAGTAAACGAAGATCTCGAGAGTCTACGGAAATGGCTGATGTTTCACAAACTATCACTGAATATCTCGAAAACGAGGTACATGCTCCTATCAATCAAAGCAAAGTTCGAGAGTAATGTAGATATAATCGTTGACAACCAAATTATCGAACGAGTAAAACAGTATAAATATCTTGGTGTTATTATCGACGAGCACTTTAGTTTTAACGATCGTTTGGATTATATCGCTAAAAAGATGAGTAAAAAACTTGGATTTTTCACCAGAACTAACGACAAATTACCAATGCAGACAAAAGTTGTTTTTTATGAATCAATTGTGACTCCACATATTGATTATTGTTCTTCTGTGCTGTTTATCATGAATCAAACTCAAATTACACGTCTTCAAAAAATTCAGAATCGATTCATGCGACGTATCTTGAATGCGGAAAGTAGAACACACATAAAAGACATGTTGGAAATTTTAAACTGGAAGTCAATCAAACAGAGAATACAATTTAATGTGTTAAAATTCTTGTTTAGGCTGGAAAAGGGAGATCTGCCAAAATATTTAGATACTTTGCTTTCTTCTAATAGAAATGTTCATACTTACAATACTCGGAGTACACACTTCAGACTACCAATGTATAGTAAATCATTTTCACAACGGTCGCTGGGATATAATGGAGTAAAGTTGTATAATTCATTGGGTGACTATTGCATGCTAGGTGAACTTCAAGAGTTGAGTATGGTCAATTTAATAAATTATTGCATACATTCATTAAAGATAAAGTAGACATTTAGTATATAAAATAAAATTTAATTAATTTAAATAACAATATATTATAAAATGTCATTATTGATAAATAAACAAACAAATAAATAAAAATAATAAATCCTTGTTCCGGAAAGAGTAAACCCAACTGAGGAATATTTACCAACAACATTTGAAACAGGTGAAACCGGAGAAACATCTGCACCAATATATCAACCATCAAATGTCACTGCGCCATGCAATCACATTGAAATCTCGCAAAATCGTTTGGATATTATGGTACGACGCCTGAAACTATTGCAGCTGCAAGCCATTCTATTGTCAAAGGATTTAAAACAAGTGGACCTTTTGGCTCCAAATGTTGGGATATATGGAGCAATAAATCGTCATCGTCATTTTATGAATTTTTTCAAATCGATTGAGAATAATTCGCTCGCTTTTTGCACTGATATCCGAGATTTGGTATCCACAATGCATATAATCCCGAAGATTGGCGATTGTTTATCGATTTCTCTAAAAACAGCTTGAAGGCAGTTCTCCTTCACGTTACCAACTCAAAGAATTCCATTACAATTGCACTCAGCACAAACATAAGAGAAACCTATGCATCAATGAAAAAAATCATTGATTTGATTAAATACAATGACCATCAATAGAAAATTTGTGTAGATTTAAAAGTGATAGCTCTTAAGTGGTTTGCAATTGAATTACACTAAAAACATGTGTTTTATATGCATATGGAATAGACGTTTTAAAAGCGACCAATACATCGAATGGAACTGGGTTTTATGTGAGAACATTAGATTGCGATACGACAGCATTGTTGAGGCTTCACTTGTACCAATTAAAAAAATATTGTTACCACCACTTCGTATCAAGAGTAGTTAAAAGCTTGGAGTAGTTAAAATTTTTATAAACGCGCTGAATCCAGATGGAAATGCGATCACCGAATTGCGTCGCATTTTCCACGGTTAAGTAGAATGAAAATAAAAAAAGGTTGGTGTTTGAATCTATTCGAATCTAAGTTTTGATCAAATGAAATTTCATCTCGCGTCTTGATGCATGCCTGCTTGAACAGTGATGCATTTTAAAATGCTCTCAGTGAACGAGAGCTTGTGGCATGGAAATGTGTAAAAAAAATTATTAAGAATGTGCTCGGAATTAATCGATCCGATGATTGGTGCCGATATATTGAAAATATGCTGACCGCTTTTCATATTATAAACGTTAGAATGTCATTGAAAATACATTTTTTGTATTGTCATGTGGAAAAATTCGCCGAACAATTACCAGCCAAATCCGATGAGCACGGCGAGCGTTTTCATCAAGTGACGGCAAGGCTCGAAAATTGGTACAGCGGCAAAAAGTTAGATGCACCCTTAGGTGACATTTATTGGAACTTGCAAGAGGAAGAAGATCCCGAAGACGACACGAACGAATTAGAAAATTAACAGTTAAGAAATATGTTAATTTTTTAAGGAGAAAAAATTGAAAAAAATCACAATAAAATCAACTGAATCGATTTAAAATTCTTTTAAATAGTTTCTATTGTATTTATATTTGTCGGTGCGATGCTTATTTGATTGATTTAAATTTAATAAATGGACAAAAAATGATTAAAAACGTGTGTCTCGTCGAAAAGAAAAGCAAAAAAAAAAATAAAAATAACACAAAAAATGTGAATAATAAATGTAGATGTCGTTTTTCGGTTTTGATGTGTTCCGCAAAGTTGTTTATCTTGGCTTGCGCAACAACTTTGCAGAATAAAACATAACGAAAATCTTAATGGTTAAGGAGCTATCAACGTGAATATGAGGGTATATTTTGACAAATTTTTGACTCAGAGCCAAAACATGTCGAAAGTGATATCTCAAAAATAGGGACTAACTTTGAAATAGGACTAGCACCATTGAATTCAGCGTACTCGAATTAGGTTTACCCACCCCTGGGTGCCCAGCTTGTCACAAAAAAAAAAGTTTGCGATTCAAGCACAGTGTTATTATTAAGTTTTCTTGTAATAAATAAACTAGATCAAGCACATATAAATATAATATTTAATTTTTGTAATTAAAAATATAATAAAAATGAATATGTTTGGAAGAAAAAAAGTTTTAATCCAATATCGAATTTACTATATAAAATTTCGCCTAACGTAGTATTTTCTGAACATGAAGTTAATAAGTGGATAACTGAAAATTCCTTGCCCAAAAAGATTTTAACAAGAGTTGGAAAATAAAGTATCCGAAGAAACAGTCGAAATTTTGGAAATTGTTCAAGTAAAACATGAACAAGGCGTTAACTGATTAAATACTTGTTTAGATCGGGCAGAACTAATGTTAAGATAATGTTTTCTGAATGTCTCTTTAAATAGAATTTTATACGTAGTTATAATTTTATGTGATTTTAATTGGTTGCAATTATCGAGTTTGTACCATATTTGGTTTTTTTTTATAGAATTATTCCGGGTTAACCGATTGAACCGGTTCGACTTGAGCATTTGAGGATACCCGAAAGTCTCATCGGATTATAGAGGCTAAAAAATTGAGGCTTCCCGTGATCCCTTCAGCCGGTTTATAAGGGATTACAAAGTTCAAATCGACTGAATCGGGTGGAACCGGTCCAAACTGTTTAATCCAGTTAAATGTCGAATGTTCTTATTTAGAAGATAGACATCCAACTAAACAATAATCTTAAAATAATTATAAAACTCAATACATTTAACATAATTAATTAAATAAATTCATTAATATTAGTTATCAGACTTAAACCGATTTTCGGTATTTAGGTATTTATTGCACATGAGTTTGTGTGAAATTTCATGAAGCAATTGCGATCATTAATCAAGCATAAATGGACGTTACATTTTTGGCAAAAAGTAAGCGTTCGCTCTTTGCATCGCGTAGCTTCTTTACTTTTATCTGCTTCTGGCTAATTTCCAATACTATCATATCGAATGTTTTGGATTGGACGAACTTCAGATCGATTTCTTATACTGGGCACTGAATATGGTGCACTACTGCACGAAATTCCAACAGGTCCTTTATTTTATTTTGTTGTTGGCCCCGTTGAAGCATTTCTTTTTTGTATTCCATCCAGCTCGATGAAACTGCGAAATCCAGAAAATTCGTTATGCCATATAAGTTCCATTTTCTGGATTTTATGAACGTGCGATAATACGATAAGGTTTGATCAAGTATGTCCACTCCGTCCATACCTTTGTTGTACATACTTATCACTTCAGGTTGAGGAATTTCGATATGGCGCTTAAGTGTATTGCCCCATCTCGTAGCCAAACACAAATCTCTTTTCCCAACAAAATTTGATGCGATGTGGATCGGTTTGTTGTCCAACCATTTTATATAACAACATTTTGATCACGATCACTTAGCTCTTCAAAAGACCCACGTGGAAGCTTTTTAAAATCTCTGTCCTCTTGAAACGGTGGCTTATAAAATCGATTGATTCTTGCTGTTCCTGCAGCATTAATTTTTTATTTTTTCAAATTTCGGGGAGGGTGAAGGACGTGAAGTAGTTGTCGAAGAATAAAGTATAACCCGCTTTATTGATTCTTTGTACTAAATAAAGCACAACCGCCGCTCCAAATCCAAATGGTTTTTTGTTATAGTCAGACAGCTCCGAGTATGACCCTTGATATAAAAAAAAATCATAAGGTTGGCCACTGCTCCCACAGTGCAAATAATTTAATTCCCCATTTGTTCGGTTTGTTCTTTATATATTGTTTGGCACTTAGTCGACCTTTGAACGGAATGATTTGTTCGTCAATACATAAAGTTTCCCCTAGTTTCAGCAGTAAAAAGCGCTCTCGAACTGCGTTTATAATAGGGCGTACCTAAAATTTAAATATAAAGTCAAGGGATTGGCAAATCGTATTTTTTTGATATAATTACCTTTATAAATATATCTTTATTATTTTGAGAAATCTCAAAATAATAATAAATAAAGATACAAAATAATAATAAATAAAGAATACCAAACAGTCTTTTCATTTCTTTTATATTCGTTGGGCAAAACGAAATTCCCTGCTGTAAAGCGTATACGTTAGTATTGTGAACCATCAACTCGAAGAGTTCATCGATGATAACATTTCATCAGTTTCTAGGATAGTCAGTGGATCCTCGTCATACTGAATTTGTGATCTACCATATTCTGGCCGCCGTCTCCATTGTATTTGTTTTTTTGTCCGTTAATTTCATGTTGAAATCACCGCGAAACCAAAAACTTGTATATCGATATTTTCTTCTAAAACAAATTCGTTATTACCGTCTGATATGAAACATCCATTTTCCAAAACGACTGGACTCCTGTTGACTAATTCTGAATTCTGCTCGTCAAGGTCTATTTGATTTTGTTCCTGCTCCTTTTCTATGCGACTTTTATTCGAAGTTGATTTAGGAGTGGGAATGCTACCACGTTCTTCTTCAACATCAAAGTTAAAAAAAATAATGTTACTCTGCTGAATATCATCGCAATCTGATTCTGAATCGTCACTTTCCATTAGAATAGCGAGCACCTCTTGTTCCGTTAATTTTCGCGCCTTTTTTATTGCTAAAATTACATGAGCGAATTAAATTTGAATATATACATAAATTATATAAATATATAATTTAATAATTATACGGAAAACAGAAACGAATTATGTTATATTCAATAATTAAGTGCACAATTGTTACTAAATAACGTTTTATTGCATTTAAATGTACATGCATTTATTTCGCATTTTTACAGAATGTAAATATTAATTATAATCATAAACGCACATTATAAACAATAAATAATCATTATTTAATAGTTTTCATAATGTTATTTAAGTATTTGTGTACACTTACCGGTAAATATTATCTTTTTGTACACAGCCCAACTGCTACTGAAAAAAACCACTAGTAACTGATGTAAAAAGTTAAATATTTATTGTTTTGATGGGATTTGCCTCTTTTTCTCTACGAATGGCATTAAAAAGACAATCTGGCAACACCAATTTCCTCGTTTTGATAGCATAACTTTAGGGCGTTTAAATGTCCAGTGCTTTAAAAATCATGTACATTATAATGTGCATCAGTAGCGAAAGGGTCAAATAATCAAAAATGCGTTCACCATTCCAAATCAGCTCTGACAGTCATTTCAGACTATTTTAAAGCTTGTTGATTGTTTTACAGAGTGATTTTCTAAAATATTTTGTTTTTTGTTTATATACAGTTACTGAAAAAGTTTACGTACACCGCATTTTTTCAAATAAAAACTAAAGAAAAACACTTCCATCTTTAGAATTTTTTAAAACTATCTCCTTTATATTATAGTTTCATGTCCTTTTGATTGAAATGTATCAAGTAATCGAACATTTTTTCAAGGAAATGTAAAAAATATTAAACCAAAACGAAAATTGTTACAAAAATGTATCAAAAAAGTTTACGTACACTATCTATCTCTCACTATCTATCTATCTCTATTTTATTCATTTTTTCGCCTTTTTTCATTTTATGTAGGATTTCTAAATTACTGTCATATCCCGTGTACGTTTTGAAGAGTCAGATGTCCTGCATATTTGAACTGTGTTGTGTGTTTTCCAACATGTTTTACGTGTTATTTAAATGGTGTAATAAAACTCTGGGGGCCTACTATGAAAATCGAACGTCGACGTTTTTTGTTCGTCGTTTATATTCAGCAATAGTAATTACCATTGCTGAATATAAACAACGAACAAAAAACGTCGACGTTCGATTTCCATAGTAGGCCCCCTGACCAATTTCTTCGCTGTAGAACGCCTCTTTATTAGAACGCCATTTTACTACCCGAAAGAACACGTAAAATATGTGGAAAAACCCACAACACAGTCCAAATATCCGGTCCAAATATCACCGGACAAGTGGTGCAGTGGTTAAAGCTTCGGCACTTGGACCGGGAGGTACTGGGTTCGAATCCCACCAGAGGCTGGATGCAAAGCGAATTTTCGTCATCGATTACGATCGGTAATGTTAATAAACACAACTAAGACCCTCTGTTGGAGTGCAGAATTCAGCGCCGACCCAGCTCGCCGTTTACAGGTTGACATGGAGCTTGCAATGTGCAGGTGGTATACTGTAATTGTGTGAATGGGTGGTCTGTGCGTGAATGAAAGGGCGGTATTAATTGACCTTCAAAGGACATTAAATCCACTGGACAATTAATACTTCCTTTTAAAAAAAAAAAAAAAAAAAAAAAAAAAAAAAAAATATGCAGAACATCTGACTCATCAATACGTACACGGGATATGACAGTAATTTAGAAATTCTACATAAAATGAAAAAAGGCGAAAAAATGAATAGAATAGAGCAGTACAAAATTTATTAACATAGGAACAATCCACAACTGTTGAACCATAGGATGCTTTATAACGAAATACTCGTATATAAAGATTTGTGTACCAAAAATTAGAATAGTATAAATAGTTGTTGAAGAGAGAGATCTCGAAAATAAAATATAAAATTAAATAAATTAAATTAAACAAATATGGGTAAAGGACGTGAAATTTCAATGGAAACACGAAAATTAATTTTAAAACTATATATGGAGAAAAAATCATTAAGAAAAATTGGTAAAATTCTTGGTAAACCACATTCAATTATACATACGTGTACATACAATTATAAAATCTTACGGAAATACGGGATCTTTGAAGTCAAAACCACGTTCTGGTAGACCAAAAATATTGTCTCCAAAAGAAGAGCGGTATATAGTAAATACCATAAAAAAATATCCCAAAAAATCTGCACCAAAAATAGTTGCTGATATAGAAAATTCATTTTCAAAAACTGTAAATCCCCAAACCGTGCGAAATATGCTTCAACAGGTTGGTTATCATGGAAGAGTAGCCAGACGTAAACCAAATATTTCTCTGGTAAATAAGAAAAAAAGGCTACAATTTGCTAAGGAATATTATGGGAAGTCAGAAGATTTTTGGAAACATGTGGTATTCAGCGACGAATCCAAATATAATATCTTTGGATCAAACAGACACACAACGGTGTGGAGCAAACCCAACACACAATTTGAAAAAGAAAATTTACTGCCAACAGTAAAACATGGAGGAGGAAACGTAATGGTTTGGGGTGTATGTCGGCGTCAGGGGTGGGCACCTTAGTTTTTATTGAAAACAGAATGAACAAAATGGATTATCTTAATATTTTGAAAGAAAATTTACACGCCAGTGTAGATAAAATGGGAATAGATAGATCTAAATTTTGGTTTCAACAAGATAACGACCCTAAGCATACCGAAGCAGCTGAATACACACACCTCCACAGTCTCCAGATATGAACGCCATAGAACATTTATGGGAACTACTCGAAGGCGCATTAAAAAACACGAAATTACGTTTAAGGAGTCATTAAAGAGAGCACTAACTGTCGAGTAGAATGAAATTAGTGAACACGACAGAAAAAATTTGGTTTTGAGTATGAATCGTCGCTTGGAAGCTGTGATAAAAGCCAAAGGAAATCCTACAAAATATTGAAGACCAGGTTATTAGTAAAATTTATATTTTTGTTTTATAAATCTGAAATGTACGTAAACTTTTTTGATATGAAAATTGAAGAATTTTATGTTTTTTTTTGTTAGTTTTTTATTTTTGAGTATGATGTTTATGTCCAATTGTCTTATCAGCATAACCTAAAACATCCATGAATACAATAAAAAAAAGTTAAACACGAATAATATTATAGAGAATTTTTATTTTAAATTGTTTGTACGATATTGCGCTGTACGTAAACTTTTTTGAGTAACTGTAGAATTATTCCGAGTTAACTGATTGAACCGGTTCGACCACTTTAAATATTTGAGAATACCCGAAACTTTCATTCGGATTATAGGAGCTTATAAATTTCAATCCGAGACGAACCGGTGGAATCGGTTCAGACCAAAAGAAAAACTAATCGGTTCATTTACTTAACATGAAATTATTATGTACTGCAATTTATTAAGTATTTTATGACATTCTTTAATAAAACACCAGCAGTTTAATGATTCCTATACGATAAAATAAAAATTGCTTAATTTTATATAAGAATTCTTAATCTGTTCAGGTGTATAGTAAATCCACTTGCAAGTTGCATTTAAATGCTGTTGCAATTTATATACCACAAATTCCAATTCATGAATGAATTTTTGTGCTACACATGCAATAATAGTTCACAAACAAATAGTACACCAAAAACTTGACACATTATTGACAGATTGATATTTAATCATCCGCGTGCACATACTCGTATTGTTATTATACCGCCACAAATTTAGCGCCACTCACACATCATGGCGCTACATACCTTCTTATATTTTTATATAATATACAAATGTATATAAATACATATTTTCCTTATCTTGTGTATGCATACAACGCAGAACAGAAAATCGGTATGCGCTCGTGTATTCTTCTATCTCTACTGTATAATTATTTTCAATGAGAAATTATATTCAAGTATAAGAATGATAATCTAATATAATATATTGTTAATGGTTAACTTACACACATATTAATATGTAGATAGGTATATAAGTGTTTGTACATAGGTATTATACATAATCTGAATTAATGTTTATCGCGTGGAATGATACAAAATTTCTGAATTTATTTTTGTAGCATACAAAATTTTGCAAAAAAAAAATTTTACGGAACCGCAAATCTCAAGTCTTCAAATTCACAATGCTCCAGATACTTCATAATATTGTTTACATAATTTTGTTGTTTTTATTTATTTATTTTTTTTTTTGCAGAAAACTTTTACAAACTTTTAGTGTTTGTATATGTATTGGGTTGTTGTTGTTTTTGAAATCCAATTATATGAGTGTAGTAGTAGTTTTTTTTTATATGATTACGATTTTCGCGTTTTGTTTTGAATTTTTATTTTCAAACTCTGAATGAGACTTGAATTTTAAAAAACAAAATTCACTGTGTGTTATTTAGTAAGTTACCGATCGCGCTCAAGGTAACAATTAAAACGGGCTAAGAAGCAAAAAGATTTAAATTTTATTTAGTGTTTTGTCAATTTTTTTTTTTTATTTATTTATTTTAAAATATTAGTGAATGTGTGGTGTGTTATCATCAGCCAATATACACGTATATTGTGTCGTATATGGTTTTAAATTTCAAAATATTAATATATATATAAATTTTTTTCGTGCAATTTAAAGTGTGTGAGCTTACAAAAAATTAATAAAGTGTTTAAAAAATATAAAAAACAGTTTTAAGTGGTTCAAAATACTTCTTCAAAATTTTATAGTGTGACATGTGCTTAAGTTTTTTTCTGTTTGAAGTGAAAACTATCAAGGAATATATATTTATATAATTGGATTACGAGCAACAACTACAAAATAATACTTGTAATAAAAATAATAATTAGGATATTATGTACATATATAAGAAGAACAAATAAATTTTCCTTGTAATTATCCATTTCTTAATAAGGATATTTTGGGCGCATTTTGTTATTATTATACACCTATATAGATTTCTTAAGATACACACATAAAGTTAACGCGAACCGAAAATATTCACTTCTTTTCATGCTTTTTGTAAGTGCGTAGATAAATGATTGCGTAATTCTTATTTTCGCGAAAGACGAAAAAAAAATATATTAAAAAAAAAAAAAAGAAATTAAAATACAGTCACAGCGCGAAAAAACGCGAATTTTTGCAACGTGTATTTGTTTAGTAATATTTGCTTTCTTGGCGTTTGATTAGGTTTTATCTCAATATCCTTTTTAAAAATTAGTAAAAAACCGCATATATTTCTTTTTATGAGTTTCAATTACCATCTAATCAGAACTTTAGTTAAACATATACATATTGTTATTTAGTACTTTGGCTTTTAATGCATGTACAGTGGCTCGCATACATACATAGTTCGTTTATTAATGTCGCAGTTAATTTCCTAATAATATCTTCATGTAAATTCCAACAATTCATTATAATAATAATAATGAACATTTTTTTTCATTATCAAAATAATGCGTAATTTATAATACAGTGAAAACTCATACATTTTTTTAAGTACACTAAAATTCGAATTTTTTTTTCTTAAATTATACAAAACTATCAAAATAATATTAAATTATATAGATTTGGTTTTATTGTCAACACAATCGATATTTTAAAGAATATGGAAATTAGAAAGAACCAGATTTCGCTTGATTATTTTAGAAATTACCAAAAAAAAATAATTATCATTAATTTTATAATTTGTTAGATAACAAAAATCTGATCAAATTTCATAAAAATTTCTAAATTGCATGCAATTTAGCAAATAATTTTATGCAATTTACACCACTGTACCTAAAAACGATTATCTATTTAAGAGAAGACAATTTAAATGGATTTGTTTTGTATAGTTTCATTATTTCTAATATATAAAATGCGTAGTTTATATTATACATATTTGTAGTTTACTATTTAGTTTTGGTATAAAGCTCTTTCCGTCGTTAAATTATAATATTCATATATAGCCGCAGTTATGAATGAAAATGACTAATAGTAAATATATTTTTTTTCACTAAAAGGCCCAAGTTATATGATTATTGTTATTGTTGCTTAAATATTCCTCTTGTAATTAAATTATATGATTATGTTTTCCCAAAATGGCTAAAACGCAAATAATAACTGGACAATAAAAACTATGCGTATATACATATAATTAAAAGTTATATTAGTTAGACACTATTTTTAGTAGGGTGGTAATTAAGGTGGATTTTAGTATATAAATGGCGTCACTAATATATATACGTGTTAAAAAGGGGATCGTACAATAATTCAATTTTTATTTCCGCGTAATTTAATGTGTGATACATCATTTTCCTATCCCAGAAAAATACTTGATTGTCGGTTATAAAAATTAAGGAAAATAACTATTTATTTGGTTTTCTTATAATTTTATTAATGTTTCTTTTATTGTTATTATTTTAATTAAACGAATCTAGTAAGACAAAGTTGTAGCAAAAAAAAATATATTTAAGTTTTTAAATTTTTGTTAGTGTTGTATTTTTTATAAAATATACTAGAATAAAATAATAGTGTTATTGAGATAAGAAATAATTTATTTTGTGTAAATGTATATGTGTGTTGCTTACATAAAACCAAAATCTGAATTAAAACTATAAATCAATATATTATATTTATATATGGTGATTGAATTAATCGTTAAATATTTGGGTCAATAAAAGGTAAATTAATCTTATCTTTCTTAGAAATTATATATACATATACTAAACAAAATGCTTAGATATTTGGCACGAAATTTTAAGGCAGTTGTCGATACGTCGGAATATTATGTTTTCTCCTATATTTGATTTGTGGCCAAAAGCAGTCAAGATCAATGATGTAACATATATATGAACAATTTATACGATGGCGGTTTGTTTTGTTGTTTTTTAAAACTTTGTGTTTTTTTTTTATTGGCTATTGATGTCAAGGATAGCTTTATGCAAAATAAATATGTAATCTTTAAATGGCTGTATATGTATTAAGAAATCTGCTATTATGGTTACGTTCGTATATGTTGAGAGGTTTTTGGATTACAAAGATTAATTGATTTGTTTTGATCTTTAGGCGAGGACTGGATTTTTAATAAAATGTCTATTTGTATTCGAAGAATATTAAATGACAAAATTTTGAATTTTGTGAGTTTAAATCCAAACACGTATGAACTTTGAGCAATTTGTAACCTGCTAAGTACTTATTTGATAGACTTAATCTTTCATTCAATATTTCACAATTTTATATTGAGTATACTTTCTAAATCCATGCAATTAAATCAGATTTCTTTTATTTATCTGCGATTTGTATTCACTTTCCTTCCCTGAATATATCTGAATTAATTCTCCGGTTCAATACTTTTATTTATTCATGTGGTTTGATAAGCCTGTCTGTTAACTCGTTAACGTTACAAAATATCAGAACCCATAACAATTAAAATGCAAATGAATAATATTTAACCCAAACGACTGCTAAAAGCTTATTAGTGCAATTTAAATTCGCTTGACTAGAAAAAATTATAAACTAATTCAATAATTAAACTAAAAAAGGTAGGCCTTATTTACGCAGAAATCATCAAAATAGTTTCACTCACAACTATTTCACAATAGTTTAACCTTTTTTAAAATATTGTATTTTTGAACGGTCAAATGAATGCGAACAAAAATTAGTTGCTACATGATGGAGAAGGAGCAAAGAACGGCCTGTATGCTTATAAGCGGGGCCTTTAGGACAACACCTACACGCGCTTTAGAGGTTATGTTCCACCTTATTCCAATCGAATTTTTTGGTAAGCAGATAGCAGCCGATGTGGCTACGAGACTCTCGGCTGTCTGGAACAACTGGCGAATCTAGACTATATTAAACCAAAGTTGTGCTTCGATAAAGGTTTCCGGACCATCTGTCCTTTGAGAGAATGCTGGAGGAAAGGATCAATACTGGAAAACGAGGCAGTGCACTTTTTCACGGACGGTTCTAAGCTAGACGGCAAAGTAGAAGCCTGAGTCTTCTGTGAGAAGCTTTATGTTAACATTTCTATCTCCCTGACGACTGCAGCGTGTTTCAGGCTGAAGTGGTGGTGATATGGGAAGTCGTGACATGGTTTAAGCATAACGTAGTATCCGTGAGGGTATCGCAATTTATGTGAACATGCAGGCGGTGGTCAGGTCACTAGAGGCCGTTTGTCTAAAGTCACGGGTGGTGCTGAATTGCCGATCATCTCAGCGAGTATATCAGCATCCAGATAATCTGGGTTCCTGGTCATTCGGACGTCACGGGAAACTACAGGGCAGACGAACTGCCTAGGTGCGGTACGACTCCAGATGTAGCTGAAAGGGCAGGTCTGGAGAGATCTATAGCAGCGCTGAAATTGGCGCTCAGTAAAAAAGGCAATCGCCTTGACAAATGAGAGGTAGACCAACACTCGCACGTGCATGGTAGCGAAACAAGTTTGGCCAAAACTGGACTTGCGGTGCTCCAAGGCACTAGTATCCTTGGGAAAACGAGAGTTAGGATTGGTCGTAGGAGTACTGACATTACACTGCCTTTTCGGGGGACATGCGGAAAGGCTGGGTTTAGAGACAAATGAATTTTGTAGAAGTCGTATGGACGAAGAGGAGAAAGAGACTTTAAATCACGCTCGTGTCCAGCACTATCATACAGAAGGCATAAATACTTAGGTGTGTACGGTATGGACAGCCTTTCGTAGCTCGCGGTCTGTTAAGTGTGAGATGTTTTATGCTACATAAGTAGCTCTGGATGTTTTCTGGATGTGGGCCACTATTGAACTAAGTGCCATTCGTGTGAATGCGGCTTAAATATCATTTATTATATTTTTAAATTATACATTCCCTTACTCGCGGCGCAAATCAGAATTCACACTCCAAATACATTGTAAACCATTTCCATTTATTTGTATTTTCAGTTATGAGGATAACGCTTAATTTCTTTTGAGGGCTTTATGCATACTTTTAAAAATATGTGCTTTGAAAATACTTCCCGTCATACTCGTAATAGTTAACATAAGTAATTTATAGATCTTTGACGATGGAGGGTTCACAAACACCAAATACAATTCTAGTCAAAAAATTTTTTTTTTATAATCTTTGCAATTTGTTCTGGGGCCAAGGCTCTCCCAACTCTCGAGTGGTTCGCTTTTCCCGTTCTTCACGCCGTTGCCAGCCAATTCGAGGACGTACGGCTATAGGCCAGCCTATACTGGCATGGAAGATGGATCATAGTTGTATTCCATTTCGTCACAGATCGTAATCTGTTACTGAAAACCCCCTTTTGCATCCTGCCCCTATCGGGATTCGAACTCGGTACCTCCCGATCCAAACGCCAAAGCTTTAACCACTGTGCTGGTTGGTCGGCAAAGAAATTTGATTAATGTTAGCAACTATTGAGTGACGTTAGAACAGTGGCTATTAATAATCGCAACATAAAATATTTTATCTGAAATCTATTGGTTAATAAAGTGGGCCGCAAAGTTTTGTTAGTTTATCAAATTCATCTTATGACATACGTGCCGAGTATGAAGGGCGTACATTTTTACATATTTCTAAGCTCATCATGCTATAAAAATTTGAATACTTTAATTTATAATAGCCAAGATAACTCTCAATTAAATCAAAAGCATTTTCTATATTTAGAATTTTCGAGACCTCAATTAATTCGGTCATTGGAGTTCTCTTTCGAAGCCCGGCGAAAGCCTGATTTCCAAATCATGGTTGTATAGAAGCTCGATCATTTTAAAATAATGTATTAATATTTTCTATCAGCCTTTAACACTAGATATACCGTCAATTTGAATATACCTATTTCTACCGACACCAGTCAAAGTGACTGGTCTTAGAAAAAATGGTTAGTGGGATTTCCGGTCTTTATATTTTTTTTAAAAATGATAAATTACTTCAATTAGGTTAAGTGTAATATATTATATAAATTATAACTTCATTCATTATTTAATTGAAACATAAAAACAAAATAAGGTGAAGTAGTAATTTGAAAATAAAATTGTAAAACCAGTCATTTTGACTGGTGTGGTAAATCTAGTATTAAACCTAATTTGGAATTTATCTTCTTTTAAATTTAATTAAAAATTGAGTTTTTGATAAAAATTGTTGTATTCTGCGGCTAGGAACCCTGCCGAATTTTCGTAGTCAGCATTGCTAGAAAAATAATTTTCTAGTAAAAAATAAAGACCTGTAGTTTTCCAAGTAAACATTTTATGTTTTGAAATCTTCTACAACTTGTTCCTTGCAAAACGATTGAAAGAACGACAGTCGCACAATGGCAGGTCAAGATTACCCAGCTCTACAGCGATTCTAATAATCGGCGATTTTTGAAGCAACCTGAGTAACTTGAAAATTTGAAATTTGTCTATAATATACAAACGGTTATCTTAATATGTAGCGCTTGCTTTGCCGCTTGCTTAGAATTTGAAGCACCGAATTTTTAAAACCAAGATTTTCACTTAATTCGTACTATTTACGTAGCTTACCAATTACAGTAAAACTACCTACCGGACTACCTCTACAAGACTTCCTAACTTTAGCTTATTTTAAAAGAAAAACATAACGATGTTTGGTAACCTGTAAATGATAAAAACGTCTACAAGTTGACCAACAAAATGGCAAACTATCTTTTTCTAAGAATAATCTAACCTTTTAAACTTGAGCAAATAGAGCTAACAGATTTTAATTAATTTTTTTTTTTTTAGTAATTTTGTATTAATTTCCTGCTAATGGTGGGCATAGTTTGAAATTATCCAACAAATCTTAGAAAGAGGAGTTTTTGAAGAAATTATTTAGTAAATCAATTGGTTAGTGATATCGCAAATCTGCATCTTCGCTTTTCTATTGTAGCATTTGGCCCTATACAAAAATTAAAATAAATCAACTACGAAATAGAATGCAAGCAGCTCAGTATTTTATCCCATGCCATATAAATGGCGAAAAGTTCTCAGTTCGAATTCCATTTTACGGAATTAATTTCCATACACATTAAAGTTGCGATCATTTTTCGTCAACAAAAACTTTAGTCCACACAATCTTTCTAATACAAGAATGCCTTGTTTTCTCCATGTCAGAGATTTAGATAGTTTGAAAATGCAAGCACAAACAACGTAAATCCGCTCAACTGGCATGACGCTTGAAGACATTTTATTTTTTGGTAAAGGTCTCAATACTATATACAAAATAAAGTCCCTCTTTTCAGAAAAAACTTCTGTGAAGACACTAATTTTTGTTAGTGCTTATGACAGTTGTTGAATATAATAACTGATTTTATTTCTTTCGGTTTTTAAGATGAACAGTTGTAATACATGGAATATCGGTTACTTCAAAGTTTACTACTTAGCTAGATTTTTCAAGGTGGCCGGGTTTGAACTAATGAAAATTGACATATTTTCTCACTGTAACAAATCCATTTCCATATTTTTCCTTTATGCTTTTAATATACTTAGTACAATCAATTTTATCTTGCAACTTATAAAAATTATCCGCTAAACATAACCGACATTTTTGATGTTAACGCATAAAGACATGTTAAGTTAAGCGGCTTACTTTATAATTCACTAGAATAAATTGTTTATACTCTATGTAAATGTATAAATTACAAAATATTTTTTTTGTGCTTTTCACTGGAAGGTTATAATTCTTATTTGTTCGAAACCAGCTATCCGATAAATTTAAAGTTAAAAAAATCATTTATCGTTATTTCCAATATTTTTTTTGTTTGGCCACGTTCGGTTAAGAATCATTTTTTTTTGCTTTTTAATAAATGTTTAGTTGGTATTTAGTTTGAATGAAAAATTAACGTTTATTGAAAACATTTTGAAAATGAGATCGTTAACATTACGTTTTCTCCACTACCGTTTTCCCCCGTATATAATGCCTAGGCATGCATTTAGAAAATTTATGTAATAATTTATATTTTTAATGTATAATCTTTAGATTATGTAGCGGTCTATTGAATTATTACAGATTACACATTAAGATTAAACATTAAATTTTAAAATATTAATTATTACATCATTTTTCGAAATGTTTGCCTCGGCGTTATATACGGGGGAAAGCGGTAGAATATTGTTGCTAACAGGAATTACATAGTAAAACATAGACTTAGGTCGCTGATAGATATAGTAAAACAAAACTGTTCCATTTGGTTTATACTTCTGATAAATTAAATAAATGTTTCTGTGCTCTTTTGTTATATTGGATGTTTTGGGGGAAAACCCCTTGCGTTCGACTAACATGTCAGATCATTATCCAAGTAGACATTTTTACGCAGCATAATTTTGACAGATATTTCAGCGAGCAAACGCCTTATGCCTTATCCGAAATATCTGATAATGCTTTATTTTTAAAATATGTACTCCATCTGCGCTACCCGATATAATATACGCACGCTCTCCCCGGTCTGGCGTCGATAGATAATAATATTTTAAACGGAGTATTTATTTAAGCCGGGAAAACTAAAAAGTCATACTTATCGGAAATAATAAAAACTGTCTTCCCCAAATGAATCTTTCCATTTCCAGTTTTTTCGTTTTTTACAAATATTTAATGCAGCTATGAAAAATTCGATTGCAAACAACAAAATTAAATTTACAACAAAACTTGCCAAGATCATGTTTTTCAAAACTTACGCTGAAATGACGATTTTTCAGAGCAGGAATCTTCGTGTTTTCATATTTTGAAGAGTATAGCATTTACAAAAAATTTGAAAATAATAAAACATTTAAAGTAAATTAAAATTGTGACAATCTATTTTCTGTTGGTTTTTTTTAAGAATTTAAGGGAAATGACGATCTTTATAAAAAAAAAATTGAGATATATTTTTGCAAATATTTTGAAAAGTTAAAAAGCGTTTACGATAAAGGTTCAGATCATTATTCTAAAACGTTAGTTCCACCCGAACTTCTTAATTTAAATGTTCCATAAACTGTGAGATCCTAATAAAATGTGGTTTTAAGTTTTACACCGGAAGTGGCAACTCGTTTCATATATGTAGTTCTTTTTTTTTTTTCTTTTTTGTTTTTCAAATAATCTGAATTTTTTTTTGTATTTTTGAAAAAAACAATATTATTAAAATTTTTAAAATTAATTTCAATAAAATCAATTCCCATTTGATTTAGTATTCCCACAAAACGAGAATCAACCCCTGGGGAATAAGTTTTGCATAGTATTTTGGTATTATGACAAAAATTTCACATCATAATTATTACAAAAACTAGGTGATATTCAAATTTTATGATTCACATTTTTTGAAAGCTCATATTTTTACACCATAGGCAAGGTCATTAAATTAATAATTCTTCATCAAATATAACTCTTTTGTGCAAATTTCTGGCTCGTCGTTGTACTACGTTTATTATTTGTGAAAAAGGTGAGTTTACTTGCCAAAAACCGAGTGATTCACCAATTTGTTTGAAAAATTTGTTTATCTTCGTAGATAAAAAAAAATCTTTTTAAATTTGAAAAGAAATGGCTTAATCTTAACCCATTACATTATTGGTAAAAGCTATTAAATTGCTAATTTTATTGGATCTTGGCACATATGTTGGTGTTCTGTACGATTGCGTAATTTTTGTGTTCCAAATGAAAAAAAAAAAAATTTTGTCACATGGAACATTGGATTTTATTTAACACCGCGGCAACAAAATTTTCTTTTTTCCCACTGATTCACATCAATTTTCCCTGATGTTTTTCAAGAAAAACAAGTAAAAAAAATTGTAAGAATATTTTTTTTTGTGTTTTTATAGGTTTGTGTAGGTTACTGTATAGTGTTATTGGGCATCAAAAAAAAAAATCTCGTGGCACATATATAAGAAAATATTCTTTTGTTATTTTTTTTTTATTTACGCAATTTGCAATTAATCATCTCTATTATTTTAAACACACAAAATCCCACTTATATATGCTGGGTTTGTGTATTTGAAAATTTTATTGTATATGAGATTCGGATAGACGTCTGTATGTGAGATAAAGTGAGTCATAATTTAAAAATTGGGCGAATTAAATTAAAAGACCAAAAGTTATATTATGTACTCATTAGGAGGTAATAATTTGCCTTGCATGAAAATTACTCTTTACGACAAAATACATAACAATACAATACTATATAATATGATACATAAACGATGTGATATAGGCAGAATAGATTTTTTTTAATTAATGAAAGTGATCAAGCAATTATGATGCTGTAAACACAATTTAAAATTCGAGAAGAATCAAAACCAAAACAATTTAATTAACACACAGTGAAATAGTTATGTATGTACAATGTACATACGTCGAAATTGTTGATTTCGTTTAGATTAATTTGATAGTTTTTCTTCTGTCGGTAATAAAATACGTAGCCTTGTGTATATATAAGACCTAATTTCGTTGCGTTCGTTGTTTATAGATTAGACCTCACACAATGCATAATGGTTGAATGGTATTCTAATCGTAATAATCAATTTGAATGTGTATGTTAATATTTAAAACTCAACATTATATAGTTTTAATTATATTTTTATTTTACCGTTACAGTGCTCGCCACGACTGCATTCTATTCGTTTGGTTCTCATGGGCCACCGTGGCGGAAAATTACCGCCGCGATGTCCACATCTCATCAAAATCGTTCATCAACGATATTTTCGTCATCATCATCATCAGCTAGTAACATACAATCACCAACAACAGGTGCAATGGGTTCAGGCCCTAATTTATCTATATCATCTAATTCAACGGCGTCCAGCAGTACAGCTAGTACAATGGTGGCTGGAAGCGGAACAGCACAATCGACACCAAATCCAAAAAATTCAACAAATGCTACATCGAGCAGCAGTACAAATAATAAAACAGCGGTTGTACTGCAAGGTAGTTTAAAAAAATTAAAAACTATGAAAAAGAAATATTTTGTTTTGTATCGGGATACAAAAGATGGTGAGGCGCGGCTCGAATACTATGATTCGGAAAAGAAATTTAAAGCTAAAGCAGCACAACCAAAGCGAAAAATTTTATTAAAAAATGCTACAATTGGTCGTCGTTTGGACACCAAGCATAAATGTGTAATCGGAATACATAATGAAAATGAATCATTTTGTATAGTATTTGATTCGGAACCAGAATTAACTACGTGGTATCGGGCATGTGTTGCCATACAACGTGGAGAAGAAATATCGGATAATCAGCCAAAATCAACATTTGGTAAGTTTTGACAATATTTTTTTGTAATCAAATACGTGAATTTTATTTATATAATTTTGTTTTATGTTTTTGGTTTGGTTCCTCTTCCTATCTCATACATTTATGTGTAACATGCATATAAAAAGGCACGCAACATAAAAAATCCCATACATATTAGAAATCATGTTTATTATTTTATTTTTTATTTTGTGTACCTTTTATATATTATGTGTATATACTGGTTGTGGCCAACATAATATATCGAAATTTTATTATTTTGTGATATATTGATTTTGATCAGGGGTTTCTAAACCGCATAATTTGGGACATTATTTTATTTTTGTTTGTTAACATATCTGAGTTCTGTCATTTTTCCATATCCCTTAACAGTGACAAATTCTATTGCAAATTTCAATTAAAATTTTTAACCGGTTGTTAATGCCTGATTTTGCATTCAAGTATTTCTAATAATTGTGATCCAATTTTTCGAAGGAATATAATGCTGCGTTACATTATTTTCAGTTATATGATATTTCAACTTGAAATTGAGAAAAAATAGATTTTATTTGAGAATTAAAAATTTCAAATTGAGAATCAATAGTTTCAACGAGGTGATTTGAGCATCTTACTTCAATTTTCCGATTGAATCGAACTATTCGACTAAACTAAATTTAAATAATGTCATTCTGTATTATTCACTGTTCTATAAATAATAATTTTAATTTAGGAATTAACAATTTCAAATTACGAATGAACAGTACCATGTCGTCTTTTTTATATATCTTCTGTGAAAGTTGTTTATTTATTTGAAGTTAAAAAGGTTAAATGTGAGGCATATTTGCGTCCCATTGGCTGAACGCTTCAGCTAATAGTTTAAGGGTAGAACATTATATGAAATATTTGTTCTAGAGGATTTATTATGTTGTAGCTTCCTAAATTTTAAAACATGTATTTTCATTTTCTTTAAAGCGAAACTGACCAACGTGTGTACGATTTGGTAGTTGACTTCGTATAACACATTCCATCCATTCCATGTATAATATTCTAAAATGCAGACCCGAATGCATTGTTTTTTTACCTTTTAATTTTTGAGAATAATATAATTCAATACCTAACTACATATCATTTAAATCAGATTCAAAACGTTTTAATGTAAAAAAAAAACTCAATTGTTAGTGTTCTCAGTTTGATGAATCTAAGCTCGCGCACGTGCGGTAGTGGAAAATTATCATTTTAAATAGAATTAACCAATTTTCCTACCGCTTTGGCTGAAACTAGGGTTTTATGACAAAATTAGAGGTAAATATCAGTTTCTGTTGAAGTTCATTAAATGGCCATTTTGAAAGCAACTAATTTCACATTAACCTTTCTGAGTGAATCGAAAATGTTTCAAAAAATGAACTATCATAGAGTTTTTCTTTATATTGTGGAACATTCCTGGGCTACTTATCACAGTTGGTTCACCTTGCAAACCGAGCTTTATCTTAATTTAATGAGATATGGGTTAGGGAATTATTTAAATGATCATATCCACCTCGGAAAATCATATAGGACCATCTTATAAACCGACTTGCATTCGAAGTGATTTTAAAATGTCTTAGTTCCGTTCAAATTGGCAGTTCCCCGGAATCACATCTGCAATTTGGTATCCTATTGATAAAATGAAACCTAAAATCCCAAAAACGAAGTAAATCCCGAAAAAAATATTCGCAAAATTTCAAAAAAAAAACTACTGAAAACAAAATGTCGTGAAATTTAAAATAATTTCTTCAACACTACACTGATGAATTTCAGCATATTAGTCTGGGGGCTTATTATGGAATATTTCCGAGTTCGTAAAATTCGATCTGCCGCGAAAATTCGTATTATGAAATTTTTTTGCTTTCGTAAAATTCGAAAATCGTAAATCCGCTATAAACCAACAAAAAAAACGAAATCGTATTTTACGAAAATCAAATGTCAAAATTCGACTGCTCAATAGGTGACGAATATCGTATTTACGAAAACATAAGTGTATGCTTATTATTTTTTTATTAAAATAAAATACTTTAATTACTTTTTAAAACTATTATTTTATAAAAATTGACTAGTTTAATTTATTACAATTTATTTGAAACTTTATTATTGTGGTTTTTGTAGGTCAATTACCAATGGTCGCCAATTTGACTTTTATTTTTTTTTGTGCAAAAAATGTTGGCATAGTCAAACATTTTTTAAATGCGCCTCAATATTAAGTGACTACCCAACATTTGTGGAGTGAAATTACAAACGAATTAAATTCCGACTGAATGCTGACTGCCCATCTGTTGATGGTTGAAATTTTAGCTAAAACCACAAAAACATCAAACTTCATGGTCTTAAATTGTACGATCAAAAAAAGTTTCATAATAGGAATATTCGCGGCGGATCGAATTTACGATTTCGTCGAAAAAAATTTCATAATAGCCCCCTGGTGTTTTAAACGATAACTTTAAGAATTGGGTTTAATTCTCCAGGTCTAGGTATAGAGAACTATAAATGTCCGGGGTAGTGACATCTAGCGCATTAAAATAAGCTGATTGAGTCTTTTTTTACATGAAATTTTAGCACGGCATACTTTATGAAAATAAAAATTAACATACAAAAACAGACTCAATCAGTTTAATTTGTTTGCCGCCAGTGGCCCTATTCGGGCTTTTCCTGGGAATAGGGAATTGGGAAAAATTTTTTCATAGCATTTTTGTCTAAATTGAATTTTTCTGGCTTACTAAGGGAATAAGTTTGGTGTAAATATTTTGGAAACAAAGTTAAATTGGAAAATATTTTATCCCTATAAAAATTTTGTGGAACAAAAGTTTCCCAATAAACTTTGTTTTAAAAATGTTTGCACTAAACCATCGAGCAATAAATATATAAGGGAAATTAAGTAGTGCAAATTTTATGGGCAGGTTTTTCCGAGGTTAATCTTATTTTATAGTTTTAATATATTTATATACACAAATTTAATCTTTTTCTATATTTAGTCCATATATACGTATCTTATAAACATATCGGCATAGTTATTTTATAGTTTATTGTTCTTGTTAGGCCTATACAGATTGCCAAAAGTAAAATAGATTAACCTCGGAATCTCTACATGGTTCCTCTTATATATACAGTCGAAACTCGATTATCCGGGATCCTATTATCCGTAAACCTCTATTATCCGTGATTTTTGTTTGCGGACGAGTTTTTTGAATCACTTGTTTATCCGGAATTTGAATTGATTAACCGGGATTTTTTCGCAAATTTTTTCTATAGTGTTGCATGTCGACATGAAATACACACTCTAAAAGCAAAGGGGTCGTTTATCGCAAGACCAAATTTATAATGTGGATGAGATGGGAATTTTCTGAAAGCCTTACACCTGAAGAATACGGTATTTCTTCAGAATTAAATTCCCTGTAGAATGCGAAAAGGAAGCTAAAGAACAGGTAAATAGTATTGTGTGTTCGAATGCTTCAAGAACATACTAAGTGTAAACTACTATTATTGAAAAAAATGCACGGGCTTCCAAAAATGTGAAAGGATTACCGGTTGTGTATAATGCTATACTATATTAGTATGTTTTTCTTTATAGAACGCAAAAATTCGATCAACCGGGATTTTTGATTATCCGGGAAGACTCTGGTCCCAAGCGTCCCGGATAATCGAGTTTCCACTGTATATGTATTTTGCTTTATGACTAAACTTATTCCTTCAGTAGGCCAGAAAAATTCAATTTAGACAAAAATGCTATGAAAGCATTTTTCCCAATTCCCTATTCCCAAAGAAAGCCCGAATAGGGCTACAGATCTACAAATAATTCTCTATTGAGAACTATAAATGTTCGGGGTAGTGACATCTAGCATTAAAAATAAGCTGATTGGGTCTTTTTTACATGAAATTTTGGCACGGCATACTTTATGAAAATAAAAATTATCGTACAAAAATAGACCCAATAAGATTAATTTTTTTGCCGTCAGATCTACAAACAGTTCTCTATAGCCGATTCCGAAAACATCAAAATGAAAATATTGAAAAATATCGAAAATTTGTTTTTTTTAATATCGACTATCGAATTTCGATTAAGTTGCTATTATGATTAAGGCCATTTTAACTCGTTGTTTTTCGTAGTGGCTGTTTCGCCTAGATCGAGAAATATAAATGAAATTGTATGAATATTTAAATAAAAAATTTGACGTTATTCGTAAATATTTAATTATCCTGATTCAACCTTCATTTCTAATACTCCTACTAAAATAAAAACAAACTCCAAAGCCATCTATGCATTAGTCTACTTTGCGCAAGAATGTTCCAAAATCGTGAGGTTTTACTTTGCACAACAACGTCAAAAATGATTTGAAACACCGTAAATTTCTTTAAATTCGATTAATTATTTGTTCGATATTTTATTTTGCGATATTTTTTACGGTTATTTTATTTTCAGAAATTATTGTTTCACGATCCATCTTCTTTCCCCATTTAACAGAAAAAATTAATATCGATTGACTATCGTCAAAAAAGTTATATGCGAGAATGAAATAATCGAAAATTTTTTGTTCGTAAAAAAATGGTCGGAAAATAAGTTATAGAATATATATTTAAACGAATTTCAAGCAATTTTTGATCCTTTTTAATCAATTTTTCCCGCAAAATAATCCAATACTAACTGGCTTTAGAGAGTTCATTTTTTAGTACAGGAGTTAAAAACAGCAAAAATATCACCGATTTTTTTCCATAAATTAAAACAATTTGATTTATATTTCTTAAAATTATAAAAAAATTATAAAAGTGGGCTTTGGGCGTTTCAGCCCTATCCTTCAATGCATTCGACATTTTCACAAACGCCTATTTAACACAAATCCCATATTCTGATCTTTTGCATTGTCTAGTGAATTGTCGTTTTTTAGTGAATTGATTTTCGATGAATTGTAGTTTCGGTGAGTTGTCGTTTTCAGTGAATTGGCATTTTCGATGAATTGGCAACTTTTATGAATGGTCATTTTCGTTGAACTGTCGCTCTCGATTACTTTTTTTCTGATATTTGGATTCGGGTAAGTTGTTCTTGTCAGTGAATTGGTTTCGATGAATGGTGATTTTTGGATGTACATTGTATATCGGAATATCGGATAAGATTAAATAGGACTGAGTTTAATTCTTTTAAAATAAAATTAGATTATTCGGAAAATATTCTTAAACTCAGTATACCGTATGCATATAAGAATAGACAAGCGAATAAACTATAACAAGCTTTATATAAAAGTTATAATGACATGACTATTTTTTCCTATATTTGACGTTTTGACTTTCTTATCTCGCAGTTAAAGTAAATAAATGTACACAACACAAAAAAATGTATATTAGCAAATTTGGTGATAAACTTGGGCAAAATATGTAAACATTCACACACACACACACACACATATACACAAACGTGTATGAGTATATGTATGGTATATAATATAAACGCGGCGTCTAAAAATTGTTCTAATTTCTATATACTCGTACGAGTACGATAAAGTAATTTATTTATTTTTTATGTATACACACAACAATTCTCATGATCTTGATTAAATTAATAATTATTTATTGATTTCATGATAAATTTATCAAAACAATTTAGAAAATTTGTTTTTATTTATTCTATTGTAATATACAAAATATAACAATTACTGTATGTGTATACAATTAATTATATAGTCGTCATATATTATAGACATGGTGATCGGTTAATTTATAAAATGCTAGTGGCGTGCTTAGCTATATTTTAGGCGCCATACACGTTAATTGTTGTAATTAGGAATTGGTGTGGGAATATAACATTTACGCTCACCGCTTACCAATAAAAAATTAAACGTAGTTTGTTCACTAACAAAAAGGTTACAAAACACTGGTTTCAAGAGGATGGACGAAAAAGAAAGCGAACGAAAAAAAAACTAAATTCAGTTGCCTTGGTATGAGAGTTCTGATTTTATTATGATGATTTTTCCAAAAATAAAAAAAAAAAATCTGGAGATGAACTTATGATAAAAAAGCAAATAACTTTTATTAGCTTTTTGTGTGCATATTACTGAATTAGTTTCAAATATATATATATATATATACATATATAGGATTTTCTATGTTGTAATTGAATTATGTTTTAATTAGATTTTTATTGTTACGATATTTTATAAATAGAGAGAAGACGATTTCATGATACGATATATTGATACAAAAATATTTGCTACTTGAGTCGCATTAAGAATGTGGAATATGATACGTAGATACGACCTAATATTTTTAAGGGGATGAAAATTTTGTGTTGAGTGGAAATTGAGCTTTTTTTATTTCTATACATAATTGCTTTGCAAACTTATGTCATACTAAAGTCGCGTAACATTTTGCAAAAAAAAAAATATATTTTCATTAAAAAAGTTTATTGTATTTCGAATGTGTAACAAATGTTCAACACACATACACACACACGATGCTCACATAGTGTGTAATACGTAATATATAAATCGATTAGATATTTTTATTTAAGTTTGATCGGGGAAAATGAAAATTGCATATGGATTCACTTTTTTTTTTGATCTGCCATTCGCACACGTCCTCGTACCAATATTATTTTCATTAGTTTGATTGTAACCCACTAATAATATTAAAAATACTTTTATGTTACAATTTATATATCTATATATTGTTAAGGGTATCTAAGACGTATTTTAATGGATAAGAAAGGTAAAAAGTAGTAAAAATGTTGTGACGTTTTAGTTTTTACGATTATTTTATGCGTTTCGCGATATTCCCTTGATATAAAATATATTTTATTTTGCTTATATACTGTATGTATAATATAACCCGTGTACATAATAAAATGTAACGCGTTATTTTCTCATTTATTTGGATTACATATACCCTTTGTCGTTTATATATAAATTATTACAATTTACATTTTCCTTATCTCTTATCTCAACAAAAATCTTGACTTTCGTATAAATACATTCTTAATTTATATTATTGAATTTGATTAGGCAAAATATGACGCGGCGCGAGCCAGGGATTTAGAGACAACATCAAATTCAATTTTAATGCTGAAACTAAATAATTATTATGTAAATGATATTTATTATGAACTTGAAGGAGCTGCGATGTAATAACTTAATTTTTATGATCAAAATTTGATTTTTGTTTTACTTTATGCGATTGTGTCATGATATTGAGTACTTATTTTTACTTATAAGGTATAGCCGACTCGCGGTTACTTAATTCAATTTTCTTTTTGTGTATGAAATGTATTATCATCATGACGAAACAATTTGTTGTTAATTAGTTTTTATCAACAATGTTTACAAAAAATAGAATTTAAAAAATATATATTTTTTATCAGCTTGTGTGCGGTGGCCAGATTAGATTTGTATATTTTGACAAAACCAAAAATGTAAAACTAATTTCTAAGCTTCGTGTTGGATTTCTTTAAATATGGTCACTACAACATAATTAGGTGATTAATTAATTTTAACACGTAACACGTAGCTTATTAACTGTGTAAGTTCCTCGGCAAATCAAAATTATTCCGCAACACGAACCAATCAAATCGGAACCCCAAACGCTCTTATTTAAAATGTAAATGGTAAGATTATTACGTAATTTTAACTTCTGATTGAAACTCTGTACCCACATCCTACGACTATTATGCCCTAATATGTATTTGCTCGACTTCGAAATTTTAAATACTCGGTTGATGACCTATCGAAATCGACAATTTACTTGTAAGAGCAATTATGAAATGTAATTGGATGAAATTCTCGACGACTATAATTTTCGACGTCGAAAAAATCATACAAGGCCAAGGCGTAAATTTCTCGGTGAAATAAAATTTATATTAAAGTTCATTGAAATTATGGCAAGATGCTTTTACCCGTAAAGTGACTACCTTTATCCTAATTTATCGAAATCGAAACTTTTATGTGTTCACAAAATAGCAACGACATTAAAAATATTAGATACCAAAATAGTCGACATCGATAATTTTATATGTCAAAACTATCGGATGTCGGAAAATACCGGAAAATGCCGATGAGCTGATGAAATACAAATTGCAATTTATAGGATGAAAAAGATTTTGTGTCAAGAAAAGTAATTCATCTTAGCCGCGAACAATCCGAAAAATTTTCGTTTTGTTATATTTGTTGTTTTATATGTTTAGCTTAAGTTAGGTTAAGTAGAAGATTAATCTTGATAGCTTATTCAAATTAAATTAATTTTATCATTTCTTTTCTAAAATAATTCAAAGAAAATCAATCTTAGAAGTTAGACCTACATAGTTAAACTTCACAGTTCTAGTTGCACCATTTGCTCAGCATAATCTTTTTTGGGTGCGCCCGGCTTTAGGGCTAGATGGAAATATGAACACGAACGTGGATACCTCGAACGTGGACGTTTTTCTCGTGGACGTGAGACTGTGCTGCAACTTGTTCACAGCACAATTTATTTTTTTTAAACACTAGACTATTTAAAACAAAATAGATTTAAGTACTCATTTTTTGTGTTTGATGTTCAGTTAAATGTACAGAATTTTTTTTCCTTCAGTAGGGTGATAGGTTGTACCTTCACTGTTTCCAAGTGTTTCGTTTCGTGATTGCTTCGTTTTTAATTATTTCTGTACTATTACACTATCGCATCCAGTATCCGATCACCTCACCATAAACATTTAATCATAGACATCATCATAAATATTTAACCGTATTGTCACATTACCGTATATGGACATAATCGTCCGCTCCAATTAATCGTTAGAACATTTTAACCGTAGAGACGGTTAATCAGAATCCCATTTTCGGCACTAGTCTGTATTTTTTTGAGTATGGTGAATGGTAGTGTATGGTTTTAGAATACATATTGTCAACTGTTACGGAACTAGATTCTTTATGAACCGATGATGAAAATCTTTGGTATGATTTTTGGCAATGCGATTCCAAAATTACTTTTAGAAGAGTTCTATAAAATGGCCAAGTGCAGAACTGGGTTATTTCTAGGACGATTGTAGTAAAATTAAAACATCTTCCAAACGTCATTTAATCTCATTTTCGTTCACCACACCAAATTTCATCGTAATCAGTTTAGAAATAATTACTTTTCCCACACGCACGATTAGATGTGCATGTGAAGATCAATTTCCGATTAAATTTCCATATGATTTCGTCTTATTTAAATACGTGTGTCCGTACAATGATGTGGTTTGATCATTGTGCAACTTTTTGTTCTGTAAAATGTGCTTACGATTAAAGGCCCGCACGATTAAGTGTTTATTTGATGAAGTGACCATTCGGTTCTTACGATTAACTGGTCTTACAATAAACTGGTTTTAGAATTAACTATTGATTTAACGATTAACTGCTTAGAATATGATGTGGCCATACGGTTCTAAAATAATATTTCCGATAGTTAGTGTAACCTGCGATTAAATGTTTGCGATAATATGAACGTAACTCATCACCACCTGCTAGAAGGAAATTTACAATATGTTTCAATATCTTGCTAATATAGAAAATAAATTATTTGGTGGTAAAAATGGAGTAGAAATGTCACAATATCACAATGTATTATTCAAGCAGGCTGTTACATGGTGTAAAATTTTATTCCAGAAAAATGAGACGACTAATATCTCATCCATTTTTTTTAAAGCACCGTCTAACTCTAAATTGAATTATTAAATTATTGAACCCCTGTTAAATAAGCCAAAAAATGACCTATCCCAAAATTAATCTTCTCGAAGGTACCTGAGTCAAAACCGAAAAATTTCCATCCGTCCAAATATCTGTACTCATCCTATCTCGAGAATAGTCTGTACTCATCCTATCTCGGTTTCTGGTATCAAAATTCCTGTCGTCCTCCACACACAGTCTCATATGAATCCGGTTTTTTCAATAAATTTCTATGTATGTGTAAGTTTTTTATTTCATTTTTGTTTGTGTTCGTGTAGTGATACTAGAAAAACTTTGAAAAAACTGATTTCATAAGTAATTGGGAGAAAACGAGAAATGATACCGGACTCATGATACCCAATTTGGATTAGGTGATTGTTATCCGCATCTTCTGACCTAAAGCACCTGATGTAAGCGGGATATCGTTTAAAAGGTGTTAGACCAAGCAACTATTTGTGATCACAACACTTCAGTTTAAAATCTTCCGTTTTGGCGCTACTGGTAAATTATTAATTTATTATAGAATGTTTACGTATCGCATTTTTCAGGTTTGAAAAAGCCACTCTGAAACACCTGAGTAATCAAAATTACCGTTGTAGCGCTAGAAGCACATACAGTTTTTTGAATCAACCAACATTTTTGATATCAGTGCTTTGGTTTAGAATATACAGATGTTACATCATTGTAAAAGTCTTAAAAATGGTGGAATGTAGTTAAAAACAAAGTTTTACAAAATCACCGAAGAATGATCAGAATAATTTTTCTGAGTATTTTCATATTAACATATCAGTCCATATTTCCTTACTTAAAACTCCTGAGTTACTTGTCATGTTACTATGTAATTGCACGTGTAAGTAAAAGTATTATTGTGTAATAGTAATTGATATTATTATGGAATGTGCCGCACCACCTAAATCCACACCCCTAGTAAACTCATTGATATTTATGCAAAATAGGATTACTTCACTACTAAATAATTTTGTTGTTTACTAAATATATAGTGGCGACACAGGTTTATTGATTATTGGACTTTGAAAGAATTTTTATTTTAACGCAAAAAAACATGAATTTCAACATAACTTTTATAATATAACATTGACCATGAAACTAACAAAAATTCTCAACACCTTTCATTATTGGATTTTATTTTTCTTTCTGTTTATTACCTAAATAGTTTTTTCAACTTATATGCAAATTGACATGTAATCTCAGAATTTATAGTGTAAGTCGAAAAAAAACATAATCCATTTCATACATGAAAAATTCCAAACAAAAGCTGTTGTAGTAGGTAGTATATCATTAATATAGTAATATACGAAAGGTAGTAGAATTATTTATTGTACATCATTTTTATTTTGTCAAATTAAATTATATGGTCAATTAAGCTTAATTTATTTGGTATGGAATTTTATTTATTTTGTATACTCGCATATAATTAACGCAATTTATAAATGAGAATTTTTTTTTTAATTTTTATAATATAAAACATTAATTTTATTATCATTATCAATTTTGTTGAACCTTTTTGTTTGCACACGTCCATATGTGTACGATGTGTCAAAATCAAGCCAAATTAGCATATCTTTAAGCACAGCAAACCAAAAATAAAACGAAATCTGTTTTTGATAAGCTTTCAATATAATAACCAGCTGAATGATAGTATGTATATATCTATATGTATTCGGCACGGTTGAAGAATTATTTTGCGCAAGGTTAAAAAACGCACAAATATAAAAAATTTAGGTCCCAAGGATACTTATTGTTTTATAAAATAATTTTCATCTAAACACAAAATTTAAACATTGTCTTATCAAATTAAGATTACGTACGAGTAAACGAAAAAAAAAAACTGGAATATGCATATATGTACATATTACGTATGATTGTAATTTATTTTGCAAAATAAATATATGCACAAGTACGTTACACGGAGTTCCAGTGCACCAAAGTTGCATTGAAATATTTGATAATAAATATATAAACTTAATTGTTCGTAACAAAAATAAGTATACAAGTAAATAAACACCATTTGATTATCTATTAATAACTAACAAAAATACGAAAGATAAATATTTATTCAGTTAATTATAAAGGGAAATAAATTTTCAGTCAGCTGTAGTTTTTACGGTTCGTAAAACAACAAATATCCAGAAGCTTGAATCAAAATCAAAAGATAATATTAGAATAGACCGCAGTCTATACCGAAAAGTCTTAAAAGTCTATTAGAGTGTTCTACCGTAACAGGTGCCTCCGAGTCACTGGTGGCGGACGATCCACTTGTTTGCGTTATTTTCATTAGAATTTATGTTTCATCTATTAAACCAAAATTTTGAATTTTTTCCATTCTTCTGTTCGAATTGATAGCTGTTGAAATATGACCCACATCGAGTATTCCCAACTATAGTAAGATTTGTGGTCAAGTTCATGAAATCTTAAGTAATTACTGTACGCTTAAAAATCGAGATTACTGCACATACTTAATAATAAATTTGTATTAATTCTTCAAAAAATTGTTTTTTATAAAACTTTATCTGGACTAGTCTTAAAAGATATTTGTTCGAAAGTCTTTCTGGACTTTTTTCGAAAAATAATTCTTCAAGAAGGATTTCTTCAAAAAACAGTAGTTTCAAAAATATTTCCTTGAGAAAATTGTTTTTTTTTCGAAACACGATAAATTGAGAACCAATTTTGAGAAATTTTTCTCACACAAACAAAATAATTTCTTGCCGGCAAATCTGTCAATTTAAAATAATTATTGATCAATTGCGAAGTTGCCAGTTTCCAGTAAAATTTTAAAATAATACACTTTGCATCGCTTTGTGGAACACTAACTCGAGTTAGGGTTTAACCCAATTATACTTTAAAATCAATTCGTTTTACGAAATAGGTAATACAGTTTTCACGTAAATATTATATTCGGTCTGTAGGACCGAATTTATTAAAATCCCGATAAAAGTTACCTACGTAGATCCAAAAACCATTTTCCCGTCGTTTTCCCAGCCTAAAAATTCAAAAAATGTCCGTCCCTTTAGATTTCTGTACCGGTCATATCTCGAGAATGGTTTGTGCGATAAGATTTTTTTTCAATCTTCTTCTATTTTTAGTTTGAAGAATGGGAGAGTTTTTGGAACCCCAATGAAAACCACCCATAAAACCAACCAACATCACGATATGGCTTTACAGTCCTTTTTATTATACGTATATTTTCGATTGTTTGATAAGACAACAATTTTGATAATATCACTACAGTTCATACTTGTAAATCAACCATTTTCGAGTCGTTGGTAAATTATTCGTTTTTTTTTATAGCATATATAATTGTACAGCGTTGAAAAGTTGTTTGTTTGAAGAATGCCACAAAGTTAGCTGCACCTTAATACTGAAAACTATTATTGTGGAGCTGGAAGCAGTTACATTTTTTTCATTCCCATATAATCATGATAAATAATTTAAATAGCCTTGGAGAAAAAAACTATTTTGTTATCAGCGCTTTAGTTCACAATTCCACCGTTTTGGCGCTGATATCTAACCATTAATTATTTTTACAAGCATTGCATATCATTCAAAAAATCTTGAATAATTATACAAGTGTAGCTGAAGCACCTTACTACTCAAAACTGCAATTGTAGCAGTGGTTAGTTCAATAATCAACCTTTTTGGCGCTGGTTACTTATTCATTTATTATAGAATATGTATCTAAATGTCACCCATTTTGAATAAGTGTTGACGAATGTCACAAAATTAGCTAGATCATCTTAGTATTCAAAACGACCTCTTTGGCACTGGAGACTACATTTTAAATCATTGATATAATCATCAGGCATCGTTTTAAAGGTTTTGAAGAATGTTACAAATTTAGGTGGAACACTTTAGTATGACATTTTTTTCATCCCATATAATCATGTGGCATTTCATTCAATAGGTCTTAGAAAAAGCAACAAGAATGCCACAGCTGAAGCACCTTAATGCTGAAAGCTACCGTTGTGTTGCAGGAAATAGTTTCATTTTTTCTTCTTATTACCATAAAATCTCATAAAACAATAATTTTTTATCGCGCTTTAACTCAAAATCCTCCGTTTTGGCGCTGGTATGTATTTTTAATTTATTACAGAATATTTTATTTCAAAAAACCACCGCTATTTGTTGGTGGCAAATATATTTTTGCTTATTCCACAAAGAAAGGTATTGAGAAATACAACAAATTCAGATAAACACCCTGCTAAAAAATTATTGTGTCGTGCCGATAGCAGTTAAATTATTTTCATTCCAATATGGCATATCGCTTGAAATGTCTTACAAGAGCAACAATTTTACTATTAGCGCTTTAGTACATAAATGCGCCGTTTTGGTGTTGGTGGATAATTATTAATTGTTTTACATGCAGTGACTAACTAATTTTAAAATTAAACGTTAAATTAAGGTTGGGGATTGCGGTGGCCAATCCATCTAATTGCGAATTCTTTATCCTCCAGCCATTTATTATTTTTATTGTATATTTGAAACTAAATAAATGGACAAATTGCGCATTTTAGTATATGTTGTGGAATTTTGGTAGTGTTTTGCAAAATTTCAAAACGCTTAAGTGAATGAATAATTTTATGATTAAATTAACAAATTTAGGAATATCCGTAAATTTCTAAATTTGTACATTTTTTTCTTAAGTTTCTTAAGTTACAGGGGCCCACAATTTATAAAAATAGCTAGTGGAGTAATACACCCTGTGCTATTGAAATATTGTGTTTCGATTATTTTCTATTTCATGCAATTTTCTTGTTGACGTTTGTTGACTAACTTTTATGGGTTTTGTTTTTTTTTTTGCATATGTTTTTCACTTATACTGTATGTTTTACGTGCTACGAAATATTTAAAACAAATATAAGGACCAATGATTAGCTTAGTTTCAATAAAGTAGTCATAGAGTTAATTTTAAAATGGGACGCGCTAAATTAAATGCTGACGAAAAAGCCAAAATTTTGCAACTAGAGGCAAAAAAGTACACACATTCACAAATTGCAAGGTTAATTAAGTTTAGCGAAACAGCAATTAAAAAGTTTCCTATTCCGAAAATTAATCGGTTGCGAGAAAGGTCGGCTCTGGTGAAAAGAGGAAAACTTCTGTTCGCACAGATCTAATGCTCAGACGACAGACATTTGGCGCTAAACCCAAGGTTTGCCACGGCTTTAGAGCTGAGGAGAGAGTTTGCAACAGCAACAACCGAGACTTTCAGTTCTTACTATCCAAAGAAGGCTGAATGAAGTTGGCTTCTATGCGCGATGATCTATGGAAAAACCATTCACAGAAAAAATAAGAGCTGAACGACTCAAATTCGCAAAAGAACGAAAAAAACTGGACGCTCGAAAACTAGAGGAGAGTCATGTTCTCGGATGAATCCAAGTTCAATATTTTTGGACCCGACGGAAGGATAAGTGTTTGGCGGCGAAAAGGCGAACTGTATTTATCAGAATGTATTTCGCCAACAGTAAAACATTCACCATATGTTATGGTCTGGGGAGCCATAACAGCCTTTGGAGTGGGCTCACTATGCCTTCTGGAAAGTTCAGTAAACGGAGAAAAATATAAAAAAAATTATCGAAACCTGCGTAGTACCGACTATTGAGGACCTAAGCCAATACGTCGATAGTCCACTCTTCCAGGACGCATTGTAAGTTATAGATGGTATCTGTGTCGTAATAATGCTTTATTTTAGTGTTTATTTTCTTTAGGTAGCCGAATTTAAAAATAGCTTGGGGATTGAGTCACTACCCTGGCTAGGGAATAGTCCTGACTTCAATATTATTGAAAATTGTTGGTCCGTCATGGAGAAAAACATCAAAAAATATAAGCCAAAAAGTGTCGAAAGAGCGGAAAAAACTCATAGAAAAAGTCTGGTTTGAAGAAATATCAACGGAATATTTAACCAAACTTTACTATTCAATGCCAAAAATGATTAAGACCATCATAAAAGCCAAAGGCGGTGTCATTAATTATTGATTTTAAGAAGTGCAATTTTTCTTCACTCATACTTTTTTTTTGGTTCAAATGAATTCTTTTACTTATGTAAACCCTTCAATGCATGATTTTCTCTATTTTGTTGAAAAAATTCCACATTATAGTTTCTGCAATCCTTATTTATAATATCAAAATAAGAAATTCTAATTATTTGTAGTTTCCTCGGAAAATTGATTTTCGTGGTTGTATCATATATGATACGCACGGCATGCATTTACGACTAAAAAACAAACATATTTTTTTTTTCCAATTTTAAATTTAAATAACTAAAAATGTTACATAGCTTAGTTTTTCACAGCCTAATTTAACAAAACTATTTAATAATAAAAATTAAAATAATAAAGGACATAACACAATTTGTGTCTTTGTTGCAACAAAGATGTATGTTGCATTTTTCACACATTATAAAAGTGAGTTTGGATCTTCCGGGTAACTTACACCGCTGTTTTTCAGATGTCCAGTTGAGAAAATGCGATACACTGGCCGACGTCTATTGCAGCTGTGTAACTTGCGTTGGGCTTTTTTCGTTTACGTTTGACTCTGCACAAACTTTCAGCAACTTGAATTCTAAAATTCATTAGAGCGAGATGTTCCTATCCTAAATCAGCAGCGATTCTTTTAGAAAGTAACCATGAATTTACCATCGTGGATATTTCTTAAGATGGTAAATATTCGTATGCACCATTTCTTGGAGCGTTTTTGTGGTGACCTATATATTCTTTAGAGCACGTTCGGTTGGTAACAATTGCTTGAAGGTAGTCTGTCACGACGTACTGTGCCAATTGATTGAACACCAACTTTATTTAGTTCGATAATCGATGGTAAGCTCGTGTAATAATAATCGAAGTAATCGCGGTGGTTCACATTTCTTGGTACATTTCGTAGTAGTCGAATGACCAAATTTGATGAGCTCCCCAAATCTTTTTCTGATAAAATACGTTTATCATTTTCTTGCCCCGAAAATTGTTCAAAATTGTACGTAAATTTTCACTGAGAAGAAAAATTTGTAGCCCTATTTATGCGGCTTCATTTGCGTGTACTGTTTCAAGTAACTTCCACCTCTATTAAAGCACATCTGTTCATCAGTAGATATATTTCGTCGATTGGAATTTTCTGAAAGTTTTTAATGAGAGCATCTATTACGGGTCGTGTTTTGAACGGGCGATCGTGATTTTGATTTGTGTGCGGCATATTGTTCTCATTGCGATTGAAATGAGGAAACTGACGAATTTTTTCGAATTGCTTTTTCGTATTATATTGTTCCACTTCATGGGACCAGTATCAGCGCAAACTTGTTAGTTGGTACATGAACGTAAAAATATACACCCGAGAAATTTTGCCAAATCCTTCCCGTTTATTGAAAACGTATTTTTGATGTTAGTTTCCATTACGTAGTTATTTGATTCTCTAACGCTATCATCATTTTAATTAGAATAGAAAATTTCAAGAGGCGTTTGTAGTTCGAGAAGTTCTTGTGGTGATTCATCACCGTTAAATTTATATTTATCTGATGACAACATTCAAATGTTTTACTTTCCAAATAGTATTACCATAGAAAAATAAGTTTACCATAGATTTCTCATTTTGATAAATCGAACGATAAAAATGAATTGAGTAAAAAAGTTCTAACAATTCCAATGTCATCATTGTATTTGTGACATTACATTGCAAGTCACAAATACAATCATGACATTGGAATTATCAGAACTTTTTTACTCAACTCATTTTTGTTTCTTGATTTATAAAAATGAGAAATCTATGGTAAACTGATTTTTCTATGGTATTACTATACAACTTTTTTAATTCCTTGGCCTCCCTTGTTTCACTTGTCACCTCAATTGCGTTGCCAATATCAGAATGTTGTAATTCAATCACATTTTTATCACTTAGTAGTATCACAGGTATATTTTGAATGTCTAATGGTACATCATCATCCATTTCAGATGGTGGTTCGATTCGGAAGTGGCACTTTGTTGGATTTTAATTATAAAAATCATCGCCCCCACTGTCTTCTTTCTCATCAATGTTAATAGAATAACATATTAATAAACTCCTCGATTTCCATAGCATTTAAAAACTAGCGTTGATCAGTCATTTTTAACTACCAAAAATGTTGAATAAAATTTATAATTAATAAAGAAGAGTTCCACCTTTTCTTCAATTTATACGGTTATATCATATTTGATACAACCAAGAATTGTGCCGTAATTGCATGATGTATCATATACGATACAACCCATGTTTTTCAATGTTTACAATTATAATATAGACATATATATGTCAAAATGGTTGAAACACATAATAATTACATATATTTAATAAAATATTTTTATTATGTGAAATAGTTTATAAATACCCTAGAAAAAGACGACCAAAAATCTACGTTGGTTGCGACAAACTAATCACCACAGCAAGCGATACTCAACCGGCATTATTCTATAAAATTACGCGGGAAAACTAAATTTTGTGTTGGTATAGGTGTTCAAAATGTGAAGAAGAATATTCTTATATGAAGCAAATAGGAAATTTATATGTATACATGTACTTTTTTGTAATATGAAATGGTTGTATCATATATGATACAATATGCATGGAAGGGTCAATCTTTATTTTGAATAAAAATTACCGTTGTTAACAACAAACTAGTTTTCAATTGAAGTAACTTTGTTAAAAGCACAAGCTGTGAAGAACCACCAAATTGGTACGAGGTAGGGGAACTATTCCTTGTCCCAAGTTATTTAGGTTTAAAATGTCGGATCAACGTTTTTATATATATTCCATATTTAGAATAGTGTAAAAATTATGTTGATAATCAGAATTTAACATTTTTGACAATTACTTTTAAAGCAAACAGCGGCATTCCAAAATTTACTAAAAAAATTTAAGCCAAACATTTCAATGGCGCAGGGTGTATATTGAATATAAGGTTGACAATTTGAAAATGAATATTTATTTAATGGGTTTGTGGTTTGTACATAACTTTGAGGGCTTCCACTAAAAATGGTTTTCATTATAGTGAGCAACTGCTAAACTGATTACTAGACATTTAGCTTTAGTTAATCATCGAGCATCGTAAGTGATGCTATGATAAGCACCTATTAAACTATAGTTGGCCACCACTAGTTTAAAATGAATATATGTATGTATTGACGTCATTCAAGGTCAAACACACGTAATATGTTTTTCCGATTATTGTTTATATCAAACTATGCAATTAAGTTCTGTCGTATCTTAAGTAAGTATTTTAAACCACACCGTTCAAATTTGTCCCCCCGAAATTTATTTTGTCCACTTATCTCAACAACACGCGCTTACCTAGTTCTTTCCGAACTTCAACATTTGTTAACGTTAATTAACTTTCTGGTATAAACTAGATATTAATCGGACTGGCGGCGGCGCGTTATTTATCAATCACTTTATACAAAAATACAATATTTTCTAAAACAAAATATTTTATGCCTGAAAATTGTTCATCAATAATTAATATGTGGAGGTCGTTATTTGTATAAAATTAATTAAAAATAAATAAAATATATGAATTTATTTATTTATTTAAACATAAAATTTTTATTTATGCGAAGGTGTTTTGTTGTTACAAAAAATTCGTACCTGATGTGTTTGATGTTGTGATGATGATGATGATGCCACATGAATTCTTAGAAAATCCTACTCTACAACACTCGTCGTATATATATGCATTATAATAATAATAAAAAAACATGTCTAGGTTTAAAATTTATTCTTTATCAGTTTGTTTATTTTTTGAAGAAATTAGATTACACATATACACAATGTAATTTGCGTGTTGTTTTACAATGTTGTTATTGTTGATGATAAATAATATATATGACGTAAGCAATTATTGGTAATTTGTGTTGTTTTTTCGCTATTTTTTCAATTAATTTGATCCGATCGATGTGTTATTATAATATACACCTACATTGCTCAGTCGCGGACGTGCTAATTTCAATATTTATTATTGGCCTAAAAATATATAAAATTTATCAAAAAATATTATAACATACAACAAGAAAATTTTAATTTTGCCTGACTACATTCTTGAAAAGGTTGATAATGCTGCTGCTGCATCTCATTAAAAAAAGCTTATTCCCGTTTCTTATATATTATTATATATATATATATATCGTTTACACAATAGTAGAAATTCAATTTTCTATTTTTTGCACTACCATTATTAGAATTGTCATTTTTAATTTTTCATCTCGTACATTTTCTGTGTTCAACGAAAATTCTGATCAATTTGTATATTTCATCGCACCAGACAATATAATAATAGTATTCGTATATAGCGCCGTATTAAAAAAAACTATTAGCGCAATAATTAACCAATTCTGTCATTTACACGTATACATAATAATAATCACCCTGTATTTTTCTTTCTCAAATGAAAAACGACAATATTATATTTTCAATACAAAATAACATTTTCAGTTTCACAGACATTCAACACATTGACATTTAATTTAATTTTTTTTTTTTATTTATAAAATATTCAATTTTATTATGTATAGTTAAACGTCGGTAACTTAAGTTTTCGTAAGCTTGATTTTTTATAAAAATAAGTGAAAGGTTTTTGTTTTTTTATTAGTCGTTTCCGGTTAGCTTACGATAATCGCGCATTTGAAATTTACAATACATAAATATATTTTCAAATTACAACAAATCACGTTTTATATTAAAAAGTTAAACGTGCAATTTACGTTTTAAGCCAACAACTTAGTGCGAGTTTAAAGTTCAAATTATGATGTGTTTATTTTAATAATTTATTAAATCAGCACTAAACTATATATGGATTATAAAACTATTGGATGCGTGTTCTGGGAAGATTAAATATATAACCGCGGATTAATGTACTTTAAGCGGAATGTATACACAGAGCCTTCTTTACTAATACAAAGAGCATTGATATACTCGTGCATTTCCTTTCTCTTTTTGCTAATATATATTTTAAAATCTTGCATTTATTTTTTTCTGTATCATAAAGAATTTAAAGAATTTTCACATTAAAAAACAAGTAACTTGAATTTATGTTGTTTACTGCTTAAAAAGCAACTTCAGTAAAAGAAACTTCACCGCTCTATTAAAATGAGTTTCGATACCATCAACTGTACGCCGAATGAACAAGATTAATAAAAAAAAAACTCGAGACGTTTTTAAATGACCTTGGCTTATTTATAGCGGATTTGATATAAATACATAATATCCAATATTTGTAGATTTGATATAGAAAGATATAAAATAAAATTAGATCGAATTTTAGATAAACACAAAAATTAGTTGACGTCATATTATGTCACTAAAAACAATACCACTTTCAAACAATAATTAATATTTTTTTTGTGTTGCGCTAAAGAAAACAAATAACAGTTTAAGCTGTGTGTTGTAAAAGTAAAACCAATAAAATCGCGAAAATAAAAAGACCACCGACGCTGTCGTTAACAAAAAAAAAATAATACCACCATCATTATCATCATCAGCAGCGTCGTTTTACTAGGTATCATTAAATAAAAACAGTTCTATATAAGTATATCAGTGTTTCTCAAATTATGTGTTAAAATAGCCTAATTTGCATCCCATATATTTACTGTCGTGACCATTAAAACTGTGTATCATGACACAATTTTTTGGGGTTGAGTGTGTCACGTTTCTTTGTCCGTCCCCGAATTTGTATTTTCCGAAATTTTTATAGACCGAGTTATAAACTACATTTATGGCCGGGTTAGCCTGACATAAGTCGCTCGTCGAGCCAACGAATATATTCTGTTTTCGGTGCACTATATCTTAACCTCATAGAGAAATTCTAAAAATAATCGCAAAAATTACTTTAAAACTCCCTCTATTATCGGACGTTGGTCGTTTACCCGGCGGTCGAATAGTTTCCGAGTTCTATGGACTGTATCTCACCATCTCATATAAAAATTCTAAAAAATTACAGAAATGGCTTTGAATTCGAATAACTGCATTTTAGCTCCACAACTAAGAAATATCCTGAAAGAATTACAGAAATTACAGTATATCTCCCTATATCAGACATTCAGTCATAGTCCGGCCTATAGTGTAATAGTTCCTGAGTTCGAGTACGTATATTTCAACTCTACCGCACAGTTAAATTCTGTAAAATTCCTGAAATTACTTCAAATCTTCCTCTATCCAGGCGTAATACACTAATCTTACAAAGGAATAGTTCCTGAACTCGAAGGACTGTATCTCAAATCCACAACATAGATAAATTCTGAAAAATTATACTAAATCTTCCTCTAACATTGGACATACGCCCTAGTCCGGCCAAGAAATAGTTCCTGAGTTCGAGTAAGTATATCTCAACTGCTGCTTATGTGCTGCCTATGTGCTGAAATTGCTTTAGAAAGCGTAAGCCACTAATCTGGCAAACTAAAATACTTCCTGAGTGCGAGGGATTACACAACGAAAATTTTTGAAAAATTACAGAAATTATTTCCTTTACTGTAAATCTTCCTCGATCATCAGACATACTCCACTACTAAGTCCGTCCGCTGGTTCGGTCAACGTTAGTTTGATGGGGGGCCGCGTTTGATGGACTATATCTTAGCTCTACCTAATAAAATGTGTTTTGAAAAAATCACGGAAACTACTTTGAATCTTCCTATAACACCCGACGTAAGTTACTAGTCCGGCCAACCAGTAGTTGGCCTATCACCAGTAGTCACTAGTCTGACCAACGAATAATTCTTGAGTTGGACGTACGTTAGCTCCACCTTATACAAATAAAATTCAGAAATTAGTTCGAGGGACTATTATATATAGACCGCATAGAAAATTTTTGAAAAAATGTTATTTTCTCTGCTGACAGTTGTTTAACTGTTAGTATGTTATAATTGATGATAGTAAAATATTGATAGTGTTTAGATCGTTTTCCATATTTTATTTTTTGGAGCGCAAAAATTTATTATTTTTTTTTTTTTTTTTTTTTTGTAATTATTGTGTTATTTTTTTGTTTTAATTTCCCAGCAGGAAATTCTTGTGAAAAAGACTCATTACTGTCACGCATGAATCGTATATGACAAGTCACGAACGATTAAGACAGTTGGTAGGACAGTTTAAAGTGTCTTACATTCTTCAATAACTGAGCTGAATATTGATTTCTTTTTATGAAAAATAATATTTATATTTATTTGATTATAACAATTTTGTATATTAAAATGAGTAAATTAACTGAAAATATAATTAAAAAATATTAACTTACCAATTGTGAACAATGAGTCGTCTTAAAATAAAATGCGTTTTTCATGGTATTTTACGAGGCATCGTGTACATGCCATCCAAAATTATTAGAAAGAAACTGATGTATAGTAGACATCGGCCTGCAAAAATACTGGGTTAATTCATAATATTTTTATTTATTAAACAAATTAGTATTTTATTAATAAATATGGGCTATCCGGAACAAGTTACAGTGAACCGAGTTGTTGATTCCTTAAACGCTCATTCTACTAATTGAAGGCGGTACGCTGCCGGCCCATAATTTTATTTTTTAAGCTCACTGTGACGAACACTGCACTATATATTATTTTTGTTCATCGTCTTAATAGATTCAAAGAACGTCTGTCTGTTTTCATATGTGAATCTAAAATTAAAATTTGGATTCATTTATAACACAGTTAATTTAGAGTAAATGAAATAAATACAGGTAATCCTCGACTTATACGATCAATGTCATATAACCTTCGCGTACATGTAAATTTGTATGCAAATCAGCACCAATAGGATGTAGTATAAATGAATTATGCATCTTAAAAGTATTTTCGTATCGCTTTTGTCTTTCTTATAAACATCTTGATATGGCTTATACACATATTATATAAGGTCAGTTTTATGTTTTTTTAATTACTTTCATTTGAGAATCACGAATTTTTGTCGTGTATACATATTTTGGTGAGAAGATGTTATAATACGAATGTAATTGTTATATAACATAGATGTATGTACAATTAAAAATCAGAATAAATCTGTCATGACATATGCTTACTAATGAATGAATATAGTTTAATGATCTAGGAAGTGAAGAATTTATTATTACGGGCATGTAATTCTCATCGATCCAAGTCAATGCTACTTATATAAAAATTCTTTCGAACTGATCACCCGTAAACCTACGCGAAACATAACAATAAAGAAGATAAACAACTATATACAATTATTCTTGTACCTACCTCTATACATATTTTAATATTTATCGTAAGTAAGTAGTGAAGATAATTAGAAAATATACTTGAAGTGTGGAAAAACGCATTGTAAGTTTACCAGACCATAAATGCAGTCCTTGAATAACAATAATATACTGTATATACAAGACGCGCTGAATAAACGCTATATATTTGAAAACTAAAAAAATATATATAAAAAATTAAGTCACATAAGTTTTGACTAAATAGTAATCATAATAATCGTAAAAATAATATTATAAGACGATATCTCATAACAGCAATAAAGAAAGTGATAATTCTATTGACGCCTATATTTTAGGAGATAATAATATTTATTACTATAAGAATTAGGTAATAAAAAATACAAAAAAATCTGTTGTTTATCATTTTCATTACGTCTAAATTTTTTGTGTAGTTCAATTACAATTAATAGTTTTTTTCTTATTATTGTTATTAATATTATTGACATCTCTAAATTTTATGTTTTATTTGACTTTTTGTGTAAAAGTTCATTCCGTTGATCGTACTGTTAGCGAATTAAATTAAAATGGCGTTTTGGGAGAATTTACAAAATTTGCTACCTCGGTTTTTGGAACATCCAAAATACCAAGGTTATTATTTTAATCCCTGGCGCTCAATAGATTTTACCATCAGAGGCACACCTTGAAACAAATATTTCATCAATAGAATTATACTTATATCCAAATATGGCATATCCAAATATGGGTTTACGAGGAACGCAATAGGCTACATAAGCTACATAATCGAGCAAACAAACTCGAACAATTTTGGAAAAAATTAACCGGTTAGTATCAGTTATCGCATTTTTTTAATTGAAAAATTAAACCACAGAATCTGCTTCCTTTGATGATTCGAGTTTTTTTTTCGAAATTCACGACGGTAAGTTTTTAATGTTATCGGGTTCGGTTACGATATAATCGATAAAACGGTATAGGTTAAGCACTTTTAAGAAAATTATGTTGTGCATCTTTCATTAATTGAAATAAAATCCATCTTGCAATGAACAGAACACTAGTTGTTCCATACGTCACTATTTTGAGTTCTACTCCTTAAACGGGCAGGTTCAGAATCATGCCATCAAATTTGGCCTCTATAAAATTTATCCTTAAATATATATTTCCTGTTGCCTATAGCTATTGACCTATTGATATTTAAACTTCGGTTATCTAGCTTTGTTGTAGCTATGGTTCGTTTTAACAGCTTCGGGTTAACACTTGAATATTGTAACCGATTTAATACAATGTACTCTGTTATAGGTGTTGCACTTCAAATGAATCATGTAGAAAATAAAAAGTGTCATTTTTTACAAAGCAAATTCACGTTTTTCAAAATTACTTTCAATTTGAACTAAAAAAATTAAAGAATCTGCAAAGCAAGCTTAACCTTTCAGAAGGTATTGCAAGTTTCAGAAGGTATTGCAGCGCGAGAAACTTTGGATCGAAGGCAGATATTATTTCAAGAATTGTTGAATAAAAACATAATAACTATAACAAAAAAATTGTGTTTCAATAAATAAATTTATAATTATAAAAATTAAAAAAAAATTGCAGTCTTGATTTATTTTCTCGATTAGTGAGTGTTTCGCTTTGTTAAGGCATCGATAATTTCTTGGTGTCGTCTGTTTTTCTCGTCACTTAAAGGAATAGTTCTTTTTTATTCTCAAATGCTTCAGATTTTCGCTTACGAAAGCATGAAATTTTGGGAGGAAGGAAGGATGAGTAAGTTTGTGATTGTTTGATGGGAGCTGATGGAAATGGCTGAAGAGCTAGACACATTTGATGTAAAATTATGCGTTGAAGATTGGTTTGAAGATGAGTATGCAGGGGTTTTTAATATTGGATGTTTATTAACTTGTAGTGATGAAATTTTATTGGTGTTTGTAATTATCGGTTTATGTTCTAAAATTTCATCCAATTCTTCGAAAAATGGGATTAGACTTGGAGAGACCCCCGTTTGCTCATTGTCTTTAGCTGATTTAAACGCTTTAATTAAATTTTTATTTTTGTTTCCACCACAGTGGAATTACAGTGGATTTAGTTCTGATTTTAAATTTTAAAAAAAGCATTATGTTATAGGTATACTCATGTTTGGAATAGTTAAAAATATATTTGCCAATAAGTCTTCTACCAAATTTTGGTAAGCAATTTTTTTTTCGAACAAATTGGTTTATTCGAAGTTTGTAACAATACAACAATGCCTTGGTTTCATTCGTGATCCAAGTTTTCCGTTCCTACATGTTGTAATTGTAAATAAAAATAAGTACATTTTTTAATTAAAATATAATTTTGGTTTGAAATGAAAATAATAAATTAAATACTCACAGTTATGTTAATTGTTTGCATTTTGATTTTTTTTTTATTATCAAAGATAAAACCCGACTTTTGACTGTCAAATATGTTTTGGCAAGTATTAATAAATATATAATAGATTAGAATGAAGATAAGCTGTGTTTTTTATTGAAATCCGTAGATCGAGCAGATTTTGAAATCTGAAATTAGATCGATCTGGTCGTTCTGAAATAAGAAACAGGTTTCAGATTTGGTAGATCAAAAAAAATATCAACTGTCATCGAACTGTCAGCAAAATACACGATTAAAACAAATAAATTGTTATTACTTTTTATTTGTTCTGAGGAAATTGAACCACGAATGTGAAAATGTACCACTTCCTGCAAATACTCTATAAAAAAATATAGCTGTATAAAATAATTATTTCATTATTTAATAAAATCAATATAAAATAATAATTAAAATTTCTTTCTGTTTCCATTTTAATAAGGTTTGCAAAAACAAATAAAAATGATGAGAATGACAATCTAGATTTGAATTTGAATTACATGAAACTAAAGTAAACTAAAACTAATCTGAAAAATCGGAATATTTTTACAAATCAAAAAAATCGATCTAATCAATCTGAAGAAAAATAAGAAACAGCAACAAAATTGATCAGATCGATTTGAGCTGAAATAAACAATTTTTTAGTACTCAGATCGATTAGATCGGAAATAAGAAACTATAGTTGTTTATTGTACTAAAACGGAATGGAGGAGGTACTAAAAATGTGCCCCTTAATTTTTGAAAGGGACAATCTGAAATTTGGATAGTAAATCTGTATAAAAACCGGGATTTTGGTATACAGCTAGTGTGTTGTGTAATTGAAAACAATGAATTAAAAAAGATGAAATGTGAATTAAAAACTAATTTCAGATCAAAATATACACGCATTAATGCACATTTAGCTTTATACACCAAGAACATCTGGATACAATCTATTGAGATCTAACGAAATTTATAAAAAAAAACGCGACATATATTTCAAATTGTGGTGATTTTGCAATTTAAATTCATTCGATAACAAAAATGAACTATTCTTTCTCTGTTTTTTCATTAAGAACCAATTAATTTTTGTGGTGGTCAAAATGGTATGTAGCTAATAAAAACCATATTGGTGATGGGAAAACCTTTTTAACCGACAACTCTGTGCCACACGGGTTTTCTGATTTAAATTCCAAGCGTTTCTTTTTTCTTCATGTAGATTTTGTTACTTTTAATCGTTTTGGATGCCGAGCTTTATTTGTTACCCGCTATATTGAATGTTATAGCGGTATTGTTGAATTGCTGGCAATTATACAGGTCTTGTGCTTATTTTTAGCTAATGAATTAGCTAAATTCGATTTATAGCTTCTTACGAAGATTTAAGCGCTTATTCAATTGGTGTTGAAGTAAGTAGTATTTTTCTTCATAATTTTTCAAAATATTGGTGATGAATTTGTTAAGCTCAATTTTGAGCTTACCTACGTTTAAAGCTTTCTAGAATTAATTTTTTCAAAATTTAAAAACACCAAAATATGAAATGATCAAGTGGCTTATAAATTATAATACGCTTGGTATCATTAAACGAAGTAAAAATCTAAAATTTAGTTACGTAACCCCAATGATTAGTATCGCTACAAATTCATTAATAATGGTAAGCGCTCTTGTTCTTCATTAATATTTCCTTGTTCCTTGTGCTCTTTTGTCACGACAAAAATAAAAACAAAATCGAGACAGAAAGTTAAACTTATTCCAAAGGTCAGTTCAATCAAGCAGAGGAAAACTACTCTCTAATTTTGGCAATGTTTCGAAAAGTTTTTGGCAGCTGTGCTGGACGTCCTCAATGTTGGATAAATCGCGGTATCTAAATAATTATCGAAAAATAATTGTTCCTAAAACAATTCTTGGAAAAGTGTTATTTGATAATTTTTCGAAAAAGCAATAGTTTCAAAAATATTCCTTTTATAAACTATTTTTTAAATATTTTTGATACTCTATAAACTAATAATGATGAAAGAATGCAATGTAGTTCACAAAGTGACAAATAATAATTCTTAAAATCGTTCTGCATCGCCTCATTGATTTTTGAGAATAGTTTTGTGGTTTTTTCTGAGGAAATTTTCTCGAAGAATTGTCCGTGAATAATAAAATCCTGGTTTCACCTAACATACGCTGAGGTGCATTGTGGCGTGAAATTAATTCAGATTTAATTGTGGAACATCAACAAATGTCAAAAAAATTTACAAAAGTATTGTTCTCAGTTTCATTTTTTGTAATCCAACAACCAGCAAATTAAAATTTTAATTCTCAATGAACAGTGATTAAAATAATCCCGAAAAACTTCGCTCGAAAGAACGTTGCTCGAAGGCAGGTTAGGTTTCAGTGGTTGACACTTAGGCCATTTTTGGCCCATTGTGATACCACGCATTCACGCCACATCATTAACCCATTCACCTATTCACCTACTCACACAACTACAGTATACCACCTGCACATTGCAAGCTCCATGTCAACCTATATATTGACATGGACGGTGGGTCGGCGCTGAATTCTGCACTCCATCAGAGGGTCTTAGTTGTGTTTATTAACATCACCGATTGTAGTCGATGATGAAAATTCGATTTGCATCTAGCCTCTGATGGGATTCGAACCCAGTACCTCCCGGTCCAAGTGCCGAAGCTTTAACCACTGCACCACTTGTCCGCCTTCGAGTAATAAATATAAAAACCGTTGATATGTCGTTTCTCGTTAAGGCTAATCCTTAAAGTAGCATAGGAAACCACATTTTTGTGTGTGGTATTAAAAATAAAATGTCGTCCTCAGTAATAAACTAGCTATGTAATTCAGAAGTCCGATTTTTGCTGGTGACAAAAATAAATTATGATTGGTTCTTTTTAACGTGTCATACGTTACATATTCATTTTTCATGTGATCCCAAATCATAGTTATCGACTTTTGTCACTAAATAGTTATATCAGTATTTAAAGAAGTCCTAATTTAGATGTTTTCACCCAAAAAACTTTGTATCATTACACTTGATTAAATTCACCGAAGAATTTGAACAAATAAACCAAATATTCTCAATCAATTAGTTTGACTTTTTTGTTTATTTTTAACCAGCTGTTTTTTCGAAATTGGTGTATATTTCATTTAAAATTTTTATAACCAATTGTATAAAATCATTTTTGCAAAAAAACATTCTCAAACTGGAGTTTAGAACTGAACAACTTCAAGTACATGCCCTTCATAAAAAGTTCAAATTGTTTTGCTAACTACTAAAAAGATGAAAGGTCGATTCTAAACATTGCTAGCTTTAAATTGATTTTTTGGCTAAATTTCCAACTACAAAACACCAGATATCAAAGAATGGTCAACAAAATATCTAAGTTTTGGAGAGCTGAATGACTGGAACAAATTCGGAATATTTAGTGACCGTATACAATACATATAACATTTTTCAGTTCTGAAATTCATCTATTTGGGATTTTTTTCTATTTTTTTTTTTTGAGATTTTTTTCTGGGATTCATTTTGAGGCAAATGTAGTGATTATTTAAAAATTTGAAATGAAATGATATGATTTCTTTAAATTCTGTATTATGGATTTTTAACTTCAGAAATTTTTTTCTGGAATATTTTTCAGGTTTGCTTTTATCCGGCTTTTAAATACATATTTCATAATTCAAAATTTTAATAGTTATGGATATTTTTTCCATCAATTGATTCATTACATTACAAATTTTTTAAACTAAAGAGGATTTCGGGTAGAATTGTGCAAGCTAACTTTGTGCCTTTTTCTTTTCAATTTCATAAACATAAAATTATGGCCCAATTATTTAATTAATTTTTGAAAAAAAATTGGGTCACCCTGTCTCAATGAACAGATACCTTTAGTCGATGCTTCCAAAAATATCTAGGGATCGCCGATGAGAAATGTTTGGACTTTTTTACCTGTTACCAGCCGTTTTACCTGTAACTGATTATGATTTGTGATAGGTTAAAAAAAGGTTAAGTGCTGTGCTTAATGCAAAAAATTAATCAAGAACCAGGATTAATAATTTAAATTTTTATCATTTTATTTTTTTTTTTTATCTAACGAAAAAATATTAAGTTATTATTATTATTTTTAGTATTTCGTCTACCATACATATATGTATAAACTTTTCGCAATCGTGAAAAATTCAAAATCAATGCCATTAAAAGTTCATGAACGTTTAAAATCAAATTTAGCACAAAAAATTGTATACAATTTTTATTTGTACTTCACATCCAGACAAACCATACCGAAATATAGACTTCGTTCGTTTAAATGGTGTTTGTCCAGCATGTATCGAAATATACATTGAAATTTTTGGCCGTATTCATCACAATTTCTTTCTATAAATCTTTTATTATGCGATCAGATATTTAAGAAAAACACCAATATGTATAATCTATCAAGAATAATATACGAGAGCAGACGAAACTGCATATACATTTATGTATACAAGACACGCTACAATAACAAAAATGTCTCTGCTGTCTGATGTGTAATTTTTTGTTCTGTTTTTGAAAGTAGAAAATGTCTTAAGAATAAATTAATGTTGTTAGGTTTAAGTAATTCCGATCTATTTGATTCCTAGGACGATACTTTCCAGAGAAAGCTACACTATTGTTAATAATTGAAAAAACCGAACTATTAGAACATTCTTAATGATCATCTAAAACTATAAATTATATATAAATATAAATATGCAAAAACTATTTCAATTTAGTAGCTAGTTGATTATAATTAGCATGACGTATTATTGTTTACAATATTTGTTTTTATATATTAGACTTACCTTGAAATTCCATAGTTCAAAACAACAATATAATAAAGTTTACCTAAAGATATAATCATGTATAAAATTTCTATAAAATTGCACACCAATTAGCTTTATGTATAATTTTGTTTGTATGTACAAAATCAAGATAAATTTTTGTTGTTGTTATTGTTTTGTAAAGCACAGGTGATTTACTTTTTTTAATTTTGTGTCTGATTAGAAGCTAAATTCCATTCACGTACAATTACGATACACTTTTTAACATTACATGTGTATATCTATAAATATAGGTATATACAGCGATGTGTGTGGTATTCGGTGTATAAAATGACATATGAGTGAGTTTAAAAAATTATCCCTGAAGATAGTTGCGCGCAGACAATGGCGAAATATTAGCTTCTTTCGTTTCATTTCATATTTGTATTTCTTTATTTTATTTTTTATTTTTTATTTTTTATTATGTGCGCGATTAATCTAATAAATAATGAAAAATATTGTGTGCATGAATATAAAATAGCTTCATAAGGTATATATAACATAAAAACTATATAATATTCCCAACCACTTTGCAATCAACTTACATTATTTTATGGTTCATTATTCTTAAGTATATAGAATCTATATAAGGTCATCCACCCGAAAAAAAAAAATAAAATAATGTTTTATATGAGTGTATAAGTGTATACGAGCCGCATAAAATGCAGAAAGTAAAATACTAAAACATCATAATCAAAATATAAAAATCTCCAAAATATCCCACGTTCCCAAGAAACGAAATGCTGTTTTTTAACTTATTTATTTATAAGAAAACAAGGCATAAGAAAATGTTTTAAAGAATTACGTATAATAATGCAAAAAAAAAACACAATCCACCGTTATTGTTGACAACAATTACTTTATAATTCGGCGGTTTTTCATTTAAGAAGAAATAAATTATTGGTTGATGCCGTTAATAATTTATTTCCGCCCTTCACTTTTGTTGCCGTTTAAGGATATCCTTGCGTATAACTTGAAATAATTTATCAATTTTCTTCTCCGTCTTAATATACTAAATGACCGCATATGCGTTTAATATTATTATTATAAGATTAATTTCTTAATAATTTCTAGGTATTCAACCTAAATTTTAAATTCACTCATAAATGTAAAACAAATTAATTTTTTTATAATACAAATATTAAATTATGGTGATCGTAGCAAAATTGATTGTAAAGATTAATTTTCTGTTTGTCCCCGTTCTTTCTACATATATTTAATTTTCCGACAAGTTTATAATTTTATATAATATACAAATCATTAAAATAGTTTTAAACGTTATTTGTGTTTTTTATTCCAAGTAGCTCCTTTCTTCAGGCAGTAAATTCTTCAATTTTACTTTAAACTTATTTTCGCAATCCAAGATTCACGTTTTCTTAAACTGAACGTTCTAACGCCATTGAAACGAAAGTTAGTTCGGTAAACTTTGACTAACTATCAAAAACTAATTTGTCAGAGAAATTACCCATCCAGAAAAGAGAATTTTGTTAGTAGATCGTTGAGGAAATGTTAAAATGAGTGAAAAATAGAAAAAAAAAATATTCAACTTAGACCGCACGTCAATCCACCTATATCGGCTTCATCCAACTCAGTTTTTTTTACAATCGGCTAAGAATATCTTACGAAACACTCCACTTTTAAATTGCCGTTTATCTTAAATTTCGTTTTGATTGCTCATACAACCAAATAAATAGGCTACGTTAGGCTTCGAAAGTATGCCCGAGTCATATAATTTTTCTCGATGATATAATTTGATCAGTATTCATTAAAATTTGTATATTCCTATGGAAGGATAAATTACATCTTGGATTGAGAAAATGCTCAGCAAATTACAAACGAGAAAGAGATAGAAGATAGAAACAGACCGCACTCCAATCTATCTAAATTATTTTCATTCAGTTTATTTTTCTATCAGCTAGGAATATTTTCCGATATTTTTTGAGAAGTGCTCGGGCAAATAATCTTAATATTTAAAAAAAAAATCCGGATTGACCCTTATTTTGCAATTTTAACCCATTCAAAATACCTTGTAAGTTGCTCAAACTGTCGAATGCATTGACAATTATCACAAACTATGTCTTTCATTACTCAGACTGCCAACAACTTCCAGTGTTTTGCGGCAAGGTTTTCAGTAATAATACATTTGTAACCCAAACTATGGACTGTAACCAACGAAGTTATCAACTTCAAAAAGTAAAAATTTAAAAAATGTAGTTTTATGTTTGAATATCCCTAAGGAAGGCGAAGGGTTCGATACAAGACGTGTTTTTTGCTCCAATTTGCATATTTGCCTTTGGTTCAGTAAGTCAAATAATTAACAGGAGGAAAAATAGCCTATTTTCATTCTCAAGCCATTTAAGTCGCCATCCCAATCCCACGAGTAAAATGAATACTCTTTGAGTACTTTAGTCTTTATCTACCCATTCTCTTAACTGGGTGATTGAAAAGATGAAAAAAAATTATCCATCTAACAGAGTTAAATTTGTGGAAGCTTTCCTACTAAATGACGTGAGAATCACAGTACGCTGGAACGGAATTTTATTTTATATATTTTTTATGTTTTAATCTATGCAATCTGTTCCGAAGCACTCTTCGCGGTTTGCTTTTCACGTTCTAACTTACACATTGCTTATCAAATCGAGGACGTACGGTTATAGGTCCGATTTACGTCGAACCATCTGCACATTGCGTAGTTCCGTGCCAGCCTATAGTACTGGCGTGGAAGATAGGTCGCCCATGAGTTGCGCACTCCAACAGCGAGTCATAGTTGTGTTGATTTCCATCATCGAATGTAAGCAGATAATGAAAAATCCCTTTTGCTTCCTGCCCCTGTCGGTTTTCGAATCCGGTCTACCACTCCCGATCCAAACATCAAAGTTTTAACCGCTGTACCTTTTGGTTGATATTTTATGCTTTGTTAGATTATTCGAATGAGTGAGAGTCTAGATAGTCCCTCCACCCTAACGTATTCTAATCTAATAGTCTCGTAAAAGTATACCACGAAAAATTAGTGCAAGTATTAGTTAGTTGAATTTTTTAAAATTCAATGTATTTGTGTAAATTGATTAAAAAAAATTAATTGTTGAAATTTTCATTTCGATCCAAAATACGTAATTTCCATTCTTATTTCAATCCTACGCATAAACAATTTCTTCCCAGTTAGTCAAATTCCAGAATTTCTTTCAAATCATTTTAGAATCTTATTTCCATTCCAGTTGACCACATTCAAGTACTGTTTCTAAAAGTAATTTTAGAGTTCCACTTCAATTCTACATGCCAAATTTAGTTTTTGTCGTATACGAATTCACCTAGATCCATCCCGGTAGAATTTTAGAACAGCATTTCCAATGCCATCATGATCGGTTAAGAAATGGCTTACGTATTTCCCTGTCGGTCTTATGTCCTAGTTGGGCATATTCCATAACTTACTTCAAAAATCATTTTAGATTTCAATCTACATATCGAGTGGCCTAGAAAATAGGCCTAATTTGCTATATTCCAGAACTATTCCTGCCAGAATCTTTTTCATCGTGATTTATTAAGATATGTCATGATTGGTTATGAAATAGCCTAGTTCTGTTCTAGTTGGCCATATCCCAGAACTTCTTCCAAAAATGTTTTTAGAACCCCATTTCTATCCTACAAACCCACCTTTATGATAATATAAAATGGTCTAGAACTTCATTTTCATCCTTCATGTGATATTTCGTATTGACTGGTTTAGAAAGAGCGTAGTTCCACTGCAGTTGGCCTTATTCCAGAACTTCCAAAACGTATTAGCGTCAGAATTAAAAATTTTCTAGAAGTACTTCCAGAATTCATTGGAATTCAATTGTCATCATACAAACCGATTTTAACGAGAAAAAATCAGAACCTGAGCAAGAACGGGAGATCTAAACAGATTTTCGAGAAATTGTAACTTTCGGTTCTGTCTGTTTCTGTGTTCGTTCGGTCATCTTTTCGACCAATCATCTCTTGTGCAAAAATCCAGAAGAAAAAAATCGTAATTTTTATAATATGATTGGTCGAAAAAATTGTCAGAACGAACGGATACCAACCATAAATTCGGCCTAAGTAAATACTACTCGTTTGAAATATTTTCGACGAATGTTGTTTGATGAATTGTCATTTTCGATGAAGTGTCGTTTTCGGTGAATTGTAATTTTCAGTGAATGTTGCTTTTGGTAAATTATAATTTCCGGCGAATCGCCGTTTTCTGACATTTGTGGTGAATTCTTGTTTTCAATGAATTGCTGTATTCGGTGAATTGTCGTGCTACCAGATAAGATCATAACGGATTATTCTGCAAATTACGTTAAGCAGAAATTTTAAAATTTTATGTTGGTTTTAAAAACTATTAGTAGAATTTTTTTTTGTGGAGTTGCGGCGAGTAGCAAAACAATTCTGGTGGAAATTTTCTGAATTAAATTTATAATTTTTGTGTTCTAGATTTTGATTAGAAATACTGTGAGGTGGGATGGATATTTTTGCTGATTGTTTTTGATATGTTTTGATATGTTCAAAAATTTCTCTGGTTTTAAAATTTTAGCAGATTTATTTTTTATTTTTCTTAAGATAGTGGTACCTGGTGGTCATTATTTAAAACCGGGCAGACTCCAAATAAAGGCTAGGGACTGTTAATGCGAGAAAAACAGTTAAGGCGTCATTTTTTCTCTAAATTTCCGACTTACTATATTGATTTTAAGTACCTGACTAGTATATGGTTTCACATAAAAAAGTCAATTTCCAAAATATTTCTAATTGCTCATCAATGAATCAAAATATATATTGGCGTATGATGCATTAGGGACATCTACCAATAACTAGTATGAAGTAACCATGATCTTAGTTATTCGCAAATTTACACACACAAAAATCGGCGTCAGACCTACAGTATAAGAATTGTAGGTTGGCAAAACCTTATCGCGGTTGCCATTGTTAGCGTGTGTCTTGATTTTTTGTTTAGTATCAGCGATTTCACCTGAACTTAGACATTCGTTTAGACATATAAACAACACAATAACATCGTTAAGGTGTTAAGAATAAATAAAAAAAATTTCGTTGTTCTATAAATGTTGACCTTTTAATTGAATTTAATTTTAAATTTAGACGAAAACAGAAAGTACAGCATATACATTAATTAAATTAAGAAATCAAATGCCCAGACAGAATAACATAGAAAATAAAAACAAAATTGAAATTAAATTTTAGAAATTCTTTAGGTAATTAACTATTGTATGTATGTATAGATATGCTTACGTATGAGTGTGTATTCTTTATACAATAATAGCTCAAGGAAGATATTTTTTTGTGAAAAACTAAAAACGTTAGAATAGACATAGACACAACACTTTTCATTCAATTAAAATTATTTTAGTATTATTCGTTTATATATTTCGGATGACTGTAAGCATATTCATCGCACTTAACATATAATATCGATATATAGCAATTTGTAAAATTTATATTTATATCCTGTTCCACTAGACAAAATACAATTTATAAAGTCTACAGAAAAAAAAATATTTCCACTTAAATACAGAAATTATGTCTCAAATTATATTTATGTTGTTTTGTCGAATATAATGACCCCGTGTATATGTGTAATGTATCAACATATTTCATCAATATCGCAACTGCAATAAAATACTTAAAACTTTAGTTTTTTTTGCAATATAGAGTTTTATGTATGCATTAATATTGTATAGAATTCCATTAAGTTTATTTTTTGGTACTTGTCCAGTCCAAGAATCTAGTTTCGAGAGAAATTTATGGCATTGTATTCATTTATTTATTGATAGGAAAACAGTCGACTCGTTTATATTATATGACGTTGTATAAGGCCGAGACCACATAATGATTCCAAAAATATGTAAAACGTTCTAGAAGCTAACTGCTGCTTTCATATATTTTGACAAAGAAAAAAAAATTCTATAAAATTTTTAAAATAAAACCGGCGCAGACGACATCAGACCCAGTAAAAATATTTTTCTCCAATTTATGACACTCGCCCACACTTATCATGCAGTATGTTGCAATTATCTTGTAAAATATCAAGAAAAATTTATATATATGATTTTTAATATATACACAATATGTCAGATCCTTATTCTTAAATTAAAGAAGAACAACAACTACACAAATATAAAAAGAAATATATGTTATATTTATATCTGTTTTTTATTTTTAATATTTATTATGTCTGGCTTTGCAATGGTGACGAAAAATATGAACCGAGCGCGACACAAAATTTATAAAAAGTAATTAGACGAGTACATAGTAACCTAGTGGATTTCTTATTTTTTGGCATGATCAAATTTCAATAACAATAAATATTATTGCAAGTCGCGCGAAAAGGTGTTTATTTTTTATTTTTATAAATTTCAAGTTTAAAACATGTTTTTTGTGCTATTTGTATAAGAAAACATTTTTATCGTCTTAAATACATACGAAGAAATCAAAAATAAAATTTCCTAATCTTATATCTCAATACAAATTCTATTTACATAAAATAAAATATTATAAATTTATTTTTAAAACCGCAGATTTTTTATTTTAATTTAAGCATGCATCTAATTTCTTTTCTATTATTAAAATAATGTTATTATATTGTGTCTCGCCTATTTATTTTTATAGAAATAATTTGGCGTCTTTATTTTACGGATTCTAATACTCATGTTCATGTATAATGTATCGGGACGGTTTAAAATAGAATTTTAAATTTTCGACATTTTTTTTTTCATACAACATGAATAGTCGTTGAAAAGTGCGAATCAGTTTAAAGAATGCAAAAAATTGGATAACATAATTTATTAAATTGCATTTATATTTCGTGTAACTAATTTTAATTTATTTTATTCAATTAAAAAAATAGTTTGCGTGATTTACTTTTTTTTTTTTTTTTTTTTTGTTTGCAAACACTGCACATAATATTTTAATAAATGCACTGAATCCAGATTTTGATCTGAACACAGAAAAATATACATATATTGTGTTTTGTTTTCTTAATTGGATTTAATTAATTCTTCAATCCATATTTAAAATGACTAATTAATGTATAACTGTTGATTGTGTGTTATTAATAATTAAAATTACACTTTGGAATTTTACAGTTTGATTGATTGTCTATAACATAATTTTATTCTTCAAATCCGTATATCTACGCTATTTTTAAATGTTAAAATTCAATTTTAAAATTTTATTGTCATTAGTTTAAAAAAATTAATAATTTCCCTATTTATATGTTTTATAAATTGCACGTAATTCTTAAAAATGTTGAGCGAAAAAATTTCTCTTTCGAATTGTCAAAGCTCCTGTCTAGGTAAAATATTTTTTTATTCCAGAATTGAGTTAAATTTAAATATTTATCTTCTAAAGATTCAAACCAATTGTTCAGTAAAATTCAATTTTAGATAAATTTTTCTATAAATTCAATTTTATATTTTGCAATCACTATATGGCAACTGTTCCTAAAATATGTACTAAAAACGCATTTTACCATAGCGATTTATCTATTGGGAAATAGCCTTAGGAATTGAGAGCTACGGACTGAGAGCTACCACGTGGTGTTCTTAAAATAAAATATTTCGTGTTATGATTTGTGGTATTTCTTAAATTAATGAGATTATTTCTTGTTTTAATCAAATGTGAGTTCTTTACTTTTCTAATTGTCATGATTTAATGATATAATTATATAGCAGTAAAGTCATTGACGATACACCAATGCCTCATCAACGATAGTAAAGCAGGACTCGAATATAGCAGAAATCCAGACTAATTTTCGTGTGTGATATATCTGAGATGAAACATATAAGACAAGTAATAAGTCATGTTTGACAATGCTACGACAATTCATGGACGAATATTATGTGACGTGTCTGATATGATTTATATATGACATTTCTAAAAAAATTTAAAAATCGTCTTTCCGGTGAAATACGGAAATATGCATTTTTGTTAAATATAAAATAGATTATTAAAAATTAAATGATGGATATTGACAAATTTTCAACCGGGTACTTTGAACAATTTTATATGGACTATCGTATATCATCATTGATGGGATGTTGTTCCGTCACTAGTTTTGACTTTCGACTTAGTTTATATCTCATTTATGACGAGTATAATCATCGTCTATTTCGTTTTCAAAAATTCTTATTTTCTATTGTGTCTCAGTTTGCTCGGGTAAATCATCATTCTATTGCTATGGAAACGTGTATAAAAGATAAAGCACACATTTATTTCTAAAGGTTGAAATCGTATTATTAAAACATGATTCCTGGAAAATAGTGAGGACACAACATTCCAGCGCTGGCTCTCCATTTTAACCTAGCTGAACCCTAATCGCAGAACCGGTGAAAAATTCAATTTGGGACTCAAAACAAGTTCCATTGGCACACAAATAATAAAAGGCTACATAACCAAAATCGACCAAATAGCACAGTGGTGCTTTGACATTTGGATCGGGTCGGGAGGTACCGGCTTCGAATCCCGATAGGGACAGGATGCAAAATGAAATTGTCATCAATAGATTACGATCTTTGATTAAAATTAACACAACTACGACCCCCTATCGGTGAGCAAAACTCATGGGCCGACCCATCTTCCATGTTCCCTGTTCAGCACTATAGGCTGGCATGGAGCTATGCAATGCATACGTCTTCGATTTTACAGTAATTGTATAAAATAGGACGATAAAAATAAACCGCGAACGAGCAGGGTGCTTCGGCCCCAGAATAGATGGCAGGAATTAAAAAAAATAGCAAAATAGGATCAAAGCCAAAGTTAGAACGCAAATCATGATCTAGTATTGTGAATAATTCAAGGTTTCTTATAAGATAATCTAAAGTTCCATTAATCAATTTGGATCTTTACTAGTTTTAAATAAAATATTAGGCTCTTCTATTTTAATGATAGCAGGGCCCAACTTGAAAAATGTGTCGAAAATCATGATCTAATGTCATGTGAACATTTTGAATTTGAACGAAAAATGCAATACTTTGTGAGAAGGAATAGACCCTATTTTTTTAATTTGTTTGACAATGGACATTGTTTTACTGTAAACTGAGTTTTCTGCCCGTCCTTCGAGTGTTGAATTTACTCGGATGAATTCAGATAAAAAACCAGACAAAAACTCAACTTATAAGAAAAAAAGCGTCTTGTTGTTTGTTAGCAAGTACACTCACTGAACTATATTTTATTTGACATTTCATTGTTTTATACAGTTTGAGAACTGATCGAAATACACAACTGATCGAAATATACTCAACACTCCCACTTTTTGATATAGTTGCTTATTTTACGTTACAATATTTTTGTTTTATTATTTTTTTTGAGTCTTTCAACCTTTTTTATTGCAATCATATTGCAAATATTCTCGAAGCGATCTTTGTTCAATCCTTTGGTAAAAATGTCTGCCAATTGCTCATCCGTTAGCACATAATTGAGATCAAACAACCCCTTTTGATATCTTTCACGCATGAAATGATATCTCACGTCAATATGTTTGGTCCTTTTGTGAAACTCTGGATTTTTCACCAACCGTATTGCGCTTTGGTTGTCCATGTTAAGCACTGACTTATCTCTCGTACAACCAGATCAGTTCTTTCACAGCCGTTGCTGCCGCCATGTACTCTGATTTCCTTGTAGATAACGCAATAGACTTTTGTATTGTTGATTCCCAGCTGATCGGCCCACCAATCAACAAAAAGATAACTCCAGAAGTTGATCGTCTTGTTGCAGTGTCTCCCGCATAATCTGTGTCATTGTAATCAACCAAATTACACTGTCCACCTCCTTCAAAATAGATTCCATAATCAGCTGCTCCCTTTATATACTTGAAAATTCTTTTCACTGCATTTAAAAGTGCATTCGTCGGCTTTTCAAGATTACGGCTTGCAACTCCCACTGCATATTGTATGTCAGGTCTTGTTGCAACGCATAGATACATTAAGCTTCCAATAGCCTCTCTGTATTGAAAATCTTTATTTAGTTCAGAGTTTTCGAACTTACTTGCTGTTTGATTTATATCGACCGGAGTCGATACGCTTTTGCATTCTTCCATGCCAAATTTAACCAAGATTTTTCGTGTATATGCCGCTTGACTTAGATAAATGTCACCATTTACCATTTTGCTTATTTCCATTCCAAGGAATGTATTCACGTCAAGCGTTATTATATTGGATCTTGCTTTTAGATGTGCAATCACCGGAATGATATCGTCTTCATCATTTGCCACAATCAATCCGTCGTCTACATAGATTGCCAAGAAAATTTTCTTGTCGTTCTGCTTTCGTATAAACAGGCATGGATCAGCCTTTGATGCGCTGAAATCAAATTTTTCAATAAATGCCGTGAAACATTTATTCCAGCATCTCGATGCCTGTTTCAAGCCGTATAAACTTTTCACAAGCTGGCACACCCTTCCACTTCCATCGTCGTATCCAACTGGCTGATCCATGTATACTTCCTCACTCAGCTCACCATATAAAAATGCCGTTTTCACATCGAATTGACAAAGTTTCATCTTATCCGCCGCTGCAAGTGATAATATAGCACGAGTTGAAGTGTATCTTACTACTGTACTCTTGGTAGTCAATTCCATATTCCTGAGTGAACCCTCTGGCCTTGTAACTTTTAATGCTGCCATCAGTGTCGTACTTGATCTTGTATACCCACTTGTTGTCGATGACCTTTTGATTTTTCGGTGGCCGCGTCAATATCTATGTTTCATTTTTGATTAACGAGTCGTGCTCTTCGTCCATCGCCGCACTCCAGTTGTCTTTCTTTCGATCCAACTGCTTCATTGTAAGTTAATGGTTCACTTGTCATTGACAGCATTGCCGATGACATTTCCGCTCTGTTGCAATTTTTCTCCAGGCAGCAGTCACAATTTCGTTTCTCCGTTTTTTCCCGACCACGTAAGCGTTCATCGACGACGTTCCTCTGATTTAGCGAACACCATCCACTCTTGATCTTTGACGATGATGCGTTGTCTTCATCCACTGCATCCTCGAAATTACTGACTTCTTCGACTTATCTTCATCACATTTGTCTTTGTTGATTTCGTGTCCTTTTCCACTATCTACTTTCCCCTCGTATTTGATCGGAAATTCAACATTGTTTGCCTCTACAAATTTCACATCTCTAGCCAATCCAATTTTCTTTGACTCAGGATTCCAAATGCGATAACCCTTAATGTTTTCATCATATCCAACAAAAATGCATTTTGTTTTCTTTGGATCAAGTTTTTGTCTTTGTTGCTTCGGAATGTGTGCATACACTTCCGAACCAAAGACCTTCAAATGATTAACAACGGTTGGCTTGCTGTACCATAATTCAAATGGTGTTTTTCTAGTAATACTGCTCGTGCCCGTTCTGTTTAATACAAAAACCGCCGAGTTAACCGCCTCCGCCCAGAATTTTTTATCCATTTGCTTCGCATGTATCATCGACCGTGCAGCCTCAACCACCGTTCTATTTTCTCTCTCTGCTGATCCGTTTTGCTCTTGCGTGTATGGTACCGTCCGCTGATGCTTGATACTATTTGCTTCAAAAAAACTCTTTACATCAGAATTTACAAATTCGGTGCCGTTGTCAGTTATGATGATCTTCACACTGTGACCATGTTGCTCCTCCGCAGACTTCACAAAGTTTTTTATTTTCTCAAAAACTTGTGACTTATTTTTCATACAATAAATAAATCGGAAATGTGAGTAATCGTCCTTAATTAAAAGAAAATACCTGGAGCCACCGAGCGATTCTATTTGAAAAGCTCCACACACGTCCGCGTGAACAATTTCGCCACATTTGTTCGATTTCGTCTGACTGCTTTTGAAGCTCTCACGATGCTGCTTCGACGAACTCCCACTGCCACGACATCTCCATTTCGTTTTAATTTACATCTATCTTTGTTCGATTCCAATGTGAATCTTTTATCCATTGCGTACGTACCAGAAAAGGAATTACTATGCAATTTCGGAACGTACAAAACATCTGATAACTGTTTCTTGTTCCATCGTTTTCCGTCGAATGACAAGATTTCAATCATGCCACAGCCCGGTGCTTCGAGTTTTCCACCGTCTGCAATTTTGATTATTCGTTCTGGCTTAAGTTCCCGAAAAGTTCTGAACCAACCCCTGTTGACACATGTGATCACTCGCACCTGTATCCAAAAGCTAACTATCTGATCGTATGCCGTCTGACGTACACACAAAAGCTTCACCTTCTTTGTCTGAAGTATTTGCTGAAGAGAAAAAACTTTTATTTCCTTTCTCGGGACAATATCGACGAAAATGTCCAATTTTGTGGCACATAAAACATTTCAATGTTTTCGCTGCTTTTTCTTGACTTTTGCCCTGTTTGTGCATTTTAGTTCCGTGCTTTACTTTTTGTTTTGCAAACAAAGCCTCACTCGATTCTGTCACACCTTTTGCTATCATGCGATTTTCTTCCATGACTAAGCGTGCACGCAATGTGAATAATGTTCGATCCGCTTTGCTTGTCGATTCCCAAGCGCTGCTAAAAGAATTGTATTCATCCGGTAATATCATGATAATACGCGCAATTATCATTTCATCATAAATATTTTGACCCAAATCGTTCATGTCTTCCATTTTTGCTATGAATGTCACCATGTTTTCTGTTGCATCCTTTGTAATTGAGAAAAATGTCTGATTAACCATTAACATACTTGTTTCATTCGTTTGCTCGAACACTGAATTTAATTTGTCCCACATTGCCTTCGCACTTGTACAATTTCTGATGTGTGTAACAATGTTACTTGCCACGATTGTTCCGATCATTCGCTGTGCACGTGCATCCTTTTTCAACCATGCACTCAATGAATCGCCTGCATCACTTGGCGTTTCACTTGTCCCATCCACAACATCATAAATTTCCGAAGCAATTAAACCAAGTTTCACTTGAAATTACCATGTCAAAAATTGCTTCGCCTCCTGCAATTTTTCAATTTTAATTGTGTCTTTTTCCATTGTGTTCAATGTTTTTGCACAATATAACGCACAAAAGTGAATTCGACGCACACCGAAAATTTGTTTTTTTATACGAATTGTCTATTCCAAAATGCATCAATAAAATTCGAAATTATTTATCTTTCCACTAATTTGTGTGCATGCGCAAGATTCTATCTTTTTCATGCAAAGATATCCTTCCCATAAATTGTCTGATCCAATTCGCACTTTTTGTATTCACTTCATCAACCGATTCTGATCACCGATAATGAATTATATTTCAATATATTTATGTCTTTATTACTTGTTTTTCACTTTCAATATGTCCATGTGATATCTTTTCTATCACCACAATTGCATGTAATTTTTCAAAAAAAAATGTTTTAATTTTTTTTTTTTTGACAAAATAACACCACTATTGTGTTCAGCAATTTTTGTTTAACAATTTAGCTATGGTCTGGGCCCATAACCTGTTGAATTTATTCGGATGAATTCAGATAAAAAACCAGACTAATGCCATAGACACATATCTGGTTTTCATAACTAGGATTATGAAACTATGGTTTGCGGGATGAGAATGGGTGACACACTACAGTTCTCATCTCATTTGACAGTTCGTCATGTTCTTTAAATTTCCATAATTCGGAGATTGCGTTTGTGATAAATATAAATAAAAATGCCAAATAAAAAACTGTGTATCATTACATACATGCAACAAATATCAGCATATAATATGAAAACTTAATCTCAAATTTTATATTTTGATTTACCAGCTGGAATATAAAAAAATGATTACATGCTTGTAAATGGTTACATGTATTAAAGACATATTTATAGTTTTAGGTATTCACTAATTGAACAATTTAGCGCTGTCATCACTAAAATGCTACGGGATGAGAAAAATTATCTCACCCCGTAACTACGTTAAAACCGAGTTACAAACCATGGTTAGGGGTGACACATAACAACGAAACCATGGTTAACTCGAGACCATAGTTACGAAACCAGTAATGTGTCTATAGCATAAAACTCCACGTAAAAGAAAAAACGCGTCTTGTTGTTTGTTAGCCAGTACACTCACTGAACTATATTTTATTTGACATTTCATTGTTTTATACAGTTTGAGAACTGATCGAAATATACTCAACACTCTGCTAGCGTTAAAACAGAAAGCCTAATGTGTTATGGAATTTTTTAAAAAAATCTAAATTTTTTTAATGTGGCATTCGATTAGTTTAGAATAGAAGTCTTTAATTAAACCTCATGATACTGCATATATCATGATTTGAAAAACCCGATGGTTTGTCAAGAACAATTGGAGCTAGTTTTAATTTTAATTATTTATATGTTAATTTGCGTTCCGTTTGTCTTTGCGTTCTAAATACCTCTAGCAATTAATTACTGACCGATAATGATTTGCGTTATAAATTTAGTTTTGTTCCGATTTTCGATGTGGGTTTAACTAGCAAATCAAAAATTTCCAAAGGTTTGTCAAGAATGACCAAAATAAGCCTTAAATCATTTGTATGTCAATCGATTTTGCTTTGCATTTTAAATTAGATATTTGTTCAATTTACGAGTTTGATTCTGCTACTTAGCCGTAAATGTAAGAGACCAATGTTTTATCAAAACTCAGTTGAACTAGAAATCTATAGAGAGCCTTCTGGTTCTAAAATTGAGTTTCACCCAATTTCCAATATTTTTGGATTCTGCTAATTTTATAGGAAAATTTCAATGGTTTTGCCCATAGACCACACAGTGTATAGCTTTTAATTATTTGTGTCACAAGATTTGATTTCACGTTTTAATTAGATTTTAAATGGAAATATTTTACCAAAAACGAGTGAAGAAAAAATTGTTTAATCATTTGGTTGCCTATACGGCCTAATGATTAGCGTTTTAAATTCAGTTGTGGTTCGATATTAAATTTGGGTTCTGTTAGCTTTAAATGAAAAGTCAAATGAATTGTCAGGCAGTTATTAAGCCTAAGTGTAACCTTTAATTTTCCATTTGTTTTTTTTTCATACAGGTTTTGACTAAAACTTTTTTAAACCATCAGAACTAATTATTGTTTTAGTTAGAATGGATGAAGCCTACAATTTTTAATAGAGCGTTTAATTGGCCTGTAGCAGGCTTTCAATTTTCCATAGTGCATTACAAATCTCAGCTGGGTGGGTTCTGCTAACGGGGAGTTAGTTTAGTATCCTCGGTGTAAAATATAATTATACAAATTACCATCGCAGGAAGGTCCCCTGTCAGAAACAAACAGTACCTCCGAAATCGAGTTTCACATTTTTAAGTTGTCAGTATACCAATACGTTAAAAATATAATGTTGAAATCTTTTAGAAACTGGAAAATTGGCATTAATTTGGAAAAGAAACTAAAGAATTTTAATTATCCTATCCTAGAAACAATTCTCATATTCGACTTATCTTTTTATTTAAACACAAAAGTTTAAAAACATTTTCTATTTAAAAATTTTCAAATAAAAAATATGTAGGCACATAATTTTTCAGAAGGTAAAAACAAAATTTGCGCAAGATTTACGATTCTCCTTCTAATGTAATATATCGATATTTTGTACACACACTGACCTCATGATGTCAAATCGTGTAAACACTTTCAAATAAATTACCACCTACAATATAAACCAAAAAAAAAAAAACCTCCACCGAATGTGATATCTCACTTTCTTGAATCATGAATGAAATTTTTGTTTTTTTTTTTATTATTTTTTCAAGACTCACAATAATAAAAACATTTATTTACTTTAAATTGCATCCGTTTCTTTTTATTGTACATATCAAAATCCATGATGTGTGTGATGTTGGGTATAAAAGATTTTATCATTACATCAGATGTTGTCATGAACGAAAAATACAATCGTAGCGGAAATTTGATTATGTCTAAATGAAAATTTTTTATTTTTGCAAACCAAGCAAAATACTACATATACGATAGCTGTGAAACTAAACTATATTCAATGAGATATTAATAGGCAGTCACACATATGCGACATATGATTAAAGGTGTTTGGCAAATACAAAATGTAGAACATCAAAATACCATAATGATGCAATATGCTATATAAAAATCACTTTACATAAATTGCACATTCAAATAAATAAAATAAATAGCATTTTAATGTTAATCTCTTATTTAGGACAAATTATTAGTTTTTTTCCGACTTTATGTATATGTATGTATATGACGGCGAAGTTTTTAAAAATAGAGTTAAGAAAATTGCAGTTTGTACAAGTTGACATGGATCGATATAATTCTCTTAGTACATTGAGTAAACTACGTACTAGAATAACCTGGCGCCTATCTCTCTAATTTTTTATAAAATATTGAACATTTTAATTAAAATCGTGTATTATTAAGTATTAGGATCTGCTGTTTTAGGTCGTAAACCCAGTTTAATATTGATTTTGATGAATTTATGTTGCACAAGACATTTTAAGGTCCGAAAAGAAATACCAGACGTCATCACTTCAAAAACTTAACAATTTTATAGTTTTTTTTTGAGAGCGAACGGAAACAAAATAATAAAAAATGAATTAAATTTTTTATCTAACTCGTGTATGCATGCATCATATACAATGCGCGATGAACATGTTTTTTGATCACATGAAAAGCACTTTAAAAATATAACAACTTTGAATGTATTAAACAAATATTTTTTGGGAAAAACTTTATATATATATATATATATATATATATATATATATATATATATATATATATATATATATATATATATATATATATATATATATATTTTATAGGTACTTTAGGAAATTTGAGCGCGCGAAGTGAAAACTTTTTTTTTTACTTTTCTTACTTTTTCAAATTATTTATGTTGGGAATGCGACGACGAACAATATTATCCACTTAGATTAAACAACCACCGCATTTACTTATTTTTATGTTTATGTTGTTTTTTTAAAGGCTCAACAGGTGACATTAATCAAAAATATGCAACATAAATATGTATGTTTATAAAAATGAATTTATTATTTTTAATTCTAAATGTCAAAATAAATTTCATTTTTATTTTTATAAAATATGTGTTTTGTTTTTTTTTTTTTCATAAAACGAGACAAAATAAAAAAAATTATGTTTTTTTTCATGCTCTGAATATACTTATTTTTTTTTTTAATTTCGTTTTGTAGCTCATAATTGTTTTGTGCAGTTTTTTGATTTGATTATTGTTTATGTTATTTATGTGAAATTAAAAGTAGTAAAGGCCATTTTTAAAATAATTAGAATACATAAATCATGCTTTCATTTAAAAAAAAATTATTAAACTATAGATTTTATTCATTCGAGTGTAATATGATATAAGATGTTATTGATTCGCCTTAAATCTATTTAAATTCATAGGTCTCCCTGGGCATGAAAGTACTGAAATATTTTGCAAATATCGATATGAAATTTTTACATTTATATCACCTGTTCAGTTGGGTCAAACTCCGATAACGTATTAGATGTATAAACTCAAACGTCCCGATTAATTTAAAATTATATATCAACATATGCAATACAATTCATAATATAATCATTTAAATAAAACCTAATTTAATTCGATCATTTTAAACAACGTAAATATTTTTTGAAAACATTTGATGCCCAAAATTTCAGGACACCAGTATCAATCTTCTATACAAATAAGCAACAGAAAGCACAAGAATATGTATTAACTGAGGCCGGCTTCTATATTCCCGACTTGTTTATAGACCTGCAAAAACCCTTTGGAGGAATATGCGAATCAATCTTCTGCGTTCCCGTGAGACCTACCTAAACTAACGGCCTATATTTGTTTCTTGAATGAAGAAATTATTTTTCGTTTTTTTTATATTTAAAAATTAATTTTTAAATGCTTTTATTTACATTCTCTAACTAAGAAACAAATTCTAATCTAATTTGCTCACAAAGCGGAATATCAAGAGATATTGTAAATTTTCTCTAATCAATAAATACTTCTCTTAAAAGATGCAACTATAGTTTCCTTAAATGCGAAGTTTATAATTATTTTTTTCTTAAAATGAGAAATCCGTAAATAAAATAGTTTTAATAGCAAACATCATTTTATTTGTGGAAACAATTTCTCTATTGGAAATTAATTTGTTCATAATAATATTTATCTTAATAAATTTCTTTTTTAACCTTCTCTAATCATGAAATACACTTCTTGAAAGACATATCTAATTTTCAATAAGACGAAAAATAGTTTAAATTACTAAATAAAGTTTCTTAGTTTTAAAATATTTTGTCACTTCAAGAATAAATTTCTTAAAATGAGAAAAAATAAAAATTTTAGATTTTAAAGCTTTTATTAGCCTTAATACATCAAGTATTTTTATAAAGCGTAATATAGTTTTATAATCTAGAAATACACTTCTAATCAGATACGGCAAGGTTTCTTTAAGAGAAATATACTATAGTTTAAATTATTAAAAATTATTTTTCGTAATTATCAATAATGTTCATATATATTTCTAGAAAGAAGAAAAGTATGTTTCTGTTTCACATTTTAAAGCTTTGACAGCTTTTATTAATCTTTTTTAACCAAAAATTACTTTTTTGATAGACACATTTAGTCTTCTTATAAAACGAAATATATTTAAAAAATTTAAAAATAATTATTATAGTTTTTAAAATATTGATCATTGTGCAAGGAACCAATTTTCCAATAAACTTTGCAAGAAATCATTTATCAAAAGTTACATAAGGTAATGTATGAAAAGAAATTACTTTTCGTTCGGTTTTCATTTAAGAAAATAGATTGAAAAATTTTATTAAAAATAAAATTATGAAATAATAAATTTCATAATCCAAGCAAATTTGATAACAAAATTTTAATTAAAAATTTAATTATATGATTTAAATTAAGGAAAATTCTCTTTTTTGATCAAATCAGTAATCAAAGAAAGGTTTATGACAAACCAAATTCCAAACAAAAATTCCGAATTTACTACAAAACCCTACCTATATCAGTAGTAGAACGAAACCAATTTCAGATCTTAAAAGCTCAAACTGAAGCTTAAAGATAACTTTAAATGCTTAAAAATAAGTAAATTTAGAAAATCGCAGAAACGAAATATATTGTAAGATATGATTGATATTTTAATCGTATTTAAAAAAAATATCATATAAATATTGGTGCTAAAATTAACGAATTTATTGTTGTTCTTGAGCTTAGTTTAGAAAGATATTTATTTTTTAAAATACGTTTCATAAACAAAGTGTTTAATTGTGTAAACTTATGTATATCTAAATTGCATACAATTTATATAATATTTACTTTAAAAATTCGTCATAATGTGTATCAATCGTTTGTTTGTTAAATAATCAAATTTATGACCATGTAAATTTTGCCAGGTTATTGCAAATTAGGAAACATTTCTAATTTTTGAGCCTATCGTTTGAGTACTCAATGCGTTTTGAGAAACAGGTATTTAATAATTTCGATTTTTTGTGAAAACCTAACAGCGGCGTGCGGCCTCAATTTAACCTTTGTCAGGTGAAGCGGGAAAAATTTTTATACGATCTTTGAGACTTGTCTGCTATTGAATTCGACGTTAATTTTCGACGGCTATCGTTCGTCTGTATTAAACATGAAACAAAACAGAACATAACAGTAAAAATTACATATATTTTTCTTCTTTCTTCCAATAGTAGATCCTGCTGCTCTCGATCAATGCATTTCAATTTCCTGAGCCTACGTTCCGTGAGAATGTATTTCGTTTTATGTTTCTTATTTATGTTTTCGCTTTGGTAAAATTGGTAAATTGAACCAAAAATTTATTATAATTTATAATAGCAATTACTAACCCCACCGCTTTTCTTTCAGCACTTAAATAACTAGCGAAATCCGTTACTTTTTCTGTACCATTACAGCCATAAAATGTCTCTTACTAAGTGCGAATTTTTGTGTAACGAGGTGACCCATGTTTTGATGAGTTTAAAAAATTTCGCTTATACTGATATGAAAGGACTATTTTTATGCCTGATTATTGCTGCAGTATAACCAGAAAACGAAAATTTCAAGAAATTTTATATGAAAAATAATAAATAATTTTTATTTGTTTGAGGAATCAAACTGAAGTTGTGTCAAAAGTAGTGAAAAATCAAAATTTTTCTCACACAACCAATTAATAAAGGAATCGCTATTATCTCCACGCATCGTGTAGTCAGGAGTAGCGAGCTCTGATCTTCGTGGTGAATTCTCTACACCTGGTGTTTTGTTGTTTTTTAATTGTAGATCAAATCGTCTTTGCTTGGTGGTGTCGAAGAAATGTATCAATTCGGCATAATTATCTATCTTTTTAATTTGTCTAAAACAGATGACCTTTTTGAATGAAATATCATTGCAATTACAAAAGTTATCAAAACACACATTTGAAAGTGTGCGGCAACGTGTTAATAAAGCATAGCAAATTGGAAAAGTTCTCAATTTTTTTTATTTCAGCGCTCATTTGAATATAACGTATGCGCATTTACAGGGCAATATTGTAGTCTTTAATTTCGACTAGCCTTAAATTAACGTAGGTAATTTTTCTTTTGTTTTATAAAACCGATCCGTTTGTGATATTTAACACGTTCGCGCCGGCGCGTACCACCGGTGGCCCGCACTAGACTGCTTCATCGGGCGGTGCGTATCACCGGTGGTACGCATTTGATTGTGCTATTAGGCGGTATGTAACACCAAATATTTAGATAAAAAAAAATACAAAAAAAAATTGTATTCAGGAATAGGGCAGCTGGATTAGCTCCCGTCCGATAGAGCGAAAAGCTTTAGGCGCAGCCGCTAATGGGCGAGGAGCAAGAGTTACAGCGCCGTCGTGAACGTGTTAACATAGCGGAACCCACCACACACATGACTGTTTGAAGGATCTTAACAACTAACCTTGGAATTTTATTACTTTTATCCAATGGCTATGTCAGTCCGTCAGCGCATTAAAGTACTAGTCAACTGAAATGTTAGTATTTGTTGTAGTTGATACTACGTTTCCATATTTATTATATTATTTACATATCAATTACATTTTTTACAATGTTTCTCCAGTAAAATTGTTATTTACGTAAAAAATGTAATAATCCTGTTTCACTCCAATTTGCTCAACACTGGGCTTGAGGCACAGAGAAAAATAATAATTAAGGTGCAATTCTACAGGGTTCTTATTTTTTTTTTTTTTTTTTTGTTTAAAGCATAACAACGGGAGGCCGTGCCCTAATTTGGAAGGTACACTCTAGTGTTCAAATCCGATTCGGTTGTAAATTTTGTTATCCAGTAGGTCAAAATATAAAAAAATACTCAGAAAACAGAAAAATAATAGCCGATTTTAATCAATTTAATTTTAAAGTACATTAACAACTTTCACGCGGAAATCTTTAAAATATTAAGCTAATTTGCTGTGGACTGGGCCGGGCCTATTATGAAATTTGTTCGATTTCGTAAAATTCAATCCGCTGCGAAAATTCGTATTATGAAACTGTTTTCTTTTCGTAAAATTCGAAAATCGTATAATCCGCCCCTATTATGAACCAAAAAAAAAACGAAATCGAATTTTACGAAAATCAAATGTCAAAATTCAACCGCTCTATAGGTGGCTAATATGGTATTTACGAAAAAAATAGAGTATGTATACGTATTTTTTTTTTATTATTAAAATAAAATACTTCAAATTACTTTTTAAAATGTAAGTTACTTAACTAATCGACTAGTTTAATTTATTACATTTATTTGAAACTTATACTCTTTTTTGTAGGTCATTCGCCAATGATTGCCAATTTGACGTTTTAATTTATTTTATAGGAAAAAATATTGGTATAGCCAAAAAAATTTAAATGCGCCTCAATATATAGAGACTACCCAACATTTGTGGAGTAACATTACAAACCAATTAAATTCAGTCGTCCACCTGAAAAACCTGTTGATGGTTTGAGTGTTAGCTAAACTAATACAAAATAGCAAATTTGAAGTTCTTAAATTTAACGACTAAAAAAAAGTTTCATAATTGGAATATGTGCGGCGGATCGAATTTTACGATTTCATAATAGGACGTGAGGAATTGCAGAACCCAATATAAAAAGGAGCGAAGCGACCAAGTTTGATAAATTTTCTTGCTAGAACTCATAGCGGGCCACAATTTACAAAAAGTCATGTTGTTTCGGAGAACTGTCGTTTCCGTCAATTAACTGTTTAAAGCACAATCACAAAACTTTCACGCGGAAATCTTTAAACTAAAAATCAAACGACTCATCGTGTTCAGTTTGTTTATGTCTGTTTTCTAAATATGCTAACATAATATTTACGACTATATTATACTGTCTTCAATTTTCTACAACAATATATAAGAAAAGTCAATATGTACTCGTATATGTCTATCTAAAATAAATTACTTATAATAATATTCTTCCTATGGTTAAGTCATAAAAAATAATATTTCAACATCTCGCTAATCGCCTATTGACCTATTATAATGCTCAGTTTTTTTTGTTATTTTCTTAAATTGTGAAAATCATAAAACTTTTCATATTAAGCTTTTCACAAACAAAAATGTGTATATTTATTACATAACATGTAGTAATCCAGTTCTTATTAAAAATTTAATATTTAACGGAATTATAGTTACATACTTCTTGTGTTGTCAATTTCTTATGTACTCTCGCATATACTCGTACGGAGTTAGGCACAACAATATCAAATATACACAACACAAATTTTTTTTTTTTTATTATTCGAATGGGCTGATTGTCGCCAAAGTCATCATTTCCATAAAAATAAATAAAAAATAAACCAAAAACTATGTATTTTGTGTATTTCTATTTCTATTTCGTTCTATATAAACTTTGTGTATGTACACTATATTGCGTACAGAAAATGTATGTAGTAATTTGGTTGATTTAATTAAAACTGGGAAGCCACAAAGACGTTACAGGGTTATACATTATACATAATAATAATTTAAAAGATAAAATTATAAATTATTTGTGATAAAATTAAATATTCTCGTATGTATAATTTTTATCTTTCTACCGCGAGCAATGTATGTATATACGTAAATATTATTTTGTGCGAATTGTGACCACTCTGGCAACATTGAATTCGCACATGTATAAATCAAATCATGTGAACATACAATGTTCCTGAAAATGGTATTATGAACCCCGAATATATATTTTTTTTTATATATACACACATAATACACTACACATCATTAAGATAAGATATAATTGAACTTAAGTTTAAAGTAACATGTGATAGAATAAACGCGAGCAGAGCAAAGGAAACATAATTTTTATGATAACAACGTAACTTGGGTTGGCGATTATGAATGAAATATTTTCTTTTTTTTTGCATATGTTGTGGATATATGTGTAAACACAAGTGATTCATACGCCTCGCTCTTAGTAAACGGAAGCGTTCTACATTTATAGAATTTATTGAGTATTTTTTGCCGCTACCACACTGTGATATATACGATTCATCTAATCTCTCTCATTAAACACAAACAGTACACAAACACAAAATAATAGTTTTAAATAATTTACCCACGTTATATTATTTATATTGGCGTTTTCAAGGTCACGCGACAATTTATTTGTATGTATAGTATATTTCCATGTACAGTTTTCATTTTCATTTCAAATAAATATTACGTTTGGTAATGAAAATTTGCTATTATTTTTTATTTTATTTTTGTTTCATTGTAGTGTAATAAAAAATTATATTATTTGTTGTGTACATAAATTTTGTGATAATCGATTTAACTTAATTTTATTTTTGGGTCAATTTTTATTTGTTTTTTATTATTTTGTATACTTACGATGACTTTCAAATTACTCGTATTTATTCGTGCTTAAAAGTCATTCTATTTTTATTACAAACACTGCAGTACTTTTATTATTATTTACTAGGAATTAGTTGTGATTTGATATAAATATACTAATCCTTTTTTTTTACTTTTGTTTTTTGCAGGTGAGTAGCGGAAATTTTAAATGTCATCTTAATAACGAACAATAGGCGCCAAAGCTAAGTATACTATGTTTACGTAACCGTATTCTTTGATAAGATTTAATATTTACAATGCAGATCTTTCTAAAGTGTTTCAACTTGAAATATGATTCAGTGACCGATACGACGTTACAGAGTGTATTTGCCAAGTTTGTGAAAACATGCTGTGAAAACTGACGATCCCGCATAATGCAATCGATGAACTCCTAATGAACTCTCTAATGGCCGTGGCTATGAAACTTATAGAACTTGGTAGATGCGCCTTGTAGTACCAAAACTTTAAACTAATTTAACAGGGTAACCCATGTTTTGTAGAGCTTGAAACATTTTATTATTCGAGTTATCTTTTATAATATAACTAGTTTATAGAAAATAGAAAACCTGAATTTTTGCTTTTTTTAAAAATTATCATAAAAACGAGAAGAAAGTATGACATTATTTTTTATTTGTTTGACGAATGGTTAAACAAAACTAAAACTGGAAGTTGTCCTAAGCAGTAAAAAACACATTTTAAAAATTTCATTAAAAATTATATACGCATCTAACAGTACGAACCAATAAGGCTCATAAATATTATACGTACCTATAAGTACCTAGTCTCTAATTCATGAGCATTTTAAAAGTTTCATCAAGCCAAACATTATTTTTAGTTAATTTATAAAAATTCGCTAAATTAATAAGAATTTACTTAGCCCTATTTACTTATTTACTTTACGGATCCCTTAAAAAACCACTATAATCGTTTAAAAGTAAGATAAAATATTTTTTATAGACTGTTTAAGCTTTTTACAATGTTTCGAGGGGAATTTCCATAACTAATTTAACTTCCGGATCTCAAAATGCAGTATTTCAAAATCTTGTATTTCAAAATACTGTAAAATATTATAAAAGCTCCACAATTTTAACATTAAATGCGCCCTGAATTTCTTGTTTAGTTGTAGGGATTTTTCATTTCTGACTACTAATTTCGACCGTCTTCATCAAAATACACAAGATAAATAGTTTTGTAAGGTTAAAAATATTTTCAATTTTGTATTTTGGCTTAAAATGTTCCTATATAGAAAATTCTATATGTACATTCGTTTAAAGCGAATCGCCAAAACTGTGATCCGTTTTATAATAAAACCCCTGATGATAATAATTCTTGTACTTTAATTTTTTCATAGGTCTCAAATCATTAACTCGGGAACTTCTTTCTGGTTGCTCTTCAAATAATTTAAAACTATTAACCTCTTCATTTGTTTATGTCTTTAAAAGAATTAATATGATTGCAAAAGGCTTCATACTATTCGTTACGATTTTATAAGATTTGACACGGTTAAATATGAGTTATTACAACTCGATACGAACAAAACGATTCATTGCGATTTGATACAAATCGATACGATTCGATATGATTCGATACGATTTTACCCGAATATGTATGATTTGATGCGATTTAATAAAATTTGAAACAATTTTGTACTAAATTTGGTATCATTTCACACGATACGTTTTGATACAATCGATATGATTCAATATGATACGACTTGATAGGATTTGAAACGATTTAGAATGCGAGAAAGGTTGTAGATAGTCAGTCACCTGCTACAAAACATTTAAAAATTACACATTTTAGCCTATAAGTGCAGGGATAAGCGTGTTTTTGCTTCGATTGATTGATTTTATCGAGGTATGGTGGCGCAAACGTCATCACCATATCGTATTATTATCTCTTTTTTAGCAAAAAAGTGTCTCTTGTTATTGCGAAGAATACATTAAGACTAATCATGAATCGCTGTACTCCGCAAGGAGAGTAAGAACATAGAAAAAAAAATGTGGATGAATTTCAATGAAGCCACTAGTTGGAGCATCGTTTACGGCAGTCGATACCAGAAACGCTGTTACTCTTGAATATTTTAAAAGAACCCAGCCTCTTAATCTGTCGTTTTAGCCAACATCGCATTTTCTTTCGCCATGAAGTTTTAAAGTCACGCATCTTTACGAACAAGCCACAGAGCGTGGGGGCTCGAAAGAATATTACCGTTGACAAAATTCTTGCTAAATAGTGCAATACAAACCCCAACGTACATTAACTCTGGTGACTTGATTTTTTTATATATGTATATCTTTTGCTGAGGTCAAATTATGATCCACACGACCTATAGTTTTTTATTTTGTACTAACTGTATGTGTTTTTCGACCCCGGTTGAAAAAACCACGTGAACAAGCAAGACTACATGCCTCAAAAAGAATTTCTTCAGCTTGAAACTCCTAAATTGGTGCTGATTCGCTGAGGCTTCAACCGGAAGTGCACTTGACTTTTCTTGGCTTCAAAACTTATTAGAGAGAAATATAAACTATGAAATATACTATTCAACAAATGAAAACATTCTTTAAATTTACAAACAGTGGTACAAAACCCTCGGAAATCAGATAATGACTACTTCGTGGTATATTTTCCAAATACATTATTCACAAACTCTTCACTGACTCTTACTCAAAACTCTGTACGTACAAACAGAGTAAATGCATCAACAGATGTATATATAGGTACGCGCAAGATGGAAGCGACACGACGAGCATTCCAAAACGAAAACAACACGCAACATGACGTTTATATTCGTCATGTTGCGTGTTGTTTTCGTTTTGGAATGCTCGTCGTGTCGCTTCCATCTTGCGCGTACCTACCTATATATACATCTGTATGCAAAAAAGAAAACAAACAGTTAATTAACAAATACGGAATGGGTACAAAGGGCCGAATTTCAAAAGGCCGAATGTGTCGAAGGGCCGATTTTTTTTATTTAGAAATATAATTTTTTAAATTTGTTGTTTTATGGAATATTTTGTAAATTTTTTTTTATAAAACATAAATGAATTTCTTATGAATTTATATTTTTCATTTTCGGCCTTATGTCAGCCTTCTGCTAAAAGGTATATGGTACAAAAAATAAATAAAAATAATTAAATTAAATAAAAAAATAAAAAAAATATATTTCTTAAAACAAAAAAAAATCGGGCCTTTGACCCGTTAGGCCCTTTGACCCATTAGGCCTTTCGACACATTCGGCCCTTTGCCATTCGGCCCTTCGACATTCTGCCGTTCGAGGCCCTCCGACATTCGGCACATTCGGCACATTCGGCCCTTCGACATTCGGCTCTTTTAACAGCGGCTCACACTTTCGTTGCAGCAACAAGTAGTTGTTTCAATGGCGCTCGCCACAAATAATTAATAAAAATTAAATTGAAATTTAATTAAATAAAAAATTAATAAATTAAAATAAAATAAGTTAATAAATAATTTAAAATAATAAATTATAAATAATTTAATTAATTATAAATAATAATAAATATAATAATAAACTAAAACTTTTATAATCCCTTGATTCATTCTGAGGAAAAAATCTTTGAATAGCGATACTCCTTTGAGCTACTAGGTGGCAGGATGTTTGTTCAGAAAAAATTCATACAAATTTTTAATTGCTTAGTTTTATCTAAGATGGTGGTTTAAAGTTAACTAAATGAAAAAAAAAGTACAATTAATTTACCTCGAAAATTACAGACTGCATACTGCGGCACTGCGCTACTCATCTGTCACAAAACAGATTTGTTTTTCAGCTGATACTTTAAAATCAGTAAAACTCATATTTGTTAATTTTTAAATATTTTAATAATGCGTTTTATAACACTTTAAAAATTATTTACCAATATTTACCGTTAATTTTCTGATAGCTAAGATCATGACATAATTACAATCTGAAGAAAGTTTATTGTTTAGAATTTTCTTCACAAAATTTTCATAATTTAAGTCAAATTAAATTACTCCAGTTTCTTGGACAAAAACTTAAAAACTTCCAAATGTTACCGATAGGTACTGTTCATTTTCTGGTATTTTCTGATCATTCCTCAAATTTTTTCATATTTTCGTGCAAAATACGTTAATTTGTTTCTTCTATGGTGAGTGGCAATTTAACATTTTTTTATGTTCGAAATGTTCAGCTAATTAAATTTATTTCAAAATTCTTGATTAAGATCAAAATTGGAGGGCATGGGTGTTGGTTGGAAGTGGATATTATGAAAATAAATCATAAGTTAATTAGGGGAAAAATTTAAAAAAAAATAAAATACTTGTCTGTGGCACTATTCTGGTTTTCCCTGGAAATAGTCAATTGGGAAAAATATTTTCATAGTATTTTTGTCTAAATTCTGTGTTTATGGCCTACTGACGAAATAAGTTTGGTGTAAATATTGTCGAAACAAAGTTAAATGGGAAAATATTTGTCCCTATAAAAATTTTGAGGAACAAAAGTTTCCCAATTAACTTTGTTTTGAAAACTTTTGCACTAAACTTATTCCTTCAGTAGGCCAAAAAAATACAATTTGGACAAAAATGCTATGAAAATACTTTTCCCAATTCCTTATTCAGAATAGTGCCACTGGTCTACAAAGAGAATTTCTGTTTCTTATTTTTGCGAAATTGACTAAATCGATAGTTGTGAAAATTAACTTTCATCATATATAAAAAAAATACACTGGTGGTCATTAGTATGTGCGCTGTAAATTTTTATTTCCGGTATATTATTTTTGGTTTGAATTATCGTTTTCGGCAAATTGATTTTCGAATGATTGTCTTTTTCCGCAAATAATCATATTACCATATATGTGGTTGGTAAAAATTCGACATAGCGAACGAATCGCTTACCGGAAGTATTGTGGATTAAGTGTGTTTAGGATTAAGAGATAGAGAAATTGTTTGCTTGTTTTGGACATTTATAATGCCGGAACCAAAAAATTGTATTCTCTCTATAATTAATAATGATGCATTTAGATAAAATACTAGCTTCCCAACATAAAATTAATTAAGTGGCACCATAAATAACGCACCACGTATAACGCAATTTTTAATTTATTATTATATTTTTATAGTTATGTATAGTAGTTCCGTTTTTAAATATTATGTTATATTTATAAGTGATAACTTCCTTCCTTAAAACAACGAACAACTAAAAATACTATAATAATTGTAATCGTATAGTAGTAATAGAAATAATAATAATATTCAAAATGCTTTATTTGATGTAAAATAAAATAAAAACGTTTATTTGTGTATTTTTATTATATTTGACAGGAAACTTACTTAAATTAATAATTCAAACACACAAACATACATTTCATCGAAAATTTTATGTTTTGTATTATCTACAAGGAAACCAAAATAATGTTATATGGCTTTCTTAAGTTTCAAATCATTTACGTATAATTCTAATTTTTTAATTGGCATATGATTCATTGGAAATATTATCAAATATATTTTTCGAGATACATACAAAATATTTGTTGAATTAAATCACTCGATTCTAGTTAGTACATACGATTTTGTTTATTTGTTTGTTGGTTCGCAATTTGGGATTTTTTTGTAGGCAGATAAATGACCTTGTGGCTATGTCGAATAAATATGTGGCGAGAAACAAAAAATAACTATTTTTAGTTTTTTATTTGTTGTATTTTTTTTTTATATAAACAATATATTATAAACCAAATTGATTTTAAATTGTGCTTGTGTGTTTAGAATTTTAAATTAGGTGATTTATAAAAAAAATTCACATTATATTCGTATATGAGTTAATTGATTGGAAGAAAACAATTCCCATAATATTTGTACATCATATACGCACAAAAATTTTAATTAACTTTTTACCAAAAGAAAAAAGTTCGGCGAAATCTCTAATTATTTTATGTATCAAATAGAATTTATATTGGTAATAATTTCCAGCACACAAATTCTTGGGAAAATTTGTATAGCTTTCCACTAATAAAATAGAAATGCGAAATATAAAAAAAAATATATATATATATATATATATATATATATATATATATATATATATATATATATTATAATATATTTTATTCTGAATGGTGAAAAATTTACATTTCACTTTTTTTATATTTAAACTTGAAATGCTTTGATTTTACGAGCACATAATATAATATACTCTTGCTTCACTACAAGTTTTGGATACATAAAATATTTTTTTTTTGTATTGTATATTATTTGCAATTTCTTTATTTTGAGTTATTTATTGTGTCCCGTGAGAACCAATGTTGTCTGAATCTAAATAAAATTTTAAATTTATTTGTATAGATGAACATTGTATAACGTATTTCAGAAGTATATATTGCTCAAAATTTCAAATAAGCAATTTTTGGAAAGAAAAATTATTGTAAAGGTAATTAAAATTAAACTTGGTGCTCAAAAATCACAAATTTTTTGCCCACCCAAATTTTAAATTTTTTATCGGACCAAAAATTGAAATTTCTATTTTGAATACACACATTTTACAAATGTCTTTATATTGCTGGTCCAATTATAAATTTGATGACAATGAAACCTAGTGTAATTAATTTTTGTTAAAATTTTATATGGTATTTAAAATTATAAGTGTCACCACTACACACTATTTAGGAACCCGCACGTGAGTGAAATTTTCTTTAATATCATAATGCACTCAGCATTTTTTATGAAAATAAATTTTTTTTTTTCAATTATTTTTGCAATTAATTATCAAATGTATAACGGATTAAGCTAAAATTAAAAATAATCTTGCATTAGCTAAAACATACCAGTTCGGGAAGAACATTCTGTAAATAAATCAACGTGTCACAATATACGAAAAGATTATTCATAGTAATAAAAAAAATTTGCTTATTATTTTTGAAATAAATAAAAATACATATAAACATAAATTAAATGAAATAAGTACAAACAATAAAATATAACATTAAACTATAAATTATTGGCAAAAAATTGCTTTCAAATATCGTGTAAAATATATAAAGTAACCCGGGATTCTTTTGTGATTTAAAAGTTCTCATAAAATTTCAAGTTTTTATTACGACTGAAACATGCAAAAATAGACGTTTAAAAATGCAATAGGTACACACCTGGGTACTTCGTCACTCATATGATACGGTTAAAAAAGTCATCAAAAATTGTATTTTGACATATTCATCGTTCGAAATAATGTTATGATAGAGCTTGGAGTTTGGTTAATATATTAGTCAAATGATTTTTATTTTTGTATAGTTGCAAAACTACTTTCGATAAAATCACAATATTTTAACAAATTTGAAGAATAATCTTGGCAACTGACTCGTTTAGCGATTCGATGAACTAAACAATTCCCACATATTATGTTGATAGGCGAGAGATGCTAATCAAAACATAAAATACCGGATACTGATAAAATCTTGAATTTCACTATAATTTATTTTAGAAATGAGCCGTTTATTTTGAAATTGGCATAATTGACTTTTTCCAAAAATCAAGTTAATGCTAGAATTAGTTACAATTTACCGGTGTCTTCATTTTAAAAATTTTTACAATCTATTTGACTGTCATCTTGGTTGATTTTTTTTTTTAAATGAAGAGATAGCGTTAAATTGTAACTAATTTTAGCTTTAACTTGATTTTTAGAAAAAGTCAAATACAGATTTCTTGATCGATTGGGATAAAATCAGTTTTTATAATGAAAATGAGATTTCAATATCAGTACTGGATGTGGTTCCATAAATTGGAAATTTGTCAATAGATTTAAGCCATTCGTCAGCCCTTTCAGTTCGAATTCAATTTGTATAATAAAAGTGAGATTCTAATATAAGTTTCGAATTCGGATTTGGAAGATGATCAAATTGTACGTAACTAAACCATTTCTCAACCGATCCAGTTTTTGGAAAATTTTGGAATCCGTGTTGTAAATTTATTGAATTATCTGTATGGTAGGTAGCTTGCTGCAACTTCTGGTGTTTTTATGTAAGATTTAAGCAATGCTGGTGGTGGTTCAAATTTAAAACACCAATAATGGATCGGTAGATACATTTTAATAGTTGCTTGAATCTGCGATTCTTTCAACCAGTTAAGCTGGTCAAGTAATCTGATGCAGTTGTCGGAAACATAGAAGTTTAAGATGTTTTTCCAATTTTCTGTTACTCCTCAAACCATAAAAATACAGTTTCAGTCATCCAGTACAGTTTTAGTACAGTCTTTCGCAAGTTTTTAAATTCTTCAGATCATTTGTTAGTTTTACTTTTGTGTACGGCCACTAAATTAAACGCTTCACAAATAATTTGATAAACAATTCCCAATTTACTAACGCAAATACAAAAGCCAAATAAAAAATAAAATTAGTGTTCAAATCATATTTCAAATCTACTTTTGTGCATCAAATAAATAGCTAAATATAATTTACAAATAATATGCCTTAAAACCGAAATCCTACTCAGCACACCAAAACAGTCATTACTTACATTTATTTCCCCCTTTGTGTTCATCAGCCACAAATCACCCTCCTTAGGGCAATTTTGGGCAAAGAATTTCAATTTTTTCTTTAAAGTAATCAAAGTAGGAGTCAATTGAAATACATATGTATATTGTGTCGGTCATAGGTTTTAAATTTTTTTAAGGAAATCTCTCGAGCTTGACCCTGAAAGTTGCTAACATATGTTTCTGAAAGAAAATTAATTATTTTCAGAATAAACTAACCTTTTTCTATTTCTAGTGCACTTTATTTTAGTGAACTGGTTTAGTGCACTTTGTTTTAGCACAATTTTGTATTAGTGAAAATTCACCCTATTCACGTTAGTACAGTTTATTTTAGTGTATTTCATGTATATTAATCCCTGAAATAATTTATTCATTAATAAAAATAATAGACTGAAAAGCCGTGGCTGAAATTTACTGTCAAAAGTCACACGTGTTTTGATGGGTAAATATTATTGGTCACCATACAAAAAAAAATTATAAATTATATAATATATAAAAATTATTTGATTAAATTAAAAGTTTCATTCACAAATTTGTCGTAAAAATTTAAACTGTTTAAAACAATTATTGAATTTGATGACAATAATTTTGGTGTGCTTAAACCAAATTTGATGTTAAATTTAAAACATAAATTCAATGCGCCAAAAATGTAGGTTGATTGTTTGAAGGCCAAAATAACAGCATTATAGACAGACATTTAGGCTAGATAAAATTATAATTTGTTTCTCAAAATTCAAAGCTTATTAAATTTAAAGAAGGGAAGTTACTTTGTCACAAAATGACGGATTTTGCAATAAATATAATTATAATTTTGAAATGTTTTTTCTAAACAGTGATACCAATATTTACTGCTTGCTGTTAAAAGTTTTTGGCAACATACTAAAATTAAGAAAAAATATTGTAAACATTGCAAGAAAAATTGCTATAGTCGGACCACGTAATACGAGTCATGCCTGTATAGTTACTCGTATTTTATTTTGCGCAACTAAAAATAATAATACATAAAAAGACGATATTTAAAACAAAGATGAGACTTTAAGATGCTGGTGGTACATTCTAAAGTTTATAAAAAATATATTAAAATTCACGATAACACAATTAATTTACATTCAATAAATCTTTTATCCTGCAATATATACACTCGTACAAAAAACATGACATTTTTTTTAATTTATCCGCAAAATAATATATACATATTATATTTTTTATAATATTACGTCAATTCAGAAATAATTAACTCGAAACGAAAATTGTATAAAACATAAACAACTTTTAAATTAAAAAGAAAAAAAAATGACTTAAAGTATTTAAGTACTGTTACATTTGATTGTGTATCACATATCACATGTTGTTGTTTGGCTTAGTTCGTTTGGTTAGTAAGCGCATTTTTATGTATATAGCTACATATATTTTTTTTTCTTTTGTTTCTAAAGAATGTTGTTTAATCAGAAATAATAAAATTCTTTTTATTGTTAAGTCGAGTTAAGTGATGGCAAGAAAATCAATCAAAAAATATTAATAGTCTTGGGAAAAATTTTTGGGGTACAAAATATTTGTTCCGTTTATGTCGATTGTTTTAAAGATATGTGTAAATATAGTATATGCTAATTTTGCGTTTAAATCCTATATACATTTCAAAGCAATCAGACATACCACCACCATATAAAATACTCGTGTACATAAAAAAAACCACATGTCTAGTAAAAAGAGAATGGAATGTGCATTGAAAATAAAGAAATTATAGCTCTTTTATTAAAAATATGTCAAACATGTTATTTATATTATTGTTGTTGTTATTTAATAAAAGCAACATACACAAATTATGTTTATTTATTTATTTTTTATTTTGCTTTGAAACACTGAATTCCAAAACTGCGGAATTCCAATCAACTTATTATATGTGTAATACAACATTGTATCGTACAGGGTGACCCTATAAAAACGAACTGTTCTAAAAACTGTATATGTAACTACAATTTACATCGATATTATATACTCAGTGGTCCACTCTGTACCAAACACGAGTATGTATAAAAACATTTATGTATATATTAAATGTGGTTGACCTAACCAATTCTTGGTTTTTTAAATTATCATCACTTATACATTTTCTTCTCCTGCATGCTTGGAGATATATATTATATAATGTTCTTTAAGTTATTTTTGCGTAAATTCTAACGTATTTTGTATTTTTCTTGAATGAATCGTTTTCGTAATTAATTTGTAAACACATAAATATTATGCTGAGTCACTACATATATGTATATGGGTAGCACGTGTTAATATTTTGATACGCCACTGCTTTTGAATCTTGACAATTGTTTGTACTGTATAAATATATTATATAAAAATCAATATACTAGAGTATTCTATATACTTAGAGTATATAGAGTTCTGTCAAATGTCATTTGGGGATTACGTCAATCTTTAATTTATTACACCGCATTTTGTTTTGTGCACATATAATAAAACTTATATGCAAATAGATAAATAAATAATTTATAAATATTCTACAAATTTAAAACTATTCCAGTGCGGTGTGTCCTTCGTTGCTAAATATTTAGAAAATAAAAAAATTTTATTACCAAATAAACTAAAAAAAAAAATATTTTCCGCAAACAAATTTTATTTCAGTTTCATAGCAAAATATAGTGCCATCCTTATTCTTCAAATTTAATATTAATTTATTAAGAACATGATACGAGTACAACAATACATTGGGATTATTTATGCGACATTTGCATTAGCGAAATTAAATTTTGCCTTAAATTCTCAAGAATTTTTTTTTAAATAATCATCTAATTTCAGAAAATTGTTTATTTATTCCATAATAACATTGACATTTGATTTCAAAATTTAATGTCTTAAAAATATTTTTTTGCGACAGTAAACACATGTCAAAATTGAATGGAATTTTATTAGCTTAGCAAAAATTTGATAAAATGCATTTATTTATTTTAATATTTACGAATTTGAAATTGTTGTAATATGTATTATTATTTTTGAATATTGCATAGATAATTCGGATTGCAAACTGTGCTTCTGCAGCCCAGTGGAGAAATATTTTGAATCTAGATTCATGCATTCTAAGCGCTGCGTTGGTGTTTCCTAACAAGCTTAACGAATTATAAAATCGATAAATTTCCGGCTAGCGGCATTGACGTCCAAGTCTCTCCAGGCATCCTTTTTCAAGCCAAACGCTTGTAAAAAATCGAGCAGTTGTGCTAGAATGTGGTGGTGATGATTGTTGCAATTTAGGAGAAAAGTTTCAACTGAGAAAAACAACATGTTGCAGCTCAACTCTTTCCCTGCAACGTAATTAGCGGTTGCAATAAGGTAGCGCCGCATCGCCAGTCCACATTTTCCATTCATTTTTCTCTCTACGTTTTTCGTCGCTTTAGTTTGCTAACCAGACCCACATTTATCTCAGGACTGAGTCGATCTGAAGCGAGGCGTATTATATTACTAGATTAATTATTTAAGTTTGTGTGTTCTATTCTAATAAAATGGTTTGAATTATTTCGCAAATCTCATGATATCGTATAATATTGCGAATGAGTTATTCACACATCATACCAATTAAACAAAAATTGACAGCCGTGTATGGTTCAAAATTCCCGCGTCTTTTAACTGAAATGTTTCTCGCTGAAATTCCCGAATCCCTAATCTCATTCTACGGAAATTCCTAAATTATATATTTTGCCATTTTCATTGGCCAAAACAATATAAACTCCTCTTTTCTAATCATGATATTTGTACTACTTTCTCATAATTACTCACTTTAATATGTTGGATTATTGCTGATCAATCTGGCCGGATTATTTTTATTGCCAGGGAGGTGAGATTTCCAAAAGTTGGTTTTGACTTAATGAGAATTAGTTAGTGGGTTGATTTCCAAAACCAATAAACAAAATAAACGGGTACAAACAGAAATTTATAATCCCGTAATTTCCCTTCGAAAGTGGAGTAAATTATACTTAGTGGACATTGAACGTATAAAGTGTATAAAAGTAACATTCCTGTGGGTAAAATTACCAAAAGTAGGTAGTTGGTTTCGTACAAATGAGAAATTATACAAAACCGCTAAATCAAATAAGCCCTACAAACAAAAAATGGTGATCTCTGTAAAATAAACATATTACCACACAAATAGGCAATTTACTTATACCATTAAGTAAAAGTAGAATGAATAAAATTCTATTAAACAAGATAAAATAAACAAAAGAAAATAAGCGCTATAAACGAAACTGATAATTAGTAAAAATAGACATAATCCCACAAAAATAGATATTGGCTTGATCCATGAAGCAAAACTAGAATAGCTTCTCGAGGATGCTGGGTGAAATTTCCAAAAGTTTGTGGTAGTTAATTTCGAACTAATGGAAATTAGAATTTTTGAATGAATTTGAGTTCCTACTGGATCAATTATAAAAATAATGATTAATAATTTGTGTTTTTACACGTTCTTGCGATTTATTTATGTAGTGTAGGATTATTCCTAATTAAGCTGACCGGATTATTTTTTAAAGCGAAGAAATGAGATTACCAAAATTTGATGGTAATTGGTTTCGAACTAATGTGAATTAGTTAGTGAGTTCATATACATAACCAATAAATAAAAAAGCCCTTTGAAAAGTGAAAAATGGTTATCGCTAACAAATAGACATAATACCACAAAAATGGACATTTGCTCATCCCATTAAGTGTAACTAGCGTAAAAATAATTCTATTAAATTCGATAAAATAAATACAACAAGCCTTATAAACAAAAATGTTGTTCATTATCGGAGTAAAATTTAGTTAGTGGACTCAAAATTCGCAAACCAATAACTACTCTGCTTTCGAATTTGGCTGATTTTTTGGGTTGCTTGTCTGTTTTTGTGGAATTATGTTTAATTTTTAGACATCAGCATTTGTTGTTTGTAGGGCTTATTTTATTTATTGGTTATGTATATTAACTCACTTTTTAATTCTCATTAGTTTCGAGTTTTAAGCACCTCTCAAAAGCAGGATGAGTATGACATTATTTACACATTTCCTTGTCTCATTAAGTAAAACTCGAATATTTTATACAAGATGCATTCGAATTCGAAAGTGAAATAAATTTTGGTTAATGGGCACTGAGTGTGTAAAATGTGTAAAAGTAACATTCCTGGGTAAAATTACCAAAAGTTGATAGTTGGGTTCAAACTAATGAGAATTAATTAGTCAGTTAATATACAAACCACTAAATAAAATAAGCCCTTCAAACAAAAAATTCTGGGGGTTTATTATGAAATTTTCGACGCGCGCTTTTTTTTCGACATCGTCGAAAATAGGTATTATGAAATTTTTTCGGCGCGCTTTTTTTTCGACCAAATCGCAAATTTTTCTATTATGAAATTTCGACGCGCATTATTTTAGATAAAAACGAAAATTATTCGACTGCTATTGAGGTGTCGCAAATAAGCGATTTAACTTAATAAATCGTAAATCGCGAAATTTAATAAGAAAATAAACATTTAATAAAATGTGATTCATATATATTTACTTATTTAGTTATTTTGTGTGTTAATTTTAAATTTTATATGTGGATACATACATATATGTAATTTTGTTTAATTAAAATAATTAAATTTATTTAAATTTAAATACATTTATTGTCGGATTTATTTTAGGACTTGAACAAACTCGGAGCAATTCGAAATATGTATTAGTGGAATTTATGGAAAGGATCCGTTCCAATGTTATTTGTTATTGATGTTATTTTCGACGTTGTCGAATATCTCATAATAGCTATATTCGACGTTGTCGAACTGGTCGACAGCGTCGAAAATTTTATAATAGACCCCCTGATCTCTATAAAATAGACATATTCCCACAAAAAGAGACAATTGCCTGTTCCATTAAGTAAAACTACAATAAATATATTTCTTTTTGTATTAATCTATTCTCGCTTTACTTATCGGGCTGTTTATCTATTTTTGTGGGATTATGCCTATTTTTTAGAAATCACCATTTTTTGTTTGTAGGGCTTATTTTATCTATTGTAGTACTTTTTTTTGATATTAACTCACTATTTCATTAGTTTCGAGTTTTGCTAAAAAATAATGGATACCAATTATCTATTGATTCACAAAGTATGACAAACGAAATGACACAGACCATTTTATTTTATTTATTGTTTAATCCTCATCCGAAAATTATTAATTTTATGCATAACATAATCAAGAAGGCTAAGACTTATTATTTTCAAAACTATGATCACATTCCTGCGTTTAACTGAAATATAAAAATTTGTCACGCATTTCACTCCTAAGCAATAACACTAACCGAAGTCTGTTATAAATAATTCGGTCTGTTCAAAAAATCTTTGAACGCGCATAATTAAAATAATAAATTTTCTAAACATAAATTACCACTCGCTCGTTTGGTCGCAATAAAAATAAAATTAAATTTATTTAATGAATTTGTTTTTTTAATAAATATATCAAATGAATTTGCGATTTCTCTGTGCAACAATGTTTCACTGTTTAAATAATAAATAAATAATTAAGGCAGGTTTGTGTGTATCTCTGAAAAGTGCATATGGATGATGGAGGATGATCCCAGTGTTCTTATGATACACACACATTATTATTATATCGTATAGTGATAGAGATCTTAAATGGTTCGCACAATATACCACCAATTGATCGTAAACAAAAATATTAAAGTATAATCATTTTCTTAATGCCATATTGTGTATACTTCGTAAGTTAATTATAATCAAAAAGAATAATCATTATCAGCATTTACTTTAATGTTAACCAATAATTTTGTTTAAAGCATTGACGTAACGTTGATTATATACCACTGTGGGAATTGTATAAAAATGCTATATATTGATGAGGCACGTCTATGGAATTTTATATTATTGACTTGAGGTTATTTGTATGGAATACCTTCTTTTGATAATGCTTAATATCCGTGATCACTTTTAGCAGGCTATAAAAAAAAATTCTTGCTGTTTTAATATTTTAATTTAATTGGATTTTAGTGCAGTTTATATACGAGTCTATGTACGACTTGGCAATCAAGACAAATGCTTTGATGTGTCCGCGATCATACTATTATTATTGTGCTTTTTGGCATACATAATAAAATTATCAAGAAAATATGTAAATCTGAATGTTAAATTCTTAAGAAATTGTTTTTTTTTATCTCGTTAGTTTCATTCAACCGGTGTTCTTCAGAATTTTAATGTGCTATATTTATAAATCATTAACGTATGTTATAATCGCATATTGGCGAGACATTGCAAGTACATAATTACATAATTTTTAAACATAACATCACACTATTAATTTATTTTTAAATCCTAGACAGACGAGAAATATAAAGTTTTTTTTAACTTCTTTACACTGGTAACGGTGCTATTAAAAAACCGCAACATATCCTTTTCGTAAAGTGTATACATATAATAAAACTTTATTTTAGTTTTTAGTTTTATTGCTAATGACGGGAAAATATGACAATTTTGTTCAAACCATCTCATCATCATGTTTCAAGTTGATAAATTTTGTTGTTTTTATATTATTTATAACGTGTATAGAAATAAATAAAGAATTTGTGGTATAACTACATTTTAAAACCGTAAATTCGGTTTCCAGTATACCATTATTGTAGCCTAAATTATAAGAATATTTAATGTTTCTAGAATCTGATAAACTAACCAACATAATTTGGTAGCCATCTCAATGTCTCAAAGACTACAGTTCTGGCTTGGAATGAATTAAAACTGGAAACGAATATATTATCTGAGAGGGGTTATCAAATCTGGGCTGGGATGTTCTAACATCACCATGTTTCGATAATTTATCGAAGTTTATTTCTCGTTTCTGTAGAATAAAATTTATCTCTGTTTCAATTTTTTTATCGTTTACCAGCCTGCTAGATTGCAATATTGTGATGTTTCTACTGTGTTTCTATCACCAAATAATTTTTTTTCGATTGTAGAATGAAAATAATTGAAATAGATATTGTTAAAATATATTCTAGTAGGTTGTGATAGCAATAGAGAAGAAATAATTGATAAACGAAACAGAAGTCAAATTAATTCTAGCAGAAAAAGACGTAGACTTCGATAAAATATCGCAAAATGGTGATGTTACAACATCCCAGCCCTAAATAAGATAATAATTAATTAATTATTTTTGAAAAATTAGTGAGATTATTTTTTTGGCCATCAAAAGCATAAATCTGCAAAATTTTAGTATAAAAATTTAATATTACTTATAAAAAATTGGTGACTTAAAATTAAGTTTTGAGGGATTTGGTCGCCTTATTATCGAGGTTAAATAACCAAGCTGTCTTCGGGTTAAATTGATTCATTGAATCCTAGTCAGGTTCCAGAGCTGTTTGAAGAAGCACACTACTAATGGATGAAGCGTTGCTGGCATGCCGGGGGAGGAGAGAGATCCCACTGTTTCCTTCCATTTCTCAATTACTTGCTCACGCAATGGTTGATTGCCTTTGATTGTGAATGTTTTTCATTTTGATTTAGATTTAAGTGCTTTTGGAAAAAATAATTAGTTGATAACATTTATAATAAATTAGCACATATATATTTTTTGAAAACACATTTTAGCATCAAAATTACTGAAGTGGTAAAAATTGGTGGAGGAATATTTAAAAAAAACATTACTTTATTCCCTAGAGTTAATGGTGGTTTAAATGGCTCTGTTTTGTTGCAAAAGCTTAATTTTTTTGATTCCAGATAATTGTTTTCAGTGCCACCACCTTAATATTTGTACCGCTTGCATTGAGTTTTGTGCCGCAATATTATTTCATATCGTTTAATTATGCATTTTAAGTTTCAAAATTGCTTACATTGTGGTAAATGTTGTTACCCACATCAAAAGCGCAAATTGGTTACATTTCTGGAAAATTGTAATGATGAATTATAACACTTGAGAAAAATCATACCCGTGATCTTTAGCTACCAATAACGATATTTCCAATATTATTTATGACATTAAAATACAGCGAGTAGTTGAGCCACCTTGCGTAAGTGAAGCGGCCGAAACCCTAATCAACATGGTTTCTGAACTATTTTACCAAAGACAATCATATTAATATTTTTATTTGAACAAACTTCATAAATCTGTCATCGTTGTTTCTGTACATTTTTGGTTAAACTGCGAATATAAATTACTTTTTGATTTGACATTTTAATATAAAAATTATAGTAATAGATATGCTGAATCCGCTTGATTATGGTTTCAAAATCAAATTTAGATTGATAAAATAGAATATTAGTTAACCAAAAATTTCAACAACCATAAGTTTAAAAAAATATTTAATCTAGCTATTTTATTACAAAAAAGCTAAAGTTGTTTTGCGTAATCGAATAATCTAAGTTTTTATTAATTTAAATTTTTTATCTATTCAAAAATAGATGGCATTGTTTTGGCCACAAATATGTGCCGCACGAACTACCTATTTATATATTTATTTATATAAAATAAAGGAAAACTCTTTTCAAATTTTATTCTACTGGAATGTTTTTTTATGTAAAACTTGAAAGACTAAAAATAAATTAAAAATGTCGGCGCTTGTGCGATAGTGCTGCTTCTGGGGTTGGATAGAATAAACATCTATTTTCCAAACATCGAATTACAAAATATTAAAATCAGCAGGGGAAACGATAATTCTCTGTGAGGTTTACGACAAGTAGCATATAAAAGTTTTTGTAATGGTAATCAACTTTCTCCTTACGATTGCAATCGCCACTCATAATTGTTAAAATCTTCGTAATTTATAGTTCTTTTATTTAACACGTATACATCAAATTTTATTTTGTTTTGTATCAAATGTACACCATAAAATCCATAAACATGTTCCAAAACCTTCTGATACAACAAAGAATCAAGAAAACAATGTACGATATTTTCCAAAACTCCAAATTTTAAATACCAAAACTATCTAAGTAATTATTTTTTTTTTTTTTTCGTTTTCTGTTGACAAGAATTAACAATCCTGAATCAGTAATGAAGTAAATATTTTATTGGAAGTTGTTTAGTACATAGCCATGTCCCTACACGTTTAAAAATTTTAAATAGATTGGTTTTTAGATAAAATTTATTTTATTTAAAATTGGGGGGCCTATTAATTTGTGTTTGAGCTTAAAAGTTTTGCACAGGTGATGACCCATTGGCCGCCCCGGTGGCAAAGTGGTCAGAATGCTTACTCCAGCGACCGAAGGTCCCGGGTTCGATTCCCGGTGGTGACAAGAAAAACATTTCACGGCTGGGTTAGGATCAATGAATTAATCATTCATTATCCGAAATGAAAATATAATTATGAAACCTTATTTGAGGCGGCCAAATCCCTTGATGGGATATAGTGCCAGAGAAAGAGAGAGATGACCCATTCATTTTTAAGATTGTAACTATATTTTATTGCGGAACAAATTTGAATTTCGTCTAAAACTTATCAAGCTACTGCGAGTTGTTGAATCTAGTACTTTTGAAACTAAGTAGCAACAGGAATTTTATTGGAAGGCGCATGGCATGGTGGTTTTCAGTAGATTTTTTTCTCATAATGTAGGTGGGTGTGAAAAACATCGAAAACCAAAATTTTTTAAATCACTTTACATTTGTAAAAAATGATTTCATCTCAACGCCATCTATACGATTCCGCAATAAACTTCTGAGATCACACGCTCTTGAAATCAATATGTAATCTTTCATATCCTACGTTTGAATCCGTCACCGCGATCTGCTCGATATCCTCGCCCTCGATGAACTTTAAAAGTAACGACTAGATTACAACTAATCATGGTCGTTGAGGATTAAGTGCAGTGCTATCTCAATGCAAGGTCTACACAGTCTTGGTCAGAAACTCTACAAAAATTATACAGACAACAAGATTATTAATTTCTTAAATGTTGCGGCACCAGTGTTTAGTAAGAATAAATGTTAAGCATTATTCTGGAAAATTCCTGGGAAGAAGGAATTTTGAAATTTTTTAAATAATTTCTGTTTCAATAATTTTTTCTTCCTTACTAAGGTAGAGTGGTTAGTGGTAATTTTTTTGAAAACAAAACTAAATTGAAAACTTTCTGTGATGTTGAGTATGACAGTCAAAATCGCTATCCAATGTAAAATTACTAATAGACGTCCCAAAACAAATTAACCAAAAAAAGCTCCGGCCACAGGATGCTCATTAATCCTGACAGAATTGTCGAAAAATGTCAAATATTGCTTCAATGGAATGACACGAAGAAGTAATTCGTACCAGTCGTATACTGCTGGATGTTTTTCTTTACCAGCAAATGAAGTTGTTATTAAAAAGGTAACTTTCCTTTTGGCATCTATTTTCCTTCCAAAACTCGTTATTTAATTTTTAACCGCTTAAGAAAATTACCTAAAAATTAAGGCGATCCAAATTTCTTTATATAATTTTTATATATTTCAAGAATAATAATAAAAAAAAATTAATTAATTTTTATTAATTAAAAAAGAATTTTAAATATTAAAATACTAGACGGATCCCGGCCATTTCTTAACGAATTTTAATGAAATAGGAACTTAGGGTAGGATTTTAGATTGAGAGGTTGCGAATTTGCATTACAAATTTTATAATTTTTTGAGCTTTTTCGAATAAATCAGTTATTTTCAGTTTCTGACCATTTAATTTTTATGTTCGGATATTTTTGCTAAGTTTACATACAGGTTTAGCCGCAACATAATTTTTGTCAGGTCTTGCGGCCAATTAAATTATTTTTAGTTCCTGGCGAGTAACTCAAAAATTTCCGCAAGTTTTACTAATACCTTCGGTTGTTTTTCTAATAGCTAAATGAATATATGAGAGTTTTTGAGATATTTGGTAAACATTTTGCGAACGAAATATATTCACCAATTAAAGTTACTTATGGTTACCTAATTTTCGTTTATTGCGCGAAAAATTAAATGGTGGATGTGTTGTACATCATTTTTAACGTAATTAACATCATTTTTATCTACACATTAATTTTAAAATTGCACAACCACAATGTTGACGAAATTTTCAAAGATTGAATTCTAACATAAATTTTGTGAGAATTTAAGCTATCTATATTTATAGTTCATTCTAAAATGTGCTTTGAAGAAAATTCTACAATTTAGCTACATCTCTTCTATTTTTTACACAATATTCATCAAATTTGGTTAGTAAAACTTTATTGTAAGACTAACATGCATTTTGAATAAAGTTTTGGAATCTGTACATGGCTGGTAAAATTTGTTTCGTAAAATTGAATCAGCATTCTAACAAATATTTTTTGGAAAGTTTTTCATCTGTTTATGTTTAACGGAACTCGGTCATATCTAAACTTATTTCAATAAAATTGAGGGTATTCAATTGGTTTGGAATTCTAACATGTATTAGGCGAAATTCTAAAATGACTTCTTCATGCTGGGTCTCTTCTTTACAAATAAATGCAAAATTTGGTACGAAGCGTTAGGTTTGAAATTTTTTGGAAAATCTATACTTTATAATTGGCTCGATAATTTTTGAAATTTTGCGGATACTATTTTTTACTAATGTGCCAACCTTTTGGATCCAGATAACAACTTGAGTTTTATTGTATTATTGTGGTGCTATTCTGGTAATTCCCCGAGAATAAGGAATTGGGGAAATAATTTATATGTAATTTCTGTTTAAACATTATTTTTCTGGCCATCTAAAGTAAAAATCTACTGCTAATTTTTTTAAAAACAAAACTAAATTGGAAATATTTTCCCTGAAAATTTAGATATGGAAAAATTATTCTCAATTTATAAACATTTACATTAAACTTTAATCCTCAGTAGGCCGGAAAAAAATATTTAAACTGAAATTACATATAAATGTAGAACTTTCCCAAATTTCCTATTCCCGGGGAATTACCAGAATAGTACCACTGGTGTGATAATAGTTTTGCCCCACTTCACACTACATAATAATCGCTGATATGTTATGACAGATGACGGTACCGATTTTTTTTTCCGGATAAATTTGTATTGCCAATATCGGTACCAAACCAATTAAATATTGAAACAATACGATATGAAGAAAAATAGTAAAAGGTATTTCGAAAAATTCGGTAAAAATAACTTTATTGCAAAGGTAAAATTTCTGACTACCCATAATTTATTTAAAATCCTGGGAAATACACAAGTCATAGCGGAATTAAAAACGGAAATTAAATCGTGAACGGAACGGAACGGAAATTAAATCGTGAAATTTAAACGTAAATTTCTATTTATTGAAATTTAAAAAATTACATAGTAACAGTACATACAATATTTTTAAAATATTGGTGAGTTAGTTTTATGGTTAAAGGCAAAAGTCTCCAAACACTAACCTGAAACGGGAATCAAGTGTGCAATTAAAATTTATATGGTTAATATATACATTACATGTTTTGGTATTTTATAAATTCATAAAATTTCCAAACACAAAAAATTTAAACTCAACTTTTTTTTTTTTTTTTTGTTTATAAAATTTATGTTTTTGTGTTAAACGCACGTATTAATTTACGTGGTGATATACCAGATGATCGACGTCAATTTTACGTAAATTCTATTCAAACTTAGAAATTAGTAAGACCTCATAAATATTTTACGTATGTAAAACATTAATATACATACCTAAAACAGTACACATCAAAACATAATTATGAGATGCATTTCTAATTAAATTATGAGCAGCACAGGTGTGACGAAACGAAACAATCTACGTTATTTTACTCTCTAAACACACTATACGCTGTGAATTATTATAAAAATCGCGTTATGGTTAATAAACTAAATTAAAACTAAAATAAGAATCTTATACACACACCGCACACACACACACATTATACACATTCCACCATATAATAAAAAAAAAAAAAAATTCATTCATAAAAAAATTCTCATTTCATTCATTGATCGCTATCAAAATATAAAAAAAAAAATTAAAAATTAAAAAAAGATTTACAGAAGAATTACGTTAGTTTTGTGTCTGTGTAATACAAAACTATGTTATAGTTACTTAGTATTTTTATACTCCATTCTTTTTAACACATGCACATGATACTTTGTGGCCAGACAAATAAAATACAAATTGTATAATTCATACATTTATAATATAGTTTTGGTTGTAGGTGGATGCATCGAATATTTAATGAATGAATAATTTTAAAATGTGTATTACTATTATTGTACATTGTATATTCGTATGTACGAGTGTAGTACAATTTTTTTAAAAGATGAGATAAAATGTGCAAATGCAAATTTGCAACTTTATGCAATATGTCTCTAATTAATTTTTGTGCTATAATATGTTGTTGTTTACTAAACATTTAATTGGCCGTATTAATTTATAAAAGTAATTTGTAAAAGCATTTTTATTGGTTTGCTGGGCGGGCATTAAATACAGATTTATTTGTAGGGTAAATATTTAAATTGGTATATTGGGAAGTGCTGACTATATTTCAGTGATTTACCTGGCCCAATTTGATATTTTTTATGTAGGTTTTCTCCTTTACTAAAGCACTAAATTAAAAAACAGTAGGCGGGGTTAGTCACTAATTAAAATCCGTGAAACTTCTTTTATCCGAAACATCTCCTGATATGCGAATACATTTTTAAAAAGAAACTGGCATCAAAAATATTTGAATAAAATTCGAAAAATTGATAGAAATTTATAATTTAAATTATCGCCTGCTGTGGTGTTTAATAAAAACGAAACATTAGAACCTCTTTCAGCAACCGTGAAATTACATTATAAATTCGTGTTCGATAGTCGAGTAATTTAATTTTCATTTCACAATAAATATCAGCTATTTTTTTTCATACACTAGATAAGGGCAAATAAATACATTGAATTTTAACGCAGCGGCCTGAATACCGGGTATCCAAATAATTTCACAATTCCGTGTTTCAAAATTTCGTGAACAGAAACAGTTTTGTCGTGAATTGGTTTGATTCATTCTTTTTAACGATATTATAATAAAATTCGGTTAAAAGTCTGTTTTTGATATTGTTATGGGAGTTATAAAGTGATTTTTCGTGTTAAATTCTTAAAGAGAACTCATAGAATTCGATCATCGATGAGTATAAAATTCGGGTTTGATATTAGTATTTATATTTTAATATGATTTTTTTATAAGATCCGGAATAAGGTCAATATTCATTGTTCCCAAAATTTGCAGTTTTAAATTAGGATTTAAAATAAACTAAACATTACTTTTTCAGGCGTAAACTAATCCATTTAAAAAAAAAATGTCCTGCAATGCCGTGTTTCGAAATGTCCTTAAAACATAATAGATCCTATTTATTAAGTCAACTCACAACTATAGTTTAAAGCTATTCTGTACGTTTAGTTTATTAGAGATAATTCAATTAATTTTTTATGGTCTTTAAATATATCTGAGATTGATAATCGGCAAATCTCAATTTTAAATATTTCATATGGGAAGAAATACGACTATCTCCTTAAAATAATTGACTATTTGCCATATAGAACTTTTTAGGAGTTTCACTATAAAATTCGTAAAAACGCAATTTCACGGAAATTATGTTTATTCTGGAGAACTTAAGTAAACGGATTACTACTTTTACCTAAGCTCTGATCAAATAATTGGGCCTCGTACTCTAACAAATTGTACTTACATGTGTACGCTTAAATGTTGGAAGACATTTTGCGAGTATCTAATTAAAAGAAGCAATTCATTGATCAAAATTACTAATCATTCTTACATTTACCATCCTTTTCTTTTTAACATTAAGAAACTTTTAGTTCTCTAACAAAAAAAATTAATTATGCCCTTAGTTCCAAAATGTTACTATAAAATCAATTTAGAATCCCAATTTTCAGATACAAATTGAAGAATTTTATTATAAAGGCACTATCAAAATGCCATGTTGTCATATTCCAGGGCTGAAATTAGCCATTTCCAAAAAATGTCCAAAAATGTATTATCAAAATCCTAACAAACTCAACACAAAATCGGTTTATAAACAAATTATAACATAATTCGTTCAGAAATGGGTATTTTACAGAACGTGATCCCATGAAATAACTTAATATATATAGAAACGATAATTTTAACATACAAATCGAATTTTATCAAACTCGTTTAAGAAGCGGCAAAGTTCAACGTGTTAAGACCAATAAGAACTCTGTTCCAAAATACACAAACAAATCAATTGAGAACCCCAACACCATACAATCCAAATTTTAATAAAATTGGTTAAGATGTGATTTGTACTGTTTAACCGTCGACCATCATTTAGCACGGTCCAAATTTGCTATATTAAAAATTGAAAAAAAATCTTTTTATTATTCCATTTTCAATATCATTCTCAAGAAACATGCCAATTTAGAATAACTTATAAATTGGTATATTCATTTGGTAAAACAGAATTATATCCGCATCGGTTCAGAAATTGTTGATTTCTGTTTAGCGTAGCCTTTGTAGGCCTTATTTCACAACTTTGCAAATATGACAATTTATACACATCGAGTTTGATCAAAATCTTCTAAATCAGAATTTCACAAAAAAATCAATTTAAAATCGAAATTCCATCGTCACCCCGAATTGTATATACATTGATTAAGAATCGAACGAGTTCTGTTTATCATGCCCCTTGTTGGCCATATTCCAGAACATTACAAAAAAAAAATCCGTTTTTGGTTTATTACCTAATATCCCCGAAAAATAAATTGAAAAATCACGGATTTTCTTAAATCCAAATCGGTTATGATTGTGATGCCCTTCCACTTCATGCTTTCATTTTTTTATTTCTTTACAAATCGCTTAAATCGGTTGAGAGTTTTTTGAAATTGTAGGGATATATCGCACCTCCTATTCAAGACTATGGTAAGTCAGAAAAGTTGATTTTCAGGAGAACGTTTTGAAAATTTACTTACATTATTTTAAATTTTAATGATTATTATCACTGATTTGAAACATTTTTTTATGTTTAAGTTACAATAATTTTAGTAGTTAAGGTTAAAAGCTTTTTTTAAAAAAAGTTAAAATTTACGGTGATTTTGCATTTTTTTAAACTTATAATAGTTATGTCTGGATAATTTTATTTCGCAAGGTTCTGTAAGTATTACTTAACTTGCTTTACACTGCAAGCATACAATTATTATATTCCCATAAGTCAACTTACTACAGTTTCAATTGGAGGAAACTAAAACATAGGGTTGTGTAAGTGGTCAAAAAATTATCTTGCATGGATTTTATTGAAATATGCTCTTGAGAAACAAAAATAAAATTAATTTGTAATCAAAACATAGGATTATTTTAATCGTTATACTTTATTTCTCAGTATTATCACAAATTCAAATAAAAAATTTTAAATAAAAAAACGCATTCATGCAACCTAAAAATTATATAAAAATATAGTTTAAAATAAATAATTATTCATTCAGAATCGCTGGCATCAACTACACGAATTTCACTACTAAGTTTTTCATAAAATGGACGGTATATACAAGGAATGTAATTGTTATTACATAAAAATTGCAAATCGGCCAATTTTTCCCGAGATATTGGCCGTTATTGCAATTCAGCAACTCGTTGGGAAAGATGAATTTTTTTCTTACGCCCTCTACAATTACTTTTGGTTTTAAACAAAATGATTTTTTTGGATGGTTCGCTAAAGCAAGATTTATACAGAAGTATATTAGGGTCGTTCTTCAATACATCCACCTGTCTGATATTCGTCCACCGGATTTTTTATCTTGTTCATTTTTGGTAGTATTTAGTTGTATTGTGTAAGCTTTGAAGTTATAAAACTCATCTCTGGTCATTTCAATCACAGCATAATTTTCACTTTTTTCAGTTCTACAATTTCTAATAAGAGAATACCATTGTTCAGGTGTGTAAATGGTTTTTCCTTCTTTTTTCTCTTTCAATTACGGAGTGAACGCTATCCCCCTCGTTCTGCGTGTGTCCTTTTTCAAGAAATTTGTGTGATATTGAGACTTCTAATGTTTTTGCCAGCCAACTGTATCCGCCAAAACAATTCAGTTTTTATTTTGCCCATAACAATTATCCGACCAAAAAATGAACTAATTAACGTCGTTATCTTTCTCGGATTTTATGAATTGGTATAGGCAACTAATAACCTCATTTGCATCTTTTTTCGCTGTTGTTTCATCCCAAACATAACATGTGGCTCTTTTTGTTTTCAAATTATAAATAGCAAAGTTGTATACAGCCAGTTTCCTCTTATAGTAAAAAAACACTAATATCTGCTGTTGGAACTGGCAATATTTTTTGAAAATCGAAATATGCTACAACAGTTTTTTCTGAATGCAGACCTTTGTCAATGTTTTTAAGTTCTCGGGCACATTGTTTATTATGTAAGTGAATGTTATGATTAAACTGCTGCTCTGATCTTTGCTCATCATTTAAATTAGAAAACTGGAAATGTACCGCGATATTGTCGTAAAGTTGCCGGCGTTGAACTAGTTGCATGTTCTTTCATCCACTCTAGATACAGGCGATGCATTTTTGCAACCGATAGGTCACCGTCTATATATTTACGTGTCGTTTGCTCGTGAAGATAATGCGATTCGATAAGCGGTATTGAATTTATGTGGTCCTTTACGGAAATTATTGTATTTTCCATTTCCGGATTAATTTTTCTCACAAATGAGCCTCTTTTACCTGGTGACGCAATACAATTTCCGGCTTTATGTTTTTTATAAACCGTTTCAACACATTGATGACTTATTGCTAGCGTGTGAATAAAGGTTGTAAGACAAACACGTCAAAGGATACCTTTGTGCTACCGTTAATTCGGTATAAGAAATATTCCCGAGTAGAAGAACGCCTACTATTTCCAGATACAACCCTTGTAATTTTTTTCTCCCCTTCCTTGGAGTTTTCTAAAATAAAATTCCATTGCCGCGTTTTATCAGCCAATTTGTAAAAGGTATTAAAAATTTGGTTCCGCTCCTCAAAAGAAATTGCCCCTTATTTGCATTTAAATCTACAACTGTTATTACAACCATATCCCATTTTTTTGGCTGGTTTCATTTCTCCAGATGGTAAAAGATATTCTTTCCCCATATTTCGCAATTTCTTTAAAGTATTTTTTCGCCAATTCGGCGAAGTAAAGGGTGATTTTTTTGTGGTTAGGATTTTCATGCATTAGTATTTGACAGATCACGCGGGATTTCAGACAAGGTGTCAAAGAGAAAGATGCTCAGTATGCTTTGACATTTCATAATGAATAGACTTACTAACGAGCAACGCTTGCAAATAATTGAATTATATTACAAAAATCAGTGTTCGGTTCGAAAAGTGTTTCGCGATTTACGTCCGATTTATGGTCTACATAATCGACCAAGTGAGCAAACAATTAATGCGATTGTGACCAAGTTTCGCACTCAGTTTACTTTATTGGACATTAAACCAACCACACGAATGCGTACAGTGCGTACAGAAGAGAATATTGCGTCTGTTTCTGAGAGTGTTGCTGAAGACCGTGAAATGTCGATTCGTCGCCGTTCGCAGCAATTGGGTTTGTGTTATTCGACGACATGGAAGATTTTACGCAAAGATCTTGGTGTAAAACCGTATAAAATACAGCTCCTGCAAGAACTGAAGCTGAACGATCTGCCACAACGTCGAATTTTCAGTGAATGGGCCCTAGAAAAGTTGGCAGAAAATCCGCTTTTTTATCGACAAATTTTGTTCAGCGATGAGGCTCATTTCTGGTTGAATGGCTACGTAAATAAGCAAAATTGCCGCATTTGGAGTGAAGAGCAACCAGAAGCCGTTCAAGAACTGCCCATGCATCCCGAAAAATGCACTGTTTGGTGTGGTTTGTACGCTGGTGGAATCATTGGACCGTATTTTTTCAAAGATGCTGTTGGACGCAACGTTACGGTGAATGGCGATCGCTATCGTTCGATGCTAACAAACTTTTTGTTGCCAAAAATGGAAGAACTGAACTTAGTTGACATGTGGTTTCAACAAGATGGCGCTACATGCCACACAGCTCGCGATTCTATGGCCATTTTGAGGGAAAACTTCGGAGAACAATTCATCTCAAGAAATGGCCCGGTAAGTTGGCCACCAAGATCATGCGATTTGACGCCTTTAGACTATTTTTTGTGGGGCTACGTCAAGTCTAAAGTCTACAGAAATAAGCCAGCAACTATTCCAGTTTTGGAAGACAACATTTCCGAAGAAATTCGGGCTATTCCGGCCGAAATGCTCGAAAAAGTTGCCCAAAATTGGACTTTCCGAATGGACCACCTAAGACGCAGCCGCGGTCAACATTTAAATGAAATTATCTTCAAAAAGTAAATGTCATGGACCAATCTAACGTTTCAAATAAAGAACCGATGAGATTTTGCAAATTTTATGCGTTTTTTTTTAAAAAAAAAGTTCTCAAGCTCTTAAAAAATCACCCGTTATTTACAACATCATATTATAGACTTCCCCGTTCCCAGATTATCTAACAACCAACATGCGGTACAAAACCGTAAATGGCCCACTTCTCAAATAATTCAAACAGGTATTAAGTTACATAAATCCGGCATTATCATAAACCAGACCGAGGAGCCGCTAAAATGAGCTAACTCACTTGAATCAGAGATGACATTTTATATCACAAAGAAATGCCAATAACCAAATTTTTAAAAACTACTTATTTAAAGGTACCTGCGAACCTCACTAAAATGTGCTCTCAAATCAATTTCAGTGTTAAAATTTAAATAATTTTTTTCTTTCTTTAAATTACAAATGCAAAACCAAACCAAAGAAGACTCTCAACAAATAATAATAAATTAGAAAAAATTCAAAAATTAAATTTCAATTTGATTTAAAAGTTTCAAGTGACCTGACCCGACAATACTTAGTATATAATTCAAATCCTATTCTGTTCAAAAAAGGACGCTGGTCCAATTCAACTGTGAAACTGAAAAATTACGAACACTTAAAGTTGTTTTCTGAAAAATACTTTATCTTAGTTACACTTCTTACAAGGGCGATAGGGCGATATCTTTACTTGAAGATTAAGAGAACTATAATTTTGTTCATCAGGACCCATTTCCCAAAATTCTTTATAATTGGGTGGCGCCTGTAAATTTACAAAATAATTATTTTTGTACAACTTACAAATTTTCTGCGGTTGTAGGTCTCTCATCCCAATATATTTATGAGTTAATAACTTTAGTCATTTTCGCTATACATTAAGCATATCTAAAAATAATTATAGTTTTTTTAATTACATACGCACACACACACACAAGTTCCAAGTATATTAACCTCGAATTACAAATAAATAAATTTAAAAAAAAACTTAACATTTTTTGTATATTTTAAAAATCCGTATACATATAATATACAAAATAAATTTTTTGGATTCGCAATATCGAATTTGTATAAATAAATTAATTCTAAAAATAGAATTATAAAAATTCGAAATTTCTTAGAATTTTTTTATTTATTTTTACGCATTATATATAAAAAAAAATTCAAATAAATTATACATGAATATTATCCATACTAGAGTAGCGATGTTATTATATTGTTATCAAGATTCTACACCATTTGGTATAAATTCGCAATAATGCTGACCAATTAGAAATACACATAAATTCTAATATAATAATTTAATTACCATGATTAATTTAAGCAAAATAAAATAGCAAACTATAAAGAACTTAATTTGAAGAGTACTCTTCACTCGAACTTAATTATTTTTTTATTTATTTATGTATATCAAAACAAAATAATTTAACACTTTATACTTTGAAATGTGATAAAAGAAACTGCTCAAGTACGATTTTAGTTTTGCTTCTGTAGATAGATTGTTAAACTTAAGAAATGGTAAAATTACGAATATACGAGTATGTAGATAGAGGAGTACATCATACATTAATTAGTTGAATGCGGTAATATAAAATCAATATGATGTACACTCAAAAATTAAATTAAATAACTATGAAAATTTTGTATGTATATTTGAATATGAAACTACATTGTATAGGAGTTTATAAACATAGTCGGAAAATTTTATTTACATTTTCCCAGCCAACAACAGAATAACATATTATGCATAGAAATTTTTTCTAAGTATCATCAAAAAACAATTTGATACTTTTTAGTTTTACTTCGTTCAAGTGTAACGTTTTATTTCAAAAAATATATTTTTAATTACATTATATACGTGAAAGATATTAAGTATGTTACATTTAAACATAATATAATAAAACACAGCTACATTTTATCTAAATTACAGGTGTAATTGACAATCTTTAAAAACTGAAACATTATTTTAAGAGATTGAACCAAAGCAATTAAAATTTATAAATAAATCTAATTAAAAATTTTATGAGATATTAAATTATAATATGAAGAGTATACCACCACCGGGTTACTATATGTGCATTTTTCCGTAATACAATATTTTACAAAATAATAATAGAAACCTTACAATGCAAATATGTTTATAAGAAATGACCTATGTAATAGAATGCAGACTATTTATTATATCTGGCGCTAAAATTATACTTAGTTTTTTTTTTGTTTTTAATTTTGTTATTAGGTTTGTAATTAATTTTTATAGGTGCCATTATGTACTAAATTGCACCGGAATTTTCTTGAACGAGTAGAGAAAATAATTAAATTATTTATTAGGTTTTGGATGTATATCTAGCACAGGAAGAACAATGTTGTCGTACTGATTCAAGGATTTAGAGTGCAGTCAAAATGATATTATGTGCCAAATCCTGACAATATCAAAGTTAAAATAAAAATAAATATGAGTCTGTCATTACTCGTCCACGTAAACGGATTGTTAAAATCGCAATACTTTATGATAACGACATAAAGCAGAACAAACAAACAAACCTAGATGGCAGTATAATAATGTTAAAATATTTTACACTTCTCCTTCGCTTTGCGTCGAAGACAGATTTTATAATTACGCAATTATATCTGAAATAATTGAAAAAATGTAAAGAAGTAAATTAAAGTTTTATGCTATTTTAAACAGCACATTTCAGAAATGTTTAATCTAACTCGTGTCACGCAAAACGAGGTCAACTTGTATATCTGCTTTTGTATTATTATTAACCCTTTGAGTGCTAAGGAGAGCGAGCACGCTTCTCAATACACTAGCCGAAAATGCCAAGAGCACGATCGCGCTTTTGCTCCTGGACGAACTAATACGATCTCTATTTCATACTTGTCAATATATCACAGAAATTTGTTTCCTATTTTTATTACTACACATTCGAAAAATAAAATAAAATTGGTTTTGAAATACTTTTCGTAAATAAATTGTTTCGAAAAATGAAACATATTTTTAAATTTTTATGTTCTTCTATTGCAGCGTGGCACTTTTATCTAATTCTCTAAAAATCATGTTGGCACTCAAAGTGTTAACACGTCATAGTCATGGATAAGAAAAGGAAAAACAAAATGTGTATTTAGTGTCAAACGATTAATTGAAGCCCAACCTACAAACTGCATTTGGATCGTTGGTGCATTTGACTATCTAATCATACTAATAATTTTCGATCAAATTTCAACTGAAGATGCAATGTCCGTATAAATAGAATGTATGTGATTTTTTGACGTTTCTTCAATTTCAATATGGCGACATCATAATATAATATACAGTATATTATAATGGTCGTTCGAATTTGTGTTTTAAATTGTAAAATGAATAAAAAAATAGCAAATTTGGTGTTTATTAAAAAAAAACTGTTCAAGTGGCGTTCTAAATATTGAAAGCGTAATGATTTATAAATGTCAAATTATGGCAAGTTTACCACACCAAACTCCATCTTGGCAAATTTTGATAGAGATAGAATGTAGGCGTATAAATAGCTGCATACTAAATACAAAAAGTTTAGTTTTTTGGCGAAGCAATGCACTAATTTAATTTTCAATGTTATTTTCATATTCGCGTGGTGATCGTTTTCTATATTTTTTTTTTGTTTTTTAGTCTATTTGTTGTTTTTGTATTGTGTATGCATATCAACCATCAGCAGTTACATCAAACGTGTAAAATTATTATCGGTATTATTTTAAGTATAAGCTAAAACAACTACTTATTTCTAAAAAAACGGTGAACGGAGAACAATTTTAAAATTTGAATGATAAGAAATAGATCGTCGATTTGTTTTCATATTTTTAAAGCTTCGTGACAACACTCTAACAATACATAAACGAAATAAATGCTTAATATAGTAAGTTGGCAAAAGATGTCAACAGGATGCTGGCAACCAACTCAACTTTAGATGTTTCAATTAGTTTGAAAACGTTTGAATTCTAAAATTCAGGTCAAAGTGGAAGTGTAAATTTTTAGTTTATTGAGAACAAATAGAAACGCAGATTTAAATTTCCTAAGCGTTTAAACGCCGTTGATGGTGTGCTGACTGCTTCAGTTGGAGTGTTCTGTCCTCTCTACTTCGATTTGTATCAAACATAAAATTCTCTCTATATTCAAGAAACACGAAAAATGATTTTTTTTTTCGGGACCGTACTTTTGAACAGGAAATTACACCATTTTATGTTTTCGCAAAAATTATTATTTTTCGAATAATTTTTCACTACTTCCGATAAAACAATTTCAATTTTTTAAGTTTGATCATCCTTCAAACAAATGCAAACATCACTATTTTAAAACAAAAAACAGGTATTCAAACATTTAAAACAATCCTACCTATTATAAAAAAAATACAAATAATTGAACATTTTCAAGCTCTACAAAATATGGGTTACTCTGTTAATTAAAAAAAAATATGACTTTAGTACTTCTAAATAAATAGTTCACTTTAATTATCTATTTTGTTACTTTGTTTGTTATTGTTAGATGCCACAGGGGACACTGTTGACACTATTTTGACTTATATTGTTTAGCGTTTATTGAACGAAGGTCGGGAAAACGTGGAAATTTTCCGTTTTATAATTGTATTTTAAATAAAGAAAGCTGCGCTTTAAACTCTTTTATATGGTTCCAAAAATCTTCGATAAATTATTATTTTTATTTTTTAGTTTTATATTCGCTTTATTTAAATAACTTGACAAATCAGAATAGAACAATCCAGAAATCCAGTCATTACCATAAAACAAATAAATCTTCCCATGTAAGGCATATTTTCGACGGACTTAATGAAATTCCACAAATTGATAATTTTATAAAATCAGTAAATAACCCAAAAGATATTTGATCTAAATTGAACGTAAAATTTTATACAAACTCAATTTTCGTATCCACTGTGTGACTCATTATTTAACTAGTTTTTTAACTTTACACGAATTAAAATTTTTGATGTTTTATTTCCATACCTTATACATTTATGCAGCAACGCACTAACAATACAGAAACAAATTTTGTTTATGGAGACAACTACAATCGTTTTGGATTTATTAAATTTTTTTTATTAAACTATCCATTTTTCCGAGCATTTTGATACGTTGAGAGATTATGATTCGTACCAAAATTACATCTACATTGCAGTGTATTTCGTATTCGAAAAATGGGGCCTTCTTGCAAAATAATTATAAAAACATAGAAAAATAAGGATTTGTTTCAAAAATTTTAAGAGTTATCTATTTTCTGTTCGTCAAGTTTAACTGTCGACTGATAAAGTTTGGACTCCCCTTCACTGCATTTCTAAATTCAGTTTCATAATTAATGTGAGGCGGCGCGCAGTTAGTTGCAGCACTTTTATCCTTAAATTTTGTTTAATTTAGAAATTAACAGTATCAATTTAGGATTGGATTACTTCATGGTTTTTCCCTTTCAAACTTTTATATCTTTCCAAATTTCAATGGATGGCAGTTACAGCTCACCAAAATATTGTATCGAGATGTTTCTTCTACTTTACAACGTGGAGCGCGAGCGCCTTCAAACTTGCCGGGAATATACATAAACCGTCAATTATGAGATACATAATTTGATATGAAATATTTTTTCTTTGGAAAATAAATTTTAATTATATCCAATAACTATCTATATTTCTAAGGGAAATAACCCTCATTCTTATCGCCAATTTTGAAAATTAGTCATGGAGCTTAATTTTTTATAATGCATAACTATCTTTTCTAAATTTGTAGATCTTCTCATATGTATGTACATACATATAGTTTTAATTATTAATTAACACGATTTTTTATTATAATATTTTAATTAATAGAAAAATTATTCATATTTTTTTTATTATTACATAATATTTACATTTTCTTGTGCTTTCATGAATGAATTTTATAAAAAATAAATAACCGCAGCATTGTCTCGTCGCGGTGTTATGTGTTGTACGCCAATATAAAAAATATGTACCCACGAAATATTATAAGAACCATGATTATATACAATAACAACAACATTATTTATGTATAGATAGCAGTAAGTCCAGTCTTTAAGTTAGTTAAAAACATAAATTATACGAAGCAATAAAATTTAATGTACTGTAAATTTAAATGAATTTTAATAACTGCAATTTTTTTATTACACAAACTATATAATTTTTCAGTTTTTTTATAAAATCATTAAAAATTAAAACACTTAATGTTTTCAGAATATGTATGTATGGACTTTCGTCTGAATTTTCTTGAAATACGCCACAACCACCACCTATCGTAATTTGAAAGCGTATGTAGAAAATTCACCATTCTATTTTTCGCCGTTAATATTCATTGAGAATTTATTTTATAAATTTGATTGATTAATAATTTTGTGTGAGACACCCGCCTTAATTTAAATAAAAAATAAATTACAAATTCTAAGCGTGGAACAATTGGTTTGCTTCAAAAACTGAAAATATTTTCTATTGTTTTGTGCAATTCGGTCGCGATTTATGTGGCCTTCGGGATTTGGCTTTAATTACGTATCAATATTTTATGTTGTGTGTGTATTTCTGATTTATCAATGAATTTCTTATCTTTTGATTATAACAGGAAATGTTAATAAATAATAATCAATAAATATTTATGTTTTAATAAACGTGAAGTAGATATACAAAATATTGAATGTGTGGTTTGGAGTATAGAACGGCAGCTATTAATTTGATAGTTCCCTGTCTCAAGGTTTAAAACGTAGAATATATTTTAATGACATAAAAAATTCAACTTTTGTTGGGAGATTTAAGCTGAAGTTGCCCAATGGCACAAAAAGTAAAATAAATTAAATGTTTTGGATCATCCATAGATAGATGACAGCAACAAGTGAGCTTTCGTGTTTTTTTTATTTCTCGAATCTTTCATGCATGCGTAAAATTGTTGTATTTCGAAAAAATACCCCAAATGACGTGATCTAGTTATCTTCCACGTAGTCATGATTCAAATCTACTCAAAAATCACCATAAAATCGAATTTGCATTCAATATGCCAATTACTCGTACTTTTTTTGTTCAAGGTATCGTTTATAATATAAAAAAGCTGGTATTTTAAGAACCACCTTAAAGAACGCTATTTAGATCTACAAATCTTTCATTTTTGATTGCATTAATCTTGCCATTTCCTAAAATTAAATTCTCGAGATTTTCTAACGTTCTTTTTTAGATTGAAGAAATTAAATGTTTTAATATTTTCATTGGCCGGTTTTACTGCCTATACATTTTTTGAGAAATAAAGTTCGGATTTTTGATTTTGATAATAAAATATTCAGAAGATGTGTAAAATGATGTGTATGTATTTTATTAGGAATGTAATTTATTAAGACCGACTTGTATGGTGGATATTGGCCTAGTGGCCTATACCAGAATGAGCCAGTGCATTTGAGACTTATTCGATTTTTAACTCCCGACAACCAAGAGTTTTAGAAGCCCAAACTGATAGTAGACACTTGATATAAAGTTGGGCGGAATCTTGTAATTAGCGCTTTAGGCTCACATTCGTATGATCCAATGTATAAATTGTTTTACTAAATATCTTCTGAAAAACGAACCATTTGGTTTTATTAAGGTAATGACGAGCACTACTTTCTCAAAAAGAATCAGCTTGCTTCGTATGTCGTAATTGGCGGTATAGAGTCATACCTGAATGTATCATTTGATTGAGACGAATTTGATTTTATTTCTCCTGAAGCGGCTTAGTTGCTAAAACTAAACCACATAATATGATTAGGCCTCACATGTGTTTAACCCAATATATCAATGGCTTTAGTTCAGGGATTTCAGAAACCGCCACCTCCGGAAACCAAATCAACTAGTCCCGCTTGAAAAATTTAAGCTCCGAATTTATCGCTTAAGCTTCACTATGTAATTTCCGTTATGTTCGGATATAATAACAAACTTCATACGACCATTGGCTAAAGTATGAAATATTATTTGGCTTTATTTTCTAGAAATTGTCATTTTTCAATATTTATTTTAACGTTATAAGACTGAAGACGTAGGGTTTTTTGTCACGGTTTTTAGACCGACTAATATTTACTCCGTGCTCCATTTTCCCCTACTTGATCGCCGACTATTTCTTGTTGTACTACGTTACTGCTGGTTTTACTAATGCCCTTGATTCTTCCTACATTTTCAAATGTAATGGCTTCGAACAGCGTATATTTCGAACTTGAAAGAATTTCTTTTTTTTTTTTTTTTTTTTTTTTTTTTATTTATTTATTTATTACAATTGCCTAAATAGTCTAATAGACTGTGGCAGGCAATCCATAACATTACTTAAAAACATACACACAATGTACAATTTCATATTTAAAGAAGATAGAAAAACTAAACATTATCATAATTAGAACTAAGTAGAATTTAACATTAACATTCACTGAAAACTTATTATAAGATCTTGTCACTTCAAATCTGATCCTTTGATTAATCCGATATTTTTGTAGTTCATGTAGCCAAGTCAGGGGTTGCTGCTAATTGGATATCAAATTTGAGCCTACTAGTTCTCTCTATAATACATTCAACCATTTTCTGATTAAGTGCTCCTTCAAGAGCCGTTTATATTTTATAATATTAGACTATTCTAATAGCCTGAGGAAGCTCATTAAATAGAGCAGGGCCCATATAGAATGGATACCTTTGGGAGCGGCTTGTACTTACGGTATTTAAATAATATAATGAACTTGTATTATTTCTTGTATAATGTGAGTGTACTTCAGATACGGTTATAGGCGTCAGATTACACTTCATCAGAGCCATCTGAGCTTTCTTAATTAATATCAATAATTGAAATTTCCCTAGAATCTCTAAAGGAAGTGTTTTGAGGGAGTACAGAGATTTAGTCGGCGTTATTACTAGCATCATTTCGCATTCCATGGACAAGGGGCCTTGATTTCATTCTCCATTTTATTTCCCGGAAAAAATTATCTAAACGGTTTTCTATATAGTTTCATAGTTTCTTCTATATACTAGATCTAGCGGGAAAATATTATTTGGAGCGGAACTTATTCGCAACATTCTAGCAATCTAGCACCGGTTTACAGCCCAGCAATTACGTCGGCTTGATAATTCATCGATTTTTGAGTAAAAAATTTATCTACAAATTTCTAGCATCATTCTTAATGTCTTTAGATACGATTTTGAGTGAAAACCTTAAAAATGTGTCTAAACGGTTTTTTATCATTTGAGCAATCATTGCTAGGCCTAGTGGGAAAATATTAATTCTTCCACTTCTAAATTATCATCTAAATGGATTTGTCGAATATCGGCTTAAAAATTTACTCAAAACCTGAATTTATCAGTTTTTGTGTGACTATAGAGTGTTTTTGAGTTTATAACTTTCTATTATAAAACATATGAAGGTTGACAAACATAAAAAATCTTAAACTTCCACTAAATGGGTCTTAATCAATTTATTGCGTGTACGTAGATACGATTTTTTGTGAAATTTCCAAAAAGTTTGCAATAATTCATTCGATTCCAAATAAAATTCGTTTAAACGTGTTTATAGTACATTCTAGTAACGGTTTACAGATCTAGTAGATATAATTTTGAGTGAAAATCTTAAAAAAATTATTTATAGATTTCTTATCATTTGAGCAAACGTTCTAGATCTAGTCGGAAAATATTAACTTGTTCACTTCGAAATAACCATTTATATATGTTCCAAATATTATATATTTATTATATATATTATATATATTCCAAGTATATCGGTTTAATCGGATTTCAATCGTGCACTCATCGGCTTTTGAGTGAAAGTTTAATATACTTCTATTGTAAACTGTCTGTGGACATGCCTTTAAGTAAATGTTAAAAAATTGTCTGGTGGGGCATCATTTGAGCAATCGGTTTAGAACTAGTGAAAAATTATTTGTTTTTGCAATTCAAGACTGTCGTTTAAATGGGTCTAGAATCGGTCTGCCAAATTTATGAATATCATGTTAATAATTCACTCAAAACGGGTAATTGGCTTTTGAGTGAAAATCTAAAATATTACTCTAATAAATTCATTTCAATTATTATTAAAATGTATATGAGCACTTAACTTCAACTAACGACTGAGATTTAGATTAGTAAAAACAAACACGAATTCCACAAAAAATATTTTTATTTATACCAATCGGGTTCGATCAATATTTATAATCATTATCAAGGTTCGGTTTCAACTCTCAGTTAAATCAAACAAAATTGTCGAACTAAATTGGTGTGTTGGTTTTAACAATTTAAAAATCTCAGCTAAAATGAATTCCTTAGTGAACATAAGAAAATAATCACTTCAATGTATAATGGATCTTGAATGTTTAGCAATTGAGGTATATTTTGAGTGAAAATCTTCCCTTTCTCATCAATTGTTCTAAATAATCGTTTAACTGGGTTCGTAACATTTTTTGCGCCTGATTCACGAATATCGGCTTAATAATTCACCCAAAACGTATAATTTTTATTTTATTTTTGAGTGAAAATCTAAAATATTTCTATTGTAAAAATCATTAACCATAAATTAAGATAATGTTTGAACATTTTTAAACGCCTGCTAATCTCGAATCCTAGCACTTAATTCTTAGCTATTGATAACATGTACATTATGATTAGATTTTGAGTGAAAATGGCAAAAAAAATCGTCCAAATTTCTTATCATTATTCAAGTATGTAATCGTTTCCAGATTAGTGGAGCCTTTTAAATAAATTCCATTTATATTATTTTGTGATTTTAACAGCACGAAGAAAACGGTTCCAAAATCCACTCAAAACTTATAACTGAGAGATAACATTTTCAGTGAAAGATATACGTTGCTCATTTTTAGTTTATAAAACCCGCCTATAGAAAAGATTTTCGAAAAATGGCTTGATTTCTGAGTTACATTTTGATTTTATTTTTCGAACGCTTCATATTACATACATTGATTTTACTAGAGACCATTTACCTGTCTCTTAATAATTCGAAACGGTTCTTTCGGAAATGACATTGAATTGACTTAAGTAGAGTATGAACTTTTGCTTAATGTCACGTTGAAGATTTTAATAATTTATTTAAAAGAATGCCGATTAGTCGGCCGGCTATCATTTCAAAACAAATGTAAAATTATTTAATAAATACGTGTGTCTACGTACCTATAACAATTTCGAATGTTTATTTAAAATTTCTTTTAGGCCTAGCTAGAAACCTATACCTATATACTATTGTATACGGATTCAATTAACTACATAAACGATGGCTTGTGTTTTGTTTATCTACACAACTCATTTACAATTGTAATTGGTAATTCTGTTTTTTATATTTTATTATTTCTGTTTAAATATTTATTTCTAAAAATGTTTTTCATTTTTTATCGTCGTTTCTAGACAGTTTGGAATTGAAATAGCGAATAATGATAGATTTGCTTTGTTTTTTAAATATATAAATTAATTTTGTTTGGCGCCTATTGTATATGACGAATTATTTGTTGTGTGTATATTTAAAAATGAAATAAAACAAAATTTATTTACCTTTGTGATAATAAAAAAAAGCGAAATTTTGATTATGTAATTTGCGCGTTGTTGATAATAAAAATATTTTATGAATACTAATATCGAGCAATTTCTTTTTTACTTTATTTTCAGAACATGTATGGCAAGTTCAAGTGCAGAAAAGGGGATTAGCTGCTGATAAAGGCATTATAGGCAGCTATAATGTGTGTTTAACAGAAAAAGCTTTATCATTAACACGTATTGGGCCCTCTGCTACACTAGCTGGTGAAGCACGAATGCCTAACGTGGAATTTTTACTGATGACAATTCGATGTTGTGGCGCCACACAAATATATTTTTATTTGGAAGTTGGTCGCCACAGTGCAATTGGCTCGGGCCAATTGTGGATGGAGACAGAAGATGCTCTTATTGCTGAAAATATGCATAAACTGATATTACGGTAAGTTTTAATTGTTAAATTCATTTATGTTGTGTGGCAACTTTAATTTTAATTAAATTTAAATAAATTTTCGGTTATTAATTATAATAAGACTTCCTTATTTTATACCCCACAGAACTAGAGACAGTTGACATTGTATGTAGGCTTAGTCCTTAGAATTTCAACATTTTTTTTTCAACACAAGGTGATTCTATCAAAACTGTAAACTACACTTTCCACTTGTTATCTAAAAAAATTTACACTGGAAATGTGTCTCATTTGTTGGAAATAATTTTATTTATTGTATATGAAATTTGAAAGAATCTCAATTCCAGTGATTCGATCTGCCGAAAAAATTTAGAAATTAAACACCTTATTAACACATAGAGAATGATATTTACTACCGCACATTCTTTATTAATAATAAACATTCAATGGTACTTCTAGCGAATTATTTTGCACCATATTAATTCTTTCAAATTTCATTCGCCCGTATTTAGTACATTACTACGTTGGAAACGGATATTTTTTAATAAAAAAAAATTTCTGCTTATTTCTTTTTTCATTTCTTTTTCTTTTCTTCTGGTAGAGTTGTTTAAATAGGAACAAAATCAACGTCTTTAGTATAGATGAAAAACACCGCGGACGCATATTTTAAATTCACACTACGTTAAGGTAGAAATTTCTTTGGAGATGGAATTTTCAAGGATACAGAAGCGCACAAATATTCCGATTCGATGGCAAATAAGAATTAGATATGTTAAAAAATTTTGCACGTTTTTAAATGTTTAGCATTTGTGATCGAGTCAATTTTAGGTTTTACAAATATTCGTTTACAAGATAAATTGAATTAACTCAATTTTTCACAGAGTTAATTTACTCGTATTAAACACTGAGCTCTGGTTTTGCATGCCGATTAACTAAAATTTGTGTTTCCACTTCAGCTGCCTCGATGAGACTTTTCGATAAATCTTCCAAAAATGGAAGGAATGGAGTGGACATCTTTTTAATTTCTTTTTTTTTTAAACTATAAGAAATAATTGGAATTAGCAACAATATCAGAAATAGAATGCGGAACTAATTTGCATGGTAGTTTTCCAACGGAACAAGCCTTTCAACGAGTGAACGATTAGTTCTTGACGAGACTCTATCGCACTTATTTTAGTAATACTTTTAAACCAAACCTATCAAATGACAACATATCGCACTATTTGCGATTCCGAGGAATACTCTCCATCAGGTCAACATTTTAGTGCAAACGATTTTCCAATTTCACTCGTTGTCCATTCAAAATAACAATTTTGCTCCTTCACGTGTCCATTGCCAGTTGAACAACTAAGACTACATGAACATGTGGAACAACGTGTTCCGTTTCCGATATTTTAATTAAGAAACAACATTTCAACACGAAATAAAAGTCATATTGGCTACATAATAGATGATTTACTGTACCCCAAGTAAATTATCAGTTATAGCACATAATGGCTGATTGATCAAAGCAGAGGGCAAAGATTTATAGGTTCATGGAATTAAGTTTTGCTTGTGGCGAAAAACAATAAAAACCTCGACTATATGAAATGAATATCGTGACATCAACAGACACACCATCACATAATTATATCACATTTGATCGACGACCGTCTAAACAGACCCAAATATAATTCAAAAGTGGCTCAATCATATCCACGTTCATGAGGGTTCGATAAAGTTACTCGTCATATGTGACTGATTTAAATATGTAAAGATCGCTTTGGTCTGTAAAAAGTCCAAGAGTGGTCAGCGCTTCATTTCAACGCTATTCGAATTGTAAAGGGTTTTCCAATAAGAGGTTTCATTATGATATAAAAAACCGAGTATTTTTAAGAGAAATCAATAACTGTTTATTTCTCTGTAAAGATGAAGGTATGCCATTAACTTTTGAAAACGATATCAGCCAAGTGGCCGTGGCGGCTATGCTTGCAGCACCATATCCTTTTCATGAAATATTCCATGACCAATTCTCTATACTTTTACGGCTGTATGCCATCGTGTAACTTCACGAATTCCATCTTTAAGGTCTTGAATCGATTATGGAGCATTAGCCTTATCTTTCACGTGGCACCAAAGAAAAAAGTCTAAAGTTGTTAAATACAAGATCTCGGTGGCCAATTGTGATTATCTCTTCGAGTAATAACACAGTCAGGAAACTTTTCTTTCAAAATTGCGATTGTTTGGTTGCTTGTGTGGCACGTAGCGCCGTCTTGCTGAAAATAAACGTCGTCCAAATCAATATCTTCCAGTTTCAAGTGTAATGTCGTTTGTGGAATGTCTAATTCCAAAGATCGACAAACCTGGGGTTTCGTTAACACTACGGGCTACAGCAACAATATTCTCAGTTGTTCTTGTGTGCCGCACACGGTTTCGATTCTTCACATCACTAACTTGTCCCAACAGCTCAAATTTGTCCACCAGTTTGAGAACGTGCTTCACGACGACCCAAAAGTGCGTTAGTTTTACGAACTGTGACTGCAAAATTTCCACCATATTTGTAGTGAATTTTAACAATTTCAATGCATTTTTGAAGCGTGTATTGTACCATTTTTAGTAATGGCGTAGCTTTTACTTGTCAAATGTCAAAACTTGACAGCTTCAAAATTGATAGCTACCCAAATAGCAGGCTATTCAAAATGAAACCTCTTATTGGAAAGCACTTTAGTATCAATATTATCAAGCAATATCCGATTCCATATAATGTACGTGAATTACGCAGCTTGAACGGGCTTTTCAGTTTCTTTTTTGGAGATTCATGATTATCGAACTTGCGATCGTTGCAAAACAGTTGAATATAACCTTATCAAAAAAGGCTCAGTGTTCCCGGTATTGGTCGATTTACATCCCGTGCTGTATTTTACTAAACTTACAACTGATACTGAGTTGAGTTATTATTCCTAGGAGTTAGACGGTTCCATGGTTATAGTCATGGCATTCAAACATGACTGATTGCAATTCTCAGAAATAATTTTTCAAAAGTAAATCCATAATGGAATTATAGATCCATTTGAATCGCGATATTTTAAAACACGAATTATCAAAACGCGATATGGTACAAAACACGATGTTTTAAAAATTAAAAAATCGATAGGAGCGGGAATTTAGGATCAGGTTATATCAGGCGGGTGAAGGGGAAATTTAATTTCAGTTTATAGGAATTCAAAAATCGATAGAAAGGAGAGCATATATGATCGGGTTATATCATGCGGGTCGCTACGCTCCCGTCGCTTCGCTCCCTAGTTGGAATTTTTTTTCAGATTACAGGAATTTTAAAATCGATAGGAGCGGGAGTATAGGACCGGGTTATATCAGGCGGGTCGCTTCGCAATGCACATTCTTTGCCATGTCGGATTTTGTACTACATCGCGTTTTGAAATATCGCGTTTTTGTAACATATCGCGTTTCGAAATATCGCGTTATGAAATATCGCGTTCCGAGCGGATCCCTCAATTTATGTATGCATGGTGATAGAGCCGCACATTGAGACAATTTGATATATCGAAAATTTATAAAATAGAGCAGAAGTATGTACTTTAAACCGCACAAACGATCTGAATCAAATATTGCATAAATTTTGTTTAGTTTGTATTGAATAGTAAGTGATCAGTTAAAAAGCTCACATAATAAAGAAAAGTAAGTAATTTTTCGTAAGATTCATAAAGATCTAAGTGGGTGAATAGAGGAGTCATAATAACATAATATAATATATTGATGTAGATGAGTGCGTTTTGTGACTGACCTATAACTTAAGTCCTATAATGTGGTTTTCTACTCACCCACTTCAATATTTATGAAACTTACGCGAAATGCTCTCTATATTCAAGAAAAACAAAAATGAAAGTTGTCTTTTTTGGCATTATACTTGTGAACAGGCGAAATGTAAATTTTTCAACACATATTTCTCAAAAAATGTACTGAATTAAAGCAAAATTTATTTTTAATTGAAAATTATTATTATTAATAAAAGATAAGTCAAATGAAATACATTTTCAAGAATTACATTAATTAAAAGAAATTTTATGACTTTTCCGATTTCTATGTTTGTTATACTCAGAAAGATCTGAATTTAAAGCTTTGCCGCTCGACGGCACAGCTACCAAAATCTAAATATATCCCATACATTGTTCAACAGACAACCAACCAATGGCAGATCAACCTTTCAAAAACAATTTCAATAATATTTTGTTATCGGCTTATTTAAACCACTAGAGGACTTCCAACATGAAAAGATCACAAAAATTGTATCGTAAACAACGATTTTATACTATTTATACATCATTTTAAAGATGAAAGTTTGGTTTTAAATTGGGTCAAATATCAAAGTTTGCCAAATTATTTTAGCGTAAATCCAAATAATTTGTTCCCTGTTTGAAATTTTACGCTTGCTCGCTTCAATTTTAAACTGGTTTTGTCAAAAAGATAAAATAGAATGTTCATTTTCCCTCAGGGCAGTCACAAAACGCACTCATCGACATCTGCTACATTTATAAAAGCATAAAGTAATGTTTGATGTTGGATTGGTGTCATGGAGGAATCCATTTCTAACTTTCCGAATTTCGTTACGATCTACCTCTAAGACTCGTATTTTTAATGTTTAGCACTCGCTAATTGTACCATTTTCAATTCTTTATTTGCAAGAGTCGTGTGGTATATAATAGTAGTCTTTTGTTTTGTGATAGATTTCGCTGACATACACGATCGAATTGGTTGTTGTACCTACCAGAAGTCGTTTTGTTACAATGTCTTTGTTTTGAGACGTGTCTTTTCGTTATAAGGTCGTGGTCAATTCTAATGGCATATAGAAGTAAATTACGAAATGAAACAATACTGAAATGAAAACGACTACAAAGAAAAATTGTTAAGCCCATTAGATTAGATCGTTATAACGCAGAGCAGCTTAGGTGGTAGCGTACAATGCCTACATTCGTTGTGCTTCCATGCCAACTGTTCTTACATCCCTATATACAGGATGTCCAGCAACTGGCTGATATGATGTCTAATTAGGTTAGATAGACACGTAGATAAATTCTAAATTAAAACAGTACTACAAACCGGCTTAATTTCGATTTGTATACCGGCACACCAAATTAATTCAAACTGAATTTAAATTTAACGCTAGATCATCAACATAGCCATACAATAATTTTCTTGCCATCGCACTAAGAAAAATTATCAAGTTCGGTGAAGAATTCTGAATTTTAATACAAACTCTAATCTAATAACTAATTCTTTAATTAGGATTCTAAACAAACCCGATTCATATTAATTTGTAAATAGGGACAACATCCAAAAACATAACAAGGAGGGGCAGAGAAATTCGGTTCATGAATTTTCCAAAATCATACAAAACTATAGTTTTAAATTTACGAAATATTCTGTTCAATTCAAATGAATTATTGAATTTTACAACCGTCAGCCACAGTGTTAACCACATACCACATTATTTATTTACATATTATGAGCTATTTCAGGTCATGTGAATTAGGTAAAAAAATTTTTTTTTATGCTTGTGTTAAATACGAATAAAGCAAAATTCCAGAGCCAGTAAATTCTGACCCGAATGCCAAAATGTGTTGTTGTGCTAAATGTTGTTAAAATATGACTTAGAAAAAGTAAAATTTATAACTTTACCAAGAAATTTAACAAAACGATAAAAGACGTATGTTTACTAGTAGAACAAATTATTATCAAACGATATAGATATATCGAAAAATAAAAATATAAAGTTGTACATGCCTAACGGTGTGTGATATATTACATAATTATAGGATTACATATCACGATTTTAATAAAAAATATAAAAATTATCACCTTGCGATTAAATTTCTTAATTAAATTAACAATTTTTTTTTATTCATTTTCTTTTATATAGGGCGATGTCGGACAGCACTAAAAATCGGGACGATATACAACCTGTTTCGAGAACTCGATCATCGTCCGAGTCATCTAAGCCAATACCGGTGAAATCGGTGCGACATACTGGGAATAAACCGCTGAATATGTCGCTCTCACCAACAGGTGGTAAGTGCAGATTTTTTTTATATTTTTGCACACAGACATATTTTTTTTAACCTATAAATTTGGCTTGTTATGGAAAATTAGTTAGATTCTTAGAGTTTTCTTTATACATATAACTATACTTATATAATCACACGTGGAAAATTGTAATTTATGATAGTAATTGTTTTCTTTAATTAGAGTAGATAAATAAATTTATATAGTATGAAACCACCAATAAAATAGTTGACTAGATTTACACTATTATATAATTATTATTATTTTTAATTATTATTTGTTGTAGATATATAAAAAATTAACTAAAAACAATAATATAAACCGCACTACACCATTCCTAAAAAAATGTTTTGTTCCAAAAATTTACTAAATTGTTAATATAAATAATAATATGATTTTAATTCAAAATAATCGAAAATTGATTTTTGTAAATTTAAGTTGTCGCGCATAAGTTGAGGGTGAACAAAATGCTGTATATATAATGTCAAGCTCAAGTGCCAATGTTTCCATTATATTCATTTTTTTTTTTTTTTGTATAGTTTTTAACTTGGCTTCTTATTATTATTACTTACTACACACACACACACATATTTTCATTCAATTATTGTACATTCAATGGACGATGACACCAGAAAGTATCGTGCAATGCTTTTTTGATTTTTTTTAGTACATTACGTTACGTTCATAAAAATTCTTATGAATGAAGAGAAAGAGTATTATTGTCTACAGATGTTTTCAATTTTTAAATATTTCGTAATTAGATAAATTTTGTATTATATATAGTTAATGAGATAGGTGTGGTATATCGAGTGATTGAGTGACAAGGCGTGTGAGAATTTATTTCGAATTATATATAGCATGACGTCAATATCAAAGACTTTGTGTCACCTGTTTAAGTAATACATAATTTGAAACATTTGTTTTCGTATAATTTAAAGGGCGTACAAGATACCTGAGATTGGTGAACTTATTTGGGGCCTGTATAATATTACTTAAGCAACACACGGGAAAGGATAAATACATTTCAAAAACGCTTGTGTCTCTCAAATTTTTACGAATTTCGTCATTGTCATTTCGGACAATTTTCTACACACAATATAAACGTTTACTAAATATTGATCATCATTCTTTACAATCACTACACCATGATGACAAACTTCAATAGAATATTGAAAAAAATTAAAAAATAACTGTGATACTATTATTGGCACCCACAGTAGAAAAACCGGTTATTCAATTTTTACATAACATTTTAATGCGGAAATCCTGATAAGACCTCTGATTTTAAAATTATACAGAATTGTATAATTTGTTGGGACCACACGCATAACGCCTCTCTTGAATGTTATAAATTTATGTCATCTTTCTACTCTTCTGTCAGTGTCCAACTATCACATCAATATATACTGCCACAAAACAGTAATCAGTTGTTAAATAGCTTATTTACTTAATAGCATGGCTTACGTTGCAATGCACTAAACAATATTTTAAGGTAATAAACAACAAACATACCAAACATTAAAAATTATTGTAGCCGTTAATAGATGGAATTTAAACAAAGACAACAAAAAATGCAAATATTGATATTAAGTACAAGAGAATTTTTAATTATGCTATTTTCCACAGGAAAATTGTGGTTTTTATATAAACCACCACAACGTTCGTTAATGAACGAACTATCTGTGTATGTTTATCTGTGGTTAGGCTTTATAGTTACGAACGTTCTTCCGCTGTATACTCGAAAAATACTTTACTTCATATCAATCATTGATTATTTAATAGTTTGCGCCTCTAGAGTTTTGAATAAACTTAGTTTTAATTATTTTATCCTAGTATTGGCCTCACAGAGATACCTTGGTACAAAGGTTTAGCGAGTAATAATTGAATTTGATCCAATTACGGGTTACACAATTTATCGAAAAGTAGAACCGCATCGAATAACTCTAAGGCGAATTGAAACATTAGTTCTAATAATTAAAAATAGCTGCTTATTCAAAGCGTTCAAGTCGTTCTATACCCTACCATAGAGTTTCCGGTCATAAAAGGAACTTCTACATTGAATTTCTGGATGAAGCACCTGTGTTTGATGTGAGCAGATGTTCTAAAATTTACAAATGAAAAAATAATTCTAGACGGTTGTGTTCGACCAGTATCGATAAAGGGTCTATTTTTTAATTCAACCCGAGCAAGCAGGCTTACCCCGGGTAGTGTACACCGATCAAAGGTTGTACTGGGTAAAATTATCCGGTGCGCATAGAGTAAAAAATTGTTTTTTGTTTTGCACACTCTTCGTACACTGACATTAATTTCAGAGTAAAATTTGAAGAACCGAGTAAGCTCGGTGTAAGCACAGTTCACAAATAAAAACGCAGTGTGCAGAGTAAAAATACTCAGGTTGAATAAAAAAACACAGAGTATTTTTTGACAGCGCACTGCTTGCTCAGGTTGAATTAAAAAATAGGCCCAAAGACTCCATCCTTTACTCCATTATCTGCCTTAAATCTGGATGATTAGCGGTAAGATTACTGGCCTGAGAAATTTAAGACTATCTTATGCAAATGATCCAAATAGATTATTTTCTAACATTCAGGCTGGTTCAACCACTACCGTTAACGAAAATTTGCGAGAAACACGTAAAATACTCTTTATTGATGCTTATTTCTAAGGCGAGGTTCTAGTGAAACGTTAATTGTAATAAAGTCTTTTGTTTCTGATTCCACCGAAATATTAAAACAATTTCGCCTACTATATATTGCTCAAAATTATAAAAATTGGAAGGGCGTAGATTTGGAGCAGCAGTCTCTAACACGGATAAAGCTGCCTTAATATTATAAATCGATATTTCTGTTTTCGATGTTTTTGGCATTTTTCGACCTCTAACTTTTGATATTTTTATAATCTGTTATTAACCCAGATCCATAAATTGCTTTAAATTCTATTAAATATAATTTTATTTTGTGTTATCGAGCTGCCGCATTTAGCCATAATATCGAACAAAAAGATCGAATATTTTTACCCAAAAATTATTCGAAAATGAAATATCGAAATTCGTAATCGTACGTAAAATAAATAATCGAACACATATTTAATCGAATTTTATGTAATTTAAGAATTTTAGAAATCAATTTTCTGTCTAGTGGAGGAACTAAGTAACAAAATATTTACTTTTTTCAGCCATCCTTGCGCTGGCGCATGATAGATAGATCAATGCTTAGTGGCTTTGAGTAGTTCGTTATTTTAGTATGAGGATTAGAAAGGAAGCTATTAGGATCAGGATAATTAAACAGATGCGTAACTGTTAGGCAGTAATTTTCTAGTTTAATATTAAAAACAGTTTCATTTATGTTTGCTAATATTATGAGCATTGAAAAACCGGGGATTTGAGCTGCTGCGCTCATTTTCTAAAGTATTCAAATAAAGATATCCTTACAAATACGAGTATAGCAACTCTCTTGAAATTCGATCATAAATTTAAAGAAAAGAAAATCAATGTTTTGTTTATGATTATTATTTTCGAAATTTCTGTTTTCGATGTTTTATTATTCGAAATCGGCTATTTAACCCAGAATTCAGGATCGCCCCATTTAGCCGAAAAAATTAATATCGATTAACAAGACCGTTGTTAATTTTTTTGACTGAAGATACAGATGGACGGTGATACTCGAAAACAAAATATTCGACTCATCGACAACTTTGCGAATTTTAAATCATTTTTTTGATATTCTTGCACAACGTAATCAGGTATCAAAAAGTGGCTTTAAGGATTTCATTATTTTAGTATGAGGGTTAGAACTGATGGGGTTGGATCAGGATAATTAATCATGTATGCATAATACGTCGATTTTCTATTCGATGTCTGGTAACAATTTGCTGCCCTAACGATTATTTTCTTTTGAAATTTTTTTATTTGATTATTTTTTCGACATTTTCTTATTGTATCATATAACCCAGCCCCGGATTCGTGTATGTTTTAGGTAGTTTGTTAAATTTTAATGTGGTAGATGAATTTTAAAAAGTCCAAGAATTTATCGATTTTGAACTTTATGGTTCAAACAAAATTTATAAATGTTGCGTATAGTATAGATGTTCTTTTTGTGGTGTCATTTTGGTCTCTATATGACGTTCTATTATTGCCCACAATGGGATTCACTCAAAAACCAAGTAAATCCGATGAGAGTTCTACTCAGAAAAATAGTACTGAGCGATCTGTATTTGAAAGTCTGGACCTGGACGAATTATCTCTTTATTGTGAGTGGAATTTTGTTACAAAGTGCAAGACGTCTTGTTATTGAACAACATAAAATTCACTCAAAACCCACAATCGTTGCGAGTTTCATTAAAATAATCATTTCAGTCGGTATTAATTATTAGTATAATTATTTCTTTATGAGGTTGTCATTTTGATACAATTTCTACGACACCTCGTTTTTGGCTAAAATGAGATTCACTCAAAAATCATACGTAGCCGATGCGAGGAAAAAAACGTCTCAATCAGTGTTGAAATGGTATAAACGCAGTTTGAACAGCAAGTTGACCCATAGGTATTATTACTTCATGGTGGATGAGATTTTGGTATCATCTATATGACTTATGTATATCTATCTTGTTATTTTAACGAGATTCACAAAATTCGTACTATGTGACTGCATTGAAATAGCACATGAACTATTTAATAGTGGCCATAATGCATTTCACTCAAAAATCGAACAGTTGTATTCAGAAAAGTCGTTTCTAACTTAAGTCGTTTCAAAGACTGACCTGTAGGAATTATCTCCTTATTGTGGATGGAATTTTGTTACAATCTGCATGACACATTGTTCTTTGGCAACTTGAAATTCTCTCAAAACTCAAACCGGTTTCGTTGAGAGTTTCACTCAAAAACCGTTTCAATCGGTATTGAAATCACACATAAGTCGTTCGAAATACAACTAGGCCCATATTAAATTACCTTTTTATGGTGGTTGGTGTTTTGGTAACTGTATGACGCCTTGTGTCGGTCAATGATGTGAGTTTTACTCAAAAAAATCATTTGTGCAAATCAATATTGAAATGGTACATAAGCATTTTTAATTTCTCTAAGACGTCTTATTACCGGATAAGTGGTGCCGTGGTTAAAGCTTCGGCACTTGGACCGGGAGGTACTGGATTCGAATCCCATCAGAGGCTAGATACAAATCGAATTTTCATCATAAATTACAATCGATGATGTTAATAAACACAACTAAGACCCACCGTCCACGTCCATGTACAGGTTGACATGTAGCTTGCAATGTGCAGGTGGTTTACTGTAGTTGTGTGAGTAGGTGGATAGGTAAATGGGTTAATGATGTATCATAATGGGCCAACATTAGCCTAAGTGTCAACCACTGAAACCTAAACTTAAGACGTCTTGTTTTGGCCATTCATTCAAAAATCAAATGAATGGGATGACAAGTTTATTCCGTAATTCTATTTAGTAAGCCCACATTGAAATACCACATGTGCGCCTATATAGTAGGCTAGACATAGAAATTATCTGTTTTTTATGGTGGAATTTTGGGATAATCTCTCGTTTTGGTGTACAAAACATAATTGTTTTTGGATTAATGCAATTCACTCAAAATTCCGAAGGAATCGATGAGAGTTTCACAAAAAATACCTGCACTGAACAAGTTTGTTTTGAAACAACGCATATTCCGTTTAGTACAATAGTCCGAAAAAATATCGTATCTTTGTGATGCCATTTTGGTAAAAGCTATATAGTATGGCATCTTGTTAAATGAGATATACTCAAAAATCAATTGAGCTGATCAGAGTTTTTCACAAAAAAACGTTTCAGTCAGAATTGAAATAACACATAGGTCACTTGAACGACTAATAGACGCATATTAATTATCTCTTTATGGTGGATACCATTGTGGTACAATCTATATGACGTTTTGCGATTGATTAAAGGAGATTGACTGAAAAATGAAACGAACCTAATACGAGTTCACTTTAAAATCAATAGTAGCCGTTGCGAGATTCAGTAAAATAAACTGGTACATTTACTGTTTGATAAGCCAAATCTACATGGAAAATTTTGATATTTACATACTGGAATTGACTAACAAATTATCCATTCAAAAATGAAAAAGCCGCTGAGAATTTAATGATGAGACATGGTGGTATGCTGGCGCATTTTCTATAATTTTTTAATCGATGAGTGTTTTATTGAAAAAAAATCGCAGTTGGCCATAATCGGATTCATTCAACGAGTTGAGGCAACTTTATGTTAACCTGCGTTAAATTTTTACGATCAAATTTCACTGAGAGTATTGAAAGTGAGTAAAAACAACCAATCGAAACATTTTATTTGGTAAACATACCTCCCCTTTGAATTAAAATATGTTTATTACTAGTCAAATTGTGGCGTGATGCCAATCAGTAAAATGTTGACGCACATAACATAAATTCCACTACAATGATGCCTTTACTCAAAACAGCATTAGACTTTTATTGTAGCTTTCGATTTTGACAAACGTTCCCAATTTGCACCAATTGTAAGAATCACTGATGACGAAAAATGCTTGCACAAATGGATACATATTCTTGAATGCTATGCTATTATCACGTACAATATCAATATTTTTTGTCAACCAAGAAAAAGGAACGTAATAATGGAGCAAAAAAATTGTGTTTAGTTTAAAAACTAAATCATGAGTTATTAGCTAGTTTATATTGTATATTCATGGAAATTTAAAACATAATAACATTACGTAATGGATTTTGGTGCGGCATATTACAACGACGGAAAGAAAATTGAAAATCGATCGAGAAGGAACAACACTCAAATTTGAATTAACAGAGAATTAGATTTTCATATCTGATAGCGCACAATAAAATTTTATTAACGAATCCTCTGTAATAAATTCATGAAAAAATGTTTTTGATTGTATTTACATATATGTTACATATTACTCGTATGTACCACGTTTTATGGGATTTGTGTGTGTTCCGCAATATGGTGCAATTTATAGATTATACGAAATTGTATATTAAAATTTTGATGAAGGTCAATGTAATTTTTTTGTACATAATTAATTATTATAATAGTAATTTTGGCGCGCGCGGACCGAACACACCTATAATTGGTATTGGACCCAATTTCCGGATACATTTACATTTATTTTAATAATAATAATAAATATTAGATTAATTTGTGCTGATAGCGCTTAAATTACAAGCACTGCTCTATAAAGTATAATAATGACTATTAGATTAAAACCAAATACGTATACAATCTTAAAGTCATATACTTATAAATAGTTTTTCTTATTGCATACACAGTAATAATATATTCTAATAAGCTTCAAGGTAATAAAAACACATTAACCCCAAACACAAAGCTTTTTTTTTGTTGTGTGTAGTTCATTAAACAATTTATATTTTGACAGATTAAAGTTAGAAAAATAAATTAGATACACGAGATGGAGTGAGAGAAGAATAAAATCTAATTTTAAATCAATTGTTACAATACATGACGTAAATACATTTTTTAGTTTGTGCAAAATAGAAGTTATATTGAAGCATTGAGCTTGACATTCAAGTAAAACATTAAAAATTAATCTACCAAAAAATAAAATAGAAAGCAATGTTGCCAGTTTTGTAAATTTTAAATACGCTCTACAATTATTTTTACAAAAATCAAGTCGTACGTCGCCGTATCAAACAAAACCGTTTAGCCAATCAAAACAATATTCAGATATAATAACACTTGGAATTTGACTAACCCGCCGTAAAACATTATCTATACGTCTTAAATAGGTCATTTCCGTAATTACCTAATTTTGAGTGTGTCGTGCCTGATTATTGTTTTGATTTGTAATTTTGTTTCTCGGGCTAATATCAAGATTTCAATTTGCAGAAAGTCCGCCTGCAAGTTGTTCATCAACAACATCTTCAACAACAAGTAATAGTACATTAATTCAATTCCCAAATAATAGTAATAATAATAATAGTAATAACACAAAAAATGCAACAATATTTTCACATAATCAGGATAATCCCTTAATAAATCCTACTTCAACAAATTTTCAATCAAATCAACAGGATTTAATAAAAAATCATCATGGTACGATTATTATATTGTTTTTATTTTATGTTTTTTTTTAAGTTTAACATTCAAAATAAAAATATATAAATAAATAAATAAAATTTAATATTTTCATTAAACTAATTTTTTAATTTTATTTTGTTTAATAAGGATTTATGTGTAAATTATTTTATATAATAATCATAAAATTTGGAAACAATGAAAATAAATGGAGCAAAATAAAAAATAAAAGTTTCGATAAAAGCTCGATGAATATATATATTTTTATTTTTGTTATACTTATTTTAATGTATTATACATTTTTATATGTATGCTAAAGGAAAATTCGTTTTGTTGATTGATAAAGGTGGTAAAAAAATAAATTTTGGTACGGTTTTGAATTAGGCGTATTACTCAGAGACTATTTATAGTACAGGCTTTCGGTTTAAGAATATGTAGAACCCCGCAGATTTTTTATAAACAATACGTTTCCCTCAAATACCTCATTTTATTGCTAGATTAGCTAAAAATATGTATTACGTGTAGCAGACTTTTTATCATTTCTGGAAGAAATTAATTTTTTTTCGACTTCGCAAGCAATTTGAGATAACCCTACAATATTAATTATACCCTTTAATATTATTTTTTGTATGTGTCTCCAACAAATGTGCATTATTTTATTCCGATTACAAACGTATTTCGAACACAACCCGGTCTGTAACATTTTTGGAACGTGTCTTCGCTAAATGTGTAATGTACATTTCATTTGTTGATTTTTATTTCTGAACATAATATTTAATTCAAAATTTACCAAAAAAAAAAAATTTACCACCCTGTATATTTGTGATTTTTATTCGGTTTTTAAATTTTATGTTTATTATATTTTAGCTTTTTTATACTCGCCACACATATCTACAAAAAATAAATAAATTTGGATTTAAGTTGTTGAATGGAAAATTATGGGAATGATATTTAATTATTTAAATATTAAATGTTTGTTTTTTTATATATTTTGCGGCATGTAATTGCATGTTAATTCTTTATAGTTTTTTTCTGGTTTATTTGAACGAACGACATTATTTTTCAGGCTTTACTGCTTAATTATATTGTAGAATGTACATATTATTGTGGGATTTGCGTGAATTTGTTGATGTATTACAATTTTGTTTTATTGCAATCAGGCTGTTTAGATGTTATTTGAATGATACGGTGGAAAGTAGTATAGAGCAATAATTTTAAGGTTTGGTATTTTCATTGGGTAAAGTTGTTTAAATTTTTGAAAATATTCCATTTACTACATAAAATATTTAATTTTTCTTCAAATTCGCAATTTGCGATATTTCACAAATTTTTCATAATTCTATTGATAAAACCAAAATTAAATTGCTCAACTGTATATTACCCGAATTCCACTTTTCAAGGGAACTTTGGGGAACTCGCTCTTAATTTTCGTTTTTACCGTTTAAAATTATCCATGAGTAATTTTGCGAAAAGCTCTTATCAAAGGGCGATTAAGATTGGATTTAAATTATTTTAAAGGTAGTTTAGTTATTTTGGCCTCCGGGCCGGTAAATATTGCTTAATTACCGAATAAATTCCAATAAAGGTAAAGAACAAGAAGAAATTAAGAAAACATTAACATTATTGTTAAATTGTTGGCGAATAAAAATATTGACACAAAATTGAATTATCAATTTTGATTGCAACGATCATAGGGATAAAGGAGGTTATATTAAACATTTTTAATTTCGTTGGGTGTTATTCTGTAAGAAATGTTTTGTCTAAACTCTGTTCTTTGTTGATCTTAGGCTTTTTATCAATCAGCAGTATTGTTTATGACGAATGATGTTTATGAGTGATAAATTGTTCTGACAATTTGGTCAGTCAAAGCAGTTTTCTATTTGAAAGCGAACTTATGGTAAAATTCATCTTATATATAAAAATTTTAAATTCCTCCCTAAAACGGCAAACATTTTGTGTGTTTCCTTTTCTTGAAAAATAGGCGTCTTATTATGAATTCCTTAAATGCTATTGATTGTCGCTTTGTCCAAGAATTGCAAGTTTTTTTGTCATAGCCTCGTCATTTATTTAGTCCTGGCACCGGTTGATGCGGGCCAGTTCTCTTTTCTGCATATTTGCATTTCTTTCATGCATATAATCGGAATATCTATTTTATTTATAAATGGAAAGACCATTCAGGGCTTGCAATCCATTATTTACTTGACCAGTGTTAAATCTCAGTAATACTTGGCATCTATACCTAATAATTTCCCGTAGTATATTTATTACTGCTGCTCCAATAACAAGCTTGAGCAAACATTTAATTGCCAATAATTTGGAACCTCAAAGGGTTACCATTAGCATCAAAAATTAAATTTAACTTTTTTCATTTGTTATCGTTAAAGCTTGTTTTTATACTAAAAATTACCTTTCACTTCAATAAAGGTTGCTAAATTTGTTTAAACCATTTTATCCTTAATTTTCAAAACTTTTAATTTTCTATTATAAGCTTTGTAATTTTAAATAGATATAGGAAGAGATCAAGGACAATTGTGGTAATGGTGTAAAGACGTAATTTAATATACATTAATTGCGCCTTGTCTTCAATTAATCATATCCTAATTCTTGGAAGAAATTTAATAGTTAGTCCCCTTTATCTGGTTAATAGTTCTATTCAGAAGTCGTTCGAAGAAGGAGGTAGACGTCTTACAAACTTGCTCTGATCCCGATATATAATTCTTTTTTATTATACCAAATTCGTGAACAGCATTGTAGTACAACCAGCCAACTTTTATGTTTAGTTTAAATGTTGGTAATTGCAGGATTCAATAAATCTAGAAGTTTTTCTGAGAAATTTCATTTTCAATACCATCGATCAATCAATGCCATAAACTTCTTGCTTTATTTGTCTCACATCGTCGCTTTTGGAACATAAAATAGCTCTGAGAAATAGTTTGTGTGTTTCCTGGTCCGAAATTTACCAAATTTTTCATCCGTTACAGGTTACTACATTACATGTTGCTATAACTGCTAGCAAATTTGTAGTTCGATGAATTTGCTATTGCAAGAGGATTTAGAACCATTTGAAAAAGCGTCCACAAAGTATTATTAAATTTCCATTAAATGGAAGTCAATCTAGATTTGTGCCATACTTTTCGACCTCTTCAATAGTATATGTCGCGTATAACACTGCAGATAATAATAAGCGAATTAGTCTTCATCAGTGCCAGAGCGGTGAATTTATGAATTATATTGTCGATGTTGTCCGATTCAAAACGCTGCGATTCGATTTTCAGACGCTGAAATTATATAAACAAAAATGTAATAAAATATTCAGACAACTTGACGACAAAGTCTTTTTAATTCTCCGCATTCAAAATGGAGTAAGATTGGCGAAAAAAATTAAATCGCACAAGCCATTCTGAGATATCATCGGTAGAGACATTCAGCCCACCAAGAAAAGAGATTTTGAACCTAGGTAATTTTTTGTCAGGATTTCAATAAGCGGGAGTTAATGTGCTGATATGTGCTCTTAAATTAAAATAGTGTTTCTAAACAAATTTTTAGGTTAATTGTCAACAATTTTATTCTAGATTTTCACAGGCTACCGAAATATTTTCTCCATTGACAAATTTTTAATCTGGCATGATTAATTTTGTCATTGACATATCGCAAACTACCATCTGTAATAAATTGAATTCCATTGGTGCGATTTTCAACATAAATGGCAAGATGCGACTTTGATCGGAGTTATACGGGACTTTCTTCATATTAAATTTACCACCGTCTGCTCATTAGGATCTGTGCATATGAGAATTTAGGCGCCAAATTTACTTAGAGAAAGTGCGATCAATCTAGCGATCGAAAGTAGCTCTGGCTCAAGGTCCAAATAAAATAAATCATTCTTTCTTAATATTTGAAAAATTCAAAATAGTGAAAGTAACATTTGTTCCACTTCTATTCTAGGTAGATGGATAATCTTAGGCCTAAAATTTGCTCTACTAAAAAATATGTTTTATCAACATAAAAAAAAAATATTTTCTAAACTATCCCCTAACTATCTAAACTATGTATAACCGTATCCCGTTACATTTATTGAAAAGACACGCTACGTTGTTCTTGATTTTCATCAAATGGAGACAGCGTCAGTTTCTACAGGGACGAGCATATTGTGAAATCCATAATAACTTGCGATTTTTATTTTACACAACAGATGTCAGCTATTTTGTTAGAAATAAAAGAAACGACGGTTTCATTATGATTAAATTGCTTGTAGATTCAGATTGCTATTATAAAACGAAATTACGTCAAAATTCTGTGATTTACTCGGAATGATGTACTTGAATTTGCAAACAAAGTTCCTAATCGTAGAAACTGAAAAAATAATGGAGGGTGATTGAAAGTGAAACGATTTGATTGAAGGTGAAACGATTTAATTCGAAATATTCGGCCAAATATACCCTGATCTTTTTAATTTTCTACCGATCAAATTTATAAAATAGTTTTGATTTGGTCTAATTCATTATGGTTCCTGAGAAAATAAATTTAGCGTGGATATCAGAAATTGGATTCCTCTTGTAAATTATATTTATTTATTGACTTACACAAAATTTTAAAGAACTGGACACTCCCATTTTAGCAGCATTCGAGCTCATTTATAATGGAAGTGTGCGTTCATATGAGTTCCAAATAATATTGTACTAGATTTGAATAGGTTAGTGGCCATAAAACCAAACTAAGCGTCAAATACAGTTGCGTTGTTCGCCAATCTCCAATCGCTTCTCAGTCGCACTTCACGGAAACAAAAGCATCTGGCTCACGATAATCTACATTGGTCGACCCATGCAATTACCTGGAACAAATCCTGTTTCCTACAACAACAAAAAATTCACAATGATCGACTTTACAAACCCTGCGTACTAACAGTTATAATTAAAATTCGTTTTTAAAGTTAAATAAAAAAAAGCTTTTATTCAAAATACTCGGAAAAAGAGAAATTTTGCTGTCGCAAAAGATATTTTATTATGTTTTCGGATATCTTGGTTATAGCTAAATAATATTATGTCAGCCTTACTTTTAAAGAACAAATTATGTTTAAGAATAGGTAGTTTGAAACAAAATTTACGTAATTCAATTGGATGTTGCTTTCCAAATGTCACTCCGCTCTCGATACATTGTACTGTTTTAATTACGAGTCCTACTAGCTATAAAATTTACCAAACGCTGTGTTTGTATTTTTCTTTACAAATTTTTCGTGACGTGATACGAGCCTATCCGGTAATGCCGCATTTATTCCTTTAATTATTATTTTTTATTCTGTGAGACAGAGATAAAAAATGAAGTTTGGTGCGATTGGTGCACAGATTTTTCTTAAATCGACTCGAATGCCTTAAACTAAAGTTACGATTACTTAAAACTTAAAATAATTTATGTTTTTTAAAGAGATTCGGCGCTGAATTCTGAACTCGAACAGAGTCATTACTGATCATAATCGTTGAAGAAAATTCGCTTTGCATCCTGCCTCTGGTGGGATTCAAATCCAGTATCTCCACAAATCCCAAAGCTTTAACTACTACTCCACTTGTCTGGTAAAAGCGTGGTTTAAAATAAGGCTGAATACAAAAATGGTGGTTGTTTGACTAAATCGAACTTTAGAATTTCCCAATCGTCCCCAAAATACAAAAGTGAGAAATTTGAATTTCAAGCCGAAAGTTTTATAGACGCCTAAAACAAAACGTCCAGAGGCGTGCATTTTTATTAATGCATCTGAATAAAAAAAACAGCGTATCATAGGCAATTTTATTAGTGTGAGAATTTTTTCTGACAACGAGTTTAAGGATAAGATATGGCAGTAATTTAGAAAATCCCTAATTACAGTTTAAGTCATTAAATTAAGTTTCGAATCCTCTACGGGATATTTAATTCCAAATCATCATCAGATTAACACTTGCAGACATATTCGCATCAACTTTATTAATAGCTCAAGCTATTATTTTTATTTAAACATCATAATAATATTTATTAATAAATAAAATATCAAAAATAATTACCATAATTTGAATATACACAACACAAAATACACATCACGCTATCATTATTACAAATTCAAGCAAGCATAATTTCTTTATATAATCTGTGGTTCAATATTGTCACTCAAATAAACACTTCTTGTTATTTCATTCCCACAGTAATTTTCTATACATACTCGTATATCTACATATATATAATGTTCATATATACATACTAAAAAAAACTATTTTATATATTTTGCATATTATATTATGTACATTTAGGTTGCATGACAAGAATAATAGCAGAAAAACGATGAGCTTTCCGCTGTTATTATAAATATATGAGTGGTATATTGTGCTTTTCTATATAAACATATTAAATCAAAATTGATAAAATAAATTTTTTTTTATACATATATTTTTGTAAACCTTTGCAAATTTTAAAAATGTAATAGTTCTGCCCTTAATTACAAAATGAGTGTTATAAACGAGTGTTTATTCTAATAAACTATTAATCTTTTAAATATAAACTTAATTAATTTCTTTATTTGGTCGATTGTTGTTCTTGGTTAAAATTGTTAGTCAATATCTAAATGAGCTTTTTGGCTAAGTAGTGATGTAATCCTTCTAATTGAATGTTTGGCTTCTAATCAGTAATGATCATCAGTTTTATGTAGCTTGTTTACTTTGATCTATAATAAATATACGACTATCACCCAGATTCACCCAATATTTCAGACCAAGTAATATGGTTTCTTCAAAGCTTCAAAAAATTTTTGAGGCTTACATTTTGAAAATTTCTAAATACCTAATAGTAGCTGAAAGTCAGTATAGTTTATAATCTTCGGAGGCAAATTTGGCAGTTGTATAAAAATTAAGACTACGAACGGCGTCGTCAATACATTACTAAACTTATTGGGTAGAAAATGGTGCGCTAGACCAAATAATTGCTTCAGATAATTATAATTTTTGTAAAATTATTGAGCATCTCAATCATTTTCGGTGTCGAAGGTCGTCGTGACTTCTACATATGAGTTGAAAAATTCCGTAAACTTAGCTATTTATTGTTGTTTTTATTAAATATTGCTTTTTTTTCAAATATTTCAAGTAACTTGCTACTGGAAGTTAAAAGGTTTACTCATGTTTTGATCATTTTCTGATTAAACAATTACAGTTTACAGAATAACATAAATGAGCTTAAATTTTCAGAAAATATAAAATTTATTATGAAATTCTCTATTGATTTTGAAAAAATCCGGGCGCAGTAACTTTTATATAGATTACGCGGTAGAAGTTATCACTTCCAAGATAGAGCATGTTTCGCGAGTATATCAAGAAATACAATTTCATCATTTCAGAAATTTTACTATTTTTGAAACATGTTTGATTGATTCTTTAATCTTACACTTTTCTTTACAATATATAATTTTGCTTTACAATAAAATCTTGCATTGCCACGAAGTGTAGTGCACCAATACGAGCAAAACAGAGCATTTTAATGCTAAATTACAGAGATAGGTTGGTAAAATCAACCCTGTCGTTTGCTCTTGCATACTCGCATGGTATGTATGTATGTACTTAATTCCAATAAAAAGTTTTTTTAATTTAGATTTCATTAGGAAGCGAAGCGACATGAACTCTTTGCTCTTACATTCTCGGATTCTTATAAATTTGATTACTAACTGTGAGTTATTTTTTTATGATGTACACCGACTCATGCAAATTTGCCTACCCTGCCCCCATTGGGGACTAAGCTCTGTTTTCTTAATATAAGACAAAAGTAACGGGATTTCCTTCTCTTTTTCCGGCCAGATCCTGTAATGTTGTTAATCTTAACGCCAAAGGGTCGCTTCGCTCCGAGATAAAGCGACGCGACACGAACTTTCCCCATCTGGATTCCCTGGGTCTACATAGTTTTAAATTTCTGTGGATTGAGGAAACATTTTCTTGTATTAGTATGCGGAAATTGTAAGATAAAACTTTATTTTATTCATAAAAATAAAATTTTGCCTTTAGATTCCATTAGGGAAGAGATAAAGGATCTTTTAATTTTTGTTACAAAATAAATTTTCACAATACATATTTAAATTTCCTTTGCATTGCTTTAATCTACAATATTTAAAATGTTTTGTTTTCATTCCAAGTGGAAAACCTCACGGATTGTGATCACAATTTTGCCGTTCGAGATGGTAAACTTTTAATATGTCCATCGTTTGGTACACGGTATCTGGACTCAGATCTCCCCGAATATAAGCTGATAGTACCTGCCGCTTTAACTCCTGTTAAGGACTTTACTTCTAATTATGTAAAATGAACAAACCGGTAAATTATTCGACACGACCTGTCATGGGATTGCAAAAGAAATCCACTAGACCCTTCCAGAAGTTGTTCATAGATTTTTTGGGATCATATCCGCGGTCAAAACGAGGAAATTCTTTCATAGTGATAGTTCTGGATCATTTTTCGAAATTTATTCTAATAAAACCGCTAAGAGAGGCTACTGTCTCCGAGATTTTTCTGATGTTTTCAGTTCCGGAGGTTGTAACATAAGGCAATGGTAAACGGTTCCTATTATTTAAAGACCTACTTGAGAAGCATCTAATTTCTCATATGCGTACTCCCATTTACTCGCCCCAGAGTAATGCTTCGGAGCGAGTAAATCGAATCTTACAGTCCACCATCCGCTCGTATATCGACGATCGAGAACACACTGAATGGAATAAGTACCTAACGTTATACGAGATTCCGTTCGATACTCTCCTCACTACTTAGTGTTTGGGCAACATATATCGCTGCACGGATTACCGATTACGTAAGCTATTGTTCAACGAGGATGTGAATGAAGGACAAATTATGTGTAAAGCCGACAGATTAAATAAGGACAAATGTCGTTCATTATCTAAAAGTTACACACGAGGAAGTTGCTAGACATTATAATCTACGTAACTCGCAACCTTCAGGTCGGTCAATCAGTTTTGTATGGTCTTTTTAGCAAAGCGACGCATTAAATAAACATATCGATCATAGAACTACACAAATCAAAACAAAATGAAGTGAAATTAATAATTTTAATTTTTTTTATATGGGTGAACCCGCCGCGAGTTCTATAATCGACGTGAAATTCACGGCCAAGCTGGCATCAAAATTCATGTCAGCCATCATAGATTCATAGCTGGGGAACGTAGCATACGTACTTAAGAACTTGGATTGGAAACTTTTGGGAATTAACCATGTAAAAGACATTCGTAATTAATAGAGGACAAAAAATTTATTTATACTTTTGCTTTAACTATGTGTCGGGCATGAGACAGATTCAGGGTCGTCCTCAATTTGGCAAGCAATGTGTAAGGTAGGACGTTAAAAGCGAATCGCGAGAGAGTTTGGAGTGCTTCGGCCGCACAACAGGTCGCAAAGACGAAACCTAAACACATTTTTCCTTTCTCATCCCGTGTATTGGTAAACTCCAGTGAACGGTTTTGTAAAATAGGTTTTTCCAACAGGGCAGCGAATCAATATGAATTATCTGTTCCATCATTTTTGGTGCTTATAAATTTTAAAATTCTAGTAAATTGAGGGGTATCGTTTCGATGCTAAATTTCGCATACTTAATCCGTAGATGTATAGAGTTGTATATTACTTAGCCAGAGAAGTTGTATTTCTTTAAAAAAAATTACCATAATTTTTGTAAGAAAAAACTATCTTTTATATAAAAATTTGACAAAAATTTCATTGTTATATTTGTGATCATTATAAAATTTGAAAACTAGACCTAAATAATTAAAAAGCCGCGTTTCTGTTTTAAATTTTTGAAATTCCAATCAAAGGTGAATTTTTATGTAATAAATCTAGATAAAATCACTTATTTTCTCTATATTATGTAAGAAGTACATTTTCCGTTCCATTATTCTCGAACACTACTAAATTCTTAATTTCTAAAAAGAATGTCATATTCATAAAATTCCATACATCGTTTGGGCAGAAATTTTACGCCGCTGTATTCTCGATTCCTGAGATTACACGCAACGAGAATTTGCAACTTCTGTTTTCTCAAATCTTTTAAAGTTGTAAAGAAAATTAACTCTCAGTCAACAAAAATCTACAAACTCGATAGAACCAGGAGGGGAACGACCGTTAACAATTACTAATAAAAATAATCTAACATAATAACCGATTTAACGATCACTTCGCTCAGTGTTTATAGGCTTATGTTAATTGAGGGTTAATTTTATAAGCATAAAGCCTAAATGGAAATTTCACTTCTAAATAATTACTTTGCATTTCATTTGAAATTTTCGGATTCCAACAAACCGGAATTTCGAGCTAATGTTTCAAGGTAAAATCTCGTATTTTCCCAATAATATAAGCGCATAAACATGGCAAGAATTTTCTGCTCCAGGGTTTTCAAATCATATAGAATTATTAATTTTTATAAAGAGGTGTATTTTCTTAATATTGAACGTATCGACTGGTAAAAATTGTCTACCTTTTTCCCGATTTCTCTAAGAAATTCTTCATAAGACAGAGCTGTAAGTGAAAGGACGGATTTCTTAATATTTTTTTTCTTTATCGAGCGACCAACATGAATTACACCTAAGGTAATTTTTCTTAATAATAAATTTAACAGTAGCTATGCTCCCGGGCAAAGTCCTTCTTGGATTTCTATAGGTTCTATTAGTTTTAGATTTCTGTTAGCTGATAATTATTATTTTTTTAATTAGTGTTTGGAAATTTTGTGGTAACTTTCTTTCCTGTATTTCGGCAGTTTGACACATAATAAAAATAAAAATTTCTGCTTATTGTGATGAAGCTTTCTAAATAAAAATTCCGAGGTTAAAGGAAAAATTTTAACCAAGTTCCATTTTTCAATTATCTCGAATTTCCCAACGCCTAATTCTACAAAACCATTGATGTGGGATATATCAAAAACGTTAAACTAGTCTTTCAATCCTTTTTCGTCGCCAACTAATTAACTATAACCAAGTTGAATAATAAACATTTTCTAATATTGACAGGGTAGTAAAAAATGTCACCTGTTGTACTATTCTGTAGTTTTTCTGGGTACAAAGAATTGGAAAAATTGTTTATATAAAATTATTTTATAATAAATTACATTTTTTGGAATTAAATTTAAATAAAGTATGTATATCATTACCAATCATTTTGAAGGAAAATACCAATCAATTTATTTTTTCTGAGTAGACCGGAACAAAACACTGTTGACAAAAATGACGAGTAGATGTTTACACATGATACATGACAAATTTGACATGGGAGATGCTTCTGAAGATCGGACCCAGCCGAGCTACAAGATTTTACTCACTAGTGCTTGAATGGAACAAATAAGTAAACATAATATTGTGCCCACGATATAATATAGTTTACCACTACATGCGCTAACCGTATATAATTTTCTTATCACTTAATAAACATAATTTTACTTGTCTAGTTGTGTAGTTCTGATTTGACAGTGGCAACTACTTATATACTCGTATATGATTTCAAACAAACATAATTTTTTTTTATTTCTATAAAACCGTAAATTGTGGTAATTCATAGTTGTATACGATAAGTAATTTTTTTTTATTTAAAAGTGACTACATTCAAGCCGATGTATTTTCTAAAATATGTATATATTTTTTTACGAGTACAACCAAAGTTTATATAAACAATAATAAATTAATCATATTTTCTCTCTATATAAACATTATTTTTTATACATATTTTATGGAAATTCTGACAACCGAAAATATTTTGCGAACGTGTTTTATCACAATTGCTGGGTTGATTTATCTATCCTGGAAAATTTATGTATCACGATACACTATATAACTCAACAATTCATCACCTTTCCAATAAAAAATTTCACACCAAACTAATCTAATAAATTAACTAACACTAAACATATATAAGTATATATAAAATGCACGAAATAATTAACCAATAAAGAAAAGCAAAATTAATTCATTTTTATTGTATTAATTTATGTTATATGTAAATATTTCATTTTTTTATGTTTTTATGTTTTGTATGTACTAATATAAAATTAGCGCTAACAACTAACCAATATACATACATACATACTATATAGTACATATAATTTAAATTGTATACGTTTATATTTGTCATTAACTAACTTTTACTGCCATAATATTTTTTTTGTGTTATGGCATATCTCAATCATGCTTTTTTACAGTCCTATCAGCTTTTAATTGTGCTACAAATACTGCTACTAGTACTACTTCTGCTACTACTACTACTACTTTCATCACGCCTGCGATCACTAGTTGTAATCCACAGTATCCTTCAACAGCCCCATTGCGCCCGTTGGGATCTCAGCGGCGCCATTCGGTTTCAGGTATAAAAAAAAATAATTAAACAAAAAATCATTTTAATTTGTGTTTCTTAATTTTTTACATTTTGTTGTTGGGTTTGATTTGATTTAATTAATATTTTAATTTTATAATTTTATATGTAATTAACAATTTTGTGTGCGCTGCGCATATCTACATAAATAATATAGGTCTGGGGTATCTTGATTTGTGTAAAACTTTTTTATTATCATAACCGTTTACTAACGAATTAATATACCGCCAATTGCATGAGCCATCAATTTTAACTATCCTAATTAATAATTAATTGGCTTCCGGTTATAATTTACAACAAAAATCCCATGCGTAAATTTCCTTATGTATAAATTATTAAGTCGCGTTTAAATTTATATTTTCTTTTTTAATATTTTTAATTTCTTACATTTCATTTGAATATAATCTGTAAGTACGTACTCAGTACGTAAACATCAAAATGAGTTCAGTGACGTTTTAAAAAGTATTGTTAATTATTATATACATAATTATAAGGAGGATAGATAGTTTCTTGTGAATAGCGCGAGCGGTATCAAATTAATTACAAAAATATTATATTTTACCTGTGTGCGCTCGTTCACACATCTTCTGTCTAATAAAATCGTATAATTGATTAAACCTCAAAAAATTATGGTAATAAATTATGTATTTTATATTTATGTCGAATATACATAGTTATACATGTAAAAAGACATTATATGTTGTTTATGTTGCTGTCATTTGCTTACACGCGCATTTTGATTTGAAATATTATTATATTTAGTATATAATGTGCTTTTATATATATATATAAGCGTGGGGAGGGGGTTCAAAAAGAAAATTCACCAAAAGTGTTAATCATGAGTTGATTGATGGCAATCATGGGTAAATTTGAATTTTGATTGTTTTAAAATATATAAAAAAATTTAAATATTTTAAGTTATTATTATTATTTTAATAATAGGTAGTTGAAAGTTTTCATCTAATGGTTTTTCTTTTATTTGTTTGAGGAAAATATTTTTGGAGGGTAAATTATTTTCTTTGTAATATTTCCCGTGCGCGCAGTATTTTTTTTTTTTAGTTTCTAGTTTATCACTTAGTAATGATGAGTTTACATTATTTCTTGATTACCGAGCCGAAATATTTTTTTTATTTTGAACTCTAATTTAATCGAATTAGGATAATTGGTATATAATTTTTATAAATTATAATCGAGATTGGGTATTTTTCAGCTTAGGGATTAATCCGTTTTAAATGGTAGAATTCGAGCCCAATTTAGGGTTGCCCGAGTGGTTTGCTTTGATTTGCCTATTTATAATAAAAGTTTTCAGGATCAACAAATAATTATCTTTAACATGTTTTCACTTTCCTAATCATGTTTCCAAATTTTTGATAATAATTTGGTTATTATTCCTTAAGTATCTGGATGGACGGACTAAATCTAGTTCCAGTTAAATAACGGTAGCAGCTCAAAATCTGTACGTATTTCGTCAGCTCATGAATTGGCACTCTCATTTACATTAAAATGTTTAATCTCAAATTGAAAAAAATGTATTCAAAATATTCTGAATTTATTCCTTTTTTTAAGGTGGTGAGGCATTTTATGAAAACTTATTGTATTCGAAATCAGGTTGAAAAGTAATAAGGTTTGGGAATTGTAGGACTTTATAGTTTCTAAATTTCGAGAAATTAGTTTGATATATACAAAACTAATAAACCAATTCACATCGACTACAGACACCTTGTGTATGATAGTGTGTTGCTGCGTAAATTGGAAAGATGTGAAAATAAGCACAAACACTTTATCTGATTGAACATGAATCTGACTTATAAAACATTTTATGTCTCGAAAAATAAAATACCACCTCTTAATTTAATATAAGCGTGCTTGTTATCGCATATTGCTCAATTTGAGAAAAATCCCGTATATATGACATTTCGACGCCGTTTTGATTTTATTGAACATGAAATGTCTGAATGGTACAAAGCATGTTTCGAAAAAACAAAATGTTGTCTCCTAATTAAACATAAACGTTTTATCGTATGTGGATCAATATTAGAAATACCCCGTATAAAATGACATTTTGACGCTACCGTCTTTCCTCGAACAAAAGGACCGGTCCTCCTATTCAAGATAATTTTTTTTGCCAAATTTTTGAAGTTGGCAAAATAATTTGAATAAAAGGATTTCTGAATAGAAGGATCCGTCCTTCTAATTGAATTTAAGGACTGAAATTGTAAATTAAAATTTTTTAATATCTACATATTAGGTAGAATTTGCAATTATATATATGAAGAAAATACAGTTATGGTTAATTCATTACAATGAAATATATTTAAATTCAGTTCTGATACAAAATTATGTAAAAAGTAAAATTAAGTAAAATAAAATTGAATTAAATAAAATTAACGAACTGTATCACAAAACGATCACCAAAAACAGTAACCAAATTATAAAAATATAATAAAATAATATCACAAAATAAAATAAAGCGTATAATAATAATTAAAGTTTGTATCCAAAATAGTTTTCCAATCTAACAAAAGTTAGTTTCTTTACGCTGTTTTCCATTTCAAATAGAACTTCGTTCGTTTGGGCATATTCTTCATTTAATTCAATTAATTTTATGTCCCATTTTTCATATATTGAAACTGCCTTCAACTACAATCGCGTACTTGTGCACTCTCCTTTAAGTATCGCAATGATATCTGCTTCGTCGTACAAACCGACAAAAAGGTCATTTGATTTATAATTTCAACAATTTTGGGGCCATAGGTCTTTATCCATTCTAAAAACCTTATTGCCTCTTCAGGTGATTTTAAATCCATGACACATCGAAAGAAAGTGGTTTCTGTCATGTTATCGGTTGGCCAGTACCATCCTGAAAAGTCCTCATCAAAATAAGAAGCTTGCGTTAAGTTCTCCTTTTAATAACAACATTTTTAATGGAGTATGTAGTTTCTCGATGTTAAAGCTATCCCTTGGGCATATTCCACAAACCGTAAAAGCATGCTGGACTTTTTCTTTAGTTTGTGTTTTAATCCAACCTAAAACCCATTCTAATACAGCAAAATACGATGGAATTTTATCAGTCCCAGATTTTGTCTGCATACTGGTGTCCAAAATAGCTCTTGCGATGTATGCGTCATACTCAGAACTATAAAATTCCTGGAAACATCGGTTTTACACGACATCGAGTGGCTGAAGTATTCCAGTAAGATTAGGTGGAATTAAAGTTATAACAACATTCATTTTTTCTCATTTTTTGCTGTTAAACATTTTAACATGAGCCCCATAATGGTCAATGATAGGCAATACGGGCTGCCGATAAAAGGATGTCTCTTTTCTCATAATTATATTATTTTTAACATAATTTTCTAAAATTTCGTCACTCCACATGCCTGTTTGGTTGACATCGACAAAGCAATCCTCACTCACAGTCGGTTTTTTTTTAAATTAGAAAATAGTATGTGAGGCGCCAACATTTGCCCAGCCATCGTTATTCCGAATGTTACGGTACAGCGTTTGTGGGATGATGACGCCTTGCGAAGCATGACATTACGAGATCCTTTAGCTGTGATTGTTGATTTGACTTCGCTTTCAAAGTAACGTGGTACTTGATCTATGTTTATCACATTTTCAGCATTTATATTTTTCTCGTGAATTAGTTGATGTTTGGCGCCTTGATACTAACCCAAATCGTTTTTTTAAATTTTCAAGCCATCCTTTGGTGACCTTGAATTCTTTATAGTCTGGCCTATTTTCGCTTGGAAATAAAACAGAATTTAAATTGTTTGATTTTATTTGAATGTAAATGTCTTACTCTGAGTCCATTCTTGTTCCTATCTCTACCCACTCAATCAACAATCCCTCCTGTTCTTTAAATTATTCTTTCCTCCCTCCACCTGCAAGCTGTCTCACATTTTTGATGGATACATCTGGTTTGTAAAGGAGTTCTTTAAACTTCTCTTTTTGGCTATACCATCTCTTCAGGTTTGTAACGGGAACGCTACTTTTGTTTGAAAGTTGATGGAACCCAAAAATGTTTTTTTTTATATTTGCTTATTATGTTAGGTTTTTGTTGCACTGTGTATGATTTTCTTGAATTTTTCATGTTTGCTGATATTCTAAACTATGGATTTCAAAATAAATATTAATAATAAATCAAATAATATTGTTTTTACAACAATACCTTATTGCAAAATCGTACGTTGTAATTTTAAAATCGAACGACAAGAAGAATATTGATATTCTTTCTCTTTCCACAAATGTCATTGCTAAAAAAAATTATACTTTTGTATATTTTGTGTTATTGCCTACTGCCTTTAGGAAAACTGTTTTTGTATGAAATTGTGGCAGGAAATTAAAGCTGAGAGAAATAGTAAAAACAATTTTCGAGTTATTTAATAAAAACGACAATGTTTGTGCAAAGTTAGTTGTGTCGAATTAATAAATATTGTCTTATTTGTGGAATTTGCATTATATCGTCTATAAAAATCGAATATAATATTCCAAAATCAGTATTCACTTTAGTATTCTGGATGATAGATGTCACTTACTTGTATTTTAATTTGGCATGGTGGTATGTAAGAACGCATAAACACTCGGTTATATGTGTAAGTAAAATATTAAACGTTTAACGTTTTACAAAAAAAAATGTAGCAAATGATAATGATGCTAGATTTTATACGAATACAAGGACTGGTCCTTTTAAACGAATAAAAGGACCAGTAATACGTTTTTTTTGAAAGAGGAAGCCCTTCCTTACGGCCCCTGAGTTTTGCACTCCGACAGGGGGTCATACTTGTGTTCCATTTCACCGCAGATCGTAATCTGTTGGTAAAATTACCTTTTGCATCCTGCCTCTATCGGTATTCGAACCCGGTACATCCCGATCCAAACGCTAAAGTCTTAACCACAGCGCAGCACTTTCCGATCAAAATTTTATTTAACTTTAAACTTTGTTTGAATATATTACTAAGACAAATTTTAATTGATTTGCGAACAAACTTTACTTTTGAGAAAGCTCGATCAATCTAATATGACTGGCCAAGCTTTCCCGAAAGTAAACTAAACAGAACTAAATTTTAATCTGTAAAGTCGAAATAAATTGTAAAATGAATAAAACCCTTTTTCGTGTTCAACGATGCATTCAAATGGGCTCGATACGCCACCTCTCCTAAAATTTTAAAAAATTGTCAGAATTAATTAGAGTTAGAGTCAAACTAGGAACTTAAAATTTATTGAGTGGACAGCAACACATTTTGATGAAATTTAGATGTGATTGAATGTAAATGGCTTGATTTAGTATAATTTTGAATTCCCATGGCCAAGATCTAATTTGATTTGCATACCATTAAATTTCTGGTTATGTTAGGTGGCTCTCAGTGTATTTTCTTGAGACAATTACAACAACACCACAATGGCTAAAGCAAAAACTAAAGCATTTTAGAATTTTGCTTTGGCTGAATGATAATGCAGATTTGCATTAGTTGAAATAGCTGAATAGCGCTGATTCAGCTAAAGCAAAAATGTTTTAGTTCTCAAGAAAATACGGCTTCTGTTAACAATGTTAGTGCTATTTGCATGTTATGAGCGACATTATAATCACGGTTTGAGTAAAGTAAATTTTGAATTTCCATCGGTTGAAGTCATTCTCATGGCCCATCTATGATTGGCCAAGGGTAAATGTGATTTATATGTCATTCGACTATTGTTTATGTTAGCTAGCTCCCATAATAATGAAAATATGAGTAAGTAAAATTTTGAAGGGATTCTCGTGGATATAAAATTCGAATTAAAATATTTTGAAAAATTAAATTCTGAATATAACATTTTGACTTAAAACATTTGTTTATGATCATAAATTATTAAATGACCACTGATCATTCGATGCATCCATAAATATGACACACTTATTTTTTAACTGATTCATCGCCCTCAAAATAATAAATTTGTACATTATTTTACAACAATAGTTTATAATATATCAACAATAATTATGATTACAAAATATGTTGTTGTTTACGCGACAAAAAAATAGTTTTGTCACTCCGCCACACACCACAGTCGTCTATCATAATAATAATAAGCGTATATATGTTGACCTTATTTCGAAATAGAAACCTAAACTAAAAATATATAAATTAGAATCTATTAAATAGCGTTTAATCAATATTTTTAAATTAATAGGCATAACAATCAATTATATAATAATATAAAACAGCGGCAGTTAACTGTGTAACTTAAAGAAAAACTCTTAAACAATTTTCCGCAGGATTAATTATAAAGCAAGTTTTTTTTTGTTAGTACGATTATTATTATTATTATCGACATAATGCCACAACGTCAATTAAAATTTATTTTACAAATTGTTTATAATAAGTCTTGTATTTTTATAAATATGTAATAATAATTTTTTTTAACTTAAATCACGAATATATAAATTTTTAGACTCTGCCGCCGTAATAATATAGTGCATGTATGTAGTTATGTATAGACTTTATTTTATTTTAACAAATTTACATAAACGAAACTATAACAATTGGTTATGGTGTGTAAAGCTACTAGAGTACAAAAATAAAAAAACGGATACCAATTTTTAAGTCGCCAGTGCAATTAACTAATTTTCAATTTTTCCTGTATAATATTTGGTTTTTCCAAATCCAACAAACAACAAGTAACATATACCGAACGAAAAAACAAAAAGGAAGTTAGGTTTTATATATTATCCTTGGCATCGCAAATAATATATAATTAAAGTTGAGCATATTTATTATCTCAATTTTTAGTTTTCTATTATGGTCTTTGTTAAATTGCTGTAACAATAATAGGATATTTTATCTAAAATTTAAAACGTTATTCCTGTATTTAGAATAGTTGTAAAGACGATAGGAAGTGACATAACACCGTCCTTATTATATTCGCGATTGGCATACAAATTTAATACGTGTACAACATACTCGTACGTATATAAGGATAACGTTCTAACAATTTTTTGAAGTCATACGAAATTGCAAAATTCTTAAAATTCATAATTTAGTGGTACAATAAATTAGATATAGGGTGGAATTTTTTGTCATGTTTAATTTGAAATGAATTTTTTGCATATTTTGTGAACGAGTGTTTCATACAAATTACTTGTAAATTAGAAAATATTGTGTTTACTTATTTGTGTGCCTCATAAGTATATTCCTTTAATTTCATTATACGAATTACTATTTTTTTTAATTATTAAATACAACGAGAAATTTAAATATAAAGGAGAACTCTTTAGTTAAATTTGGTCTCCTAAGACATCGTCCTTTCCAAATCATCCCACCTCCCCAAAATTTCACGAACTATCACCCTAAAGTCAGTTGCATGGTATTTTCATGAAATAATAAGAAGATTCCGCAAAATTAGAAAATTTCCTTGTACACATAAAAATCAAGCTATAATAACATGGAGTTGGCTTTTATTTTTAGAGGAGGTCGGGGTCTAGCCAACACTATATGCCTTATGCGTTAACACTAAACAATAGCCAAAAATCGCTTTGTATTATATTACGGCATGGACATCTCTTATGAATATGTAGATTACAATTATTAGTAGAGGACATTTTAGGTGATATGACTATCTCTAAATATCTTAAAACTCCCCAAATATCGTGACGGTCTGAAATAAGAGGATGGCTCGTCGTTGCAATTTTCTGTGAACACTACCGTATAAAATTTGGATGATATTTCGTGAAAATCAACAAAAAAATTATTAAGGGGCTGGGAGCTCAAACTTCACGAGGTAGTCAAAATTTCGATCTGGCTCACCAGAATTGGTAAATGCATCTGAAATTTGGAGCAAAATGATTCACACCATTGTGGGCAATATAATAGGTCCAGTGGCTTACCATTTTCGCCACGTTTTTCGGATCAATATGGTGCTGACCTCCAACGAAGAGACCTAATGTCATCAGCAAAAGGAAGTATCGTGCTGCGTAGAAAATTATTTAAGAAATACTTGGTCGAGGTTCTTTCACTCCAAAGCAAAGGACCTGGACCACTATGGTGCCTCATGTATTTTCGGGAACGTAGTGAAGTAGTAATGTGTGAATTTACATATTCAGATTTACCAGAAAGATTCAGATTTGGTAAAAGTTTGATTTTTATAATTCGTGATTTACCGCATTTCCGTTACAAAAGTTAAGGAAATGTGGAAAATCGCGGATGATAAAAAGAACTTTTACCGAAACTGAATCTTTCTGAAATCTGAATTTATATTTTTTGTTATCACAAGGTGATTAGAAAAGTGCTTTATGGATGATGGAAGTGCGATATGATTTTGGCTTTCACGAGACATTCACGATTAAAGACACTATACTGCCGTGCCGAGCAGAAAAATCCCATTTGCCCTTTTGAATAATTTCAATTTTACTATTGTAGTTTGCCGCGTCTTAATATTACTCTTTTATTTTTTTTTCTTAAAAACCCATTCTCGTTTATTTTTTTTATATGAAAATAATAATTAGAAATCGGAGTGGTATTTGAGAAAATGGACTTGTGACTTTTTTGCTTGGTATATATATGGGTTATTCCATTATATTTCAGGGAACCGCCCAAAATGACCTTCCTAAATTTTAATTTTTGTTCTTTTTTATTGTTGCTTTGATAAAAAAAAGAAGGCACGTGTATTTTTATTTTTTATTTTGACATTCGACCGTTATTCGATATGTCAGTTTTGACATCTTTCGCATTTTTAATATTGTGTCTATATATAAAATTTTGTATTTTCCGTTCTGTAAAATATATTGTTTCCTTTTTTACTACGTTAGAAAGGTGAAGGTTTATGGTTAACAAATAAATTAAAAAAAATTCAAAGTACCGTTATTTTCGAAGTTATGGCAAAAAATATGTGCGCACGGCTTTTTACCGCTAGAGGGCGCAGCTACCAAAATCTTAATACTAGTTATACAGGGTTTGAAAGGTAGAGGTTCAACCTTTTAAACAAGCTATAAATCGTATTTGCACTGCATCACTTAAAACACATTGGATTTTCAGGTTTAAAACTTAAAAAACATTAAAATTGCATTTAAGTTACATATTTGTTTTACTAAAAGAGAAAATTAAATGCGAATTTTAAATTTGAAATCCTCTGGTGCTCAAATTATGTAACATAAAGTTTTGCTTTTAGACTCATTTGAAGCTCTACTTAATTGTGATCAAAGTTATTTCTAGGAATAGCATATATGTCGCCCTTTTCCCTAAATTTGATTCACATTCACAACGAAAAAAATGAAAATTTTGTAATTTTTCAACTTTAAAGTCATGTAGCAGCCAAACTAGATGCAGTGCAAATACGATGTATAGCTTGTTTAAAAGGTTGAACCTCTCTCTACCTTTCAAACCCTGTATAACTAGTATTAGGATTTTGGTAGCTGCGCCCTCTAGCGGTAAAAAGCCGTGCGCACATATTTTTTGCCATAACTTCGAAAATAACGGTACTTTGAAATTTTTTTTTTATTTATTTGTTAACCATAAACCTTCACCTTTCTAACGTAGTAAAAAAGGAAACAATTGCTGTGTTTTTTTATTAGCGCCCGATAGCTGTATCCGGAGCAGCCAATTTTCTATGTGAAAACTTATATATAGCGCGCTATTATTGCATTTAATTAATTTATTTAAATCTAAACTAAGATTTTTCATTCAACTTTTTAATTAAAAATCGATAAAAAAATATCTCGGCTCACTTATTTATCGGGAGCTGCTATCGGGAGCGCTATCCATTTCAATGGGAAATTTGAAAAGGCTTTTAATTTTGTAAACCCCTGAAACCATTAGAAACTAAATCTTACAATAAAAATTTAAAACGCAGCAAAATGAATTCTTGTTTATAACGTCATGTCAAAATAAATGTCAATTAATATATTTCAGGTGATAAATGTTTGTTTTATTGATGAATTTAGTTTTAATTTTTATAGTACAGCGACACCAGTGAATAATAGCTGCAGCTTCAATAGAAAATTGCCATTTGGCTCCGGATAGTGCTCCAATATTAAAACACAGCAAATATCTTTTACAGAACGGAAAATACAACATTTTATATATAGAGACAATATTAAAAGTGCGAAAGATGTCAAAACTGACATGTCGAATAACGGGAATTTCGAATGTCAAAATAAAAAACTAAAAACACTTTTGCATGCCAATATTACATAAGGAACACGAAAAAAACAAAAAATTTAAATCTAAGACACAAATTTTGAAAATTGCGAAAAATTCCCTGAAATATAATGGAATGACCCATATATATATAAAATTCAAAATAAATACTGAGTGTTTAATTAATCAAAATTCTCTTCGTATTGTCCATTATTTACTGGAAGAGATTTCCAAAACTTTTTTATCAAAAATTGGGCATTTATTTATTGTGAAAGAACGGTAGGTTATTTTGTATTCAAAGTAATAGTATCCATCACACTACTTTTTCCCACCTTTCTGGCAGCATACGAATACCACGTCTGAAGAACGCTTCATCTTTTGAGGATATTCGTTAAATCCACCCAATTTTTTGGATCTTCATAAAATGCAGATACCAAAAATTGGTGCATATTATGCTGCTTAGACACGCAACAAACAAGTTGGTAGAGTAAAACTTTCCAAGTAGGTTTTGACCGGCGCGGCAATATGTGGGCGAGCATTATCATGCAAGAGAATAATTTTGTCGTGTCTGGGGTAGTAGTGGGCGCGTTTTTTACTGAGTGCTCGGCTTAGTCTCATCAATTATGTTTGATAGAGAGCCCCAGTAATGGTTTCGGATTTAGCAACTCAATATACATGACGCCAAGCTGATTCCACCAAATACACAACATGAATTTTTCCATGATTATTCGATGCGCCTCAGCTGCAGATTTTTTCAAATTAAAGAAGAAAATCAAAAGTACCCACAAACGACGCTTATTCGACTCAAAACTCGACATTTACACAAAAAAAATATATGCTGCTGATACAAAATTGCTAATATTTTAAGGTTATGTTGTTGACAGACGTCCAAACTTATGATATGACGTTTTACATAGGGCAATTATAATCATGAGTTACTGGTGGCACCATCTTTTGTCGAACGGCGGAGGCTTATTTGTATACCCGACGAAAATCTTGCAGGTTCATCTAAATAATTTAAACCTTATAATTATTAGCTCCTTGAACACAATCTCTGAAATTTTTAAAGTCATAACTCTTTCTTTTTTTGTAATGAAAGTTCAACCTGGTGGTAAAAGGAATCAGCAGACATGAAGGTATGGCCAAGTTAAAAAAAAGTTTAGAAATGTTGGATGAAGGCATAAAATGTGGAAATTATTTCTTTTCCCTTCTGCTAGAAATGGCTTCACACGAAATTGATGTAACTGGTCAATCTGTTGTTTGCCCTTCCAAGGGTACAAATCTTTCATTAAAAGCGATGATTCGTGTAGTTACTATGATCTCCTTGTACATATCTTTATTTAGGTAAAGCTAGTTAATTTTTCTTCGCTTTCTCGATAGGTTTCATCATTTTTGTTTCCCTACTAAGCCAAAAAAAATCGACTGGATGAATCGAATCGAAATTATTCCCGTAGTAGGGATAAAAAATGATTAAAGTAGCCGGTACAAAATTCGAATAATATACAGAATTCTAAAGCAAATTGTATTCCGATTGGGGAAATTTCCACCGATTTGAAGAATAAGCTGTCTACGATAATGTGAAGTTGTATGCTTGTATCAAATGCTTTGGTTGAGTCCCTTTTCTATCAGTTTTATGTCAATCACATTTTTGATATCCTAAGCTATATTTTATAGTTATTGATCTAACTGAACGGAATATTGACTCGTCTTCTTTTCGTGGCTAATAAATTTCAAAATTTATTATTGATGCTATCACGATACGCATCGGAAAAAATATTACAATGCTTATTTCGGCATTGTCTATTGCAACACGGTTTAAATAAATGCTTCAATTTTTGATATGTGGGTTTTTAACCAAGCAAAAATATATAGATTGTTTACTGGATCGAAGTATGCCCCTAACGCATTTTTCCATTTTTTCCGGTTGTGCCTCTTTTCCTTTTAGTGGTGGTAATTACCTATGGTATGCAGCACGTATTAATTCTATAATAACGGAATAATTTACCACCATCGCCCACTGAATTTATGAACTAAAGTACTCGTAGAAATATTTTTGGTGGGTTCAAGACATTTCAAATCATGTTCCTTATGATATCAGTTTTGGAAATAAAAGGGTTTTCAACTGACTTTGAGGCATTCTTCAAGACTTTTTAAACGATATTCGAGACCATAGTAGGAAAACTATCTTTTTGGGCTCAGGACCCTAGAAGAACTCAAACAAAGGGATTTTGGATCTAGATCGTTTTTTTTAAATTTTTATCAGGATTTCAATAATTGAAACCTATTAAGAATTACTTCAGGAATAACATAATGGTTCAAATTTAACTGGGTGCCAACTAAATTATTGTTGTTAACAACTACGTCCAATACAATAAACCACAATTATATTCTGCAATACTCGGGCATGAGAAAACTGATTTTTAATGAACAAATTAGTTTGAAACCAGAATTAAAATGAAATTTTTAGGCACTAAACCTATACATTTTGAGTGACCAACCAGTTAGATCTTGCAGCAAACAGCCATAATTACCGAAATATAAAATATTTCACCGACAACTTGTCACAAGCATCGAAAAAGTTGATTTATGAAGTTAGTACTCGTAACAAAATTGTTTCCGGATCTAGGCCAATTTAATCGATCATTTTCTATGGCTGTTACCCGACCCCGCATAATATGTCTCGAAAGCTTACCAATTCTTCAAAAACAAATTAATCACACAAGCCATTCTTAATCTCGGTATCAACATCCAAATAGACAGAAAAACAATTTATATACTCTTTTTCGGCTCAGCACTCCTCAAACCTTCGACAAAGGTGACTATTGACCTAGATCATTTTTGACATGATTTCAATAACTTGATCCTGCGGACCAAATTACTTCTCTAAACAACAATTTTAAAACCAAGTGTGGTTTAAACTTATAGTAAAATTCAATTTAGTCCATAGGTAACTTGCCACTTAAATGAAAACTAGTAAAATCGATTCACTATCTTCGTTCAAAACTATTACAAAATTCCAGATTGCGCCTAATTTTTATAAATATTTTCTTATTAACTATCTCGCGAATGGGACTACCTAGCAAATTGATTCCTTTGGCGAAGGCAGTATCGGATGTATTGAGCTCTTTTCTTATAACAAAATTATGAAAATTTTTTTGATTTTCATTCACCGGGCTGTACATTTTTCGGCTTATACTTCCTATGATTTCATCGTTTTGGGTGCACCTTTCAATGTGTCTGCTGTTTTTATCGCAGAGCCAAAAACGAGCATTGAGATGTTCTCCTACAACATTTTATTATGCTGAACTGCCGCTTGAAACTTCTTTTTAAAGCTCTTGAATGAGGTCTGAATGGTGGTAGAATATTACTTGTTAATTTATCAAGAGCTGCCTGGTACTTTGCTAACCTTATTTGGTTACATGCTGGTGACTCGGACCTTTTTTACAAAATGATTTTTGAGTTTGTTTTTACCAACTGATGCGACAATTGATGAAATTTGGCATTTTTTTAAAAACTTCGTCTTCTTCATTCATAAAATCATAATAAATAATAATAAAAATAAAAATAATATTTTAATTTCAAAGAAAACTGGCCTACTCGTATATTTATGTAGTCATGATTTATTTTAAACAATAGCCTTTAAACAATTCAAGTCATTTATGTATTATTTGTGTGTATTTTTTATAATATAAAAATTCACTAGTTCAACGTGCGCATCAGAATTATATATCTCGAACTGAAGTTTTCACCATAACAAAATGTAAAACGACTCGTTTCACAAGGAATTGTTTAGTGCAATGTAATATCAAACTCATTTTTTAATATTGGATAAAAGCGCAGTATTAGTAAAAATAAAGAAGGAAATGTTTAAAATTCAACTATCAAAATTTTAAAATCAATGAAAAAGTCATAAAGTTTAAATAAAAAATATTAAAATAATGAAAATTGTCTATTATTTTTAAAACTTTAATATTCTATTTTAAGGATATTCTAATTTCACTTTAAATTTAATTTAAACAAAATAAATATTTTAAAACTAAAATTTTTTGATCTTATGCTTGGTTCACGTATGCGATCAAAAAATGATTCGCGAATCAAAGGAAAATTAAATCATTGAAACATATACAAATTTCCCCGCCCGAGATGAAATAATTTTAACTTTGGGAAAACTTTGATCGGAAGCATCCAACATAATAAAAAAAAATAACAAATTATGAGTAATAATGCGAAATAATTACGCTCAAAGATTGGCTTAATTCGCGAATCATTTTTTGATCGCATACGTGAACCAAGCACTAAACATAAAGATAAAAAAAATTTTAGAGATAAAAAAAAATACTTATAATCTCCGGTCCTGGGTTTCTAATCTTGATATAATATAACCAGTGCCTTCTTTTCGATTTCCAGTTCTACCATTTCATTAAGGCTAGTCTAAATAAGCTTACGTACTTGTCTTTTCTAATAATAAATAAAATAAAATCTGGTCTGTTTAACGGATAATGGAAGTGATCACTATAAAAAGGTGAAACCCGATGTAATAAACGTGTAGAAAAACCTTGGAATAATTTTGAAGGTTATTTTTTATAGTAGAGAAAGCTTCATGTCACTGAATGAAAGTTAGGTTAGTGCTCAGTTCTGATCTCCAATGGGACTTAGAGAGAGCGAAAGGAACTAGTCGCGTTTATTGATAATACTTTTGAAATCAGATAAGTCGATTTTAGTATTGTTTCCCAATGTGGTGCGACTCCATTACTTTCTTATTTCACGAGCACGTTTTGGCCAAAGAAGCAGCAAGTTATATTGAACTTTTTCTAATTTCAATAGTGGAGTTATCAAATAAACTCAGATATCTTTTAGTAAAAGCTCTTAAAAAAACGGTTCTTTCTATTACCAGGAAAAGTATCAGATCCCACTATATTTTAGAAGCAAATGAGTTTCTTCCTTAAATTAGACCTTACAACCAATTGTTTCTCTTAGGAACTTGGAGTAAAACAATTCGATTTTTTTTAATTACTTATTTCTTTCAACTCGTTTCCAAATTATATTTATCAGACCTGCCCATTAAGAATATTTAGAAATAAAGTGGCCCAACTGGCGAGCAATGAGTTCTTGGGCCTTTAGCAAGCAAATATAGCTAGTTTAGCAAAATTTTAAAAGGGCGACAGAATAATTTACCCTTTATTTATTCAAGGCTTGATAAAAAAAATACTTGCGATTCTAGCGTCCGTGGGCTCAACGAGTACACTAAGATTGTGGTGAACGTTACTTTATTCTAATGAACTTTAAAGAGCTTAATGAATTTCCAAATTTTTAACAAATTTTATGTTTTTATATCGCCAATCGGTGTATATTCACAGAATACAGTGCATCGGGACTTTATTCCATTCGTCACGTATAATGAAGCTTGCCTCAGATTTGGACATAATATTTTTTTTAATGTCACGGAACTTCAAAAGCTCAAAAATCACAATTAATCAATATTCGCCCCATAGATAAAATATATTATACGCTTTCAAAAAATGTTGACGAGAGTCCGAGAAGGATAATAGCGAACAAATCATAACCTGTGGATATCTCTAGATATAAAAATATTAAAACTATTAAAATTTCATTAACTCTACTGAATTTTTAGGGTACAAAATTTTTATCATAATCCAAATTTGTATAATGTTTCAATTTGTCAAGTACATCGCAAAATTAATTAAAAATTAAAAGCGGTTAATATGCAAACTTCCAGTAAATTCCAATTGGAAAAATGACAAATTTAACAGTGTAATGGTTTAATAAATTTTTAGCAGGAATGCCACATACTCATTAAAAAAGGTGAAACTCTCAGAGATAAAGTTAGGATTAAACTGGATCCAGAAGTTAAATGTTCCTAATACGAAGCAAACGGAATTTAAAAAAAAAATAAAATAATAAATTGAAGAAAATGAACGCAGTTCTTCCCTGGTATAAAGCCAATATGGTATATTTATGTAAGATGTAATAAAATTTATGTTTATTTTTACTACTAAGCGTACGCCTTCCGGTTACCCGGACATTTTGTCATTGGAGCCAAAATTTTCCAATCCTATTGATCATCTCTGCTCCAAAACTACCAAGAACGAAAATTAATTATTTTCATTGTGCTGTCGTAGTGTATCATCAACATCAGGGAGTCTTTATGCTGTTGTTAATATAAATAGAACCAAAATCTTAACTTACAGACAACATCCATATACTGATAGTGATACATGTATACACATGTATATATAATACGAGTATATGAGTACTATATACATAAATTTTTCACTTAATAAATATTTATTTTTATGTTATTTTTTAGAACAAAAAATAAAATTATCAGCATGATGATGTTGTTGATGATGATAAAAAGAACAAATATTTTTATTTTTGTTGAATTAATTTAATAATAATTAATACAACAAAATATTAATTAATTGTTATTAAGATTGTAATTCTTTTTTCCTTTATTTTTTTGTCTAAATTATATTTATCTAATCATTTGGTGAAAAATATTCAACATGTTTTTAGAAGACGCCCACTCTATGTAATTTAGAAAAATTTAGAAAAAAATAAATTTAATTTTTCTCTCTAGTCGTCTGTGTGATGATGATGAGGTGAAGAAAAAATGTTAATCCTTTCGAAAAAAATTCAAAACAATAAAAATATTTTATGGTTTTATTTTTTCAAAAAAAAAAAAATATTAAAATTATACTTTTTGGTAGAACAGAATTTTGTGGTAATATTTTGTACGAATGTACATAGATTTAAATATATTTAATTGTTTAATTGGATTGGTATATTTTGGGGGTTATGCTTTTTATACAAAAATTGGAATTTCGACAACATTTACAGCTTAAGTTTATTGTAATCTCTGTCTGTCTTGTAACCTTATCCACTTAGTATTAATGTTTCGTTAGTAGTTATCCGATTGTTGTCCCGACACCCACATCCACTATTTGTCTGTGCACTTGAAATGCGTGCTACGCTATCAGACCAAATATATATGTATATAGCATATAATTATGTATGTATGTACGTTATCACAAAAACAAAATTATATACAAAATACAATTTTGTGATAATGATTTATCGCCCAAATAAACATAATATTTATTTATTTAATTTTGAATGCCAATGGTTTTATGATTATAATCTGATATAGTAATTTGTTACAATAAACTTACTAATAACTATACTAATTCTAATTTAAATATATAATAAAATAATTTATATTAACCGCATCCATAAATGATTAAGAATTATAATAATTTATACTTTATAATAAAACACACAACACACACAAATTTGGTTATTGATAATATTATTTTGACTTTTTTTTATCTACTTAATATAATTTCTATGGTTTAATTAATAATAATAATTATTACTTTTATATTGATATAAATTTAAAAATAAAATCAAATTGCAAAATTCTAAAAAATGTCAAAATTGTTACCCCCTCACAGTTGGTTCAACCGTGGCATGCCATCAACGAGCATTTTCATTGCCCAGCGGTCCTATGCTTGTAGGAACTAATTTTTGTCATAATAATAACAACAACAATAATAATAACAGTGTTAATAATAAAACATCGATTCAAAATAATAATAATAATAACAATAATAATAATAATCCGATTACAAATGCAATCCAACCGGTACATCAAAGAACTCGATCGCTACCACTGTCCGAAGAGACAGCAATTCAATTAATAAAACCATCATCATCGATCACCATGAATCATAATGCCACATTATCATTATCGACATCAGGAATGCGGTGTTCGTGTCTATTGCTAAATAAAATACAAAATAATTGTACAATTCATAATAATAAGTCATGTTCCTTTTTACAACAACAAAATTCAAATAGTCATAACAACAATAATAATAATAATAATATTTATAATTTAAATAACCATTTAATTAGCAATAATAATAATAACAATACTGAATTAAACAATAACAACAATAATAATAAATCATTACCACCATCATTATCATCTACATCGATAATTAGTAAATTAGCTGGTAATATGTATTCCGCAGCAATTTTACTACAATCACCTTCATCAAATCAAGCGACCTCATCTACCGTATCATCACAACATCATCATATTGCTAATTCAATGGATAGTATTATCGAGGACAATGATCATAGTACGGATGAAATGCCAACATCAAATACAATACCAAATTCATCATCGAGTGACGAACAGGGCTTTAGTATGATTCGATCGTTGACGAAATCGGCTGGTATAAAAATGACATCGGGCGCATCACCATCGTCATTAAGACGAGGCCGTAATTCTAGTGCATCGTGGAGTATGTATTTTTTTTTTTTTTTTGTTTTTTGATATATAATTATTATTATAGGAGTTCTAGTTCAAATATTCAACAAATCCAATATTGCTAATATTTCGAATCTAGTTGACCAAATAATTTTTTTTTTTATAATTGAATTCAAAAATAAATTCGGTTAGTTTCAAATTTATTACGGGGGTATTGTGCAGCTTTGCATAATAATAATATTCCCAGCCAACAATTTCAGACTATAAGATGTTTCGTGTGATTAACTATGGCGAACCGATGACATTTTTTTTTGTTTAAATAAATTTTGAAAAAGTGTGGATAAATGAAAACCCGGATAAATGCTCAAAATAAGTTTTGTTCAAGCGATTTTATTCATGCGGATGGACATGAAAAATGATACGATGAATATTCGATATATGAACTGTTTTATTTGAAAGTGGTATAAGTCCACTTTTCAAAAAAATTGAGTTAACGGTAATTTTAGGAATATATAGACACCTTCTCTCCATATTTATAATCATACATTCAATAGAGTACGGTTTTCTTATAAAGTAAGCAAAAGAATTTTGGCTATAAAATGTTATCGCAAAAACTTTTTTTTTGAAAGTGGAATAACTCCATTCCTAATAATTATAATGGGCAAAAATTCGCTCGTTAAAATGAATTATTCATTTTTTAGGGATCTAACAGTGTTATTTGTAATACTGATCAGTAACAATAATGAAAAGCAACAAAAAATATTTTGTTTTACTATTCACTTATGAAGAATAATGTAGAAGGAAGTTATGTATATTCACTATTCGATCGATCAATGAAGAAAATAATATATATATTTTATCTATTCACTACTACAATGAATGTTCGCTTTATTGATTGTTAAAGCAAAAGAGTACAGTAAACCCTCGATTTAACGGACTTCGATTTAACGGACCTCGATTTAACGGACAATTTTTTTATTTTCCATTTTTTGGTTATCGATTATGATGGAATTGAGTATGTTGAATGGAAATGAGATTCTTAAATGATTTTGGGAAGAAATTCTGGAATATGGCCATCTGGGACGGAACTCGATCAATTCTTAACCGATTATGATGGGATTGGGTATGTCGAATGGAAAAAGAACTCTTAAATGATTTGTTTAAGAAATTCTAGAATATCACCATGAAACTCGGTAATTTAAAGTAGGACGGAACTCGATAATAAGCAGCCGTTTTTCTTGAAGCAAGCGGATAATGATGCTAACATGTTTCCGGTAAGGCTGGATGATTTAACATCTATCGCCAGTACGTAACCCACCCATGAGTGGCAGATCAACCACTTATGCTCCCCAAAAATCATGTTATGAACCCTACACAAAGGGCTCGGATAAATTTATATTATTCTTATTAACAACGACCTCGAAAACTGTTCACGGGAACATGGAATATATTGCCTTCTAAGATCAAAAGATCTTCAGAACCAACCAAGCGAAAATTTCCACTTTTGAGGTGCTTGTAATACAAGAGCGCATAATCCATATGGCAATATTCCAGAACTTTTTCCAAAAATTATTTGATAATCTCATTTCATCCACAATGACCAATTTCTGTCCTAGGAGGTCATATTCCAGAACTTCTTCCAAAAATCGTTTAAAAATTCCATTTGAATCCAACTTACCCAATCCCATCATAATCGGTTAAGAATTGAACGAGTTCCGTCGCAGGTAATCATATTCCAGAACTTTTTCCAAAAATCATTTAAAAATCCCATTTCCATCCAGCAAACCCAATCAGATCATAATCGTCTAAGAAATGTATGAGTTCCGTCCCAGATGGCCATATTCCAGAACTTCTTCCAAAAACTCTTTGTGCATCTCATTTCCATCCAACAAACAAAATTCCTTGATAATCGGTTTAGATAAACGAGTTCTGCCCTAGGTTGCAATATTCCAGAACAAGTGTAAAATCTATAGTCGATTAAATTTAAAAACATTCGGATTTAACGGACATTCGTATTTTACGGACTCCCCAATTAGTCCGTTAAATCGACGTTTTACTGTAGTAAATCCCGTTCGCTCACACAAACAAAAAATCATCAATCCTTTTACTTTTTTTTATTCGCTCACTATTCGTTTATTACTGATTTACTATTTACGTTTAATACTACTTCTCATTTTAATTATTTAATATAATTTTTTACATTAAAAAATTCATTTCAGTGTTTCAGTGAAGCTAATGTCTATAAAAATATGGACATATATTTCTTCTTGTTTTTATTTCTTATAATATGTTATTTTTGAAAGTGGTATAAGTCCATTTGGACCTAAAAAACACGTTTATTTTTTAAATATTTTCAATAATTATTATTTCATAATAAAATTTAAAAAAATGTAAAAGTGTTAAAAACATTACGAATTGATTAACGTTTGGCAATATTTTTAAATTAATTCAAATGCAAACTCTTAAATATCTCGAAACATGAAAAAATGGACTTATACCACTTTCAAAAATAACAGTTCATATAATGATAACCGATAGTTAGTTTGTAAATGCGACAAGTTTCCCAATGAACACAGTTGGTTGGTCTTCCACGACGGGCGGTGGTGCAATGAATGATTGACTAAATAAGCAAGCAACACATCAACTTCATTTACCTTTATTGAGAAACATATGTAGGTATATATACTTTTATGACTTGCCTAGGTTGAACGTTTCTAAAAATCTATGCCGACATTGAAAAATGGCCTGGATGTTATCATTAAATTCCAAGTGCACCAAAATTTGGTTCTGGTGTTGCTCGACCCGGTGTCAAAGTCGTCAGCATGCTTGCTCCAGCGACCGGAGGTCTCGGGTTCGATTCCCGGTGGTGACAAGGAAAAAATTTCACGGCTGGTTTAGGATCAATGAATTAATCACTCATTATCCGAAATGAAAATATGATTATGAAACCTCATTTGAGGTGGCCTCATTTTGACGTAAGAAACGAAAAACGTGAAAGACAACCAAAAAAAAAATTGAAGAGAGTGAATTGCAAGCATTGTTGAATGAGGATGACGCTCAAACGCAAAAACCACTTGTGAATCAATTGAATGTGTCACGGGAAGCCGTCTCCATACGTTTAAAAGCCATAAAAGGTAACAGGAAAATAGAAAAACTGCGAAATGTTGCTCGCCAGATACAAAAGATAATCATTTCTCCATGGAATTGTGACTGGCAATGAAAAATGTATCTATTTTGAGAATCCAAAGTGCAAAATGTCTTGGGTTGATCCAGGATAACCATCGACATCGACTGCAAGGCCAAATCGCTTCGGACGGAAGGCAATGCTCTGTATTTGGAGGGATCAGTAGAGTGTGATTTATTTTGAGCTGCTAAAACCTGTTGACTGGACCTGGTGAACTAAGAACAGTTTTGTTTGGCGTGGCATCCACACATTGCCAGAAACATGGGAAAAATGTATAACTATCAATGGGAAATAGTTTGAATAAAATACCCTTATTCATTATCATAAGATGAACGTGTACTTTTTACTAAAAATTCGGGTTTCATATTAACACACCTGGTATTTTCCAACAAAAATATGAAAACTAACTCAGAAAATTACCGTTAGAGGGCCAGAGATTGTTTGGTATGCAAATATAGAGTTTTTCTATTAGGTAGATTCGAGGTTCAACAAAAATTTCAATTTAGTAAAAGACGCCTTAAGGCGGCTGTCAATTTGAAGAACGCCTTCGCCATCTATGAATAAAGAGAAATCTTAAAAATCCAATTTTTCTTGTTCCATCAACAGAATGATTTTTCAATTGATTAGATATTTTTAATTATGTAATTGTGTAAGCGCATTTTTTAGTCTTCTACCGACATATCATTGAGCTTTGCTTACCGATCGACATTATCATTGATGGTATTTGAATTTGCTGCCAAAATTTGGTATCTTCCTTCAAAAATAATGGACAATTCCACAATTATGACGATGTATTTGATTATTTTGGAGGTTTAGCATAGCATTTCGTTGGAACAAGATCTCCAATAAAATCTTTGTCCAACGGTGACAATGATTCTAGGATTTGTGTGTAAATTGTGTGTAAATTTTGCAAGTCAGCTCAGGAATGTCTGGAATTACATATCTAGATATTGCATTGGGTTAACAAAATTGATTATAAAACGTCTGACCAAATTTGCCATGAAAACGACTGGTCCGCTGTATCTGCAAATCGTTTAGTGTTTAGATTATTGCAGATTTCAAAATTGTCCTATGCTTTATAAAAATTATCATTATCGGTATCCATCCCAGGCTATATCTATCTATTTACATCGCCAAACTATATCGACTGGTGGTTCGAAAATCATTTCCTTAGTCCGAAGCCTCCGCTTACGAGAAACCGAATTAGTTAATCTTTTAAAAATTTCGCTATCTGTGGTGAATGGGCTCCTGACAGTATGTCGTCGATATAAGATTATTTTCCTAATATATCGGACGCCCCAGGAAAATGTTCATTCTCTTTGGCTGATATTGTTACATTTCGGTAATATCACAATCGAAAACAAATCGTCCTGTAAAGTGGGATGTGTCCTTAACGCATCATTGAGTGACAGACTTGAGAATGATTTTCATGAAGCATTGAAAACAACTCGTAATTTACTGGTCGAGCTATTTTACGTTATTACCGAATGGTGCGGAAGATAGAATATTGAAGAATTAGTATTAGAATCTTGACTTGACTGGACTAATTCCATAAGATGGAATTTTAAGTATTCTTTGAGAAAATTTAAAGAATCTTGAAAAATAGTAGCTTAGTTGTTTATGAATGTTTAGAAATTACAGGTTATGACAGATCTGGCGGAGGTTAGCTCAACCAGCTCGTATGCACTAATTGATTTAAATCCTTTCTTTATACCTGAGGAGCAGAAACATAACTAGCGTCGCTCATTTTCTGAGCATGATTGAATGGAAACATAGGTTGCATTAGTCAAAAAACAAAGCCCAAGTGTACAAAAACGCCTCAGAACAACCGAACAGCATTTTTAAGGAAGTGATTGTAACATGTTTTTTATTCCTGTGAAAACGAAGGATTGGTATTTAATTGTCCTAGCTTCCGGAACTGTGGTTCAGCCTTGGTACACAGAACGGTATTGAGGATAATAACGAACTTTTAAGACTGGAATTTCAAATAAAATTGTTTAAAACCAGTCTTCCAGTCAGTATTTGTGAAAATTATTCGTTTTCGTTAAAACTAGAATTCTAAACTGTAATCCAAATATCAACGGTATTAAAAATGATAGCTTGGCCGCTTTATTAGTTAAAACAACTTTATTGATTTAATGTCATACAGAGTATTTGTTACGTCCGCTGAATTTCGCATATCAATAAAAGAGAAATTGCTATGAAACACGCAAAACTAATTCGGGAATGAGTCACGGATGAGTCAACAGGTCTCAAATCGCAAGGCCTTACTTCTTCACTCTACGTGTTGATTTAAATATAAATATACATACACAAAATTCAATTAATGCTGATTCATTTTGGCGCAGTTCCATGAATATTGAAGTTCTCCAGCACTGCATTAGATACGAATTTGGAAAAGAACTGTCACAGATTATAGACGTTACAATATTTACTTTTCCATAGTTTTCTAGAGCCATTCTGCAAGGTGGAAAATTAAATTTTGAAAAATTTAAACAACATGAAATCCGGAATCAAAAACAAAAATTGGAAATGAGGTATTTATCGATCACGGTGTTTGTTATCATTAAAATTAGCGGTAGAAACGCAACTTTTCGATCTGCCGATGCACCTTTGGCATTTATGCTAAATAAGTTTGAAACAGGACCGTTTAATGAGTTGTTAACAGAATTTTTAAAATTAAAGAGAGGCAGACACATCGCTCGAATCTCTGAAGCGGCAGTCGAAATTGAATCTGATGTTAATGCTGGAAATGAAATCCTTGCTTGGAGAATATTGATGTACATGAACCTAAACTACAGTTTTATAAACATGACTTTCTAACTCTACTATACCTGTATAAGCGTTAAATCGGAGAACGGAGTTCCTATGCGAGATTTTACTGCTATCTGTAGCTGATAGAAATTCTTCAGTCATGACAACAACATTCCCTCTTTTTTGTCTTAAGTAATTTTGCCCGATTCCGGAGTATTTGCTGCCGAAACTTTCTGCTGAAGCTCCGCTTGACTTCGAGTCTGTATGTCTGATGTATGTGTTGGAGTTCATCTAATAAAAATATAATAAACTGTTATGTTACGTATTATTCTAACGTTTTTTAACCGATCATGTTGACTCATTTTTAAAACCCTTTGGCAAAAATAGGTTTCTATTATGTACGAACATTCGTTGAGGAGCACGGATTCTTTGTTTTCACACAGATATACCTTCTACTACCACAAAAAGGAGATCTCGGAAATTTAACCGGATTATCAAAATCCCAGAATTTGAAAAACCTTTCAAAAAATTAAAATGGCGGAAATCGGAATCCTGCATTTCAAGACATTGATTTTAGATAGATCGATTCCTTAACCCGTTAAAATTGAAACTAAGTTTGTACATTGAAAATGAGATTTCAATATTTCTATTTTTTTCAACCGATCTTAAACTATTGAGATAAAATTCTGTTTGTAGTTTGCATTTATGAAAATAGGATTTCAATATAATTCTAAAAATTGATCAATTTAAATAAAAATTGGATGGAGCTCAGTTTGGTTCTGAAGCTCTGAAAAACGACCATTTTTCCACTATTTGGGATAAAATTTTAGGAATTGGATGTGCTTCTGGACAATGGCCTAATTAAAAGGAACATTTATTCCATTTAGACCAACACAAAATGGAATCCGTATTGGTTGAAAATGATTGGTCCAAGGAAATTGTCGGATTAATATGAAGGAATCATTATCACTATAACAACAACACACCAAAGCTGTTATTTCGGCAGCTCTCCGTCTGGGAAATTATTTAGTTTTTAGGTGAGAAGCCAGGGTAAACAACAATATACTAATCAGTGGTGTTAAGATAAAAAGGTATACAATTAAATACTTTAAGTTATTATAATAACAAGGAGATTCTAGATATGGCTTTCGCCTCTTGCCTTTATTTGGACATTCATCCTGCAACTTGGAGGGGGTGGGGGGGAATTGGGGGGGGGGGGGGGTGCTAGAAAGTATGTGAAGAGCGCTCAATACAGCCACTAGTGCTAGAGAGGAACCAAAGGCAGTCGCGACTCTAACGAAGAGAAGTAGATGGAAGTAAGGATTATCTAATATTTCTCGTGTTTGGGAGATTGTGTCTTCAAATTAAGCTACTCGCAGTCACTTGATTAAACCGCCTCATGGACTTCTTGATTAAACCGGATGCCTCAAGGAAATCTTCTCGTGAAACTATCTTTTTTTAAATGCTTCGAAAACTCGGCAATGAATCTAGAATTAGTCATTGCCACAAATTGCAAATTTCGGAATGTCTGGAGTAGGAGGGGTTCATTTGAACGACAATAAACTCACTTTTTTGATAAAGCAGAATTTTAGGATTATATTTAATAAAGAAGTCTGAGTTGGAAGCCAACCTTGTTCGACCTATACTTATGTAAGGAGTGTGGATGAAGTGCCAAAAGTTACAGTTCTCGACGAGGTTAGTAAGCACTCGAAAGTCTTGGATAACTGTAGAGTGGGCAAGCATACAAGCAGTATAACTCTCACTTTGTGCCGGAAACGCGGAAAAGTATGGTCACCAATTATTTTGTAATTTGCCCTATCGCGTTAATTTCCTTGCGATAACGAGGGTTCGGTCTTGGGACATTCAAAATCTTCTAATTGATTTACTTAATATACTTTCAGATCATATATTGCTTTCTAAGCTAATCTTCTTCTAAATTCCTTGAAGACATTTTCTCATAGAAATTATCGCTTTAACAACGAGTCAAGATTAAAAAATTCTATTCTACTTTCTTAAATAGGCGTGTTTTTAGTTTATTATCTTTTACAATTTTATAGTTGTATTTAAGGCGTTGTGTTTTTCACTTGATTTATATCCCATGAAGGGTTTTAGCCATAATTCAAAACTAGCTAGCTCCTAGGGCTGCTGCATAATGCATACTGGAATCCCATTTACAATTTTTGTTATCAAAAATCCACTCCAAATCAACACGTTCCATTTTGAGGTAGAGCTGCTCATTCATAATGAGACGTGCAGTTTGAGGTAGACCATATAATTTAAAATACACTTTAACGAAATATAATGATGTTTATAAATATTATACAGATTTAATAGAGACAGGTTTACGATTTCTGGCCCCAATTGTCCGTTTTCAAATACCTAGGTATTTTTTTTATTTTGACGTATTACGATTGAGTTATCAATCAAAATGGAGGAAAATATGATACAGCAATTAAACAAAAAAGCAATAAAAAAGTCTGCTTGTCAAAAAAACGTACATGTAGTTCACTATAGAAATTCTGACGGCAGCGCTCATGTGTTTCCATTGTTATTTTGTTTACGATTGACCAAATTTTCTTTACTCCAAGTAACGATTGTTTGACATTGGTGTTAGTTGTCAGTCCTATAATCTCTATAAAGAGTTAAAAAAAATTACAAATTAAATGTTATAGTTCTTAATATGAAGCGAAACGACAGTCACTTTGCGATCCGAGAAAAATCGTACTTCTTTGCACTTTTGAGTTAGAGTTTGAGAATGGAATTTTAAAAAATAAATTTGTTTAACGAGCAGAACTACCCATGCAAATTTGCTTTCGTATCATACTTATACAATTTATAATATACTGAAAGTTACTGACTTAATAGGCGATAACCACTGATCTATATCACATGGATACGACATGACAAAAACTATATGGTAGAGCAAAAATAGTTCTATGTTTGTGACAAAGACAGAAAAAGTCTGTCTTTTCTTGAATTCCGAATTTTCGAAAATCAAATTAATGCAAACAGAAAACTGGTTCCTATGAGTTTTTGACGTTTTAACGACACGAACTCTTTTTTTAGTCGAAATATTTGCAGGTGCACATTTGAAATATCGAGGGAAATCGCAAAAATAAATTTGCATACAAAAGCGGTACCACATGAATTAAATGAATAAAATGTGATTTATAATTTAAATCATTTGAATATTATTATTTGTTCATTGACTATAATAGTAAAAAACCAATTTCAGAAACTTTTGAAATTAAATCTATCCTCGGTACGGTCCTATCTTTCGGAATTATTTTTTTAAAGCAAGAGGTGTATATAAACGAGCGATATGACTATAAAAAAGTGCTCCCATTTTTTGCTGTTGTTTTATATGGTTTCTGACATTGATGTCGTATATCAGTGGCGAAGAAGCAAGAGGAATCGCCCCTACCACAAGGGGACTTCTGCTTACCATACTGGTTTGTTCCTTGGACAATGACACCCGAACTATATAATATGTAAGCATCTAGTACTACGAAAAGTACTACGAAAATATGATGTTTTCAAAATAGTTCTCGTTCTAAATCAGTATTTAGAAATCCGAGATTTGCTCAGAATCTGAGATTTCCATTTTCGGGATTTCGAGGAAAATTTTTTATGTAACTTATTAAGTGTTGATTATGAAAAATAGGAAAAATGCTCGATAAATAGCTTGATGCAAGGAATGACCCATTTATTCAAATAAAAGGACTAATGTCACTAGAAAATTCGAGTTTGATTTTTGTTTAATTACAATGACGAGCGTTTGTTAGGCCAATTTTTAGTGCATTAATTTAGTTATTTGAAGGCAATGCAATTTTTCAATCCTAATACAGTTCTATTATATTAGTAAATGGTTTTTTTACCATCAAATTACAGTAGAACTGCGTCCCGTGCACGAAACATACATTTTACGCACCAATTACGAAAACAACTATTACGAGTATAACAAACGTTTTATTTGAACTAGTTGAAAAAAAAGCTTTGATTACCTTGAAAATTGTTACGATTGCAATGGAAAACGTTTTAATTTAAACTAGAAAACCTATTTTGCCGTATCCATATATCCTGCGTTATCATAAAAAAGCGACACGACAAACCAAAAATATTTGTTATCTATTTTTAGAACTATTATTTTAGTTTCCTCTCTTTAATATATAGTATATTTTATATAGAAATGAAATTGTAAAAGCTTTTAATCAAATTACATTTAAAATGTATGTGTGAACGAGAATAAACGACAAGAAACTTCTTAAAATTAATTTTGACCACGCTATCGCTTTATTATTGCTCGTATACGAGAGTACCACAAATAGTTTTTTTTTTTGTATTTGGTATAGTTTTAGCTCGAAATGTGTATGTATAATATTATGAGATATGCTCGTGTATGCGATTGTTTAATTAATTGTGTTTAGTAATAATCTTATATTGTTTCTGGTGAAATTTTATTGGTATTGGTTTGTTATTGCCATCTAGGTGATGTGAGACAATTAATTTATACAGTCGTCGGATACAGTCGTCGGAACTTTCCTGAATGATGTTCGATCGTTTCAGAATATCATTACCATAAATGTTTTTATTGTTTTAACCAGTTTTTGGTGTATTATTAAATTTTGAAAATCATAAAATTCTAGTTTTTAAATTTATAAGAAAACTTTTCCGTTAAAAGAATAATTTTAATGCTACTCGGTACTTTTTTGGGAAGTAATTAAAAATAGATAAATTTTGTTATCTGGTATATATGGCTGTGTATATATCCAGTTTTTATGATTTTATGACTTTATTCCGGTAATGTACCATTTTATATATATAAATGAGAATGTTTTCTAAGAATTACGTATTAAGCATCGTATTATTTTTTATTTATCAATAAAACGAAAATTAATAGAGGAGAATGAATTAGATTAGATTGGGCCGCAGTAAATAAGATTTATTAAGTCGTTTTATATAGACAGCAAATTAAATTAATTTTTTTTTTTTTACTACTTTATGTGTATATGTGTATCATACATAGTTGTAAATAAATTTGAGGTGGCACCTTACGGTTGCAATACTTTGAAAAATCACTGCCATGATTACGATTATGTCTCAAATTTCGAACGTTGCAGAAAATTACTTAACTACTATACTACGTTGTTTACCATAAATTCTTGTGTGATATTGTGTAAAACATTCAAAACACAAATTCTATTGAATTTTCATGTTTGAAAATATAAAAACTAAACTAAAAAAACTGAAATAAATTAATTTTTGTTGATGTAAGTTTATAAGTTAAAATTTATATATATATATTTTTTTTTTTTGTATAAAACACACCCATTGCTGTTGACACGAAAATATAATATTTAAATTATGATATTTTATAGTGTGTACAGAACCGAATTTAGCTATTTGTGGGCCCTGGACTTGAGATTTTATTGGACCAAATTATTGTAGTCTGAATACAAATCACTTAACAACAATATAAAAAGTCGGTCACATAATTTAATTTTTAATCGTTAGTCTCTTCTAATTACACCGAAAAGAATTTATCATAAGCTTTGTTTTCTTTGAAAAAAAAAATAATAATAATAATAATGTTTTGTAATAAGTTTACAAAAAAATGTAAATTAATTAACCAATCTAATTATAATTTATTTAGTGTTATTCGTTTGCGGTTTTCTGATATTTTTCATTTTAATTACGATTTTTTATGCTTATTAAAACTTGTACATTGGAAAATACCGGAAAATGGGTATTAAAAAAATTATATTTTTCGGGGTTATGTTATTTGAGGCCCACAATATAAGAAAATTTTGTAATTCGATGATTTTAATTTATAAGCACCGTAGAAAAGTCGCATAAAATAAAGTAATGTGTAGAATTATTTCAAAGCTCCATTATTAACTTGTTATATTTTGCTTTGACAAAAGCTTTCCTTTTAGCACCAGTGGTCCTATTCTGTCTTTCCCTAGGAATAGGGAATTGGGAAAAATATTTTCATAGCATTTTTGTCTAAATTGTATTTTTCTGGCCTACTGAGAGAACATGGTTGGTGTTAATATTTTTGAAACAAAGTGAAATGGGAAAATATTTTTCCCAATAAAAATTTTGTGGAATAAAAGTTTCCCAATTCACTTTGTTTTGATAATTTTTGCACTAAACTTTTTCTTTTAGTAGGCCAGAAAAATACAATTTAGGCAAAAATGCTATGAAAGTGTTTTTCCCAATTCCCTATTTCCAGGGAAAAACAGAATAGGGCCACAGAACTGTTCGCGCCTCTAATTCCGCCAACTAAATATTTCAATTTTTTCTCAAATGTATCAAAGGGTACGTACACCTTGCTGTTTTTTTGAGCTAAAAATATCAAAAACATATATATATATGAGGCTCAAATCTTGAGAAATTAGGTCAATTATTAGGAGTCTGAGCTGTAGAGAGTACGCCGGCATTAATTCAAAAATCTCGATGGCTAAAATTTTCATGACGGTTATAAAAACATTTTTTTGTCAAAAATAAACCTGACCTGAAAATTCTGACCTCTGAAAATTGGATTGATTGTTGCAAAATCAATTTAGAATCTTAATTCAAAAATTTTTCAATTCATTTCAAATAATATTTGGAAAAACAAAAACGCTCCTATGGAAACTGCCATTTCCGAGGGACCGATTTCAAAAAATCATTGGGTTCTCCCAATTTATGGAAAAAACTGAAGTATAAAGTTTCATGCCGATCAATCCAACCATCTGGGCTGTACATACACGGAATTATTGTTGAAAACTGTTTTTTTTATCAAAAATCGTTATTTCCGTTTAAATTTTGGAAAAATAATTTGGCCTGCATTGTTGAAACTTTAATTTAGAATATTTTTGTTTAATGTAGTTTTTCTCGTAAATAATATGATTTTAAAAATAATTGCATAAAACGTGAAAGCTGCTATGGAAGCTCCCACTCCGTCTGGGCTGTACAAAGGCCGAAATGTTGTTGAAAAACATTTTTTATCAAAAATCTGTAGCGCTATTCTGGCTGTCCCGGTGAAGTGGGAAAATTTTTGCTGTAATTACAAATTGCCATAATTCCCAAATATTTATTTCCCTTTCCCACATGTACATATATTCTGGCAGACTGGGAATAATTTTTTGGGGAAAATATTTTTATGTAGGTTTTTATAAACTAAAACTCGTATTGCGACCTTAATGCAAGTATATTTTTTTTTAAATATATATTTATTCAAAAAAAAAATGTCTGAAAATTCAAAATGTACGACTTACAATTCAAAATGTACCAAAAAAAATAATGGGGAAAAACTAACGTCAAAACTGCTATAAAATGGAATTATTTTTCTCCAATAAAAAAAATTCCCAACTGCTAGAAATACGTCACTGATTCCCAATTCCCTATTCCCGGGGAAAGCCAGAATAGGGCCACTGGCCTGATGAGGAGTCGATTGCGGGATCTAACATTTTATGTTATTTTTATTTTTTCAATACAAATTTCAATAGGAAGCGGGGAAATAAAATAACATAACAGCAATTTTTTGCCATGAGAATCGGGCCCATTGTTGTGTTGCATAATAAATTTAGAATCTTAGTTCATCATTATTTTTCTCAGAAATGATATATTTTCAAAATAATTGCAAAAATCCCAAAATCCACTTCCGGTGGACCGTTTTAAATTAAATTCACTGGGAACTCCCAATTTATGGAAATAACTTAAGTATGAAGTTTGATCCCGATAAGTCAATCCGTCTGGGCTGTAGGAAGAACTTTGAGCCAAGAACTTCAGTCTGTGATCACACACACACATATAGACACACACACACAGATTTTTTAAAAACTATTTACTTTTTTTTTTTACTTCGGCGATATAGCGAATGGTAAATCTGCATGCTCGAATTAAAATTTAAAAAAATATTTTTTTTTTAATTTTTATAAAGTTTCTTAAATAAATATAAACTAAATTATTTAAATATATTTGATATGGTTAAATAATAATTAAATTGAAAAGTAACAAGATTTAGTAATATTTAATAGTATTATTGACATTTCGGATACTTGTATGTTTTATAATAGGAAGCTGTTTATAATTTTCTCCATAAGGCTAGTTGTTGTGTTTACTTAGTGATCTACATATGCATCACGTCCATGATGCTGAATGGATTGCATATTATTAGTTTCGAATAACTTTGGTATTGATAAAATTGACGTTATATCTACATAACATGAAATATCATTTCGCGTTTCAGTTTAAAATATTAAATAAAAATATTTAAATAGAGAGAAAAACTGTGCTGCTACTATGGCTTCAAACATATACTCGTAACATATGAGACGTTAAAATCATCCAGTTATAACTATTTTACTAGTTACCAACCGTAAATCGAACGCAGGAGCCCTGAATAAGAGAGCCAGCACATTTGGAGAAAACTCTTATTTCAGCTATTGATAGAGAAGAAAGCACGGAGGAATTACCAAATTGGTGTAAAGAAGGGTGGTCCAATTAAGACGCAGAAAAATAAATGCAAACTAAAACCATAAACAAAAGACATTTCCTTTGAAAATCGATCGTAATTTAATTGCATTAAATGGAACCTTCGCAGTTCATCGATATTTTCATAAATAGTATGGCAAGTTCCTCCGCCCCGTCTTATTGAAAATAAACATCACCCAAGTCGATTCCATCAAGTTGGGGCAGAAAATAGTTATTGCATGGTATCGCATAATTGATGATAACCGCGTTTCCGTCCTCATTTTCAAAAAATAATGTCCGATGACAAAACACACCAAACAGTCACTTTTTGAAGATGCAACGGTTGCTCTTGATATATTCACATGGATTCTCGTTAGCCCAAAATACAATTTTGCCTGTTTACCGTTCCATTCAACGCGAAATGCGCCTCATGGCTGAAGATGGTTTTTGGCGGAAATGGTCATGAATTGCACGGTCTAAGAGCCAATCGTGGAACACACGACATTTATAATGTTCAATAATCTTGATCGCTTGTGTTAATTGGATCTTATGTGCAATGTAAATTCAAGTCTTTGTGTATAATTTGCAACAAACTGCTCCTTGAAATGCCCAATTCAAGTGATCGACGCGTTGTTTATTGATTCGGATTATCTCTCACACTTTGCCTGACAACAGCGATATTATCTGGAGTGCGAACAGTTTTTGGCCTGCCAGGCTTTGGTACAACTACCACAGAACCAGTAACCTCAAATGTACGCACCAAACGACCAATGGTTGTTTCATTTGGGCGATTAGGACGATCAAAATATTCACGAATTGCGCGAAACGTGTTACTTATTTTTTCACTATTTTTGTAGTGCTACTAGGTCTAATCGACGCACCGGATGTGCTAAAGTCAATTAAAATAAAGGTTCTTGGAGACAACTAAGAGATCCTGGCTTCCTCCACGTAGATATCCACTTAGTGCTAAATCTAGCCAAGAATATCGTCGATACAGATCGCTGGTTTTTCGTGCCAGCTTCACATACATATCATTATCAGTTAAGTTATTGCAACAATTCTACTCTTCTTCAATTTCAACCACCCAAAGTTCAAACCAATTGGTTTGAAAAGCCAAAGAAACATAATCCTCACGAACTAGTTAACCATCAACAATGAACTCAACTTCTCGCCACTACTTTTTAATACTGATTTCCAAAATATTCCCAAGAACCGTGCAAACAAAATACATACTGCATATTAAGTTTTTTCAATATTGCTCCTATGTTCTCACTATCGCATTTTCTATTTACCATTACATCTAGCATCAATATTTTTCTATACTTAACTCTTTAGCGGGAACCTTGTCATATACCGACGTTTCAATTGAGCTACAGTAGGACACGTCGATATACTACTGTGGGCAAAAAAACGTAAGACTTTAATTTAAATTTCGCGCGGAAAAACATTCGTCGAAATATTTTTTTTTTCTATGTTGGTATGACTGTCAGTGACATCTGTGCCAAATGTCACATCAAAATAATCATTATGCTGAATACATACTTGTGGATTCGATTGCGGCAAAATTCTCCAGTTTTGAGTTGAAGTTAGTCATTGCTCAAAATATTAGTCTATTTGGTACGTCATTTTACTTGTCAACTTTTTCATTTGTAATTTTCGCTTGGACGGTGAACACGCCATATAAATATTTCTCAGTCGGCGTACATTTTTTTATTAGTTTGACGTTTCAATTATCGGAGTGAAGAATTGTCTGTGTAACATCTTTAAATTTTTTTTTATTATAATTCAGACGACTGGTTGATAATCATGTCGGAATGGAAAGAGATAGTTAAAACAGATTATGGCGAATATTGTTACAGGTAATTTTACTATAAAATACTCTGAATTCTTTATTTCTATAACTATATATCTCTTTTGTGTTTTACTAACACAATTGTGCGGGTAGTGCAAAAGTACCATGTCAAAAATTTAGTTTTGTATGTTTTTTGAACCAACTTACACATTTGTGAATTTCTTTTTAACTTATTTTCGTCCGAAAATAAGTTAAACACTATATCTATACACACACAATTGTGTTGGTTTTACTTCAAATCAAGCAAACATTTTTATCAACAACGCCATTACATACAATGGTTTTTTACTCACAAATTTGTGTGGGTTGGACTAAAATTGAGACGATTTTTTGTTTTTCTTGGTTGAAAAAGGGATATAAATATTTAACCTTAGGCCAAAGTCAATCAAATATACAGTAGAAAAATAGGAACTGCTTAATGACCAGTGCGTAGTTACAATTCATGAGAACATAGAAGGTGAATACTCGGGTATTGAGCACGAAATTGTTGATGATGTGGTTCAGATTATAAAATTGATGACGGAAGAGGCTTATGCCGCAGCCACACGAATGCAAATATACACCAATATTGGCGTATTTTATATTTGGCGAATATTGGTAAAATATACCATTCGTGTAGACGATTGCCCAATGTGCATACCAATATTGGTAGTTTCTTTTCATCTTTTTTGGAAAACCGCCTATTGAACGAATGTGCACCAATGTTGGAAAAATGTAACCTTGATTTGAATTTTTCATATGTTTTGTGGCTACACGATTTGTTATTTGGACAAATACGCCAACGTTGGTGTGTATTTGCATTCGTGTGGCTGCGGCATTAGCCTGTCGCAGAATTCGCGTTTCAGTATGCCAAAGACAATCGCACGAAAGTGACTGTGGTACATAAGGCCAATATTATGCGAATGTCTGATGGTTTTTTTTGTGCTGCTGTCGTGACATGCCCGTTAATATCCCGAAGTGAAATTTGAAATATTTGGATAATGTGTGCTTAAACATGGTGCATCCACGTAAATATGATGTGCTTGTTATGCCAAATTGACATTTGTTTTGTATGGTGACATTTTGAGTGATATGTACGCTTGTCTAGTTGGTGGTTTAGGCCCCAATAGATATAACCAGGAACGCTATTGCGTAGACCGACATTTTGTTTCCTACCTTATTTTTTTACTACTATGTTATGGATTAAATCCAAGAAATTTTTTATCCTCTTAAAATTTAATAAAAAATTTGATTTTTTAATAAAAAGTTTTGAGTTTTTATTTGTTACTTCATATCAACTACAGCCCCTTCATCACTATCGTTGATACCGCGTGATGATGAATCTAGATGACCTTCTCTTCATTGAAATGTAATCACTTCGTAACATTAGGGTACCATCTTTACCGGACACAACTAATGATAACCCCGAATCACATGCAGCAATCCAAAATAGTGGCGTATTTGCCGAACATGCTTGCCGTGATCGGTTTAAAATGGCCATTTAATCGTGTATAAAATTAAGTTCATGCATACTGTATTCGACGAATGACCACGATGGAGTTGGTTGAATTTAACCGATGGTTGCTAGTCCAGTTGGTCAGGGTGTCAGCGAACATGTGTTGCCATTCGGAATTATTGTAATTTCCGTTTCGCTTTTACGTTGCTTCCGTAAATTTCCATCTCTTTTGTGTTCACTGGATCGGCCAGAGACACATCATGACATAATTTTATTTCAATCAATTTTGTATTTTGACCTAAGACTACTTGTAGTTCCGTTTAAAGAACAAATATTGTCTTTTGTTCCAAAATAAAATAAATTTATTTATTTATTTAACCAACAGTATTAATTTACATCTGGTATTTGTCTAAAATTATACATTAAACATTATACATTACATTGAACTGTACATTAAACTGTTACGGAAATAATTATTTGAAAAACCATTACCGTATATTAAATTTTACTAGTGTCGTTTGTTACACAATTATCTTTTGCGGTTGATCTTCTTGCGATTATTAATATCAGTTTTTAGATCATTCTTGATTCGGGACAGTTTCCTAGATTTCATACAAATTATTCTCAAAGTTGACTACAATCCTTTTCCAGTATTTGAGCTTGAACAAAATTTGCTTGGCCCATTATATACCAGTCCGTAACACTTAGCTGGTTCCACATCTTCGGCCAATAATGATTTCAATCGTTTTCCAGTTTCAGCAGTTTTTATTTTTTTCCAACTCATGGAGTTGTTCATCGTTATAAGTTAGTTAGTAAGTAGCCCGATGACGAAGTAAATGTCTCCAGGAATCACGCAATCGCTCAATTGCGGTTTTCGATTTTTCTTTTGCTTGGGTTCAGCACGGACATCGAATATTTCTGGTCGCATTTTGCCATTCTCGCGTTAGCATCTCATCAGTTAGTGACTTCGAATAGTTGTCGCACAGGATTCACAACCTTATCAAAATCCACTTTTAATTTTACCACCTCCTCTTGTGAATATTACAAGATTTATTGTAATATTCATCCTGTTTTACAGCCAAATATATCACTCTGTTTTACATATAGACATAATACTAATAATAATATTATTATTAAATATAAAAATATTATTATTATTTATTAATATTATTAGTATAATTATTATATAATAGTATTATATAATATTAATAATATTATTAAATTCTTTGGTTTTACATCACAAATATATATCTGTCAAATACATCTATATTTTTTGTCAAATTATAGCAAAAATAAAAATGGCGACTAACAATGGCGGTTGACACTTTGCAGCTACATTTACGCAATAAACTTTCACGTTTTTTAAGCTTTCTTGAAATCGGATACTTTTCTTTCGTATAATAGGATGCGGCAAAATCGGGCATTGTCTAATCGGAGATTCGTTAAATCGGGTTAGACCTGTATATTGAAATCCAGGATTTTTATTTTTGTGATTTAGATTTCTGGAATTTTTTAAATTTCCAAGATTTTGATAATCCGGGGTATTAAGCCGCTCCTGGTCTAAATTGACATAGATAGACGCGACAAATTTTTTTTTTTTTTTTTTTAATATATTGAAAAACAATTCTGGTTTTTTCTTAACATATTTTCTGTCCTTTTCTAAATAACACTAAATATAGTATCAAATTTGTATGTTTGGCTGTAAATCTAATAAGTTCCAAAAAAGATTTTACAGAAGTACCCTTGGCCCAAATTACGATCACCACTATTTTAGTTAGTCATTTTTTTTTTTGGTACGATAGCCCTTATGCTAGAAATAAATGTGACTTGTTCACCAATTCGCTAGTGTGGTACTGCGCTAATTATTTTAACATAAATGCGCGTACAGCCGTACATCATGTAAATACTCTGTAATTATAACAAAATAGATATAAAATGAAAATATTGTAATTCACTTGACTATGACCATAATATGGTGTAGTGAATACGATTGTGTTAAAAAGGCGAGAATGCATAAACATAATAATTTCCATATTGAAAACATACAAATCATTTATTTATATGAAATATACATATTATTATGATTATTTTGTCAATTAACATAATTATTTATTATACTATATATGGGTTCTGGTTATAGATAAATTATCAAAAAGAGTGAGTCCCTCTTTTCATATATTCGTACATAAATATGTGTACAGTCAATATATTATGTTCAAGCATTTATGCATAATATACAGGAATAATAAAAAATAAATTATAAATTAAATTATGGTTAAATGATTCCATAAGTTTTTAGTTAACTATGTATGTAATGATAGGAAAATTGGTTTTTGAAAATATATCGGAAAATAGTATGTACATATTGCCTTTTGTTGTTGTTGTTGGTTTACGGCTCTTCACCCGGAATTTATTTTATTTGTCAACAAATCAACAAAAACTCTTAACTAGCAATTAATTCTCTAAATTACCGAAATGATCAAAGAATTTTTTTGCCACTATACTTTTAATCGCATTTCATATTTATATAACAACTTGTTTGTATACACAACTCGTAACTAAAATAATTTTTGCAATAAATAATTTATAATTAGTGCATTATTTTCTTGTACACATAGTAAAAAGCTTATTATGCTTCTGTTTTTCTACTTAAACATTTTTTTTTGTAATTTTATTTACATTTTTGTATTTTGTAAATATATAGAAAATGTATATATAAACAAAAACAAATTATTTTATAATTTTTAATGTAAGCTGGTTAAATGTGATAAATTAATATTAAATTGTATAATAATGGGAGTTTGAAATATTTCTTGTTATTTATTAGTTTTGTGTTGATAAAAAAATAATAATCAGTGGCGTTGTGTTACAACTACTAGTAGTACTTGCACTAATTAATGTCATGTTAAAAAATATAAACATGATACGTACAAGTAAACAAAATAATTATTTAGTCTAAATTCCAATCTAATTGCATTAACCCGCCGCGAATTAATTTATTTTTAACTCAATTTTATATCAATTGTGACAAAGTTATAATATGCAACTTATGGCAAGTCAATTCACCCTTCCGCAATAAACCTAAGTATTACTAAGAATTATTATAAAACTAAAGAAATTAATTATATTTAATGAGAATGTGTGCGTGTGCGGGGCTTCATCACATTATCTGATTTGATGTTTATTTGATTTTGCCATTAGTTCACAAAAGGATTGGCGGCAATGAGTTAATTTGGTTTTGTTGTGTTTGATTTTAATTCCAATTGATTTGAATAGTAAATATTATACAATGTGTGTATATGTTGTATAATGTTGGTATACTCTTAGGAATAGTAAAAAATGGTTTATTTATATAATCGCTCGAAATTTTACACGAATGGGTGACAATTTGACATTAAATCGACAGGTTTACATTCGCTTAAATGTGAAAATAAAAAATATTATGTTAAATATCTCATGATTTTCAGATTTCGCAATAATAAACCATCCAAGTGCAATTAATACAATGTAACGCATACAAATCGCTTTGAAACGCAATAATTCATATACAAAATACAATTCATCCAAAAACCGGTAATACTAAAAATTATTTACTTTACTAGAACGATTCGTACCAATACAACATTTTGAATTCTAAATTTCTGCATTACTCGCCAATAAAGACGTTAATATCACGCGAACGAGTTGCTGTTATTACTTTATAACCACCGCAAATTTTTAATTCATTTTCTTCCTCCTTTTGCACCAAAAATAGAATTCCAGCGAATAAAATCCTAATAGAGATCCTTAATTTATAAAATTGATTGAGTGTTAGTTTTCTCATTCAAGAATTTTGTTCAAAATACATTTTAGAATAAACGTACGATTCAAATTACACCATTATTGATTTCGAAGTAGCCGAGTTCTGAACTTCCTTCAAAAAGCATCTTAAAATCCATTTTAATAGTACAGCATGGCCCGATATAAAAACTTCTTTTAAAATCTATGTTTGCAATTTAAGGACCACTGAATTAAATGAATGAATTTAAATTGCCACGGTTATAAATATAACAAAATCCTTTTTGTGATAATGTTGCCTCTTGTGGCGAGTAACGTAATCTCGTATTTTCCGCTAGAAAATTTCCGCTATCTTATAGCAGCGCAAAGTACCAATCAAAGAAGTTAAATACTGAAGAATAGGTGGCAATATTTTACCCATATAAAATTTGCTATTTCATCTGTCACAAGCCAGAATAGAATGGTTATAAAAAAATCCATATGGTTTACTGATATTTCGCTATAAGAACCCGTCAAACCAGTTTTTGTTGTTGTATGAAGTAACGTTTTAATTTTGCGCGTTAAAATTATAAATTATAAATTTTTAAAATTGTTATTTATAATACATAAAAACAACAAAAACTTTATCAAATAGTTATTTGTTTATGTAGTGGTGCATTATATGATAACAAAAATTAGAGAATTTTGTGCAAAATGAAGTGTATCGTGAAAAAATGCCAAAATACACCTAAAAAATACAAGAAGGAATATCTTACCATCAGTAAGTTTACCAAGTGTTTAAATAAAATAAAATGTAAATTGTGTTAAGAAGCTAATGATTTGTGGTAAATTTATCCTTAATTTAAGTTATATATCAGAAAAAATTTTGGTTGTTGGCGTGGGGTTCTTATAGATTTTTTGTTGTTGTAATCCCGTTGATTTAGATGCTTTCTCTTTTACCCTCCGAATTTGTGACACTTGACAGCTGCTTAGGCTCATTCTGTACCTTTAACTTCTTTGGTATCAATGTATAGCTTTTGTATGAATCCGAAATTTTGTGATGCGAAAAGTACTACAAAATACAATTCATTCAGAAAATGTTTATACTTAAAATCATGTACTTTGCTCGAGTGATTCGTACTAATGCAATTTTTGTATGAATTGTCTTTTGTTGTATAAAACTGGCGTATGACGTAAAATTTCATACAGAAATAGAAAATTACAATTCATTCTTAAAATCATTTACTTTGTCACAGTAATTCGTGCCAATGCTACATTTTATCAATTCTAAATTACAAAACGTTTCGAACGCGGAAATTCAAACAAAACACGCACATTTGTGATGCATTCAAAGTAAAAAAGTCCATTCTAAACTAATAAATATTTTTCTCTATTTGCATTGAATACGTTGAATTCGTTCCTACAAACACATTTTAAAATAGCTTTTTATTATTTTGATTTTTTTGTGCAATTGCCATAAAGCATAAACTTTCTATGGTATACGAATTGTTGCCATTAATCCAGCACTGCTTAGTTCCAAAACTTCATATGAATTTTAACGGTTAGAAAATGGCTAATTTTAAAAATCAAATCTAAAATACAGAATTTAACCTTTGTTTGATTAAAGCGTTGTCCAAAATTTGAAGCGCTGTCAAAAACTGCCAGCCTTTCGACATGGCCGTATTCCAGAACTTTATCTAAAGTCATAATCCCAAACCTGCCCAAATTTGGGAATAGTGACGGTTAAGAAATAATCAAGTTCTTCTTACGAAATTCGAGAACTTGGTCTTCCCAGAAAATTCAATTTGAAATCCCAATTCGATTCAAACCCCCGAATTTATTTTTTCCTTATTTACGTAAGACAATTGCATCAGGAATTTAACCATAGTTAGTTAGAAAATAGTTGCTGGCATGGAAATTTGATGCTAATATAAATTTCGAATTTTTAGCTGGAAATTGATCAATTGAATCAAACCACCAACCAGCAAAATGAAACTCGCTTTATCACTACAAATAGAACTAAGTCAGCTCTAAAGCTCAATTGGTGATAAAACTTCACTTTTCTTTATATTGGTTTGAACTCAACTAAGCAATTTTTAACCGATTGTATTGTGATTTTGTACCACTAATTTATAGGAGTTTATGACTCGCCTTTCCTTGTAACACAATTCAATAGGACGCAGAAAAATATAAGTGAACCAAATTTGACCATAATCAGAACTGCACGAATTGGGTATGGTCAAATTCCAGAACCTCGACTAAAATTCAAGTTAGGATCCCCAATTACAGAACAAATTTAACCAAGATCGACCAAGAAGTAATTCATTTAAGTTCATTTAAAAAATCCCATAATCCCATTCTCATCCATCAAACAAAAAATTTACTAAAATTGGTTACAATCCGTAAACCTTCGGGACTTGGTCCAAAATCCATAAAAATAATTTCGATCACATCTTACAATCCAAATTTAATCAAAAACGAAAGTTGGTTTTCCCAAATCAAACGCGTTAGTCGACATGTCACGGTTAAAGTGATAAATCGGATGATTATGCATAATTACCGGTTATTATGTATAATTTTCAGTGTGTTTTATTTTGATCGGTCATTTTGCACAGAATCACCAAACGTAGTTGGTAAAAGTAATAAATTTTGATATGTTTTGCGTTTTATTTCCTATTCCCGACATGCTTATAAAACCCCACCTTAACGTCAAGTTTGCTTTCCAAACGATCAGCTAATTTGATTGATGTATGTATAATCCAAAAGTAAATTGGATAAGCATTACTAAAATGTTCCTACCATCCGTAATTATTTTTAATATTTTCATTATTTTTCTGTTTTCTTATAGCCAAGCACATTCTAAACACAGCTATTAAAGAGGGTTTGATAATTATACATATTCATCGGTTAAAGTGAATAATTTTAAAAAAATTATCATATTTACCGACGAAATTGGTAATTATGTATAATAATCAATTAATCACTTTAACCGTAACAAACATACAATCCAAATTTGTCCAAAATCGGTTGAAATTGCAAAGATCCATACAGTATAACCGTAGTCCAAAACTCCATCCCATCTTCATGTTATAATCCCAATCCTGTCCTATAACCGAATTTGAACATAATACAGGTTAAGAATTAAACGAGTTCCACCTACGAAATTCCCAGAACTTGGTTCAAAATTCAATTTTAAACCTCAATTTAATTTGTTCTTAATCACTTGGAAATTGCATTTTTTTAGAAATTCCGAAACTCATTTTGGACCATTTTTCACTCGATTGAGATGAACCTCACCTTGTTTCATAAAACATACTCTAATTTTAATGGAATAATTTATGTGTTGTGGAAAATGGCCAATCTAAATAGAACTAAGTTAGTTATAGATTGGGATACTCTATTAACGTGATTTTATAGGAACCGGAATAAATGAGTGAAAGGTTCATTTTAGATGATTTGCGACCGTCGCTTCGCTCCCTATTTAGAAAAGTAACCGCCACGCTAAGGACATTTTTGATTGTATAAGATCCGGCGAGGTTAAAATTCAAATTCAAACCGATTATGACAATACATGATTTAAAAATGTCGGTAACAATTTTTTGTCAAAACATCACTGCATGTTCCAGAGCTTGGTTGAAAATTCATTTTATATTAATTAAAAACCGAATTATACGTCTGCAGTTACGTAAGATAATTGCATCTAACAATATAAATGCTGCAAAGTTAAATTCAACACGGAATATTCCAGAGGCATAGTTGGTCAGGATTTAGTTAAATTAACCTCAGTATGGACAAACTCCCCAACTATCCTAACCAAAGTCGAGCTCCATTCTGAATAGTCTATTCTAGAAATTTATTCGGAGATGTTATTATTCTGAACCTATAAAAACTAGACTAGTTCCACTCAGCATGGCCAAATACGAAGTTCTGAATCAAAAAATAATATTTGCTCTCCCATTTGACCAAAACTTTTTAAAAAATAAATCTTTGAAATAATTTAATCCTGTAGTAAATATACTTCCGAGTTTGATCTTATAGTCGGTTAGAAAATATACCATTTTCCTTTTTGATGTCAGAACTTCGAAACTTCGCTCAAAATTCACGTTAAAATCCCTCAATTTTTCATCAATTTTTACCAAAGTCTCAGATTTCTTAATAGAATACCAACCTCATCCTACAAAGCGGGTTTTAATAAACTATACATTTTAACGGTGCCAGGAGTTTCAAAATATAGGATTTTCAAAGATAGGATTTTAACTAACGGGAATTAACATTCGGGATTTCAAGGTATTTTTCCCTAGAGATAAGCTATTTTCCATTTAGGCAACAATTAGAAGCCCAAATTACCACCAAGACGAATTGGTTGGAAAACAATATTGGTTCCAGCAGGACGATAAATTACGTTTTTCGATTTACATTTTCATCCAAAAGATTAACCAGTTCGCCGTTCCAGAGTTTTTTCTTTGGGCTTTAAATCATAGATCGAAGCAGCATGTATTGGCAGCTATAAAAGAAATGAAGAATTTCTGGCCAAAAGATGAGAAGAGTTGGTGTTAAATTTGATAAAATATCTAAACTCGAATTCCAAAATTTATCAAAAAAATTTATGAACGTTTTTCAAAAATAAGTTACAAACTAAGTTTGAAAACTCTTTGAAGCCGCTTAGAAGAAATCTAGATTTAGAAACTACCAATATTTTTTAAAAAATATAAATACATATAAGGAACATATGTGGGTCCTGTGCATTACATTATTGCATGTAAAACTCATTTCATGTGTAGATAACCTTATAGCATTTAAGAATCGCACCACATATTTATTCTACTAACAAAAGTTCATCCCAATCGGTAAAAGATTGGTTAATTTATTCTTTGTTTTCCATCAATAGGCAATTTTGAAACTGAATTTGTTAAAACTATATCAAGCCGCCATGCCACCTTGGCATCCAATATTTATCATACAAACCAAATATACTCCAATTGGTAGAAAAATGACTAAATTCTACTCAATTTGCCTGTTTTCCGAAAGCTGCGCGTTGTTTCATTTTAAAAAGCTGTTAAGGAGAAATATTATTACGATTTCCGGCGAAATGTCGTTTTCTGTGAGGTGTCATTTTTGGTAAATAATTTTATCTTGAGATAGTACCTTCATCTGAAGGGTATTCATTTTACAGTCGGAGCTCTAGTAATGAAATTTTGAAAAACTTTGCCCAAATTAGAGAAATTAAAGAAAAAAAGATTTGTCTAAAGTAAACATGTGTCCGAGGTGTATGCTCGACGGGGCCCGTTTTATCACACGAATATAATTAGTGTTTGGCCGGGACCAAGTTAATTTAGAGGATTCGGGATTATAGACGATGAGCGGTGGACTACAAAGCAACAAAATACAGGCTGCCATAAAAATTCAAATTCATCCGTAAGCTTTAAGGCAAAACTAGTCAGTTCCTAGGGGCTTGAATTGACAGTTTGATGTATGTTAAGAACTGACTGGTTGAGCCTTTATAGAAATCGAACGAATTTGTAAGGATGTTTGAAACAACAAAATAATCCGGTAAAATTTTTGCTTCTCTATAAACAAAATCTACACTATCTGAAATGTTCATGTTCATGATTCTGCCTCTGATCCATTAAACTGTTTGTATAAGTGTTCTTTTTTTACTATTGACATCATTGACGAGTAAATCACAATTACAATGGAGAATTCCACGATTATATCTCAATTCTGAGTACAAGTTTTCATGAGATGAACCAACTGCTTTCATTATCCGCCTTCATTTTCGTGTTTTGGCATCAAAAAAACCGCTCTGTGATATATACACGAAATTATGCATTTCGAGTTATTGTTGGTTTTTAAATGAGCAATTGGTTCATTTTATATCGAAATTTTAAATTAATAAACAATTCGCACTCACCATTAATAATTACACGTTTTTTCGAGACATTTAAACGGTCATGATTGGATGGAATTGTGCAACTGAAGGGGTATGTAATGAGATCTGGGTTTGTCAAAATCCCGGTTTTCAAAATCTCGGTTTTGTTTAAAAAAAAATCCCTGAATGCAGATTTTGTTCGAAAACTGAGACTTGAGAGTTGGGAGTTTTGCTGTTGTTCCACCAAACTACTATATGCACAAATTTAAAATTATTGTTGAATGATGTAAATAATAAATTATATTTTTACATCTAGTGTGCTGATGAAACAACACAAAAACTGATTTTTAGGAAATCCCGGTTTGAATTTTTTAAAATTTGACATGTAGGAAAATGGGGGACTCAAATAATTTTTTAACAAAATTCAAAAATGAGTTTGCGATAAAGTTCTAGAAAACAGAATTCGATACGTGCGATAGAAATGGATTTCTAAAATGATTTTTGCATTAACAAAATCTTGCAACAAATTACATATGACACTGTTGTTGTAATTTGACAAAAAAAAATGGGAGTTCAGTTTTTTCCGACTCTGACAAAATAGCACCGACTCCCGCCTCTGACTTCGGAGCCTTGGTTTTTTCTGGTAAATTATTGGGCAAGATATCTTATTTTTATGTTTTATAAGTCCGGCCGGCCCGAATTAATAAAAATAATTTTCAAAATCAAGACTTTAGAACTATTTCTCTCTCTCTGGCACTATATCCCATCAAGGGATTTGGCCGCCTCATATGAGGTTTCATAATCATATTTTCATTTCGGATAATGAGTGATTAATTCATTGATCCTAAACCAGCCGTGAAATTCCTTGAAATTCCTTGTCACCACCGGGAATCGAACCCGGGACCTCCGCTCGCTGGAGCAAGCATGCTAACCACTTTGCCACCGGGGCGGCTAGAGACTTTAGAACTAGAAGAAAAGAAAAGATGGATTTTAAAAACCGGAATTTTTAAAAACGGAATTTTGTAGTACACCCCTCCACAATCGATGCAACCTCCTAGTCGACTGCTTGTATTTTACTAGTATTTTGACTTATTTTAAGCAGTCTGCTATCATTTAAATTGCAGATTTCAATAAGACATAAAACTTTCATGCTCATCAATCAGGGGGTCTCACTCAATTTTAATTCGTCTAGGTTTTTCTCATATATTTGAACCTGCGTCCTATTCATTTTGTTCACCTGTTATTGATACTCTGTTTTCGAGTGGATAATTCCTCGATACACTCAGAACACAATTTTCGAGGCCGTTCGTTCGACAGGTTCAATTGTTATTATCTCTTATCAATTCTTTTCCGCCTGTGGCACTATTCTGGATTTCCCTGGAAATATTAAATTGAGAAAAATATTTCCATAGCATTTTTTTTTAATTGTATTTTGCTGGCCTACATAACAGAAAGAATCACTTTGGTAACCATCTCTACGATTGCCTGTTAGCGGCCATCGAATATCCATTTATACTATTTTCTGGAAGGCAGTTTTGTAATGGTTAAAAATATGTGCTTGTCGTTTTGCGCAAATATGTCGTTGGTCATATGCAATCCTTAATAAAAATGAAATTGTTATAAATAAAATTTAATCATCAACGACAATCACGTACCCTTAATCTATGCAATGTGTTTTCGTATTGGATTTTTTTTTTAAAGTGTGTAGTTCACCACTTTGAATTTGTTAGGTTTTCTGTTAAATTTGTTTGTCATAAACTTCACATTAAAATGAATGAATAAACGTTGAATAAATGAATTTATAACCATTTTGTCTATGACTTCCTCATTTGTCAATACCAATATCATTGAACGGTAGAAGTATTTTATTTTCAGTATAGTATCTTCTAGGGGTATATTTGTTTTTCCATTTCTAGAAGTTTGGGTTCAACGATTTTCAATTATCATCGCTGTTCTATAGAGTAAAGAATTAGTTTAAGAAACATTAAACAAAATCCCATTTCGAATTTCTTGACAAAATTAATCAAATATTTTGTGATATCTACATATTATTCGAATGGGCTTATAAATTGCTCTGATTCTATTAGTTCTTTAATGAATGAGTAGTCTGAGCAACGACTTACTTAATTGCAAACGAATCTTGTTAACTCCAAAGAGTTAACGTCGTTAACATCAACAACGAGAGTCTCACGCAAAATATATGCTAATTTATATTTTATTGCAACCAAATCGCTTGTAAATTTTATAGCTTATACCTCTTATAATGTAACGATATTTTATATACGATTATGCTTAATGTTTATAGCTTATAAAAAAAAATAAAGATTAAATTATTAATGCTTATAAATATTTAATTATATTATTATTAACTAATTTTTGTTTATCATCTTTTTCAGGTACAATGGGTCGTGAACGATGTGACAGTTTACCCACTCGTAATCGTACGGCGAGTGAGAGCAGTAATCAAAGTATTCAAAGCACGATGCCACCACCTCGGACCATACATTCAAATCGGCCACACTCAATGTATATAAATCGTCTTAACTATAGCCCACCCCAAGTTAATTGTTCTCCTCTCAGTCCTTCAGGTACATGTTCCGAAAGTGACGGATCATCAGTTAGTATTGACGAAACGGATGGCATCATACATTCGATGATAACGGGTGACGATAAAATGTCCCGGGTCGGATTTGGACAACTTTCTGGTGCGACCGTAATATTGGAAGAGAATCCCGATGATATAATGTATCACGAGCGACCAATTCAATACGAAAAGGGGAGTAAAACGCTTGTGTTGCCAATATCCCAGAATCAGTCGTACGGTCAGCGTAGGGGTAGTCCGGCGCCAAGAATTGGATCGGTCGAAGGTAATAACTACATGGAAATGTATAGTCCGTGCAGCACCTCACCCGGTGACCCAACAAGTGCTTACATGACGATGTTACCCGGATCGCCAGGAATCGATTACTCAAGAGGGTAAATATTGACTATTTAAACCTTTGTCGATTTTGGGTTTTAACGATAATTTTTATTTCCAGAATATACACAGGCAGCTCTGGAGCACACAGCCGTGCTTCTAGTATAGCCGAAGACCCGATTGATGGATATGTTCCAATGCTTCCACCACAACCCAACGAATATGTAGATATGGATCCACCGGGGCATCGAAGCTACCATCATCATCCGAACAACAGTATGAGTTCGGCCGCATCTAGCTGTAGCATCACATCTGGTACACCTTCGACCGATATGCGATTCGCTGAATATCACTTGGACAAGGTTATTGCTCGCTTTACTCCAGACGAGGAAGACCACAGTTCTATAACTGAGCGACCTATGCGGGCATATTCCGTTGGCAGTAAACTGGAACACAATAAGCGAAAATTCCGAGTCGAAATTTTAAATTCGGAACACCAGAATAGTCGAGTCCGGGCGTTTTCGGTAGGCTCGCGTGCCAAAGTACCGAGATCCGATTTATACCGTGGTGTTTTAACACCATCCCAGACCACAATCGCAAATGCCCCTGAGGCCGCGCAAAACGTGACGCGGGGTAAAAAATCATCGAGCGCCCCGATTCTAAACATGAAGGGTAATAGTTTAATCGACCCAATGGACGATCTCATGGAAATCGATTACTCGAAGAAGGATGAAAGCTGTTCGACGCCAATTTCAAATGCTGAATTATTTATGACAACGCAACCTGACGATGTTGACGATCTAATGGAAATCGATTTTTCCGATAATCGAACCGCCACATCACAAAAACAAAACACACCGACCTCATCACTACCAGTTCCTGTACCAAACGCATCGGCACGACGCTACGATCGGCCACACATGAATACATCACCAAAAATGATGAATAATTTTTCAGGGTACGTAGAAATGCGACCCCAAATGCATACCTCAGACCCAGTCGCAATCGCACACAAAAACAATGATCATGCATATTTAAATATGCGACCGATCGGTGTCTCTAGTTTAAGTAAATCGCCTAGTCTATCGAGTTCTCCGATCAAGTCGATGAATTCACCAAAAACAGTTCCTTTGACCGCCACCTCGTTTTCATCGCAATCGCTAAACAAATCGAATTACGCCGATATGTCTTCACGCTCCTTGGATAAAATACACGCCGACGATAAAAGCTTGTCGGCCTCATCGCCTAAAACAATCTCGGACGATTACCTAAATATGAAACCGGGCGATATCGAACCCAAGTCTAGTGATCTTCCGAAAACGGTTAGTGCACCCGAAGGTTACATGGAAATGAGTTGGGGTAAGGAGAGCCGAGCAAAGGCTTCCGTGGGAACCGATAAACCAAACGAGGAATATATGAATGTCGGATCTGGCCGATTGGCTTCGTCGCAGCCCATCACCATCCGACCATCGGGCCCAATTTATTCAACATTTGCGAGTAATATCGCAACAAATACGAGTCCAGGTACAACGCGGGTGCGGTGCGATTCAAAGGACAGTGGAATTGTAACACCATCCGGATCACAGGCCGCAATTTTTCCTTTTAGTCCAAGCAGCCCGATGAAAAATATCGACACACTCGATCGCAAATGTTTTGTGGATGGCACAACCGGAACGATACGATTATCAGAAGAAGATGAACAGGACTATATGAAATCGAACGAACCTATATCGAAAAATCATACTCAGGTCGATGATCTAAGCTCGAATTATGCAACTATGACCATCGATAAAAAGAAAACGAATCCGATCGTTGAGGGGCCGAGTTACGTAAATTTTTCGCCGGCAGGTGGAATAAGTAATACACCACATAAGACAGTGTCTCCGGTTAAAGCACGTCAATTCGATGACGGTTCTGGTGATTATACATTTGTTGATCCGAAGAAAATTAAAACTCAGACCAGCCTACCGAATTACCAGATTCCAGCGAAAACGTCAGTATTGGTTACTGTAAACAATAATCAAGAGCGAATCCCATCGTTTGGCGGATTTAAACCGATATCATCGAATGCGGACGAGAAGTCGTTGAGTATAAAAATTAGTGGCGGGATATCGTCATTATTGAATCGACAATTGTCGGAGAAGCGTGAACATGAGAGTGATCAGGTTGTGGGTGGATACGAAATACTGCAGACACGCAATGAAAGTAAGAAATTGGCACTCTCACGTCCGAATAGTGTAAATAGTGAGAAAATATCCTCGAAAAATAGTAGTAGTAACTCGTCGCTAAATCGGCCGAACTCGGCGAATAGCGATCGAATACCTTTTATATCCACGTCAACCTCTTCCTCTACGTTATGCGGTTCCTCGTCGTCCTCGAGTACACTATGTGGCAGCAAATGCCAAAGTCCTTCGTCGGCGTCGACTACACCGCGACCCCAATCACTCGGCGATATTGGTACATCCCGACCAGAATCAGTATCATCGATTACCGATACACATATGGCATCACGCCCGCCATCCGTAAGCCTCGAACGTGAATTACACTACGCCAGTTTAGATCTACCGCCGAGCGATGATCTACTCGTTAAAAATCCTTTAACACCAGGTGGTTGCGAATCATCGGCATCGGCTAGCCCTAGCCCAAATACAGGCTGTACAGCTGGTACGAATAGCAACCCATCATCAGCAAATTCACAACAACCTTCTTTCACATATGCTCAAATTGATTTTGTTAAAATAACAAAACAATCAACAAAATCTAATTAATTAATTAAATTAAATTAATTATCAAAGTTAAATTACGAAAACTGCCAGAACAAAGATTTAAAACAAACTTTAAATACAACAAAAAAACACACAAATGCCAAAATATTAAATAAATAACAAAAAAAGGTAAATAATTTTTAAATTAATTAAATTAAATTAATTAATTAGTAAATAGTAGAACTAGACAAAAAAAAACTATAAATATAAATAAAATAATAAAAAAACATTTTTGGATTCCTTATTCACAAGACTGCCATTTAGTAAAAAAAAAATATAAAAAAATCGTAAATAAATATACATTAATTAAATTAATTAATTAAGGGCTATAAAAAATATATATGTATAAATAATTTAAGATATAATATTAAAAATGGTTTTACAAAACTTAAGGGAATTGAATCAAATTTTTAATTACCTTTTAATTAACGTTCCTTTATTGAAATGTTACCAAACCATTTTTTAATTAAATTAATTATTAATTTTTTTTTAAATAAATGGGAAATTTTATATATATATACATATTTAATTTTTTTTTTAGCTTTAAATTGAATGCTTTAAGTTTATATTTTTTATTATTTTGTTTTTGTTTCCAATTTATTATATTTTATTAAAAATATTAAAAGTAATAAAAAAATATTAATTTTTAGTTAATTTTATTAAATGTATTTTTTTTTCTCTGTTTGTTTTGAAACGAATATGTAATCCTATACAATTATTAATATTATTATTATTATTATTATTATTATTACGAGGAATTGATAAAAAAATATTAAATTAAATTAAATATTAAAATGAGAAATTTTTGCACAAAAAAATTCATTCCAGAATTATTATTTTTTTTATAATTTTATTATTTTATTTTAATTAATTAAACACTAAATAAAAATAAAAAAACAATAAAAATGCAATTATCATATAGAAAACAAAAAAAAAAAATACTAAAAAAAACAATATTTTCTTATTTATATTTAAATTAAAAATAAATAAATAAAACTAAAATAGAAAAAGACTTATTTTTTTATTCTCATTTTAATATATAAATAAATATTTAATTGTTAAACAATATAACTAAATAAATAAAATTTTAGATTGAATTGTATTTATGTTTTGAGATTTAAAAAAAATATGTTAAAAAAAATATTATTTTGTTTTTATTTTATTAATTATTTGGGGTTTATAATTTATTATTTATGTATGTATAAAAGTAAGTAATTTATATTTTTTTTTTTTATTTTGGGGTTTGTATATAATAAAATACTGTTCAATTCAAAAGTGTTCAATACATGTGGCTAAATAAAAAAAAAAATTTAATGAATCAAAATATATTTATTACCAGTAAAACGAATTTAATAAAGTCAATATTATTATATTGTTTGATCTGCAGCCCAATTTATAAAACCCCGGCACCATTAAAATGTTTATAAAATTATTAATTTTTCTTAAAAATAATTATTAATTAATATAAATCAATAAAACAACGAATTGTGACATAAAACTAAAATATTTTTAATAATAATAATATCTAGAATAATTTTTTTGGTAGTTCTAATTATAAAAAAAGATAATGAAAAACAAGTTAAGGAATTGTTGTTTGAATTAAAAAAAAGTAAATTAATTAAGGATTTAATTTAAATAAAATTATTTTTTAGTAAAATTATGTCATTTTAAATGACACAAACAAAAAAAAATATTAAAAACTTTATATATCTATGTTTTGGCTTTAAAATATAAAATATAAATTAATTAATTCTTTTTAATGTTAAGGAATTCAAATTTAGCTAAATTATTTACTTCATTTAATTAAAAATTTTGTTTAAATTAAATTTCTGAGATGAATTAAAAATTAAATAGTAAAAGTAGCAAAATATTAATGCTAAATATTTGGGGATAGAAATATATATATATAAATATATAATAAAATATAATTTTAATTAATTAATTAATTATTAATTAGGGTGTGTGTCTCTTACTGATACTGATGAATGGTATGTGTAGCGAATGCAATTAATCATTTGGAGGCTAATCAGATTGAGCTTTATACATTAATAAAAAATAAATATGAATCACAATTAGTAAACACAATTAAACTACCAAAAAAAAAATAATATAATTAAAGCTTATATATATATATTTAATTAAATAATTATATGCAGTATACACAATTTTGTATAAATAAATTAACAAAATATATATATATATATATATATATATATATATATATATATATATATATATATATATATATATATATATATATATATATATTTCTATATATTAATTATATACTGTATGGTGCTACAAAAACAGATAAAAATAATTATTATAAATCGCTAATATTATTTTAAAAATTTAAATTATATATAAATAACTGCCAATTTCTAAAATAAATAAATAATAATAATATTTCGATCCCCATTAAATTATAAAAAAAAATATTTTAATTTATTAATTTATATATACACAATATATATCCTCCGTTCCATAAAAATGAAATTATTAAAAAGTTTTTATAAAATTTTTTAATAATCCGAAGCCGAGGAAATTATTAATAATGTAAAATAAAATATATTTTGAAATATATTTTTATAAAAACAAAAGTAAAAACACTAAATATTTTTTTTATACATATAAAATTTAAAAAAAAAAATATTAAATAATTAAAAATTAATCAGTCGAGTTTTAAAATTATGTATAATTAAATAAATAGTGAAAAATACAACAAGTAGCTAGCCAATTATACAACAAACAAAAAAGAACTAAATACCATATATAAAATCGAAATAGTTACTATATATTATATATAAATAAATTAATTAAAAATAATTATATTTAGATTAAATTGGTATTTTTGAGCATTTATTTACTACAACTCTATTTTAATATTATTATTATTATTATTTATACTTAGTTGATAGCAATCCAATTTATTAATTTATATGCGCGCGCTTAATAAATGTTCAGAGCACTCGTTAAAAATATTCACGCTACTTAAACTTAAAAACTAAAATACGGTTTCATCAAATCTCTAGTCAAAGCACCAAATTCTCTAATTCTCTATGTACATCGAAAAATTAAAAAAAAAAACTTTATTTTTCTCCAGATGGCCTATAATCACAAATTAAGTACATATTTTTATTTTATATTACCCGATTGCTATCCTAAAAAATTTTAAAATATTAATTATTTATTTTTTCCGTGACGACTCCAATCCGAAATAATTACCATACTAAAAATAGCCAGAATATTTACGAAACAATAAAATTAAAATTTGATTTTACACAACCAACAAATTCAAAATAAATAAAAAATATAAATATAAAAAATTAACCGTTTAGTGCCAACACTTACCTCATTTCTAATTACAAAAAAAAACAAAAAAATAATTTATCAGTAACAACAAACAACAACAAAATAATTAAAATATTTAATTAAGCTCAAATTATATCTTTCTCTCGTTAAAATTAAAAAAAAAAAAACCTAACATAAAAATATACCAAATTTTAATTTAATTTTATTAATTCTATATGTGAGGGGCAATTCAAAAATTTCGCGGACTTAGTCCTCAGCGATAAGTTTCAAAATTCTCCTCTTTGTCTGCAAAATAGTTGTTTACAGCTGCTCCCTTCTCTTCATTTGATAAAAAAACGCTTTCCACCAAAACCAACACGTTTAAATTAAAAACGTCAGCCTATTTTATTCGAATGAATTAACAACCGAATGTAGTAGATTAGATGATGACTTAAAAATGTAGTAAATTATAGTTATTCTACTGCTATATAGATGTCGCTCCGCGAACTTTTCGAATTACCCTCTCATAATTTTATTTCAGTTCCTTTTTAACTTAAGCTAATTAAAACAAACAAAACATTATATAGTTTAATATGTTATATTTATATATTATAAAATTAATTAATTATTAAATTAAATTTAAAAATAATACATACATAGAAATGTAAATTTAATTTGTAATTTCATTACATATACGATTATTATTATAAAAAAGTATTTAATTATAATTATATTATAAAGTTAATAAAACAAACAAAAAAAAAATATTAAAATTCTACCAATAAAATATATCACCATATAAAATAAGAGTATTTAATTTTAAACTGGACTATTGCTTAGTAGATGGCGTAGTAGTATATTATTAGCCGAGATATTTACCATATGCACGCACACATTGCAATCCCTCCACTTAAGTAAATAAATAGTAAACTCAAATTTTCTGTTAGAATTTAATTTAATTTTCCAAAAACGATATAATTTCTGTTAATTTATTCAACTGAGTCTCGGCACTTGTATTAACCCCCTTATCGATGATAATCTTCTTGGGTTCGATAAGACGGGGTCCCGGTCCCTCCGATTTGATTTCCCAGCCTAAGCTTCGACATGTGTCTACTATCATCTCGGGCGTTTGATTCGTCATCTCAGCGAAGACATCTTCAAATATTGAACTGTACGCTTTCCCGATCAAATTCACTGTCTCCATTTGTACGCGTTCCTTGAGCTCGAACATAACTTCCGCCACATTTTTTGACCATTCATAATTGATTTCTTTATAAAAGCCGGGCGTATCATTGTTCCAGAGACATTGGAATATTTTGTGCATTTTTTCAAGTTCCATATTTCCGTTTTTTATATTTTGCGGAATACGTTTCCAGAGAAATCGGGCGTTATGCCTAAAAATTGGACCATTTAGTAATTTATCACTAATACTTTTGAGTCATAATATACTTACAAATCACTTTGGTATAAATATGCGGCAAATAGTTCCGCATAAAGTTGTGCCGACACATTACTAGTCTGTAAAATTGGAAATATTTTTGTAAATCACTCCCAAAATCCTAACCTCAAATCAATAAAACAAAACTTACTTCCAACTCTTGTCGCTCCAATACCGCAATAAGTTGTTCTATTTTTTCCGAAAACATTTCTTATGTTGATCTATTTATAACGAAACTATATACCTCGTGTAATTATATTTATTTATATTGAAATGCAAGTGCAAATTTTTTGAATCTGTATTATTTTGCAATTTTATTTGTTTGACACAACGAATGGCGAAATCGTACAATAAAATCAAAACAACCCAATAAACGAGAAAATGTAACTACGATTTGTTAATGAAACCTTATAAATGTTAGCAAATTTAAAAAGCCGCTTCATACCCTCTAAACAATAGAGGTAAATACTGTAGAGTTGAAGTTTTTTCCCATTTAAAATTTGCTATTTCATTTGAGACGCGTCAGGAGCAGGATGGTTATATAAAAAATGCATACGTCGGTCTCATATGTCAAAGAAAAAGCTAACCGAACAAATTTTTGTTCTTGTAAAAAGTGACGCGCTAAATTTTGTGTTCTTATAAAATTGTGATATTATTAATTAAAATAAATAAAATATTATAAAACAGTTAGTGAACCGTGTATTAGTGCATCGTTTGTTAATAAACATTGAAAACTCTGAACATTGAAACATTGAAATGAAGTGTCTTGTGAAATGTTGCCAAAATGCGCATCGAAAAATTTGAAAAAAAAATTCTTACCATCTATAAGTGTTTATATAAAATAAAATGAAAATTATTTTAAAAAGAAAGTGATTTGTGATAAAATTATCCATATTTTAATTTAGAAATCAGAAAAAATTAATTAAAAAATTTGGTTGTTGTTGTTGGACTTTTTCTTTTTGTAAACAGATGTTATATTACAGTGTCGAATTTTTCTTATTGCTACGTACATATTCTACGTGCATTTATTTCTTTTTATTATTACTTTTTATTTTGGAATACTATAAGTACAATTTTTTACCGAAAATAAAAAAAAATAAATCCGTACTATATTGGAATAAAAATAATAGACCATATTCCTCAAACGTTAAAATAACATTATGACAGTTGAAAGTGTTGGGCAAACCGTTAAATTGAAATTCTATTTTTTTTATTTTATTCATAAATTCTCATAATTCCATTAAAATTTAACAGTACAATTGTTTGTGGTTATATTTTATACGATAAATTTTAATAGTTGTGTCATAAATTTTAAAAATTACAAATACTTTTTAGTTTGTTCTTGTTTGCCATATAGCTTCAGCTGTCATTTTTTTTGGAGGAAAATGGTCTATTGTGGATTTGTGTAGTTTTTAATTTCGATCGAACAAATTCCAAATACGACCCGTTGATTTATTTGCTTTCTCTTTTACCCTATGAATATGACTTACCTGATAGCTGCTAACATTCACTCTACGTACCTTTATGCTCTAAACAAAATGTTACAGTAACGATAGTCCTTCTCCTGACAGACAAACTATTTTTCGCTCAATTTAAGTACAACACACACAAATGTGTATGATAAATGACAGATTTTTTATGTATTCCGGATTTTAATGGATCTTAGTCAAAACGGAATTATTTTTGAAAAAAACATTATAAGTTGATAACAAATAAATTATATAACATATTAATTATTTTATTATGATTATAGTTATAGTGTTGGAATACACAAATGTGTAAGTTGGTCCAAAATACATACAAAAATAAATTTTTGACATGACCACACAATTGTGATGGCAGGCAGGAAAAGAAAAAATCAAAAAAAGAAATACGAAACGCAATATGTGGAACACATAGGGCCAAACCGACAGACGACAATTAATTCGCAAATCCGACTAAATTGTCTCTTTTGGTATTTTTAAACAATAAAAAAATAAATTGACACTTTAATTAAAGTGGTGAGTTGACGATTCAGTTTTTTTTTTAAGAAAGTTTAATTGTTCAGTGGATTTAATGTCCCTGACCAATCCTTTTCATTCATGCACACACCACCCATTCACACCTTTTACAGCATGCCACATACACAATGCAAGCTCCATGTCACCCTCTACATTGACATGAACCGTAGGTCGGCGCTGAATTCAGCACTCCAACAGAGGGTCTTTGTTGTATTTATTAATATCACCGATCGTAGTAGATGACGAAAATTCGCTTTTTGCATCCAGCCACTTCGATTTTCGAATTTTTTTTTAATTTATTAATCATCAAATTATTATTTATCTGTGTTATATATAATCGTCTGGACAAATTGAATCAAAAAAAAATTGTAATTTTTGTTTGTAGTTTGAGCATATATTAAATAACTTATATATACGACGTTCGTGTTCTTTTTTTCTCTTAGCTTATCGCCGTAATTAGATTTTTTGTCACGTTGTCGCTTTTGTCGTTTTTTCGAACTTCGAAAAAATATTAGTAAGTAAAGTCAAATTGTCAAAAAGTTACGATTTTTAGTTATCAAAGTGTCGTTAGAAACATTATGCATATGATGAATACCACATTACTAACATGTTTTGTTGATCGAAACATGTAATTACATAGTGGAAAGCTGCAAAGATTTATCTTAATTTGGCTTAACATTCTGATGCAATAAGAGTGGTTAATTCGAGTAATAAATAAAATAATGTTGGTTAAAAAAGTGTTTTAATTATCATTTATTCATGAAATTACATAATGGTATTCCTTATCATGTAAGAATCGTCGAGGTTAATCTCATCACTTATGTAATTTGGATCAAAATCTTTCAAATCCACTGCGTTTAACGACAACGTACTGGCTATTGGTTTTTTATTGATTTTTTTGCAATCGTAGAGTTGTTACCAGCTAAAGGGATGGTTTACAGATGTATCTCATCCGCACATTTAATTTAGTTACAAATATTCAACTGGCAGTCATCGGCATCAACTTTTATTAGCACATTCCTGTTCATCTTATATTGATGCCATTTCAGCTGAGTAATCCAAATTTAAAAGTTCGGTGGTTGACTTTTGTACATCTTTACTCAAGGTTCCTTTCGTTTTAATATTTCTTAAGATTTTTTCGCTAATCTGCAGTTTGGATTTCAGGTCTAAACGAGTATTTTTTAATTTTTGGAATGTCTCAACTTGAAAACGTTTCAACTTTCTTAATAAACGTAACGGAATTTGTTCAAAAATATTTACGTATTGTTCTAGGATTTTTATATAATTCGAGCGGCCAGTTGATTGGGTACTTTCCATATTCACTGAACAGGACAGATTATCATATGATGCAATAGTGTCAGCGGTACAGCTGAACAATTAAACGGGAGAATAAGCATCCTTTTCTTTGGCTAAATTTTCAAGATTTTTCTCTAATTGATCCTGGACGGACTTCAACAAGCTATCACCTGTGAGTAGCTTAAGCTTATCATCTATATTAAGCGGCGTTTCAGGATCCTCTCCTTCGGAAACATTAAACATCGATTTTTCATTGAGAATTTTGATGTCGTAGGACGTAGATGATTGAATTCGGTAACTTTTCCAATTTTCCCCCGACTGAAATAGAATAATAAGAACAATAATTAATACTTAATAAATGTATCAGTAAAATTGACGATATACTCACATTGCATTCGTCTGTATCACCATTTATTATTTATGTATTCTAGCATCTTTCTAGCATTTTCACAGACTATGAGACAATTAAAATTTAATTGAGAACGTTTTAGACATTACAATGACAGTATACTTATTTACTTTTTTTTTACCTACACACAGTTTTTTGCCCTAGCTGTGTTGATTTTCGAATTTTTTTCGAACTTATACTAAAACACCTAACTTCACTCTTAGCTTATAGAAAAATATTTTGGAACACGATTTTACAAGGCAGTGTCGTATATTGATATTATATAATATTTGCTTATACTAAAACACCTAACTTCACTCTTAGCTTATAGAAAAATATTTTGGAACACGATTTTACAAGGCAGTGTCGTATATTGATACTATATAATATTTGGTTTGAGTCTAATTTGGCATTACGTATAAATAACTTTTAGTTACCTTTAAAAATTAAAATAAATTTGTGAATTAATTTGCAGTTAGAGAGTGGTTTAAAACAGAACTACAACTTGTAGTTGCGTCTGTCGATAAGACCCATAGAAATAGATTATATCCCTTTTCCGGCAAAACACATTTTTTTTTCTAAAATTAAAGCCCACCGCACATAAATGTGTACGTAAAAAAACAGGTTGTAATGTCTTCCAGATTTTAACACATCTTAGTTAAATCGGGATTCTTTTTGAAAAACCCATAATAATTTAATAAATAAATTATATAACATATTAATTATTTGTTTTTGACAACATGTTAATTATTTTATTATTATTATAGTTATAGTGCTATTTTGCGGCCGAGAACGAAATTAACTGGCGCGCACAAATGTGTTTGTTGGTCCAAAATACATACAAAAATAACACTTATTTATAACATTACAAATAACATTTATTTATTTATAATAATTTTTTAGCACCGGATTTTGAGCTAACAGCTCATTATTTCGGAGTGTATAGGTTAGGTTTCAGTAGTTAACACTTAGGCCATTTTTGGCCCCTTGTGATTCCACGCATTCACGCCACATCATTAACCCATTCACCTATTCACCTCACACAACTACAGTATACCATCTGCACATTGCAAGCTCCATGTCAACCTGCACATTGACATGGATTGTGGTTCGGCGCTGAATTCTGCACTCCATCAGAGGGTCTTAGTTGTGTTTATTAACATCCCCGATTGTAATCGATGATAAAAATTTGATTTGCATTTAGCCTCTGATAAGGTTCGAACCCAGTATCTCGCGGTCCAAGTAACCGAAGCTTTAACCACTGCACCACTTGTCCAGTATCACAGTGTACAAGTTCATCAAAATTCAATTTAATGCCGTTTTGCGTTAACATGGTTCTCTTTCGTGCACTAATACATCGCACTCGCTCGCGTACATATATCCCTTTTCCTACCAAACAATATTTTTTTTCCTTTAATTTCATCCCAAACAAATGTTTGTATAAAAAAAGACAGGCTGTAAGGTCTTCCGGATTTTGGCGGATCTTAGTTAAATTGGGAATATTTTTGGGAAAAACATTATAATTTGATAACATATTAATTATTTTACTATTATAATTGTTGTTATAGTGTTATTTTTCGGCCGAAAATGATTTCAGTGGAAGGCACAAATGTGTATGACGGCCCAAATTACATACAAAAATAAATTTTTAGCATGATTCTTTTTCGGTACCCACACAATTGTGATATAAGGCAGGAAAAGGGGTATATAATTCTATGTTCGACCGGCCTTAACCGTAGTTTCAAAATCCTTTTTAGATATTTTGCATAAAACGCGGTGTCTAATGGGGCATTTACATGTAGAAAATTGAGTAAGTTTACATCGACATATTTGGTCCAGGACTATACACTATGTCTGACCTAAACACATGATGTAAACGCTAGTTATCCAAATTAGGTTGCGTAACTTTTTTGTGTGGACTGACCTAAATTAGGTCGATCAAAAATGTGATGTAAACGATATCGACCTAAAGGGTTTTCGTATCATGAAATAGATGTCAGTAGTGGCATTGATGTTAATTAAACATATCAGCATAAAATTTAGTATTACAGTTATTAAATGAGTCAAATTTAAAACAATTAAATGAAAGAATTTAATTTCGAAAATGTTACAGGAATTATTAATGAGAAAATTATGAATTGCGATAAGAATATAAGCAATACTTTTAGTATTATTCAATAGATGGTGTACATAAATCTCGTTATGTGACCCAAATGTGACCTATCATTTTTGTGATGTAAACGGGACTAAAATGGGTCGCTATTTAGGTCAGTCCACTAAATTTTTTAGCGATGTAAACTAGCTCATTGTTTTCTTCTACAAATTTTTGCTGGTAAATAAGAAGGATCCGCTATATAAAAATAATCAATGTGCCAGAAAGAAATAAACATAAATATAGTAATGGCGTAATTTTTTTATAGGATTATTATTAATTTACTTTTAATGAATTCAAATGCGAAATTTAAATTTTTATCTATGGCGTCTGTTTTTATTATGAATCCTCAACATTTATAAATGTGAAATATTTTTTTTCTTGTTGATTTTAAAAATGTTGCCATAAAAATACACGGATCGAATATATTTTATGGCAACATTTTATAGTGGTTTACAGTGTAGTGGCTTAAAAATCTTCTGCAAAATTTTAGTGGGATATATTTCTTTTCTTGTCTCTCATCTGCAAAAAGTCACTGTTATATCTTCTTCATTTTGCAGAAGAAGAAGGTTGGTCGCATGTACATAAGTGGGGCATAATTCTCTTATCCAAACAACGTGGTTCTTGGGAATAAAAAAAAATTTTGGGTTCTAAAATAGTGCTGCACGATTCGATGTTTATAAATTCATTCAACCCTTAAAAGCCTTTTCACCATTCGCCACCAATCAAAATCAATTTTCATTGAAAAATGTCAAAATAACAAGCCAAGAACTTGCGGCACACGCATTAAATTTTTATTTGTGTAACCCATACAAAAAAACGAAAATTTAATTAAATCCCTTAAAATTCCTAAATAAAAATGTAATAATTATTAAATACAATGTATAAAGAACAGTATTATAGTATTGTAATGTAGTTTAAATAGAGTGTACACCGTGTAATTTAGAATTTTAGTTTGCAACATCAACAACACAAAGATTTTACAACAACAAACATTTTTTTTCAATGAAAGTTGGAAGAAAATTGTAAATAATTTGTGGAATTGATTAATAAAAATTTAAATAAAAACTCGTGAAGGTGATTTCATTTTGTTGGTTTTAAAGTGTAATGAGTGATTTAAAACAAGAACAAGAGAATACGATTGAAAAACATGATGATACTTGTGATTTAATTATAGATGATGATGATGTACTTAAATCAGGATTTGCATTTTCTTAATTTCTTAAATAACACAAAAAATTTAAAGTAGTTGTTTTTATTGTGGTGAAACATTTACGATAAAACGTTTCTGTTTGTTTTTATAGGAGATTAATATTAAATATGGAGCAATTAATGCAGCAGGACGTACTGTTACATTGCAAATGCTTCTTGCAGCTAAAATTCTAGTGCCCGGAAAATCGGCTATGACCATTGAATATTTGGTAAATTGAACAAAATATACTGGTGAATGGTTTTGAAAAATCGAAAAAAGAATTAATTTTGATTTTTGATTAAAATATATGGTTTTGATCATTACCCATTTTAAAATCTATAAAGAATAACCTGGTAATGTAGAATCGTTTATTTTAGATTTTAAAACTTCTTATTGACAACATAGCCCTAAATAGATTTCCCTTACAAATTTGGTTTTTGTTTATAAGCCAACCAAATCGGAAAGGATGCCTTTCGATTTTGTTGGATTATAACAAACACCTATCATGAACTGTAACTTCAATATTCTCTCTTTTAAATACTTGCAGGGACAAAAGTTTATCGGTGATCTATTACCAGACGGAAAAATAAAATCGCAAGAAACCGAAACAATTTTTTGTTCACCCAGCGCTTGGGCAATGTATTGTAAGCGTATTATAAATCCAGACAAGAAATCCGGTTGTGGTTGGGCTTCGGTAAAATATAAAGGAAAAAAATTAGATGCATACAAACAGACATGGTTAAAAAAGTGTCAATCACAAAAAGATACAACTGCGAGTGACGAGGATTGTGAAACAGAAAGTGTTGTTGAGAAAAAAGAAATGACACCGCCACCGCCCCCAATTAAACGCGCGGTATTACCGCACAATACGATTAGTAATCGGAATATTCCACATGATGCGAATACCATTGTGGAAGCGGTCCCATTTTCTAATTTAGGCAAAATGCAACCGTTTCTAATTAGTATTGATAAATCGGCGCTATTTTTAATCGATTTTCATTGCCATTTGGTTAAAACGGAAGTATGTGGATATTTAGGTGGCTCCTGGGACATAAATGCTCACAGTAAGTCCAATCCATTACTAAATTTGCCGGAACATTTAATTTAACCTAATTTATTTCTAGATTTAAACATAACTCATGTATTTCCCTGTCGAAATACGCGCCACGATCGTGAAAAGGCTGGTGAAGTTGAAATGGGTATTCAACGCGAGATGATGAAGAGCAATTTGACGCTCGTCGGATGGTACCATTCGCATCCTAGGAATCCAGCGCAACCAACTCTTCGCGATTGTGACACCCAACTAGATTATCAAATTAAAATAAAAGGGCCATCGGACACTTCGTACTCTCCCTGTATCGGATTTATATGCTGTAAGGCTGGTTATTTCTCTCTCTTCTCATTAAATCTGACTAAGTAGTTATTTGTTTTTCAGCTTCCTATAACGAAGAAACAGAATCACCCGAGTCTAATATAATGGCATATTGGGTCGTAGCACCACCCGAAAATAAACCCATGGAATACGGTCGACCAATGTTAATGTCGTACACCATTTCAGCCAATACTGCTAAAAATATAACGGCTACGCTGAAAACCGAAATGCAGCTGTTAATTGAGTATTATAAGCAATTTGACAAAATGTTGGTAAATTTTTCGGAAAGTTATCGGCAAGGAATGACTTACATAGAAAAGCTAAAAAGCAGTCTGTTTTGTAAATTCCCTAAAGATGAGAGTGACATAATTTTCTGGAATTTTATTCGACAACTGCTAGAGCTGGAAGCAGAGGAGAATTTTGTGCGGCCAGCGTCAGCACCCGAGGAAGTCAAACCGGAAATAGTTGATTTAGAGCCAGAAAAAAAAATCGACGATGGATCAGATCGGCAGGTGCACGAGAAAAAGATCAATTTGGATAAAACCCCTTCCTTGCTCTCGATCACAAGTTTACAACAACAGTTGAGTCTTCCATCCGGTTTGAATATGAATCCAACTGTCTTGGGTTCCGGAATTGTAATTCCAAGTATTTCAAATAATTTTTCAACCAACAGCACAACGTCATCATCGCCGCGTGACAGCCCCATAACCATTTCATCGAATGCGGCAAGTCCGGGTAAATTTGAAATTCCAATACGTGCAAGCCCGTCGCCCGCCAAGTCAGACACTTCATCCACAAAAACTCGAAATTCGCCAGCCCCGAGTCCGAGTAAATTTAGCAGCAGTGATCTGCCTCGAAATAATAGTCCGAGTGTAATGCCAAATCCGAATTTATACGATTTGAGTGGCGCAAATTTGGGAATGACACCCGAGAGTATGAATGAATTTTTAACTGCATCGCTAGCGTCTTTATCGGCGAAATTACCGCCCGGTATGCAGCCTAGTGAATTAGCCGTGTTGTTTCAGCAAAAGTTGGCTGAATATGGTATAACTGGATTTAATCCTTCCGCAGCGACAACTGCTATCAGCTCGAGTTCTAAAACAAATGCTACGCCACCGCCACCAATTCCACCACAACCACAAATACCTCCACCATCACATTCCTCGACGAAGTCGCACGGAAGCTATAAAGATTTGTATAAAGATCTGGACAAATATGATTTGAATTACCTGCTCCAAGCGCAGTACGGTTTAAGCGGTCTTTCAATGCCAAAATCACTTAAATCAAGTACAAGTAAATCGGAGCGTGACCGTGATCGGCACATGTCAACATCCAAACATCGAAATTACGATTCTTTAGTATCGTCGACGCATGGTGGATCAAGCGTTAGTAATATGATGAGCTTTACTAATAGTAAAATGCCAACAATGATTGATTTAGAGGATCCCAAATCAGAATTGAGTAAATTAAGCGATTTTATGAAATCGCCTGAATATGCTTCGTTACTCTTGCAGCATGCGGCCGGTTATGGTTCTCCCGCTAGCTACGGATTAGGAAGTGAAATATCGATTTCGAAAAAGTCGTCGAAAAAATCATCTGCTTCATCGTCTAACTACCAACAATCGGATTTGAGTAGTTTGTTGCAACAGCCATCTAAATTAACTGACTATTCGTCACCGCTCTCTAGTAAAAAACCGTTCGATTATAGCTCTCTCTTAGAGCAACACAAACTGCCCGATTTAACATCGATTACGCCGGTTTCAAATGCAAACGACGGTGGAATGTCTTCAGTTTCGGATTTATCGTCCTTATTCGGGCCAGTATTAGGGGGAAAGAAAATGGATTCCTCTAGTCAAAATGATATGTTGAATAGCCTGTTCCAGAACGTTGGCCGTTCGAATGACTTAAGTTCATTACTAATGGCACAGAGTGGCAGTAAAGGGTCTGATTTGAGTTCGTACTTTGCATCGCCCTCTTCTTCGACGTCATCCAAATCGGGCCTCGACCAATCAACATCCCTCCTGCCAACAATATCCCCGTTGAAAGTGCAGGAGATTTCGTCGCTATTTCAGCATTCTAAATATCCGGGAATTCCGGATCCTTTGGCCAAATCAACTTTGGCCGCAAACAATATGTACATGACGCCGACCGCATCTCTATTGAAAATGCAACAAGAGGCTATAAACGCAATGATGATGAAACCGCCTAAGGCAACGACACCTCTATCATCTCTCTCATCGTCGTCTGGTGGATCAGCAACCGTTGTACGTAGCAGTGAAACACCGCCCGAGCGGCCATCATCCAAATCATCATCAAACCGAGACAGTCCACTTGTAATCCCACCAACCAATTTAAAATACAATTTTAGTGCAGCCGATTTGGCCGTGTCCAGTATTCCCATGTCTCTGTCAAGTACATCGTCATTACCAACTGATTTTTCACGTAAAACTCCAGTAACACCACCCGTTGATATGTCCTCTCTGACTAGCGCTGATCTCTCTGTATCACAACCACCGCCCAAAAAACGAATGGAATTCTCATCAATCGCCGATTTAGCTGGTGGGGCACCACCCTCAAAAATCACTAAACTGGATGATGACGATGGCGGAGTGCTCAATTTATCAAATAATGACTAAGTAGATTGTGTTGATGCTTAGCTCCTCGAATCTTTCTTAATTATTGAATTAATTAGGTTACTATATTACTAACTCTAGTATTTAAACAGTTTAGTAATTAAAATTAATATTGCCGTACATTTTAAATTAATTAATATTATAAATTTGATTCTGCTGTGTGTGATTGCTGATCAAAAATGATCGCACGAGAATACTCGTTTTATGTTTTTAAATTATATTACAAATTAATATTAGTTATTACTTTATTTTATGTTTAAATTAAATGAAAATTATAAAAGAAATACATTATATTAATTAAAATTAAAAGTTAGTAAATTAAAATAAGTAAATAAACTATGAAATAAAAGTACCTAGTTGGTTTTAATTTAATTAGTAGTTTTAGCTCTAGAGTTGGTTAGAAAGATAGATTTGAATGGACTGCATCGTAACATCACGTACGGTGTGAAATTATAAAAAATCTAATCAGGGGGCACCCGGGTTTGAACCGGGGACCTCTCGATCTGCAGTCGAATGCTCTACCACTGAGCTATACCCCCATGTCCTTTATATCAAGGTTAATATTTTTATTAACACAAAACCATGAATTTTTAAAATGGTATCAGAATGATATCATGAACTGAGTAATTAACTAAATTTTAAGTTATAATCTACAGCAATCTAAAATATTGCTTGATATGGTGAAAAGATGAATCACTCCTAAAAAATGAAACAATACGCTATGCCATGCCTATGCTGCCGGACTAGATGTTGGTGATTATTTAATAATTTTTTTTTTAATTATGTTTTAAATTAGTAATTACTTCTAATATTTTTTAATTAAATATTAATGCTGATTAGTGTTATTACAAAAAAGATCACTTTAAACTTATTTGCACTCAGCCTCCGTGGCGCAATTGGTTAGCGCGTTCGGCTGTTAACCGAAAGGTTGGTGGTTCGAGTCCACCCGGGGGCGTGTTAAATTTTTGAATTTGCGAGAGACAGGTAAATTGGTAAACACATAAGCAAGAGAAGAGCAACCACACAAACCAATATCAGACTGTGGAAAACAATTTAAAAATGGAGGAGTGCATAATGTCGTAGCAACCGACACTAATCAAAAATCCTCTTGCATTAATTTCAGAAGACTAAAAAGGTCATTCAGCATTTGTTGAAAATTTAATCTTTTAATTTAATTGAATCTTTTAATGGAAAAACCGTTTTTCGTATATGATAAACTTTTCAACATCATTGTAAAATTTGAAAAAGCTCCAAAAGCAGCAACCTTTAGGCTTTTTCTCAAAAAGTGCTTCGTCTAGGCACAAAGCAAATACAGCACGTACGACCGTGAACTGTTGGCGATATACCTGGGTGTAAAGTATTTCCGGTATATGATCGAGGGCCGATTATGTTGTATTTCCACCGATCATATTGGTCTTTGCCTTTAAGCAGCGGTTGGACAATGCTTCTCCAAGGCAGATCCGCCACTTGGATTTTGTGCCGCAGTTTTCCAAAGATTTTCGACATATATCTGGATCATCGAACGTATCAGCTGATTTTTTGTCACGAATCAACGAGTTACGTTCCAAACAGATGCAGTGAACTTGCATCCGTGTTGAACGACGATAACCTCACATTAACCCTAGAAGCTATAAACGTACCAGGTTCCAATCAGCGACTATATTGTGACGTCTTTAATGGTAATGTTCGTCCTTACTTTACGCCAAGAGTCAGGACTATAGTAATCAAGGGTGTCCTCAGTCGGTCACATCCGAGAGTCAATATCAACGTTGATTTAATCGGTCCATTGCCAACATCATCCGAGTATAATTATTGTTTTACCATAATCGATCGTTATTCATGGTGGCCTGAAGCAATTCCGATCCCGAACATGACACCAGAGACGGTGGCTAAGAACTTAATTTCAGGATAATTCTCACGATTCGGAATTCTGAAAATCATCACGACAGACCAAGGCCGACAATTCGAATCGAGTTTGTTTCACAAATTGTCTAAACTATTGGGTATCAAGCATATTAAGACAACGAGTTACCACCCACAGTCAAACGGGTTGGTGGAAAGATGGCATAGAACATTGAAGTCAGCCATCATGTGTCATCAAACACACAATTAGTCAGCGGTTTTGCCGATAATTTTACTTGGTCTGAGATCAACTTACAAACCAGGCATCAATTCTACACCAACAGAGATGCTGTATGGGCAAACGTTACGACTGCTGGAGCAATTTTTCGAAAGTGATGATTATGATGAGACGACGATATCGCATTCAGAGTTCATCAGTAGTTTTTGAGAAGCGATGATTTACCTGAGGCCAACGAGTAGTATCGTTTCAAAAACGACATTTTCCTACATAAAGATATTCATCGGTGTACTCACGTTTTTGTAAGACACGATGCTGTTTGCTTAGTTCTTCAACAACCTTACGATGGTCCGTTTGAAATTATTAGGGGTCATGAAAAGTATTTTGTCATCCAGTTAAATAACTGAACTTCAAAAATATCAATAGACCAGTTAAAGCCAGCTTTGTTTACCGAAGATGGATTGAATGCTCAAGCAATAAGGCAGTCATCAAGTCATAGCTCTGACAACGAGTCGTAGCTCATATAGTAATAATAGGACGGTTGCCCAACCGTATGTTTCACAATCGGGCAGGATCATTAGACGGAAGGTCAGACTGAATTTGTAGTTGGGAATACCCATAACGTACGTTGCGCTGTATGATTTTGTTTTTATAATACCAACTTTCAGTCTGGCGGCGGAATAAAATATCGACTCGATAGTACACGATACAATATTTACGCACGCGACTGTAGTACATGTGTTTCAATATTTTGGCACTCGATTTGGATATATTTGACAAGAGAGTGAAAAGGAAGATATTGGAGTGTGCGTCTGCACAAGGTACATTAGTTATGATTTTGAGTTTTCTGTATTAAATTAAAATAAAATAAATGAATTTATTTATAATCATGTTAATCGTTGTTATTTATATCAAATAATATCCGCAAAAACCTGTACGCTATACGTACTCGTACGTATTTGTGAGAAGTCGTTTATAATCGTATCTGGAGCATAAAATGTTCGAAGCAGTGCCATAATTCTCTTACGAGATATTGAGGTGACTTGCGATCTTGGCTGGAACTCCTCCAATTACCTATAATACATAATGCAACTTCTCTTCATTAGTTAGATTATCATTAGAATGGATGGAAAAGCAAAACTATCAAATAGCCTGAAATAAATTTAGTTATAATGCTGTGTGCCTCACGTCGATTTTTTGTCCAAATTTCCAACTAACTATATTCATAAAGCAAAATATACACAAGAGGACTCATGTAGAGATTCCGAGGTTAATCTATTTTACTTTTGGCAATCTGTATAAGCCTAACAAGAACAATGAACTATAAATTACTATGCCGATTTGTTTATAAGATATGTGTTTATGGATTAAATATAGGAAAAAATTAAATTTGTTTATGTAAATATATTAAAACTATAAAATAAGATTAACCTCGGAAAAACCTGCTTAAAAAATTTGCACTACTTGATTTCTCTTATATATTTATTGCTCGATGCTATATTGATGGTTAGTTCATATCGGGTAGATTTTGATTTATAAATATTAGAGACATCTAACACTACCTGGGTGAACTGACAATCAATTTAGTTAGTCGGAAATTTAGACAAAAAAATCGGTGTCAGGCACACAGCATTAGTTTCGATTTATCAGTTACGGATTAGAAATGTTTTGTAGAATGTTAAATTTAAGTTTATATAGCAGATTTTTGTGCCATTTTTGAACGATTGGTATGAACGTTTTGGAAATTTAGACAAAAAGATCGACGTGAGGCGTACAGGTAAAATATTCGTATATGCATAGTAATTTATAATTAACGCGAGATGTTAAAGATTTATTATGTTAAAGTGCTAATCCATATTTCTATATTTAATAATTTTATTTTATTTGCTTCCCTTTTTGTGTTCACATCAAATGTGTTTAATGTCAACCAGCAAAATCAAAGTTACAGTCAATTCTCAATAACTTACAAACTAAATTATCAAGGAATTTAATTACTGACATCTATCAATCAGTAGCTTTTTGTTAGATTGTATAATTTACCGCAGTCATTAGGCGCTTTCAGGTATCATGATTAGTGAAACCATCGTCAATTTGATTTTAAAATTTCATGGTGCTAAACAATTTAATACCGTTGAATTCGATTTTACTCATCATGTTCCCAATTGTTGGGTGTCCTGAAAGCGCCCATTGCTATTTCTACAGTACATTAGACTTACTGCCATCTAGCAATTAGTAGTTTTGTTAGTTTATATCACTGTCATTTGTATTTGCAGTGAAATGTCTACTGTAATCATTCTTTTTCAAGTTGACTGCAGAGAGACACGGATATAATAAAATAATAATAATAAATTAGAAATTAATAGATAAGGCTCATTCTAGTATATGGGGTTACTGGTGAAGTACTCAGAATCAACATCCACTTAACCACTGAGTTCCACTGTCGTTTCAATATTCTAGACACTGTTGGTAAATCAATGGAACACAGCATATGTTTAAGTCCCAATTCCATTCTCTATGTGAATCTGTAATAATGCATTACCCATAGCTATATTCTCTCTAGTAAAGGACCGTCACTATCCTTCGAGAAAAGTGCTAGGTATGATATTCGAAGAGAGGACTGGTTGAAGTATTTCTAAATTCTGGATATAGCAGCTTATGCTACGTGCCTCCGGTCGATTTTTTCGACTAAATTATGAACTAAACTAAATTGCTCAGTAACTCGCAATAAACATTCATAGGTGGCAGTAACATCAACAAAACAAGCTATTCGATTTTTCGTGGTTAAAGGAAATATTAAATTAAATTAAAATAATGGAAGATGATACGAAAGTTGCATTATTTGCAAATGATTATTATAAACTACGAAATGTTTAAAAATAAAAGTGGCATGTACAAATTTGTACACAATAACTAATTTTAATGCAAATAATGACATTTGACAACTAAATTGAAAATTTGGCGGCGAATAGCGTAAGGTCACCTCAAAAAAGTTTAGTTCATAATTTAGCCGAAAAAATCGACCTAAGGCACACAGCATTAGTCATGGGTGATTCACAGACGACCGCTCGGATTCGAGTGCGATATTTTATAAGGAACTGAAGATTAACTTCTCTTCCCTTCTACGCTACTGATTGTCTCTGTCTCTAGCTAAACTAACAGCGATAAAGTAAAGTAAAAGTGAACTATTGATACGGAGAGACGTGACCAAGCTCTTTGTTGTTTCAGATTTTTGTCCGAATTGTTTGATACACAGTGTGCACGAAAGGGATCGATATTGTATGTATAATGTATCAATAATGCACCAAAAGCACTGTTATATGTTCCTCTAAAAAAACTTTAATACGAATAGGGTAGTTATTATAATAAATATTTTATAAAATCGTCGATGGGAATTAACATACCGGTTTATGGCCATAATTAATATCCTGCTGTAAATCAAAACAGTCATTCATAATAAATAAATTTTTATTACCGCATATGCTGCTTAAATAATTAACGTTAAACCGATAAAGGATTTTACAACAACTTATTAGAGTTTATTTTATAAAATTTGTAATCATAATATACACACGAGTCTAAATCGTCCTATAAGTTGACATGTCACTTAGATGTGCTTTTATTTTGTTAGATGTTAAATACATATTTGCATGACTTTCCAGTGTGTTCTTGTTTTATGTTCAACAAATAAACTACTTAGTTGTTCTAATTTATTTATAATATGGTTATTGGACAACACACGACTCTGGACTAAACACACGCCATATGTGTTATGGCGCCTGTCAAATAAATCCCATTACAAGACTATACATGCATATTTAATTACTATATAAAATGGGTACACTGTTATTTTATTAATCATAATCGTAATTGTAGTCTGTAACATAATGCTAAAATATGATATAAATCATATAGTAAATGCTTTTTGAATTAAGGTATTAGATTCCAATCTTAAGTGAGACTAATTTAATAGTCTCGTACATTCATAATTCGTATTAAGATAAATATTGAAACCGTATGATAAAAGTGTAACAGGCGAGAAGTGTAACACACTTTGTCTAAATCTAGATCTCGGGTTCATGTTATAATTTTGTATGCAATAAAATTCTTACAATGCACTAACAGCATTTCATTAGTGATCTGATTTGCATCTTTCTCACTTTTTGGGGTGTCCCAATTTGTTTCTTCTCTATAAAGCTTCTTTAAATGGTTTTACACCTTTGACTCTTCTTATTATATCTCGGTGGTCAATCGGTGATCGTGGAGCCTCTCTTCGGTACGGCCGTCGTCAAAAGTATATCAATGGTTTAATTCTCGGCTAGTGGAGTATCGTTGTGGATGGACATTACGAATATACCTTTCGCCCAATATGCAATGCCGACGGAATTCCATTTACATTCGCGTTCTAAAACCACACTGCTTCTATGGAAAGAACCATGTGTATCACGCGGAAATTCGTACTTCCCGCCAAAGAAAAGTGTCACAAAAATTCCGGTGTCGGTGTGAATCCCAACTAAAAAGAGAAAAAACCACAGAAACAAAAAGTTCGTGTTTGTATATATTTTCCAATTGGAATAAATAATTCTTATTTGAAATAAAACAAAATTTTCCATTTATAATAAAATAAATATTAATTTTTTATTCACATTATTTTTTATTTGTGTATAAAAAAACAGAAAATTCATTTTCATATTTAAATTTCACAAATTGAGTTTTGTATTGCATCCGCCACGTTGTATTGCATCCGCCACGTTGTATTGCATCCGCCAGAATATTGAGATCTTGAAAAAAAACCATTGAAAATTTACTACGTAAATGTATTTCGCGACGACGCCATTGTGAGACAGATCTCTATTACCTTTTTAGTCCAAATTTGCACATCGCGATCACTAAATAAGTTAATAATTATTATTATATATTTAAATTTAAAATTATTAACTTTACCAAATCGAAAAACATTATAATGAAACACAACACTTTAAAGTAAAAAAACTAATTATGTAGTGCAACCGTGCACGTCGACTTGTCAGAAGAAACTGAAAATAAAAGATACAATCGAAACTTATAAAACGAAAATAATATTACCGCGAAATAGAAAGAGAAAAACAATTATTTTTCTCCAGAATCAATATTTTTGTGTATTTGATATTTTGTAGTACGGAATTTTGAACGACATTTGAGCAGTTTTTTCCACACAGTGGAATAATTGCATACTGGGCGGGTTCATAAAACACAATTCTTCTTCTTCTTCGCTGGCGCAACATCCCAATAGGAGTTTTCTCCGCCTCAACAATGCTCTTACAAATAATTAACTACGTAATAAGAGGTCGCCACATCTAAGCCTTGATGATTTATGTGCTCAAATTTTATGGTTGTTGTTCAGGTTAGACGCGTCAGATACATTTCTCCTTCTTTAACAGGATTTAAATTTGCTTTGAAAAAATTTTAATTTTAGCGTAGAATGCGATGCCAACAGTATCTGTCTCTAAAGGCTGTATGGTATACGGAGAAAACAAATTTTATTTTTAGTTTCGATATTTGAATGCCCCTATATGTATGCAAACGGGTTTGTTTCTTTAATAACTTGATTACCAAAATTTTGTATACATAATTTGCTCACTAAACTTACTTATATTGTTTGTATTTGTAAAATTAATAAATATTTTTTTAATATTCACTATTTCTGTTCTAAGCTTTGCATATTAAAATTAATTAATGACCACTTTTCTTGGACAAATTAATTATTATGTGATTTGCCATCTATGGACAGTGAACAAGTAAACAAATTTAATCGTCATTGCGGCAATTACAAAAAAACTATCGAATTGATATTTTTAATATTTTTAAGTTAATTTTACAATTTCTTCGTCATTTCAAGACAAATCTTGATCTTAATATCTCGATGTTTTTTTGTACCCTGATGAATGCACCCTGCCTTATGTTCTTCGTTCATATATCCTGATAGAAAAATTTATAGCGGTTAAGACGTAAAATATTACGAAAATTGATGTGTACGTTTCTACAAACACGATCAGCTTCGAAACCTAACCATGATCGATAATCATGTATTAATACCTCAATTATACATTTGATTTCGTCCTAAACAAAGAATTAGGTGAATCAGTAATATTTGATGATCAAAAAATGATTTTTAGTAAACTTCGTTTTCAACAATTTGAGTACCATACAGTCTTAAAGTGGCAGTTTTGATTTTAAGAATTTGTTAGTCACACTTTAGTCGTTGTGTGACTGCTTTGTTAGTTGAGGGAGGGTTCCTTATTGTGCACTATCCTTCTTTTCCATTAAAGCTAACAATTCTCGTTCAGTCACGTGTTTCTAGGTGAGATGTATTTTACTTATAGATGCTGATGAATCATTTGTGATTACCGATTTTATTATATTCTACTGTCTTCTCAGTTATTATACATGGTGGATAGACGAACGGCATATTTTGCAACTACCAGGACTATCAGTGTGAGTTTCATCTCAACCGACCAACCACTGACCAGTGTTTCACCATGAGGATGATTCTGGAAAAAATGTAGAGAGTACAATATTAGTATACACAACTATAATTTTATAGACTTTCAGCAGAGAACCTCGTTTCATTGTGTAAATTAACAACGTCTGGGTTTTTATGTGGAACTGTAGTCGAAGAAACTGTGTCAGATTTTTTTGAAATAACATCTAGTGTTCGACAGGATAATACAATCGCGCCTCTGTGGTTCAATTTGGCGCTAGAATACGTAGTAAGAGAATGCAAAATTGAATCTTTGCGCTGCATATCTAATAAGTCGGTCAAATTCTTGAATATGCTGATGATATCGTGCTTTTTGGTCGAAGACTTAGTGATATCAAGAAGAAGATATGAGGAAGACTTGGTTTGAAAGTGAATAGCAGTAAAACAAAACTCGTATCCACACCCAGCAGCATCTATATGGTAAATATTGGAATCGGCGACCATAAGACCCCGATGGCGCTGACGAGACAACGTCGAACAAAACCTCAATAAAATATAGGATGTCGAAATTGGAAGGCATGAGCGACGGATGATAACCGTGAATGCGGCAAAATCTCTTTATGGGATGTTTTATCTAGAGAGAAAGAGAGAGAGAAAGAGAGAGTTAAACTCGCGTAAGGCAAGTAGAAAATAAAGAAACATGCAGCAATACTATATATTATCTCAAGTAAATGCGCTGTAATTAAGCCACCTGATGCGAAAAAATACAATAATTTAAAACAAGCTTTGGTCAAACGATACGCAGCTTTCAAACATTTGAAATTCAATTTTTTGCGAGAACATTCAGCTTGGTGATAAAAAAGCTTTATCGCACTTAGAGGATTAGTCACTTGGGGAGGCACAACTGATTGAACAAGCGCTATTAAATCTTGTCCATGATACCTTTATTCAGACTTTAAACTTTGCATGTACCTTCTGTTTTTCAGGTCCGAGCAGAAAATTATAGCCTGCTTTGAATATAGATCATTTCACAACAAAAACGAGATTTCAGACTGGGCGGAGAATTTTAGCCTTAAAAGTGTAGCCCGCTTACACGTCACGCCACTTACACATTTCACAAAAAAAAAAAACGAGATTTCAGACTTAGTTGAAGACTTTCGAAAATCTATCTAAGATCCAACATAAATTTTGACCTGCAACTTTGCATGATAATACTTAGAAACTCTTAATTAATTAGATAATTTTTTAATCGGTGTGAATTTGGCTGAATTGTCGATATTGCAGTTTTATATCTTTACAAGTTATCCTCGTATATGTCGATAGTGTAAATTTTTCCTGACCAATTACCTAGCTAACCTCAGAAGTACAAATTTATCACCAACTATTGATAAAAAAAATCTATTACAAATTAACAACACATTAGTCACAATTAACTGAATTATTTTGCCAGATGAAAGCACATCCTATGCAGATTTTGATTACAGATTTTGGGTGCAGTTGTTGAGGTTATGGGAGTGAAATTTTGATTTTCTGATGTGTTGTCTGTAAAATTGTTTGCCATTTGAGAGGCAGCTAGAACTAACTAACCTTTAACCATGTATCAATTTGTCTGTTTATTTTTGGCTATAATAGCAAAGACACTATTTTGATAAGTCTCTGAGTGTCGAATTTGTACCAAAAATTAGAGCGCGAGCTGGCGAGGTGAACAATAATTTTGTGTATAATATATACACTGTATAACATACAATTTTATATTTGTATTGTATTTTTTCTCTCTTGTGTCTGTGCATTTTGTTCGTCAATTTTACTAAGGCAAGTAGCAAAATAAAAAGTTTCGGTTGAACCGGTTGAATATTTATGATGATGACCTCTTCTATTCGCTTGTGTTTGAGCAGTGGAACCGATTGCTTGCTATGTGATTTGATTTTTCATTTTCAAATATTTAAACAATACGAAACTACATTTGACACGTCAATTAAAAAAATATATATAAACAAAATGATGCACATGCGCTCAAGCAAACCAATATTACTAAAATAATCACTACTATGTTTTTCCGGTTTGCTCAACTCGCGTTGTCATTTTTGGTACAAAATCGACACTATTTCTTTCGGCCATAATAGCAAAGACACTATTTGCATTATTGTTTTCCTTTTTCGTCTAATTTTAATAGGGTAAGAAAATTGCTACATCCTCGTTAGCATTTTGGACTGGTTGAATGAGAAGCTAAATCAGGTGCTATCGGAACAGACAAGGAGTTAATGGTCATTTAACATTTTCACTGAATCTCATAATTCATATTCAACATTTCTTGTTAAATATGCTCCCCTGGTTAGAATGTCGTATTTGAGCTGAACAAATGTTACAAGGAACTTTACAAACTTTTATTTCTAGCTACTCTTTTACATAAACCTATGCTAATTTCGCTAACTACACTAACAATTTTCTGAATTTTAATATCTGCCGTTTGTCTGATTAAACTAACGGTTAACCATAACCATAGAGAACAGGTTCAACGGTGTTAGGTCGCATAATCTTTGTGAAGAATAACATCTATTTTACTTTATGACTTAAATGCGGACTAGACTGTTGTAAGTCGTATTTTTTTCTAGTAAAATTCCGATGGTTCATTTTTATCACTCAACTAAACAATTACTTTTTACCATTAAAATTCTACTGAAGTATTGGAAAACGGAAGTGCTGATTAGCTTCGTACAGCATTCTAGATACGGGCTCATTCTTTCCGTAATCAGTTCGATGAGGGTCGATTCTAAACATAGGTACCGTTCTTAAATATTAGTATTTGATGAATGAAGATCACGTCTGCAACAACTCGACGCTAACTAAGTGGTTGTAAATCAATTCGCTTCAGACAATCTTGATATGGAGGCAGGTTGAACTTGTCCACCCACAGTAGCCCATATAAAGCAAAGCGAAGAAATCTCCGCTGGACTGCTTCAATCCTCTTAATGTGAACCTCATGATAAGCCGACCAGACCTGTCTAGCATACTCGAGCAGGGGACGATCGATGTGCGATGTCTAAAATTCAATTCACTGTCGCAAATGACCCCCAAATCACGAACAGACTCTGGTAACGGCATCGCTGTTTATATAGTAGTCGCGAGAAATGGTCTGTGCACGTTTTTGAGAGTAGATGATTGTTTGACATCTATCCACGTTCAAATCAAGGTTGTTCTTAGCACACCAAGTGGAGAAGTTATTGAGGTCAGATTGTAATATGTCCTTATCCGTTATGCTTAAATCCGTTTGTAAATCTTCATGTCATCGGCGTATATAGATATCGATGAATTTTTAATTAAACATTCAACATCGTTGATTGGCAGAATGAAAAAAATTGGCCCCAGATGGCTGCCTTGGGGTACCCCAGATGTTGCTGAGATATGAGTTGATACTGATGACCTGAACGGTACATGGTATGTACGGTCTTTGAAATAAGAGCCCACCCAACGGAGAATTTGGGGGGGGGGGGGGGAATCCAAGGGCCTTACGCTTGAACAAAATGAGTTCATGAGAAATCCTGTCAAACGCCTTGCTAAAATCGGTGAAGATAACATCAACCTCTTTCCCTGCCTGCATTGTATTTAATGTTTGTGACGTAAATTCAATCAGGTTTGTGTCGTGGACCGTGCTTTGAGAAAGCCAAGCTTTGAGCCTTTGAGAAACAACGGTTTAAACGAAACTACAGTGAGTCATACACAATAATTTAAAACAGCTTAGGGATACTAGATAATTTCGCAATCGGTCTGTAATTACAGATGTCTGACTTGTAGCCGTTCTTATGAATGGGAACTATAAAAGAATTTTTCCAAATAGATGGAAAAATTCCAAGCGAAACCGACTTTTGGAAAGGTGTCGTCAGTGGCTGAGCAAGAATATCACTGCAGTTTTTAGGACGATGGATGGTAGAACGTCAGGACCGGATGAAAAATCATTTTTAAGTTTGGAAATATTTTGTACCATGGATTCATGTAAGCAAAGTAACCTTCATCGGGTTCAAAATCGCCCCTTGGGAAAGTCAGACTGAAGAAGTCAGCAAAACGATTTGCTATGACTTTAGGATCATTAGAGGAATGATCGATTGCATGAGTCTGATATAATTCCGATAAAGTTCGTCAGACAAACTTCTGAAATCATTATAACTATTTAAATAGTTAGAGTAATCAGCGTCAGATTTGGTTTTCAGGAATCTTTGCCAACGTTTGTTCCAAACGGTTACGCCAACGGTTACGTAATGTTCGTAATTCACTATTATACCGCGGAGGTAATGGCAATACAGATTTTTGGCGGGTATATACGGAATGGAATGTTTAAAACATTCAAAAACTGCAGAGTAAAAATTGACAGTTTGTGTTTCTACAAAAATTTGAAACGCGGTGGAGTTTTAGAGTTGACATTAAGACTGACTTGTTCCAGACAAAAGGTGATCAAAATGGGAGGGTGGTATATACATCTATGGCACAGAGGATTAGATTGGTTTCAGAAGCGACACTATTGTTGATAACAGAGTAAAACACCAGATCGAGCTGCCTGTATAGACTGTTCTTAACGTTGCTGATCTGAAACAGTCCAGAGTTCAACATATGTATTGTCCGTGAATAAAGTTTCTTTGGCAGTTAGTACATTCGAAGCAACATAATGAGTGTTATCATCGGAATAATCCCAGATAAATCCGATGAGATTGAAATCACCCACAACAATGATGACATCTTCAATATTAATCAGGCCAATGGCGAAGTCAACAGCATTAGTAAGAAGCTGATAGCTTACAATCTGACTTAGTGGGCGAATATAGCAACATAAAATAAAAATATTCTTTTTATTAATTTTAATTTTGACACATATTAGCTCGATATTATCAGTATTGGGAATGATAACAATTTGACTATCAAAATTGATGTGCACTGCAATGCGAACCCCTCTACGAGTTAAATTCGTGCCTGGACAATAAGAATCATCTTTACGGAAGACGTTAAAATCCGACGTAAAAAACTCGTTACTGTTAAAATCACTGTTCAAATTGGTCTCAGTGAGGGCAAAAACATCAAATAGAAGTCTTTGAATTGCTAAAAAAACCTCACGAGATTTAGTTCTCAGTCCCCTTGCGTTCTGTGGCTCTATTCTGGTTTTCCCTGGGAATAGGGAATTGGGAAAAATATTTTCATAGCATTTTTGTCTAAATTATATTTTTCTGGCCTACTGTTGGAATTAATTGGATGTAAATAATTTTGAAACAAAGATATATTGGGAATTATTTTTCCCTATAAAACTTTTGTGGAACAAAAGTTTCCCAATCAACTTTGTTTCGAAAATATTTACACCAAACTAATTCCAACAGTAGGCCAGAAAAATATAATTTAGACAAAAATGCTATGAAAATATTTTTCCCAATTCCCTATTCCCAGGGAAAACCAGAATAGTGCCACTGGTAGTAGAGGAACACGCGTTTAAGTTTTTTGGGACTGCCATGTTATTATTATTATTACTATTCAATTGTAACTAGGGTTAGTTACAAATACAACAATTGACACTGTTGAAGCAAATGAAAAAAAAAACACAAATTGAAAGTTATCATTTAACATAAATTTTATATTCAACTTTTATTAACATCAGTATGAATCAGCTGACATTCCAGTTTCATCATGCACTTATAGAATAAAGAAAATATATGTATTTGTTGTAATAACATATACTTCCGATTCTAACAGGAAAAAGATAAATGATAAATTAAAACTTTGTTAGTTATTATCAATCAATCAATTTCTACTTTTGTTGATACAGCTGTGCAACATTCTCGTCCACTCACACCTGCCAACATATTTTTGGTGCCGATCATGTGGTCATAATCACGGTCAAACTAATGGCATCCAGGACCTCAATAGCACACTGGAGCAGTTTATTAACCAGCAGAATTTTTTTATGAAGGATTCAATATGTCGCAACCCGTGCATCTGCCAAAGATAGACATTGAAAAATTTTCCAGAGGTTATAATCACTGGGCATCTTTCGACGATCTGTTTGTTACCACAGTGCATAGCAATCCGAGAATTAGTGACATTCATAAACTATGAAAGTTATAATCACTGATGCAAGGTTTTGATCAAAAATCATGCGCACATCCAAACGACAGAGAATTGCGTAGTATTACCGAAACGGCAGACGAGATAATTCGTAGTGCTCGTGCTTTAGGACCTAATATAGACACACGAAATCTGAATCCGTTAAGAAAAGCTTAGAGAACTGAATCCGTTAAGAAAAGCTTTTCTTAATTTGATGATATACTGCAATTTCTAAATAAAAGATGCGTTGCGTTGGAAATTTGTGAAGCTGCGTCAAACTGCGTCAAAACTAGTAACGGAAATGGATTTATGCCGTAATTGTTTAGAGAGAGGGCATGTAAGTGCTAAATGTTTCTCAAAATCATCATGTCTCATTTGCAGTGACCAACATCACACTTTGCTCACACAAGTTCAAGTCAAATGTATACTACATTGAAAGAAGCCGAAAACATTTCTTTCTTCGTGAACCACAGTACTACTGTCAACCGTTGTTTACGCAGAAACACGTACCGGAGAACACCAGCCATGCCTTTATTGGATTCCGGCTCACAATCATCTGATACAATCACGGATTACGATCAATTACAACTGGAAAAACTATACAGAGAAGCTCGATTTAATAATTCGTTCTCGTATAAAATATACGATAAACATTCAACTCATATTATCAGCAATATTCCTAATTCATTATTCACAGCGCACATTAGTGAAAATTAATATCAGCTGGCAGGCTTTAAATTATCAGATCCACAATTTTTTAACCCTAATAAAATTCATATACTTTTAGGAACAGATGTATTCTTCCAAATTCTCACTCCAGAAAACCATTTGATGAATGGGTTACCGACACACTAAAGATATCCAAATACAGATGACAATGTTATTCATCGCTTGCCCCATAAATATTTGATCAGTATGGGTGCAATCACCCTTAGACATTTATTATGATGAGACAACCACAAGGAATCTATAGATGGTCGCTTTGTTGTTAGATTTAATACAGCACGTCCAACATTAGGAGGTTCATATGATACAGCAAGACCTCTCGCAATGGAGAGAAAAGGGCATATGATATACATACCATCAAATGAGATTCTTGAACGTGATCCCCGAAAAATGCGATATCAACCCTAATTATTACTATCATGACATTTTTTTTACTCTCAGCCCAAAAAATCATGACATTTTTATTATCAGCCCCGAAAATTTACTGTCATGACAGCTAAAACTATCATGACACAAACATTTTTATGGGGTGAGAGTAAAAATATTGCATTTTGGTGAAGGAGGAATATTTAAAGTAATTTTTGATTTTCGCTGTCGATATATTTGGCGTAATTTTACTTTACGTATACATCGAGAAAATCAGGTAAGGAGTATACATTTTTATATGCAGGATTGTTTTCTATCGTCAACCTTGCAGACACAGATCAAAGAGTTTTTATCGCTCTTATCGCTTCTTCTGTTAGTGCCATAAATGTTAAAAAAATCAACTATCAGTATATGGTATACAAAATATTTTTTAAAGTAATTTTAATTCGTTGTATACCTTAGAAGATGGGGGCTGCCCCAAACCCCCGCTTTCCCACAATTTATACAATTCTTCAAGTGTCAAACTAAGTAAAAAAATTGAAAACATTTCAAAAATTTCCTGGAATAATTGCCAAATTTAGATTTATTGCTATGTCGCCATAGTATACATAAAAATGTATAGTATTGCCATAAACAATTCGATTTTCGGGGATAGAAAATTGGGCTATCTTCACAAAGGTGTTATCACACAGTCATCATAAGGACAGTAGCATTACCACGAAATCAAGAGTTGTATTTGACGGTTCGTGTAAAACGAAAACACAAATTTTGCTAAACGACATGTTGCGAATCAGACCAAATATTCAAACTGACCTAACTAAATTTCTGTTAAAGTTCCGACCATCTGTAACTGCCCCAGTTGGAGATGGCGAAAAAATGTGCCGACAAATACTTGTGATATTGATGACGCCATCAACTACCATGCGGCTCCGTTGCAGATGCCGTTGAACTCAAGCATCAAATCCGCAATTGTAAATCTGTTAATTTTTGTATTCAATCTATAGCTTATGAAGACGGTATGCATGGACAGACTAAATGATCGTCGATCATTGGCGCTTCGATGTCGAGATGATTTTAGAGGAGAGGCTAAAGTATGTTAAAGTCATGATAAAAACAATTAGTGAATATGATGTTATTTCAAATCTTCTAACAAAATTTTCTTCATGGTTCACAATGCTTAAAGTAATGGTGTACGTATTACGATTTGAAGTCGAGCGAAGCAAAATTTGCAGAATTGTCCAGTGACTCCAATCGAGCTGAATGCTGCTGAAAGTGTAATTATTCGCAATATCTAGAAAATAGTATTTCATACCGAACTGTCTCTTCTCAATAAGACCTGCACGATATCATCAAAGAACCGCTTGTCAAAGTAATCCATTCTAAGTTATTCTGCAAGACAACCGGACATCTCCCCTATAAACTATAAAAATATGTGAATTGATAATTCGTGACATCCATACAAATAATATGCATGCAGGTAACTCCTTTAACATTGAGCATGTAACAAAACACAATATAAAATGGCCAATTAGTCTGCAGCTAGATAGATTACGTAGATTACACAGGTCTACTTTACATTAAAAATAGCAAACGTATAAACTGCCCAGTGGAAAAAAGCGATGTATCTTCAACTTAAATGTATAATCTTCCATTTTAATTCACCACATACTCCGCACTTTGGCGGTTTATGGGAGGCAACAGTGAAATCGTTCAAGTTCCATCTAAAAATAGTGACGAACATCAACCTCACATTTGAAGAGATGACCATAATGGTTCAAATTGGCCACTGCGCGGATAAAATTCTACTTTTGCGGTAGCTGTGCAACATTCTCATCGGCGCACAATTGTAAATAGACACTCTCTTTCGTATACATGCTATAAAAGCGTTAATAATATATAAAATATCTTGCCAAATAAAAAAAAATGTATTTTAAGAATTAGATTTCAAAGTAGCCTACATTAAGTAAGAAGGCTCCAACAATTCCAACAATGTTGATTCCCCTCGTTTCACTTTACATACAGGAGAATAAAGCTGTCCCGGAAAACATAAAAATGTGATCTATAAAATTGTCGCCATAAAACCTATACAAGAAAAACGGAAAAGGAAAAACACTATAAATTATCCTTTGATTTAACTGAAAAGAGGGAAAGTTTTATTTTATTTTTTGTACATTTTCCGGATTTTTCTTCTGTTTACGCGCATATCCACTTTCTTCGGGAAAGCTTTATATTATTTGAGTGTTTATGTAAATAGATAGCGCTCGTATTTTGTCTGGCTCGAGTAATTTTCGAAACATAACAATTAAGGGCATATTGCCAAATTATCAAGATGGTAGAGTTTTTTTTATATTTATGTTATGACGACACCACATAAAGGAATATATTGTGAATTAATGTTTCAATTGCACGACATGAGTACATAGTTGGTTTGGTTACCTGAAACATGAGTTTTCAATGTTACTCAGTATAGCAGCGCTGCGCAACGTATATTAAATAAATAGCCTTTTAATTAGATAGGTTTTTTACCAGATGTGAATGGCCGTCAAAATAAATGTTTATATAAATTATGACGTACTATGTCCTCAACCCCAAATAGTGAATTCATAATAAATATACAATTTCGATCAAGTATTTATTAGTTTTTCGTGGAAAACGTATACCGAAATTGGGGACTGTGATAAAAAGCAAAATATGTGTATATTGTACCGTGTAAAGAAAACGCAGAAAATATAACTTTCCAACAACCCACCTTTCATATTTTCTAAATAAAATTGGAAATGTATATAACGTATACTAATAATGTTTATGGGTTTTCCATATACACCGCCCAATATAATATATGTTAACAATTTCTATGGAAATATATTTTCCCGCCATAAAAAAAAATCGAAACTAATTTAGCTGTTGGAATAATTGGTTCCAATTCCAAATACATATACCTGTATTGTAATTAAATATTCGTTACAAAGTGGCAAACGATTAATAATAACAATTTTCTGTGTATTAACACCAAAACACAATTACAGGACAAAATTTTCCAACAATAAAAACGAATCCATCATTCACTGTACGCGTAATATATCATGGCCTGGGTAACTGCCCTTTCACTGGTAAGGCGACCCATATGCAGCAAAACTATTTTTGGTTAACATCGATCGACCGACCAAATAACAAATTTCAATGTATACAGAAAATAGTTTTTCATTACAAATTTCCGTTTTATATTTATAAAATTTTTCTTTGTGATAATAAAACCAAAAGTGGATTCTAACGTTGAACGCGACATTATTTAAACACGTAATCGTTTTGACATACTTATTAGACTCTTTGTGTACATACAAATAGCATTTACTTATTGTTTTTGGGAAATTATATTTATCTAGAAATGGTTTGATGGTTGCGTGCTCGCCCGTGAATGGCTTTATTATTGATTTGTCGTTTGTGTTATTTACTACTTCATAAAGTGCGTCAACGTCATTAATGTTGGCATTGTAGGTGTATAATGGAGGTATGACGTTTCATAATCGTCTAACAAAATTTGATTCTTAATACACAATGGCTTACCACATTGGCATGATCGCATGGTATAATGCGGCGCAGTATATTATGATCTGATGATGATGATGATGATCGCAATTCTATTCTTTAGAATTCTGAACAATAAAATTTTAGTAATTCAATTACGAATATTTCGTTTTTGTGATCAAGAACTCCAAAAATACAACTTTATATTGTGAATGTTTGTTTATTAAATCAAGCGAACACAATCAAATTTTATATGACATCACTAATATCGTGCAGTGTTTCTATCGTATATAGAATAAAAGTGGAAAGATTTTTTTGTTATATGTGTGTGGGAGCATTTTGATTATTAAATAGCAGGGCCAACTTGTTTTTCGATGACCAAATGATTAGCTCATTTTCACATATATTTGTATGTGCGCCGGAACTTCAGCTGTGACTTGTGGTAAGCGTATAGTATATATAGCAAACTTATATTCGGGGATTTTCCATGGGTCAAGGAATTTCCTGGAAATAGCAAGAACAATCTCAAAGTGCCGTGAAATCCATGATACAGTAAAAATCAATCGACAAAGTGGTGGAAACTGATGGGACAGTCCATTATGACGTCAAAATTTTTCAAAATAGTTTTGCTACTATTTTGCTCCCTACTCAACTTTAAGAGTATTCAATTATATTACTACGGAACCTGTTGACTGAAACTATATACAGACTGGAAAGGGAAATTCGATTTCACCTTACAGCTCCCAGTAATAAACCAAGTTGTAAGGCAAATCTATGTTTTAGCCAAGAACCACTTTAGGTTGTATACTTAAAGGTGGGTTCTGTAGCGGTTAAAATATTGCAAACATAACATCCCGCAACTCATCGCTAACTCATCATTCATCACTCTGTACGTTCATACAGAGTAAATGCATCAATAGATGTACGTATTCGAGCAAGATGGAAATATAACACGACGAGCATTTCTAAACGAAAACAAAAAACGACTCGACAAATCCGAGCAAAGCAAAACGAACAAATTTATTTAGCAAAAATAAATTTCTCTTTCAATCAGTTCATACCAACAGCAAAAGTCGTCGTAAATAAATAAATAATAATAAATTTAAAAATTAATAAATTAAAAATAAAATTTTAATAATAAAAAAAAATAATAAATTAATTGATATTAATATTTCAGACATAAATAAAATTAAGTTTTAAAAAAAATAAAAAAATTAAATTAAGGTGAGTAATAAACTTTAATTTAGTGATGTGTGGTAAAACTGCACGAGTGCCAATTAAAAATACAACCAACCATGCACCAACCATAGCAACACAAATATGAGCCAATATTTGCCTCCACAATGGCGATAGCACCCAACGAGGAAGCCGGGCAGTGGCAACAACAATGCGACGGACAAAGCGGCTACGATAATAAAAGCGCGACAACAACAGTGGCAACTGCAGCAACAACAACGAGAGCAGCAACAACTACAACAAAACAGGGCTGCGACAGTTTTACTCTGTTTGGGCATGCAATTTCCATGTCCCATTATACAGCGGCAACAACTTGTTCACAGTCGCATTTCTATGTATAAATTTCGGTTTTGGTCCGATTTTCGATTTTACTTCTGCTGGCTTTAGATTAAATGACCTGAAGTCTGGCCAAAAACGGGTGGAGCCCAAAATTTTTTAATGGGACATTTGATTAGCCCATAGTGAGCCTAAAACTATTTGTTTATCAATAGATCTTGATTAGCGATCTAATTTCGGTTTTGCTCCGATTTTCGATTTGGCTTCTGCTGGCTTTAGATTAAATGACCTGAAGTCTTGACAAAAACGGGTGGAGTCAACATTTTTTTAATGGAGTGTTTGATTAGCCCATAATAAGCCTAAAATTATTTGATTGTCAATAGATCTTGTTTTGCGTTCTTATTTCGGTTTTGGTCCAATTTTCGATTTAGGTTCTGCTGGCTTTAGATTAAATGACCTGCATGTTGATTCTGGTTTTCCTTAGGAATAGGAAAAGGAAAAAATATTTGACATTTTTCTAGCAGTTTTGAATTTTTTCCTAAATGTTTATTCTGGCAATACGGAATAGGAATTTATTTTTTCCTATTTATAGCAGTTTTGACATTTAAAATTCCTTACCTATTTGAGGTATGGAAAATAATTCCTATTCATTTTTTGATTGACTACGAATAGTAAAACTTCGTTAGAATTAAAATATTTAAAATAAGAAATATTAAAGTGCTCTTAACCTGCACCGACCAAAGTAGCCCGCCTCAATGAAACCTGTACTATAATTTGTTACACATTTATTACAATTTATTACAACAACTCACGATTTTATTACAGTTACCGTTTTCGAGGAACGAGTGGTCGGTTTAGCTTGTAATTAAACCTACACCGCCAAAATTGTAACTTTTGATGTAGCTGTGATATCGGGATGAATCTTGTACCAGAATTTGTTACAAATTAATTACAATCGTTTAATAGTTCAAGATCAACCCTATATCTTGACTAAGGGTAAATTTCACCCCAAAAGGTTATTTATGACAAAAACATCGATTTTACCAATATTAATAAAGTATTACACCAGACCGCCACCAGATATTTACTACCAGATATAACTTTTCGACCTTGTGGAGGGCAAATCAACCTTACACAGGTGTGAAATACCTTATATATGCGTCAGGTTACACGGAATTGGCTCCAAACGGTAAAGGGTTCAAACGTCTAATTTATAGTTCGTTTTTATCATCTTCAACAATTTATTTCACCAGACCGCCACCAGATATTGAGTCAAATGTTACTCCTGGAACCTTGTGGAGGGCACATCAACCTGATTCAGGTGTGTAATAGATTATCTTTGTATCAGGTTACACGGAATTGGCTCCAAACGGTAAAGGGTGCAAACGTCTAATTTATAGTTCGATTTTATCATATTCAACAATTTATTACACCAGACCGCCACCAGATATTGAGTCAAATCATAATACTGGAACATTGTGGAGGGCAAATCAACCTTACACAGGTGTGTAATAAATTATCTTTGTATCAGGTTACGCGGAATCGGCTCCAAACCGTAAAGGGTTCAAACGTCTAATTTATAGTTCGATTTTATCATCTTTAACAATTTATTACACCAGACCGCCACCAGATATTGGGACAAATGTTACTCCTGGAACCTTGTGGAGGGCACATCAACCTTACACAGGTGTGTAATAAATTATCTTTGTATTAGGTTACACGAAATTGGCTCCAAACGGTAAAGGGTTCAAACGTCTAATTTATAGTTCGATTTTATCATCTTCAACAATTTATTACACCAGACCGCCACCAGATATTGAGTCAAATGTTACTCCAGGAACCTTGTGGAGGGCACATCAACCTTATACAGGTGTGTAATAAATTATCTTTGTATCAGGTTACACGGAATTGGCTCCAAACGGTAAAGGGTGCAAACGTCTAATTTATAGTTCGATTTTATCATGTTCAACAATTAACATTTGAACATTTGAATTAACATTTGACTCAATATCTGCTGGCGGTCTGGTGTAATAAATTGTTGAAGATGATAAAATCGAACTATAAATTAGACGTTTGCACCCTTTACCGATTGGAGCCAATTCCGTGTAACCTGATACATATATAAGGTATTGCACACCTGTATAAGGTTGATGTGCCCTCCACAAGGTCCCAGGAGTAACATTTGACTCAATATCTGCTGGCGGTCTGGTGTAATAAATTGTTGAAGATGATAAAATCGAACTATAAATTAGACGTTTGAACCCTTTACCGTTTGGAGCCAATTCCGTGTAACCTGACGCATATATAAGGTATTGCAGACCTGTGGGTCGATTCTGGTGTCTTTAGGAAATAGGAATTTTTTTCCTATTTAGGAAAAAATTTTGATAGCAGTTTTTTCCTAAGAAAATCTGTCCTATGGTTTATTTTGGTACACATAGGAATAAATTTTACCCTAATTCTTAATTTGAGTATTGAAAACCATGACACTGTAAGCGGTTAAGAATAAAATTTATTGTATGTAATTATATTTTTTGTCTAATTAAAAATTAAAAGAATTAAATTAAAAGAATATTGTATGTGTTATAAAAGAATATCTTTCCGTATCCAAAGTAGGTGCGGAAAGATAAACGTCAAAGCTGCGATAAATAGGAAAGAATAAATTCCCATAAGACACACCAGAATAAGCTTATAGGGGAAAAAATGCAAAACTGCTACACAAATTTAAAATTCTTTCCTATTTCCTATTCCTATAGGAAAACCAGAATCAACCCACTGTATAAGGTTGATTTGCCCTCCACAAGGTCGAAAAGTTATATCTGGTAGTAAATATCTGGTGGCGGTCTGGTGTAATAGTTTATTAATATTGTTAAAATCGATGTTTTAGTCATAAATAACCTTTTGGGGTGAAATTTACCCTTAGTCAAGATATAGGGTTGATCTTGAACTATTAAACGATTGTAATTAATTTGTAATAAATTCTGGTACAAGATTCATCCCGATATCACAGCTACATCAAAAGTTACAATTTTGGCGGTGTAGGTTTAATTACAAGATAAACCGACCACTCGTTCTTCGAAAACGGTAACTGTAATAAAATCGGGAGTTGTTGTAATAAATTGTAATAAATGTGTAACAAATTATAGTACAGGTTTCATTGAGGCGGGCTACTTTGGTCGGTGCAGGTTAAGAGCACTAAATATTAAATAAAATTGTTAAAATATAAAAATGGCTGATAATACAAAAACGAGAGTAAGTATCTAAAATTCAATTAGTTTAAATTAAACATCAAGCAAATGTTTAAAATATATAACCTAAAATTCGTATTTGAGTATCTATATAAACTAAACTAATTTTCTAATAACAATACGCGCATTTTCAGACCAAAAATATAACAAAGGAGCAAAAAGAACTGCTGATTGCTCAACTGGAGTTAGATCTGGATCTGGCAAATGGGAGGTAATATATTTTTCAAATGATCTAACATGTAATGAACAAAAATGCTCATTCGATTTTCAGGTGTTGGAGGCCGGCTTGACATGAGAAAGAAGCGGTCTGCTATAGCAAACATATTGAATGCTTTCGGTGGTGCGGTGAAATCGCAAGAAAAGTGGCAGAGTGCGTGGGACGATATGAAGTACGTAAGAGATAGGTGTTGGCATACATTTTTTATTTAATGTTATTTATATTATAAAACATACGCCCGCAAGCAATGGGCCTTGCTGAAAGAGCATAAAAACCGGACTGGGCTGGGATATGAAAAAAATTTAAAGCACCCTACTCCACTAAGCGCAATAGACCAACGAATTCTGGATATCATTTCCGAGGAGTCAGTGGCTGGTTGTAGTCAGGTTCAGGAACTTGGTCTTGAATTAATAGACGTAAGTATTAAAAATTGTTTCATAATTGATTAGTTTATTTATCTTAGTTTACTATAAAAAAATGTTTAGAAAATACCACATTCCTGCCACTACTAAATGAACCAGAATGTGATGGCTCATAAACCTCTGATGCAGTCCATCACCCAGTACGACGTATTCGAGGTAGTATTTTTTATACATCCTATTATTAAACAATAATATTTCTAAAAAAAAAAAACAATCTGCGCTCGCCCAATTCAGGATCAGCCTACACACGGGATAACATTTTAAAAGAGGCGAATGACATCGAAAAATCGAAAGTGGTGGCATTAAACAAGATAGCCCATGGTCACGAAAAACGAAATAAAATTAAAAATTGCCTCAGCTCTAGAAGAGCACAATATAATATTAAAACAACTTTTCGTTCCGTAAGTTTAATTAATTTTATAATTAAGACTATGTTCCGCAGTTTTATATATTAAATTCAGAAGTTTGTGTCAATTATTGTCTCTCTTATGGATCTTCCCATTGCAAGTAATTGATCACCCATGTTAATATCTAGGTCTGTGCGAGCAGTAATATTTTCATTTTCTGATTCACCCCCTAAAGCCTCATCGTGATTATCCGCGTATGAATAAAATTTTAAGAAATTGTGTAGAATCGCACAACTATATACGATAATACCCATCATGGCCGGTGTGTATTTAATTGTTCTAGCCTTTGATAGACATGCCCATCTAGATTTTAAAACACCATTTAAACATTCAATGGAATTCCTAGTTATAATGTGACACTTATTATACGCTTGTTCCTTTGCATTTGTTGGATTATGAACGGGTGTCATAAGCCATGGTTCTAACGGATATCCACTATCACCTGAAATTTAACGAACATATTTAAAGTATACAAATACCTAACTATATTACAATTTAATTATTTGCAGAAAACCTGCGGTTAAAACACAACCCACGGAATACAACGAAGAATATTTGGATGAGGAAAATTATTCTAAACTTTGTATAAGATTTTTAAAAATGTGATAACAAATTTTTGTAACAAAATTGATGTGATTTAAATAAAATATAATGAATTAATAATAAATAAATAAGAATTGAATGATTCTACTTAATTGCGTTAAACAATGTTCATATATTAAATAAAAAAAAATACCAAGGAGCCAAGTATTTCGTAAAACTCGGGTTTCATACAGATTATACCAATGTTCCTTCACTAGAGATTTTCTCCAAATTGTCGCGTCGTGATTAGAACCTCCATATTTTGCATTAACATTAAGGATGTTTAAATCGCTATCGCAAACCTTCGGTTAAAAAATTTATATTTAATAAAAATAATATTACATAATCGACCCATGCTAACCAATTGTACATTAATTGAATGGTATTGATGCCGGTTCAAATATACATGCTCAATCCGTTTAATAGGTGCCAATATAGAAACGTGGGTACAATCTATACAGCCTAGAACTCCCGGAAACACAAATTTTTCATAGAACCTAAAATTATGTATATTATAAGGAATCTGATATAATATGAGCCGTTTATTTTGAAAGTGGCATAATTGAGTTTTTCCAAAAATCAAGTTAATGCTAAAATTAGTTATAATTTAGAAGTATTTCTTCATTTAAAAAAAAATGTCCAATCAATTTGACTGTTATATTGATTGGAAAGGTTTTTAAAATGGAGAGATACCGTTAAATTGTAACTAATTTTAGCATTAACTTGATTTTTGGAAAAACTCAATTATGCCACTTCCAAAATAAACGGCTCATATAGCTTGATAAAACGTATATGTATATCAAACCCCAATTTGGTTCTATTAATCTGCATTGCGGTTTTTTGGAAATTTGATATATTTTTGAGATAAGAATTTATCCATAATTGTACAAAATTCTTTTATGCTTCTGCTTACGACTGTTTGCGATACTGGTATAAGGAACACAACCCCATTTTTTCGTTGAAACCCCCTTGAATGATTGATTCCTCAACTTAAAATATCAACATATTATGAAAGTATAATAATTGATATTTACCTTCTGCTAAAAAGCTCAATGCGACTAACACTCTAAATTGATTGGGAATTTCGCCATCTTTCATGAATTGGCTTACTTCGTCACATAATTTTCGGGCCAGTTCCTGTGGCAATCTATATAAACCAATAAATTCTGGTTCGTGTACATCAAACGGATCAGATCTGTCGCGCAAACGTTTTCGTTGAATCCGTAACAGTCCTCTTCTTTCCTCTTCATCATCTTCAATGTATCGCACTAATCGTGTGCTTGCCATTTTTAATGTTTCTTTACGTAAATTAATTATTTTATTAAAATATTTATGTAATTTGTTGAAATATTATTGTTTTGTTTTCTTTTAATTTATTTCAGCGCCATATAGTAAAACACTAAAACTAACGATAAAAATTCCTATTTTTTTTCCTGAGTATGCCAGAATAAACCATAGGAAATATTGTATAGGAAAAAACTGCAATGTTTTTTAATTCCTATATAGGAAAAAAATTCCGAATTCCTATGGTAACCAGAATCGACATGCTGAAGTCTGGTAAAAAACCGATGGAACCCAAAATTTTTCAATGGAGCATTTGATTAGCCCATGTGGGCCTAAAATTATTTATTATTATATCCTGTTTTGCGTTCTAATTTCGGTGTTGGTCCGATTTTCGATTTGGGTTCTGCTAGCTTTGAATTGATAAAGCCTTTTGCATTTTCTAGATCGAGCAGAATAAAAAAAAATAAATAGGACTTTTAATTAGCCTGATATGCCCGTAAAATTTTATTTAATTATTCTGTGGGTTTTTTTTTGTTCATTTGGAGTTTATATTTCGATCGGGTTCGCAAACTTCGTACGTTATGCTTTTCCAGGTTTTTTTTGTGTAAAATAATGTAGAGAATCAATTCGGAGGAGGTGAGTAGTCGAATGGATTGATGGTGACAAGGAATAAAATGTACTTGTAGTAATAATTCCCTTTAAATCGGTCTTTCAAGGCTTGGTTATGTTCCGATAAACCCCACGCTGACCCTGAGTTTTAGCTGGCTTATAACGACCGAATCGGAACCGCTAACCTAGCAATTTCTGTAACGGAACGGCAAACAACATGGTTGTCAGTTCGTTACTGTGGCGCCCAAACTTACGGTTTTTACTTTTAATCATCAAATTATTTTTTATTACTTAGTTGTGGAAATAACTAAGTAAGTATTATTTGTTTTATTTTTTTTTCGTATTATTTTCATAACTGAGAATCAGTGACCATTGCATGTGTCATTTGATAGTAAATGTATTATTTCCGATATTTTAACGTGAGTGTAATGCTATCTTGCTTAGCAACCTTCAAATGACGTCATGCAATGATAATTAATAAACACATTCACGCATTGTACTCTCTTATTTTAGATTTTGACCACAATGTTAGTTTCTGAATGTGGTTATTAAAACAAATAATAAAGCATCTTAAAGTGCAGTTGGGTCCAGGTTATGCTGTTTTGATAAACTTCTGTGTAATTTCATTTATGATGCTTCATTATTTACATTTCATTTTATATATTCCTTTTCTCTTTCGGTATTTTTGCAAGCTATTACATGTTCTCCGCCATCATCAAATTCATTCGATTACTCACTTCAACTGTCTTCTGTTTTAAATTGAGATCAATGAGTTGTTTATTATTTAATTTTACGTTTTTTCTACGTACGGTATTTACTTAATTATTATTATATTCTTAAATTTAATTTTTGAAGGTTGAATTATAGTGGACTTGGATCCAACTTAACTCAATTATTAGATTTTTTTTTTATTTACAATCACCAATATTGCATAATTGATTTACGTTCTTATATTTTTTGTTTTGAGTTTTTATATTGATATTATCTAGAATTTTAGTGCTTCTCTGGTTCTATTTGATACCACTCACCATACGTTATTAGTTACAATTGTACTTATATTTTGTTTTTAGTTTGGGTACAATTTTTGTTTCATTTTAAGATAGGTTTGATTTATTTTGAATTCAATTAAATTTTATTTTTAATCACAATGGATGTCGAGTGCTTAGAGTTTGACGAATTTCAAATTGAATGTGACGTTCGCGATCTGAAAGGTAATCCGTTAGATGTATTAGGTCAATTGAAAGAGCGAATTTTGACTGAAAAAAAACATTCCGTCCAAGTCCCAGTCCGACCACATTCTAGTGCAAGTAAAAATCCTAAGAGGGAGATTGCACGTATTAAAACTAAAATCAAAGACTTCCGTACCCTTTTGCAAGATGCGCTTAATCTTGACAATAACGAGGGGGCTATGCAGCGCAGTCGTTTGCTCAGTCGGTTAATACATATTCAGAGCTGTTTAAATAGATTAAATTATTCCAAAACCGTGAGATCTGATGTCAAAGAACTGAAAGATAAAACAAATAAATTAATTTACATACTTGAACGTAGTTATTACTAATGAACAAATTCCGTTAGATGAGTCTAGGAACGCTCTAACCGATTTCTGTGTAGAAGATTTAGGAAGTGACCACACGTTATCTGACGATGAGAATGGCGCCCGGGTGAGATTTACGGATGACCTTGTTAAACCTGAAATAGGTAATCAGGAGCCAGAAGCGCCTCTCAATGTGCTAGCATTAGCTGAACTACCTACTCCGAATAATTCTCGGGCTTCAGTTCAAATCGAAGAAGATCTCGGAAATCGTAATCGCATTTCTCTGACATCAGAATCCACGCCAACGGAGGTGGAAACCTCCCGAAATGTCTCGACACTCTCTCGAACGGGTGAACGTGCGGCTAGTCCAACATTTATTCCACACATCGATAGGTCTTCTTCCACTAATCAGCATCGCCAAGCTACGAATAAGGGTATAGCACCAGTTAAATGGAATATAAGATTTGATGGTCTACCAACAGGAGAAAACATTAAACGTTTTTTATTCAAAGTTGAGAACCTAGCGGATCACAATTATATTCCTATGTATCAACTGGTTACCGACTTAAATTATTTATTAAAAGGTACTGCCGCCGATTATTATTGGACTCTGATTGGGAGAAATCCTGATATTACGTGGTCTCAGCTCAAATTTGCATTGCTTAAACGATTTCAAGACCGGCGTTCTGATGACGAAATTAGATGGTTGTTGGAAGCACGAAGGCAAAGGTCCCGCGAGTCATTTAATGAATTTTACATTGACATCTTAAAAATAGCTTTACAATGTGAAACACCCCTGAATGATAGGCAACTTATTAATATTATGCGACGCAACATGAGACCGGGTCTTCAGCTTCAGGATAAATTGGTTGACCACGAATTTACCCATATCGAAGATATGGTCCGTAAATGTGTTGCTTATGAAGACACGTGGGCGAGAACCGGGTTTGTTCCCGAAATGTTATGTGCAAACCGTAAATTCGTGTATGAGCTTGTTAACCATGACGTTAATCACGACGAGAATAATGTAATAAATCCCAATATCGTGCCGAATTATGGGAGTTATGAAAATGAACTATTCGAATTAAATCGGGTTATGCAGCGAAACCCAAGCTCTTCAAATGAACTAAATTGGAGTACGCATAGAAATACAAGTTCTTCAAATCAATCCAGCAAACCAATTCAGTCGTCTGCTTATCAAAACCATGGTTCACATCGTCCGTACTGTTATGGATGTGGAGAACCTGGAATTATGAAATCAAACTGTGTGCGCTGTGGAAGTCAGGGGGGAAACGAATGGCGGGAGCAGAGGACTGGCAATGTTCTGCCTCCCAGAACGAGGGTTGCCACAAATTCCAATCGAGCTCCAGTGCAATCTGTAGAAGCAGCATCCAACACGGATCCAGAGCTTGCTCTCTTGGGAGTGAAGCGAAAACATAGCATCGCCGTCGAATTTTTATCCAACAGTCCCTTATCCTGTCTCTTCTAGTACGAGCCGGCGACCGAGATTTTTTAAATATTGGGTCATTCGTCGTGACATTAGAAATTCAATCTCTGCTTCTTTAATTACGGACGATATAGATGGGAGGCCTTACGCAGATGTCCTTATTTTAACTAAACCGTATTGTGGTTTACTAGATAGCGGGGCAAATATATCAGTTTTAGGGAAAGGTTGTGAAGAATACCTAACTTGTCCTGATGTTCATTTTCGGCACATGCCCTCTCGAGTTAAAACGGCCAACGGAACTAATGAACTTATAATAGGACATATCTCGGTTCCTATCACATTCGCAGGTCAAACTCATTCGATTAAATTGCATTTAGCGCCAACTTAAGTCAAACGCTATACCTGGGAATGGATTTTTGGAACGCGTTTGGATTTAAAATTCATATTCCGAAATTAAACAAATTTGCATCATCTGTTAGTGAATTAAATTCAACCGGTAAATTAGACGAATGCCTTTTGCAACATGAACTAACGGCTCAACAACGTAATATTCTTCGTAATGTTATCACTCAATTTCCATCATTCGAATCATTGGGATTGGGCAAAACTGACTTTATTACTCACGTGATAGATGTAGGCCACGCTGAACCGATTAAGCAACGGCACTATGCCATATCACCAGCTAAGGAAAAGGAACTTTGCGATGAGTTGGATCGCATGCTTGCTCTTGGAGTGATAGAGGAGAGTTACAGCTCTTGGAGTAGTCCTGTCACTATGGTTCGGAAGGCAAATGGGAAGGCCCGATTGTGCATTGACGCTAGGAAATTGAACTCGGTCACAGTAAAAGATGCTTACCCTCTTCCTCTCATCGATGGGTTGCTCGGGCGTCCCAGGTTTATTACAAGCCTTGACTTGAAAGACGCCTTCTGGCAAATTCCATTAGATGAGGGGTCGAGGGATAAGACAGCTTTTGCTGTGCCCGGCAGACCGTTGTACCATTTCACCGTAATGCCTTTCGGGCTTTGTAATGCCCCACAAACAATGTGTCGTTTAATGCACCTCGTTATCCCAAATGAATTACAGCATCAGGTTTTTGTCTATCTAGACGACCTGTTAATTACATCCGAAACATTTGAGGAACACATTGTGTTATTAACTAAAGTGGCAGGATTATTAAAACGTGCGAACTTAACAATTAATATCCAAAAAAGTAAGTTCATGCTCCGTGAAATTAAATACTTGGGATATGTTGTTGGTGACGGAATCGTCAAAGCAGATCCGGATAAGGTTGCAGCAATTACGGGGTATCCAGCACCTAAAAATGTAAAACAGGTGCGGCGATTCTTAGGGATGGCCGGCTGGTACCGACGATTCATTAAAAAATTTTCAGAAATTGCAGCGGGACTAACCAACCTTCTGAAAAAAAATCTGAAATTCCTTTGGGACCAAGCACCAGCGCAATCGTTTAGCAAACTTAAAGAAGCCTTGTCGACCTCACCTGTATTATGTAATGCAGACTACAGTCGGCATTTTTATATACAGTGCGATGCATCAACCACCGGTATTGGAGGAGTCTTATTTCAAAAAACGGATGAAGGCGACGAGCGTCCCATTGCATATATTTCAGCCAAGTTAAATCCTGCGCAACGACGATACTCTATCACCGAACTTGAGTGCTACGCTGCAGTGGTGTCAGTAAAAAAATTCCGCCAATACGTGGAGGGATTTCCCTTCACGATCATAACAGACCATGCGAGTCTCAAGTGGTTGATGGACCAGCGCGATTTAACGGGGAGATTAGCTCGCTGGAGTTTGAAACTCCAAGCTTATAACTTTACCATAGGATATCGCAAAGGTAGTGAAAATATAGTGCCGGACGCCTTATCTAGACAGACTGCCGAAGAGTTGAATGATAATGATATGGTGAACGTTAATCTCAACATTAACTTGGACGATGCAGCTTTTAAAACTAATGAATATTTATCTCTGATCGATGCAGTTCTCGCTCAACCAAAGCATCAGGAAACTTTTCGTGTATCCAATAATAAAATATATTTCAACGTAGTTAATACTCCTTATAAAGTCGAAACTGATATTCCAGAGTGGAAATTGTTTATACCATCTAAGCTTAGAAATAATTTAATTTTTCAAGCTCATTGCCCTCCGACCGCCGCTCACATGGGTTTCCATAAAACGTTAGATATACTACAAAGGTATTATTACTGGCCCACCATGAGTAGAGATGTATCGGAGTGTCTTAAATCGTGCGTAACATGTAAGACTGTAAAAGCCCCAACTTATTCGACTCGTCCACGTATGGGGTTCTATAATCAAATCGATCGACCGTGGCAAAAATTATATATCGATTTTCTAGGGCCTTATCCACGTTCTCTTTCTGGAAATTCCTTTCTTTTCATAATTCTCGATCAATATTCAAGATTCATTTTGTTGGAACCTATGCGGGACGCAAATTCAAAAAAGGTGGTTATGTGCCTCGAAAAAAATTTTCACTTATTCTCTGTACCAGAAATCATACTAAGTGATAATGGTAAACAGTTTGTGTCAAAAGCGTTCGAAGATTTTACAAAAAAACATGGTATTAAACATATTTTCACCCCGAAATATTGTCCACAAGCGAACGCTGCCGAACGGGTTAATCGTTCAATAATTGCGGCCATACGTGCGTATATCAAACAAGAACATCGAAATTGGGACACTCATATCCACGCGATTAGTTCTGCTTTACGAAACGTCCAGCATCAAAGTACTCAGTTTTCACCTCATTATTTGGTATTTGGGCAACATCACATTGGTTACGGATCCTACTACGAGCTCCTTAGAACTTTGAATGAAATATCAGGAAGGGGGGTTGCTATTTCAAATAGTGACCGTTTATCGTTAGCCCAAGAAACAGTCCTTAAAAATCTTGAAGACTCTTACAATAGAAGTTCACATACGTATAACCTTCGCAGTCGCAATCGTAAATTTCAAATTGGTCAAACTGTGTACGCTCGAAACTTTGTACAAAGCGATAAGGCACAAAAATTTAATGCCAAATTCGCACCAAAATTTATAGTAGCAAAAATTATCAAAGCTGTTGGTTCTGTAGCTTTTGAATTAGCTGATGAAACTGGGAAATCTATGGGAGTGTACCACATTAAGGACATTAAAACTTAATTCTAGAATAATATGCCCGGCTTGTTACTGAGACCTCTTCTCTAGGGTGTGGGACGTTCCCACGATTTGTAGCGCCCACGTAAGTGTATCGCTACAAGTTGAGGGTTAAGATAATTTAAAAGTATTGATTGTAATTATGCAATAGGGAAATTTTTTATTTTGTATGCGTGATGATGATGAAAAAAAAAAAAACCTGAAAAAAAGCTCGGGCGGGTGATGATGGATCACTTCTTATTTGGTCTTGTGGTTGAATAGATTAACCATCCAGATTTGTTAAGATTATTAAATTTTCTTTTTTTTTTTTAATAAAGAAAAAAATATTAACTAAAACAAATTGTGCGATAATTAAAATAAAGTAGTTACATTGAGTGTTGGAAAAAAATTTAAAAAAAAAGGAAAACTTTGTCCTACAATCGAGTGCATTGATTATACATATACGTGTATATAAGTTAAATTTACTTTTAGTGATAATAATGTTATACCTATAATTGACTAGTATTATGCATATGGTTTTCCTTGTAAATATTGTTAAAACCGCAAATCGAATAATAAACTGTATTTTATTGTGATACCTCTATACTAAGAATATACAAGTGCTCACCTAATGGTATGGTATGAACGCTGATACAAACGTACGTGCCAATAACAAAATAAGAACGTTAATAATAACTAATTAAATTATAATACACAAAGTAACCAGGAAATTATAATAATAATAATAATAATAATAATAATAATAATAATAATAATAATAATAATAATAATAATAATACTGACATAAATACTTAAAACAATAATCAAGTTTGTACAGGGGGTAATTGCATATATATTTTGCTACCCGCTTCGATACAGCGTCGTAACGTGTGTACATGTGCTCACAAAGAAAAATCTCGTGATGTTAAATACGGAATAATAAAGTTGAGCAACTGTACTTAAATCATTACATGTACTGGGGCGGAATCATGAAATACGACCGGAAAATTTAAACGGATTTAAAAATATTTTCAAACTTATTAGATTAAAAGTATTCAAATTTACCATGATGGATGCAGACTGATGTTTAAATGCAACTTCTATAATATTTGAAGAGCAATGGCTAATCTCCTACAAAATTTTCAAAATTCATTTTTTACCGGTACAACATTTCCGTTTAAAACTGCTCGATTATGAAATAGTTGTCGAATTAAATTTTTATGTTAAACTTTCATTTATTTGAGTTTTCATACAAAATATTTACGCCAACTTTGACCATTTTTCGAATTTTTTTGTGTTTGTCCATTGAAATATTTTCTAACAATTCATTTTTTCGGTCGGATTTCATGATCTTGCCCCTGTTTACATCAAAATAATTAAATATTTCCGGAAATTTTACAATTTTGAAATACAAAAGACTTCAATGCCATCTCATAAAATGAAGTGGCGACGAACCTGGTACGAGAAATTTGAAATTCGAAATGAATTTCGAAAATCTTGTAGGAGATTAACCATTGCTCTTAAAATATTATAGAAGTTGCATTTATACATCAGTCTGCATCCATCATAGTAAATTTGAATACTTTTAATCTAATAAGTTTGAAAATATTTTTAAATCCGTTTAAATTTTTCCGGTCGTATTTCATGATTCCGCCCCTGAATATCATCGGGTGTCCGGCCGTGTTAACCAAATAGGTTAGTTAAATTTTAGTAATAAGAATTTTTATTGTAAATTTAGTTTTAAGTTTTTTTTTGTAATCTCAAACTTATTTTCTTTTCTTTTGGTGGGGGTTATAATTAAATTTCATTAGTATGTATATATATACCTATATAAATTATTTAATTTTAATTTTGTTTTTTTTCCTAATTATTAATGTAATGAATTAAAGTTAATACAAATTCAATTTTTTTTTATACAAATATACGAGTATGTATAACCCTGATATGCCCGTAAAATTTTATTTAATTATTCTGTGGGTTTTTTTTTGTTCATTTGGAGTTTATATTTCGATCGGGTTCGCAAACTTCGTACGTTATGCTTTTCCAGGTTTTTTTGTGTAAAATAATGTAGAGAATCAATTCGGAGGAGGTGAGTAGTGGATATGGAATGGATTGATGGTGACAAGGAATAAAATGTACTTGTAGTAATAATTCCCTTTAAATCGGTCTTTCAAGGCTTGGTTATGTTCCGATAAACCCCACGCCGACCCTGAGTTTTAGCTGGCTTATAACGACCGAATCGGAACCGCTAACCTAGCAATTTCGGTAACGGAACGGCAAACAACATGGTTGTCAGTTCGTTACTAAAAATAACCTTTAATTTTCCAATTGTTTTAAATCAGTTTTTGATATGGGTTCTGCTAACTTTTTCTAAAGCTAGCAGAACCCGCGTTTTAGTTGGAAGGGATGGAGCTCAAATTTTTTTAATTCGGCATTTAATTAGCCTATAATAAGCCTATAATTATCCATACTATGTTGTAGTGTTCTGCTGTATGGGTTCTGCTAGCTTAAGGGACGTGATTAATTGGAATTTGGGAAATTTTCTAGAGACAGCACTTAGAAATCAGTTCGTATGTGGCCTTCGGGATGAATGTGCAAGGAATAGATTGTAGGAAACAGCGGATTTAAGATTCGTAAAGCCGGTAGAAGTAGCCGCACAAAAATTTAAATCTTCAGGTGTTGTGAATGTAAATGCGATTCATTCGGAAAAGATAAAAAAGAAGGTAAGCGCTACCAACACAAATTCAAAAAAAAATCAAAATAGTCATAACACAGGTATACAAAATAAAAGTTTCATAACAAAAAATAGTGAGGTTAGAAAAGTAAATTGTTTTAGGTGTGGGGGACCTCACTATTCAAATAGTTGTCAGCATGTTCGGAGCAGTTGTTTGTTTTGTAAAAAAATAAGTCATATTCAAAAAGTGTGTAATAAATTAAAAAGTAATACCAATTGCCTCGAACAGGCTGATAAAATTGAATGGTATGTTGCTAATGTTACGGAAAAGAGTAGTTCTTATGTAAATCGGTTAAGTCAAAATAAAATGTGGATTGACATCAAAATAAATGATGTACCAGTTCAAATGGAGCTGGACACAGGTTCGCCTGTTTTAATTATGTCAAGTACCGAATTTTATGAAAAATTTCCAAATTGTAAATTAAAAGAAAATAATTTAAAGTTAAATTCAGACAGTAATCATAAGTTAAATATTCTTGGATTGATTGAACTGAGGGTTGAATTCGAAGATAGTTCAAAATGGTTAGATTTATATGTGGTTGAAGGTGAAAAACTAGGGTTGTTCCTCAGGAGACAGTGGATTAGGATATTTTCGTTTAAAAAATTTGCGAATATTTGGAGTGAAGTAAATTCAATTTCTTTGGAAAAAAATTCGGATGACACTCAACGAGAACTAAATAAATTAATGGAATCTTATCATTATTTGTTCGATGATAGTTAGTAAATAAATGAGACACGAATTTTCATCAAAGCTCGCCAAATTCTATTTTCCATAAGAGAGCGAGTAGAACAGCAAATTAAACGTTTAGAAGATAAAAGAGTGTTCATTAAAGTAGAAAATAGCGAATATGCAACTCCAATAGTACCTGTCATGAAACCAGATGGCAGCGTTCGAATCTGTTGCGATTTTAAAGTCACAATCAACCCGCTTCTTGCAACCGATGAACATCCACTTCCGTCAACCGATGAATTATTTGAGAACTTAGCGACGGGTGATAAATTTTCAAAGTTAGACCTTTGTAATGCATACTTAAAATGGAAAGTACATGAGGATTTCCAATACTTACCAACTTTGAGTAAGCACAAACGATTGTATAAGTATACTCGTATGTTATAAGTGAAAGCTCGAAATGACGAGATTCATCTTCAGAGATTAGAAGAAATTTTCAAACGACTATCTGAATGCGGATTAAAAATAAATCTGAGTAGGACAGAATTTTTAGAAAAAGTGTTCCAGATTTATCTGCCACACGTATGTAGTATTATGCAATATTATTTCAAGGTTTTAATTACAAAATAAAATATAAAGACTCCAAATCAAATGCAAATGCAGATGCGTTTTCACGGTTTCGGTCAAAGTTTCTGTTGGGGGCTAGAATTCGATAAGGATGTAGAAAATTTTGTAAAAAATTGAGAATCGAGTTGCAAAAACAAATACAATCCAGTATCAGTTGCCAGAAAAAATCATGGAGATGATTTCATGGAGGCAAATGGAATCATTCACGCAACAAACGGTCAAGTTGGAAGATATGAGCAAACTTTAATCTTGTTTTTTTGTTTCTTGATCATTAAATCCAAATAAAAAGATCTTCAATTTAATTTACTTCAAATATTAACACAATACCGTATTACACCACATCCAGTAACGCACATTTCTCCGGCTGATGTAATTTTCAATTATCTTATGCGATCAAGATTTTCATTAATGAAATCGGATGAAAATGTAAAAATGCAACTAAGATTGTGAAATATCAAGAAAATGAAATGAAAATTGGGTAATGTACAGAGACAAGAAGAGAAATTAGATTATCAAATAAAACTAGACAATGGTAAAAATTGAAAAAGACATTCGGATCAAGTAAGAGGAATAAGAAATTAAGTGACGGATAAAGAAGATCAATTACCACTGGATGACCAAATTATTCAAAGCTCATCAAAATGTTCGCAAAATGTAAAACGGGGTAGTGATAATGGGACAGAATTCAAAAATGGTATACTTTACCAGATTCCAATGAAATTGAAACCACAAATCAATCACCAATTGAATCAGTATTTGAATTTTCAAAAAATCACTTAAATGAATCCAAAATACTAAAACAAAATAATGGAAGCAATTATGAAGTGCGAAGAGGTACAAGAATTCGGAAACCTATTGTTAAATTAAATTTATAAATTAATATGTATACTAAGTTTACGACCGTTATGAATATAGTAGATTACATCGGGAAATCGGGGAAATATTAGTTACTCTGCTAGCACTCCTCCCTCTATAAAAAATAACAATAATGATGAAATGAAGTCACTTCCTGTATTACTCTTGGGTAAATAAAATGTAAGGTGAAACAAAAGAATTAAATCAAAAGTAATTTCGGGTGGTGGTCTCATATTGCATACGAATTACTGCCTTACACCAACAAGCAACTTAATCATAATCTATATCGGAAAGATAAATGTCTTAAAGAACGGATATCTTTCGGTATATCAACCAACCAATTAATTAAATGATCGTGCAATCATCTCTTCACTGTGTAATTCACAATATTGCAAACCAATATTATAATAGTATACATATCACAAACATAACATCTCGCAAACTCATCGCTAACTTATAATTCATGACTCTGTATGTGTAAAGGCAAACGGAGTAAATGCATCAACAGATGTACATATACACGCAAGACGGAAACAACACGGCTACCCAATGTACCCGAGGACGCATGTGACCGGTGTTTTTCTCCGTTTTTCCCCTTTACGAAGAAAATGAAGTAAAAGATCGGTCGCATGCGTCCTCATGTGCGGAATGCGGATTAGCAGGACGAGCATTACAAATAAAACGAAAACGAAAGCAACACGACAAATATGAAACCAAAGCAAAAACGAACCAATTTATTTAATAAAAAGAAATTTCATTTTTCAATCAGTATTCAGTTCGTTTCCACTTAGCCGCTCAAGCCAGACATCGCTTGTAGCACCGCCATACTACCATGCCGCACATAGGAACATAAAAATTAAATTTAATTAATATTAAATAAATTTATAAAATTAATAATAAGTGTTTGTCTCGTTGCTTCAGTAAAATTGAATGGCCATTAGAAAAGTAAAATTCTACCATTTGGTCCGTTGCTCGTTCGTGTAATTGTGCATGTTGGTGTATCACGGTTCGATGTTTAAAATCTGAAATTAAAAATAAAATATAATACTAAACAAAAAAGTTATTTTATTTTTATATGGAAGCGTGACTTTTGGCCCACCGCAGGTATAATAATTTTCCACTGTAACTGTTTTTGATGGATTCGAATAAATATTAAACGCTCTGTTTCAATTTTATCATATTGATCCACTAAACACTGATTGAAAAATTCACGAAGCGATGCAATTGGGGATTTTCATTGCACGAAACTGAAGTGAATAGCTGTAATTTCGCAGAGCAGATATTTTCTTATTATAATTTGAAAGAAACAGTAGGATCAACAGTCTCCGCGATAAAATGAGATTAGGTGTTTAGGGCATCATAAAAACGATGTGCCCGCTATTTATTTGAATATAATCATCATACATATATTTGTTTATTTATAAATGATGCATACAGTAACTACAATCGGCACAACAAAACAGTTGGTAAAAAAAGATTATATAACCGTTTCTCAAATGAATCTCTCGACAATTGATAATCAAAAGCTTCGTAGACCTTGTTAAATATCCGCGATACCCTCGAAATTGGATCAGAACGACCGTAGTTGGACCGTAGTTGTTGATCGACCGCTCGGTCGATGAATAAAGCTTCATCGCATTGACGTAACCGACGTTCGGGAGCATACAAGTTGATACGTGCTAGTAACTCGATACAATCGACACCGGAATTAATGATATCACATCTCGCTACATCTCGGCGATTATCTAAACGTTGCAGTTTCAAAAGATTGTATCGATTCTGATAAGGCGGAAGAACATAATCCACGGCACACATGGATGGTAAACGTCGTAGCGCGAACAAAATAAACTGTGTCAGGATACTCTCAATCCCCTGAGAATGACATTGGTATGAGGGTGACCAAACAGAAGATCTATACTGTTTTATGTTTATTAATAACAGTTAATATATTTTAGATTATGTTCTTTATTCATGTCTTTCATTCTACATGTGTTCTTTATCATCTCGCGGATTGATGTTGACAGTCCTTTTCCCTACATACCGTTCGTACAGTCCGTCACGTAAGTCTATCTACAACATCCTCCCTCTTTTACATTTCAACAATCTGTCCTGTTTATAGATCAAATTATATAAAACAAAATTTAAATTATAATTGGTTTAACTTCCCTCCGAGGACGATTTAAAGAAGTCTGTTGTATTTCCATATTGATCACCAATGATGGTTCTTCAACTTCAGGAGACATTTGTTAATTACTTTCATCTACTGTATCTCCTTCGGCCTTCCGAGAAGAGTCCGAAATGCTATTTGCTGAACAGCCTGGAAGCAGTAGTTTGGAAACCGAAGTTGATTGCTTATGATCTTCAGAATGGTGTGGTTTAATATTCACACGATCTCGGCGATAAGCAGATCCATTCACATTAACTACGAACGATCTGTTTGGACTACGACAGGCTGTCCTACTTCAAGAAGTGGTAACTGTTTTGTTTTTTCTTATCGTAATGATACTTATTTATTTGTTGTTGATTTATTATTTTATCTGAAACATTTGGAACGACTTCTGGTTGAAGATTTTTGATGGTTGATAGAATTCCGGTGCGTGTTTTTCTTGCAAACAGTCGTTGAACAGGGCTGGAACCTATTTTGTTGGGAATATTCCGAAAATGTAATAGAGCATACCAAAAGTCTTCTCCTGTTTCATTTGATTTTTTTATGATTCGTTTTGCGATTTTAACCGCGGCTTCTGCTTTGCCGTTAGCCTGTTGATGGTAAGGCGCGGATGTTATATGTGAAAAGCCCCATTTTTTTTTTAAAATTCTCTGAATTCATTTGATAGAAAATTTGTTCCATTATCTGTTAGTACCGTCTCTGGAATGCCATGTCGACTGAAATTTATTTTTATTGTCGAGTTTGGTTTCAAATGGTCGGCGATTGAACGTCGAAGGAGAAAGACGTGTTTGTCTTTCTTCGTGTTAAACAAAAAATAATAAATAAAATTAAATATATGTTGTGTAGTTTTTGTTTTAATATATAATAAATAATAAATAAAATTATAATATAATAATAAATAATGAAAGTGATTAGTGAATTGGATGTGTATTATTTATACATGAAGACGTACCTATGTACAGTCGGTGAATTAGAGAATTAGTATTAACATTCAGTTTAATGTGAAAATGTGCTAAAATAAATAAAAGTGGTTTATAATACAAATTTGTTTGTTTATTTACTTTTAATATTAGAGAAGTGCTATTAACGTGTAATTAAAGTGTGGTGTCCAGCAGAAGAAATGTTTTATATACATAGACCGTGTTGAAGTATTTATAACGGGATATATTTCTATGCGAAGTATATTTCGTTTTAATTTTTCGATATCTGGATATGTATATGTATGCATATGGAAGCGCAATTCAGAGAAGTTTCCTTTTAATATATTTTTTATTTACATAAAATGTATATATTTATGTGTCTGTATATGTGTGTGGATGGGGATGTAAATACAGTGAGGCTTCTGTAAGTCGAAGTATTCCTTAAATCTAATTTCGATTTATGGTAGGAACATTTTTCGGTACATTTCCTGTTCATAAGTATATAATATACATATATAATATCTATGTATACGTGTGTATATACTCGGGGAATTCGAGCGAAATTGGTTTTTCATCTATTTTACTCAAATTTTCGCTATCTCAAGCAAATTATTTTGGCAAATAATGGCTCGACTTATAGAAGTTGTACTGTATGTTAACTAGGAAGAATTAAAGGTGTTTGTGTGTGTATGGATATTGTTTATATGGAAATTATAAATTTCTTTTTGAAGCTATCTTCGTTCTCTCTGCGTTTTGTATTTACACACAACGATAATAGTCTTATCACTGCGTGTATGTATACGGCCAAGTAGAAGAAAAATAAAAAAAATACGGTTTATATGTATGCAGGCCCAAATAATGTAAACACGAAAAAACACTTTCATACGAATGCTATGAAAATTTTCTGTTCAATATTTTTTTTTTGACTTTATTTATCTATATCTCGTAATTGCGGCAAAAAATTAAATTTTCATTCCCCTGAGCACGAACTTTGTTTATTTTTCATTATTTTTGGTAAATTGTTTTTTAATTTTAAGGTAGATTTCATTTAGAATTTTACCATTTTCCAGCATGCTGCCGTTTATTTGTTGAACGTAGTATAACATACGATTCAAAGTTTGTGTGTATGGAAGAAGAGTATTCAACAATCACTGCGTTTATGTAAAAACATAGGCACTATGGTTGATTGTTGAATACTCTTCTTGCATACACACATACTTTGAATCGTGTGTTATACGACGTTCAACAAATAAAAGGCAGCATGCCGGAAAATGGTAAAATTCTAAATGAAATCTACCTTAAAATTAAAAAACAATTTACCAAAAATAATGAAAAATAAACAAAGTTCGTGCTCAGGGGAATGAAAATTTAATTTTTTGCCGCAATTACGAGATATAGATAAATAAAGTCAAAAAAAAAATATTGAACAGAAAATTTTCATAGCATTCGTATGAAAGTGTTTTTTCGTGTTTACATTATTTGGGCCTGCATACATACAAAGCGTATATCCCTTTAGTGATTTACTAACACAATTGTGCGAGTAGGGCAAAAGTACCATGTCAAAAATATAGTTTTGTATGTTTTTTGAACCAACTTACACATTTGTGAATTCTTTTTTAACTTATTTTCGTCCGAAAAAAAACACAATATCGTTACAAACAATTGTGTTGCTTTTACTACAATAAAGCGAAATTTTTTATCAACAACGCCATTACATACTATGGTTTTTTAGTCACACATTTGTGTGGGTTGGACTAAAACTGAGCCAATTTTTTTGTTTTCTTGGTTGAAAAAGGGATATAATGAAAGACGGCCGTATACACATACATAGGCACTGGTCTTATCTATTTTGTTTGCAAAGGATATGTATGTATGGTATCATGGTATGCATGGTAAAGGTTGATTTGTGTTGTCGGCGCGGCTCAGCACAGTCATGCATCGTCTAATGCATCAACAATTTATATTATCAGCTCGGTTCAGCTCATATATTGGGTTCGTATTTATTCCGGTGTGCGTTCTTGTCTATCATTCTACGAATATTTGAGTTGTATTTATTTATTTTATTTGTATGTATTTTGATTTTCTTTCGTATCTATTCGTATTCAAATATTCTTTTTGGATTATACGATATGCGCTGTACTGTACCGCACTGAGATGCACTTATAATATAAATACTCTCATAGTAAATGCATGTAACAATATTTTTTTGGTATGAGATGTGCTGTGCCGTGCCGATAGTACAAATCGACCTTAAAAGAAACGAAGGTGGAATATTCCCATATTTCATTTTCGTCGTTTTGTGCGCATTACGTCAAATGTGGACAAAAACACTTTTTGATGGTTTGATAAAGACGTTTAACTAAACACTTTTTGATGGTTTACCCTTTATATTTCATTCTATGGTCGTAATATTTGAGAAAAGAATCTGCCGAGATATATTTTTCAAGTCGACGGAAAAAAGGGGATATAATAATTATGAGTATATAACATAAATCTATAAAATTGTTAATACATAAGTTTACTAATAAAATATTAAGTGGGTACCTCTCTGTAGCTTTTATTCTTCTGCTTCTAAAATATTCGTGTTCTTAAGAATTCATTTAATTAAATACATTATGCACTTTAAATTACAAATTAAAATTAAATCTCGATTTTATTTCATTTGTTATTTTATGTTTTCCGTTAGTTAAAAAACGAAGTGTTAATTTCTGTCTTTAACAGATATATGTATTTGATGGGTTTTTCTACAAATTGGAGAAGGCCCCAATTTCTTAGTTGATGTGGATTTGGAGATTGTTAAATGATTTATTTAAGTAAAAAATTGTTTGATTTTAACTGAAAATCAGAAAATAATTAATAATTATAATTAAAAATTTCTTCAACTATACTTATCAAACTTAAATGAGCTTTTTGTTTGAAAAAATGCGTTTTTTATCCATTTGTTTAGGAAAATAATAAAAAACGTTTCTTGTCCACATTGACGTCACATTAACATGCTCAATGTTGCACCTTCTTGTCTATACATCGTGTATGGTATGGGCAATGCCTCCTAAACTACAGGCCTCTTACTACTCTCATTTTTCTCACATGACGACAAGTTATGTCTAAACCGAGATTGCGCAATAATAATATTAAGATATTTTTCACTAACAAAACAACTAGAGAAAGCAACAAAAACGTCGACATAGCATGTCGTTATCATTTGGTGTAAGCGGCCTGTAGTTGGGAGGCATTGGTATAGGTATGGATATATTTCTATAGATGTTTGATCGGTTATATATATATGTATATATGTGTATGTTATACATATACATATATGATTGATTATTTTTATTTACAATTATTTTAATATTTTAATAATTAATCTGATATTTTATTATATTAATATTATTTAATATATATACGAGTACTATATGATTATGTATGTTTGTATTTTGCTTTTCCTGTATGCATTGTGTGGGACGAGTGGCCATAATGTTTCATCTATTAAAGCGCAGTAAAATCATTTTATTTATTAGAGTTAGATAAGTATATTCGAAGATTATTGTATGTTGCTTCCGTCATTGTTTAATGTAGCCTGCGGCCCCATTCCTAAATGCGGTGCGGGGGCGGGGGTGCAGGATTCATATTTGAATTGAATCAGATTCGTACGATTCTTATTTAAAATTGAATGAGAATCTTGTACGTTCGTTTTCGTGTCGTATTCAGGAGTAGGGCCGCTGGTTTTTGTAAATTTACTTGTATAACAACATTATAGAGTGGAGAGATGATTGAGGTGAGCTCATTTCAGCTTGATTGAATGACAGCTTTTGTTGTTTTATTGTATTTATTCATTTACTTGATTTTTTAAATATTATACAGATGTTTATAATAAATTATATCACATTATTCTATATTATCATTTATTAGTTTATTATCTTATTTGATTATTTTAAAATTTTTTATAATGAATTTTGTAACGTGAATCCAAATGAACTGCATAAATTTGTTAAAACTATGGTTTGTAAATGGGCATACCCAGAGTAGAGTAATTTTTCGTTATTCATTTACATTTTGGGGATTTCGAATTAAGGGTATGGGAAATTGAACGGAATTCAATCTGATAGAGGATTTTTATAAATCGGCGGCTTGAACTAATGTCTGTAAGTCTACTATAATATCGTCCTGTGCGGGTTTAATGTGCTCGATAGCAACTCTAACTTGTGCATCTAATCTCATCCAATGTTGCAGGCAGCCCCAATGGAAAATGTCGTCTTCCTCTGCTATGGCTGGTGATTGCACCTCTGTTAGTTTTAAGATATCAAACCAATTAGAGATTGGAATGTACCGCCATCTATTCTGACTAGTATCTCGCCGATATTGTTTTATATATGAATAGTTCCTCGCATCCGTTCATTTTGTTTATAGCATAGGCCTGGGGATTTTGCGAATATATGTTCTGTATTGAATGTTCCATGATATCTTATGATATAGGTTAATACTAACAAGTAATTTTTGTGGATCTCTTCTGAACTAAGGTGTGCATTTAAGTTCACCAATAGAACAATATAGCGTGACTTAGGATAGCGTTCTACCATTGACAAATTTAGTGCTCGGTGGCGCTGGAGCTTTTGACCATATTTGTTTCTTATTTACCACAAAAGTTAATATTCCATTGATTTAGATTGATGTCAATATTGTTACGTTTGTGCTCACTGCTGAGTCTACGAGCATTCCAGATCTCAAAGCATAGTGAGGAGGAGGCTGATCTTGTTTTACTCACAACACATTTTGGGTGTTGTAGCGGATTTGTGGCATTGACTACAAATCTGCTACAATATTTAAAATGTATCACTTTAAACCCGATATTTTTTATTTCTTTTTTTTAACTTTTCGTTAAATTTTTAGAAAACCAAGAAAAAGAGCGAATGACTTCCATGGAAATACAGTACGGCTTCAAACCTTAAATATGATATTCCAATATTTATGTTTTTGCAGCTGTCTTGTTTTCGTTTAGTTCCACAAATACTATATGTGCTTGTTGGTTTTTAGTGTTATAGAATATAGAAGTATTAATCCAATCTTTATGGTAGAAATCTTTTCCGTTATATAGCGGAGGTCCAATTTTTATGGCAGTAGTAATTCATGTCCATTTAGCGAGGGTTAATATTAAGCGGTATGTGGCGTATTCCAATTTCAGTTGCTGAGGTAGATGGTTTAATAAAGCGGTATAGTATATCGAGATATAGCATTATTTTTATGTGAATATTGAGTCTAAATGACCGTTTTTTCAACGAAAGCTTTTTATTTTGGATTAACGTTTTAAATTTCATTTATTCACTATTCTAATTTCTAAAATTATTTTCTAGGTATAATTTATATTATTTAATTATTAAATATTTAATTTATTAATTTCAGGCAGATTATCAGATATGTTACTATGGGATCATGAAATTCTACTTCTAATTAGCTTAGTTTACATTAATGACATTAGTCCTATAATAAGTGAATATTGAATGTCGTCAGCGGGGAGTGCGGAATGGATGGAGCCGGAGTAGTGGATTTTCGAGACGCGCTTAGAGCGTTCTTGCTATCGTCTTTGCGGCTGGATGGTTTGTGTTTTTGATTAAGATTTTCTTAAAACTTAGCCTGTTTTGGGAGGGTGTCTTGGGGGTTTGCGGTTTTGAACTTGTTAATTCTGCGTTTCTCGCTGGCGATTGAATGTTCGCATGTGGTATAAATTAATTGCTCATTGCGTAGTTATAAATTGTATTATCTTTGTGTTATTAACTATCGTCTTTATTTAGGTGTATGTAATCGGGCCGATTCAATCATAAATTCTGTTTAGGAAGTCGAAAATTATTAATATAGTATTCAATTTCAGGTTATTTCCAGATACATGGGAAATAATAACATTTTTCTTAGGTTGCGGTTTTAAAGAAGCAATTATTGATGACCAACACCATCAATATCCATTTAACCTATTAAACCTTTATCCTTCCCCAAGTAGATTAGTTTTGTGCTGTCTTTGTGTTACTAACTATCGGCTATACCTAGGTGTCTGTAACCGGGCCGATTCTGTCCCACTTAACTTACCTATCCAATCCTTCGGTTTTGTTATGTGTAAAAAAGAGTGTACGGTGGGCCCGGCGTCACCCGGGAACTCCTGTGTAAGAACTTGGTCGTACATTCAGAATCAATCAATCAATCAATTGTCGAGTTTGGTTTCAAATCATCTAACTTCTTTATTTAAAAAAAATCTGAATAATGGTCGACGGTTATTAGAAATTTGTGCGCCTTACCTCTGATATGTTCGAAGAAAACATCCATTGATACTATTTGGAATGGATAGTTTGGAACTTCATGTGTAAGCATTGGAGGCTTTATTTGAGAATGGGAATATTTCACACATATGTAACAATCTTTCACTTTATCTTTTATTTCGGATGTCATTCTCGGCCAAAATATGCTTTGCTTAGCAAGATTTACTGTTGCTTCGATGCCATTATGACTGATATGTATACCTTTTCAACCATTAATCCACAAAGACTATACGGAATCACGACTTTATCATTCCGTAGAAGTAACCATTCTCCTCGTATTTGAATTTATGATAAATTTTTATATCATCGGGTATATCGCGTATATTTTTTGGCCACTTGTTTATTAATGTAAATATCTTTTGAAAACTTAAATCTTTTGCCGTTTCTTCTCTAATGATGTTGAGAACACCTGTTGAGATAGATTGCTAATTATTTTGACCATTTGTACCAGTCTTTCGGCATCTGATACTTGAGCTACATCTATTCGGCATATATTAGATTTCGACAAAATATTTATTTGTTGGTTTTCATCAGGATTCATAATTTGCTCTTGATAGGGAATCTGCAATAATGTTGTTTTTACCTTCTATGAACTCAAGTTTCAAAGAATAAGGCTACAGTATCATACGCATTAATTGCAGTCTCTTTGGTGATTTAAGTAGCGTTTTATTGAATATATTTATTAATGACTTATGATCCGTTCTGACTATGCAAGTATGACCAACAATCATCTGGTCGAATCTGATACACGCGAAAACGATCGCGGGCAGTTCTTTTTCTCTCTGTGTATAGTTTCTTTCTGTAGCCGTTAGAGTTCTGGAAGCATAACAGATAACCTTGTCTTTCTGATCTTCCTCCAACTGTGTCCACTTCCATGGAGTGTTTTCATGGATAAGTTAACATAATGGTGTAAACTGGATACATCAAATCTCTTATATATTTGGATAAATAGTTAACCATACCAATAAATCTTTGTAGGTCATTTTTATTTGAAGGTGATTTCATATTTCTGATCGCCATAATTTTAGATTCATCGGCTTTTAAACCTTAACCACTTAACACGTGTCCAAAGAACTTCACTGATGATTGACACAAAATGAGTTTTGGTTTGTTTAACTTAACGTTGTTTTTCTGGAGGCGTATGAATAAATTTTCGAGATTTCTGTCATACTCGACTGTTGCTTCTACGACTGTATTTCCTTGTATTTCCAAATATTAATTAATCGTCTGCGAGAACCTCTACGCCTGGAAGATCATGTACAAGCTGGTATATTTTCATGTGGAAAATTTCTGGTGCCGATGTAATACCAAATGGCGTCCTTAACCATTTATATCTTCCGAATGGTGTCCAAAAGCATGTTAAGTTGCTACTCGCCCCCGATAGTTGCACTTGCCAAAATCCTTTTTTAGCGTCGCAGGTGGAAAATACTTTAGCTTTGCCTAATTCCGGTAGGACTTCATCAATTGTCGTGAACTGATAGTTGTGTCTTTTCAAAGCTTTGTTCAACGGTATAGGATCTAAACATATTCGATAAGAATTGTTACGTTGAACTATTAAAATGTTACTAACCCAATCAGTGTGATGCTCTACACGTTCAATTATCCCATCATCAACCAAACCATCTAACTCAGTCTTTAAACGATGACGATACATCACTGGAATACGGCGCGCATGTTGAATGACGGGCTTAATGCTTTCGTCAATCTCCAACTCTACTTCGCCGGTTATATTGTTTCATATCCTTCAAATATATCTGAATATTTCTTCACTATTCGCTCCGCATTCGCTTTTGACCTATGAATGTCTGCAGTTCTTTCCACTGTAGTAGTTGATACCGATTCAATGAGGTAATCAGCTACCGATGGTACTGGAAAATTCTTCACCTCAGAACTATATGCAATCAGTTTAAGAGCTGAACAAGCGTTTGAAGATAATAATGGTTGGTGGTTACGTTTTATGATTTGAAAAACTATAGAAACTGTTCGGTTATCGATTTTACATGGAATATGCACCTCTCCAATTGATGGTATAGGATTTCCATTGAAATCTAACAATTCTTGTTGTGTTGGAAAAGAGTTTTGGGTTAAGTTCATTCATGAGCTTAGAATATTGTTGCCAGCCCATGAAACACGCGTTAGATCCTGTATCCAGCATGCATTCGACGTTTTTCCAAACTGAATTAAATTTTAAATTCAAAATTGTCGTAACTTTATTTTTTCTGAATGATGTCGTCACTTTGCATTTTTTGAAGCTTTCAACACTCGATCTGAACTGTTCTTCCTCTTCATCGCAGTCAATTTGGTTAACTTTATACACCGAAGAATTGTTGGATTTTTATCCGATTCTTTATTTCTACGTCTACAGCACGAATCAAAATGGTGCTTATATTAGCATATGTCACAAATATGGCCCAAGGCTGACAACATCCTTTTTCAAACTTGTGTTTCGAACCACGACATTTTTTAAGAAAGTTACTTGAAACTGCTTGCCCCCTTGTGTTCGAAATTTTAGTTACTGGAACATCCGTTTGTATATTGGTTTCTGACGTCATATTTTTTACTCTGCACTGAGTAGCTTCGCTGATTCTACCTGTGTCAATGGCATGTTGTAAAGTCAATTCACTTTTTTCCATTAATTTGTTCATCACTGACCCATTTCGAATGCCGACAATGATGCGATCCCTCAGCAACTCGACTGACATGTTCGTCGGATAGTTACATAATTTAATGAGTCGTTTTATCCGAATGAGGTAAGTGTCGAAGCTCTTATTCTCCATTTGATAAGACGTATTGAAAATATATCTATCGTATATCACATTTGAATTGGCAATTAAATACTTTTGAATTGCCGCGAGAGCAATAATATCCGACTCTTTGTCAGCGTCTGTCAAACCAAATTCCATGAATTTTTCTTTGGCTTTAACACCAATCGCGGAAAGCATTCCTATTCGGTACGAATCCCTATCCGATAGACAACCTCCTTAAAAAAGAGACAAAATTTGTCTGGGCATTAAGGCGAAAATGCTTTCGTGTTTTTCCTTATGGTATCTGAGAAAACTAAATCAAACATTTTAATAAATTTGTAACCCGAATATCGCCTACATTTACAGAAATAGTACTAACACATTCAATATTTTACTTCAATCGCAACTTAGTTTACGCATCCACTCGCGTCATAACAATGCATGTCGATTTGTCTTTACAATATATAATGGTAAATGTATATAATTTCCGGCATCTTTTACATGAGTGTCTATAACTCCTACAAAATCAAGACTATTTCCACAATACGTCACCAAGCCGATATCCGTGGACCGAATCTCCAACCAATGAAAAGATTTACACTTTCCTTTCAAACTGATATTTGAAACTTCCTGGGTAAACCTCAAACCTAATTTCTAACGAGCTTACTTTTATATCCCATACCAGCCATACTTTTGAATCATTTACATTAAAATTATCAATTTTAAAAACCAAAAAATCATTTACTTTAATTTCCGATTTATCACTTGACACACATCTGCAACAACTCCAATTATTCTCCTTAGAACTAATTTTATTTTGACTGAATTTGCTAAATTTACTGTATTTGGATTTATATGTAATTGTGCTCCATCCTTCGATGACAATTCCAATGGTCACAAGTTTTTAAGTTTCAAAATTAATTTCCAATAATTAAAAAACTTAATTCTCACAATAGAATTCCTTCTTTCTTTCTAGAACTCTTTATTACTACTGAAAACATAATTCAATCCTGGTTGCTATATTCATGAGTTTATATGTGCCTACTTGTATAAATAATTTAATATAAATATATAACCTTACAGCTCGGCTATCCTGACCAATTCAGCGACCTCGCTGACATATTACACATTATAATTAATTCCTGTATACTTATACACACATTTACATTTTTTATAAATTTTAACACAATTACTAAACCTTAATTGTTTAATTGAATCTCAATTTAAGTCACATTCTGATCATTATTTTTTTAACATTAAATAATTACATTAAATACTACGAATGTCTCAATAAAACATTAGATTCACATACGTTTTGGAAGTTTTTTTTTTTTAATCTAAATATTCTGTTTCGTATTCTGACTCTAGATATTCAATACTATCATATTCTACTTCTTCGTCATCTTCTAAATGTTTGTAGTTTAAACGGTTTCCCTTCTGTATTTTGTCCTGTAAATTATTAAATTTTTGAGTATAACCGCATATTTCTAGAATCAAATATACCTTCAAACTTTCGACCGGAAACCTGATAACCATCAATATCTTTAACCAAATACCGATCCTTATCCAACACTTTACATATTCTATACGGTCCCTTAAACTTAGCCCTCAATTTGCCGTTAACACCTACTATCGGATTTTCCCGCAGCATCACTAAATTTCCTTCCTCGTATTTTACAGAGTTATGAACCTTTTTATCATAATACTTTTTATTATATTCTTGTTGCCGTTCCATAGAGATCCTCGCTCTATTCCTAGCTTCCGAAACATTCCTATCCTTTTCATCTAAACACCTACCATCTATATCTGTCATGCACGAATTTCTTTGCAATATACCGAACAATACTTTAGAATGTATGTACTTCGTTGATCGCTTTGTTCAACGTATTATTCAGTATGTATTCCGCGTTTTCTATAACCTTGTCCCACGGTCCTTCACTCTCATGTGTCAGTTTCGCTAACAACGGTACTAACACTCTGTTGTAACGCTCAACCTGACCATTCGAATTGGGGGATGCTGTAGCAATCTTTACATGAACTGTCCCCTTTTCTTTAACAAATTTCTCAAATTATTTTGACGTAAACGCAGTTCCCCTATCAGATACTATACGCTTTGGTACACTATAATAACTAAAGTAAGTCAATAAATGCTTACATACCGCCGCTGTGTTCGTTGTTCTGGTTGGAAATAGCTTAATATACTTGATAAGTGCGTCCACAGCCAGTAAAACATACTTATTTTTCTTTTTCGTATTTTCCAGAGGTCCCAAATGATCTATATGCAACGTTTCAAACGGGCAATTTCCCTTATCTATTGAATGTAACAACGCTTTTTTAGTTACAGGTTTTGGGTTGTATGCTATACATACTTTGCACTCATTAATATGTTGCTTTATACGTTCCTTCATTTTCTCAAAATAAAATTGTCATCTTATTAATTCACAGTTTTTATCACTTCCCATATGTCCCATATTATCATGATATTTATATATAAGTGACCTAACCATACCTTCTGGAACCAGTAGTTGCAATCTACTTCCCTCTTTTCTATATACTATACCGTCTCTCAACTCATATCCCTTTAACTTTTGATTCAATATTCGTAGTTTTGTTGTCTGGATATTTTCATCCTCAAGCTGTCTAATATATATTTTTTCCAAAAACAAATCCTTCTCTTCTGTTTTTATACAATAAACTTGTGCTCTACTTAGTGCGTCTACATGTTTCATTTTATCGCCTGCTCTATGTACTAAATACTTCAAAATTAAAGTCTTCCCCGGTAAACCAGTAAGTCGAAAATGTTCAAAATGTTAGTCGTATGACTGTGGTTGTTGTTGAAGTTATTAATCTGACTTCTGTGCCTTTTCATTGTATGTATATCTATAAGGAGCGCAAATGTACAATTTGTGTTTTAGTCTTTAATGTTATACGTATAACTAAAACGGAAGTCATTTTATGAAATTCCGACTTGGAAGTCAATCGTACCAGAAGATTAAATAACTTTTTTAGAATTCCGGCTTGCAATTTAATCATTTGACATTCAAAGACGCTAGTTACAGAACTTTGGCTTGGGCGTTCATTAAATGTCCATGTTTGATACTGGATTACAGAATACTGACATAATCGACATATTATTCGATGAACTCAAAAGTGATCTACCAAAAATTTGACTTTAATGTTCAATACTAAGGATGGATATTAAAGTCAGATACAAATAAAATAATAACTAATCTGAATATTGATTTTCGGGACAGCCATATGACAGAAATCGAAGTAAATTATAATTCACTGACATAATCGCCCTATCGTTCGATGAATTCCGAGATTAGGTTCACGGAATTGGGTTGATGGTTAGTAGTACGATTGAACATTAAAGTCAAATTCAGAAAACTGTAAAAATATGCTGAACTTTGACTTCGGGGTCGGTCATATGACAATAGTTAATGTTAATTACAGATGTACCAATCATTCGATCGGCTTAAAAGCTCGTTACACAAATTTGACTATGAAGTCAGAAGTATTGTTAAATATTAAAGTCAAACACATAAGTTCGAACGTGAAAGACGGAGTTTAGTATACAAATAAATGACTTTATTTCCCGTTTTACTGTGAACAAAGCAAGCACACGTTTAATTTGGCGCATTACAAGTGTTTCTTGGAGAGTAACAGGTAAGTACATTTTCATTTTTGTATTGTAATAATTTGTGAGTTGTTTAATCGTGCGACAAGTGGTTTCTTAAATTTAAAATGAGTTCTTTGCTAAAAAATAATAAGATAAGAACTAAATCAATAAATAACTTAAAACAAAGAATTAAAAAAATTAATAAAGAAAGGTTAAATAGTATTTTAGAAAGTAATCGAAAAACAATAAATCCAATTAATCAAACACGTGGTGATGTAAAATTAAAAAGTTTATCGGAATTTAACGATAGTAATGGCGAGTGTAATAACTGTGAGCTTAATTTTGAGTCAATTGAAATTGATGTAAACGATCTAAATAACAAATCAAATAATCCTGATCCTCCAAATATCGCTGAAAGTTTTAATATTAGAAGTTTTATTGAACCATATGACAACCCAGAAATTACATATTATGTTAAATGTTTCTTACAAAAGTGGTCCATTAAATATAATAAAGGGTTATCCAATTCGAGGTTGATAAAGTAGAAATCTGTATACCGACATCTGTCAAAGATAAACGTCAAGTACGCTGTCATTTATTTAGTTGACATTCTGCCATTTAAGAATATGGAGCATTTAACAATCGACCAACGCGTTAAAATTATTAAATCTGCTGATGCTGATTTTTTTTTTTTGTTAATAAGCAAAACTGTAGAATTTGGGGCTCAGAAAATCCACAATTGATTGTAGAGAAGCCATTACACCCGGAAAAAGTCACTGTTTGGTGCGCATTGTGGTCTGGTGGTGTGATTGGGCCGTATTTTTTTGAGAACAACCATGGACGAACCGTTACCGTCAATTCTGAGCGCTATGGCCGCATGTTAACCGATTATTTTTTTACGAAAATCGAAGATTATGATCTTGACGATATGTGGTTCCAGCAGGATGGAGCAACCAGTCACGTAACACGAGCAAATCGAGATCTTTTGCAAGAGAAATTTCCTGGACGTTTGATTTCGCGATTGGCTGATGTCAATTGGCCTCCAAGATCCTGTGATTTAACGCCTTTGGATTTCTTTTTGTGGGGCTACGCGAAAGATCGTGTTTACGCAAACAATCCTCAAACTCTTGACGAATTGAAAACTAATATTCGTAAGGTAATGGCCGAGATACCGCCCGAAATGTGCCGAAAAGTCATTGAAAATTACCTCAAAAGAATCAAGGCCTGTAAGAAGTCCCGTGGAGGACATTTGAATGATATCTTGTTTAACTAAAAATGGCAAGGATCAATCTGTAAAATGAAATAAAAATTACAATACATTCCGAATATTTTGTGTGTTTTTTTTAAGTTTACTTTATCAACCTCGAATTGGATCACCCTGTATAAACAAGAACTCTCTATCCGAATTACTAAAATTTTTCAAAGCATTTTTTCCTGATTTACCAATGGACTCTCGAACATTATTACAAACGCCTAGAAAACTAGAAAAAATTTCAGTCTCTCCAGGAGAATATGTGCATGTTGGTTTAAAATACATAATCTAAATCGAATTTTAAACCAAACTAACTTAAACTTGGCATCATTGCCACAAACATTGTATCTTGATATAAATGTCGATGGATTGCCTGTATTTAGCGATAACACTGAGCATTCATTTTGGCTAGTACTAGGCCGAGTTATCAATATCGATATATTACTAATGTTTTTGTTATTGGAATATATCATGGTTCAAAAAAACCTGATAATTTTCGACAATTTCTGAATCCTTTTGTATCTGAAATGAAAGAAATTACAAACAATTTTAATCATAATGGAGCAAGTATGTTGATCAAAATTCGAGCCATAATTTGTGACGCGCCAGCCAGAGCAAGTGTTTGCGGCGTTAAGCAATATTAATGCTTATGCAGGTTGTCCAAAATATTTAATAAGAGGGGAATTCGATAAAACATATCACAAGATGTGTTTCAACGGTCCTCGAGCGCCTCTTCGTACAGACTATGAGTTTATACAAAGACTTGATAATGAATTTCATATTACAACCTCTCCATTTGAAGAACTTGGTATAGGGATGGTGACACAAGTAGCTTTGGATTATTTGCATATTGTATTACTGGGAGTGATGAAAAAGTTACTTAAAATTTGGTTTGGAAAAAACCACTATTTCCAAAACATGTGAAAATCCTAATTTCGAATAAAATGATATTTTTAAACCAATTTTTACCAAATAACTTCCAAAGACATCTAAGATCGTTAGATCATTTGGCAGTTTTTAAAGGAAGTAAACTCAGAAACTTCTTGCTTTTTTATGGACCATTTGTATTGAAAAACACCTTGCCAGTGTATCTCCTGAAATACCTTAAACACTTTCTAAAACTTCATGTTGCAATAAAAATTTTATGTTGTCCAGATAGGTGCATTAAATATAATTTACTCGCAGAAAAACTTTTGACGGATTTTGTGACAGAATATGCTGTTCTTTATGGATCCGATATGGTTAACCATAATGTACATATGTTAACACATCTTGCACAAGAAGTTTTGATTTTCAAGGGATCTTTGGACACGTTTTCAGGATTCTGTTTCGAATCATATATGCATCCTTTTAAAAAACTCTTGGCCGGCCATAAACATCCATTAATCGAGTTTGCCAATAGATTATATGAAAGCAACAGTGCATCCTGTCGAACCCCTAAAAATGAAAATACAACACATATTGAATTGAAAAAACAAATTATTGGATCCGACAACTTGTATTCGGAAATCCTATACTATGGATATAAACTTAACAATGACGAAAAGAATAAATACTTTCTCAGTAAGCAAAATAAAATTTACGAGATTATTAATTTCATAAATGAAGGAGACGAAATATTCGTGTTTAGGAAACAATATATGGAAAAACAAGATTTCTAAGCTTAGCATATATACGTGTCAAAACATTACATTAAGTACTAAAAAACTACATGTTTCACAGTTAGAGCGCAAATTATTTTCAATGGTTGAACAGGAGAGTCAATCTCTAAAATCATTTTTTCCTTTAAACCAGTTTTGTGCTTCTACAAACATTAATGAGCAAAACTTTTAAACACGTAAAAACAATAAATAATAAATATATTAAAAAAAAATAAAATTAAATTAAGTAAAAATAAAAATAAAAAAAATTCAATTAATAAAAGTCTTTACAATATAATAGTATAATAACGAGAAATATAATAACACAGCTAAACTGTGAAATAATATCCTTTTTGAAACAATACATAACCACATCATGTGCAGTTAACAGGTTAACGAGATTTATGACAGACAAAGTGTTAAATGTACAGGTAAAAAATAATACTAAAACGGGAGTTTAAAATCAAAAACATATAGTGGTCTCACATGATGAAATCACATGACATTTTGCCTCGTTTCAGACACATCATAACTTTATAGTTTTTTACCTATTTCTTTCGTTTTCGTAATGTTCTGTTAATACGAAACAGTATACAAAAAAATTACTATTATACTTATATATTCTTACACATTAATATTATAGTTAAATTATTATTTCATTTAAAATGATTATTGTTTCATGCTCTACGTATGTACATTCATTAGACAAAACAACAATTCAACTGAATAATTTGAAAATTTTTATTGCGACTACCACATGCATATTAGTCTGGTTTGCTATCCAAGTTTAACACAAATATAATATTTGAAGGCTTCGAATTTGAGTACAAAAGTAAACAATGTCGAATAAAGAAGAAAACGATAATTTTGCTATTGTGGAGTTCGAGCCTGATGAAAACCATCCACATAAAAGGCTCGTGGAGGTAATTAAATACGCATGGCTGACGGATGAAGGCGACAAATGTTTTTGTCCAAATCCAAAATACTGGAGCTATGAGTTAAAAAATCACGGGTTACCGTGAAGAAGGCTGGGTTAAGCATCCTTGCCGTGTTTTAAAATACAACATAGGTAAGCAGTTTTATTATTAACAAATAATTACATTTTAAATTTGTTTTTATTTTGGTTAAATCTCAAAATTTATTTTAACACATTTCATTATATCGTCAAAAGTCTAAAATAAAATTTGATGTTACAACCAGTAGACGTATGATGTATATTTAGTGGCTTATTATCGGCCGGCTCTCAACTCATCGATCCGCCACTGAAAACATGGCCACTGGATTAAGTCAATCTGAATTTTAAATTATTATTTTCTCGGATTGTTATTTATTCTTGCGATTCCAAAATGGAAATTTGCGAAGCCAGAAAGTCATTGCAAACTATTGATCGTGAAAATATCAATTTAAAGTTTTATTTGCTATGGTATAATGTATCGAGTAGTTGCATTTGAAGTAGTAAACATTTAACATTTTTGCATTCGATCGCAAGTTACATTTTCGCTGCCACAAATACGCCCGGTACAGTATACCATAGAAATTTGAATTTAAAATTATCCACACCATGACATTATCCAGAACGTTTGATTATTTTTGAAATTACAAAATGAAAATCTATCAATCTATGTTTGTAGTAATAGATGTTCAATTTCGAAGTTACATCATGTCGCCTCTGGAATAATTGTTTATTATCTACTTTTTAATGTTCATGTATTATTTTTGAAGCCACAATCAAAGCTGCTAATATTGAGTGTAACAAATGATTCAATTACACCACATCAGTACTATCGGACGAGGAACTGCTACAAACGCCACAATTGGACGAACGCTACCCTGAAAAACCAACTATTTCAGATTATAATAATCTGTTTGATAAACTACAGGACTCTTCTATTATAAACCTACCTCTGAATGATGATTTAAATGTCCCAACTATTAGCGAGCAAAATTCAACGAACCATGTGATATACACATTACAACACGACTCTTTACAAACAGCATTGTTAGAGTTAGTTGAGCTGAAGAATTTTAACGAGAAGTTATTGACTGAAGTTGCCGAGATTAAAAATTCAATGTTACTAGAAGTGGGTGAGCAACGAAATTTCAACGAGACCATATTATTCAAAATGGATCACATTCAGTCAAGTATGGACTAAGTGATTGCACAAAATGAAACGATGATGAAAACGCAAATGGAATCGTTCAAAAAATCTCCAAATTCATCATCGTTTATACCAGTAACAAATATTAATTCGAAAGAAAAATTGGATGACTTGAAAATACAATTAGAAGAAGAAGAATTCTTTCAAAACATGGTATGCATTTTTTATTCATAGTTACTAAGCAAATAATAATATAAAGATATTTGTTTGTTTTTTTTTCTTTCATTAGGCTTATGCATATATGCGTTCAAAGGAGACGCCAAAAAGGATGTGAATGGTTTCACGAAATCTGTATTACAGAAACTCTTAGATGACAAATTTGCTGAAATTGTAAGACGGGATAGATTAAGTAAGGTTGAAGTTACCGGTAACAAATTGGCTGAAGAGGAAGGTATGAGAATTATTTTATTACTTTTAACTGATAAAAAATAAAATAAATAATTTTAGTTTCAGCCAATTTGTCTTTCAAAAGATACACAAAAATATTGGAATTTATAACGGAAGTATGCAACAAAAACAGAAAAGACATACGCGGGTTCTATAATAAGGACAATATTTTGCAGGCGGCACAGGACTATTTCAAAAGACAAAATTATAATAAGAAGTAGTAACGAATGTAACGAATGAATTCATTTTATTTTATCTTTTTTATTTTTATTATTTATGAAATTTTATATGCATAGTTTATTATATATTATATATAGTTTATTATTTATGATATGATTTTTAATATGAATTTATTATTTTAAATACGTTAATAAAAATTAATAAAAAGAAAATAAGTTAGAAAAGTTTCCACATTCATTTTAACAATTTTATTAATTCTAATTCTTTTCTAATTCTTAATAAGGATATATATATATATATATATATATATATATATATATATATATATATATATATATATATATATAAACTTTTTTGTCATCTAAAGTCAGACATGAGCGACTACAATATATTTATAACATAACCGTCTGTTTGACGACTGACGTCAACGCCAGACATTTAATTATCATTGAAGTTAAGATTTAGTATACAATAAACTTTGTCTAAAGTCAGACTTTGGAGTTAGAAATATAATACGCTTAAACGTTTAAATTTGTTTAGACAGTTAATTGACATCAAAGTGACATCTTGCACTGGCGAAAGTCTGTTATACGAATAGAGCTGGCCTGCTTTTCATATATCCTTACATATGGCGTGCCTGTATTATTTTCCGACTTGGTTCGTCGACAAATGATATTTAAAGTTTTCGAATATCTAGGCGAATAAGTGGCTTTTGGTTTACCGGGTTCTAAGAATAAAGCCCAATGCTCAATTTTACTATTCATATCTCGCTTATTCAATGTTAGTCTTAAAGCATTACAGTCAGTAACCACTGTGAACTGTCTTCCGAACAAATACGGTCTAAACCTCTGTATACTATAAACTAACGCCAATGTCTCAAGCTCAAAGCTATGTAACTTCGACTCTGCGTCCGTTGTTTTCCTACTGTAAAACATTACAGGATGAAATTCCCCATCTTCCTGCTTTTGTAAAAGTACCGCACCGTATCCCGAACTTGAGGCATCCGTATGTAATTGAGTTTCGCGATTTATCGAATATACACTCATCACAGGCCTTTCCATTAACAAATCCTTCAATTGACTTAACGATTTAAAATGTTTTTCCAAAAATACAAACTCAACATCTGGTTTTAACAATTCGTACAAAGGAAAAGCAATTCTACTAATGTAAAAGTTGTAAAGCTCTTGCGCTTGTTGGAATGGGATATTTACTTATACTTTCTATGTGCCTGTCGTTCAACGTAATCCCGAGCGCACTCACATTATATCCCAAGAACTCAATCTTTGTTTTAACAAAGTGACATTTTCCAACATGCAACTTAACGTTATTTCTCGCCAAAATGCTAAATAATTGCTTTAATAAACTTAAATGCTCTTCTAAAGTTTTTGTTGCAACAAGAACATCATCTATGAAAACTATAATCCTATCATCATTTATTAATGGTTTTAAAACAAGTTGCATATATTTTACAAAATGAGCCGGAGAGTTGGTATACCCAAATGGTAACTTATTAAATTCAAATTGACCCTGATCCGTTACAAACGCTGTATATTTTTTCGACTCTTCCTTCAAATTTACATGATAAAATCCATTTCGTAAATCCATAGACGAGAAATATTTCTTTCCACTCAGCCGTTGGACAATATCTTCTATCACCGGCATCGGATACTAAATTCTTTCAATTATCTTATTCAACGGTCTATAATTGATACACATACGATAGTTATTGTCTTTTTTCTTAACCAAAACTACACGATTGGTATAAGGTGATTCGCTAGGTCTAATAACCCCTAACTCTAATAACTCATCTGTAATTTTCTTTAACTCTCCACTTTCACAATAACTAAAACGTTTTGGACTTGACGTTACTATTTTATCTTCACGTAACCTTATTTCGGCCTGATAGATAATCCCATTTTCGATATCTGTACTCTTGTTCAAATAATAATCGTTATAAATATCGTTAATAGCATTACTATAACCTACGGTCTCATATGTGTCACCTACATCTAATACAACTTCATTCATCACTAACAATTCCGTATCAGTGTTAACTACCTCCTTCATTATATCCATGTCAAAATTATTTTTTTCTTTTCCGTCCACAATTTTCACCATATTAATCCCGTTTAATTTCAAAAAATCTCTTCCCAAAATTATATCTAAATCCATTGTTTTATCAGGCACTACTCGATAATTAACCTTATACACATTATTTTCTATTATAATATTACTCTCCCAACTTCCTAAAATTACTAATCCCAACCACGATCTCACTATTAATTTTTCTTGATTCAAAATTCTTAACTAACTTTTCTTTTACAACACTTGCGTTACTTCCGGAATCAATTAACACCTGGACCTCTACTAACGTTTTCCAAATGACCGCCATTGCTTTCACTTGTCCTTCGCCATTAACAATCACCTGCTTTTCCGTTTTCATTTTTGCATTCTCCGCTTGACCATTCATATACAATATATCCCCTTCTAATTTCACTTTACATTGTTCTTTCATATGTCCTATTTTTTTACATCTTTCACATGTCGGTTTCCTTTTTGGTTGAGTACAATTGGTGGCTATATGTCCTTGTTGAAAACAATTATAACACTCCTTACTTCTCATCCAATTTGGCTTATTCTCGTGTTTCTTCTGATTATTTTCACAAATTTTCGTTCCATATGACCACTCGGATTATACAATCTCCTTCCGCTGTCTCCCTCACTCCCGTTCATCTTCACATGCCACTCTATATGTTCCTTCAACTCTCTCAGAGTATTAACTCTAATGGACTTTAACGCTGAACTCAGCTTATATTCGTTCATGCCCATGATAATATAGTAAATTATATTTTCATCTTCTAACTGTCCTTGGGCTATTTGGCACATGTCGTAATAATATTCCACTAATGCTTGCTTGCCTCTAATTCTTTTTCTTAGCCGCTCGTGAATTTCCGCTTGTGAACACTTACTTGGGAAATTTGAACAAAATTCAAATGAGAATGTGCACCACGTTCTCACCCTGTCAACAACCGACTCATACCACTTTTGCGCGTATTTCAGCATTTTATTTCTTGCTGCTAACAGCACCAACCTCTCATCAAGAGCATGCACATCCATCATAACTTCCACATTCTTTACCCATTGATCGGAACTCAGTCCGGTTTCATCGGTAGGATCAAAATTTGGCAACATTTCCATAATGTCCTGAATCGTAAATCTCGTATAACTATTGTTAGTGAACGTTTTCGTCTTTCAGAGTATCCATGTGCATCTGCAAATTCTGTATTATTACCCGAATATACGTGTTCTGAACTAGGGGCTTCATCACTTATTTCGCTAACAGTATCTCGATGATTTTCGCCTACAGATTCTTCATTATCCTTTTTTAACGTATTCATCAATAACCGCTGAACCAAAATTCCTTTATTTCCGGTTGTTTCTAAACCTTGTGCACCCAACTCATCCTTCAATTCTTTTACACTGAAGCTTTTCATTTTTTTTTTATTTTTTTATTTTTATTTTTTATATAGATATATATATATATATATATTTATTATCAATCTATTTAATAATCCATATATCCCACTTCTGAACTTTAAGTTTCAAAATTAATTTCCAATAATTAAAAAACTTAATTCTTACAATAGAATTCCTTCTTTCTTTCTAGAACTCTTTATTACTACTGAAAACATAATTCAATCCTAGTTGCTATATTCATGAGTTTGTATACATAATTTAATATAAATATATAACCTTACAAGTTCAATAGTCTTTTCCAGATCTAACGTTTTTGATTCCAGTAATCGACCTTGTATGCCTTCTCAATCCTAAAACGAGCGGTTTAATTAAAAAAAAAAAAAAAAAAAAAAAAAAATAGAAATTAGTACACAACCTGAGTAACCTTTTGAGTATAGACTACTCAAAATTTAGAATTCATGACTACGATAGGCTGTTCTAGTATCTATCTAGTATCAGTGTAATTAATCACATTCTTAGTGTATTTTGATTAAATTATAGCCGATAGCGATTACACTTTTTGGCTGTTTGTATTTAATAGCAATAAATCAATTTTACCAATCAATAATTGTTCAAATAGGTTAGTTACCTAACCTAACCTAAACATTGTTCAAATAAAATATCCCTTTTTCAACCAAGAAAACAAAAAAATTGGCTCAGTTTTAGTCCAACCCACACAAATGTGTGAGTAAAAAACTATAGTATGTAATGGCGTTGTTGATAAAAATTTTTACTTGATTTGAAGTAAAACCAACACAATTGTATGTATAGATATAGTGTTTTTTTCGAACGAAAATAAGTTAAAAAGGAATACACAAATGTGTAAGTTGGTTCAAAAAACATACAAAACTAAATTTTTGACATGGTACTTTTGCTCTACCCGCACAATTGTGTAAGTAAATCACTAAAGGGATATAGTTTTAAACTTCTGACAAATTTATTTTACTTTTACTCTCCTCAAGTTCAATAAAACATAAATAAAACAGAAAAATGAATTCTCTCTTCATTGAAGAATAAAAAAATCATCAAAAGTTTAAAATTCATTGCATGACAACAAATTTCTCAGCATTTTCTCCTCCACTCTCTTAATTTCGAACCAAACTGTATTGAATGAATTGTTTCACAACTTAAATAAAATTTTCTTCTATTTATATAAATCTCTTCTATTAAAAATTTCTATATCGCTCTCTCGTTATTATACGATAATAAATTATTTCTCCTACACACATGTTCACGAAAAAAATTAAATCATTTTGTTTTTGACGGTTTTGTTAAAAAATTCACAGTTCACGTTCAGTTATTCGTTGGACGTTGACCGTCGTCGTATCGTAATTCGTAGTAATTAAATTAAAACAAAAAACAGTTGGACATTTTTATATGTACAAAAAAATATAATTTATAATTAAATTTTAATTATTCGCGGTTTTTTGTGGTGTGTGATTTGTTTAATTTATAAAACATAAGAAAAAAGTGCTTATAGTTGCGAATTGTTATTGTTTTGAAAATAAGAAAGTAAAGTGCTTGTTTGTGTGGTGCGGTTTATATTGAGATAAGAAGTAAATATTTTTTTTCTTAGCACTCGTAGGTATAACCGTCTTATTGTGATTTATAAAATACAATTTTTTTTAAAAAAATTTTGCAATAATTTGAGTTATTATAAACCGGTCTCGCCTCCATAAAAGAAATTTTTATATTGTAAATTCGTTTTGTGATAAGAAATATTCAAGAAATCGTGTAAGTTAAACTTCCTCAAAATGAAATAATAATTTCTTACAATATTCAGTTATGATGGGTTTGAGTCAAGTTAGCGCGATTAATTTATTGACTGTGGGCATAAGTGTTGTGTGACCGTGTATTCGTGTGTTAGGTGTTTGCAATTTATTGGCTTTATGCCGAATATGGTTCTGAACTGAATCATGCGCCAAATCAGAAAATTTAAAATTTTGTGTCGTCTCGTAAATATTTGTGTGTGTATAATTTAGGATCACTAGATTGGGGTACCCAACATGTCGTTTAATAAGGTTAAAACGTTAGCCATTTATAAATATTGTGATTGCGAATTTTTTATTTCCCTACTAATGTGTAGATAACCTCTAAGTCAGCAGTTTCAAAATTTATCGGTTAACAAGACAGTGTAAATATTAATCTGGGCTCGGTGATTGAAATATATAGGGCAAAATCTACTGTAATTATGTTAGCCCCGCGATATTTCGGCTCGTTTCAAGAACGAGGAAATATTTTACCGTGCTGTCAGAGGGCTATAGGTAAATAAATAATTTAAAATTTCATTCACGTCGAGACATTTTTAATTATAATTTGAATCATTTAAATTTAAAGTATTTTTTATGTTTATTTCAAGATTACAACAATTAATTTTATAGTGTCTTCTAGCAAAATAAATTCCTATACATTGTTATGGTGATTATTACACACACATACGATGATGACCTTCCTTATGAAAAACTATTACAAAATTTCAAGAAGAAGAAAATTTTGTCGCGATACACTGTAAATTGTATGCCAAACGTGTTAAGATGAATTAATTAATTATAATTAACTTAATAAATCTATATATGTATAACGAATTTTTGGATAACATATGCGCTTAAGTGTAATCTTAATCGCCTATACGTTTAAATACGACCAAAAAAAAACCGATACTTAATGAAACTTAAAATCAATTAAATTTTGTGTTGATTTAATTTCCGCCAAAAAATAAAATAAAATATCGCGCTATTTATATTTAGTTATGAAATCGAAATTTGATATCAATCAATCAATTCGTTATACGGAGAGACAATAATTTATATTTATAAGTCACGAAGGACCTTGTTTTTAGAATTATACAAAGCAATTCAATAAAAATTGACCACACTACTGTAGAATTAGGGAATGATATTTATTCACTTGATTACGTCAACAAAAAATCCGATAGCAAATAGTCGCAATACATAAAATTAATTTAATTAACAGTCGATAGTGAAAATTTTCGCCGATTTTATACTAGTTCTGTACCGGATAGGTCCAATAATACTTCAACTGATATTCTTTTAAATTTTGTGTAGATTAGAATTTACCGAATAATACAAGGAAAGTGTGAATAAATACTGGCGCGAACAAAAAAAATTTAGCCGCCAAGTATTTTGTGTCTTCAACGTTTTCAATTAATTTATAATATTTATTTAAGATTAGAAAACATAAACTCAATATAAATATATCGGAAAATTGATATCACTTCCGATGACGATACGTATTTGTTGAAATTCTGACCTAATCGACTCCTCGGACAACACTTTTCCTATTCTCTCTCGATGATTTAGGTAATCGGACACAAATTGGATTACTTTGGTAATTAGGGGGATTTCTAAAAGGGCACTATCGAAGCGACGATAAAACAAAATACAACCTGTGTTCATTAAAAAGATCTAAAAAATAACTTTAGGTTTTAAACTAAGGCCTATGAGTCCGAAATAAATCACTTACTGGAACCAAGAGCAGCTAATAGATTTGGGTATGGCTTCTGCTAGGGTTCTAAAATGTTCAGTTAATAAATTAAGCACAGGGTCAGTCAATCTTTTTACCATATGGAGAAAACTGATATTTTTCACGTGAGGGTTCTAAGCTCCTAGTGGAAAATTTGCCGAAAAATAAATTTATATTTTTTTTATTACCACCATTTTCAGTTTTGTATTTTGGAATTGTAACTATTAGAATAGTATAAGCAAAAATATATTTGATTTGAAAGTCAGCACTAGGATACTTCTAACGGATGGTATGCGTAGCATTATTAAGATCGAATTACCTTGGTTGTATAGATTTTGTCTAAGAAAAGATTTGTTCAAACAGGCTACATATAGGAAAAGGGAATTAGGAAAAATATTTTCATAGTATTTTTGTCATAAATTTTTTTTCTGGCATACAGTATGGTAAATAGTTGATGTAAATTTTTTCAAAACCAAACTTAAATTAGGAATATGTTTCCTATCCAATTTTGGTACGGAAAAAAGTATTTCCTAAACTATAAAAATTTAGATCGTACAGATTTCTGAGTAGGCCAGAAAAGGATATTTTTTACAAAAACGCTATTGAGAACTATAAGTGTGTAGTGACATCTCTCAAAAAGACCCAATCAGGTTATTTTTTTTGCCGTCAGATCTACAAACAGTTCTCTATATAAATATTTTTCCTAACTCCTTTTTTCTATAGGAAAGCCAGAATCGACCTGCTGGTATGAGTTATGTTTAATCTGGGTCAATATGAAGCCATTTTAGTATGTACTTATATATTTAGGCAATGACATTTTGTGAGATAAAAGCAAATGTTGTCAAGTTGGTTATTAGCAAATTTTCAATTCTGGTATTTAATTTGTAATTATTATTGTTTTTCTGAAATTTCATTGTTTGGTAAAACAATAAAACTATTTGTGAACTAAATAATTAACGTGCATTGCCTTACTTAGTGCGGCTGAATCTCTGTTATTGTCACAATTTTTGACCAAACAAACTAAATCTTGCATGGCCATATGAGAAGGCTTTCCACACGGATTATGAAATTAAATACGAACAAATAAACAAATTTATAAAATTCATAAAAAATTTAGTTTCGCGGATCTTGCAATAAAATTGTTGAATGCTTAACTAAATTTGCCCACCTTCTTAATAAAAATTTTAATTTTGTTTGATATTTTTCAAATCAATCTGCGGATCATTGACGTGCCAAGCAGTGTCGAAATTCAAGTTATATCTGCTGTTACTATCAAATCACATCGATTGTTAAAATGTAATAGCTATACTTGTGTATATAGAGCGTAAACTGCTATTTTGTTGCTCGAGCGAAGCGTTTGTTGAGCGATTCTTGTCGAGGTTTACCATTATGCGGGAGCACTGAAAAACAAACTAAAATAAAAATCATTTTTGTAAATATAACAATTCGTCTTGCCATGTGAGCGACAAAGTATTTTATCGCTCGTTGCCCTTGTTGACGAGCGTTAATTGTTTACTTGATTAAACGAAACATCGGAAAATAGTCGTTTTGAGATTCAAAATTCGTATGTAAAAGCCGACATTCCAGGGTAGTCTTAGGAAAAATTTATTTTTTCTAAGTCGGCCTACGGTGAATCATTTAAATCTTGTTCACTCTGAAATTAAAATTAAATTTTGAATAATGTCCCTAGAGTAATGATAATAGGAAATATGTTTATGAATATTAATCGGAAGCTCATCGCACCGATACACTTCTGTAACCCCTCAGACAACCTTATAGTTTGAACAGAGTTTAAGTTTAACACCGTACCGTTAAGAATTATAAGAGGCTATGACCATCTTGATCTGCATCTAAAATTATATATAAGAAATTTTGCATAGTTGGGATACCGCGATTATACATTTATGATGATATTTTTACTGTGAACGTATTTATTCATGAGAATGGTACCCCGTTCAAATTTATATCCCATTATTACTGTGCTGTACTAATACGGGTTTTTTGATTTCGAGATCCCTGGTTGTTCCCAGCCGATTGAAATCACAAACGATAAAGACAACGAGACCAACAGGTTATGAATTGCAAATAATTCACCATTTTATATTTTGTAACTGTTCATACGCACGACTTGTCGTCTAACTTTCGTAAGATTTATGAACTTAGCTGCACACCAGCTTCCAAAATAAATTGAAATCAAAGAGTTTCTAGTCAACTGCTACATAGCATCTTATCATTGGCTTTCATAAAAACATTCTACCATTGCAAATCTTCGACCTCCGTCCAATACAATATCTCATCGAATATCTTCAACTTTGCAATATACGAGGATGGATTGATAATTGTTTAGAATAACTCCATCTATGCGTCACTAGCAACAACTTCTTTCATCGATGAGATGAAAACACTGTTAGTTGTACATGCACCTTCAAATGTATCCGTTTATAATTGGGTAAATAAATTTAAACGTGGCAGCGCAAGCACAAGTAATGATGAACGTTCAAGAAGGCCAAAAGAGGTAACAACACCAAAAATGGTCGAAAAAGTCTATGAAATCATGTTGAATGACCGTCGTATTAAGTTGCGCTAGGTTATTGACGTAAATATCTCACATGAAATTACACAACATCATAAACGAAGAATTGCATATGAAAAAGCTGTCAGCAAGGTGCAGGTGCCGCGTTTTTAACAATAATGGCTATTTCTAAGCAACGTTTAGAAATGTTTCAACCGAATCCGATTTTGTGAAACATGGATACTACACGCCAGAATCAAATCAAAAGTCAAAGTAATTAGCAAAATCTGGTTTAAGTGTTCTGAACAAAGCAAAAGTTGTATCAGCTGGTAAGGTTCTGGTCACTGCTTTTTTGGATGCAAAAGGCAAAATATTCATTGACTATCTTGAAAAAGGTAAAACACAGGTGAATATTATATTATACATCATTATTAAGCTCTTTGGATGAAAAAACTATAGACAAGCGGCCACATTTGAAGAAGAAAAAAGTATTTTACATTATGACAATGCACCATCACATGCATCATGGAAAACACAGCAGAAATTGGATGAACTGGGCTTCGAATTGCTTCAGAAGCATTAAGAAATGGCTCGGTGGAAATAGATTTCATTCAAATGATGAAATAATAGCTGAAACGAACGTTTATTTTGATCAGTTTGATAACTCATGTTTTAATGAAATTGGAAAAACGTTGGAATAAGTGTATCGAGCTAAAAGAAGGCTATGCTGAAAAATAAAGCGAATTTTACTTATGACTGGTTGCACAGCAAAATAACTAACGGCCGGTTAATTGTGCGCAAGTCGACTGTTTTTTATGAAATCTGTTTTCGCCACTGATCTATATACATGGATACGACTTGACAAAAACTATATGGTAGTGAAAAAATAGTTCTACGTTTGTGACAGAGACAGAAAAATTTTCTTTTTTTCTTAAATTCCGAATTTTCGAAAATCAAATAATGTAAACAGAAAACTGGCTCCTATGAGTTTTTGACGTTTGACGTTTTGACGACACGAACTCTTTTTTTTATTCGAAATATTTGCAGGTGTGCATTTGAAATATCAAGGGAAATCGCAAAAAGAAATTTGCATACAAAAACGATACCACATGAATTTAATGAATAAAATGTGATTTATAATTTAAATAATGTGAATATTATTATTTGTTCATTGACTATAATAATAAAAAACCAATTTCAGAAATTTTCGAAATTAAATCTATCCTCGATACGGTCCTATCTTTCGGAAATATTTTTTTAAAGCAAGAGGTGTATATAAACGAGCGATATGACTATAAAAAAAGTGCTCCCATTTTTTGCAGTTGTTTTATATGGTTTCTGACATTCATGTATCCATGTAATATAGATCAGTGGTTTTCGCAATCAGAAAAAAGTCAACGCAAACTTGATTAAATATATTTTATTCCGTGGAAATATTTAGCCTGCGTATAAATATTTAAATGGTCAATTTTGATTGAATAACTTTTTAACTAATCGTTAAACATGTCCATGCGGGATAAAATATATTTAATCAAGATTGCGTTGAGTTTTTTCCGATTGCGAAAATAAATTTCATATAAAACAGTCAATTCCTTGGCTCATCCAAGTCCTTGGGCTTTTATTCTTAAATTGAAAGAGGAGTAAGCACGAATGGAACTCATTTATAAGCAAACGACTTTCTTTTACCACGAATATCGATACTTGATATCTAACTGTATGTTTAGTCAAAGAATATTATTCCTGCTTAAATTTCAGAAAAGCAAGACAAAAGTCAACCCTTCTTGGTAATCTTTAATTTTATTTAAATTTTATAATTCTTTATCGTTTTTTATAAATGATAATCTTTGCAACTACATTACAAAAATTGGAAAAGCTCCATTTGAAGTTGCCAATTTCGATTTCCACCAAATTTCGCAAGGATCTCCTAATTATTATAAAGTTTAAGTACGATGTATTTTTTTCGAAGTCAAACCTGGACTGTAGAGATGCCGAATTTTGGTGAAATATTTTTTCTATGATCAAAACTCGCAATTTCCGGTTAAATTTATAAAATGATCTGAACTAATTTTATTTGAAATTTAATTTACAAACTTTTGATTTTAATCTTTTTACGTAAACGCTATATTCTTTTCAAACTATTTGCCAAAAACGAAAAAGCTCTTATGGAAGGTAATAATTCTGGTGGACCGATTTAAACCTAAAATTGATAGAATTTTCGTACGGTTTCATTCGGATGAGTCTTCATAGGGATGAGACTTCAAAATTCAGCTTTTACCACATAAATTGGGACGTCCCTCACTGGTTTGGCCAAAATTGATTCACCGGAAGTGGCAGTTTCTAAAGGCCCTTTTTCGGTTTTTGCAAATATTTTGAAAAGTATATAGCTTTACGTAAAAAAGATTTAAAACAAAAGTTTGAAAATTAAATGGCGGAAATGGCGAGTTTTGATAAAAAACGCTTTATTTCATTAAAATTCGGCATCTTTACAGTCCAGGCGGATTGACTATTCGAAAAGTACGTCATACTTAAATTTTTTTTCATTAATTGGAAGATCCATGCGAAATATGCTATTAGAGCTCTAGTGCTTTTTGGTGCTAACAAAATTCTCTGTACAACTACTTGAAGTTTTAAAAACCTCTCAAATAACTTATGACTCTCAGAAACTGTTCCAGTTAACTTAGGTAATAGGTTTATGCGTATACAGTTTATAAGGTAATGAAAAATGTGAATAGATAACCGTTTGGTTTTTTGCGTCCTTAACTGGTTATTGTTATCTCAGATTTAATACGACACTATGTGTTGCCTTAATGAGAGACGCTTCGTGTATGTGAAAGGAAGTTCATAAAAGTCAACTAAACTACAGCCAAGTATCAAATTTAAAAAGGGAGATATATATGATCTTATTTTGTAATACTAAAAATGAAACAATTATAAGCATTGAAGCATTTTTGGTGAACATTTATATTCTCCTGAAACATTCTAAACAAAAGAACGTCACCATATGAAAAATATGGAAGAAGATGTGAGAGGAACATATGTTTTCTAAAATTACTATCAGTTAACCTTACAACTTTATACAAACAATTAGGCACTCCAAATACCATTTTACTTGTCACACATAAATTTCTGACAGTATTAGAAAAAGGAATTAACGAATCGCCGAGAAAAATTCCAGGAAAAGTGGAAGTATCTAAAGATTTTTTATAAATTACGAGTATAATGGACTGTGATTTACTAGCATTAGGAGAGAGTCGGTTAGAATTTAAATAATGGCCAATTTTAAATTCCTCAAAATCATCATTAAGCGAAATATTAGAGTTAATGGAACCATTGAGCGGGGACTCGAACATACAACTTCATTATGTACATAGAGAATATTATAGGAGGAAGAACCGACCCTTGAGAAACGCCAGAAGAGACAGGTAGCAGCAGAGAGTATAAAATTAAAGAAGAAAAAGTTTATTAAACAAAATTTGGTGATTAGTTGAGTAAATGCTTTAGAAAAATCCAACCGAATAAGACATGTCATTTCTGTTTTACCCATACTACAACGAATATCATCACAAACATTTAGTAAAGCTGTTACCGTGGAACCTTCTACAACTCGATTGAAGCAGATACCTGATTGTTAATACACAGCAAATTAAAGCTATATCGATATGGGATTGAATTTGGTTTTTTACTACCTAATTCAAACGCCTTGGACAGAGAACTTAAAATGTTGTTTGGGCGGAAATAGAAAAATTCAGAATGATTGCTAATTTTAGGAATAATTTACTCAGCTTCCATTTCTTTCCTTATAGCGGGATATAAATACACATGTAATAGATATACACTACGCGAAATCGCTATATGCGACAAAATAATCTGTACTGTTTTCTTCATAACCATATCGCTGATTTTTCAATCATTAGATTTTAAAAGAGGATTTTAATCTGAAATATCAGAAACGGGTAGATGGATAATACGGATACCAGAATTATTGGCGAAATCTTTTTAGTCACCTCAAACACGTCATTCACGCATCTTTCAATGAAGGTTTTTTATAGCCAGACCCCAATTTGTTTTGATTACCATAAAATGAATGCGGAGAAGTCTGTGCAGTTATTAGATGACATATTAGTAAATTTTAGGGAAGAGAAGTACGATGAAGGTTGGACATTTCAGCAGGGTAATACGGCCTATACACACTGCTAAGTGCACAAAGGATTTTCTTCTGTCACAAAATATACCAGTATTGTAGTGGCCTGCTATTAGTCCGGTCTTAAATCCAATGGAAAATCTGTAGAGGATTGACCTGACTAAGCAGGAAAAAGAAGTCATACAAACTACTAAAATTCACTTTTTCTTAGTATTTTTGTTATTCATGAATAAAAAAAATGAATTCTAAGTTTTGTCCTACACAGCTGTTTCCTTCGACCAATCAGAATAAACTGAAACTGATGAAAACTAGCCGAATTGAAATGTATATGCAACCTGCATTGGCCAATCTGTGTTTATAACAAAAACAAAAAAATAAATTGTCCAATATAGTTATTTCGCGCGGTGTATTTGTAAACGAAAAATAATTTGTGGATTCTATGGACACTAAATCAATATTAGAAATAGGATTAGTTAGACTACATAGTTAAATAGGTAATGGTTAAAATCATTAGCTTTGAAATCTATACAAGTGCCCCTTTGCAACTACTAAGGCCGAGGGTTCAGCGATGCGAATGAAACCTACCATTCTATTTCGAGATTGGTTTTGAGCTAGATAAGACTGAGAATTAGAAATTATTTTCAAAAGACGATATTTGGAAAAATGAACAGAAATAGCATTCAAAATAAAAGGTCTATATAGACAATAGTGAAAGGGACACAATTGTGTGTATTAAAAGCAAAACATGCTTTTATCCATCTTAAGTCATTTTGAGATAAATGGCAATATCTTTCCATTTTTTAAATATAAGAATATCTATAGGTTTTATTAATTTTAATAATTAAGAATAGTAAATTAAAGTTAAAAAATTATGCCTAAGATATTTTAAATTAATTAATTCCGAGAAATAATTTAATTAAAAATGGATAAGGATGCTTTTGCTATTTACCATCGGATAAGGTTACGGTAAGCTTTGCAACAAACCAACATGGATAACGTTTGTTTTGATTCGAATATGCTTTAAATAATTAAACAGCTTAAAAACGATATTTTTTTGTGACTGACTCCATTGCACTTTTGAATATCTAACTATATACTAAACTCTGAGGTCGGTTTTCGTCTTCATCAGCTGCTTCACATATTTCCTACTCTATCGGCTGTAAGTCAGTTTCTTCTAGTACATGTTTGTAAAAGGCAGTTAAAAAGTTTTTCGACTTTTACCGGCACATTGAGAGGGAGATACTAACTATCATATTTCGTAAAGGTTTTTCCTTTCTTTAAAACCGATTTAGCCTTACATACATCCGACAGGTAAGCTATTTCCCCACGAATAATTGCCGTGTTATTATCAAGTTGATTTATTGAAAATCTCTTCGACACATTGAATTTAAAATGCCACTGACCTAATTTTACAATCACGATCTCCCAATCTATTAATGGTCTCATTCTCCTTGTAAAGCTCGAAGTATTCTTCCGGTTTAACTATTATCTCCTTCGCTTTAACTTTTTTTTTCCAAATTAGAGAATACTCTATCCGGGGGGGATGAACGAGTGTCTAGGGATAGGGAAAATAATCTCGATTTCTTTTATGTGACGGGGAGCCTCTAAGCTTAACCAATAAGAGCAGATATAGCCATCATATGATATTTTTATTTTGCGCCCCACAACCATCACATATAAGCCTGAATTTTGATATATTACTGCTAAAAGCGGAATTTTGAAGTCTGTGATAAACAGCTGAGGCAATTTCGTTAGACCCTTTGGGCCGCTCGTTTTCAGCCGAAAGATAGAGAAATACAATTTCTCTTTTAAGGTGATCTATCGAAGTTCCTTGAACAACTCCAAGATTGTACAAGTACAGCCGTCTGCTGTAATAGGCAGCGTGGTCAGCCACTTTCGGCAATAACATATTTTTTTGGCAATCAAAAGAAAACCGTAAAATGCTTTTGCTCGTAATTTGTGCACCCAATTAAAGTCGTCACTTTTTTCTGCGGATCCGTTTCAGCTTTTTGTTCGATTGTGGATTGGCAAGTATTGTATATTTCAGACGATGGGGGTTTACAATCGATATAAATATTTCGGTTAAATATGTATCGGAAATAACTTTTTTTTACTTCTAGATCTGGAAAATCGTGTATACATTCGGTAAAGTCTATTAATGTACTGGTCCCCAGTTCGCCATCGACAATAATGATTTTCTAAAATCTTAAAGAACTAAACAAATCCGATAACAGCGTCTCGTGTTTCGAGGAATTTTTTGGAGATGCGATCACCTCCACGGTTTTCTACTGGTGCCGTATTTTGTTTGGAATGTCTTTTGGTTACCCCTTTTATTCGCACCTTCATTATCCCCAAAATATTTGCAAAGCTGATTTGATATATTCTAACCAATTTCGAATTTCGTTTTCGCATTAGATATTGCACACTAAATTTTTTTGGGGGCCCACCTTGTCGATTTGGCACATTTATTTTTGTTTTATTTATATATCTGTAGAATGAGTCGGAAAAACTTAATGCATCGTAAACTTTTATTCGTTTGGTGTGGTACACAAATTCTCTATGAGAACATTTTAGGATTTTCGGCAGTGATTTTCCAATATACCTAAAATAGATTTGATTTAATTTAGATTTTAAGAATGTGTCCAATTAAACTGTTTGTACCTATTTCTCTTTTGCTGTTCCCTCTTCCAGTTCGATTTGTAAAATGTTACTTTCCGCGCTTTTCCACCATTTGTAATAGGTTTTGCAAAACTGTTATCGCTTATCTTCACCCAGATGTTACCGAATTAAATACAAACATTTCAATACTAAATGGAATCATCAGCAGAAGCAACAACGTGCTCAATGAGAGAATAAGAACCACGACTTGCTGTTGAATAAGAGTAAGTGGGCGCATTAGTATTATAGAGTATAGACCGAACGGTTAATGCTGTTTAAGATATTTAAATAGGTACGAGACAAAAAAGTCTCTTGAGAAATATCAAAATTGAAATCACTGATGAGAACCTTATCATACTGGCCCGAAAAATAAATAAAAGGACGCTTTATGTAGAACCAGGTTTCTCCTACGTTACTGCAACCAACACATTAAACCTTTGTCCTTTTTCGATTTTTTTTTCTTACATTACAATAATTTTCCTCACGAGAATTCCCATATATCAATCCGAACCACTATTTTTTTTTTTTTATTTATTTATATTATTACAACTGAATACAATTCATCTAGTAATTTTTCTTTCTTAATTTAGTCACTTGTGAATGAGAAGAGGCCCATTGGCCAGCTCCATTTATACGTTTTTTACTGAAGTAGTCTTTGCTTTGGTGTCCTTAATCCATTAAATAAATTGGTTTCGTTCTCTGCAATCGTCTTACTGCATGTGAAGTGTCCAACATACTACGAACCTCTTCATTTACGTGTTGATAGACACGTTGTCCATGAATTACTGCAAATTTTTTTTCTTCTATTATTTAGGTACCTATGAAGGTTCCTAATGTACCACGGAGCGTTAACTATACCACGTAGCACTTTGTTTTGAAAAGTTTGTGTTATTTTGGTGATGGTTTTCTTTGTACAGCCACAGAGCTGTATTCCGTAAGTCCATACAGGCTTTAGCACCTGTTGATACAATAGCAATTTATTTTCGGTTGACAATTCCGAATTTTTCCCGAGAAGCCAATACGTTTTGCGATATTTGATATTAAGCTCATCTTTCTTCTTTTTAACGTGCTCTTTCCATCTGAGCCTGGTATCTAAGGTCATCCCTAGATATTTAGCATTATTTGCATACGGAATCTGCAGACCGTTAATGATTACCTGTTTGTAACTGACTTTTAGATTGGTGAAATTCATATGCGTGGATTTCGATTCATTGAGCCCGATACGCCACATTTTTGTCCATTTTATGATTTTGTCACATGCTTCTTGGAGTTTCGTTGTCGATTCCTCGATAGTGTCTCCTACTGAGAGAATTGCAGTATCATCAGCAAATGTTGCAATGGTAACATCGTTTAATTGAGGTAAATCTCTGGTGTATAGCAGGTAAAGAATAGGCCCCAAAACACTACCCTGCGGGACTCCTGCCGAAATCTTTTTTAGCTCGGAATATTCATCTTCATATTTCACCCTAAAGTGGCGATTCTCTATGTATGATTTTAAAATCATATAATATTGTTTTGGTAAATCTCTATTTAGTTTGAAGAGCAAACCTCTGTGCCACACCTTATCGAAGGCCTGCGCCACATCTAAGAAGATACTAGAACAAACCTTTTTCCTTTCTAATGTATTCTCAATGACATCTGTAAGCCTATGAACCTGCTCAATAGTTGAGTGTTTCTTTCTGAAACTAAATTGAAATTCTGGGATAAGGTTTCTTCGTTCTATGGTTATTTTCAATCTTTTGAGCAACAGTCTCTCAAACAATTTCGCTAGTGTTGGTAGAAGTGAAATTGGCCGGTAAGATTTTCTATCATTCGGTGGCTTGCTCGGTTTCGGAATCATTATTACTTCTGCTACTTTCTACTGCATTGGCATATGATTTTTCCTGAGAATCGCATTGATTATGTGCAGTAATTTACGGGTACCTTTTTCAGGCAGCTCCTTTATTATTTGCCCTGTTATCAGATCATAACCAGGAGCTTTCTTTACTTTTATGTTTTTAATTTCAGCTTTTAGTTATTTTAATGTTACACGCCTGATCTCTTCGAAATCAGATATTCTGGGCGTATCAACAGTGTTTTCATCATTAGTCTGCTGACCTAGAGGTTGAAATGATTCTTCAAGATGTTCAGCAAACAGGTCAGCTTTATCTTTCGTACTTCTAGCCCATATCCCATCGTTTGTTTTGATTGGAGGGATCTGCGTTTTTGGTCGTTTTAACCCTTTTTAACCCGACCATTGTATGACATCAAGGAGCTTGTCTAGTTCTTCTTTTATTTCATTTTCACTTTTGAATGGCACTTGAAGTTCTATTTTTTTATCTACCAACTGCCTAAACAGTTCCCAATTTGTTTTGTTGTTTGTGAGCTGTGGTGAATTGGTTTTTTCTATTACATTTTCTCTAACCGTCATAATAACAGGAGAATGATCAGATGTTACACTTTCATCATTTTCTAAGAAGATGTGGCGTTCCGATATGCCTTTAGTGATGTAGAAATCTATTAGATCTGGGATTTTGTTACGATCAGTTGGCCAGTACATTGGTTTCCCTCCTGAGTAAAATTCACAGTTTGAGTACTGGCCAGCTGCAAGTAACTCTTTGCCTTTTGGAGAGGTTAATCTTGAACCCCAGAAGGTATTTTTTACATTAAAGTCACTTCCAATAATGAAGTTACTTCCTAATTTCTGGAACAAGTTAATGTAGTGTTCTTTCTTTAGGTTATACCGTGGGGGGCAATATATCGCAGATATATTACAGTTGTTGTGATAACCAAATTTAACCGTCACGGTGGTTACTTGCATGGATTCTTTTTCTATTTTGAATTCTTCATGATGTTTGATATTATCCCTAATAAATATAGCTGACCCTCCTCTTGCTCGTTCTGCGGGATGAGTGGTATGGTAACAAGTATATCTCCCGATTGATACATATGAGCTGCTGGTAAAATGTGTTTCTGATATTAAGCATAAATATCAATTTTGTCCAGTATTTAAAAATAGTTATAATTCTGCTAGATGTTGTGTTAATCTGTTTGCATTCCAAACTGCTATTCTTAATGAGTAGTTTTGATGTCTGGTTTCTGCTCCGGAATTATAAATTGAATTATGTATTGCAGACATTATTTATGTTTAACTATTTTGAAGTTTGGTATTTCCAGCAGATTAAGTTGATCCAGAATTAACTTATTTAGTTTATTCTCTTCCTCAAGGCTCTTTAAAATTGCTTGGACAGTGTTTTTGAAACTTTCGGTACCGTTGGCCTCATTTTCTTTCGAATTTGAAGTGGCCTGAGCATATGTGTGTAATTCTCCCTACGCATAGATGCTTCATTTCTTGCTCGATCCTTATTTGGATGACTTAGAGGGGGTTTGCGTGCCTGATCCCTCATTTTCTGTAGCTGCTTAACAACCTCACATCCTCGGTAGCTGGCTAGATGCTGCCCATAACAATTTATACATTTTGCTGGTTCTTCTTTAGATAGTTTGCAAGTTTGTGTTGGGTGCTTTTCAGCACATTTCACACATCTTGGATCGCGCGTGCAATATCGTTGCGTATGGTTATAGCCTTGGCATTTTTTATATTGTACTATTCTTGTACTGCCTCTTTTAACAGCTTCGATCTTTACTCGCCAGTGAATGTGCCAGTTATATTGTAAATTGTTTCTATTTGCTCGGATTTATCAAACGTTAGCATGAACAGGGGAAGCCCTCTTTTTGAAACGGCTTCTAGTCGGTTCTCCCCGCTACATCTCTCTTTTTTAATAACATTCACAGCAGCATCAAGGATTTTAAATCCTTTATTTTCTAGATCCTCCAGTATTGAATTAATTTCACAGGTTGGATGTAGCCCTCTTGCCATGACCTTGATGGGACGATCGTTTTTATTTTCGTACGTGTACCATTGATATTTTTCCGTATTCAGCTTCATTGACAAGTTTCTGTATGCGTTTGGATTTGAAGTGTTAATCTTCCATATATTATTGTTCAGAGCAGTAATTTTATACTATTGTTCCGTAACATTACTCATTACACTTTGGATTTCTGAGTAGTTGGTTACTCCAACGGCTGTGCTTCATTTTGTTGAGCTGGTTGCCGTTCGAGTGACTTTTCTACTTCTGGTGTGGACTCAGTGACATTTATTGGTGGAGGAGGTTTCTCTTTTGGTTTAGCTGCTTGTTGTTGTTCTAGAGCTAGTTGTTTATTGATGATTAATTGTTTTCTAGAAACCTCTTTTGAAGTTGATGGTAAAGTTTCTGCCATTTCTGGTGAGAGTTGAGCTTTCCTTTTCTTACTTGGATCTTTTACTCCGTTTCAACATCCAATTTGTTTCTCTTTCTATTTCTTTTTCTTCCGTATGGAATGGATTAATGTCATCATCGATTGTAGGGCTGGGTGTCGTCCCAAGTTCTGCACGTGTTTCAACTGCTTTTTTGAATTCTTCATTCTCTTTCTTAAACATTATGAATTCTTCTTTCAACTTAGTTGTAAATTCCTTTATTTCTCTTAGTTGTTCACGGAGTTCGGCATTTTCCTTCTCGTACTGAAATATATTTTCAGTTGAAGATCTTGGTGGTCTTGGTAATTTGGAACTTCGTCCAAATGGGTTAAACAATGATTGGCCCACCCCAGAATCTACTGGGCCTGTCTCCGAAGAGCGTGGCTTTGTCAGCATATCTGCTGCTGTACCACTTGGGGTATTACTTTCGGTATTTGTTGTACTCATTGTTTGCTTTAGCCAATTTATACCACTGGCATTTGGTCCCCGGTAGCACTTTGCTACCGCCCAAGCAGTACCCGCCCCCCGCAACGAGGACGCGGCTACCTTGGTGTACACAGAGACAGCCGAAGCCCTCTGAATATCCTAGGCTGAGGGGCGAATCCGAGCCACTATGGAATTTGTCGGAATATTAAAATTTAAATTGTAAGTTCAATTGTAACCTCAGATTATCATTGCGAGATTGTGTGCTTTTCAGCAACTTATAAAAATTTCACCAACTAGAAGTTGAAGAAGCTCTATTCTACGCTTTTCTGAGAAACCTTAACCCATGCACTCCACAATAATAAAACTTATATTCATGTCGACTAAGTTCATTCACACTCTATTACCAATTAGCTGTATACTTTGTCAAGTAAACTTACACCTACGTAACATATAAACCGCGAAAGATCAACAGTCGTTGATGCAATCAAACATTTATCTCGCGTTCTAGTATTAACCGGGCGGAAACAAACAAAATCCGTATATTTCATTAAAACGTTCATACTGTCTCAAACTAACGGTATTTATATTCTTATATCATGCTGCTGTACCAAAAGACATGCAAGAGTTTATACAAGAAAAAAAAATCTCAAGTCTGTCTTACGTTAAAAGACAAAAAAAAATAAACGAAAGTTTTGTTTAAGAAAAGAATTGAAGGAAACCAGTTTATTTCTACACCCGATACACAGCCACACAGTCATATACACAAAGTTTTATTTTTGGGGTCTTAACTTTTATACATTACAATATATTTTAAGCGTCTTTTAAAAAAAAAACTTTTTCTTACACTTTTTATTTATTTGTTTACTTATAATAATAACTCACAATTTCTCGATGAAACCACCACAAAGAAATAAAAATCGGCGGCGGGCAGTCGCAATCAGTCGGCAATAATGATTATGTGAAAAATGTGTTAAAACATGAATGTGATAGTAAAAAGTAAAAACACAAAGTTCCTGTTCCAAATTTTTTATTTTGATAATCAGCCGTCCCATTATATAAAACGTATTATTTATACAGTAGAATGAGTACACTGTAAAGTCAAGGTTCAATGCGTCTTGCCTTTGTATGCATGTATATTATGTATATAAGGAAGGAAAATGTATATACGAGTATATAAACACAAAAACTATCAGACTGAATCGAAACATTATGTAATTCGGTTATTGATTGATCTTAACGTTTTGCTTAGATAAAAATGTGTGGCAATGTCAAATAGAATGGGGTTTGGGGATTACGGTGATTTATGCGAATTACATATTTCCGCAATCACATATTTATATATTAAAACTATATACTTAAACGTTTTGTTTATTTATAGTTGGCACACTTATCACCGTCTCTATGCGCAGTGTTGATAATTTATTTTATTTAATTTAAAAGTAGGGAGATGAAATAGAATTATGTTGATCTTTATATAGAGGCCGCCGCGCACGATTACAGATTTATTATCACCAACTGTAGAATGTGTCTGCCTTGCCGTACATAGCTTTTCGGCTTATTATACAATATTTACTTATATAGAGCTTTATTGGCATTCTCTGCTAATAAAATAATTTATGAATGATGGTGCCAAACACACTCAGCTGATTTAATTTTGGCAATGAAATTTAATTTCTTCAAAGAAAAAATTCTTTTGTTATTTCTTTTATAAAAAAAAAATCTTAAAATTATTTTTTTTATAGATTTCGCGATATTTCGGGGAAATGTTTATTTTGTAATCAATTCAATTTTAAGATGATTTTCTAGCAACAAACATGTTGGTTGGCGAAGCACGTGTCTTGTATCCAGTTTAAAATACACATATGTTTCAAAGTCGTTTGTGGCTTCTGGCTATTATTAAAAATTAGAATGTTGTGATATTTTTGAGAGTGAAGTTTATTTATTTTATTTTCGTATTTTCGGTGCTTTTCATTTTAACAACCCACGCAATTTATTTTCTTCATTCATAGACAGTTTAGATATTATAATCATTAGTGTGTGCTGTAAACAATTTGTATAACAAAGTGATGAATGTATTAGGAGATGACATGATTTTAGTGTTACCGTCGTAATATTGTTGTGCCCCTGTTCTTTTTCATTTCATTGAATTACGTCCCTCCTTTCTTGATAGGGTACGTCGAATTCACGGTTTCGACAAAAATAGATGTACGTTTCCATTTTTTACCTTGTTCTTAAATGTGTATGAAACAGATAAAAATATTTTTCGTCTATTTTTGATGGTATGTTGACTAAATGACTAAATTATGTCAAGTCCCATTAGTTTCACAACGAACTTGTCCATTGCCTGTCCACGGTCCACGACAAGTGTGAGACATGTCATATACATTTCTTTTTTCATGACAGCGTCGTAAGAGAAACATGTATGACAAGTTTTCGATGTGTAGGTAAACAATTGAGAGAAATATGAAAAAATGTATGTGTGAAGTTTTTAAGAAAAACAAAATAACAACAATACGTATACGAATCCAATAAGAATTCTTGAAAGCGAAGTATGTATTAGTTTTTACACTGTTAAGTATAAAGTTGAGCGAGATAAATAGTGAAAGAGACCAACAGTATGTATGTGCACTCATACCCCGCTTTGCGACGATAATTGGTTCCCAAAAAATTCGTCGCAAGCAAAACGTCGCAATCCGAAATAACTTTTTGTATGGAAGTGTGCAAAAATATTAAAGACCGTATACATCTTCCAATGCTAAATCCAAACAGTCATTTTATCAAAAACAAAGCAATTTCCAGTTTAAAATTAAAATAAAATGTAACAATTGAATATTTTTTTCATTGCTGTTAGAACCTAGATTGATAATTAATGTTTACGAGGAATCAGAATCTAGCGTTATTGGAGATTCTGTATCGTACGATGCAGGAATTGTTAGATGTGTAGACGTAGATGCTGATGGCCGCAAATATTTTTCCAAAGTTTGCTGGATCGTTTTCTTTTTTGTTCCAAATAAAACTCCTTGTAGCAACTTACGGAATCAGTTAAGGATCGTGCAACTTTTAAACTTCTTTTTTCGTCAGAATCATTTTGTGTAAAAATAGAAGCGACTTCGTCAAGTAGGGCCATAGCTTTGCTAATTTGTTTTGAAGTAAGCATTTTAGGCTCAGGAGTTTCCATTAAATTTTCTATAGAATTTTCTTTATACGCCAATTCTAAATCTAATTCCATCAAATCATTATTGGTCATGTCTTCATTTTGTGTTGAAATAAGCTCTTACACACCAGCTTCGTCCATTCCTTCAAATTCATTTTCTTTTACCAGGCTAACAATTTCTGTACAAACTGCAGATATGTCACCAACATCTGCAATATGACTAGCGTTAGGGTTTTTACGAACACATTCTGGCCAAAGCTTCCGCCATACACCATTCATTCAAGTGGGTGTTACTTCATTCCACGATTCTGACATATTGTTGATTGCATCCAGTACGTTAAATGTTTTCCAAAATTCTGAAATGCTATTTTTTTGTGAATCATCGATAGCGTTTAAAAGCTGCTTGTCAGTGTTTGGTGGCAAAAATAAAAATGTTAAATTGTCTGATAAATGATCAATGTAAATGGGATGGCTGGGAGCATTATAAACAATAATCAAAGCTTTAAAATTCAAGTTTTCTTTAGAGTGTTACAGGCTGGCTACTGCCAACCTGCAGATTTCACTAAGCGCATGCAGAGGCCTCCACGGTGATTTTTGCCGGCTACGTTCTCAGGGAGAAGTGCTAAGGTCGTGGGGTTTGAGGCTTGCATGACGCTCCTGGCTTACACCGTGATCATACAGAAAGTTGGGGGGAACGCAAATAATAATAATACCGAGTTCCGCCGAAATTTGTCGGCCGGAACCTGAGGAACGAACACAACAAAATTATAAACCGAGAACGGTGCCTTGGTGCGCGCATCCATTCGAATTCAAACAGGGGCAAGCCCTGGTTACGAAATTGGATGCGGGCACCAAGGGACCGCAATCAACACGACACCGACACAGCGGGAGTCTCCACCCTCATCATACCTAACCGAATAAAAATTAGTAATTCATTCTAGTTATAAAAATGTAAATGACAGAATGTAACCACATGAGAGCGAACTACCGATCGGGCAAGAGAGGAATAATCCAAATCCGGGAGTAAGTCGCTGTGCAAAAAAAATAAAAATAAAAACCAAAAGAAAAATAATGTTGGATTCCAAACGCAAAAACTATAACGGTACTCAACCACCGTAATTAGACACCACGCGATCTGAACCTTGTGGAATTATACAAAACGCAAAAACCAAAAAAACAAAATTTGGTAATTGTGCACTTGAAAGATGGCGAATGCGATTACACAGAAAAATTAAATTAATTTTAAGAAAAGAATAATAAAAAAAAATATATAAAATTTAACTAAAATTAAAAATAAAAATGTTGTACCTGATCTGGTGCGGCCTTGTAGCCGTCATGCTGCAGGCTCCATGATGCGACCTTGTAGCCGATACCCGCTGGATAGTTTGAAAATTGTGCGTCGTCTCGCCGAAAACCGTATAACGTTGGGCGTTGTCTCGCCAAAATCCCGTAATTATGTTTTTTCTTTGTGGGGCGTTTTCCGCCGTCAACCAAAAATGTTGTAGGCGTTGTTTCGCCTTAGCCGTAAATAAAATAAAAGGATCCAACGATGGGCGACTTCCCGCCTTTATAAATTATCACCAATGGTCGGTTGACCCACTGTATTATTGAGCGTTGGCTCGCCGATAACGGTAACGAAGCGAAATGGCCTTAAATAGCCACCTGTAGGCAAAATATGAGCTGCGTATAAGCCTCCCTATAAACTGGGTTGCGGCTTTTTTTTTTTTTTTGATTTGCCTTAGGAATGGTATCTAGCACACAATTATAATATCGCTAATTCCTTTTTTTTTCTGGTTTTTGGGGTAAACTTAAATTGCACAACAACATTGCAAATTTTAGTTTATTCACAATATTACCATTTAAGCAAATTAAATTAAATTTTTCCAATGAAAATATATACAAAAACGTATTAAATTGTATTCTCAGAATATCGTACAATAGTTATTATTTATTCACTTTCATATACTTTTTATTTAACAGAATTTACATTACATTAACAATGGCGTTGTATAAAAATATCAAAAAAAACTTGACTTCTCAAAATTTAACATGACTACTCTCATCGAAAACCAAAACTTAACTCTTTTAAAAAAAAATTCGCGTTCGCATCACAATTCACAATACCAACATCCGAATATTTTGTGTTGTTGTCTCCATTTTCCTTTCATCAAAATTTTTTTTTTATATGTCTCTTATTGTGCAAAGCACTTTATTTATTTATATGTATATTGGGAAAAGAAGACAACAAAGCGAAACATGTTTCTTTACGATCCAACCGATGAAGAGAGACAAATAAGTATACAAATTCAGCGTGTTCGTGGTGGCGTGACGTCTAATTACGGCAAAACAAAAGGTTAAGAAGAATTACCAAAACAAAATTTATATTTAGTATTTCTAGTATCCGACAGATGGGATTGCTCTCAGTGTAAATACTTTATACATAAAATTTTAACAGACAAACAGAAACATTTGCATATTATGCCATGTTATGACCCCAACGAGTCGTAACAAGAGTAATGCGATTTTATTTCATGAATAGCACATTCACAAACCCAGTCTTTAAACATTGTATACGTCATCCAAGCTTTCTTGTTTGATCGCCAATGTTCGGGAAAACTTTTTTTATTTACGCCTTTCGCTACTCTAGGATTTTCTGAGTTAAAAATAAGAAACGGTTCAAATTTGAAATCTCCTTCCGCGTTTCCGCCTAAAAAAAGAGTGAGTCTACTTTTGCTCGTCTTACGTCCTGAAACTGATTTTTCTGCTTTAGAAATATATGTTATACTCGGCAGCCTTTTCCAAAACAATCCCGTCTCGTCAACGTTAAAAACTTGCTTAGGGATTAGTCCTTTGCTATGAATAATGACTTTTAAAGCATTGGGGAACTCCGCAGCTGCAACGATATCGGCGCTAGCTGCTTCACCTTTTAATTTTACATTATGAAGGTTTTGGCGTACTTTAAATCTCTCGAACCAGCCTTGACTCGCTGAAAACTTTGGTTGCTTTTCATCTTCACTCTCAGCGGCTCCCTGGAGGTCCGTAAGAAGTTTGCCGGGGGGCCACCAAAGTTTGCAAAATTTCCTTCAGAATATAATAAAAAGAAAATTGATTTATAACCGAATATCGTATTGAAAATTGAAATAACAATTTCTTATTTACCAGGTGTTTAAATATGAAACCGGATTTTTTTTTAGTAAAAAGTACACGTTCATCGCATGATAATGATTAAGTGTATTTAAGCAATACTTAATGAGCAATACTTTGATTCCCCATTATTAGTTATACTGTACATTTTGTCCATCTTTCTGCCAATGCGTGGATGTGGATGCCACACCAAAAAAACTATGCTTCTTTTGAGGCAAACCAGTTATCGAGCCATTTTCGTAGGAAGTGAAGTGCTTCTCAGCAAGCCCGTGCCCCATCGATGCAAATAATTGTTAATCGGACGCAGCCAAGTCTGGTAAGCCGTATGTGAAAGTATTTTCCAATTAAGTGCTTTCAACGTTTCCATGACCGGTTTTGCTTTGTGTGATGGTGCATTATCATGAAACAAAATCACTTTTTGTTGCCTTTTATCATATTTCGGTCGTTTTTCACGCAAAATTTAACTCAAATTGATCATTTGTTGTTGGAAGTGTTCAGTATTTACGGTTTCACCAGGTTTTAGCAGCCCAAAATAAATCACACTCTTCTAACCCCACCAAATACAGAGCATTGTCTTCCATCCGTGGTGATTTGGCCTTACTGTCGATATCGATGGTTGTCCTGGATCAATCCAAGACATTTTACGCTTTGGATTCTCAAAGTAGATCCATTTTCATCGCCAGTCACAATTCGATAGAGAAATGACTTTCTTTTGTATCTGGCGAACAAAATTTCGCAAGAGATTTTTCTATTTTCCTGTTGCCTTTCATTCAATTTATGCGGAATCAATTTTCCCAGCTTTTGTATCATTCTCGTGGCTTTTAAACATATGGAGACGTCTTCTCATTGATCCGCGAGTTGTTTTTGTGTTTGCGTCATTCTCATCCAACAATGCTTGCAATTCAGTGTCTATACAAACTTTTTTGGTGGTCTTTCGCGTTCTCCGTTTCTCAAGTCAAAATCAACACTTTTGAATTTATTAAACCACTCATAGCATTGTGATGTGCCAAGAGCATACTCACCGTAAGCTTTGACAAGCATTCGATGTGATTCTGCAGTAGTTTTCTTCAAATGATAACAAAAAATCAATATTGCCCACAAATCGTAATATGTAGGCACAAAACTCGACCTTTTTAAGACGTAAAAAACATGCGTTATTGTATGAAACTTAAATGGTTATGAGTTGAATGTTGATGGGAGGGGGTCGATTTTGTTACAGTTTTGTATTGGTGTGAGTAATTTTTCTGTGGTTATATTTATTTGTTTTCTGCGAATGCAAGCATCAAAAATTATGAATCGATTCAGTTTTTTGGTGCGTATGTCCTTTCGTTGTCTCACTTTTTCGATATCTCACCAAGCTTTTGAGTGGCGAGTTAACACGTTCGCGTAAATGACTGCTATAGCAGTCATACAACTTTTTCGTTTTTTAACACGTTTGCGCAAACAACTTTCATTTTTTAAGGAATAACTCGACATATTTTTCAATTCTCAACAATACATTCTTTTCCGCGACGAAATATCGTTGCAATTACAAAAGTTATCAAATGTGTTCCTGAGTAGCACACACATTTATAAAGTGTGCCTCAATGTGTTAAGAAAAAAAAAATTTAACTACACATATTTTAATTTTTTTTCATGTTTTGTTTTTGCAGAAACACAGAATTGAGAATTATTTTAAAACAAAAATTACATACTTATGTCGATTTTCATTGATTTTTTCTCACTCCCAAAATGTTACCCTCGTTTTTTACTCCCATTTTGTTTCAATGGAACAAAAATGTACTACTGTACTACTCTCTATTGTTTACTTCATTATTTATATTTGATTTTTATAATTTCACTAATCAAATTACCAACGCGCCGCATATTTTGACACAAATGACAGAAAAACAATTGGCGAATAGATTTATAACAACAACAAAATAGTATACTCCATCAAAAAACCTAGAGTATAGAAAATTACCCCGGGAGTAACAAAATATTACCCTCGTGGTAATATTTTTTTTCAATGAAACATTTTGACAGCAGTTGGAGTAGCATAGGTACCATAGGGTACTATTTTTTCTTCAATGAAAATCGACATTAAATAAAATTTTTATTTAAAGCTTACTTGCATTTACAAACTTTAAATTATAAATGGAAATGTTATCTAGAAATGTCGTATACAGAAACAATAAATGGCACACATTTACACTAACACAAACACACATACCACCACTATATACTTACGGTTATTTTTTCGTCAACTGTTGAATTTTGAACAAAATCGACCCTCACATGTCAAAAGAAAACAATGGCGCCGATGACGTGGTTGTCGAAAGGTACATTGTCAGGTGGCGCCATTTATTGGTAAATTCCGGTTTCATATTTACACGCCTGTGGGTCGATTCTGGTTTTCCTATAGGAATAGGAAATAGGAAAGAATTTTAAATTTGTATAGCAGTTTTGTATTTTTTCCCCTATAAGCTTATTCGGGTGTGTCTTATGGGAATTTATTCTTTCCTATTTATCGCAGTTTTGACGTTTATCTTTCCGCACCTACTTTGGATACGGAAAGATATTCTTTTATAACACATACAATATTCTTTTAATTTAATTCTTTTAATTTTTAATTAGACAAAAAATATAATTACATACAATAAATTTTATTCTTAACCGCTTACAGTGTCATGGTTTTCAATACTCAAATTAAGAATTAGGGAAAAATTTATTCCTATGTGTACCAAAATAAACCATAGGAAAGATTTTCTTAGGAAAAAACTGCTATCAAAATTTTTTTCTAAATAGGAAAAAAATTCCTATTTCCTAAAGACACCAGAATCGACCCACTGGTAGTTTTTTTAAATTTATTTCTTATTTCTACCTACATACTATACAACTTTGTTAGTACAGAAGAAATAAATGCAAATATGCTAACCTTAACGCGAAATTGTGAACAATGAAAGTTAAAATAGATAATGAAATAATAAAGTTATTTTTTATATTTATTATAATATTATATAAAAAATAAAGGAATAATAAAAAAAAAATTATAGATAATTTAACAAATACAAATTATTATTAAAAAAATGGGGGCCACAAGAAAATTATGAATTATTTGGTGGGCCGCGAGTAAAAAAAGGTTAAGAACCACTGGTCTAAACAATAATATGCAACAACATTTTGTTTTACGTTATTTAATTAAAACGCCTAATTATTTTTAGGTTTTTTTGCCTTTCCTTTTATTAACAAACTATTTGAAAAATGTCTTTTTACAGTTTTAACTTATTTAGCGCTTAGATCTATCACTTTCACACTTAGGCTGTTAGTTAGGCGGCTATAGGTATTTGTTTTTTCATTATGGTGTAGTTTTCTTGTCGAAATGAGTCACAATTAAAACCGGTTTCGTACGTTAACGGAAAAAGAGACGAGAAAGAAACTGCTTCTTTGACATTCCGTGTGGAACGGTTGATTGTTGGTCCTTTTCTTTGATGTGTGTTTATTTACTGCTTATTTTTATCATGCTCACGAACGGTGTTTTGTACAAATGTTGGTACGCATAAGTACTAATATCCAATCGCGTGGCGCCGGCGGCATAACAGCTGGTAAATTTAAATATTCGTATTCTACTAGTTGAAATGATAATGAAATATTGCGGGGACTGCGGGTGAGAGAAGATTCAATAGCAGGGTGCTAATTTATGATTAGCAGTGTTATCGGCCACAGAGGCCATAAAAATTATTACAGAGATCACTTGCTCCATAATTAATTTAAACGCCTGTTACGTAAAAATGTGTAATTTGTGACAACAACATCAGTCTAGTTACCTTTGTATTACTTCTCTTGTTCCAACCATAACGAATTAGTATATTTTTGAAATTTAAACAACCAAAAACTAGTTTAAATTAGTTCTTCTCAGTTTTATCACAAACATATATTTATCGGTCATTAAAATAACTAAAATACTTAAAATTGCAGACAAAATTGAAAATCAATGAATAATTAAATTTTGCCGATTAATTTTAACCGCAGAGCAATTTGAAATTTAACTCTTTTCTAATTTTTGTTTTATTTTTATTTTCAGCGATTTTATGTGCCTCTTAAATCATGATTCATCTTAATACTGCTGAAGTACAACGTGACGAGGTTCTAACTAATTTATATTTGTAAAATTTTTAAGTGAAAACAAATTAAATGTTTTAAATTAAATATATTTTTTTATTATTATAATTTCGAAGTGATTTGTGCCTGTGCTAAACCAAATATTAAAATTTATTTTTAATTAATGGTGATTAGTAAAATTAATGATAATTCCTTAATAATAATTTAATTTATTTTGTAAAATTTTGTAATCAGTGACTTTGTACATATACAAACATAGCAAGTGTGATAAGCTACGTATATAGATATATATTTAGTGAGAGCTTTTTTTTTATTTTATACACAAATAAATTATAAATTATGGATTTAATATCACTGCCACCTTGTTCAAGACGAATAGAAACAAAAATGCAAGAGCCACAATGTCTATCGCCAACGCCAACACCTGGACCAGCTATTAAAATATCAGCAACATTTTTAGCAACGGTAAGTCTTTTCTGTTTCTAGTACGACACCACTTGATATTGTGGAATCGTAAATTTCCCATATAGATACGAATTTCCAACAGAACTACAAATATTATCTAATCAAACATAAATATGCGAGTTTGTATATAGACCGCTTTAAGGCCGCGTCTATTACTATTTATACATCATGGTGTCGCATCGCAAGAAGGTAATTATCATTTCAAAATTGCTAGATTAGATTAAATGTATAAAAATATGGTGGGAAACAAATTCGTATTCATAATATTGACGGTTATTTCGTTTCGTTACCGACTCCAGCCATATATTCTGTCAATTTGTAATGTTTTGCGGCGGTCTCACGTTGATTGATGCATGTGGACAACGTATACGGGCATTACATTAGACGTTGTAAGTTTTATAAGATTCATTAAAGAATTTATTATATTTATTCAAAATGAAATTGTTGTAATAAAATTAAAATAAAACTTATTACATCACCGCCATACGAATCACATAAAAATTTTTATCTGGATATTACGTCATGCGTTTTTTATAACATACAAACACAAATGTATCTCATTGTACTGTATTATATACGGAATCCGAGTGACTGGTTTTCAAGGCCAAACTTTTGGTGGACAACGACTATATATTCATCTATATAATTCTAGATTGGGCCAGACTCTTAAACTTGTAGCTTATCAAAGATATTAAATTAGCTGCTAGGCAAGAATTTAGACTGTGCATAATTTTTTTTATTTAATTAAGCTAACGAATCAATACACTACTAATTTATGAGTGTGTGACATTGAGCTAGTCAAATAAAGATATTCAAGTAAAATTTTTATATGTATTTTGGTCTCTTATCAAATTATAATGAATCATGTGAGACTCGAGTTTTCCTGGCATTAATTAGTACTGCAAATATAATCGAAAATAAACTTTGTGTTATATAAAAAACCATTGTGCTTTGTGCTAACTTTCGTTATCAAACCCTATAATAAATTTATGTATTGATGAGTTCTCAAGTGTTTTCCAAAAAAAAGTCGTTATCTGTATATACATACGAGTACATACCCATTTATACACTCTAAGAAATATGTATAGTGTCAACCCAAAGTATAATTATTTATTTTGTAAGAAAAGTAAATAAGACTATTTTTTAAATAATTTAAGTTAAACATTAATAAATCACTGGCACATGTTAGAATATAATCATCTTATTGTTTATGTTGAACAGGTTTAAAAATTAGAGGGTTTTTCAATATGCTGCTAAAAATCCGGCTAACATCTTAATTAGAAGTTGTACTTACAATTTAATTAACATTTTAAGAACGTTGTTTGGTATCTACAATTAACGTGTTTGTATAATATAATCAAATTATAAGCTATTTATCGCAATCGATAAAATGTTGTGTGCAATTTCGCAGAATTACAATTGAAAATTATATTTTTAAACGAAATATTTTGATTAGATTACTTATATGTATTTTGTAACCGTTTGGCATCTCAGTAAAATCTGCCACAGCAAGCGTCACTTCCACCACTTTTTTTGAGAGTTCTTGTTGTATCCCATGATCATCGTTGACTTATTTATTATTCCAAAGCGGTCCACTTTTATGTTAAAAGGGTGTTTTTTTTTGGGCTGAAACCTCATGAGGTAACAGATCTTCGGTTCGGAAATTAGCAACCTGTGGCTCTATTTCTGAATATGATGATGATATCTATTTAATTTTAGTTTCTACTTCCGTTCGTATATTCAGTAGTACAGGGGCCCTATTCCTGAATACCATACGAAAACCAAGGTATAAGATTCCTATTCAATTTTAAATAAGAATCGTATGAATCTGATTCAATTCAAATATAAATCTTGCATTTTCGTTTTCGGATCGTACTCAGGACCCCTGCTCTTCGAAAATGGGCGGCAATCGTAGAGAAATTCTCCTTTTGTTTTAATTCTGAAATTAAACAAAATCTCCCAAAAAGCTTCATTTAATGCGCCGAGAGTAATTCTGTTGGAAGAAACAGAAATAAAATTTCTGTTTAAATTTCTTCAAAATTTTTTGAGCTTGAATCTTACAGATGCCAAGCTTTTGTCTGACTACCAATAATGAAACAGCGAATAATTTATAATAGTTTTTTTCTTTGGAAGGCAGCTTGAATTGATTTAGGAAATGCGTTAGTTTAAGGTACTATATACCATTCCATCAGGTGGGATGGTTTGGAACTGCTCTTAGAAATATTACTAAGAAAAACTTAATTTCTTTTTAATTAATCGATAAAATCTTTTTATTTTATTTCGAAGCCAGCAAACTTAGCTACAACAAATACGCCTTATACTAGTAAAATAAAGCACATCCTGTCAAATTTTTTGTTGTACGAAATGCAAGCGCCGCTTGAACGATCAGGATTTGACACAGTATTATCAAAACATATGCTCGGACATTATTACCAAACACTTTTCGAATGTCGTATACAGCAATACAGCAGGTGTGCTTTATATCCAATTATAGCCATAAAGCCCGTGCCGACATGTTGTAACTACCATTTTTTTCGCTTCGATGCATTTCGATTCGAAAGCGCGATTTAGATGATGAAAAAATGTTGGCCCAGCAAAAAAAGAAGAGTTTGGTATATTAAAATTCAACTTCGTGTGTATGACAAGAAAAAAACAACATTGTGCAAAAATTTTGCTGTGCGATTTTGTCTTTTTTTTGTGCAAATGCTGCCATAAAATAAAAATACTGCCATAAAATATAATCTACCCGAATAGAATTAGTAAAATCATCGCCAATTTGATTTGAAAATTTCATAATGCTAAACATTTTCATAACGTTGGCTGTGATTTTACTCAACTTTTTCCCAACTGTTGGGTGTCCTGAAGGCACCCATTGCTTTCTCAATTCAACTAATGCGAAAAATTTATATTGTGTGCATCTCTAAACACACAGCAAACATTTTGCTGGGCCAACATTTTTTCATCATCTAAATCATGCTTAACGGTATTTGAGTAGTAAAAATATTTTTTCTTTCATCTAAATTTTTAAATTTTCATCAAAGTAGCTCGGTTTTTTCGTCGAAGCGGCCCAGGTTCACGTATGCGATCAAAAAATGATTCGCGAATCAAAAAGCCATTCAAATCATTGGAAACATATTCAAATTTCCCGGCCGAGATGAAATAATTTTTTACTTTGGGCAAACTTTGATCGCAAGCATCGCACGCATAAAAAAATAAGGGGACCCTATTCTTGAAATCAGGGGAAATTTTCGTAATCGGAATACATTTTTTTATATTACTAAAATTTTTCGCCGGCTACTTTAATAATTTTTTCAAATTCGTTTGCAATTTTCCTATTATTTATTTCCCTACTAAGGCAATAATGGCGCATCGATTTACTCAGTCCGAAATAGCTGGTAAATTTGATAAATTATTTTTGATATTTGCTTATTCAAAATGGAGTCGAAACACAATTCGACGGCAAAAACCACGAAAATACGAGGCGAATGAATTTTGCTAGAAAGCGAAGTGGTCCATCCTTAAATATTTTATGTAGCAGATCATGTCCTTGGGTTTGCAGCTCCTTTAATAAATTTTGATGGACACCTTGTACATCACGTTTCGATACCCAGGGTTTCACCCAGATTCTTTTTTTCTGTTTCTGTTTCTAACGATATAATAATAAAAGCGCCCAATGTTGCTGCACGCTCGTTGTTGTTCCATTTTACTGAAGTTTGAGGAAAATTTCGATAAAATCTTTCATGTAGTGTAATTTTCAAAAACTATTTGATCAAAATTGTTTAAAAAAAATTAATACAAATATTTTATAAAACACCTTTGTCCAAGATCTTTTATAGTGTAATTCCGGTCTCACAAACATTGAAGCCAAAAACTAAACCCGAAAATGGCTGTTGATTTGAAAAATTATAAATCCAAAATTAAATCCTAATCCACTTTTACCAATGAAATACGCTTATTATTACATATTACGGTTAGACTAGGTTGTAGTTTCTTACGCACACTTGGATCGGAGAAGGTCCGCTATGATGACAAATGACGTTGGTGTTTTCCTTACTACACAGAAGCCATTCGGAGCTACTTATATAATGTAAAATGTCTCGTACTTTAATTTTTTTGCAATTCCACAAGTTTTCCATTAAGGATTGACTCAAACTTTCGTGCCTCCTCGTCTCTGGAGCTTTATAGAAGTCTTTAGATTCTATTGTACTATATATCTGGCTTCAAAGTCTATCTTTTCTCAATGCCATTTCTGCATAAAAATCTAGCTTTATCAGTATCGGTAAGACTTGTGCCATTTAAAGTGGGAACAGCAATATTATGACTGACTAAAACCAACCTGCCCTGCCTTGGACGGGTTGACCCCAATCCATATCTGCTAGAGCGCACTAGAGAAAATAAACCTGTATACATAAATTTCTCTTTACAATGAGAATGTTGTAACTAGGCCCAGCTGCTTGAACGTTTACTTATAACAACCTTTCCAGAGTTTTCAGAAGGAAGACCAGCGGTTGTGCTTGTGAGCCCTAAGTCTTTTGGGTAGCCATGAAAATTCGGGATAAATACCATCATGATTTTTACACAAGATTTGTTTTTTGTCAGCGATACTCTCTGTGAGAGACGAATAGGGTTTCGATATGTGCTGTTCTCCGTTGACTCAATTAAGTTTCTTAATAAGTGAGTATCGATAGAAAGCTTAATGGATTCCGCATTTGAAGATGTCTATGAATCTTCCAGCCTAATCAAATAACTAGTAGTGGTCGGTTTAGTACAGATAATCTTACTAATGCGAGAAATCTCGGTTAGTCCCTTCATTTTATCACAAAACGATCACCAATACTCTTTGTGTCATTCTCAGTTCTCTATTCTATTTTTTTAGTCTCTTTTGTAGAAGTTTCCATTCTGAGCCTATACTTAGTACTTTTAGTTTTAGAGCATAAAGCATATAGAGAATGGCTGCAGGCGTTCGTGATAACACTTCCAGTCAGTCCAGGGGTAAATTTTTCCTTCGAGCTTTTATATCTAGGTTACAGGCCGAATGCTCTTTTGATACGAGTATGCTCTCCAACCCTTAAGGATACAAAAGGAATAAAAAATCTGTCAGAATCACGCCTAAAACTTCCCGCCTGTTTTTCCACTTTATGAGCCGATGGTCTCGGTTTGAATAAGGTTTGTATATTTATTGTAGATTTTTGTCCCAGGACTGTGAAAAGATTCGTTTGGTCCCAGGACTGTGCAAAGGTTACAACTCTTGTGGGCCGGTTAGGGTTACTTTGCACCTTGATTTATACTGGCCGGCCTTGGCATTTTCTGACATGTATTGTAATAGTTACGGCTAACTTTGATACGGTTCCGGCTGATAGCTTGGCTTAATCACCAAAAATTCTGTGTGCTCTTTGTGCAAGCTGCAAACATTTCCAGCTGAAATTTTAGGTAATTGTCATAATAATTATGATTTAAGCATATACCCTGCTCGCGTTGTTCAGTGTTATTTCTGCTCTGTTGGTTAAAAAAAACAGAAAATTATAGCACAAGGTTTTAAGACCGATCAACAATTCCTTCTTTGCCACAAACATTTTAAAGTTGTAGTCGACTCGCACAAAATTTTCGCCTGCATCCTCAGTAATGTGATCGTTCATTTCTTTATTCTTTGTGCCTAAGTGTTTGGAATATGTATAGTACCGAAAAAGCTGAAATCCAGATAAACTCAAATTCTGAAATCATTCACGAATAGTAGAACAAAATAATAATTCTAACAATTTTCACATAACCTTATTTATTATAGTTATCGGAGTCATAATTCATTATTATTTTTCAAGTTTTCTGAATTTTACGATAATTTTTATTTCAAAAAGCTACTTAAGCATTGTTTTGCGTGCCATTTAAATTTTAAGGCCACTAGAAAATGATAAAAAAAATAATGTTAGGTCATAAAAAACTCATTAAAAAATTTCGTTAGAAAAATTAGTTGGTCAACCAAAAAAGTAATTGACCGTTCAAAAATTAGTGACCGTTAGTTCATGACTCTTTAGTGTAATATGTGTTTATTTGATTTATGGTGTAGCAGCTCGTGTGCTCGAGTGCAATTTCTTTCTTTTGCACAATTTTAAATGGTTAAATATTGTACTCAGGTGCAGAAATTAACTTAAGAAAATTTCTTACAAATACAGAACAGTTACGAGTTACACTTGACAAATTTCACTTAGCACACATTTCTAATAGTAACTAACACCCATTTAAATTGTAAAAACAACCCCTTTAACAAAATCAAATAAAATTTCAATAATACCATACAAAAAAAAATAATTTCACCTGCACTTTTCGAAGGCTGATATGTCCATATAAAAATATGAAAATATTTTTATGTTTCGAAAATACGCATGGGCATTTTTGAGGAATTGTTTTTTTTTATTTGTGAAAGAATTTGCCGAAGCATTAATTCCCGAACTTTTAAAGTCTTCTTTATTTTCAACCTTCACTAACAAATTGGAAAATTCCTCTTAGCATAAATTCCAGAGAAATTTTTCGAAGCAATTATGTAACTGTTCATGGCGTGGGATATTTACTACACCTACCCGTTTAGGAAAAATTGCACTCTCGCATAAATTGCACTCTCGCATACAGTTATGAAATATTTCCTAAAAACGAATTAAAAAATTATAAATTAAGGTAAAACACAAACCACTATCAAATACATTCCCAGAAGCGTCTAATTCCTTTATTATAATTTGTGTATACTTCAACTGAATACAGCTAGGTTAGGTTAGGTTAGGTTAGAGTGGCTGCTATCGCACACTTAGGCCAGTATTGGCCCATTGTGATACCACAGGATCCTATCTCCCCTTTACTCCTACTGAAACCATCCAGAGCTACTTATGTAGCGTAAAATATCTCGTATTCCACAGCCCGCGAGTTCCGAAAGGCTGTCCATACCGTACACACCTAAATACTTATGCCTTCTGTATGATAGTGCCGGAGACGAGCATAGGAAGTGATCTAGCGTCTCTTCCTCCTCTTCGTCTAAACAACTTCTACAGAAGTCATTCGTCTGTAGACCCAGCCTTCTTGCATGTTCCCCAAAAAGGCAGTGTCCTGTCAGTATCCCTACGACCAATCCTAACTCTCGTTTTTCCTGGGATACTAGTGCTTTGGAGCGCCGCAACTCCAGTTTTGGCCAAACCTGTTTTGCTACTCTGCACGTGAGGGTGTTGGTCCACCTCTCATTTGTCAAGGCGATTGCCTTTTTACTGAGCGCCGATCTAAGCGCTGCTATAGGCCTCCCCAGACCTGCCCTTTACGGTTGCATCTGGAGAGTCGTACCGTACCTAGCTAGTTCGTCCGCCCTGCAGTTTCCCGTGATGTCCGAGTGACCAGGGACCCAAATTATCTGGATACTGAAAAACTCGCTAATCTCCTTAAGAGATGATCGGCAATCCAGCGCCACCCGTGACTTCAGACCGTGAGCGCCTCTAGCGATCTGACCGCCGCCTGACTGTCCACATAAATCGCGATATCCCTAACGGATACCACGTTATGCTTCAACCATGTCCCGACTTCGCCTATCGCCACCACTTCAGCCTGGTACACGCTGCAGTAGTCAGGGAGACGATGCGATGAATACAGCTAGAGATTCTGCTAATTTAAAATTCTGAAAATTATCATAGACATGAGCATGTGAGAGACCTGACTGGAAAATATAACCGGATAGATAAAAATCGGGCAAAATCTTGGCTAGTACGATTGGTATGGGGATGATTAATTAAAAATAAATATTAAAGTTAAAAAAATACAGTCAATGACAAAATTATTTGTGCCTCGTAAAAAAATGGAAAATGTTTCAAGAAAAGTAAAAATTTCAGCTGGAAACTTAATTAAATAAATTAAATTTTTGTTGTTATATTTATTGTCGTTAATTATCACTTTATGTGCAAAAAAAAACAAAGTTTTAATTCAAGGTGCTTTCGCGGTTGCATTCATTATTACAATTGTTCATTCCGCGTTTAATCAATGTTGTTTTTATGATTTCACGCAGTGTTAACGAAAAATTGTCGGAACGATTTGACCATCTCGTCTGTAATTATTGGATTATTTGACAAATTTCCGGCCCGTATACAGAATGAAATGTGAACATTTTGTTTCATTTCATTTCAAAATTTGTTTCAATTTTCCAATTTCAATGAAACAAAATTCTCTCTTGAAAGATTACTACTACCTCTTGTTAACTGGTATTGTGCTGTCTCTTTCGCACATTGTTCACTCGGACTAAAAGATAAAGTTAATCCAACTTGATGGAAAAAAAACTCCGTTCAAAAAATAACGTCATTTTGACGATTATGGATTGGTTTATTATAATATATATGTTACGACAGATTGACGGAACGAATGCAACCGTGAAAGCGCCTTCTTATGAATATAAGCAAAAAACAAATGGACAACATTATATGTGTCTCATATTTTTGGGGTAAAATTATTTGTATATTACTATAAAAAATCGCTAATAACGCTAATCGCTAATATTAAAAAAAAAATGGTAAAAACAAAGGAAGGAGGTTAACTTTAGAACTTCGGGCCGCGATAGTTGCGGATTATGATGCTAGAGTGCCAATTAACGAATTGGCTCAAATGTACAATTGGCATAAAAATACAATCACGTATCAAATTCGGAAATCTCAAACCAAAAACAGCTTAACAAACATCCAAGAAAGGGGACAGAAAAGAGTCACCACATCAAAAGAATTATGGTTCAGCTTATGCAACGAAATCCTATAAATAAAATAAATTCTGTGCTAAGTCACATAAATAGCTCAAGGAAAAATTAAATCACCGAAAAAACTGTTCGGAGGCGCCTTCGTGAACTAAATTTACAAGCTTATATGGTACAAAAGAAACCATTGATAAGTTCGAAGAATAAAGTATTGCGACTCAACTTGGTGCGTACTTATTTAGCGAAGCCTGGACGGAGGAATCGTGTTTTTCCTGAAAAATTACATGTTAAAATGCCAACGCGCCATAGTGGAGGAGGCAAATTAATGGTTTGTAGGTGTTTAAGCTTTAATGGCGTAGGAGAACTAATAATGCGGCCGGGAAAGGTGACTGTAATTTGATTGGGATTTATTTTATTTTACAACAGGGTTACGCTCCAATCCATAAAAGTAATTGTATTACTAAATTTCTGAAAGATGTGGATTAAGAAACATTAGACTCTCCAGCACAGAGCCCGGATCTTAATCCTATAGAAAATCTGTGAAGAAAGAAGAAATATAGAAGAAGTATAAGAAATATAAAGCATCTGGGAGCAGATCACCAAATAAATTTTAGAAAATTTAGTCCAATCCATGCCAAAACACCTGCATGAAGGTGTTAAAGACAAAGGTGGAAGTACATCTTACTAATCCTACCAGAAAGATAAATGAATTATAGATAATTCAGAGTTTTTATAAAGTTCAGATTAGGTACAAATAATTTTAATAATAATTTTGTTTTGTGAAATCTCGCTATATCGAACACCGTTTTAACGAAATAAAATTTCATTGTAACGAAGTAAAATTTAGACAAAAACTAATATATTTTCATTAAAGTGAAGTTAGTGCTAGTCTGAAATAAATCTAATAATAAATACATGTGAATACTCTAATCTATTACAATTTTCTTGCTTACTTCTTTTTTTGATAGTATTCGGACTTTTAATATGTACATATCTATACATTTTACCAGTGTTGACCTTTGTGTGCTTTATAAATAATGAGAGGTGAGAAAATTCACAGATGAGTAATTTAATTGTGTTGCAAAAAAATTCAATATCGCACCGTCGACATTATTAATGTTTGTTAAGGATCGCTTTAAAATAGAAAACAAATTAGACGTGCATCGAGTTCACAAAGTAAAATTAGAGCAACAAAGTTTGAAGATGTGGACAAGGCTGGTTTTAAGTGGTTTCAAGAGGTTCGTTCGAGAAACATACCTATAAATGGTCCACTTATTCGTGAGAAAGCTCTAGAATTATTTAAACTGTACGGTCATAATGAGTTTCAGGCAAGTGTTGATTGGTTAAATCGATTTCGTGATAGACTTGGTATCTCATTTAAGATAATTTGCGGCGTTGAAAAAATTGTACCACTACAAAAAGTGAAAGAATGCCTGCCGTAGGTAAATAATTTTGATTATTACATTTACGGGAATTTAAAACATCTAAACCTTTTCTTAAAGGTGACATAAAAAATATTTTTAAAACATATGTTATGAAAAACATTTTTAACTCAGTTGAAACGGGAGTGTTTTACCAGCCTCTGCCGAATAAAACTCTCACACTGAAAGGCGAATCTTGTAAAGGTGGAACAAATTCAAAAAACAACTACTTACCGCATTGTTCTGTTGTAAAGCCACAGGAACAAAAAAATTAAAACCACTTGGTGATTGAGAAATCTCTGAAACCGCGGTGTGTCAAAAACGTTCAGTCATTACCTTGCGAATATCGGGCCAATAAAAAGGCATGGATGACCCAAATTATTTTCAATGAGTGGCTTGTCGAACTTGATATAAAAATGAAAAAACATAACCGTACAATTTTATTGCTGATCGACAATTGTACAGCTCATAATTTAAACTCCAAGTTAACAAATATTAATGTTCAATATTTGCAACTCCTTTGTACATCAGTCTTACAACCTTTGGATTTAGTGCAGAAAGTACTAATAAATTTATTTAACGATACCAAAATTAATGTAAACGGCGGGTGTGAACTATTAACATTGGCCTGGTGAGATGTTCGGGGATCAACAATTCAGAAATGTTTTCGGAAAACGCAACTTTTCGAATCAGAATACGATCAAGAAGATATTCAACTGATTAAGAATGAAATCGGCCAAAACAACAACAATACCGATTTGGAAACGCTTTGGAGTTCAATTAATGTACCTCAAGTCACATTTACAGATTATGTGAACGTCAACTTTTAATTTCAGACAAATTAACTGATGAGGAAATCGTAAAGAGCGGTGATAGCGACAATTGTACCGAATCAGTAAATAAAACTATAATATCGTTTTCTAAAGCTCTGGATAGTTTAAGCGATGTGAGATATTATTTGTTTTCGGTTTCTCATGTTTCTGTGATTTAAAACTTTTTTTCTTTTATTTTTTGCAAATAAAGTGATAATAAACGACAATAAATATAACAACAAAAATTAAATTTGTTTAATGAAGGTTCTAGCTGAAATTTTTACTTTTCCTGAAACATTTTCCATGTTTTATATGACACAAATAATTTAGTCCTTGACTGTATGTAAACTTTTTGTTGGGTTTGGTTTTTAAAAATATTTTAAAAATATATTTACGCCTAAACGTTTTCTTTTCTGGTGTATAGTTATTACAAATACACACATTTTTTTTTACTAACGATGATTTCGACTGCCAAGTTCTTCTTAATAACGGTATATTAAGCTTTGAAATAACCTACGATTAGTTTTGCTTACTCGTATTTATTATAAATATTTCGTGTGTTGTATACTCATATAGGTCAATCAAATGTTACATTTGCAATACACAGACATAGCACACACGGCGTATAATTAAGTCTAACCGATAAATTCTAACACATAATCAATCAATTGACAAATACACAAATTTCAGTTAAATGTCGCTATAAATTATATGTTTATGGTATACAATACAAAACTTTGAACTTATGCATTATATAATTTGTCGCAACCCATAGCATGTCCTGAATATGCCACAAGGGAGAGATATAAAATAAGCCAGTAGAACTGTAAAATAAAAAAGATTAATAAGGACGTTACAATGCATATAGAATAATAATTGTCTGTGACTCTATACATATGTTATATATTTAACATATGTATAAAACAGGTGCTCTATGCATAAAACGACGTAATTACTGTATATGTAGTTTAAAATTGTATATAATCACGCAAATGTCTCGAATCGCAGTAAGTGATTTTATACTGCACCAATGGGAATACTATTAATTTCTAACATTAGGTCTGTTGCCATCACACTATAAAAAAATCAAAATCCCAAAGATAAAAATTATCACAAAATATTTTTGCAGCACAATAAATCGTATATATAGGTGTGTTCACCCTGTGCATGCATGAAACCAAAACAGTTTTATAGTTGATAACAAATTTACACATGGCTGAACGTGAAATGAACTTTTGGAAATTTTTATAAGATACTGCATATGATAAGGTTGAGCAAATATTTGTTAATTAAAATGACCGACTTTATTCTACACCGCTCATAACAAGTTTAAGTTACTTAATTTGGTTATCGTTTATTGACAAAGTTTATGGCTTTGCTTGGGGCATGTGATCTTGCACAAGGCAATTTTTTACTCTTTAGTGTTTGTGGATTTTTTAATGATTTATCAACCATGTCTATCTAGTTAAATTCGTTATTATCCAGTAATACTCTAATTTGTTTATTAGGTTGGTGAATGATAACAGCGCAGTATACTGTAAGAGTGATTATATGTGTAATTAAGATTAAACCTAGTTGAAAGATTCAAGAGATAATCAGAATCTTGTTGGTTTTTGGGATTACCAATACAAGAAAATAATAATCACTTTCTCATACAAATATTACTAAATCATATAAGTTACATTTAATGCAGTACATAACATCACAGCCACAGGTTTATCCGTACGTTTTAGCACAGACTAGATACAGAACCTCACTCGAATATTTGACCTTCTACATCAAAAAAGGAGTTGTAAAAATAGTTTAGATAAGTAGATAATAGATAGCACTAGTAGTTTTCAAAAATTAAAATCGATTATAAAATCTTTGCAGTGTACAATTAAAATTTTCTCTCCATTGGTTCTCTCAATTTCAAATGTCATTTTGACTTTTATTGCATCAACCGTATTGCTGTTATTGATAAATTTAAGACATTGCTATAGATTTAAATCTGATACTTCTTATAGATAAACTTGATATAATTGTGTCGGAGTATGGATGGGATATTTTTTAGTGTTCGATGGGATGCTCGACCACGTAATTTATGCACGAAATCGGCATTTAAAAGACGAAATAGATGCTGCCGAATAGATGTAACATTAGTATTGTGAGATCATTAGGACAAAGTGTACTCCTTTACACGACAAGCATGAGAAGTTCTAAAAGAAGCGACCATAGACATCTGTAAACCAGAATGTGGTCTTACCTCATCGCATGTTATAGCGGATTTTGATTTAATGCCGGTGGGCGCAAACTTCCCTAAAATTTCAAATACGATTTTAAATTAAATGTTACAAATGGTAGAAAATTAACCGCAATCGTTGGATATTTTGATAGATTTCTTGAGTTACCGAATCCGCAAACCACCACATTGGAATCAAATCGTATTCTATATGAAGGAAGTGATTGAGGTGATTATTTTTTATATAAAATATATAGAAAAGTTTATATTTTTTATTTAATAGTCGAAACACGTAATTATAGTTTTGTACGTATTTGTTTACATTTCTAAAATTCTTTTTACACTATTTGCCGTAGGCACTTATCGAAACACACTTACACTCAATAAACACATTTTATTAAACACTTGGTTTTTATTTCGCAAAAATTTTGCGAAATAAAAAACAAGTGTTTAATAAAATGTGTTTATCTTTATTAAGTATTTCTAAAATTGTAAATATTTGTAGATTTGGAGCATATGGGAATTTGGTAGAATTCGTTGTTATGTGGGATGAGGTGGTGGTAGGATTCCCGATCGGAGTAAGAGTTGTCGAGCTAGATGAGTTCATTTGATGCTCCTGTTGTTGCATTATGTTTTATGAAGTTGACTATATTGATGGATGGCGATCGTGTGCTAAACTCAGATAAATCTTTTATATTTGGTATGGAACGTCTTGATATTTAGTCGAAATATAGTCGATGCCGTTTCTCTTTTGCCGAATTTGATTTCTTATCGCCCGGTTCTAATTATAACGTAGACGCGATTGTTGAACGCTTTATTTTTTTGCACGAATGAAATTTCTCGTTTTGCAAATCGTAACTATATTGCCACAAAAATTTTAATTTACATGAACTGCATGGTGTATTCCTTCAGTTTATTATTTCATTGGCGTTTAAAGTGACGATTTAGAATCCATTCCGTTGAGAATTTCCGTCCATTGTGTTCAATTTCTAAATGTAAATTTAATTGATACGATAGAGCAAAAAACTCATCACTCTCAGGACATTCATGTTGTACATGGTTCTTTCGGTCAAAAATACTCATTTCACTTTCATCTTCGGCTTCAGACGCAAAATCGGATATTCATATTCGTACCCTTTTGGATTTTTGATTTGATAAAAACGTGATGTATTGCATTTGATATCATTAATCACGTGTCGGATTAAATCGAAATTGAAACGAATTTACGTATGGCTCTGCACATGTATTTAAAGTGGTTTATTTGTGTAAAAGTTGGATTACATATTTTGCATAATGCATATTTTTCCGACGAATTATCATTAATGCCATTTTCCCGGCCGTCATCCGCTGTTCGCTCACTGTTTGTGACAAATGATGACACAAACAATTTGACAGATAGTCGAAGAGAGAATTATTTTTACACTTCTAAAAAGTTTTAATGTGATTTTGTTTTTTTTTTTCAAATTAGAGCCTTCTGTTGGCGTACGTAGGAACTACTTTAGGAGTATTGTCAAGAAAACTATGGTTTCTAATTATCGTTTCTGTACTATTCTGTGGGTTTAGTTTATCCTATGTTGATACAGCTATTACCTTAGGTTTCAATTTCAATTATAATTTTTTTATTTTTTTTTATTTTAACAATTTTATTTATATTTAAAATAACAATAAGTTGTCAAATGTTAATCACTAAGGTAATTATGTAAATCTGGGAGAGCAGAAGTTTCTTTGTATCAAAGTAAACTTTATAATTTTATAATTTATGTTGTTACAGCCATCGTTTTCTTCTTTAATCGTGAAGACATAATTTTATAATTCGTCTTTGATTGTTAGGATGTTATGTCCTTATGTATGTATATTTTTGTTTCTTTACGAACCAGGGTGCTCATGTAATCATTCTGAGAATTTTTGAATGTGTTCGTTGGACAATATTAATATTTGAATTTGAGGTTGGTTTAATCATTGCGTTATACATGAGAAGTTTGTATTCTAGGTCAATGGTTGAATATTTCCTTATCAACCAGTGCATTTGATCAATTTTTTCACCATAGCAAAGGTCTCATTTCATTTCTATATGTTTTCGCCAAGTTAACCTTCGGTCTAGATGGAAGCCTAAATATTTTGCTCCATTTGATTGAGGGATTTGTATTTCGTTCAGTGTGATTGTGACAGGCGGACAATTAAGCTTATTTAATGTGAATGTTACGTGGGTCGATTTCTCTTAATTGACCTTTATCTTCCATTTCTTTAACCATGTTTCGATGTCATAAATATGTTGTTGCAGAGTTTTGGACACCGTTTGTGCATTTTTATGGCTACAGACGATTGCCGTATCATCTGCGAAAGTATAGATGTCATAATTTGCGAAGACGTTGGTAGATCTGAAGTGAAAATTAAATATAACGTTAGGCCAAGCACACTACTTTGTGGTACTCCAGCCAGACTGTTTGTCTTGCCCGAATGAAGCAGACATTAAGCAGCAAACTTTATCGAATGCTTGGGCATCATCGAAGAAGACGGCGGAGCAGAACTTTCTCTGTTCGTATGCTGACCTTGTTCCTGTAGTTACTCGGCGCACATGATTAATGGTTCCGTGCTCGGCTGTGAAACCAAATTGATAATGGCACACTCAGGCAGTAAGCATTTCACCAGACCCAGGGGCTTTCTTTAATTGAATTTGTTGTGCAATAACAAAATTTACTAGTGGTTTCTTTATCTTAAATTTCCTCACAGTCACAGGTCTGATTGCTACATTTTCTGTTTGAGCCCCCGATAAAATAGTAGGCTTTGCAGTTTTTTCTTTCGCCTGATTAAAGTTATATTTAGCATCTGGCGATCGATTAATTTGTTAAGATGCGTCTTAAGCGACGTCTCTGTTCTCAACATTTGTTCAATTTCAGCGGATGTTATATTGTATCGTGTATCTTTGCTCTTTGGTTTAGGCGAGGCTGAAATAGCTGCATTGACCAGTAAATCATTAAAGTTTTCCATATCAATGTTTATATCGTTAGCCGTCTGCAGTGTAGACGTTAGGTCGATATATGAACTGGTAAAGATCTTGAATTTCAACTAGTTAGTCTTGGCACATGTCTTTTGATTGGCTCAGTAATGTCTAGTAAGACCTGAGAGTAGTCAGAAGATAATTGTAAATTTGGTTTAGCTTGGATTATTTCTCGGTTTATTTTACTTGTAACTGCAAAATCAAGGACGTCAAGGATTTTTCGTCGATCAGTATGCCAATAAGTTGAATGGCCACACGACGTGACAGTGAAGTGATTTTCTTGAATAACATTCATTACTTGACGCCCCCTTGGAGTAATCAATCTTGAACCCCAGTAGGTATGTTTGGCATTAAAGTCGCAGGCGATCATATAAAACGTTAACCCAGGGTTGCAATTATTTTTTTTGTAGATATCTGCTGAAACGTTATTATTTGGAGGGCAATATATTGAAGCGAAAACTAAGCTTTCTTTGTCGAGGTCCACACATACAGAGGTTGCTTGAATTTTCTCTGTGCTGTATTGATTTTGAACATAATGGCAAATCCGCCTTTTTATAATAATAGCAGTTCCTCCTCGACATCTGCCCTAGCTATGTTTTGTGTCATAAACTTCGTAAGTTTTTATTCTGAAATTGTGTAAGTTATATGTCTCAGTCATAATATGTCTACTATCTCTACTATCCAAAACTGGTGATCCAAAACTAGAAGAAAACGATCTCCCTGAATATCCGGCACTTCCAGTAAATTATGATGCTCATAAAATAGCGAAGACTAGATGCTGTATAAGATAGCAGAATTTTGACAGCGGAAAATAATAGATTAGGCTACTCGTCGCAAGTGGCGGCACTATCACTAAAGAGAATTAATTTTGTTATGTAATTACCAGCTCAAATTTTTCATTCATTATGTACATATATATTTTTTCACTAAATAAAACATCTCAGCGGAATAAAATATTAAAAGTGATCCTTAAAATGGCAAATTGATTGATCTCCGAAGTAAAGGAACTCAGTACCTATATGAAATCTTGAAATTTACGAATATTTCGTCTTTCCGGCATTTCTTTTACTATCAACCAGGACTGTCGGTTGTTTTTCTAATAGCTTACGTCAAACTGAGAAAATTATGTTAAGTTTTTGGCCAATATCTCAAAAACTTCCACTAGTAACCAATACTTTCGGTTGTTTTTCTAAAAGCTTAGGTCTTACTGTGACTATATGGGAAATTTAAGGAAAATTCATGGACACATTTATATAAAAATAATAGCATAAAATATACCATTAACCTTTGATCCCAGAATTATTTTTTTTTTTCGAAATCTTAAATAAACCATTGAAATCTTCGTTGGTCCTAATTATTTGAACTAAAATTTCCAAACTAAAAGCTAAAATTTTCTGTGAGTTCGGAAAAATTCAAGAAAACTACACTGGCCTAAAGCTATTTGTCTTCTAAATTCGAGCTGATCCAACTTGCATCCCACGGGTTTAGCTAAAACCCCTGAATTGCATATTGCTGCATCAAACATCCATAAAGTTTATACCAATTCAGTAATTTGCTACATGATTATCGGATAGATTGGCACCTCCCATAAATTGAATGTACATATGTACAATGGTTGGCTGCACTACTGATATTTTTATTTTTTGAGCAGCAGCAAGTTTTTGTAGGACTGGAACGATGGAGGATGTATATGTACCTCTATTAGATTTGTTCGTTACTTCACTTAATGGCGCCTTACCGCAGCTCTGCTCCCTGGCTGTTTCGGTGCCCCCATAATTTAATCTCGAATAGTTTTTCAGAATTGACGGGTTGGTAAAAAGATTATCAAAAAATAAAGAAAAGTAAAAATTTTCGAAATTAATTTTCAATATGTCTGAAAAATGTATAGTATTACCGATTCCCCGAGGATTATATTGGATTTTGAAATTTGTCTACCTTGGTAGACCTCGAATTGTATGCTGGACCGGTTTATATCGCATAAATTGCTTACAGCCAGGACGACCAAAATAACGAATCCATCACTCATCAATTGCAATGCCGTTTAGGTACGATCGGTGCATATTTTATGAAAGTTTTATTCATCTTGTCAATAAGCGGTTATAGTTTTCCAAATTTGTCATTTGCTGGCAGGTTCGCATTATTGGCGAAATGAAGCGATCCAAATATTTTGTCAAAACGTTTTCTTCCCATAGTAGTGGAAATTGTGGCGTTGCGGCCATCGTTGTGACCAATACAAATTCCGTCGCGGTACTTCAACGTATCCTCAGTACAGGGTGTGACTCGCCAGTTAGTGTAATATTGCGGATTACTTCGTCGAAACTGTTCAATTTCGGTTCTACGTTTTCAGTTTTTTCATTCTTTGTCCATTGATGTAATTTCTTATTATTGACTTCTATTCGTGGTTGTTTATTTGGTTGAACTATTTTCACAATATGGTTTCAGATACGTCATTTAGTTCAAGGTTTTCATTGATAATTAGCTCATCTCCATTTTCGAACTCAACTTTAACTTCAGTATGCATTTTGTATTTACAACCTCCTCATCTTTTGAGTCTTCGTGAGTTTCCTCATTGTCGTCTGGTGGTAATAAAAAAATTGATGCTATATAATTGAAATTAAAAAATAAAACACCACCATATCCCAAATGGATTTTTTGACCATCTTCTATTTTTAGTAAAACTAAAAATATACAAAGACCCAAACGGCTTAACCATCCAAATTTTAGTCCCGGTTTTTATAAAAACTGTTTCTTGATGTAATTTATATATTTATATATTTAGTTTACACGGATATGTCGATTTGATAGTAAAAATTTATATAAAACAAGCTTACCAATAACTTTGATCCATCGTAGTCCTGTAAAGCAATTTTACCTCGTTTTAAGTGGTTTGTTCTGACATTTAAGGTTAATTAACACATTTCCAATGTTAAGGTAGATTTATATATCCGATGATTTTTTGGCGAAGCTGCTTGCCGCAGGAAATTCGGCGAACGCTGTATTATCGATGATTTACATATTCGACGAATTTCGGCGCAGTTTTTTCACACATACATAACAATATTTTGACACATAATTTTTTTTAATTTTTTTTAATTTGTAAGTGAATATATATTGTTAATAAAATGTAAATAATAAAACTTAAAACCGATAAAATAAAATATAGACATCAACACAAGCATAAACATAAGCTACAAGAATTAAATATGGCGCACAATGTCAAATCGTAGGAAAAAAAACAGGGCTGGGATGTTGTACCATCACTATTTTCGACGTTCGACTTTTTTTATGTCTCATTTTTTACGAGTAAAGCTTAGTACTCAGTTCAAAATGAAATGAAATTTTACCGCGGTCTCCAAAGATCTATTTATTTTCGCGTGAAATAGAAATGAAATTTTATTTGGAGAATTTTTAATTTTAACGTATAAATTTGTAGACATACATAAATGAATTTGTTTATTTTACGTAAATAAATTAAATTAAATTGACTTTAATTAGAATTTATAGATTTGCGGTATTAAAAAATTTGTTTATTGCGAAACACAAACAAATGTCAAAATTTCGCGTGAAAATAATGTGCCGAGACATTATTTTCACATGAAAATAATTTGGAGAGTTTATGCGCACCATCTTTGATGTATTGAACACACTTTGATTTTTCGCTGGTGAACTGACTATAAAATGAAAACAGAAATGGAATTTTTCATTTCTAATTTTACTTTGGTAAACTCGTATGGAAATTTCACGTGAAATCGAACTGAGTACTAGGCTTTAAATGGTAGCCTATTTCACTTCCAAAACTACGCATTTTCTAACGAGTTCTCAGATTGCTAGAGTAAAACATCACAATTTCTTTTCTACTTTATCTAAGACTACTAAATTAATCGACTCTATTTATTACCAAATAATTTTTTCGTGAAATGATCATCGAAATGTAGAAAAGAGAGAAAGCTCACAATTATATCAAGAGGTTGAAATCGCGATATAAAACACATCATAATTGTTTACGCGAAATAGAATGATAATTGATTCCTGAAAATTGAGACATGAAAAAAGTCGAAAGTTGAAAATAGTGATGGTACAACATCCGTGCGCTGTGTCGTCGCGCTGAAAAGATAAATTTTGTTAAAGTCTTTGCCATGCCGAAAATTCGGCGAAGAAGTTCGTTCTGGTTGGTTGAATGTGTCACGTTATGTTTGGCGCAGAAAAATCGTCGGATATGTAAATCCACCTGGTAATTAAAGAACGATATGTTAAGACCACATTTTATAAAAAAACTAAACTAAAAAGTGCGTAATTATTAAAATATTGACTCTAGAAATGTATGGTCGTTTTTGGTACTTTGGGTTTAAATGGGTTGAATTCATTTAAGAAAAAAAATTGCTCTAAAGACACTACCAAACACTTTGAAAAAAATTAAATGGAAATAAAAAAACTTCTGCTTTTCAAACGGCAGCGCTGCTCATCTGTTTTCAGCGTACCTGAAAATATAATATTTAAATACGAATTTAAGAAGTTTTTTTTTCTAAACAATTCGAATTGAATTTCCAGCTAGATTATACAAAATATCAGAATAGAAGATTTTTTATCGAATTGGGTCCATCATACAAAATCATAGACGTAATAGAACGCTTTATAATATTTCCGTTGAATAGGGCGCGGAGGAACATCCTGTTTTTGAAAGTAAATATTATTTACTCCAATTTAGGCAAAGACTGATCAATTAGCTTAATTTAAAATTTTAGATTTAAGAATTATATTTATTGACTGAAAATAGTGAGATTTAAATTTTGTAATTTTTTCTCTTTCCAGACACCAATAAAATCGGATCAACAAATCTTAGAAAATTCAATGCTTGAGGATGATCCAAATGCAAACACCGAAGTTATTAGTAGTAATAGAATAAATGATAAAAGCAAATTATTTGATAAGCGACCGCGATGGGGTCCCCAACACAAGGGTGCACAGGAATTAGCAAATTTATATAGTCCAGGTAAATAAGCACATTTTTCACCCAAAAGTAGTTATCTAAAATCAATATGTATATTCGTACATAATTAATGTTTGATTTAGTGTGTGTGTATGTGTGTGTGTGTGTGTGTGCATATATAAGAGTGTTATAATAAATAATATTGATGAGGAAAATCGAGGTATGGTACGAAGGATAAATATTCAACCGAAAAAAACTAACCGTATAAAAAAAATTTCGGAAGAATAACTATTATTTCCACCTTTTCAATCAATTAAATGAAAATTTGTATAAATAATTGGTACGACCTGTATGTACCTGTACAAGTGTATGAGAGGTAGATGTATTGTTTCACATAATAATTTATTTAAATAGTCAAACTATTTTTATTTGTATTCAATATAGTTTGCTGTTTTCGTAGCTTAATCGCATGAATTATTGTTATTGGTATACGGTATGGGTGGCAATTCGGCGGTTTTCGTGCTTTATATGAGACAGGTTTCATTAAAAGGTTATTAATTTATTTGGCGGTCAAGTAGGTTTTTAATTTTGTGTATTTGACTTGATCGTACACAAATTTTTGCGGGTTAGCATATTTGGTTGCCATATCCACCCGCAACATAAGTGTTGTTTATATTATAATATTTTTATTGTATATACGATATATGCTTTATATATAGATTTGAAATTAGGTTAGCCTGGTAATAAAGTTTATTATATAAAGTTTTTCGTGTTTCAAGACGAATGACGTATCCCTTTTTTTCAATTTTATGATTATTATTTGACTATATATATTTGTATAACAAAACAATCATAACAACAATATTTTCTTTGTTCATACTTTTCCATTTTCCAATATGTACGCATATAAAGCAAAATGAAAGTCATTAGTTTTACGACTAAACATAGTTTTTTTCCAAGTTTATGTGTATATTAGAAATGTATATGAAATCGAAAGCATTGCTCCGTTTAGTGGCCGATTATATTTTATTACATAACCATTCAAAATGAGACACTTAAGCTATACGCGTAGATCATACTCGCCCGTTTTACGTAAGTTGTACCAGTGTGCCATTTATACTGCAGACCAATTCATACTATTGGGTTTTAACTGGTCTGTATTAGATTTTTATAATGTTTTTTTTTACCAAATATTATCTTATCTTATCTTAAATTATTTAAGCAGTAAGTAGAATTTCTTATCTTATGACATTGAATTGATTGAAATTGTTTTGGTGTCTAGGCTTAAGTATTTCCCCATATAAATTTTGTTTAAATGTTGGATTTTGAGTTGAACATGCACAAATTTATTATTTGAGTCATCCTGTATTTAGTATTAAAAAGGATTAATTGTCAGTTTTTTTAAATAAGTGTGGTTGGACTTTGATGATGATTATGAAGAAATTATAAAGTTTCTACTAAGACAAACAAAAAATTATCAATCGAAGATACTAGGTAGTTAATATCTGTATGTAATAAACTGAGTTGATCTGCTGAATTAGTTACATAATTCCGATGCTTGCATGACAATTAATGCTGATTTAGTTACATAACTTTAAGAAAACTTTGACTTTTGATGCTGGTTCAGTTATATGACAAATGAGAATCATAATTTACTGTCGCTAAGGGCATTTAAGCCTGAGAAGTTGTGTTATTTTGGTCATAAGTAGTTTTTTTTTTTGAAATTTAGCTCTATTATGAGAAAACATTTTACATATACAAAACATATCTCCCCTCCGTACAGTTCATAAAATTAATAAATAAATTCTGCTTAGGATTCAGTGTGTTGTGAAAATATTTTCCTAAACTTGTACTAAAAATAGTTGCAAATCTACGCTAATACGTTATTAGTAAATTTAAAAAACTCTAAAAATGCCTCACGAAGACTTCTAGTTCAGTATTTCAACTTTGGTCTTTCAAAAGCTTATGGTTAACGAAATTGGATTTTATTTAAAAAAAAAACTATTGCTTACTGCAAATCGATTTAAAGACATCTGCTTACAACCCAAACCATTCAATATAATATTTGTCCGATATTTGGTTCAGATGCTTGAGCATTTAAGATCTGTATAGCAAACAAATGCAAACGTACTTTGTATTTTATGTGCATATACAGATGAGTGCGTTTTGTGAATGTCCTTTACATAAAGGAAAGTTAATTTATTTTTATTGTTACCTTGTTAACCAAATTGAAATTAAAGCCGGGTCAGATAAGATTTGCTTTGTTCCGTTCTATAATTTTTTTGAAAAACGCGGCTAACTTTGTTCTAATATATTAATTCAACGAGTAATCATTTTCTGCGTTACGAATACAAATGTATTTTTTCATATAAAACCGAAAATTTAGTTCCGCATCTGCCATGTTGCGGTTAGCATGCTAATTTAGCTGTAGAATAAGCGCAGAAAATATAACTTAACAATTAAAATAACATTATTTTATTAACACTATTTAAAAATATTTTATTTTAACATATAACGTAAAAACTTTTTCTACAACATTTTAAAATAAATTATGATTTTAAGGTTTTTATATAGTAAAATACTTATTATCTTTATGTGACAATATTGTTATTTTTGTTTTGTTTGAGACCGGTTTCGGAGTTCCTCCTTCTTCAGTCAACGTTTTTTACTATTAATGGTGTGAACGTAGGAAATTTCGCCTTATATATAATGCACTTGTCTGTTAACAGTTATTATTTGTTGTATATAGCTAAGTCATAAATTTTATTCGTTTTGAAGATTAACTTGTCGTTTAGTATGTGTGGGCTATGTCGGTGTTTATATATTTCAAATTCTTCCAAAATATCCATCATCCTGCATTTTCTCATTGTGTGCATTATTATTAAGTTTGTGTTTACGTCCGTGTATGTGTGATTGTTCGTGAATAAATGGCGAGCGTAATTGGATTTGAAGATCGTGTTTTTGGTTGCATTTTTTATTTCTTTTGTGTGTTCATTGAATCTCAGTGTGAACGATCTACCGGTTTGACCGATATAGAACATAGGGCAATCATTACACGTCAGTTTGTATATTCCAGTGTCCATATTGTGGTTTTGTTGTGATGTTAATTTATTTTGTATTTTATGTGACGTTTTATGTGCGATTGTGTAACCAAATTTTCGAAATGTTTTTTGTAATAAATTGCTTGTGTGTCCATTATATTCGACTGTGACGTACTTTTTTATGTTTTCTTGTGTAGTGTGTAAGGTGGTGTAAAGTTGATGATGTTTTTTATGTAAAATTTTTCGGTTTAATTTATGAATCATGTTTGTGTTGTATCCGTTTTGTTTCGCTATGTGTATGATAGTGTGCAGTTCTTCTTTGTAGTCACCTTTCCTCATGGGGATGTTGTTGAGCCTGGTTAGTAGATGATTGTATGCTGCTACCTTATGTTGAAATGGGTTTCAGTTTTTACGTTATATGTTAAAATAAAATATTTTTAAATAGTGTTAATAAAATATAGTTTGTGACAAAAGCCACGAAAACGCATATAAAAATGGATCTTTTCCAATTTTATTCAAATTAAAATAACCCTCTAATACGAAATCGGAACTTTTACACCATATATTTCTTAAGATTTATAAGCTATCGAGCTTTTAATAAACTATTAATGGATTAAGATAAATAAAAAAAAAATTATGAAATTTATTTTCGTTCGAAAAATACAGGTATCGGCTTACAGTTCAAAACATACAATTCAATAATTGTGCAATAATTGATACAGCGATCGGTTTACAATTGTAAAGCGAAGGAATGCGAACATACTTTTTCTTTTATATCGTATATAGAAAATATAAATGAGTGCGTTTTGCAACTGACCTGTCATAATCGAAAAAAATCTATATGGTAACCGTACAAAAGTAAATACGATTTCTTTGTTTCAAACCAAATGAAAAATTAATTTAAATTAAAAATTTTTTCGAAGCTTCGTTAAATATCATTTGTCAATTAATAAAATAATTGGAGCACAATTTTGCGTTCAAACTTAAAAATAATTGCGATATATCAAATTAAACATTATGAGGTTGTCGAGAAAGGATATCATCGTATTCCCGAATATTTTATTACCAAAATGATGTTTTTGACTAGATCGAAAACTTACTAGTAGGCAGTTTCTCAAATACCAAATTTTCAAAAATAAAAATGCCGAAAAATATCCCAAATCACCTTTTGTAAATTTTTGATTTTTCGGGCGAAAAAATTAATCTAAAATAAACAAAATTTGCATTGAATTTTATATTTATTTAAGTCTATTAAATGAAAATATAAAAATGAAATGGGACCCGATCGAAACGCGATATAGTACAAAACGCGTTATGGTACAGAATTGCGCATTGCGAGCGACGGGAGCGAAGCAACTGGAGCGCAGCGACTCGCCCGATATAGCCCGATCCGATACTCTAAAATATCGCGTTTTGTACCATATCGCGTTTTGCAATATCGCAATAATAACCACCTTCCATCCTTAATGTTCGTCTTGCTCAGCCGTGTTTTTTTTCGAGCTGATCTGTAATGTAAATAGCACTATACTAATCGCCTTCTAAATGTGCGCTTATCAATCTTTAAATTTAGTTCGATTTAACGCCAACAGATGTTTTAAAAGAATTCTGTTTCACTGTTTTGTAAATTATGACGATCGATCGGAGGCATTGTTTTCGTCTCAACGTCTCATTATTATTAAACGACATAGTTTATTTTTATAATGATGACTAAAATTAAAAATAAAATACTGATTCCCTGGGAAAAAGTTGTCACAGGTCCAACCGCCAATAATATTTTTTAGTAATAGAGAGCATAGTACAATCCCTAAACAACAAATGTCATATCGTGCAAACACGTTCTAATCGTGGAAAAAATATAATTTTTTCAACTAGATGGTTTCTGGTTTATGTGATCAGTATACGGGTTGAATCTTCCTCAATCGACCAGTAGCTCCTAAATATACCACTGTTGCAAATCGTTGTGATCAGCAAATCCTCCTAAATGTCTTCTTGAGCATTGGAAATGCAAAAAAAGTTTCTGCAAGTTTTGCGAACTTTTGTTGGATTATTATAACCTCTGCTAAGCTGGAGGACTTTACTTCTGATTTTGGCTGCAGTTGGATTTTGGGTCTTCTGATTCATTGTCAATTGTCTAACTGATGTATTGGTATTTTCGCCAAAATATTCATTGCAGGTTCTGACCCTTCAATGAGATCTCATTCAATTCTGGACTCATTCATTATAATATCATGCAGAGACTTTTTGACGAGAGTTTGACTGATGTATCGAATGCTTCCCTTAAGTTTGTGGTAGTATTTTAGTTGATTATTTATTGCTCGATATTATGGTATGTAGTACGTTGAACGCGTTTGTTCTTGCAAGTAATTCATGAAATCGTCCATCGGATGTGCAGGCATATTTTGAGAACCCATTGCAAACTCTATTTATTTTAAATAATTAAAACCGGTGGAAATTTTTAGAATGGTAAATTAGAGGCGGTTTTTAGGGTCGCAGATCTTCGATTAAACGAATTTAAACGTGGTCGTACATCTGTTTTTGATTGAAGAAATCATAGACCGTGGTGTGTTATACGGAACGGCAACTAATATTTTAAATGATAAAATAAGTGTAAAAAAGGTGCCGACCCGATAAGTGCCGCTATTGCTCATTTTGAAGAGTTTGAGAAATCGAATTTTTTGGAGGGGTTAAAAAAATGACAGAACCTTGAGAAAAATGTATCGACCGAAGGTGAGATTACGTTGAAAAATAAAAGAATAAAAATTTAAAAAACTTGCACGGGTACTTATTGATCGACCCCTCGGATGATACATTTTATTAAGATTCTCACCAATTTTTAATAGTATAACATGCTATCATATTTTATGAAACATTGAAAACAGGTTTTGAAAATTATTTTCCATGTGTCACCCACCGCATGGTTCTGCAAAGAAACTGTATTGCTAGATTTGAAAACCGTACATCTTAGACTTATCCAAAAACCATATTTTTAGGGGGATCTGCGGGCATTGATTGTGTAAGCATTACGAATTACGACAGACAAATGACTTCAAAGCGCATTTTGGTGATTTTGGCATTTGACGATTTTAGATTTTACTATTTGATTTGGTTTTTCATATTCTGTAGAGCAATGTAATTTAAGATTGCAATTAAAAAGAATATTTTTGTAAGAATGCCGGTTATTTGAATTATAATCCATAAAATGTATTTGCGCACATATTTTATTTGGATATTAAACGGGATTACACCAGTAGGTGGATGAAATGGCACACGTGGTGGGGTAATACCATTTTTCAGCGCTTTCAGAAATATTCCTACAAATCAAAATCACCCCCAGTGCATCTGTTAGAACAATACGGATTTTTATTTATTTATACAGATTTTATTTATTTAATGGGTGGCCAATTTAGTACAGGATTTATCTCGATCGGAATAGTGTGTATCACAGGCAAACCAAACAAGTCAAACAAACTCACAATTGAACCACACAAATAATTACGATGAAAGAATAAGAGAGATGTTAGCACGATTATGTTAACAAAATACGATCACCTATTTAGATGGAACGAAATCTATCGAATAAATGTCGATCGTTTTTGTACGTTATTGCGGTTGCGGACATATTCTCGTTGGAAATATTTCTCCGTCCACTAGCAACTAGAACTAAAATATTGACAACAATTTAACTAATTTGAGTGTAATCCTCGAGCGGAAAAAGAGGTTCCTGCAAGCTTATAAAAAATGGACATGTAGCACATGTAGCACATATTAAAAACAAGTAGTCGTTAATTATTGTCCGGTTGCCACCACCGAAACCCCGAATAACTGAGCAAGTGCTTTACCTACTCTGTTTTTTTTTAAATCTCTTATATGACCAATGCTTTCTCTTTAAATTTAATAAAATTTAAATTTGCTGCGTTTTGCCATTGGAAATTAAGCCAAACCAGCTAATTTAGACAATGGGCGCATTCAGGTCCCCTATTTGATTTGAAAATTTCATAGTAATAAACATTTTCATAACGTTGGCTTCGATTTTATTCAACATGTTCGCAGCTGTTGAGTGTCCTGAGAGCTCCCAATTTTTAGAGAATTAGTACTGAATACTGGAGTTCAATGGAAAAAATATGGCTCTGGAATCGTCTTAATTTCGCCACATTCATATCCTGGTGGTATATTTAATCTGTGTCCAGCATAATTTCAATGTTCACGTGAATATCGCGTTTTTCAAGAAAATTATTACTGAACCTTCGTCCCTGTAGATGCTGCACCACAATAAAGAATCATAAGATATATCATTACCGACTGTCGAGAATTCCCGTTTGTTCAGGCATTAATGATGACTTGTATTGATCAAATATTTCCGACGCTGATTACAAATCAGCCCTAATTTCCATGTAAATTGGATTTTTTAACACCGTCAAGAAAGTGGTTTTCGATAATAAGTATATTAAACGTAATTCCATTCCCGTTTATTAATTATAAAGAAATTATATAATTGATGTACTGATTACTAACAGAAATAATAATTTTCGACATATTGCCTACATTTTCTACATTGCCGATATCATTATTTATACCGTCTAAATACATTGTCTACACGTGTAGAATATTAATTAACCACGCGCGCAGATATTACGGCACAACGCTGGGCTAAGGTCGAGATCATGAAATCCGACCGCAAAACTCATTGTTTTAAAATATTTCAATGGTCAAATATAAGAAGATTGAAAAATGGTGAAAGTTAGCTTAAATAATATTTTGTATGCAAATTAAGTTTAAATAATAAATAAGTTTTGTTAACAAATAAATTAAGTTTAACAGCAAAATTGTATTCGTTATCTATTGCATTACCGATCAATTTAGAACGGAATTGTACTACCGGTAGAAATTGAATTTCGAAGATCATTGAAACATCTCGTTCAATATTATAGAAATTGCATTTAATGTCACCTCACATCCACTTAGGCAAATTTTAATACATTTCATCGAGCATGGCTGAAAATCTTTTTCAATTCGATTAAATTTTCTGGTCGTATTTAATGATCCTGTCCTGCCCCTCGGGCACTATTCCGGCTTTTCCTGGGAATAGGGAATGGTGTAAATATTTTTGAAACTTATATATACATATTGGGAATTATTTTCGCCATAAAAATTTCGTGGAACAAAAGTATACCAATCAACTTTGATTCGAAAATATTTACACCAAACTAATTCCAACAGTAGAGCAAAATAATATAATTTAGACAAAAATACTATGAAAATATTTCTCCCAATTCCCTATTCCCCGGGTTAGCCAAAATCTACCACTGGACTGCGATTACACTCTTATACCGTAGACAGACACACAATTTATCGCAATTTTCATTTATCCAGATTATAATAATCGTAATAAACAAATTGTGGTGACAGACAGAAACCCGATTTTTGCGAGTGTGCCCAATTTATCAGTATAGATTACATTTATCTAGTGTTTGAAAACTGTTTTGAAAAAATCGTGTACAGACAGACAGGCAGAAATAACTTAATAATCTAAATAACGAGGTTATCTAGTTTATGTCTGGCTACGGTATTATCCAAATGTTTAATTTTAATGACAAGCAAATGAAAATCAACTCCAAACACGTGTTTGTTAGTATTGTTGTTTTGACGTGAAGCATGTACCCGCAGCGCAATTATTTGCCCAACGCCGATTAGTTGTGTTTCGTGTACTGCTGAGATATGTGTGTGCATCTTAAAAAAGGATGTTGGTTCTCCATGCGGTTCAGGCTGCATACTTTCTGTGTTTTAAAGGCTAGTTTATTATTCGGGTCTGAGGTCATTGTTGAATTTTCGACTTTATATCTGAGGTTTTTGTTGAGGTTTCGTAATAATTTGCTTCACTGGTTGGGTTGTTAGCCCAACGTCAATTTCTAAAGGAAGAACAACTGAACTCCCAATTTGTTTATATTTTGTAAAAATAAAAAAAAAGAAAGTTGAAATGTATTTCAAGTGGTCAAATAAATAATTTACTGACCTGAAACTTGTATATCTCAAGATTTAACATATTTGCCATCAGATACTCGTATGCGTCAGTATGATTTTGTGAACGTTCCAATATTAATTTTCTTAGGAAAATCCTAACTTTCATTTAGGAAACTCCTAAAATAAAAAGCAGGTAAAAAATTGTTATTTTATTTTTCTGTATTAAAATACGTTGGATTTTTCCATCACACGTTTTTTCTACTATTAGTTCTTCGGTTTAAGGGTTGAACATTGCCAACATCATACGTCTTTAAATGTGTGGTTCTTTATTCTTTATGGTTGTTTATGGCGTAGTCCTCATTTAGGTTGAGGTGAGAAGGCAAATTCTTTAGGAACCAAATCGAATGTTTAAGAAAATTTTTTTGTTTGCCGTTTAAGAGGTCAAACGGATCTAACCAGATTCTTAACAATTTTCTGGTTTGAAGCGTGATTTTTATTTTCTTTATTATTTTCATGTGTAAAATTAAAATAAAAAGTTTGACCGAATTGAATGGCTTTGAACTAGTAAACTTAGAAATGACAGCAATTATCCGAACATAATAAAAAATTAATAAATAAATATAATTTTTATTCTTGAGTCATCGTCTAAATGTGTTCTAAGTATAAAATATTCGTATGTGCACAAGAAGTTCGTGCTTGCCGTTGAGGTTGACAACAAATAATTTCAAACTCATCAATTTATAAAATCATCAAATATTAAATTGATTGCATGTCAATATGTACAGTAAAATACACAACAAGTGATTTTAAACTTTTTACTTTTGTAATATCCGATGGCTTACAGAAAATTGTTCACAATCGATTAAATCCAATCTTAGAATACAAAAGATGTATAAAAAATTAAATAAACATATCCGTGAATGTACACACGAGTATGTTTCGTTATTACAATTTATACTTACGAGAACTATACGATATTGTATCAATATTATTATTTTCCTAGAAACTGATTGAATTCTATACCGCTTAGAGCTAAAAATGATTCTAATAAAATATTTTCGATCATATTTCATGACATGCAATTTGCCATAATGCTCATAATATATAGGGTGACTCAATTAAAGTGAGACACCGCCCAAACGGCACAGTGGTACCGGGTTCGAATCCCGATAGAGGCAGGATGCAAAGGAAAATTTCATCAACAGATTTGTGATTAAATTAACACACACAAGACAAAATATAACTTGTCTCACAGTCTTTGTTAAGGGTTTTAAGCTCAGATGTGTTTAGATCGAAACAAGAGCAATAAAGTCCTCCGAAGTGTTTCGAATAACTTCCAAAATATTTAATTTTGTGAGAAAAGCTGAGGCACCCCCGAGCTAATTTTGAAGGACTGAAATTTTTGACTAGATAATTCAATTTTGCGTGTAAAGGTATGTAGTTTTCGAATGGGCCAAGGTTACTAATTTTTACGAGACAAAAACTACATTTAAAACGAGAAAATGATAAAATTTTGAAACTAAGACATTGAAAATTGCATAAAATGCTGGAACAGGTGGCCCGAAATCTCCCATTTCAAATAATATATCACACCCGACCCAGTGACATTTTAAGAGTAAAAGCCCCATCTCTGGAGCTTAAAGGGGACAATTCTTCGTCTCTGATTTTATTATTTTTATAAAATTGTCCCCCTTCAAAATTAAGTTAGGGTATCTAGGATTGAAATTAAATATTTTGGAAGTTACTCAGGGTGTTTCGTTTTAAATCGTTCACAAGAAAAACAAAATCATACATCAAAATAAAAAACTTTAATTGGATATAACAGAATAAGCGACGAACCACAATCAGACCAAATTAACCGAATTTGTCGATCGTAAAATTGTCCTCTTATACAATCGACATGTTCGCTCATCCCCGCTCCGTTGTTTTCTTTTCGCACGCAGAAGGCTACTCAGGAAGGAAAGAAATATGAGGACCTCCAACTTGTTCATGAGAGTTATCGAATCAACTAACCCTAAAATTTCAGATGGCGTCGTAATAGTACCATCAAAAATAGTGTGCCGAATAGAGTCCAATAGTTCGGGAATACAGGTCTTCTATTTTCAATTTTTTATTTCCTTATTTGTGAACGACAGAGTCCGATCCACATTTAAATTGTTGGCTTTTAAATATTTTTATCTAAAAACTGGCGGTGACCAGCCACGGATACTAAATGCATTGATAAATTAACGGGGCATTAGCTTTTGATCAGATGATTCGTGGTCCCATATTTTGTTTTTCAGATTTACGAAAGGAAGCATGGGAATGAACGAGGTCACCCTGTTCAGAGCCAAGTGGCCAGGGTAAAGAGTTGCGGGGAAGATTTAGATGTTCTTAGACTTAGATTTAGATCTCATTTTAACCGAATGTAAAGTGTCTGCTATATTGAAAATAATCCAGGAAGCGTAAAATACAGTTATAATGTATTCGAAACAAGAGCAGTTAAGTTAAGCATTTAAAAAATATTTAACTTATGACCTTACACAATACACAAGTTACAAATAAAATATTAAAGCCATTTCGGTCAATTCTAACAAAGCACCAAAATTTGAAAACTTGACAAGCAATACTGTGAGTCAACGCAATCTGTCAAACACTGGTTTTTCTTAAATTCAAAACTGTCATACACAAAAAATAAAATTTAGCTAATTTTGATGAACAATCACAAATAATCTTAGACATGAGTATAAGTTGAAGCCGTGAAATTAAACTGTTAGGCATTGTATACCGGATCGATCGATATATTTGTCTGTCAAACATAATTTTTCGTCAATTGAAAACTGTTCTATTCGATGATTAATGACAGATAATCTGTGAAATGAAATAGCAAATCTGACTGGCCCCATATGTCTTGGGCTATGTATCGAACCAAACGGTATATTTACGCGACCAGTCACACTCCGTTTTACAACAATCCATACAAAAAAGATTGTGAGAAGAAGTGTAGATGATTATGACTACCAATGAAGAAAGCTAATCCCAGAGATTTGCAAGGTGATCTGCATATCTACTATTTCGACAATTTAAAAATCGAATTCACATCAATATCACTATTTTTGTGTATGGCAGGATGGCTCAAACATGCCAACTGTACTTTACGAGGACTATCAATCTCCTGGTGCTAGAAGACGATTCCGAGTATTTACCGTCCATCGGATAAAACGTGTAGAACCACCTCAGTACCAGCGAGGAACGAGGATAATCCGCATTATCATGCTGGTCGAACGTAAAAACATTATTTTTACGACTAGTTAGTATTTTATACATAGATGTCGCATAATCAATAGATACCTCAAAACCATATGTCCTTAGAAAACAAGTGATTAAGGTGAAAGTTGACATATAGAAAGGGGGCACGAGATGGTGTTATATTTATTGGAAATAATAAAAATATATTCGGTTAAAACAAAGTTAACAATTTTTTTTTAATATGAACTATCCTTTTTTATAATGATTCCACTTTATGACATATTTTGATTTTTCATGTTAAAATAAACAATCGATAAGGATATTTTTAATGACATCTGTGAATAAAAATTCTAACTCGACGTAAAAATAATGTTTCTTATATTCGGTGGACACTTTAAGTGATTCACCCTGTATAAAAAATTAATATTTTCTTTTTAATAAAAATATTAAAATTTTCATTATGACAAGCTGACAGTGCTATTCATGAGGTATTAATTTCTCTCCTTAGAATCATTTAAAACTGCAACGCAGTCAAGCAATTAAAATCGTTTGCAAGTGATCCACACATAAATTTACAATCTAATTACATCGTTCACCATTATTACATTATTATATTTGTATATGTATATGTTTTTCGGCACTTTAAGTGATTTAGTACCAAATTATCATTTCTAAGAAAAATTTAAGTGACTTAATTTAAAAAATTTGTGCGTATTTTTAGTTTGTACACAAAACTATTTTCGTAACAATTTAAAATATAATAAATTGATTGGAGCTGCCGCGTAGAAAATTTTAACTAAAAATTTGGTGTTTGGCCTGTTTCAACTTCAGGCCAACGTAATTTCCGTTTTCTAATATGTAAGCGCTGAGTCATTAATAACATTTATGATGAAGCGTTTTACAGTAATTTCCTTTCTCGTAAATAATTTATGACGGCGGCCCCCCAATATTTTTTTTTTTAAACGATAAGAACTGACCTGTCTCGTCTACCATATTTATGTACTCGTAGTTACTTATTAATGCTGTTAAGATAATTTTAAATTATCTTGTTATATTTTTATAAATTATATTATTACACACTTAATTGAAATATCAAAACAACGTACTTCCTTTTTGCAATTAAATAAAAAAATGAAAACAGAAAAATAAACAAAAATGTTTTAATTGAAGTTCTTTTCTACTTAATGAATTAAATACGAGAGTGCTAAAGAATGTATCTTTTTGTATGCTTCGTTTAGATTAGCATCGTACTTTAGAATTTTGATTGGTATCAATTTGTGTTGCTTGTGCGGATAATTGGTGGAATGCGAAATTTTTGCAATATAATAACATTACACTGACAATGTTATGCCTTGAGTAGTTGGTTCGTTTGGTATGAGCACTAGTTTTGAGTATCAGATAATTTACCATTTTTCTATTACGTCTGCATCACTATTAAACCGCTTTGTCTGCTAGTTTGTTCACCTTGGTATTTTGCCGGATACTAATTTCTGCTCCAATTACTTAAAAAATAATAATTTTTAAGTTGTGTGGCTACCTCATTGTGATGTAACCTTTGCTTGTGTTGTGTTTTTATAGAGACGTGGTTTTCCCTGAGAATACGGAGTTGACTCCAAACTGATTTTATCAAAAATTTAATTCAAGCTCTCAAGGATATTCCCATTTTTTATGATAAGAATTTTTGCCCACAGGTATATAAATGAGTTATTTTTCATCGACTGCAATGATATTTGGTATTCCAGTGGCCCTATTCTGAGTTTCCCGGGGAATTGGGAGTTGGAAAAATATTTTGCTGTAATTACAAATTGCACTCATTTTCAAATATATAATTCCCATTCCCAAATGTATATTTCGGCAGACGGAATCATTTTTTGATTAAAATCTTTTTATGTAAATGTAAACTAAAACACGTATTGCGACCTTATTTAAAAAAATGGGGAAACCTAACGTCACAACTGCTATAAAATGGCCTGGCGCTCTTGTTTAACCTAAATTGGCATTGATGCCACTATGGCCATTTGATAGACCCTAATGTCTGTTAACAACAGTACAATTCTGATGGGGATACGCCATAAGGGCTTATCAAATGGCCATAGTGGCATCAATGCGAATTTAGGTTAAACAAGAGCGCCGGGCCATTCAATGAATTTTTCTGAAACTGAACAATTGAAATCGTGTCAAATTGCACCCCTGTATCCCCATCAAAATTTCTTCACAATTGGTCTTCAGTAGACATAACATATCATAAACTAAAACTTTTAGTTTATTATCAACTTTTAGAAGTAAATAAAATGAAGGAACAAATATTTTTTCTTATATATCAGCTGGTAACTTTCGGCTGAAATATATTGATCATCATTATTGAATTTTTATTTTCGGCTATCAAACCAAAGACACAATCTGACTTTAACAAGGTCCAGAATATACTTTGGGGAATAAAAAAATTTCCAACTGCTAGAAAAACGTTACTAATTCCCAACTCCTATTTCCGTGGAAAACCAGAATGGCGCCGCTGATGTAAATTATATTATACGGCATGGAACCTTTCCAAGTTATTCAGGACTAGCCCTTGCGGATATAAATAGGATGACTAAACTTTGATCTTTCAAAATAATTTCTGATAAAATTCGTGATTAATGATCAACTGTAACAGATTTCGTCAGTTTCTTAAGCGATCACTATGATATTTGCTAAGTTGGTCTAAATGAAAGATAATAGGCCTTGGGTAAATGGCCAGGAGGTAATTAAAGGAGTGTTTTGTTAACAAGTCTAGCCCGGTTTCATTGTTGAGTGATTTTTAGAGTTGTCTAGCATAATTTTTGTAAGATCCTTGTACTTTTTGCGAGCTTTGAAATACATAAATATGTTCTTCCATTTTATATAGTATACATTTTAAATGACCGATTATTGAATTTAATATCTAAATAAGTTAATAAAATTACATTCAAAAACTGGGTTCGTTAAATTATCCCGATTTTTAAAATCCCGTTTTTAAAATATCATTTTTCTAAATCACGGTTTATAGTTTCCCACTTTTTAATATTCTGCAAAATCCTGCTTCATTGAATCCATAAAAAAATAAATAAGTGCTGTTTCTGGACAGTATAATTCAGAACATGTATAAAATAATTGTTGGATCCGATCCTAGCGGGATTTCCAGCTTCAATTCTGGCCAAGCTAAATAGGACTTAGGTCATTTCTTAACCGTAAAGCTGAATTAAAGATTATAAATGAATTTAAGATAAAGTTGTAGACTTGAGGCGTTCAGCCATACTGCCTTTATTTATATTTTTTTTTATCTATTAAAATTTTGGTTGAAGAGATTTGAGATTTTGATTGAAATCAATAAAATAAAAGCCGTAATGATTACAGTTTTTTTTTGTTTTGATTCGTTTGTTCATCAATTAGAAATGTATTTGTTTAATAAAAGTGTTTTTGATGGCCGTTTTGAAAAGGCTAGGCCTTAAAAAATGACCAATTTCAATGTAATACGGCTAAAATCCAGAACATCATACAAAATTGGAGGAAGAAGTGGTCTAGTAATTCCAGAAGCTAAACCTAAATTATCGTTAAAAGCACAGATTGGTACTTGATACCACATTTGATTACAATTGCCCTAGGTCCATTCGGAATAGCCAAATTCCAAAACTTTACACTTTATATAGTTAGAGCGAGTTTTTAATAAATGCCTGGCTTTTAGCCCGGCAAGGGTGTAAAGTTGAAGAAAATTGCTTAAAACGAAAATTTTTGAGTGTTGAGAGGGAATGGTGATTTTCGCTGACGGAATTTTGCAGATCAAATGGTCAAAAATGTAAGTTTTTTTATATTATAGAACCCATAATTTTAAGTGGACTTTTTCACTATGCAGTTGAAAATAAATACATAATTCTTTTTCGTACAAAATTATTCGAAAAGTATGTGAGACAGCATATTATGTTGTCGGCAGACAATATGAAAAAAGGAGAAAGAAATTTTCAGAAATAATGGTGTCCATTTCTTGTACATCTTCTATTTATCTTTTATTCTATTATTTCAAAAACCACTCGATATTTTACTCAAAATTTTTATTTAAATTTATAGGTTGCTTGCTTAAATCAAATCTTAAATGCATCGAGTTTTCTTAGTAAAAATAGCAGCATAGAAGAAAAGAAAAATAGAAGATTCACATTGATCGACAGAAATATTTCAAAAACTAAATTGGTGCAGTTCGCATTAATTTTCAAAGACGATCAGAAAAATGTTTAGAATTAAATGTTTGCCATGCACTATGAACATTTGTTCAAAGCATTTGTTCAAATTGCCAGTTTTATTTTCCCTTTTTAAATTCCACTTTTACTTAATATTAGCAGTGTATAAATTAAAAATTTCCTTAATTGGTCAACATTTTACAACTTAATTTATTTTAATTACACTTAATTTGTCGTTATACCGAAACTGTGTTAGAACTTAGAGAAAATTGTTTCTTTCAATTGATCAATTGTTGCTTATATCTCTGAAACCATACAGTTACGAAAAATTTACACATGTATTCATTTGTTTAATTTTAACTGCTTAATCAAAATATGCACGCAAAAGTATAAGTTCCAATTTTTAAAAAAACTAACTTTCCTCGATATCCTTTAAACTAATGAGTTTGAAGGTGATTCAAACCCACCCTGTATTTCAAATCCCTATCCGAAACACCAACAAAATTAATGTTCCAAAATCGAAAATTCCATCCAAAAATTATGAGTACAAATAACGTTCCAATATCCAAATGTTACCATGATCGGTCAAGAAAATGAGCGAGTTCCTAATAAATATAAATGCATCAGCTACAAAAAGATTTTATTAAATTTTATCTACTCCGCGATCTTGGTGGTATTTTTAAGGTTCCGAATGAAGTGCGATTTTCAAAAGCAAGATTTCGTATCAATCCGTCAAAAACTCCATTAGATTTCCGTTTGATAGCGTACCATAAATGTCGTAATCGATTTAGAAACGATCATATTCCATGCAGAATTCTGAATGATGATCAGTTAAGAAGGCTTATTCCTGTTTGCGATATTCGGGATCATTCTAGTGATTAAGAAATAACACAGTTCTTTTGTGGAACGTGGCGGCCTTACCGTGGAACCCCTAAACGAACTTCCGAAAACATGATTGTTACCATTTAAATTAGAACTCATCACAACCAGATTCCCAGGACTCGATAAAATCCAATTTCCGAATCCTTTGGCACAAACTAATGTCCAAATTAATGCTGTTATTCATAACTACCAACGTAGTCTAAAAGATGCGATTAACTCAACCAATATGGGTGAAATTTTAAAAACTAGAGAAATAAAAATTTGATCGAAAAACATAAAAACAAGTGCGCTCAATATTTTTCAATTGATAGCAGTGACACCTAACTTGACTCCCACTCCACCCCTGACGCTGGGGCGAGGGAAACTTTAAAATTTTAAATGAAAACTTCCATTGTCAGATTTGAATTTTACGCCTCAAAATAAATAAGTTTTATTCGAATTTTTTCTTTGATTCGTGGAAGATGGCAAAATTCTGAAAAAACACGTGTGATCGAAAAAATGACAAAAATTCTACTTAATATTTTTTAAAAAGCTATTCAGTTATCCCATTACCTATTTTTACACAATTTCTCTAAAGGGACATTAATCTAGCACCGTCCGCGATCATGACAGGCATAGGGGATGTTAATCAAGCATCTCGACGGGAACATGTATTATTTTCTCCTCGTCGGTCGGTATTCCTGTGTTAGATTAAAAGTAGTGTATCAAAAGAGAATGGAGGTTGAGTCCCTAGATGGCTCGTAAAATACTGATTCGATTTCAGATTTGTCATGGTCTAGAATTTTGTGAAAATGAGATATTTGCGATTACAGGGTCATCTATCGCATCTATTCGAATAAAATTTACGTATTTTGTTTGAGGAGGCCCCCCAAAAAACGGGGGGCTATCATGGGGAATTGGGTTTGCTCTCATTCTAGTTTTTTAGGGTTTCCATACCTTTTTCACCAACACAATATGACTCAACATCACGAAACTTGATGAACTATCAGACATCTAATTAACTCAAAACCATGACGAAATAAGTCACATCATAGTTCAACATCACGCAGCATAGTGTAACATCCCGCAACATCCAATTATCCCTAAACAATAAAACAAATATGTGCAATATGAATGAAGATGATGCAACATGGTACAACATTCTGCAACATGGCACAACATCTCGCAATATGGCACAGCTTGACGGCCCCAGTAAACCTCCAAAGAAATTTTCCCGAAATCAGGGTTTTTATCACTTTATAGCGCTCGAAAACCCCTCACGAATTTTTAGCGAAAATTGGTAGATAGAAAAAAACTAGAAAATGGACTTTCTCGATATTTGAACTCACCACAATTGGTTTCTGGTACTCGCAATGAACAATTTTGACCAAAGTGAGGAGTAAAAAAAAATACGTACTGAAACACCCTAAACGATTTTTCCGGAAACAGGATCTGTCGTAATCGAATCCTAGTACCTAGTATTTGGAACCCATTTTTTTTTTTAGAAATACACAAAAATTAGCTGAGATAAAACATATTAAGACCAGTACCCGGGGCCGCACCGAATAACCCCCTAATCATATATTCCCGAATTCGGTCCCCTTTGGAAACAATTTTCATGAAAGTCATCGAATGAGCAGAGAAAAATATTAAAAACATAACCTGGGCCCAACCAACGGCCCTCATGTTACCGAGTGACTCCTTATAAATTGCTTAGTAATTCTCGGGAAGCGACCAATAAAGGTATGGTGTGATGAAGGTTTCGGATACAGGCTCCTCTAATATGGAAATAATTTGGATTCAGGATAAATATTTTCCACATCACATAGGTTCGATTTTCTAAACAAAAAATAACTAGACCTTTAACTTTAAAGGTAACGTGATTTAATAAAATAATAAGCAAATGCTCATTTCTCGTATTTACCACAACAACCTACATCTACATATGTTCAAATAAAAGATTAACATAACAAATCGATGCCAGCATAAAAGCAAAACAAACATTTTTATGACTTCCTCATTATTTATGCGTATGGCCTATGTGCTTTTCTGTACATATTTCAATTTTATAGTTAGCATATCGCACCTCAAAACAAAAAATTGTTATGACGTCATTTAATATAAAAATCATCAAACGAAGAACGACACTTTGCGCTCTACCACTTTCGGTGAAAGAAAAACAAAAATTCCTTTTTGCGGTATATGAAATCGAACATTTTTCGAAAAGTTCATTTTGAGTTGTGTCACTGTTTTTTGTCACGTGTGATACGTTCGCGACTGTTGTGTCCAACCACATAGGAGTGATCTTTTAATTTGATCGTCGCTGTAAAACGCCAATAACCATAAAATCTTTATAAATAATTTCAGTTCCTATATTTTTATTAAATATATCGAGAGATTATTTCCCACCGAGCCACGCAACCTTGACATAATACTATCGTTCAAATCGATTTATCAAGGTATTTTTCAATGTGTTTGTGAGTGTTTTTCCAGCCAAACTATTAAATCTCTTAATGTATACTGAAACTTTCCATTCCTTGTTTGTTTGTTTTTCTTTTTTTTTTTTCTTGTGGGTACATAGCTGGGCTGGCACACGGCCAATATATATATATATATATATATATATATATATATATATATATATATATATATATATATATATATATATATATATATATATATATTATTATTTACTTCCAAAACCAAATAATGAATTTACTGAAAACCTACTATGGATTATGAAGCAGATCGTAATTATGGTATTTGGGCGCCGATGCTACTGGAATTTTCTTATGAAGCTGTTGCCACCTTTTAAGACATGTGCGCGACAACAAATTGTGTTTGCTATATCGAATATCTCGTTTATTATAAAAAGATAGAAAGCATGTTACTACTTTATGTGTTCAATATAAATGTGTTTTATAAATAATTACGGATAATTATCCTGTATGTTAGTAAATAGCGCGAGCATTGAAAAAGACGCGTCATTAAGACGCGACTAAATATGTGCGGTTTCTTCTTGTTTATACCACCTGACTTAGTTACGAGCGTGTGCGCGCACGATATCTTGTCGTGTCTATCTATATAAACAAAAATAAAACTTCACCAAAAATAAATTTTTTGAAATTATCAATGAAATTTTTTTATGTTTGGCCGCCGTCTAGTAAAAAAAATCTCATAGATCATCTCAATTTATTTTTGGTAATTTGGCGAAAATATTATAAATGCGAAGAAGAAATGTGAGCGATTGTAAATGTGTAAATTTGTCTAAGGTTTACCATACCAAATACAAATCAAAATGTTATTTTTGGCAAATATCCACGCTCGATTAAGTAGCGGATATGGTTAAGTTAGAATACAATTTGTGGTGTAGCATTTTATCAGTTGACTGTGTTAAACTAATATTTTTTTTCTTTTCATTTTTGCAGGTAAGGAATGCCAGCCAGATACGATAAATGTAAGCACCTTAATAAATTTTATAATTAGAACAATTGAGTGATGTGGGCCATTAAATATTTTTTGAAAACGTGACTACTGTCACTCGTCAACCATAAATTTCATATGTATTTGCGATTTGATTCAAAGCTTTTTTGCCGATAAGATTGCTTTACATTTTTGTTTATCGATATGAAAATAATTAATTGATAAAGTCATGATGCAATTTATTATGACTAGTAAAATCTAACAAAATCTAGTAAATGATTAAAGAGTTAAGGTATGTGAGGCGCTCTAACTGTCGGCCAGTAACATAACATTTGAAAATACTATGATAAAGTTTTAATACCTGACTGTCGCATCGCTATTATTTAATAGAATTTAAATGAAAAAATTACCGGAACAAAATATTATGCCTGTGCAGTTATGAATTATACTAAATTAAAATTCTAAAACGACTCAAATATGAAGGCATGTAGAGTTCGTACCTCCAAATGCGAATTTAAAGAAATAAGTTATGTCACAGTTTTGCGAACACAATTTGCCCAATTTTGGTTGCCCATTGCTAGTTTAGCTACCCCAAAAAGCGCTAACAAAATTTATAAAATGATACCCAGTACCACCAAACGTTATTTCAAAGTTAGTTTTGCCCACCCCAAACGCTTCAAAAGAAATTATTGTAGTTTGAGCCAGTATTCTCTAAAGAGAAATTAGTCAGTGAGTTACGGAATAATAAAAATTTTCGTAAACTTTTGAGATACATTATAAGAATGTTGAAAATCATTATTAAATGTCAATTTAAGTAAATAAGTAATGTTTTAGAAGTGTTCATCTGTTGATGAATTTTTCCCACCCAAAAATTAGTCAGAAATATTTCAGAAACGATTATTCGGAAGGGATCGGTAATTTAGCCGAAAAAGTTAATTTTGATTTACAAACAACGTCGAATATTTGTCGAATAATTATATCTGAAAACAATATTTAAATGTTTTTTCTGTCATACTTGTGCAAAGTAATTTGATGCTAAGAGGTTTTTAGTAGTTCCCGTTTTTACTATAGGATAATTTTCACTGATGAAAGAACAAAAATCTCACCATTCCTGAGGAACTATTCTGGCTTTCACTGGGAATATGGAATTGGGGAAAATATTTTCATAGGAATTTGTTCCAAATTGTATTTTTCTGGCCTACTGAAGGAATAAGTTTAGTGAAGTTAACTTTGTTTCGAAAATATTTACACCAAACTTATTTTCTCAGTAGGCCACAAAAATACAATTTAGACAAAAATGCTATGAAAATATTTTTCCTAATTCCCTATTCCCTGGTAAAGCCAGAATAGTGCCACTGGTCATCATTGTACAAAGTACGTTAAAATTAAACCGCTTTTGGGAGTTCTATATATTAGTATGAGTCAAAATTAACATTGGATCAGGATAATTGTATATTTAAGCATAAAATGGCGCCAATTTTTTATTCAAATATATTAAAACAATTTCATTTGTAATTCTCAAGACTATGAAAATTAAAAAGTGACAGCCTCTAAAAAATGAAATAAAATGACTTAATTCGGGTTAAACTTACACTATTACAGAATGATTGCCATCACCCTCAGACATACGAATAATGCGAGACAGACCCATTATACACGTCTGTTTTATAATTCAACCCGAGCGAGCAAAGTCATCCGGTGTGTTGTACTCCCAGCGTAGGTTGTGCAGAGTCAAATAATTATGTGGGCATAGAGCATTAAAATGTTTATTTTTACGTTGCACACTCTTCGCGCACTGATATTCACTTCAGACGGCCTACTATTGCTTTGAAATGCTTTCGATCATTTTCGTCTATCGTTCAACTATTTGCTATCGTATTTCGTTAGTTTCAGTACTACTGCTTTCGATTAGAAAAATAAATGTAGTACCAAAATTATTTAAGTGTTGTCAGAGTAATATTCTCACATAGGGCTCTCACAATAAAGTATGGGCAATGTAATCACAGAAAATCTGATCATACTGCAAGAAAATTTATGTTCGGAATGGATTTAAACGCCATATTTTCTTTAACGTTCAAAGTATGCCAAAGTCATAGTACGAAAAAATTTGCAGCGTGTAACCAACGAAAACGATCGAAAGAAATAGTAGACCCTCAGAGTAAAATTTGACGAACCGAGCACACGTAGACAGTTCACAAAGAAAAACGCAGTCTGTAAAGTAAAATTACTCTGGTTGAATAAAAAACACACTAGTTTTTGACAGTCTGTACGGATTTAATTATAAAACACCCCAAAGTTGAAATTTTTTGATCGAAAAAATAATTTGAATTTGTGATTAAATTTTGATTTTAACTTATGCTGTGTTGGCCTGACAACGATTTTTTCGACTAAATTGGCAACTTTTGCTAAATTTTTGTTAGCTAACGTCTGCCATTAATAGATGGTAGTAGTAACAATAATACAAGCTATGCGTGACTATTTGATTCTAAGGGGTATATCCTCTATCCGGTCGCAAATTAATTATTTGCGATCAGAAATATGGTTACTAGATTTGATTTGTCATGCCAATTGACACATTTTTTTAAATTTAAATTTATTTTGCGATTGTTGAGTAGAAATCTACGATAAGACTGCTACGCCTTTTCAAAGGTCGCAGTTTTTTTATGTATTTCTACTTAACAATCGCAAAAAAAATTTAAATTTAAAAAAGATGTGAGAATTGGCATGGCAAAATAAATCTAGTAACTATATTTTTGAACGCAAATAATTAATTTGCGACCGGATAGAGGATATACCCCTAAATTCGGCACTTTCAAACGTCAAAGTTTACTGACAAAACAAACTTAACTTCACACCAAATCGTAAAAACTATAACAATGGAAATTGACGCTATTTCTAAAAATACGAGCGCAAGCACAATATTTCCGAACGCTGTTGACTCATTATTAAATATTAATGGGAAATTTATTAATATTGTCGTTGGGTGTCCGGCCGAAGTTAGTACATGCTCAAAAAGTTATGCTTAATTGATATTATTTAGGAGATAGTGGATATCAAACTTGATGCCTGAATACACTCATAATTTAATTAAATTCCGCAACTAAAAATGGATCTTCCCAAAGCCGCGTAACTAACATTGGATCACTTTGCGCACGACAGATAAATGATTTCAAAAATGTATAAATTGGTTTCAACTCTGGACAAAAAAATCGTACTGTACTGCTTGGGGTTCAATCTGTACGATTTGAATATCTTAAAATAAGAATAAATAACAAGAATTAAAATGTCCAGAACTATTTTTGGAAGTACATAGTACCATTCTAATGGATTAAAAAATGACGTATATATAGATCCATTCAAATTGCCCATTTCTCGGAACCACACTAGAACTTTTATGAGCAGCCCATTTCACCATAAAAGCCAAGATTGATTCTAATCGTTTTGCAAATGGCTTAGTTTCATAAAAATTTACCATGTTTCAGAACCTCATCTACTGGTTGAAAAATAATTGGCATAGTTCCATCCAGATTGCCTCCGTTATTTAAAACCACATTCAAAATTCGTATTTTAATCCCATTTTCATCTAGTTTCGTTCAAATCGGTCATTTTTCAGAACCACATCTCAAATTCACTTTGAAATTCCATTTTTAACGTTGACATCATCGTTGTTCATTATTAATCGGTTAAGAGATAAATGGAATAGTTCCATTTACATTGATAATTTTCTTGAACCGTGAAGGAATTCCATTTTCCAAAAATTAAGATTTAGCATACAAATAATTTAATGAACGAAACTTATATAAAAATGTCATCGAAAACAAAACACAAACGCAGCACGAACTTACTAGAAAATGCCCAAAGCCTCCCAAATTAAATCAGACCAGTATCACATTATTTGCCCAGGTATCACGTCATTTGTCTTACTTATAGCTTTTTAAGAAGTAAAAAAAATATTTCTAAGGTCAACGTTCTCAAAACTGTTACCTTACAAAGGTGTAGCGGTTTGGAATGTACTAACTTGCGCTTCTTAATTGATCAGAACCGACAGTTACGATTTAAAAAATATATACCAAAGCCATTTTAGTATCCCATCCATACTATAGTTAGCGTACTAATTTTTTCAATTTTTAAGCTGCTTCTTCTAAATGTAACAAAACACTCAATAATGTGAGTTACGTGTGACATTATTCTGGTATGGCACTGGGAATATGGAATTGCGGAAAGAATTTATAAAGATTTTAATCAAAATTGATTTTTTTTACCTACTCGGAAAACAATTTCCAATTTAATTTTATTTCCAAAAACATTTTCACTAACTTGTACCGCATTCCCCCCATTGTACCCTATTCCCAATTCCCAGTTAACTCTTTCGCGGACATGACGGCAAATGTCGTAAATAAAAACCTTTCGTTTAGGACATGACGGTATATACCGTCATAGAAAATAAGTTGCTTTGGAGCATGACAGTAAACACAGTCAAAAAAATAACACTTTTAAAATCTCAATACGTTTTGCTAGGACTATTTGATGTAGATCCAATATAAAAGTTTCCATCATCTTTGCGAAAGTGTTAATTGTAGTTAATTACTTACTAAAATTACTAAGTAACTGTTAGGATAAATGTCGCCAACTTCATTTCTGTGGCCTTACTTTGAGAAATATTAGTATTGTTGCTTTGGCAAAGTCCGCTTAGCTTCCAACAGCCATTGCATTGTGTGAAGACACATCATTGTAAACCAAACAATTTTAAATCGCGTCGAATATAATTGCTGTAGTTTGAAATCATATATTTTTAATTTTGAGTCACGTCGGTCGCGTCGAGTATATCTTAAGGGTTAAGAAAATAAAACCATTTTATAGTTATGGTCTTCACCGGAAGACGGTCATTTTTTAATTTTTTGTTTCGAAAGGTTGTCATCTCGAAAAATTGACATTTGGCATTGGTTATTTGATTTGTCAACAAAATACACGAAATTTAAATTTGACGTATAAATGTTTTATTACTAACACATAAAGATTAAAATGCATCGATAAACTGTTGCTTTGAGATATTAAAGTAAAACCCGCTTAACCAAAGCAACACACCTATTATTTCTATTCGAATAGCAATGAAATGTGGGCCCAAAGTAATAGCCAAGCGTTTTTTATACTTTTATCGGTTGGTACAAAATCAAACGAAGCATGCGATTTACTTTTATGCCATAACAAATATTTATGAAAATATAAAATGCGCTTTCGACGTAAATATGGCTTATTTTTCAGATTAATTTAGCATCGGAGATCATTTTTGTATCGTTGATTTATGTAATTTGGTTGTGATAAAAATAAAAAATCTAATTGTTGACAAATTTAAAATTGACTTTTCTTTTCAAGACGCCAACTCAGAAAATTATAATTTTCGAAAAAGTTGCTCTAGTGGTCAATAGGATAACTTTGCATAGAATAATTTTATTCCTATTCCAACAAAAACTTGGAATAAAACTATTCTGGGTGGAATGAAACTTATGGCATTGTTGTTGTAAAATTTCTAAAGTAACACGCTATTCAAGTGCGCTTAATTTTTCCGGACAATTTTAACACAGGTAACATAAATTCGGTTTAAAAACTATTCTTCGGGAAAGCTTGACTCTGACCAATCCCAATTGTTTCACAAACTTTACGATCGAAATCATTTGTCTTCCATTATCGGTCACCGAAGTTGATTTCGTTTATATCAAATTATTAACAGCCAAACAAATGAAATTCAATTCATCTAGAAGTTTTTGATTTTTGCTCGTATCAAAATATACAGGGTGTCCGGGTTTGGGATGCCAATCCATTAAACAATGATTCCCTTGAGTCATTATGTAGGTAATTTTTGATTCCATTTGAAATACAGGGTGCTTAAAAATTTGGTTCAGAAAAAATGCACATAACAGGGCAAACAGCTTAGTCTTATTTGATTGGTATTTGTAAACCCTTATTTAAGATCTAGGTCAGTACCTTTCATCTACATCGGTTGGAAAGCTGTGATGCTTTAAATTAGATTTTTTTTTTTATAAAATTCAGTTTTTCTAAAAAAAAAACAGTTACCAATTTTTTTTTTTTTACTTAATTTTAATTCAGTGCTTTGAACGGAAGAGTAATTATTAGGTTCATGTAATTATACAATCTGGGATAATTTTAAAAATCTTGGAATGAAAAATTGCCCAATACAGATTTTTATTTTTTAGGATGAGTAGTTTAACTTTAAACTGCTTGTTTTAGAAGTAAACTAGTTCAAACTGTTTATTGTCTCCTACAACACTGAACATTTCAAATACCAAAATATGAAGCTTTTAAACTTGATAAAAATCGTGCGGGAAATCGGCAATTTTTCAATGTCAAAATTCAATCAAAATTATTAAAATAAGAAATGACCCAAAAATACTTTTTTATATGTAGAAGAGTTAGTCAAGATAGTTCAACGTTGTGTAAAATAGCCTAAAATAATTCCTCAAAAAATCAAAAATGAATTAAACCCCAAAAATCCCGGGTAAAATAATATTACGTACTTTCGCCCCAAAAAAATCACAAAATCACCCAAAAACCAATGTAAAATCGGCCGAAAGTAAAAATGAAAAATCGCCCAAAAAATTTTGGTCATTTTTCTTTTTGATTAAATTCTAAGTTCCAAGTTTTTATGAACATTTTTTTTCATTTAAAACATCTAAATTGTTTCTCGAATGCCTTGGTGAGCAACGACTTTCCAATTTCAAGAATCCAGATTCACCCAATTTGAAAATTAATAATTATTTTATGTTTCGGGCAGTTATTCACTTTCTGTTTTTGGATTTGAGCGAACCTATTATATACATACCGGAATTTTTTTAAATTTATTAGATTCTTAAACAAAACTGGCCAATTTTCAGCAATGTTTCATTTTAAATTTTGAGTATATTTACATTTATTTTTGGTCTTTCTGTCATTTTTTTTACATGATTTTGGGTGTCAAAAATATTGATTGGCAATCATCTTTGGTTTTTAAGCGATTCTACACAGCGGCAAATAATCAAGGTATTAAGGCTCGTGCAAATTATAACTTACACATTTTTTTTGGTCGGGCGGGTTCCTTCACCCACCTAACATTGTTCATGTGGACAGCGGATAGAGTGTCAAAAATTAGGCAGAACCTAAAAACGGGTGTGTATACCTATAGTATATGGAGAATATTTTCAAAACTTCACGGTTGTTTAAAAACAAAATTACTTTTGTAGTGTGACCTATATTTACATTATAATCCAAATTTATAATTGAATTAGGCGCCAAAAATAAAATATATAATATATATACATATATACGTAATAACACCAATTAATTATAATCTACATATACGTATAGTTTATGCGTCCTTGGACAACATAAATAAAATTCTAATATCTATTCTCGTATACATAAAGGAAGAACTTGATAACGTATATTAAAAGAACTTTATTTTTACGATTTTCACAAAAAAAGAAAATTATTTTGATATCAATTTGTACTAACTATTTCGTCTAACGACCAAATCCAAAAAAAAAATAAAAACTTTTAACGTATATCGTCGTACTGCTGCTAATGTGAGTTTGGTTAATTGATAAAAATTAAAGTTTTGACAAAAATATATCGCTGTGATAAAATAAAATTTTTGTCGTACATATAAATTTAGAACATGAAATTATTTTGGGACTAATATACATGTTTTACATTTCGCGCGATTCACGGAATGTGTGATGTGCTCGCGTATTATGAATGATCGAAGGCAACAAAATTTGTGTAATTAGAATTCAAGCTTGCGTGTTGGTACGTGGGACATAATAATTAATAACCCATTATTTACACGTTGATGCGCGTATGCGTCACTAATTTAAGAAAAATATTAGAATTTTTTCCGTTTCCAAGTATATCAAGTTGGCCTGAGCATCTAAGTGCTAATGAAATTTATCCAAACTAATCCAAAAAAGTACAATAACAACAAAATTCCGATCCATTAGAAAATTATATAATTAACAAAGGACACTAATCAGTTTTGCAATATCATTGAAGTTCATTGCAAAATAAAATGATTTTGGCATGTACCTCAGGCAGGCCACTTAACATTATATTTTTGAATCTCTTGGAATAGCGTGTGGATCAATTAGAAAATTATATAACTAACTGAGACACTGCTTTGGGACCGCCCCTGTTACTGAAGTTTATGCTAAATTGCTAGAAAATACATAGAATGATTTTGAACCTAAGATCATTTAAATATCCTATTTTTGTGACTCATGAACTAGGGATACTTCTTTGGGTTGAGCAATCTAGACACTTATTTTTCTGTTATTTTTTTAAAATTTTTATTATTATTGCAGGAATTTTGTGCAAAAGTAGTAAATAATTCTAATAGAAACGAAATCTTACAGGGTTGTAGTACTACTTGAAGGCAATCAGGGTTGGAATAACCAGTTTTAGGTGATCAGAAAAATAAAAATCACTTCTCAACGGTACACAGCACAAATGACTGAGAATTTAATAGTGACAATATTGTGTAACATTATTTTTTAATTTATGGCCGTTAAATTGCGAGATTGAATTTGTCGTCGTTTGAGCTAATTGGCAGGCTTGTGTGATATACCGTTCACGAAATAACTTAATTTTATTAAGAAACCAACCTTCAAAAAATCCATGATAAAAAAAATTACAAACTAATATTTATTCTTAGTATAATACATCAGTTTTTTTTTATTTCCATTTATAGTAAATATTAATTTTAAGGGCATTTAAAAGTTAAAATTGTAGCTGAGTATTTAGTTCAATATCATTGAGATCTTCTTCGCTTGTAGTGTTGTTGCATGCTATTGCATGCTGAGGACAGCTTTCCTGACCGCTTACATTCTGGTTGTGTATTGCGTACGACAATTGCAATTTATCAAGTTAAGCAGATGTTCTGGAGCCGGTGGCAGGTTAGTTAGAATGGGCAGCAAACTATTTTTGACAGATTTCCATCCCCAATTTGTTGGTAGCAAAATATTTCCCAGCCATGCTTGAACTTGATGGTAAACCTGAATTGAATGCTCATCTGCAGCTGCTTTACGTTGGTGAGAGACAAGCTAAATCGAATTTAGAATGTAACTGCAGATTACCAATTACTCTGTTGTAAGCAAGATATCTTGCTTCTTCTATATTGGAGTCTCTTTGGTGATGTTATATAGTCCTATAACTTGCCTGTACAGGCTTACATTCTTGAAGTCAATCTCTTGGATCACTTTGCCAGAAAATAAACAATTAATTTTAAAATAAAATGATGGCAAACATGAGCGCGCTGAATAAGTTCCACTCAAAAAACTTCTAGAATTAATCCGTTTGGGAATGTCACAGATGTCATTTCAAATATTAGTTCTTCCTGTTTCATCATATACAGATGTCTTCGATATATTTGGTACAACATATACTATATCAAATCGTGCTACCTGCCACGCAACAAATTCAATAAACGAGTTCCACTAAAAAATATGTATCGCCTCCAATCCGTTTTAAAACAAAACCTATGTAATTTGAAAGGTTAAGCCTATAGAAATCATAGTAGTGGCACTTTGGTACAAAATCTGGTACAAAATCATGTCATGTCTTTTTTGTTTGCTGGTTGCTTTTTAAATTAATAAGATCGCTTTTTCCACTACAAATGTTTAAATTGGAATGCAGAACGAGATAGTTGGTAGAAACGTAGATAGTCAGAAAAGGACGATGTATATTTTTATAAAGTCATAAGATAAAAACAATTTTTTTTTCACTAAAAATTTTTATAAGAAGCATTTTAACAGTGTACATTAATCATGTTGATATATGCCTTGGAAAAGGTTTTATTTCACACAACCATCGTTTTGATGCAGACAAAACATTTTTTTTATTATTTATCTCGCTTATTTGTTGCAACTGTTGCACAACTCAATATTCACTCATTCTAAGGTATTCGAATCAAATGATTGCCAACAATTCATATTTGTAATATTTTGTTTCAAAATATACTCTCTTATGTAGTTATTTTTAGAAAATTAGGTAAAATTCCGAGCCCGTGAAGTTTCTAACAAAAAATAACACGTATGCGTATACGGTTCCAATTGGAAAACATAACATAACATGGCGGAAACATAATTCTTCTTGGATTCAAATAGATTCCAGTAGCCGCCATATTGAATTGGTGATTTACACTGTTATTATTTTATAATGCAAAATAGTAAAAATTTTATTAAAAATTATTACAATCTTTAACAAAAAAATAAAATATCAAATATGTTTTTTGCAATTTTTCACTCAAAATATTGAGTAGTTTTTCAATCTGCGCCAATAACAAGCCACTTTTAGATATTAGGGCAAGATACCACTATATAAGTCGGATTGGCCTATCTATAGAGAACATTTTCCGGTATAAGGTTTTTCCTAGCGGAGAAAATCTAACCTTGTTAATTGCAATTTTCCACCGTAAATTTTGAATATTTTATCAATCTGGGCCAATAACAAGCCACTTCCAGAGATTGGTGCACGCAATAGCAAAACTACTTTTTACAAGGCTACATTTTCTCCGCTAGGAGAATTATACCGGTTTTCTATAGATCCGACTTATATAGTGGTATCTTGTTGGAAGTGGCTTGTTATTGGCCCAGATTGATAAAGTCCACCAAACAATTATTATATTTTTTCTGTTAAAGTTTTTATTTTTATTTATTTGTTAACCAATTCACACATGATTTTAATTTGTAACTTTACTTATCTGTTTCAATAATTATTGTATTTTATTAATATTTTGTGTTTTTAAATAAATTCTGTTTTAAAAATTATAATTTTTAAATGTACTTGATTCGGAGAATAATTTAACAGTGTAATAAATCAGACTCAATTTATTCTAATAAGAATTTAATATTGAGTGGTACTACTAAACATGTATAATTTGGATTCTTTGCTATTTTTTGTTACAAAACTTCTCATCGGTAAAATTCCATATAAAAATCACTACACTCGCGAAAGAAATTAACATTATCATATTGCAAACCATCCCTAAGAACATTTGCATAATATTAAAGACTTATAAAAATTAAGATCCGGTTGAGGATGTAGGAATAAAAATATTTATTTTACAAATCAGAATGTATTTTGATTTACTTTTGAAAAGCGCCGTTTTTAGAAACAATTTTGAGTGATATTTTCAAAGCGCTGAACTGAAAAATTCAAATTTTTGGATTGTGTCACTCTTGCCAAATGAGCGATATGTATTAAGTACATTATTATAAATGTTTTGAAACATGGTACAAAATTACCAGTCTGTAGTCTTCATCGCAAAATTTGCTTTAATTTTTCAAGACACGTGTATAACCATCACATATGTTGAAAAAAGAAATTAAAAAATCTTTTATTCAAAGTGGAAAAAATATTTCGTCATATTGAAAATTAATGTTTTACAAATTCGATATTGTGTAGATTTCTGGGTCGTTTCGCCTTATTAAAATGTTTTTAAATACATAATTTCCAAATTATGAAAAGGTTAAAACTGGTCAGATTGTCATGATGAATTTTTACATAACCAAAACAGATCGGCATATTTGTTTGGCATCCAATTTTCTGTGCGTAGTTTCACAATACTCCCGTAGATTCACCTGTTTTTTAATTTGTGGTCCCACCTTGTGAGGCTTCAGCCCCTTCAACTGTCCTGTAGCAACAAATCACATATTACCTTCAAAATATTGCCGAACAAATTTATTGACTCCCGCATTAAAAATTGTTTCACCACCAATGGCTAATGAACACCATACACAATGCTATACAGGGTTTCCCAGAATGGGACGATCAAACGAAGCAAGGCGATAGATGAGCTCATTTCCAACAAAAATAGCCAAGTAAAGTTTTTTCGAGTATGGTGCAAAAGTTATTCCACTTTAAGTGTTTTTTAGTGAAATCGCATGCGCACCCACTAAAAAATTAATTTAAAAAAACCAAGAGTTTGTTGTTCAACTTTCTTTTTTAATACGATCTAGAAGAGTGTGCCTTTCCAATAAAATCATTTTTAAAAGTTGTGTTATCTTCTGTCACATAAAAACAATGGTTTTGTAAAGACTTCTTGTTTCTCAAAAATTAAATAATAAGATAAGTCATGTAGGAAGTAAATCGTGTTTGTTAAAAAATAAGCTTAACAAAATTTCGAGTTAGAAAAATAGATGCTGTGTCATAAATAAAACAAAATGATGAACACAATGATAAACGAAAGAATACCAATTTTTTTAAGCCAATCTAATAGCCTGAATTAAACAAAATTTGGGTTAGAAAAAAACATTTTGTAATTCATATCAGTAGTTCCATACATACTTGAACGTTTATAATTAAAATGTCAATAAGCCATGTTGCGTATTCCCACCGCAAATATGCAGAAGTGCACTTCATTTATGGTTTATGTAATGGCAACGCCAGACCTACAGCAAAAGAATACCATAGACGATATCCAAATCGGGAACGCTTTCCCGAGTGAAAGTGAAGTCTCTGGTTATCTGAGAAGAGATGGAACACCCGGTCAACTTGTTATATAAACAAAGATCGAGTAATTGGAAGTGTGACAGACGACCCATCTACATATGTATAAGTGCTCGTCGATGCTTAGAAAACTCGCAATTTCTTATCAACATTTTATGGAGTGACGAACCATAATTTGGAGAAGTTAGGAAATATCCAATATCCATAATTTACACTATTGGACCAGCGTAAATCTAAAAGTAGTGCGACGTAGTCGGTTTCATCACCAATTTGGAGTGACCATGTGGGCGGGAAATTGATAAAAAACATTTTGTTGTGAATAGCCCGGTGTATGATACCATTTTTAAATTTGCCTTAGTGTCGGATGTTTTTCTGATAGCGGGTCAACTTTTCGTAGTACATCAATTTCCCGCTTGCGTCATTTAAACATCAACAAACATTTTAAGAAACAACGACAGAAGATAATACAACTTCTAAAAATGTTTTTATTTTTAAAAACTCTTGGTTTTTTTAAATTAATTTGCGCATGCGGTTTCACTAATAAAAACACTAAAAGTGAAATAACTTTTCCACCATCAACAATTTGAAAAAAAACTTTACTTGGCTGTTTTTGTTGCAAATGAGCTCCACTATCATGCTGCTTCATTTGATCGTCAAATTCTGACACACCTTGTATACAACCAAATCTAACTATCTATAAATCAATGTATGATGTAATAAATCCACAAATATCGTTTCTCATACTGCAATTTTGGCAACATGTGAACCCAACACGTGCCACCAATTTATTCGACAAAATGACGCATAAAATTTTATTACTAAAAAATTGAATTTAATATTTAAGCGCCTACAGTTAAAATCACTAAATTTAGTCAAAAAACATAAACAAAAATTACTTAATTACTAATTAGCCAAATGTGTGTCATTTGTATGTAATGTAGGTACGCGAAATATGATCCATTACGTACCTATGCAAATGTCAATTGACCACGACATATATAGTATTATGTATAAAAAATAGTTGGGTGTGGTGACATCAAACTAACATTTTATGTATTAAATCTCGGCATGTCATGATAACATGACAAGTAATTGAATATGATAATTGTTTTAATCAATTTAAATTTAAATCTAACGAGAGCAAAGTAAAAAAAAATTATCTCACTTGGTACAGTTTTTTTTGTTTATGATGAATAGATGAAAGATGAAAATCGTCGTACACTGCGTTATCTAAATTAAATTATTATTTCGTATCGATGTGGGTTGCATCGCGCATCATTTACGTATAAGGAGGTTAACTCGTCAAATTAGATAAAACTATGCATTTAAAACGTATAATAAATTCTGTCAATTTAGAATTTAAAAAATAGAATAGTATGTCAGTGATTTATAAACTATTATGTAACGAGAACCATGCGTGCCCTAGAGGCAGAACTCTAAGCATATTGAACAAGTAGGAGAAATGGAACTAAACAGTGTTAAAATATAAAATTAAATAAAATGTGTTCCATATAATCCCGGGGATATTGCTATCAAAATTCTAACAGTCCACAACTGCCAACACCGAAAACTGAGCTAATTTTTGTAAAAGTTAACAACAACCTTTAGCACTCTGGCTTTATGTTAGGCAACTGAGGTTCTGACGTGGTTTTCGGTTCTGCTATCAACAACTGTGAAAATAAATTGAAACCCATTAAATTCCATTCTGTCAACTATTAGGGTGTAAATTGATGTCGAACTAGTGCTGGATTAAATTAGTTAATGCAAAGATGCTTTTCATTCATTTTTTTTTTTTAATAAACGTACACTGGCGCTACACCCTATCACGCAGTAACGATGAAACCGAAGGAGGGAGGCCTGATTGACCTGTAGACGAGCAAGTTGAGGAGCCCAAAAGACCCAGTCCGAAGTAATACGAAAGTTGTCCCGGATTGGTGCCCCGGTGGCTAGTAGGTGATTTTTTTAGTGAGTAAGAATCTCACACTGTCGAATGGAGCGCATCACCAACCCGTCGTCTTTTTGGAAAACAATTTTCACCTACACAAAAAAAAAACGATGAAACCGAAATCAAACATTATTATACTCAATTTTTTTCAAATAAGTCCGAGCTAATACGAGTAGATTTGAAGTCATGATGGTCGGATGGCTTTAATTCCTGCACAAGTTAAATTTTGTAAGCACGTAAACCAAAATCCTTAGATAAATGCACGATGAGTTTGGCGAATAGAACCATTATTTTGATAAATCATTTTTAACAATTTGCAAGCGTTGCTATGGCGTGCGTCTATTCATTATGAAATGGCAAATCAAACTAATGACAAAGCAAATGTCAGCTGTCAAATCGGTTGTGAAACAAGAAAGTGATGCCAACTTAAAGATGTGAACATCTAAACAAAAACACCCTTTATTATACACCAAAAGGCTAACTCTACATGTTCCAATTTTTTCCAATAAAAATGAAGGGTTAAGTATATGATGATTTTCGTTTGTAAGAGAAGCACGAAACAAATTCCAGTAAAATGAAACTGGATTTTTTCTTTTTAATTTGTGGAAATGTTGGCATACAATTAGGAATGTTGCCATAAAATATAGTATCTACGAGTATTTTTATAGCAAAGTATAGCATTTTTATAGCAGAGGCCACCACTTCTGTGATTTCCGGTCGATTCCGTAAGTTTTTTGAGTATGTCGGCCCTATTAACGTATCCCATATTTTCGTCAATAGATATTGGCCTTCATCCATCCATTTTACTACCAAAATTCCATCATTAGTAACTCGTGCGTCAAACTCACCACGCTTGAACTGCTTGTTGGGTTTTAAATTTTTTGGTAAGTGTTTGCGATTGTTTCTAACCGTGCTTTAGCATGAATTTTATTATTCTTTAGCTCATGGAGTAGAGTGCAAAGCAGTAAAATGATTAATAAAAAATATGTTATAGTTTTTTCCCACAAGCGATCGCTTATGTTTTTTTTTACTCTTGAACCTAATTGTTTTTCATAAATTTCTCCTATCTTTCCAGTATGAATTTGAAATTCATCGATGTACCCAAATTTGTCTACCGGACACAAAACTTTATATCCCCACTTTATTGTCTTGTTCGGCATATACTGCTTTTCGTGGGATCGATACTTGAAGCGAATCATGGACTCGTCAATTGCAAGTGCCCTATGCAAGGGAGATTATGTATAGTATCCTTTTTACGGCCCGCCATCACAATTGTGTGGGTGATAATCGTGCACGAAAGAGAATCATGTCAAAAGTTTACACATTTGTGCATACCACTTAAATTGTTTCCGTTCGAAAAAATAGTGTTATTTTATAAAAATAATAAAATAATTAATATGTTATATAATTTATATGTTGCCAAATTATAATGTTTTTTTTTTCTAAAATAATTCCGATTTAACTAAGATCCGTTAAAATCCGGAAGACATTACAACCTGCCATTTTTTACATATACACATTTGAGCATGGCTGACTTATATTAAAGAAATAAAACAATTTTTTTCGGGTATACATTTGGTCTAATGTTAAGTCATATGACGTTGATGTGTTTATTATCGTTTGTTTAATATATTCTGATGTATGTCTGATGGAAAAGTGATATTTCAGCAGTGCAATAAAAGATAGAATAATATCACAATCGATAAAATATAATACAGGCTTGGCCAAAAGTATTGAGCACCCATAATATCTTAGAATTTTTTCTGGGAGTATCAATTTGAAATAAATTGAAACAATTTTTATAGGTTCACATTACTTATTACTAATATAGAATTAATATTTTGCGGGCCTACCCCTTGCCTTAATTACGGCAGAAGTTTTTTTGGGTAGAGAGCTTACATGTTTTTTATATTCTGGAGACATAGCATTTTAGGTCTTCTGTGTTATTTATTGTGTGGCGCCTGACTCTGCGTTTTAATAAATTTCATAAATGTTATATAGTTAGGGGACTGGACTTCTCGAAACCATGCCATCTATGTTTGTATCACCAAAATGTATTAAAAATGGGGGTATCAACGCAGATTCTAGGACGTTTATGTATTTTGAAGAGTTCATATGGCCCTCATACACAAACATTTTTCCAACTCCAGAATTAGTCATGCAGCCCCAGACCATTTTGCTGTGTCCGCCGTGTTTTACGGTTGATATTTGTAAATGATTTTTGTTTACCCCCCCCCCCCCCCCCCCCCTTTAAAAAAGAAGACAATTGATGTTTATTTCACTCTTGCCTTTTGATTTTGTGTAATTAAATGTGAGCGATATTTTCGAGATTTTGTGTTCATTCGCTTAGATATATTTGTCAAGGGATATTTAAAACATTTATTTACAATTTAAGATATGATAAAAATCTTGGATGATTTGTTAATAACGAAAATTGGTATTTAGGAGTAGAATGCTTTTGTAAATTAATATTGAATAAAATAACCTATTCTTAACCGATTATAGAGAAAATAAATTTTCGATTTAGACTGCGGCCCAATTTAAGACTTTTTTGTGGAAACCGACTTATTTGAAAGTTAACAATAAGTCTCCTTGAGTTATTGTAGGTTTGTTTGACTTATTGGGACAGTTTGGTCGCAAGCCTCTCACAAAAGTCAGGAAGAGACTTTTGGTTGACTTTCTAAGTTAATCTTTACAATCTTCGGCAAATTAGGGAGGGACTTTTCTATTTTTCAGAAATAAATTCAAATTATAAAATTCGACATATATGATTGTTATTCAACGAGAAAAATTAGGGATACTTCTTCTGGATTACGATCGATTAAAGCTGAACATTAGTTAATTGTTTCTTAAAAGATCTTAATGAAACTGGACTTGTCAACGAAAGTGAAAACTTGTCTTTTCTTAAAGGTTTATTTGAAATTGGACATGTGTAATTATCATGTGGGTTTGTTTATTTAGGTAAAGATCTATGTAATCCAAAACATTTATGTTAATATCGAACGGTTGAGGGTTATAATTCTCGATTTCTCTTAAAGCCTTTTCTGTTGTGCTGGTGCTAAACGTATTGTAGATAGATTGGGTTTGATTGTGTTCAGCAATATAAGCATTCATCAAATGATTTATGTCATCAAGACGATGATGAAGAGTCTCGCGATGGATTGATTGTTGAAGTTTTGTTATTAAGTATTGGACCTGTTGTGTTTGGGCCCTGTTGTGTTTCTTGCAAATTTGTTTGATGTTGATATAACTTTTTGAGATGGGCTATGCTATTTAATTTATTTTGTTGCAACATATTACAATGAAATCTTGGGTCCAGAAACATAGCTGCTGCCACTACATTATTTTCCAATAGATTTTTTTCACGCCCTTTAATTTTTTCTAAAAGAACTACAGCCATGTCATTTGCTATAAGTTCAATGGATATTTTTAACTGAAGCCAGATTTAAAAAAAAATCGCCCATGCAAAGTTGCTCTCTTTGCAATTGCAACTTTATATTTTTAATTGGACTAAAAACTTCAATAAATTCAGTCGCAAAGCTCCAAATATGGTCCTCAATTTGCAATTCATTATAAATGTGTTTATATGTTTTGCAATATTCTTTAAAATCAAGAAGCCTCTCTACCACGTTGTACTTTGAATTCCATCTGGTCATATTATTACTAATAGGTTGACGTATATTATTTTGAATTAAAATATTTCGTTGGATCGGAGTTCTTAAACAAATTGATAAATTTTGAAGTTTTACAATTTTTTCTTTAACAATCGTTTGTTGTTTTAAAAAATCGTTTACAGCTATTTGAACGGTATATGCGGCACATTTAATTGTATTTGCTAAAAAATCCGATTTACTTTGATTTTGATCAACTATATTTTCTACTGCTTCGGTTAAGTTTTCAATATTTATTTGGCCATTGTATGCAATTTCGTCGTCAATTTCGGGAAAATATTGCAATCTATCATTGATCAGGTGGGATGGTTTGATCATATTTCTGCCATTATCGCAGGTTATGGTATACATTTGGTCTAATGTTAAGTCGTATGACGTTGAGGTGTTTATTATCGTTTGTTTAATATATTCTGATGTATGTCGTTGGACTAACTCAATCATCGCAATTGGACGTGTTTAATCGAGTTTTTAAATTATTTTTAGAGATGTTTTTATTTTCAATGATGTTAGTGATATTTCCTGTTTGACGGTTTCGGCATTGATGGTAATGTATAACGCTGATGCTACGGGGCCAATAATTTGACGGAAATTGCCGTTTGCAATCATTCCTACGCAAGCCTGTTTGACTTCTTCCTTATTATATTTTAATGGTGGTTTTCCCAATACTGTTATTTTTACTGGTATCGTCTAAGGTGTGTAATTGATTTTCAGTAAACTTATCTTTATGTTTAAGTTTTAAATTACGGCGCATATTAGTTGCACTATTATTTGCAATTTTGTCCCACAGCTGTTGATTATACACCGTTGTTCTTTGGTTTCGGGATTTAACGCATAATACTTCCGAATTAGATCAGTTTGTTTTCTACCCATTATAAAAAAAAATAGTTAGCGTTGTGGATCTTCTTGACGACAAAATTAAACTAAACATATGAACATAAATTTACTCATTTTCTTCTATAAAGTAAGTGTGAATAGATATATGTAAATGTAGGCTTCCTGAATTAAAAAAGGCTGAAATTAAAAGGGTTGACTTAAAAAGGTTGTTTTATATGAAAAAATGGGACCCTTTTTAAGTCATGTCAATTTGCAAATTTAAGTTTGTTTTATATTTTCATTAATGAAAGCATTAGTTGCAATAATTGAATGGTTTGGACTTACATGTCCAATAGAGAGTACCATTAGTCAATTTTAAAATTAAAAAAACAATTATTAAATTGTAGAGTAAAAAAAATAAAAAGTGTAGTGTAGAGTAAATAAAAGTGTAGTGTAGAGTTAGATGAAAAAGGAAATTTTTTGGGAAATTGTAGAATGTTTTCCCGAAATGCCAGTACATTCAGATTTGTGGTGCCATCTCTAAAATTAAGTGTTAATATTATTTTTCCCATTTAAAAAAAATCCCCGAAGGTCGCAGTGATATGCCGCAGATTAGATTAGATTAGATTTAGTGGGATAAATAACAAATTCAACCCTGCCATAATTTTTTATGTAATTCTACATTTTTTGTTAAATTCTGTATCTACACTTTTGTTTTTTGTTAATTTGTGTAGCTACATTTTCTATAAATGTTGAAACTTCACACCGGTTCACTTTGGACTTTTGTTTTTTTCTCGTAATTTTTTCTAAAGTTGGCCACCTCGGCAAGGTAACCAAGAAACTCGGTTTTTACATAGAAGTTTATACTATTCAGTGTAAAATGACGTCAGAGCTTGATATTTAAAGGTAAACTGAGTAGTGCCATTTTCATAAATTTTAATTTGCGATTCACTGATAACAAAAATATTATGAAACACCACCTAAAGCCCCGTATTAAGAAATATACCTAGCAATCAACGAAATAAGACGTAACCATTAATTAGCGTTAGTTACTAATTTTATATATAAACACAAACATATATATTCATAAATGAAATCATAGAAAAGTTTATAAATCATACACAATACCTATCTACATTTGGTAATTTAATTTTCTGCTTTGGTTTACCTATTACAAGTGTGTCACAAAATTATTCCATTGCACACATCAATCAATAATTATTTATACCTTATTCATATGTGCGCTCGTTTGTTTTAGAGCACTTAAGCTGATCGAGAAAATAAGTAGAAGTAGGTATTGTAAATGAATTGATTAGGTTTGACGTCAGAAATATTACTTGTCAACGTACTTCATACATAATAAAAACTATTTACGCATATTTTAAAATCAATCAACCAAATACACCATAAAATATTGATAGGAAATGGAAAATTAATAAGTATATGTTGTAAATTATACGTTTTGATTTATAGCTGCCCAACATTTTGATAACATCGCCCACCTAAAAGCATGACAAGCGGGCGCGATACAACAAAGTAACGGGTGATTTTTTAAGAGCTTGAGAACTTTTTTTTAAAAAAAAACGCATAAAATTTGCAAAATCTCATCGGTTCTTTATTTGAAACGTTAGATTGGTCCATGACATTTACTTTTTGAAGATAATTTCATTTAAATGTTGACCGCGGCTGCGTCTTAGGTGGTCCATTCGGAAAGTCCAATTTTGGGCAACTTTTTCGAGCATTTCGGCCGGAATAGCCCGAATTTCTTCGGAAATGTTGTCTTCCAAAACTGGAATAGTTGCTGGCTTATTTCTGTAGACTTTAGACTTGACGTAGCCCCACAAAAAATAGTCTAAAGGCGTCAAATCGCATGATCTTGGTGGCCAACTTACCGGGCCATTTCTTGAGATGAATTGTTCTCCGAAGTTTTCCCTCAAAATGGCCATAGAATCGCGAGCTGTGTGGCATGTAGCGCCATCTTGTTGAAACCACATGTCAACTAAGTTCAGTTCTTCCATTTTTGGCAACAAAAAGTTTGTTAGCATCGAACGATAGCGATCGCCATTCACCGTAACGTTGCGTCCAACAGCATCTTTGAAAAAATACGGTCCAATGATTCCACCAGCGTACAAACCACACCAAACAGTGCATTTTTCGGGATGCATGGGCAGTTCTTGAACGGCTTCTGGTTGCTCTTCACTCCAAATGCGGCAATTTTGCTTATTTACGTAGCCATTCAACCAGAAATGAGCCTCATCGCTGAACAAAATTTGTCGATAAAAAAGCGGATTTTCTGCCAACTTTTCTAGGGCCCATTCACTGAAAATTCGACGTTGTGGCAGATCGTTCGGCTTCAGTTCTTGCAGGAGCTGTATTTTATACGGTTTTACACCAAGATCTTTGCGTAAAATCTTCCATGTCGTCGAATAACACAAACCCAATTGCTGCGAACGGCGACGAATCGACATTTCACGGTCTTCAGCAACACTCTCAGAAACAGATGCAATATTCTCTTCTGTACGCACTGTACGCATTCGTGTGGTTGGTTTAATGTCCAATAAAGTAAACTGAGTGCGAAACTTGGTCACAATCGCATTAATTGTTTGCTCACTTGGTCGATTATGTAGACCATAAATCGGACGTAAATCGCGAAACACTTTTCGAACCGAACACTGATTTTTGTAATATAATTCAATTATTTGCAAGCGTTGCTCGTTAGTAAGTCTATTCATTATGAAATGTCAAAGCATACTGAGCATCTTTCTCTTTGACACCTTGTCTGAAATCCCGCGTGATCTGTCAAATACTAATGCATGAAAATCCTAACCACAAAAAAATCACCCTTTATTTTTAATAATTTACTAATTGAACCATTGTTGGGTGCTTTGTGTAAATCACTTAGAAACCTATACGCAATAATCTCACAATCCGTGCCGCCACTATATAGTCCAATGAAAAGTGTTTTGTCCTTTTGATAAATAATTTAACACGTTGAATGCGACGCTAATTTTACATGGCCAAATTGAATTTCTCAGTATTTGTTGCATATTTTGATGAACTATTATTTACAACATAACAGTTAATTGTTGTAATCATTCGTGATGCATTTAATTCACTGAGGTCACTAGTGACCCCCACGACCCTGAAATTAAAAGCATTAAAAATTTCGAATTATGTGTTTCTAATAATCTTGGCTTCGCCGGTGACTGGTGACCACGCTACAAACAAACTCAATGCCGGTCACCGGTGACATCCATGGCGTTCAACGTGTTAAAATACAAATAAGTCTTAAGTCGTATAACAAGACCAGGAACAAAAACAAATTCAATAACAACATTGTTTGGATAATTTATGTAGTCGCAATTGTACTATTGTTGTTGTTGGTTTTTGGTTCGATCAACATAATACACTTTTTGTTTATGTACATAGTGTACATCAAGTATATAATGTATGTTCTCAGAGTAAACATATGTATGTGCATACATACATAAATAATGATATAAAAATAAACAGAGAAATCGTTTTGATTAATACGACAAAGGCGATTTACTTTTTTTTTGTGGTAATGAACTTTGGTATAGATTTTCATACCTCGTAATCGTATTAACGGTATATGGGTAAAAAATGGAAAATTGGAAAAAGTTTCCGCTTATTTTCATTTTCAATTTAATTGCAGGGAAATAGGTAAATATAAATTTGAGTTTGTTATGATTTTGTTGTGGAGGCCGATCAATTTATTAGATTAGCAAATGAAATTCGATATAGCTTCGTCATATCAGTGAATTTAACGGTAATGGTGATTTAGTGTCCGGATCGAAGCCCACAGTTATATAACACTTTGAGTAACTAACTTCAATAAAATTTGTTGAAGTTTAGTTAATTATATTGTAAAATAAATTTATTATATACGAGTAATTTTATCAAAATTGACGATAAGAATTCACGTTATTATAAATATGCGGAAGTAAAAGAATAATAAGAAAATGTGGTAAACTCACAAACGAAATTTAAAAGTGTCAGCTTACTTATTACAAAATATAAATAATAGTAGAAAATTGAAAATTTATAAAATTTCATTCAAAATTATCAAAACCAAAAGCAGCATTTGTAAATTGCGAGCTATTGTATGTTATGTTTTCAAGGTCAGGGTCATTATATTGTGAGTTTTTATAGTTATGGCCTTATTTTCCTTATCGATTTCCGCTAATTCTCAAATTGCGTTGTTTGAAATATAATTGTTACTCTCGTTTCACCTTCCACCGCAAATACTGCCAAGATATATGAATAATTTGTATTTAGAAAACTTGACGTTGATATAATAACAATAAACTCACTAGGAGTGTGATTAACTGCAGCGGGGAAACTTTCGAATTTCAAAATGAAATTTTGCATACCGATTAAACCCAATTTGTGCTAATTAGTGCTCACGGGAAAAAATTAGTGTAAAATTTAAATTTCGCCTGAAAGACGAAAAAAATAAAGCCCAATTTCTAGAAAAAAACCAGAAAAAATTTAAGCTTAATTTTAAAACTTCACAAAAGTCGCTCCACCGACGAAATTTGTGCTTATCATAGAAATATGATTTTCATAAATTTTCATTCATAAATTGAGAAAAAAACTAGCCCCTAAAAGATACTATATTGAACATACAAAATACAGTGTAAAATACCGTTCAAGAATATTTTTGTTGAACAACAAATTAAAAATAGAAATAACTTATAATCAAATCAAAGAATAAGCATTTCAGATAGCATATTTCTATCACGCATGTTCATTGCCATCCGAAAAATATAGAGGCTGAATTTGTGTTAATCCAGAATTGGCCCTATTCCGTTGAACAACAAAGACCGGTGAATGAACAATTTTCTGACAAAAAATGTTACAAACCAATCAAGTTGGCCTTAAGTTGTTTATTCAACGATGTATGTTGTTCAATGGAATTGGGCCAATTCTGGATTAGCACAAGTTCAGCCACTATACTTTTGGGATGGCAATGAACATGCTTGATAGGAATATGCAATCAAAAGTGCAAACATCATTGGTTTTAGAACACATTTTGTCAGAAAATTGGTCATTCAACAGTCTTTGTTGTTCAACGGAACAGGGCAAATTCTGGATTAGCACAAATTCAGCCACTATGTTTTTTGGATGGCAATGAATATGCGTGTTAGGAATATGCTATCTGAAATGCTAATTCTTTGATTTTATAATTAAGATTTCTATTTTTAATTTGTTGTTCAACAAAAATATTCTTGAACGGTATACATCTGTATTTTGTACGTTCATATAGTATCTTTTAGGGGCTAGTTTGTTTTTCCTCAATTTATGAATGAAAATTTATGAAAATCATATTTCTATAACAAGCATATATTTCGTCGGTGAAGCCGCTTTTGTGAAGTTTTAAAATTAGGCTTAAATTATTTCTGGTTAATTCTAGAAATTGGGTTTAATTTTTTTCGTCTTTCAGGCGAAATTTAAATTTTCTTTTCCCATTTTTTCGGCTCCTGGACTAGCACTAATTTCTTCCCGTGAACACTAATTAGCATAAATTGGACTTATTTGGTTTGCAAAGTTTCATTTTGAAATTCGAAAGTTCCCTGCTGCAGGTCCCCACCAGTGTTGTGCCGTATTGTCTACACCATGTAGATAATTAATATTCTACACGTGTAGACAATGTATGTAAAAAATTAAGATAATGACATTGGCAATGTAGAGAATGTAGACAATGTCGAAAATTGTTATTTCTGTTAGCATTTATTAAAATTCTTTCTTTCACATTAAAAAATATGATGTGGTACTGAAACATATTTACATATGTTTATGTTACGGTTAAAGCAATATTTTTTTTGTTCTTTTTTTTATTGTTGTAATTATTCAATTTCATATTTATATATCAATTTTTATTATAACTATGTATCAAATGCGAGATTTATTCTCTTATGATATTTATTCAAAATAAATAAAATAAAATAAAATAAAATAAAAAAAAAAGTGCGAAATCGTTAAATGAACAAAGTTAAATAATTTTAAAACCGTTTATATGATAAAAATCGGTTTTAAATAGGGCCTATGTTGGTAGGATTAAATGATGCAAGAGAGGTGCAGGAACTTACGGCATGCTCGTGAAAGTTAGGTTGGCCGTTAAACTTCCATCCAGGCTTTCCTTCTATTGCTTAGATTTCCATCCCACACATTTACGAGTTGTTTTGCTTCTGCTAGCAAGCTGTTCGTTTCCATGTTAAAGCTGGTCGACGACTTCCCTTCTCTCTCCTGGGTTCAATTTCAGAAGACCTGCTTGTCATTTAATTCTGCGACTTTCTCAATGTGGGCCAGTGCCCCATCTCAAGGAGATCAATATTTTTTGTTTTGTTGGGCCATCAGTATTCTTCTAAGGTATTTATTTACAAATACATGTAGCGTATTCGATCGTATGTGTACGCTTCCAGGTTTCGCAACCGTACAACAACACTGTTTTCACATACGAATTAAACATTCTTTGTTTAGTGTTTGCGCGATAGGATAGATGTGTTCCAGACTTTGTTTAACATGTTCAATCTTATTCTAGCTTTGTTGGTTTGTTTCTTTATAACTTCATCTGTGCCATCCGTTTTCACTAAAGTACACAACCAACTTATACGATTTCATTGGTGTATTTAGTCTCATCATTTGGTTTTTCTGATATTTATTTTGACGGCAACTTCTCGCTAGATCTGAATAATGTCAGTGATGAATTCCATTCATCAGATTGCTCAATGAAGATTCGTTTTGTTTTAATATAATATTGGAGCAAATTCGCCCTGGTATGAAGCCAGTTTGTTGCTTTCTTAATTTTGGATTAACTGTCGATGTAATTCTATAGGTTATGTTGAAGAGAGATGTATATCGTGCCAATTTATACAAGCGCTTAGTTCACCATATTTTGATCCAGGGGGTTTGCGTTTGAATCAGAATGTGTTTCTTAGTGCGCAGCATCTTTTAATCTGTAGATGTTTAGTTTTTCCCGACTTTGCTGCTTTTTGCAGGTTTAATTTTGAATTATGGTATTTTGCCAGTTGTTGGTCACTGTAAATGTTTGCGCCATTCATTCGTTGCCCTTTACGCACAGAGTCTATATTGCTTGTTTGCCCATCTCCTTGTCTTAATTTGATCATTATCTTGTATGACCTTGCTTTTGTGGCTTGTAGGTTCATAAAACTCATCCTTGGTGGTTCTATCTACGTCTTTTGTTGGATCGTATCAATATTAAATGTTGTGTTTGTATTTTTGAATATAATCCTGTTACGGCAGATTTATATTCCATTAATGCGCTTTCTTTGCATTAGCTGTTGTTAATATGTGTGCCCACGCCTTATTCATCGCATCCAGCTAATATAATGTTAAGAAATATCGCTTATCTTTATTTCGCCACTGTTTTATCTCACTGCACTATGGCCGAGAATTCCGTTTCTGTTTTTTTCTCTAATTGTTGCTAGGCCTTGAGGTTTTTGTTAGAGTTTTGATGTTTCAATTTCCGATTCATGTTCGTGTACGATAACCGAGTGTCGGATATTTGCCGGGTTACATTATTTATTGTAGTATTGGCTTCTGTAATCATTTTGAATACGGATCAATAAATGATTGACCCATTGAATTGTAGCCAGCTTTCAGGTCTTCTGCGTTAGATATACTGGCCAGGGTCGGGGGGGGGGGGGGGAGAAGGTTTCATTCCATTTCATTATTCACTTTTTTTTAGCAATAGTTGCTTGACTTGGGTGATGAAGTTGTGTTTGTTTTATCTAACTCTGCCACTCGCCCCCAATTTCAAGAAAGATTACTTCAGTGAAAAAGGACTACGAAACCCAAACGTCGATTGATAATCAATTGGTATATCTCGGGGACAAATGTAATCCTGAGCCAACCTCAGCAAAATGAATATCGCCTACATTAAAATACCGCCGTCTGTAGCGCTAATAATTAATAAATTTAAGTATTAATAGTTTCGAAAACCACATTATCTGTAAGAAACATCTTTCTTTTGTATTTAATTTTGATCAAAATATAACCCAAGACAGTAAATAATCACTAATTTATGCTATAAGTTTTGTAGTAATACTAACCAATACTACGTTGTTCAAAGACGGATGTTAAAATCATAAATGAAGTATTTGTTTCGAAAATGTTCATGACAGACGATACATTTGGCACAGCGAAAACATAGCCGAATTAAGCCTCGTAAAGCGCGTATAGTTGTACCAATATTGAAGAAGTCGATTGGCCAAGATTTTCAATCTCACCAATTTGTTCAATAAAAATTGAATTTCAACTGGAAAACTAAAAGATGACACCTTCATTAGAAAAACAATGAAAAAAAGAACAAAAAAGTAATAATCTACATATTCTACGAATTGTCTACATATTCTACCGATTCTCGACATTGTCTACTCAAAAATCAATTGTCTACGCTATTTTCAAAACCAACTTGTAGATAATTCGGAAATACGCGTAGGAGCATGGAAGAATAATTCTTCCATGCTAAAAGTAATTGGAACTTCAGTCCGAAAAAGGATGTCCTAGAAAATCTACTCAAAATGAAAATTCGCCGCAAAGCAGCTCTGATTTTACGAGTTTATTTCTCGTCATCGGAATAATCATACAAGGGGTGGAATGTTGTAACATCACTTATCGAAAAACAAAAAAGAGATAAACAATTTATTCTACTAGTGTGCGATCGCAATATAAAATGCAAAATTGAAAAATGAAACGGCAAGCAATTTTATTTTAAGAAAAAGGGATATAATATTCGATAAATATCGAACAAAGTGAAGTTACAACATCCCACCCCAGTTTTACCATCGGAGTGATGTTTATGCCAAAATAACAAAATGTACACTGTGTGTCCTATCCTATAAGTACCTAGAATTGAAAAAACACTAAAAAACTGAACTTTCATAATAATATTTGAAAATTTTTAATAAACACAAATATTTACGCTATAAGTAGAAAAAATGCAAATTTTTGTGAACAGTTTTGAGTAAATTTTATAAAATAATATTTTTTAAAGCAAATCATGCGTGGAATGTGTTTTGTTTTAAAAAATTTCATTTTATACAATTTAACCACTCGCACAGAGGAGGTCGGAGTGGTTCTAAACTAGTATTGCATGTAAGAAACAACTCGTATTTATCCACAAGCTCGAAAATCTCTGAGATTCTTATTTTTCGAGGGAAAACATCATTCTTAAACATTTTCAATTATTTAACTGGACCCAACCGTTAGCAGACATCGGTATGCAAAGTTTCATTTTGAAATTCGAGAGGCCTCTGCTGCAGTTAGTCCTACGAGAATTTTAAGTCGAAAAATCATATGTCAAACATAGTATCTTGTAGGGGTATATTTATTTTTTCATTTTATGAATGAAAATATTATATGTGAAATTTTAATTTCTTGTTTGTTTCATTCCGGTTATAGCAATAATTTTGTCCATGAGCAATAATTATGCTAATGAAGTTTATCCAAACTAATCCAAAAAATACAACAACAAAAACTTATTGTAATACAACAACAATTTTTTTTTGGTGAAAGTAAACATTCAGGCGAATTTAAATTGTGTAATGTATACGAGATGTGATTTTTTAATTAGCTTTAGTACATTCCAAAATCATTTTAAGTATTTTCTAACCATTTAGCATGAACTTCAGTGACATTGCTGGGCTATCTTAACACAAACGAGTGTCTTTAGTAAATTATATGATTTTCTAATCATCTGACAGACCCATTAGAAAACCTGATAATTTACTAGGGACACACGTTTGTGCTTAGACAGTCTACCAAAGTCACTGAAGTTCATGCTTAATGCTTAGAAAATACTTAGAATGACTTTGGAATGTACCTGCGAGGCCCATTAAAAAATTACACTTTTAAATCTCGTGGGACACCCTGTCAGACCCATTAGAAATTCATATAATTTACGAAGGACACTCGTTTGTGCTTAGAAAGTCTACCAATGTCAACCTTGTTAAAGTTAGCCGAAATTTGCCAGCCGAAAGATAATGCAGATAGTGTCTTGACTGATTCAACAGAAAGTTAAACTCTCTTTATACTCTCGCTCCTATCGATTTTTAAATTCCTATAAACTGAAATAATTTCTCCTTCACCCAAAGGATAAATTCCAATCCTAAATTCATTCTAAATTCTAGTTTATGACTGATTTTTGCTGTATTCAAGACACTATCTGCATTATCTTTCGGCTGGAAACTTTCGGCTAACTTTAACAGTATCCAATGTCACTGAAGTTCATGCTTAATGCTTAGACAATACTTAGAATGACTTTGGAATGTACCTAAAGCTAATTAAAAAATCACATCTCGTCTTCATTACACAATTTAAATTCGCCTGAGTGTTTACTTTCACCAATACTATTACATTAAGTTTTTGTTATTGTATTTTTTGGCTTAATTTGTATAAACCTCACCAGCATCAATAATTCAGCTATGTGAATTCGAGAATTATTTTTTTGAAGCTAACAACACTGTTAACTGCCTGAATGGCTTTTTACACTTTATCAATACTGCAAATCAAGTTGCTGTAGAGAAAACAAACAATGTTTAATTATTGAAAATAATTGTTTGCATAATTTTAATTCCCCTGAATGACTTCTACTAAAGTAAAGCCACTGTATTTCAATTGGTCGTTGTTTTTAGGCAAGTTTAACATAGCCGTGTTTTAATATTGGAGCACTATCCGGAGCCAAATGGCAATTTTCTACTGAAACTGCAGCTATTATTCACTGGTGTCGCTGTACTATAAAAATTAAAACTAAATTCATCAATAAAACAAACATTTATCACCTGAAATATATTAATTGACATTTATTTTGACATGACGTTATAAACAAGAATTCATTTTGCTGCGTTTTAAATTTTCAGGGGTTTACAAAATAAAAGCCTTTTCAAATTTCCCATTGAAATGGATAGCGCTCCCGATAGCGGCTCCCGATAAATAGGTAGAGCAAGATATTTTTTTATCGATATTTAACTAAAAAGTTGAATGAAAAATCTTAGTTTAGAGTTAAATAGATTAAATATATGCAATAATAGCGCGCTAAATATAAGTTTTGACATAGAAAATTGGCTGCTCCGGATACAGCTATCGGGCGCTAATAAAAAAACACAGCAAATTAAGCGTATGGTTGTGTTGATAAGAATTACTTATTGTTTTAATTGATGTTGCCTTTTGTAAATTGGGATTGGGCAATCCTAGTGCTGCTATCTGGTAACTGACGTCTGAAAGTTTGATATTTTAGACGGTATATTTTCTTTAGTGCAAAAATGCAACTAACTCGTGAACATATATGAAAGGCAATTCTCGTAAATCATTAATCGTTATAACCAGAACTGATTATTCAACTTCAAAGTAGTATGATTTATAATCTGGTCATATCTCATAAAATACTTGTAACTTAAGATATGTATTTTTTGGAATTAGAACCTTCACGTGCTTAAAGATAAGGCACTTTAAATTCTGGAGGCTATGATTAAGCTATTCTTGTTGTTAGTTTAGAAGCTAGCACCAAATCACCGTGAGTTACATATTTGCAATGGGCTCCACATCACTACTGTTCTAGAATTGTATACACATTACATAAGGGAAAAACAGAAGAAGAAATTGATTATAGATTTTCCTTTTAACGATGACATCACACTACACAAAAAAAAATATTTTTCTTATATCTTTTTTTTTTTCATTTTTAGGAAAACGTACACAAGAAATTGTATGCGTATGCTGTTGTATAGGACTTATGATATTAAATTTAATTTTAATTGTAAAACATTTTCGACTGGAGCGAATAAGTGTTGTGATAGTAGCAGCAGCATGTGGTATTATAACAGCCGATTTTGGATCAGGCTTAGTCCATTGGGCGGCGGATACATGGGGCTCAATAGAATTACCAATATTAGGAAAAGTATTTATAAAAATATTTGATTTGTTATATAAAAATATTTATTTTGTAAAATATGTTCTTGGTTACAGAATTTTCTACGACCATTCCGGGAGCATCACATTGATCCGACATCAATAACGCGGCATGATTTTATTGAAACAAACGGTGATAATTTTATGGTGGCGCTGCCCATACTCGGCAAGTTGGCATGGAATTTTTTAACACGGACGAATATAGAAATTCAACAAGACTTTGCGTTTAGTGCATACTTATTTTTGTGTTCGATATTTGTAGCAATGACAAATCAGGTAAACGCGATAAATAAATTATTTTATTCACTTTCAATCTGTTTAGAGATAACGTAATTGTATTTTTGGCATTTTCTTATACAAAAATAGTTATCTGAAAGTGAAAGTAGTTTATTTCATTGTATCGTGCAGTAAAAGGAGTTGGATTGGTTATTTTTAGAATTCTCTTTATTACATTTAATATACTTAAAGAATCCATGACCTTTTAATGTTTCGATTTCGTGTAGAAAATTAGCCCATAAAACTAGTTTTGAGCAAATTACAATTTTTTTACATTACAGATTCACAAATGGTCGCATACATACTGGGGCCTCCCGAAATGGGTACTATTTCTACAAAATCATCACATAATATTACCAAGACGTCACCATCGGATACATCATGTGGCGCCACACGAAACCTATTTTTGTATTACAACGGGTTGGCTAAATTGGCCGCTGGAGAAAATTAAATTTTGGCCTGCATTAGAAAATGTCATTGAATTGGTGACAGGCTGTAAACCACGTGCCGATGATATGAAATGGGCACAAAAGACAGAATAAAATTAGCGTAACAAATAAAACCAATGTATAAACCTAAACAAGTAATATATTTTTTAAAAACATGAAACTTTAAATGCCTTAAAGGTGCTACACACTAAAATAAATACAAAAATTAACAAATATTAAATTATAATTGATAAACAAACAAGAAAATACAAATACATAATAAAGTAAGTAATAAATATTGATAGATGATTAGAAAACAAACAAAATCTATTTTTTAAGAATTTTTCTAAGAAATTATATTTAAACCACAGTCCCCTCCCCCCCAAACAAGTATAATACACAGCGAGCGCTTCGTGATTAAAAATTTAAAATCCATTCAAATAAACAACAAAATAATAAGCTTACGATAGTGCATTTATATAATGAACAAAACAATAACTGAATAAAAAATTATTAATTAAATTAAGCAAAATAAAAATATAATTTTATATAATTATTTATAATTAAAATACATAAATACACAAAAATGATGCGAGGTTTTACTAAAGAGCTTTTCAATGAGTTAGTCTCCTGTACCGTTTTCAGGTAAGTTAATTTTATCTCTACTGTTAAGGGTCTTTTAATAGGCACGCTCGAAATTTGTTAGGTTAAAGCAGCCATGTTGTGAAAGCAACATCTGTCAAGAGGGTTATAGCGTTGAAGAACGTGTGCAAATCATCAAATATTATTTTCAAAATCAGTGCGGCGTTCGAGAAATGTGTTAACTTGGTCTTTCTGCGACTTCAATGTCTATCTGTTTATGAAATTTTTCGATAGTCTTTTTTCATGGAGGAACATTGTCTTCCTTGACAAGTACCAAACATCCCATTTCATAATTTGTATTTTCAGATGTCCATTTTTTGCGCTGTTGCAATACTCCGACGACCAACGTTGCCAAAATTATAACAACATATATTGTAGATTTTGGTATGCCGTCTATCGATTACAATTTAAATGGAGAATGCTGGGGTCAGGCAGAAATTCTACTGGACCACCGATCAAACAATGTCCCGGGGTCAATACATTCAAATTCGATTAATCATCTGACATGGATGAAAGAGGACGATTGTTAAGAACTTGTACTACAGTGTATATAATTCATTAATAATGATGATGATGATCCCTTCACCATTCGATAAAGTTGATGTTTAGCACGAAGAACTGCCACTTTTCAAAGGCCTCCAAAGTGCGGCGATCCTAAATATATGGTTTGCCATTCGATAAATCTTGTCTATTGCCATAAATGCAGTTAATTCGACTGACAGTAATTTATTATCGTGCTACATCTGTAGTTCTCGTAATTCAATGAGTGACGATTTCGGATAATCGATTGGTAGTGATCGCATCAATTGTTTGCGAAGCTTTGGAATCTATTTTTTACATAAATTTGGAACACTTGCGGTATCCAACAGTGTAATCGTAATTTATATATAAATGTTTCCATAGCCTCATTTAGTGCATCTTGATGAGTATATTTCTGTTAATCAGCATTGTAGAGTCTGCCTCCTACACGGAGTAATCCTTTATCCATTAACTAATACAGTGAGCTTAAGTTACTTTTGCAATTGCTGGTGTCCATGTTTTTCCAAATGTCAGCTTCATACACATCATTTTGGACCATTTTTGATAAGTGGAATTTTTGAATTAATTTCGAAAATTTCCAAATAATATAAAGAATTTTAATGCAAATTATAATCCGCATGCGGAAATATCCACCGATTTCAAGAATACAAATGTGCCTGGGGCACGATATTATGGTTGTTTATGGAAAGCTGGAGTGAAATCTGCAAATATCACTTAAAAAGAGTCATAGGCGAAACACACTTAACATTTGACGACTTATAAATTCTCTGTAATCAAATAGTGGCATGCTCAGCACTTCCGGTCTCTCTTTAATTTTAAGTGTTAGCGCAACATCTTAAATTTTGTTGCCAGCACATTCCCTAATTGGGAGGTTATTATTACAGTACTAAAAGACAATTATCTAAATGGGAATACTACATCAAATGAAGCAACATTTCTGCCAAGACTGGCATACTGACTATTTGAACTCGCTTCAACAGCGATACAAATGGAAACAACTACAACGAAATATTGCCAAAGATCGAATTGTCACTCATAAAGAAGAAAGGTGGTTACCTCAGTACATGACCAATGGGAAAAACAGTAGAGGTTCATCCAGGTGATGACGGAAATATTAGAGAAGTAATTTGTGTCTTTAGCCTCTAGCAGCTGGAGCCAACGGCACCTCAAAACAGCCTAGGCGAGTGACAAGAGCAAGCGCAAAGACCAAGATACTACTTCAAACTCTCGCAATAATATGTGCCTTAGGAGTAGTACCAGCAGGACCACCAAAAAAAATTGATATATAAACCTCCCAAACCGGATCTACTAAGGCTGGAGGATTATAACCTGCTGTAATATCACTCCCTATTGGACAGAGCTAAATCACCTTGGGAAAGCTGCTCGTCAACTAGATAGGATAGGCACGTACACTTTAAAACCACCCGCAAAAGAATGGCGCCTTTCGATTTTGTACGTGTACTATTTTCATTTTCATATCTAGTTTTGGAAAGCCTTAAAATACAATATTTACAACCTTTATAATTTTTCCTTGAGGCGAATTATAAGTCGTACTCGTAAAGGCGGTGATTCATGGATACATTTATCTGACAGACATAAATAATAATCGCTCTGATTGGTTGAATGTCTGCCATATTTTTTTATCGTACGACAAAAATTAAAAATTGAACATTGCTCAATTTTGTATAAGATTTGACGTCAGTGAGAACAAAAGAATACATAATAAAAAAAAAATTCTAAACGAACAAAATTAAAAACACTTTTTACGTTGCTTGCTTTAAAAAATGTCAAAATATATCCATACGACAAAATTTTATACATGTATCACTTACATGTGAATTTCATTTTGATCGTATAAGACAAAAAAATATTAACCAATCAGCGATTATTATTTATGTCTGTCAGACAAAATTTCTACATGAATCATCGCCTTAATGCTTACATAATTTGTCCCCTTATATACTACAGTTATTTTTATATATTTTGGTTTCTATTTTGTTATATACTTCTGTACATACTCGTACAATAGAATTGTTAAATAAAAATTACATTTATTTTTGAGTCTGCTCAACAATCGGACGTTTTTATATATTGTGCTCCGCAAATAAATATTGACCAGATAATAATATCCGGTCCCGTATGTTATATAAGTCTGAGATATAACAATTTGGCCACGAGGATGGGATGAAGAATTCAAACAACGGTTAAAGCAAATTTTGCAACAGAAAACTCCGGAACAAAGTCTACCACTATTTCACAATTTTGAACAATACCGGCACTCATGGTCTTCATATTTAATGCAGTTAGAATAGTTTTTCATTGTTCACGGTGTCAAGGATGAAAACAAAATACGGTCAGTACTACTGTCTAACGTTGGAGAAGGCATTTTGGATATTTTAAATAAATTATTCAGCGATATGGTAAGTAGTACAGATTTAACTAAAAGCCTTACTGAATATTTCTCATCTAAAACACATGTGCTTGCATCACTATGAGTTTCATAAGACTGCTATGAAACCACATCAGAGTGGGTTGCAGATTTGCGCGGTATCGCAAAGAATTGTAAATTTGTATGCAGCAAAAGTACATGGTAAAACACGTATGTAGATGAGTGACGTCGTTGTTATACTTACACCACATGAACATGTAAGGACTGCATGTCTACAAAAAACTAATGCATCCTTAACTGAAGTTTTACAAATCGCCCGTGTTTATGAGGCAACAGTGAAAACGTGTGCTACGTTAAATGGTGAAGCAAAACCGTCTGATGTTTTGAAAGTAAGTTCAGAGCATGCAGCGAAGAAATGGAACGACCAAAATTTGTCACATAACTACAATAAATCGTGTCATAAATGCGAATATAATCATAGTCGTTCGAATTGTAAATTTTTAACTGCGACGTATCATCAATGCCATAAAAAGAGGCATATAGCTACTGTATGTATGTCTCGTTCACGTGGTCGATCAAATAATTATAATTGAAGACGACGATATAGATCTAAGAGCCGTAATAGGTCACATTCTCGCGTAAGCTCAAATTCGCCGAGGACAAATACACATTCAACAAATCCCGTCGATGAAGTTGAAAATGTGTCCTTCATATTTTCTATTGAGAGCACAAAAAATAAAATTTCAGTGGTTCTACAAGTAATTAATATACCAATACAATTTCAATTGGATACTGGTGCTACGTGTTCAATGATTGGCTCACAATCATACACCAACAACACACCAACAACTATAACTTTTAAATATATGGATGAACGCCTATACCTATCAAAGGAAAGATTAATGTAAAAGTCGCGTTTAAAGATTTTAGTGAAGCATTATCATTGGTTGTATGTGATTCAGCAAATTGCAGTAATATTCTTGGCATGGATTGGTTCGATGCTTTACATTTTCGTATTATACACAATGCAGAATATATTTTTGGAGTAGAATCAACCGATGAATTGAGACAAAATAACCTCGAATATTGCAAAAAACATACTAAACTTTTTGATGCTACAGCCATAGGAAATTGCAATTCACACAAAGCCGATATCAAATTAAAAAGCGATGCACAACGAAAATATTTTAAACCACGTGTTTTACCTTTCGTCATTCAAAAATCCGTCAAAAATAAACTATCGCGATTGGTTAGTTTAAATATATTGAAACCCGTGCAATCTTCGTCATGAAGTACACCAATATTACCAGTTGTTAAATCTAATGGAAAAATTCGCATTTGCGCTGACTATAAAGTCACGATAAATCCTCAAATTGATTATATGAACTCCAACGTCTACCTTTTGAAATTTCAAGCGGGCCCGGCATTTTTCAGAGTCTCATGGAACAAATCACATCCGATTTAAATTTCTGTGCCGTATATTTAGACGATATGATCATATCGGGCAAAATAAACGACGATCATTTAAAGAATTTTAGTACACTCTTGATCAGATTAGAAGAAAATAGTTTTCGATGCCATTGAGTATTTGGGGCATATTATTAGCAAAAAGGCATCTGTCCCTCAACATCTGGCTTAAAAGCACTACGTGATTTACCACGCCCATCCAGTTTGAAGGAAGTTGAATCATTTATCGGTAAGATAAATTATTATAATAAATTCATTTAAAATTTCTCAGATGTGACGGCACCATTAAATCAATTACGTTCGAAAAATGATAAATTTAATTGGGGTGAGGCACAAAAAACGAGTTTTAATAAATTAAAATCTGCAATCATTAATGCAGCACAATTAGTTCATTTCAGGAATGATTATCCACTTATATTAACCACTGATTCTTCATCGTATGGCTTGGGTGCGGTTATTTCTCATAGATACCCTGATGGAACCGAACACCTTATTGCATTCGCGTCAAAAACTATAACCGACACATAAAAACGTTACTCACAAATTGAAAAAGATGTTCTTTCAATTCATAGTATCAACCGTCTACAGCGTTGGGCAATTATTTTAATGAACTACGAATATACAATAATTTACAAATCTACAAATCATCATGGAAACGCCGATGCATTATCAAGATTCCCTTGTGGTCCAGATGAAGAGTTTGACAAAAATGTTTGTTTGCAACAGCGTCGACGAAAAATATATCAAAATATAATCGATGTATCCTATCGATTATAAGAGCATTGCAGAGCACACATTATCAGATCCAGTATTATGTAATGTATCAAAATTTATCTTAAATGGTTGGCCTAAAATACGACCCGGCCTATTTGGGAAATCGATTCGAATTGCTTTTCGATTCGATTGATCATTTCGATTCGAACATGATTTGGTATTTGGGAATTCGATCGAAAATAAAAACTTACACTGTCAAATAAAGACTAGGGATATTATTTTTAAAAATTATACCTGTAATAAAAATTTGAATCTGGGCGATATTTTGACGTTTAATTGCAATTATATTTTTTTTTTTGGTGATTGTCAGTAATATGGATTCTGTTGACGAAGGAAAGACGTTCGTGTGGCTAAGAAACAATTACATCAAGCTGAATGGGTACTACATGATCACCAACAAGATATCGAGTTCGTTAAGCACGTCGAACAAGAACAGGAGAATGTGTCTGCATCGCCAGAGACTATATCGAAAAGAATGTTGACTATTTACCTTTGCATCCTCATTATCCACTCATGAAGAGAAATTGATTGTCTTTGTAAAATGTATTTATTTTAATATATTTTATTTACATGTTCAATTTTTCATTTGAATACATCACATATGAGTTTATTCCGATAATTTCCCTCCATTTTCGGCATTTTTTCGATTGTTGGCCGTGGCGGGAACCTGCAGATCAATTTCGATCATTCCATCTTCAGATGAATGGATTTTAACAGACTATCGAACCATCGAAAGACGCTGTTAAATATTTAATGGATGAAATTGACGTTCATTTACCTACTCGTTCAAGATCGGCATTCTCTAATATTATCAAACTTTAAGATTTATGGCACAAGGTAGCTACCAACATAGCGTTAGTCAGGATTTTTTAATTGGGCTATCTCAACCATCCATATCGACTGCATTAAGTGAGGTACATTCTGTGATGGAAAATAAAGTTTGCTCTAAATGGATTTCTTGCAGAGAGAAACAAGAAACAGTTAATTGTTTTTACAATAAAACTGGATTTCCCGGAGTAATTGGCTGCGTGGACGGAACTCACATTAATATCATGCGCCCAATAATGAATGAACATCTCCATTTTAATAGGATGCTTCCTTTGCATTTGCCTTCGTGAACAACTAACTACGAATAAAAATTCGTTCATGATCGAAGAATTATTGCTCGTAATCGAATTGCTCGATAAGGGAAATTTTCAATCGTTCCTTAGTTATACGTTTTCGTTTAAGTAAAATTCGATTTCGAATTCCTAAATACCGATAATTCGAAAATGTCGTTCGATTGGTCGAATTCGATTTCCCAAATAGGCCTCCTGTATACGACGAAATGTCCTACTCCCATTTTTTCAACCACAGCGAAAGTCTCAATATATATAATAATATTATTCTCTTACAGACAGAACAGTACACTCGCATTGTTGTTCTATCAAGTCTTCGACAAAAAACGTTAAATCTTTTACACGAGGGTCATTGGGGCATCACAAGAACCAAACAAATTGCACGTCGTCATTGTTGGTGGCCATCCATCGATCAAGACATTGAGAAATTAATAAAAGCATGTGAAAGTTGCCAATTACATCATGCCCAAAACAATTCAACCCATGGCCAACAACTGAACAGCCATGGCATAGACTACACATGGATTTTGCAGGTCAACAAATTTTTACTGTTGAAGGCTTACCATCGACGATTGTGAGTGACAACGGATCTCAATTCCAAAATAAATTTGAACAATTTTGTAAAGGTAACGCCATTGAACATCTCACATCTGTGCCATTTCACCCTCAATCCAACAGCGAAGCGGAAATGTTTGTTCGAACACTCAAGACGTCTATGAAGAAAATTTTACATGAGGGTATTAATGTTGATATGGCAGTAATGAAATTGCTTTCAACATATCGAACCACACCACTACCAGTTGTTGATAAATCTCCATTCGAACTACTTCATGGAACGTCGTACATTACTATCTGAAATGTTACCGTCAAAAGAACATCGAGTGAAATTTACACCAACAACAAAATTTCAATTCAACAACAAAGTGTATATACTCTCGATTTTTCAACCATAGGAAAAAGATGGACGAAATGGTTTATCACCAAATATCTCTTTATATGTATGTTATATAAAGCCGCAGCCACACGAATGCAAATATCGACCAACGTTGGCGTATTTTATGTTTGGCGAAAAGTGGTAATTAGTTTTTTCCTTTGATCTTTTTTGAAAAACCGCCTATTGAGCGAATGTGCGCCAATGTTGGACAAATATAACCTTAATTTGAATTTGCCATTTGTTTTGCGGCTACACGATTTGTTATTTGGACAAATGCGCCATTGTTGGTATGTATTTGCATTCGTGTGGCTGCGGCATAAGTCTGAGATATAACAGTAGATACATTTGCGAACGAACTATTTCTTCATTACCGTCATTCAAAGAAACGCCCCAACTCAATCCTCCAATGTAACGAAACTAGCGCTTTCGATCAGAAATAGGACCAAAAGCCTACGTTAAGAGTTAAGACTGATACCAATATGCTTGGGTGCAAAGCTGAACCAGAAAACCATGGATTAGAGATGATACATGGAGAAACAATTTGAAATTTTATTGAAAATCGAAACAAATATGAAAAAACTGCTAAACAAATAAAGAAGATGGCAAGAAATGATCGCAGAAGATATTTTCGAGCCTGCAGAAATGGCGGCAGCAAATAGAAATATGCGCACACTACATCAATGCGTAAAAAGAGGCACCGAAAAATTTACAAACATAACACTGTAGAGTCATCATATAAAACGCATCATGTAAACCACCAACATATCAACATGTTATAAATTGTTAACCTGACAATTGACAATATTTATTAATATAACGAGGATACATTTGACAAAGCAGTGTGTTCTTCCTTCATCCAACAAACGTAGTCAAAGGTATATGTTAAAATATATTTGTGTAATAAATAAATAAAATTACGATGTTTAAAAGTGAATGATTCTATAACCAAAACCTCTAATAAAGGATTGTTCTGGAACAGATCGCGAGCAAAATGACGAGCTTCCTGATGGCAACTATAACGAAACTGTAACTAATCATCCATCAACGAAACGGGAAGTTAAAAAGGCTATTCAGATTCTATGGATAATATTCCAGCAGAATTACTAAATGGCAACGCATCTATAATGGCAGAAACTCTAACCTCACTAGTAGCAGAAGCATGAAATACTGGTAGTAATTTGCTGAAAGAAACATCTGATGAACGATTAATATCGAGAAATGAATCTGTCAATTAACCACCGCGTTCTCTTCGTCTACGCTGATAAGTCAGAAGCTATTGAACACTTGGAAGCCTATATTTGACGTATTTTCAAATAAAGTCACATTCGGTGCCATTAAAATTATTCTTGTATGTTTTATTTAAATTCAAATTTGGATACCACGAAATGAAACACTCTTTATGTATAAAATAATAAAAAATTGACGATGAAAACTTAACAAAAAGGAATAGTATATACTCGTATCTTGAAAAAAAAAGTTCAAAGCAATTTTGGTTACAGAGACAGCGTAGGTTGGCCTTGGTTACCTGGAGACCTGAAACCCGTAATCCCTCGTTTTAATGACGTCATTTGTATACGAGATAGCCCCGAAAGTGTGTGTAAGGTTATGTTCACCATATTGCAAATGATAAATCAACCGTAATTGTGCTGGTTGGTGAGCTATATCATCCGTACTATTCGTATTCAAAACGACAATGACATGGTCTAGTTTTAAATGAATTTTTACACCCTCATAAATTTACAAAAATAAAAAAAAATATCGATTGGCCGTAAAACATACGAATCACCGACTATCCCCATTCAACGTCAAAATAATAAAAGCACATTTTTCATTCATGAAAATGAAAATCGAATTTTTGATAAAAGCTAACCAGAAATATCTTGTGCCTGCGGCATGCACACATCGCTATTATACACGTTAATTTTAATTTACTTTACACACCTTTGAAACCAAAATTTTATTTTAGCTGCGGATATAAACAATGTTGGCTGCCATATACACATACAGACTATATCGCGAATATTTTGGGGTGATGATGATAATGATGGTAATGAATTAGTGACACACATTTAGCACCGCGCACACACACACGGAATGATGTAATTTCCATCCATGGCTAAGCAATTCATTCAGTTGATTTTTTAAACCAGATTCTCTCGCTATAACCCGGTCGCATTATGTGTATTTGGGGATTTGGGTTTGGCTTTCATGTTTTATTAAATTATTTATGAAAAATACTTGGAAAATGGTTAGAAACGTAAATGCGTATATGCAAGGAGAACTAACTTGTGGTGCTGAATTTGTTATGCTTTAATATGTAATGTGTGGGAACAAAATGTGTTTTTAATAAGCGCGATTTTACAGTATATCGGGCATAAATGTTGTATATATGGCAAGTTGAAGGCAATGGAATATATCTGACGCATCGTTCCAGTTTTTACTACAAATTTATCGATTGAAGGCCGCATGTTTGGTATCATATTCGCATTACTGACCATCCATCATCATATCGTTTATATCACACTAAAATGTAATTAATTTTTATAACAAGCTTTTGGTAATTAGTTGAGTCTGTGGCTGATTATAGGAGCGATAAGACTAGAATTTTTCGGATAAATAATCCAACTGAATGCCCTCGTACCTACATCAAATTAATGAAATTTATCACGAAACAACTGTAACCCAAATGCGTGCTTTATTATATTTACTATTTCGGCTGCTGTCCATTTGTCACACAAATAAAATTACAAATTCTAATTAGTTTACGCACTGATGTATAAACAAACCACGAATTTTATTATTTGTGTGTTTAGAATAGAAAATCCGCATGACCTGTGTATTGCCGATTAATTTAATTATATTTGGAATATAATTTTGAAGTGTTTCGTAATCAGGTCTTCATACTTCGGCTATAATATAAAATCACAGAATTGTTATTAGTTTTCAACATTTACAATTTATTCCCACAATTATTTATCTAGCATATGTGCATTGTATATGGATTTTAATGGTTTCTATTTGTATTGTATATTTGGTTGGTGCAAAAAATATACAGCGCAACGTATGCATTGGATATGTAGTAGAACCCAATGAAATACAACATAATTACAACAGGGATCCTCAAAGTGTATTGTGCGTACCACTCAGAATGATTACAACTGAATTTGCTTCCTGGGGATAATCGTCCTCTTGAAAATCAAAATACAAGCAGTTTTAGTCCACCGTTCTCAGACCGATAATGGGGTAGATACTCGATCGGCTAGCAAGCAAGCAATTTGCTAGTCAAAATCCTGGCTACTCAATCAATTTTACCAAGTATTTTATATAAAATTTTTGTTTATTTGTGCAACTGCACAGTAAAACAACACAAAAATTTGCTGTTTATTTTTTGAAGCCGCAAAATTTACTGTGCAATCGCAAAAAAAAACAAAAAGTTTTTGAAAGACATAATCGGAAATCAAATTTCCTTGGTAAAATTGATTGAGTAGCCAGGATTTCGGCTAGCAAATTGCTTGCTTGCTAGCCTATCGAGTATCTACCCCAATAAGTGAATCATAAGAATACATATCATATGACTTCCATGAAGCTAGCTCGAATTTTCAGCCCGAAATTTTAAATTTTTATTTATGGCAATACCACTTGTGCCATGACACAAAATATACGCAAATTATAACAATTAATTGTGTGTTAAGTATCTATCGAATTAATCGTGGCTTCTATTTTTTTTTAATAATAAGAACAAATTTAGAACTGCTAAAACACTAAAGCAAAAAAACTTAGTAGGTGAAATTTTCAGAAAAAAAAATCAAAAAATTTTCAGTCAAGTTATCTTAACTACTTACGGCACAATTAGGGGAACCCAAGTAACACTCGATTTATTAAGAAAAATTTGCATGTGAAACAACGTATCTCTTTTTTTCCTGCTAAATTTGTAAACCGTTGTGCTTTCGTTAAACATACAGGTAAGCAGATTTGCATGTTTATAGTGTTGAATTTTTAATAAATAATTAAATAAGATTTTAATTTAATCAAAACAATTTGTTACGACCTTGAGGGTCTTGACATAACTTAATTAAAAGAGAGAGAAAAATACATAAATTTCATTAAAATCGAATAGGTACTGCCATCTGTGTTCCGTCATTTGGTATTTTGTGCATTGGGCATTAATGCTTGGTTTTATTTGGGCATTAATATTCGGTGGTACGTAAACGTCTATTGATTTTTGGAGCGAGAACAATGTATACCCGTCTATTGTTTTTGGTGCGCGCAGCTGCTACGAGTGAGAGAGAGAGAGGGACTCTCATTCTATGCCGATGCCATTTTTACAGGCTGGGCTTGTCACTCCCATTCATCTTCTTGGCAGGACATCTACAGGGTCGGAGTGACGAGTCCAGCATATGTGTCGTCGTGGCACTCCGACAGTGTCGAACTGTTGGAGTATGTAATGTGGTAAAATCGCTGGAGGTCTCCCCAGTTAAAGAGAGGTCTGGTCTGTTGAAAAGACGTCCCTACCCTCATATGCTGCTTCGTTGCGGCTTAGCATCGGCTCTCCGGGGCCGATGGGTCATTCGGGGACCTCTTCAGCAGACTCGGTACTTGCCACTCGAGGAGATCCGATAAAACATACTTTTTTTCAAACAATATTTTATAAGAAGACCTTAACTATCTACCTAATTACCTAAATTAATTTCATTTAATTTTTCATTAAACATTTGCATAAAAAGACAGTGCTCCCTTTTGGGAAAAATAAGTGCTTATTATGAGTTTTGTAGTGCCTATAATTGGAAAATGGACTTTGCTGAAAATTTTGACCAAAATTGATTTATTTTTTTATTTCCAAATCATAATATTTGTCGATGTATTAGTTGCTTAGTTACAACTAAAATAAGTTGAACCTTTTTTTAAGAGTGCCTGCAGTTTTACCCTACAATATTTTTGTATTAAATATAATTAATTATGTAATGTGTGAATATCAATTCATTCGCCATTAGAATTTGAAGAAAAAAAGTTATTAAATCAAAATGATCGACATGGAACCCACTGATATCGCCAGGGCTGCGACAATGATCGAGAATGGCTATACTTACCGCCAAGTGGCCAGGAGGTTCCGTGTGTCCACATCTACTTTGACTTTTGAGCGGTCTGTTCAACGATACAGACAAACGGGTTCTTGCGAGAGAAGACATAGCTAAGGCCGAACCGTGGTCGTGGGTTCAGAGACGACCATTTCATTCTCCTTTTAAAAGAGCAACGAGGAGCAAGCAAGAGAAGAGGTTCGAGGAGTTTGAATAGGTGAACGTATTGTAAGACGAAGGCTTAAAGAAGTCGTTTTGAGATCATATGTTCAAGCGAAAGGACTCCTGCTGCAGAGAAATCACCGAGACAAGTTTGAGTTTTGCTCAACAACACTGATTTTGGACTTTGAACCAGTGGGGCTATATTTTGTTCACAGGGGAGATTTGTTGCTTAATGAACTCGATCGATGGAAGTCAAAGAGTATGAAGACAACCAGGTGAACGGTATTCTAAATGTAACATTACGACAACCGTCGCTTGTGGTAGAGCCTCAATTATGGTTTGGGCCGGTATTTGTTTGGGTTCCCGTACAGAATTAGTAATTATTGATATCGGATTCCTTACAGCTGATCGATATGTTACAGATATTCTGCAAAAACATGTGGTACCATTTGCTTCATTTATCAGATGAAGCAGTTATGAAAGCTAGTGGAGGTAACACTCTCTACTGAGGAAACTGGTTGGTTACAAATATTGGTTGTAATGAATTTGGATGGATGTTCATTCTATCGTCTATCTTAGATATCCATAAATCAACGTCTATTTGATTTTAAACATATTTTTTTAACTTTTTTTTTGTTCCCTCTAATTGTGCCGCTTTGTGTGTTAATTCAGCTTGAAAAACTTTTATTGGGAATAACTTGGTTTTTAGTCCATTAAATCTCATATGCACTTCACATGTACCACCGAAATTGCTATACAAGTTTTGACAACACCGATAGTTTCTCAGAAAATTGTTATCTAAACTTATCTAGATATAGTCTTACGAATCTCGATTCACTGGCCATTCACGAGCACTTGACATATACCAACGGATTCAATGAAGTTTTGATTACAAACTGAGAGATCCGTAGAAATATTCTGTCTGGAATTCGTATGAATCTCGCCTAGGAAGGGTTTCACGGACACTTGACATACAGCACAGGATTTGTTGAAGTTTTGATTACAAATTGAGATATTTCCAGAAAAGTTCTATCTGACTTGTTAGTCGAGATAATTCAAGATGGAAATTTTCTGCAAATCTCTCAGTTTGTAGTCAAAACTTTAACGAATTCGTTTTCGCCTGACGAAGTCACAAGCACTTGACAAATATCCGGCGGTATATGTATGACAAGTTCCCGTGAATCGCATGTGAGGCGAGATTCAAACGACTATATATTCAGATAGTTCCAAATAGAATTTTTCTGTGAGATTTTCGGGCTTTTCAGTAGGGATTTACAGTCGGACTGAATGTTATAATTGTCATAGTGATATTTTTTCGGGTTGCGATAGAAACCTCCCCCGATAGTTATAGTTTTCGATCGGGCTTTTTGGAATGAAGATCTGACTAGGCTACCAAGCAATAGGAATATATCTTAAAAATAAATACGTATTAGCATCCCAACTTACAGAAATACCACTACATAAAATTGTGTCTGTCCAAAATATAGCACTTTTCGGACGATTTTGTTGTTGATTTGTAATCAAAGCTGAACAAAGAGCCTCACACAAATAATGCAACACAGTCGTAGGTATATTTCTGCGTGATGACGTTCATGGGGGTGGCAGAAACGATAAAATGTATGAGTCCGACATAATCGATTTATTTATTACTAGCATTAGCATCATTAGCAGTGTATCACCAAAGTTTCATGGCTAGTACGTTTGAGATACAGATACAGTTAAAACTAAAGGTTTTCTCAACGAATCACTCGAATACGGGTATACTGATAACATCAACGTTAGGGTTGCCGCAGAGAACAAGAAGTATGTCGGAGTCTGCTCTGATCTCAACCTTATTTATTTAACAGGCCTGCAGGGAAATTGCGGTTTGATGGCAAAAGGCATACATGGCTTTAAATGTTATAATATTTTAAATGGTATAAGAAAACCATAAACCCGATTCCGATTTGATGACTGAGATAGCAAAACTCAAAATAAATGTTAGATTTTTTTAGTAGAGCGCGTATCAAATAATTTATAGTTTTTTGGTTAATTTTTGTTCAAAATTGAAATATAATATAATATTGGATAACAAAATAGTAAAATATGTTATTTTGTTTATTTTTATTTTTCAATTACAAAAATGTACGGGCTACATCTTTTCTTACTGCTCTGCCTCTGTCAAGAGTCATCAAGTGGTGTTGCTCCAGTCAATCCACAAATTTTCGATTTGTTGTTTTGACATGCACCATCAATGATGAAAAGCTTGGTGAATTTTGTCGGTTACCTTTTTGATTAACTTGATATGTTTACGCTTGGCTGTCTCAAAATCTGCATCATTCATGATAATGATTTTATCTTAAGTAGGTCAGTAGTTATCCAAAGTTACGATGTTGTGCTAGCACCTGCTGTAGTAATAATTTTCAAGACTGCAACCGATTCCTTGAAAAATGGAACTGAAAGTTCCAATCTTCATTCTAGTTTCGTATTGAAGTGTGATTAGGCGCAAATACGTTAAAGTGTCGGGCTCTTCTCACACTATGTGCGGAGAATGTTAGGCAACTGGAATCAAAATCATATACAAGACAACAGCAGCATCTTTATCAAAGTTTATGAGCTTGGATCGCCATTTAGGGTTTCTTGTGTTAAGAAAGATATTACGACGTGAACTTACCCGCAATTGAAGATGGCGCAGTTTTCATTCATATTGTTGTTCATTCATATAATTTGCATTTGTTTTCGGGAAATATCATGTCGGTGACTCGTTGCTGCCGTATGGCTGGATATAGATATTTACTATCCAAAGTTATACAATATGAGGAAAAACAAGGAAGACGAACTGCGGAAATGTAATGCTGTCATAGGGATTCCATTATCGATAAACCGATTAATCGATAAACCGATAAATTGCCGAAAATTACGATAAAATATTATCGATAATTTGTTTAAATTTTATAGATAATTTCGATAAAACAATTCGCTTATAGTAAAATTAAAATTGTTTACAGTAGACGGTTTATCTCATCTTGCTCTCTCTCTCTCTCAGTTTATAATTATATATTCTCAATTAACGAAAATTTTCGGTTTTATTTTAATTATTAGTTTGTTTTTTCATTAGTTGTCTCTTCTGGTTTTCAAAAATTCTCATTTATTAGTTGTTGTTTTGTATATATTGACTGTTATTCCAAAACAAGAAAAAACACGAAGTTGATGAATTTAGTATTAAATAAGTTTTTATTGTGTTATGTAATGTGCTAAATTCAAGTAACTATTTTATAACGAGTATTACTGAACAATAATTTTAATTTTATAATGAACTTATCAGGATTTCTTTTTTGTTTTAAGGATAAATTTATAACTCTAGCTAATTAGCCATGCAAAATACCATCGATGAAACAACACACAACGAAAATTCACCCTGTTTTTATTTTGATCGTACGAAAGATGGGATTTATGGAATATGTAAGATAAGTGGATAAAACGAATTAAATCGGCAGGAGAAACCACAACAGGTCTTCGCAGTCATTTAAAGACCCAGCATAAAATTGATTTATTGAAAAGAAGTATCGAACCAGAAACTGGCCCAAGTTCATCAGCTAAAATTAAAATTACATCTGGCAAACCGGTACAACAAATTATATCTAATTTTTTTGAAAAACAAATTGATAACTCATTTGAAGCAACAGTTGCACGCATGACGACTTTGGATGGTGTTCCATTTTGAATGTTTACCACACCTGTGGATTTAAAACGATTTTTAAGAAATGCTGGGTACGATATCCCAATATCCAATACATCTATCAAAAATATTGTTGTTAAATATTTTGAAAACGTCCGTAGAAACATCAGTACTAAATTTACAAAAATGATAAATTCAAGTGAGAGGCTTAGCCCTACGTTTGACGAGTGGACATCTAGTAGAAATCGGCGCTATCTTAACCTAAATCTTCATATTAGAAATGAGGATTGGAATTTAGGTATTTTTCGAATTTTAGGATCAATGCCTGCAGAAAAATGCGTGGAAGTAGTTAAAAAACTATTAGAAGAGTTTAACGTATCTGTCAAACATATTGTGACTATAACGACAGATGGTGCCGCAGTAATGATCAAGGTTGAAAAATTATTTGATCTTACCGTGCGATTCTGATGTTAAGACTATTAAGAGGCTAACAATAAAGAGGTTTTTCGTTAATAGAATTTTGTAAGACAATCTCTTAATTGGTATTCTGCTAGTACTACTCTTAAAATGTCTATTAAACACTCTCCAAATATTTTTGGAGACCTGTTAATTGTGATTTTTATTAATGCGAGCCATTGAAATTGTATTTTTATTGTTAAATAAATGATAAAATACGTAAATAAATTTGTATAATTAAATAATTATACAAAAAATTGATTATATGGGTTATGCAGAAAATAAACAACAACAAAATATTTACTTCCGCCCGAAATGCTAATGTGGATTTTTTTTTAAATATTACATCTAAAATCCAGTTTGTCTAATGTAAAATATAATTTAATTAATTATTTACTTATACAATCGTCATTTTTATTAGTTTTCATGCAATATAATAAAAATTGTAGCATTTATGATGTCTAAGACCACCTATTAGGTAGGTATTAAGCTAAGAGGTTTTTAAGAGAACCTCTTAACTGATCAGTACCTCAGATCAGAAATCGCAAAATAGTCTTAAGGAAGAGAAATCTCTTAGTTATGTAAAATATTGTAGTTAAGACCTCTGTGACTATATGTCAGAATCGCACGGTTAATTAACAGTTATGCTACGCGCATGGTATACAACTCACTGTGATTAAAATTTTATAACAACGGAATGTCTGCCCAGCCGTTATTGAAAATTCTGACAATACAATCGACGATGATGGCAATGATGATAGTGACATTATTGATAATGAAGATCATGGTTTAGAAATAATTAGAACAACTGAAATGGCAATAGAGGAGTCAAATGAATTTATCAATTCAGAAATTTATATTTTAATTCAAAAATTAAGGATTTTAACGATAAATTGGAATCCCTAGCTATCACCCTAATAATGAAGGACGCATACAAGAGGTAGCGCAACATTCTCAACGATGTCAAAAATGATCTGGGAGAATTTAAAGAAGCAATTAAGGCCATCAGATTTAATCGGGAGAAAACATGCAACCAGGACTGTGGCAGATAATACCACCACTATTTCTAAAGGGACGAGTGGTAAAAGAATTGCTTCAACTCCAGTACAGTCGGAAACGGGCGTCCGTCAAAACCAACAGGAAAAAACGAAAGAAAAAACCCAAAAAACGTTGAAATTAGGGATGTTGACTGCCTTACAACTGAGGCTAAGGTAAAGAAGGCGATTAAGTGGATGGAATCACGCTTGAGGGAACAAAAAGGATAGCGTTCTTTGAAATTGGAAGCCTAGAGACCTCTAAACTTCTCAAGATATGCCGAATAGAAGTAGGATTGGTGTACTATAATCCTTCCTTCCTTCTGAATGTTTTTTTTTAAATCAAGTTGCTGAAAAAAATTCATTTTTGAATTTGGTTTAAAAAAAATTCAGAAGGAATGAAGGAACTTACCGGACACGTGGTGCAGTGGTTAAAGCTTCGGGACTTAGACCGGGAGGTACTGGGTTCGAATCCCATCAGAGGCTAGATGCAAAATCGAATTTTCAGATGTACGGCTAGATGTACGCCTCCAATGAGGGAAAGTCTATTATAAGAAAGAATGTCAAACAAAGCTCAAAAGTTTCCTTTGCCTTGAGAATGAGCTTGCTGTTGGCAACACTAAACACGTATTGGGTTAGGCAATTGCCAACCATTTAGACAAGCCCTAGTAACCCAGAAAATTGAGAAACTCGTTGCAGATGCGGCAATGCTATCGGATGATGCCGGAGAGAAATTGTGGCAGCTATGTTTAGAGGGGCTGGTGAGGAACATAACCTGATCGAATGCTGGCCAGATCGATTTGGGATTATTAGAGAGGTCATCTTAGGATCGGATGAAGTTTCGTTGGGGTCGGTGCGAAATCCTGAATAACAAAAGACCGATGATCATAATCCCGACAAAAAATTCCCGACTTTCAAAATCTTAACTTTCAAAACACCACTTTTACTGAAGCCTTAAAAAAGGTCTGGATTTTTTTTTCGATCTTGGCCAAATTTTGGTTATCGATAATAATTTGCATTTATATACTTTTTACGCTATTTGCCGTAGGCACTTGGCGAAACACACTAATACTTAATAAACACATTTTTATTAATCACTTGTTTTTTGTTTCGCAAAATTATTTTGAATAATTTTCAAAAAGTTTAAAAAATCACTCGATCGATTTCGACTTGTTAGGTCATCATCAGGAGTATCTACTGATTTGTATAAATAAAAAATTTTGTTATAATATATTAGAAAAAAAGCAAAAAATAAATAAAAGAAGGAGGGACAAAAATAAGCAATAAAAATTAATCTACGGTGTTTATTAAGTAATTTGCATTTGTTATACGATCTAACCTACAGAGGCGGTAGTTTGGATCCTGCTCGGGACGAGTAGGCTTAGGTGCGGAGTACTGTAACAATCTCGCCTATTGGGTTGATGGGCAATTAATTCGGTGATGGAGAGACATTTACTCCACAAAATATGCTCATTTGGGGTTTAAAAATTTACTAACATTTTTTGTGCGATTAGTGACATCTATAGTTGAGTGGTGGCACTGAAGATAGTTTTGCAGTAGTATTGTTGTGTTTGCGAATTATAGTAGTCTAGACTCTAGAACATAACCTCTAAAATAAATCTAGGTAAATCTAGAATATTCAATCGTCGTATAAATTAAAAATGGGTGTCTAAGCAAGTTCAACATAGTGCTTCATAGAGGGTTAAAAACACATGTTTCCATGTATAATTGTATCATAGACAAATAAATGAATAAAGATCCCTAAACCAATGGAAAATTTATGTTCAAATCAAATTCTCGATGTCGTTACAAATGGAAAAAATTTTCTAGCGGCTGTTAGTATAAATATTACTTAATACTCAAACCCTATTTTGGTCTACATTATGAGCGCAATACATATTTCTCGCTCAATATATTTTTTCAATACGCGCGCGACAAATAAAAAATTTTATATTTGTGTATACAGTAAAAAAAGAAACAAACGGAAAAATAACAAATTCAACTTATTTTTTATTTTCGTTTGAAAGTATCTTTTCTCTTATTCTAATATATATGTATGATTTATGTTTTAATAAAACAGAATGAAATGAAACTAAAACGCACGTATTATGTATATACATACTCGTATATACATATGTACTATTTAAAATAATGTTTATGCACGATCGATAATTTCTTGTTTAGATATATGGAATTTAAACACGTGGTGATCATGAAAAGGAAGAGGATCTATTTTAGATGTAAGTATGTAGCTACGATGATTGTTTTGGTGTGCTGCATGAAATATAATTTAAAAAACGAATATTTGGAGAAGATGATAAGAAACATCAAAAATTTATGAACGAAAGTATATTTGACGAAAGGGAAAAATATTATAATTAAATGGTTTTTTAATGATCGCAGAAAACAATTACATATACATATTACATATTTGTGTTTGGTTACATTATGTATATTTTATATGCCTATCTATACTTGTTTGTCCAAATTAAATACATTCATGACTAAATTTTCCCTAAGTATACTTTTAAGGATGATGCATGATTTAAATTCGATAATTTTAAAATATCTAATAATTTTATAAATGATTTTATTTTTGAGAAAATGAATAAAATCAGCTTACACCGGAAAGATGTCTTTGGGAAAATGTACTATGTATTTGGATTTGTCTCCAAAAAATTGGTCAAGCATACAAATTTTTGTTAACGTTTTCCCCTTATTCCATATTATCTGAAGCATGGTAGGACTTGGTTTGTTTCAACTAGCTTTTGCAAATATTTTAAGACGTCGAAAATAAAAGCTAGTTTTTGATTTTAACTAAATTTGCAAAAACATTAATATTTCGATTGCGGTTATGGTATACATATATAGAATTATGAGTATACACAATATCCGTGCAATTCTATTTTTAATCTGCTAACCCCAAATTAAAATCATCCTAAGGTTTTAAAATGACAATGTATAAATATGTATTTCGTTGTTCGTTGTTGTCAATTGATTTACAAGCCCACATTAAAAGTACACTGCAATTTTTCAGATACCAACCACCCCTTATCATGAAAACTACCCCAAATTTCTCTAGAATAAATGACCACTTCTTTGAAAATTTCAAAAATAGACTATTCAATATCGGATAATGGGTATCGCTTTATAATCTACATCAGAAATGCAATTCGATTGTTAAGTTGTAACTTTAAATCATGGACACAAATTTATTTAGCCACCCACTTTATTTATTAGGTGTATAACAATTTCTACAGATTTTTTCTTCGCGCCTAAAATTATATTTATAATAGAAATATTTTCACGGTATTTTGTGATATTTACAGGATCGTGAGTTACATTACCTCTCAGAATAGCAGAGTTTACAATGGTAACTGATAATCAGCATATTCGGCACTGCATTCTATACGAATTCCAATAAGGAACAAAGCTTCTAAAGCACGGGAATCAATTTGTAGTGTTCTTGGTGTCGACCTTGTGTCTTATGAATTTTGTAATTATTGGTACAAACATTTTAGAAGTGGTGATTTCGATCTTAGCGACAGCCTCGAAAGTTTGAAGATGTGCGAGCTAACCTGGAATCTACAACAGCAACAGACATAACTCAGAAAAACCTAATACCTAAATAAAATAATGCGTAATAATTGGATTCACATTAGTTTTCAATTCCTATAAAAATGATAAACATTTGATAGTTTAAATTCTCCTAAACTTCTGAAAATTTAAATGAATTGTAAGAAATATGTACTATGGACTTGAAGGATATAAAAATTAACTAAATAGAGTAAAATATTTTCTGGACAGTTATTTTTCAGTAATTATCTTCTCCTGTACTAAATATTAATTTATTGCATTAATATGCCCAGTACCAAGTGAATTTTCTAAAACTGGTTATGTAAATGTATTTAATTAATGTGTAGTAATCCATCACCATTAGTCATACATACTTTAATCGTATATAGTCCAATGAGTTGTCACAGATTTTAGTGAGGCCTCATTAAACCTTATATGAAACATGTCTTTGTTTTCGGTAAGACTTCAGTGGGCTGAATTTGCTCGACATGTTTAAAGAGTTCGTAGTATAAATATTTTTTGTATATAAAATCAATAAGGACTTCTGCCTGATGACCTAAATCAAGGATCACGAACGCCGCACGGAAGTCCCAGAAAATATTCGAACCCAATTCAAACAAAATTTATTATAAACGGAACACGCAATCTATATTTAATAAAATAAAAAACATTTCGCACTAACATAAAAGGTGTTTTTTAGAGATTCACAATTTAGAATTAAAATAGAACAAAGAAAAATATTTTGAATATCAGTGAAACTAGCTTTATTGGATAGATAATTTTATGCTTGTTTCAGTTGTTACAACCACAATATTGTGTAATAAAGGCAAATGAAACTCTATCATATTTTTCTTTTGTACAGATGTTAAGCTACTAATAAGGAAATATCCAAGAGTAATTTTCCAACGAGCAGTACAACTGACAAACATAAACACAATTACTTGGGTAGCTAAAGTATTATCATTTTGGTCGCTACCTTCAAACTAGGCGTATCCAGGTACTGGAACCCTTCCAAGAACACCATTAATTCGTTCCGTGTTCTTTGAAATCGTGTTGTTCAATACTACAAAAAATAAAATAAAAAAAACGTTACGTTTTCTTTTTTGTTATGATATACAAAACACAAAATAAAAGAGAATTACGAAAATCAAGTTGTTTGAAACCGTGGAATTTGAGGAAATGGGTATCCGTGTTCTTCGAAACCGTGTTCTTTGAACGCCGTGTTCTTGGATGGTTACCTGTATTCTATTGGTGTGGAAATCATACTCGCATTTTGGATGAATGGACAATTCATCCAAGCATACATTTTCAATAACAACCTCATCTGTTTCCTTTTTTGATCGGACCAGCAACTTTAAAGTATGAAAAGATTCTGAAGTAAAACCTGGATGCCCATTTACTACTTTATACCAATAAGCAAGTGTATCAGAATGAGGCAAGCAGTTTTTAAATTGGTTTCGAACATATGGCCTATGCTTTCGGAGAATAAGGGCGATGATTCATGTAGAAATTTTGTCTGACAGACATAAATAATAATCGCTCTGATTGGTTAATATTTTTTTGTCTTATACGATCAAAATGAAATTCACACGTAAGCGATACATGTATAAAATTTTGTCGTATGGATATATTTTGACATTTTATAAAGCAAGCAACCAAAAAAGGGTTTTTATTTTTGTTCGTTTAGAATTTTTTTTTATTATCTATTCTTCCCTGCCGTCAAATCTTATACAGAATTGAGCAATGTTCAATTTTTAATTTTTGTCGTACGATAAAACAATATGGCCGACATTCAACCAATCAGAGTGATTATTATTTATGTCTGTCAGTTAAAATTTATACATGAATCACCGCCTTAAAAGTTTAAATTTAAAGCAAACTTTCGTATTTCTTCTGAATATTTTCTGCCTAACTTTTGATTTTTAGTTTTATCTCAAAAAATTGAATTTGAGTCAGAATGGTTTAAAAAATTATCCTTCTGGCAAGAACTAATAAAATTTTTTTCTTCAAGTTCGTCTATCAGGTGGCCCAAAATAATATTTTTTTCTTCTTTATCTCATACTTGTTTGTCGTAGATTCTTATTATTTTGTGTTTGTTGTATTTAGTCCTTAAAAAAGTCCTTCTTTAAATCGTAGAAAGATCAGCACGTGATGAGGCCATTGCTCGTTTTAACGTTATTTTATTAAATTGTTTGTATATGTAAGAAGGTTTTATACTTTTATTAACAAAATCAGAAGAAGTAGTACCACTACGATTGCTAGCACCAAGAGGTGAATTATTTGAGATTTTTGTAATGGTTTGCAATTTCAAAGGACCTTTGTTTAAATCGGATATATTATCGTCATTAAATTTTTTTATCAATCCACGATGATAAAATCTATATTAGTTCCGAATACCATCAGTTCAGGTACTTCGTCAATTGGTGGTAAATAATCCTGGTCATGGTCTTTATTAGTTTTATTTAAACGCAACGACTTGAATGCCAATTCACTTAATAAGTTCAACGCATAGATTGGATCTACCTCAACTTGAGAAGAAAGTTCTAAATTGGCCCCGATAATATCGTTAGCATCATTTATAGAAGTTGAATAAACGTCTTGGGAAACAAATTTTCAAACAAACATGTTTTTTCAGTATGATATGAAATTACGGTTTGATTAATATTGGGGGGCGCATGTATTTTTAAGATAATTTTCATTGACGTCAAATCCACACGTTGATTCGTAAATGAACAAGATGAGAATGGCTGATTTTCTTAAAAAACTCCTCTGGTTCTCTTTTGTCTGTGGCATGGAATAATCATGCACTTAGTACATCTTGTTTACCGAAGCCAATTGTTTCAACCATTGTTTTTTCAATTCTCCATATTTTGGTAAGCTAAAAACAAATGTTTACATTATAATTTCTGTAAAAATTGTAATTGTAATCCACAAGCCTTTGCCGAAACATCATTACATCCATAGACAATCACTATTTGGTGCGCTTTATGGGCGGTCGGATTCATTGGTCTACATGTCTTCAAAAACAATGAAGGTCAGAATGTTACAGTGAACGGTATAGGGACATGATTTCTAACTTTGTTGTACCCCAATTGGCTGCCATAAATATTGCTGATATGTGGCTCCAACAAGACGGTGCCACATGCCACACAGTGCGGAATATTTGATAAGAGACTAATTTCACGTAATGGTCCTGTTAATTGGTCACCGAGATCGTGTGATCTAACTCCATTAGATTATTTTCTTTGGGGATATGTTAAGTCACTTGTCAACGCTGGTAAACCAGAGACGATTGTACTCTTGAAACACAACATCCGGCGAAAAGAAAAATTGTGAATTGCTGCGAAAAGTGTATAAAAATTGAACATCCAGATTGCGCCATCTACGCGCCAGACGCTGTGGCCACATGGTCGAAATCATATTCAAGCATTAATGGCATAAAATTATCTATCCAATAAAGCTAGTTTCACTGATATTCAAAATATTTTTCTTTGTTCTATTTTAATTCTAAATTGTGAACCTCTCAAAAAATACCTTTTATGTTAGCGCGAAATGTTTTTTATTTTATTAAATTTAGATTGCGTGTTCCGTTTATAATTAATTTTGTTTGAATTGGGTTCGAATATTTTCTGGGACTTCCGTGCGGCGTTCGTGATCCTGTCCGTGATTTAGGTCATCAGGAAGAAGTCCTTATTGATTTTATATACAAAAAATATTTATACTACGAACTCTTTAACCCATTCCCGCAAATGATTAATGCTATAGCCGTCAAATTTTTGTTGATATATGTATATGCAAATGACGACTATAGCCGTCCTGCATATTTTAATTAATAAAAAAAGGAACATCATTCTTACGAAGTGTACTAATGCATTATTTTGTTAATTATTCAGTAATACATCAACGAAAAAAAGATGTAACATTCCAGATAACAGTTTTTTTTGTGCGATTTTTCATGATTTGCAATTCGATATATTTCCGCCTACAGAAACAAATGACGGCTATAGCCGTCCTATTATGTACGCGCAAATGACGGCTATAGCCTATCGAAATTACCACTTCTAAAATGTTTGTACCAATAATTACAAAATTCATAAGACACAAGGTCGACACCAAGAACACTACAAATTGATTCCCGTGCTTTAGAAGCTTTGTTCCTTATTGGAATTCGTATAGAATGCAGTGCCGAATGTGCTGTTTATCAGTTGCCATTGTAAACTCTGCTATTCTGAGAGGTAATGTAACTCACGATCCTGTAAAAATCACAAAATACCTTAAAAATATTTCTATTATAAATATAATTTTAGGCGCGAAGAAAAAATCTGTAGATGTTATACACCTAATAAATAAAGTGGGTGGCTAAATAAATTTGTATCCATGATTTAAAGTTACAACTTAACAATCGAATTGCATTTCTGATGTAGATTATAAAGCGATACCCATTATCCGATATTGAATAGTCTATTTTTGAAATTTTCAAAGAAGTGGTCATTTATTCTAGAGAAATTTGGGGTAGTTTTCATGATAAGGGGTGGTTGGTATCTGAAAAATTGCAGTGTACTTTTAATGTGGGCTTGTAAATCAATTGACAACAACGAACAACGAAATACATATTTATACATTGTCATTTTAAAACCTTAGGATGATTTTAATTTGGGGTTAGCAGATTAAAAATAGAATTGCACGGATATTGTGTATACTCATAATTCTATATATGTATACCATAACCGCAATCGAAATATTAATGTTTTTGCAAATTTAGTTAAAATCAAAAACTAGCTTTTATTTTCGACGTCTTAAAATATTTGCAAAAGCTAGTTGAAACAAACCAAGTCCTACCATGCTTCAGATAATATGGAATAAGGGGAAAACGTTAACAAAAATTTGTATGCTTGACCAATTTTTTGGAGACAAATCCAAATACATAGTACATTTTCCCAAAGACATCTTTCCGGTGTAAGCTGATTTTATTCATTTTCTCAAAAATAAAATCATTTATAAAATTATTAGATATTTTAAAATTATCGAATTTAAATCATGCATCATCCTTAAAAGTATACTTAGGGAAAATTTAGTCATGAATGTATTTAATTTGGACAAACCAGTATAGATAGGCATATAAAATATACATAATGTAACCAAACACAAATATGTAATATGTATATGTAATTGTTTTCTGCGATCATTAAAAAACCATTTAATTATAATATTTTTCCCTTTCGTCAAATATACTTTCGTTCATAAATTTTTGATGTTTCTTATCATCTTCTCCAAATATTCGTTTTTTAAATTATATTTCATGCAGCACACCAAAACAATCATCGTAGCTACATACTTACATCTAAAATAGATCCTCTTCCTTTTCATGATCACCACGTGTTTAAATTCCATATATCTAAACAAGAAATTATCGATCGTGCATAAACATTATTTTAAATAGTACATATGTATATACGAGTATGTATATACATAATACGTGCGTTTTAGTTTCATTTCATTCTGTTTTATTAAAACATAAATCATACATATATATTAGAATAAGAGAAAAGATACTTTCAAACGAAAATAAAAAATAAGTTGAATTTGTTATTTTTCCGTTTGTTTCTTTTTTTACTGTATACACAAATATAAAATTTTTTATTTGTCGCGCGCGTATTGAAAAAATATATTGAGCGAGAAATATGTATTGCGCTCATAATGTAGACCAAAATAGGGTTTGAGTATTAAGTAATATTTATACTAACAGCCGCTAGAAAATTTTTTCCATTTGTAACGACATCGAGAATTTGATTTAAACATAAATTTTCCATTGGTTTAGGGATCTTTATTCATTTATTTGTCTATGATTGTATAATTGTAACCTCAGCACTTTGTAATTTGTATATAAATCACAAAAATTAAATAAAGTTTCATAGTAAAAATTAATACTTCAAACGTTAATTATTCGGACCTCACCAGTGGTAATCCGAATAAACAATTACTACACTAAATCAAAGTAGAGGCTTGATTTTCATTGGTCCTTCGAGCCGGATAGCCCGGCGTACACACTCAACAACGCATTAAAGTGTACAAATAACAACTATACAGAAGTAAATAACGTCTACAGAGAAAATTAAAGAAAGATATGGAAGATTTACTACGGAAGCAGCAGGCAGATGCAGACGAAATAATTGTCTTGCACCGCACCTACAACAGGAATAGCGACATACGTAAAACCAAAACGTATTTAGAAGGTCGTTCTGTATACTTACGTACTTACTGTATAAAGTTTATGTGACAATTGACGACCAAATTAGAGCTGCAATCCCGTCGCTGAACGGAACTCATTCGTATTGGGGTTCTAGAAGACAACTGGTGGAGAGGTACGACCTATTCCCAGAGGATATGCGTCAACGGTTGAATAAGGGACCGCCTAGCATTCCGACGATTTCAACGCTCGATTGGTCACAACCATCGTCACCAACGAAATGTACTCAAAATCAGATGAGCAACAACATTAATCAGAGCCTCCCAAGGATCGGGAGTCAACGGATGATGGAAATGTCAAAAGCAAATTATTTAAAAAGCAAGACATCTTAATGCGTCAGTTATACAAAAATATAGCGTCGATTGAGTACTCATTAGATACCACAGAGTGTTCAAAAAAATATTTGCTGCTAAAGACCACCCAGTTGCAAAAACACATGGATGTGATCGACCAGTTACACACAGAAATCATGGTAGAAAGCGATGAAGATGAACAAGTGACATCGTAATTTAAAAATAACTTCCACGGCACCTTACAGGCCAAGGTGGAAGCAACAATTATCAGATTACAACAGCTCCAACAGCTCCGGAGACTACAAAAATTGGAGTTCATGATACATTTACTGAACTCATTCACCGAAATAACAACATTTCGGATACAGTAAAAATGCCATATCTTAAGTGTGACTGCAACTTTTGCGCAATTTGCCTCGCACAACATAAAAGTGGTCGGTGTAAATCTACAACATATATGGTGTGCAATGGACACCATCATACACTTCTGCATTGCAATAACCCAGCATCTTCAAGCAAGAGTACAAGAGTCAAACTCTTTTGATCAATCAACAAGGCCCTGTGTTATTACCCACCGCCTTAATCAAAGCAACTTCAGGCACTGGACAGGTCGCTACTTTAAGGGCCTCGATAGACTCAGGATCCCAAACCACCTTAATATCATCAAAGGCAAACAAAAGAAAAATCAACGTGAATATTGCTGGCATAGGTGGGAACAAGGGTGGAGTTTGCAGACACTCCATCAACATCAAGCTAAGCCCAAGATCTTCGGGAGTGTTTTCTATGCTTGTTGACGCTTTGGTATTCGACAAGCTCACTCAACAGCTTCCTGAAACCAACATTGAAAAAAGTAAGTGGAAACATCTTGAAGGATTACAATCAGCCGATTCCCACTACAATCGCTCGCAACCAATCGACATGGTGATTGGAGCAGATCAATATCCGTTAATATAACCGACAACATCATAAGGGATAAACATCATGAACCCTTGGCTCAAAACACTGAATTTGGATGGGTCATAATTGGCATTCTGGGGAACAATGACCATCAAACAACAACCACTATGGTGTCAACAAAGGACATTCAAGAACAACTACAATTGTTCATTGAGAATGAAAATATCCACGAAGAAAGAAATCCCACCGAAGAGGAGATACAAATCGAAGATTTTTTTAAAGAAAACCTGGGGCGCAATTCAGATGGAAGGTACACTTTCAAATCAAGCCAGCACAACTTAGGCGAGTCCAGAAAAATGGCCATAGCCAGATTGCTACAGCTCGAGAGAAAATTTAAAAAAGATGCCTCATTCAAGCAGATGTATCACCAGTTCATGATGGAATACCTGGATCTAAAGCACATGGACTTAGGCCGAGGGGAGCCTAAAGAAATCAAAACTATTACATCGCCCAACTAACATTTTGCCTTATAAATTGTCTTTTAAGAATATTTTTCACTTAAAAGAGCCCTAGAATAACATTCTCCAAGAATGTTTAAACTGAATACTTATTAGCTTCTTGTCAAAGAAATGTCGATTTATAAACTATATTATATTCTTACATGTCATTTTTACACCTTGACAGATTCTGTTGTAATGCTGTTTCTTACATCTCACTTAGTATACTCTTATTGTTTTTAGTGGAAAAGTTTTCTTAGCCAAGACATATTTAGTCTTACAGAGCTCCTAATTTCTTTCTTTATGAGTGTTCTTTAGGATTTCTATTGAACAAGAGTTTTGTAAGATTAAAACATAAACAAATTTTTATAGAGAACGCTATAAGATTCCATATTGTTTAAACTCTTTAACAAGAGCCTTTAAAGTGTGTTTCTTTTAGAAAATATGACATTTGTTTGAGTACCGCAGAAAACAAAACTTAGTGATCGACGTAACTCTAAAACTAATTAATGTTAAAAATCGAGTATTAGATATATTACTGTTTAATTCAGTTTTTTATTTAAAATAATATAGTAAAATATAAGCCAGTGGCAAAATATTCTCTTAATAATATTCTTGGATAAGTTCTCTTTAAGAAAAACTCATACCTCTCCCTTATTACATACTTACTTTATTTTTACATAGGATAAAGATAAAAATATTCTTTAAATACTCTTAGATGTTTTGTATAAGAAAAACTCATACTTTTCCCTTATTAGATATTTACTATATTCTTTCATAAGAAAATAATTAAAAATATTATTTTAGGTGACATTTCTATCAGTGGCGGGCTCAGGGTAAACTCATTTAACTATTTGATGACAAAGTATACAAATACATAGTATAGCAACAGTATAACCGAGTTGTTGTATCAGGTGAATCAGGCCAAGTCCAGGAAATGGTGTAGAATTCTTTGCATATTTTGCTGATTAATTTATATTTATTTCTTCAGTTTTACCGAAGTATATAAACTCAAGCCGACCCTGGAAACTAATTTAAACGTTTTCTTATAAGTCACTTATAAGATATTTCACATAGAACGTCATTTCGTCCATATTGGTTTATGAATTTCCAAAGCATCCATTTTCTAATTTTTTAGAAAAGTTTTTTTCAAATGGAATATTTTGGTATATTTTGGCAATTTTAGGAATTTAGCAAGTGCTTTTATAGAGTTTCCTCTCATAACAAGTGCTATATACTATTTTAATTAGTCCATTTTATGATATTTGTTTTTTTTATAATTTTTATTTTTTTAAATAATAATAATTCTTTGTTTTATTATTCGAATTTTTAAGAGCGCAAAAAAATTAGATCAGGTAGCTATTATATTTAATTGAAAAATTTGAATTCGCAGCTAAATTCTATGATAATTTCAATGTAAATTTTAATTATATAAAAAGCAATTAGTTTTTCAAGCATTATCTGTTTTAATTGTCAATGATAATACCAAGTTTGTTATAAAACTGAATTAAGAGTCATTAAAGTTGTATAATCCTAACATAATTTTCAAAGATTATAACGATGAATTATATAGGAAGGAATACAACGTAAGTCTTAAAACGCTTTTACATAAGAATTTATATTCTGATAATAACCTCACGAAAGACTACTGTACGACTATTCTTATAACTTATATCATTCTTTCTCAAGAAAGATGAGCCTTATATGATACTTATATACACCTTACACGTCACTTATTTTAACCTTATATGCTCAAAAAGTTCGCCAGAAGACTCTTAAAAGTTTAATATAAGATGCATTTTAACTCTTATATGATGCTTATAAATTTCAAAATTGTTAGTTGGGCGGTTCAGATTTTCCTCATGAGGAGTTACGGTTGGATCTTGATGTACCCACGCCAAACAACATTCCTAATGACGTACATCTGGAGGAATTAAAAGAAAACTCAATAGTTAATCTGGCTGGCGTAAAAGATGTCAACCCGTTTTTACAACTATTTGAGCGGCATTCAAGCTTCGACGAACTAAAACGCATCGTCGCGTATTGCAGATGTTTTATCTATCACAAAACTCCCACAATCAACAAGCCAGGTATACCATCGAATAAGGAAGTTCAAGATGCAGAAATTACAATTCTTAAAATCATCCAGGAACAAGACTTCCATAACAAAATTCAGTGCCTTAAATCCCTTATACATTTAGACAAAAGAAGAAGACTCTTATCTTTAAATCCGTTATTAGATAATAATGGAATACTAAGAGTGAATGGTCGGCTACACAATTCCAACCTTACGCTTGCCAGCCGAAGCCCAATAATCTTGGACAAGCATAACATATTAACGTTGCGAATAATCGAAGATGCCCACCACAGCACTTTGCACGGGGGCATTCAATTAACCTTGTCACATTTAAGGAAGAAATACTGGATTATTGATGGCAAGCGAGCGGTGCGAGGCGTGATTCAAAAATGTCTAAAATGTTTCCGCCACAATCAAGATATGTCAGAACAACTAATGGGAACTTTGCCAGCTGCAAGAGGGCAACCAGGAAGAGCATTTGCCAACACAGGAATAGACTATGCCGGTCCCAACCAATTGAGAACAACAAAAGGAAGGGGGTACGAGGCCTACAAAGGATATATAGCACTTTTCGTATGTATGGTAACTAAGGCGATCCATATCGAAATAGTAAGCTGTCTTACAACGGAATCCTTCATTGCTGCTTACAAGCGTTTCATTTGCAGGAGTGTACTGATATTTTCTCCGACAATGGAACTTACTTTGTCGGAGCAAATTCTGTATTAAAAAATAACTATCGCATGGCCATGACAACATTACCGAGCGACATTGCAGCTATGTTAGCTATTGGTGGAACCAATTGGCACTTCATTCCGCCTCACACTCCTCATTTTGGAGGTATCTGGGAGGCTGATCTAAAATCAGTAAAATTTCATCTCAAGAGGTGGTTATTGGTGATTCAACATTAACATTCGAGGAACTGTGCAAGGTAACAACTCAAATTGAAGCGTGTCTTAATTCTCGGCCTTTAACACCACTCACAAATGATATCTCTGACTTAGCAGTAATAACTCCAGGGCATTTCTTAATTGGTGGTTCATTGAAGGCGCGTTGAAAGCAAACACGATAAAGGTGATTCGTTGAAGGCAAACATTGAATTGTTTAGAAAATATTTGTAAATGATTCAGAGATTATTTCCAGTATTTTCGCGAATATTCTTGAAGTGAAAATTACGAGAATTGATATTGGACCGTCAAATTCTATAACGATATTCACAATCCAGTGATATACGGGCTGGATATGACAGGGCAGATTCGTAACATACTCAATTCCATCAAGATCAGTTAAGAAATGGCTGGTTTCCCAGATGGTCATATTCCGAAACTTGTTCCAAAAAAATTTTTATAGTTAGATTTATATCCAACATACCGAGACCCATCATAATCAGTTAATAAATGGCCAAGCTCTGTCCCAGGTGACCATTTTTCAAAACTTTTTTTGAAATTCGGTTTAGAATCTCATTTTCATCCAACATACTCAATCCAGGCCGGAACTTCTTCCAAAAATCGTATGGCCTCAAATTGGCTGGGAAAAGGCGAAAATGTAAGGACGGGTAAAGCGAACCGCATCATAACCAGTTAAGAAATGGGTGAGTTGCGTCCTAGGTGGCCATATTTCAGCACATCTTCCAAAAATCATTGTAAAACCTCATTTCCATCCAACAGGCCTAATTTCTTCATGATATTCTTCACGCTAAGACGTGACACACTAAAACTGGAGTTTGGGCCGCTGCCCTGACACGAATTTACAGATCATCCAAGAATAGAGGATCATGGAAGGTTATACTGGTGGAGGTGTCACCGACTTCCCCAACTTAAGGGATGTAATGCGGATAGGTCGTCGTTTGTGCTCGATTTGGCTGACATAAGGTGAATAAATCGCGGAAAAGTGGAGGGTGCTTTAGCACCAAAACAAATTGAAAAAGTAAAATTCTTTAAAAAAATCGAATTAATTTGTTACCCGAAACGGTACACATGTATGCAAAGTTTGCCGACCCATGTGTTACATGAAACGTAATATTATAATTGAATTAGTAATTTACAATCGGAAAACAAATAGAAAATCGTCAGTTTTCAATGATATACGTACCAATGAATAGTCGTGCTGCTGCTAAACCAGACAAAATCATGTTTCGCAAGCCAATCATCAGCATAAACAATGAAAGAGTGTCGGACGGTGACGAGGACAGTGATTACGATATTGTGTCGAATTCGGACAGTGAAAAATTATCAAAAGGATATGAACGGCTGTGTGATGATGTCGAAACTGTGATTATCCATAACCAGTACGACGAAAGTGATGATAACGATCAACCAGATGTTAACGATAACACGACTAATAATAACAATGGTAATCATAATGATAGTGATGAAAATATCAAAGTAGAAAATTTAAATAATTTTTCTAAGCTAAATAATGAGAAGATAATTTTAAATTTACCGCACGAGAAAATTTTCGGCGGCCCGAAACAATATAAAATTAATAATTTATTGTGCGAACCAGTGCAAGTGAAAAAATCGCATTCGGCATCATTTCAACCACCCGAGTTGCAATCGCCCAGTTTAGTTAAGAATTTGGCCAGGGCCGAATCAAAATCGCACTTGAGTGTTAATTCTGTGATTTATGATGTGCCACGTCGTCGCGTATCAGTACCAGCACTTCCACTAAATCAACCGTCACCATCATCATTATCATCACCACCATCGTCTAGCCAATGTAATTTGAATCGTATCGAAAAAATTCCAATTAACCTGAATTCATCGACAAACAGGTAAAATCGATATACATTTTCATTTTAGTTTTTCATGCATACAAAAATAAAAAATCTTGAACCCTCAACACTATACACATTCCCATGACATTTTATGATTTATGTACATCTGTTGCTTTCTGTTGCATTTCCCCTGGCAAACTAATCAATAAAAACTAAAACATTTATTATACAAAATGCAGCAGTGTATGCGGATTTCCAGTGTGCATGCAATTTGTAAATTTGTGTTATGCGTTCAAACTATCGATTTTACATTAAACGAATGCCCTTCCCCAGAATGTTTAGCCTTCCTATATACACGAGACCGCATATTGTAACTATTTTATAATTTAATTGCAGCACGATAAGTCCATCGTCGTCGTTGCAAACGGTGATTACACAGATCAATACGCTTCCAGTACCTCAATCACCGAAATTGATGACAATGCTTAAACCATTCGACCATTTAGTACCGTCAACGTCCGCATCATCAATGACGTCACATACGAGTAATATACCGATAACAGGGATTGCAAAATTCTTGGAAGACAAATTTAAATGTGGCCTCTGTCATAATCCGTATAGTGACCCAAGGGTTTTGGACTGCCTGCACTCATTTTGTTATCGGTGCTTAGAAGCAATGGAATCGGAATATTATGCCCACGAAGTAGCGTGGCAGCCAAAGATGAGCGGTGATAGTAGTGAAATAGAATGGAACTGTAAGAAATTATTCCACAAATAATTTTGTCTCATAAATAATATTTTGTTGTTGTTTAGTTAGCGGTAAGCCAGAAAACTCATGTTCTGGTTCGGTATCTGGGACATCGACACATGAAAATGGGGCTAATGAATTTGCAGACTCGCGGTCATCATTAGCAAATGTTCGAGTGTTTGGTCGTCGTCATCGATTAGTAAGCGTTCCCGAAAATCTTTTCTCCCTTAAATTTCCTAATTATTTCTGTCCTATTGTAGAGCAGCCCGAAGGTATCACTCCGAGAGCGGAATCCAAGCACGATATTACTGCTTAATAAGCCAAAGATCATTACATGTCCGGAATGCAACACGACGACAGAAATTTCTGCAAGTGGACTAAACCGATTGCCATCAAATTTTGTTCTGGCCAGACAAACGGAAAATGCATTGAATAAAATGGGAACGGATAAAACAGAAAACTGCAAACTTTGTGCCAACATTCAAGCCACATTTTATTGTACCGCGTGCAAAATATATTTATGCGAATTTTGTCAAGAGGCCCATGTGCGGCAAAATAGTACCGCAAACCATGAAATTCGTCCGATTAGCGAAATAAAACACACAGGCAGATTATCCGGCTCGACCAAAAAACGCGTATTAAAATGTGCAATACATCGGACCAACGACCTCAAATTATTTTGCACCACTTGCAATCAAATCGCGTGCAGTGACTGCACCATTTTAATACATCGTGGCCATAAATGCGAATTGATCAGTAAAACGTCCAAGATTTATGTGAAGCTAATAAAGAATTCACTGGAAAAGACTCGACCGCTTACGGATTACGCAAATCATACGATCTCAAAATTGAACGGGCTATCAAACCGGATTAATGCGAAATGCGAACAAGTCGAAAAAGACGTGAATACGTATTTGGCGCAGTATTTTGAGGCGCTACAACTTCATCAAACCACACTCCTGAATCAAATTGTTCGGGCCAAGGAAAATAAAATGGATGTGATCAAAACGCAAAAAGAGGATTTGTTGAAACGGTCGCAAGAGGCGAAAGTGGCGATTAAATTCACTGAGGATTTGCTTTTCGATGGGAGCGAAGTCGAAATTTTAACATTCGTCGGACTACTCCAGAAACGATTTGAGCATTGCCAGAAGTCGGATAAAAATTTTGATTTTAAAATTACCGAATCGTTACAATTCTTGCCCGACATACGTGCACCCAGGTCTGCCCGCGGTAATAGTAAAATACCGATTTATGGGATTATAACGACTCAAACGGCCGTGCCAAAATATTGTACGCTCGAAACCAAAGAGTTGATGAATTTAAGGGTGCACCGCAAGGCTGAATTGGTGATCATGACCAAAGACAATTCTGAACGGCCTTTGTGTCATGGCGGATTATCGATTGTTGCCGAATTACGTTACAATAAGGATGCATCAGGTCGTTTAATACCGCTGCACATAACCGATAAGCGTGATGGATCTTATATATTGTCATTCACACCAGACTCTTCGGGACTTATGAAATTAGCCGTATTTATACAAAATAAGCCAATCAAGGATAGTCCGTTCACCATATGTGCTCGATCGTTGCGGCCACATTGTGGTATTTACCATTGCTGTACGTTTTGTTCGAGTGGCGGGTCAAAGACTGTCTCGTGTGCGTGCGGTGGTACAATGGAAGGCGGCTACAAAGGATGTGGACACGGTCACGAAGGGCATCCGGGTCGCCGACATTGGTCATGTTGTGCAAATATTCTTGAAAATTCCGAATGCTCTAAAGCAAATGTGATTACCTATCAAACACAATAACCGGAAAACTATTTCCATCTTTATTTGTAAAATAAAAAGTGCAAAAATTAAAAGGTTTTTCTTGAATTAATGAGACTTTGTCCATGGAAGTACAGCGTACAGTTTTGTCGCTCTCGATTCACTGGTCCGATAATCCTTTTGACCAATTTGACTTTATGTTTAACAAATTTTTCTTAGTTTGATTTGAAGTTTCTGTGATTTTGGTTCACCGGCACAATAACATTTCCGATGTCGCATCTTGGGTGGCACGTGTAGAAAGTGGCACTCAGTTTAACAGCCAACAGTAAGAGAGGACGTCGAAATACTTTAAAGTTGCAATCAATATCCAACAAACCTTGACTGCCCCGCAGGAAAGAAGGTTTGACTCATTTATAACGTCCAATAAAATCAAAAAATGGGATCCTCTAGCGTAAAAAAATGCAAGCCTAGTTCCAGAGAACTCCTATAAATAACGTTCTTGTTTTTTATTGAAATGGCTGGAATCTAAACAGAGTTCCGCACATAATGTCACAAGGGGCGCATCGCGCAATCCACAAGGACTCTATCCTTTATTTCAGCGTAAAGAATGATGTTGAGAATTTTAACTTCACATCGTAGTGCTTCGAATACACAATGAATCAAAGCTGACGTCTTCAAGGCAAGCTTAAGGCAGTATAAGCACCAAAGCCAACACCAAAATAATCGCGAACCGTCTGTATTAAAAGAAGTGCCAAAAGCTCTGCGATATTGTCAATGTAACACAGTCGCTTTTGGAAGTTTATATTCGAGATAGAAATTTCAAGGTAATTTAGAATCATACTTAGACGATTAACGCTACCTGGTTTAGTGATTGCTCCAAAAGAGTGGGAGTATTAAAACCATCCTGACTCCACAATATGGGAGAGAGGCTTGTTGTATCAGTTCAGATAGATTATGTCGTCAGCATAATCCTGAGCACAAAACCCGGACTGCCGAAGTTTAAAGATCATCGATAACCAGGGTACCCTACCCTACGGAAAACTGATGGTGGCTTTTATAAAGACTGAGAACCCATCCATTTCAACCACGGCAACGCAAAATATGAACATCGATTCAATCCAATTGGTAATGGTGTTCGATATCAAATCTGATACACTAATATATGACACGATATATGTTCTCTGGAGTAAAGTTTCAAGTCTGTAATTTTTTTTGTTTTGGGTGTTAATGGTAATTTACTTAAAGTTAAGACTAAATGGGACACACCTATGATTAGAATTTCGAATATCGTTTGTTACTCTTCAATTTGGTGGACATTTACGTCCACGGCGAACGAAATTGACAAAAGTTGATTCACAGCGAACGTTAAGATTTGAAGTTCAGATGTTTAGATAATTTAATCATATACCTCTAATATTCTTATTTCAACTGCCTCAGATGGTTGATGGGAATAAAACATATGACAGATAGATATGCAATTATTCGGAGAATCAAAAGCAATTACTACAGCCGTGGAGTAAATCAAATCTTTATTTTTGATAAAGAAAATCCTGTTCCACACGTACTGAAACGAGTTTTTATACACTTTGAGGAAAAGTCGGGGAACTGTATTGGCTGTAGTGTTGCTATTGGCCTTTTAAATTTCGACAACAATAAAGAAAAGCTAAAGAGTTACCAGGCAAAGACGATTTTTTAAATTTCCGTAGATTATTTGTAATGTCGAGCATCTTCATGATCAACGGACATAAGTCAATACATAACCGTTCCTACGCTTAAGCTTCTTCATTCGAACAAGGCCCCAATTCCCAATATGCAACACGGCCAAACCTTTCTGCCGCAGACTGGTAGGAATTAAACTCAGCCTGGAAAAGAAGATCGTGAAATTTTTCTAAATCTCCATTTTGGATCAGTTTGAGTCTGATCATCTTTCCTTCACATGCATCCTCACTGCACAATGCTGGAGATGGTTGACTGTAGCCATTGACAAACCTTTGTTTGGGTGAACGAGGGCTTATGATGACTTTATTTCTTCTGATGATCATCAAGCGTGAGAAATCACTGCCACTACTCCATGACTTGAGGCATCTGTCGTTATATTATAATGACAGATGCCACAAGTCATGGAGAATAATGTTTAGTAGCAATAATGCTCGATTCCACACCGAATTCCGTAATATCATTATTATCCAATGCTATGCTCTCACCGAACCTGATGATGATGAGACAAAGGAGGCCTTCCACAGTCAACTGGAGGCAACTATAGCTTGCGCTCATACCGGTGATATTAAAATTGTGCTTGGCGATATGAACTCCAAAGTCGGCAATGTCTTGGCACAACGCGCAAAAACAATGGAGAGCTCGTGGATTTGTGCTCCAGTCAACAGCTTTTCATCGGTGGCACATAGACACATTTCACAAATATACATGGAAGAAATCACCAGATGATGTGACTCGCAACCAGATTGACCACATTTTGATCAGTAACAGATTCGCCAGCTGTTTACTAGATGTCAAAGCCCGTCGTGGTGCTGATATCTTTAGTGATCACAATCTTTTGATCTCGCCAAGGTAAATGAATTTAATTTGCAACTTCAGTCAAACATCGTCGCTGAGCATACAAACATAGGTTCATGGGATACCATCTGCAATTAAAGATGCCGCAGAAGTTGCATTAGTTTGTGTACAACACCACAGGAAGCCATGGATAAGGGTAGACACTTGGGATCAAATAGAAGAAAAACCCAGCTTACAAATAAACGCACATCGGTGCTAAAGGAACAACTGAAGTGGGAATATAACCGCGCCGAAGCTCGAGTAAAAAATGGCAAGAAACGATCGCAGACATTTTATAAATGAGGTTGCAGCGGAAGCTGAAAGTGATGCTCGAAGTGGTAATATGCGTTGGGTCTACAGTGTAATTCGTAGACCTAATGGGGAAAGTCCATAAATAATACCACCTATTAAAGACCATAACGGAGCTGTACTTTCAACTGAGCAAGAACAACTTTAACGTTGGAGGGAGTTCTCTGGGGATATCACCATCGAGAAGGATATCAACTCGCTCCCAAGAACACTACGTATTCCAACTTCACTACCATTTTAAAATGAAACAGAGTCTGCAATTCAACAACTTAAAAATCATAAAGCTGTTGTTCCTGATAACCTGGCCGCCGAGCTTTTTAAGTTCAATGCACCTATTATTGTTCCTGTACTAGAGCCGATTATCGTGACGCGTGGATAACATGCAGAATCCCTAGCTCGTGGAAAGAGGGAGTCGTCATTACGATATAATTTTTATAATTCATGTGTAGAGTCAATAGATCATGCGTTTCGAACGGGCCTTCGTTAAAATATCCAGAAAAGCTATTTAGACAGCATTACTAAATCTTGAAATTCCGGAAATAATCGTAAACCTTAGCCGTGAATAATATACAGATGCCGCCTGCAGCGTTCGCTTTAAGGGCAAGAACAGCGACAATTTCACCATCTCCAAAGGAGGCAGGCAAGGATGAGTCCTCTCACCTACACTTTTTTTTTGGTTACTCTGGATCAGGTTATGGCGCAAACCAATATCGATGCACCAAATGGCATTCAATGGCGCCTGAATGAAAGGCTCAACGATCTCGACTATACGCTGACAACATCAGTATGATGATTCATCGATTAGACGACATGACGCATAAGCTTGAGAGATTGAAATATAACGCTGAAAAAGTTGGCCTAAGACTTAACTACTCAAAAACGAAGTTGCTGCGCATCGGAACGACCGATAACCGCGAATTATCCATAATCATCAATGATACAACGATAGTCATTGAAGACGTGGAGAAATTTGGCTACTTCGGGAACCTAATTACTATACGGGCGGGTCCGAATCAGATGTGACAGTCCGCATAAACCAGGCTCGCTTTGCTTACTTACTATTCATTAAACAGTGGCGAGCGCATAACATCTCCAGGAACACTAAGCTAAGGATCTTCAACTCTAGCGTTAAATCGGTCCATTATATGGTTGTGACTTCTGAGACTTGGAAAATAACAACCACCATTTCTCAAAAACTACAAGTATTTATCAACAAGAGTCTCGGCGAATCTGTGCCATCTATTGGCCAAACACGATTTCAAACACGGATCTACCTGCCCTAACAAATAATGAGCCTATCACCTGCGGAAACCGGATAGTGACTTTGTTAAAATTACCTTTGAATGGACCCTTTAAGGACGAAACCCCGCACGCACAGTGAACACATGGCGTACATCAGTCGAAAGAGAATCGCAAACAGTGTGCATATGGCGTGAAATCAAACTGCTGGCGAGAGACAAGCGGCGCTGCAAGGAGTTCATTTCTGTTCTATGCCCCTTCCGCCTAGGAGCAATATTTTTTTTTTGTTTGTTTGCTTTTACTATATTGTAATAAAAAAAAATGGAGGACACAAATAAAGAAAATATTAAATATTAAGAAAAAAAAACAAACTTGTGTAAAATCACAGCAACCACCCTGGAATTGATTCACAAACTTTTCCCAAATATCGCACAGAATTACAAAAAACATCAGTGGCTCAGTGCACTATAATATTACCACCCAAAACCGCAGCATTCAAAAACGACGATGTCAATGTCATCAATTCATCATTCATAACGAAATACCAGGCGAAATGACAACGTTCGACTCCATCGATACTGTAATGAATCAAAGCGTGCCTATCATTCTTCTCCGAAATACCAATCCACTACGACTTTGCAACGGTAGAAGGCTTTTATTGAAAATAAAGCGAATATCATCGAAGCTACAATTTTAAGTGAAAAATTTAAAACAGAAAATTTACTGTTGCTCGCCTCAAAATGATTCCGACAGATATGCCATTCGAATTTAAACGTTGGCAGTTGCGGTGCGACAATCGCTATAAGCATGTGGACTAAATATAAATAAATCCACGCTTTTCACATGGGCAGTTGTATGTGGCCGGCTCACGTGTCGGAAAACCTTCTGAATCATTTATGTAAACACCAGACGGAAAAATAAAAATATTGTGTATCAAAAAGCACTTCAATAAATAGAATTAAAACACAAACGCTTCCTTTCTTTGAGTGGCATTGCAACGCACGCCGAGTACGCGGACAACAGCTAGTAAACAATAAATTTAAAGAAAAACAATTGAGTTTCTAGCTTTGGGACAGGTGTCTCATCTGGCCAATTTGTGGAAGTTAACTTTCAACGTTCAAAAATATTCCGATTCAGGCCTGTTGCACACTTGAGCTATGTTTTTTGACTGGTGTAGGCTATGTTTTCATTTTACAGCTTCCCATTTTGGTTTCCAAAACTCAAATAAGAGAAACTTCGTATATAAATCTCAGGATCAACACAATTTATAAAGCAATATATTTAAATGTTTGATTTTTGCCATAAGGATAATTAATTAGCTCACATTGCCTAGAAAATGGGCGATCTGAGCTGTGCCATAGGTATCTCATAGGTTTAAATAAAGAAATTAAATTAAATGGGGCGTGCCAGTGGCTTGAGCTAAGCTTCACGAATTCGGTTTCACTTATTTAGGCTTTGCAAAATAAACCGAGAAACTATGATCTCAAAACATAGCTCACTTTACTAAAGAAACATAGCTCAAGAGTGCAACGGGCTTTATTTGGCCGCAATCCAGAATTACTTGTAACAAGCATTTTATCTACATTCGGAACGCATATTCGAATACAATTTCCACCATATACAACAATGCACTTAGAGTACCTTTGTACGTTGTACAAATCCACTTTGACCACGGATAAAGAAACAACGGTGGCAAGAAAAAACAGAACCTCTGCACAATCGTAAGAAATTAGGACTCTTAAATTTTTATCACAAACGCTCAATAGAAATTTGTGACAAAATGCAAACCAAACGTAGCAATTCATTTAATATATTTTCGGTAAATTGTCGTTTTCGATAGATCTATCTTGGTCTATATTTTAAATTTAGTCAACGTATTTTTTATAAGTACGTACATCGCTTCGTTTTGTGATTTTGGTATTAAATAACGTCGTTAGTATTTTTTGTTTTAGCTCTCCTGAAAAATTTAAATTTTTGACTTGTGTCACTTTTTCATATCATGTGCGATATGTATATGGTACAAATTCATTTATGTAAAAATATAGAACATCGAAATAACCGAATAAAATTGATGGTTTGATTATTCACTATCATTAAATAAATTCATTTTAAAGTTTTTAGTGCCATCTATTGATCATCGAAATGACTATATAGTTTCGGCCACTTGGAATTCGGAGAAATTATTTTTCGATCTTATGACTCATCTTATAGAAAAGTTAATGTCATTTTGACATTCGCAAGTGATTGTGACATATTTTGCATTTTCCAGTTTTTTTACGAAGTTTTTTGTATAATAATCTATAAAATGGTAATTTATCAATTTTTACTATATACATATACCTTATTAAACTTATCTATTTGTGCAAATGTTACAGCACGGTCGGTTAAAAGTGCGTACTAGTGCCGAAGAGGCGGCCCGCAAGGAAAAGGAACAAGAACAAAAGTTGAAACTTTTCCGGTCGGCCCAAACTCGCATATTCGAGAAGCGTATTCTTGGTGAGTACGATCAAGAAATGTTAGAATTAACTGGAAAAATTTTAATTGCTAACCCGGACGTATACACAATGTGGAATATACGGAAAGAGTGTATCCTCAAGTTCTTCGAGGACCAAAAATCCAACGATGTATTCGATCGAGACCTAAACTTTAGTGAAAACTGTTTGCAAGCCAATCCAAAGTCTTATGGAGCTTGGCATCATCGGTGCTGGATATTAGAAACCATGCCCGAACCAAATTTCCAACGAGAAGTTGATTTGTGTACGAAATATTTAAAATTCGACGAAAGGAATTTCCATTGTTGGGATTATCGTCGCTATGTCACTGAGAAGGCTAATATTGCGCCGGAGAAAGAATTAGAATTTTGTACCGAGAAAATAGAAAAGAATTTCTCGAACTATTCATCGTGGCATTATCGCAGCAAATTGCTTCCGATTTTATTTCCTCACGAGACGGATAAATCACGTCCGATATGCGAAGAAAAACTAAAAAGTGAATTGGAGCTGGTACTTACAGCCGCATTTACCGATCCGAACGATAGTAGTGCATGGTTTTACCAAAGATGGTTACTAGGATATTCAAATCCATCACTGGATATAGCAGCTTTTAAACTAACACCAGATTATGCCCTAATCGCATTCACCAAAGCTGTTAACTTAAATAAAGATTTAGTCGTGACCTCAAATTTTACGTCAGAATTTCAATTTAAACCATGGAAAACAGTATTTGATGACGAAATAGTTAGCGAAGTTTGGGTATTATATGACAAGTTCAAAGTGCTCGATAATTTAACTGAACCCCCTAAAATTACAGTAAAAGAGGTTGAAACTGGAAATGAATTTGAGTTAGAGGTGAAAAATACATGGAGCTACTGGATGGGACTGAAATTACCAAAATTCGAATACGAATTTGGAGCGGGTGTGATTGATGTGCTTAAAGAGCAATTGGAGTCTTGCAATCAACTTTTAGAGTTTGAACCGGAAAGCAAATGGACGGTACTTACCGCCGCGCTATTAATGCGAGCCGTTGATCGCAAAGCAAATCATTCCAAAACTTTAGAATTCCTTGCAAAACTACAAAAGGTGGATGAATTGCGTAAAGGTTACTACCAAGATTTGGCGAGTAAATGGTCGATTCAAAACGCTCTTGAAACATGGTTTGAAGCCAACCAGCTTGAGCCAATGTCTTCAATTGATTTATCTGGATTAAATTTAACCGCGCTCTTCTACGAAAATTACCTCGTCGTGTTCTACGAGATAAACCTGAAGAATAATTTGTTGACTAATCGAAATATATCGAAATTTAAATATTTGCAATATTTGCAGTGCCTAAATATCGAAGATAATAAAATCACATCATTAGACCAGTGGCCGACAATGAGATTTTTGGGACGTTTTGCGTTTGACGATATCGAATACGAGACGAGTGATTTATTAACTCGATGTTCAAATTTGGGTCATGTGTCACGAGCGGGTGGCGTGCTAATTAGATGTTTTATGGAATGCAGGGGTGCACCTCCTTCCCCTCCTCCTCGTCCGGAACCGTAATATTTTTTATTCCTAGATCAAAACGCTAAAAACGTTTATTACCAGTCAATGTTTTTCTATACACACGAAATCGCTTTATTTTCTAATTTATTTTTATGCGAATAAATTGTATTAACCATCATCAAATTGTAATTTACTATATATGTAGTTTTATTCGTAATAACGAGAATTCTGTTTAAATTTCTATCGAAGGAACGAACCACATGAAAAGTATTATAACTCATTATTTTGGCGAGTTTCCTGATTTGATTATTTCACTGTTGGTTCTTCCATGTTGACATCAGATATTCTGACGCGTTCCTCGCTTGCGAAGGGGTAGCTGTTCAATTCCCAAGTAGATCGTTCTTGACTGCTGCATTATTACTGTATGATTTCAACATATTTATTTGGATCATGTTATCGAATACATCAAAGCTCTCGGTTGAAATAAAAAAATATGTTGATTCAGTAGTCTTCACCTTAGCGTGTTTCGTCGCATCAATATATTTGTTTCTAGAAAATCTCCTATGATTTGATTAGTTACTTGGCTTTATACTCTACACATCTGACGCCACTATGAACTATCATTTACTTAAATTCCTAAAACTCAATATCCAATACTGTTGCGCAATATAGCCGTCATAAGTGTTTGTACAGCAAGTGAAGTGAATCTGTCCTATAACCGTCTTAGTTTCATTCTCTTTTCGTGAGAGTATTGATGCGTGTCGTGTGTCGTACGTACATTGACAGATTCATAACGAGAATTATAAATTCTCCGCCGACTCGTAATAATCCTAATTTATTTCCTGAAGATCAATTTATCCACACTATCGACTGTAATCAGGATTTTTTTTTTAAATATAAACATATTGTGAAGGTAGAGCTAACTGAATGACTTTCGTCACCGCAACATGGTCGGTTGAGCCCTTTTATTGCGAACATTAAAAGACTGAAACCAAGTGATTAACTATGTTTATCACTTCACTCGCGTTGTAACCGGTTTCAATTTATTTTCTTATATTCCTCTAATAGATTAAATTTAAAATTAAAAAATTTTAACAAATCGGTCACGAAAATAAAACGACACGAATAAAATACTTTATATTTACTGCAACTCTCGATTCTTCCGAAATCGATTTGTTTATTTATTAAAGTTCGGTGAATTCTAAATCTCGGGAAAGACAGTCTCGTCAACTGGTTCCACTTCGCAATGTCGCTTTGGGAAAAAGGAGAATGTAAAATGTTTGGTTTTATAATAGAAAGGTTCTAAAGTAAAAATATGTTGCCTCGACCTGAACCTGAAGCCCTCTAAACAAAAGCCGTTGCAATGAGAGAGTTAGTTTCTGTATAGCCATCCAGCAAATTTTTGTGTTGCTTTACTGTGCAATCGCAAAAATAATTAAAAATTTTATTAAAAAAATAATTTCAGCTTTGCTAGCTGATCGAGCATCTGACTCAACCCTTGCTTCAATGCAACGACCACTTAAGAACAATTGGCAGATCTCCAACAAACACTGGCCAATATATCAACATTATAGTTTACGTGGAAGATCGCCAAACAACAAACCGACCTTTGTTTACCAAAGCAGATCAAGGTGAACTCTGATCACCGTAAATTGGATCACACGCACGTAACTGTAATAAGTCATGCAGTTTTCAAACGTTAACTCATGGAGAGGCTACATCCAAAAATTTCAAGTCTTCGGAAAACTAATTAATCCTGCTGTTTCTTCGGGAGACGATGAGATTGGTTTGTCTCGCTGTCTTTTCATACACGAACTTGAAAATCATTTGCAATTTCTAATCGATTCGCAAACGGCAGCAAACAGATCCCAAATTTCTAGTTACGGTACAAAGATTTTGAAGGCTAATCTCAGTCTCAGGCGTTCATTCATGCGTCCCTTCATCGCCTCAGCATAGTAGGCAGACCTCTTAGTGCTGGCTTCCTGCCCAAATATGGTCTTGCGAGCTGATGTCCAACTGTAAAAGCAACCATCGAGCAAGTTGATAAGCCATCTCGAGAATTTTTCAGCGTCAAAAACGAATGTGGCGCTCTCGGAGAAGTATAACGTAGTTTACTATGTCGTCCGTCACAAGGTGGGTTACCATGTCTTCAACCGTGACAATTTTACGCAACAAAACTAAGCAGTATCCATCAAGGCGGAAATTGACGGGACCGACTGTAAATTCCGGGTTCGAGGAGTGTTCCGGGTTAGGGGTTTTAAAAAAAAGTATTGTACATATATGGGTCCAGCCAGATTCAAGAAATTTTTTAGCTCGGGCTATCGCTAACCATTCCAAAACGAGCTCGTCTTTTCTGCGCATTTCCGTTTCTCTATGCCTTTTACACATAACCGTTCTCATTGCCGTTAACGTATCTGGCATTAATTTCACTAGCGTTTCTCAATATGTCATTGAATTGTGTTTTACCATACTTAAATTTAGCACAAATTTCTTTGACGGAAGCATTATTTTTGTGAAGAGTAATCACATCGTACTTTTCTTTTAAGGGTAGGTTGTGTATTGTAAGATTTTTTGTTTTTCCCATTTTTTAAAACATAAAAGGTGTGTACATAACAATTAAACTCGAATGTAATTGATTTATAATTGTGATTATGAACGTAAATAATGTATAATTAATAAATACATAAATGGCTAATATACATATGTACATATTTATGATTTTGACATTTTTTCAATTCGTTGAATGTGATAATCGTTGCATTTCGTGTTTTTCCCGCCTTTATGGGGTTTTTTTTACAATTTTTGTACTACATAGGATTCATTTCGGTCCGGGACTCAGGAGTTTCCGTAGGTGCAAAATTGTTCGAAATTTGCTTGACGGGGATTTTTGTTTGCTAGATTTTCCGTGTCTTGCGACCTTCCGCGATTAGTGATTTCCGGCTTTGGGGATTTTTACGTTAGCTGCAAAAGCTAAATTTCAGTTTATGACATTACAGACATCGGAATTTGCCGCCCTTAGTCATCACAAGTCTCAAAACCGTGACCGGCGCCCTTGTGGTGACTGTTGATAAACACTGTCACAGTCCCATATAGGTAGTTATCCTATTCTACACATACTCGAATTCGTTTCTCTTCTCGAAAATATATTTAGGTCGGGTCTATTATCAGCTCTCACAACAGCTATAGCATCAAAGTTAGAACGTAGTTCGCGGCAATTACGACATCTCTAGTATATTGCCCAATTCAAAACCCACTACATTAAACTGAGATTCTATCTGTCAACGTTTTTTACGTGTATTTTAAAGTGACGCTCATTGTGAACTATTAAAATACAGAATTTGAGTAAAAATATTTTAAAATGAAAATGGGTAAACTATTGAAACAAATTTTAGCATAGCTATCAACTTAATTCGTTTTCATGGAAACGGTAACAGTTAACACCAACAAATTTTAAACTGAACGCAACCTAAACCTATTTTAACTCGGTAATGGAGACGGATGAACATGGTAATGGAGACAGATATATCTTGTTTCCATGAAGAGTTGAAAGCGGCTTGAGTTGGAGTTAGCGATCATGGAAACAGAGTAGAGTTGAGTTTTCATTAAATTATTTTGAACTCGACGAAACTAATGGGATTGAGTAGAGTTGAAATCTAAAATGGCGGCAATGAAAAATTTTCATTTTTAATGTCAAGGGAATTTATATTAAAAATGTTGAGCCACAAATATTTATATAATTATGGTTATTAGGCTTTAAAATTTTATATTTTAATATTTTAGCTGAAACTAAAGCCTACAATAAAATACTATTCTGCTACGGAACCGACGTTTCTATCCTTTATTTACGATTATCTTCAGGGTTATAAACATTAAACAACTATGAATGTAATAAAAATTTACTAAAAAATCAATTCAAAGATTATTTACGAAAAATTTACAATAATTATAAAATCACAATATTTACAAAAAGTTAAAAAAATAAATATAAACTTAAAAAATTAATATAAATTAAAATATTTCGTATACGTTATTGTAAACAGGGAAACAATTGTAAATGAATTGAAGTATTGTTTTAAATTTAGAAAAGGCATGTTGATACACTAAGGCTAAAGTAAGTAGAAACATCTAAAAAAAATTAAAAACGCTAGATACAGGGTTATCCAATTCAAGCTTGATAAAGTAAACTTAAAAAAACACACAAAATATTCGGAATGTATTGTAATTTTTATTTCATTTTACAGATTGATCCTTGCCATTTTTAGTTAAACAAGATATCATTCAAATGTTCTCCACGGGACTTCTTACAGGCCTTGATTCTTTTGAGGTAATTTTCAATGACTTTTCGGCACATTTCGGGCGGTATCTCGGCCATTACCTTACGAATATTAGTTTTCAATTCGTCAAGAGTTTGAGGATTGTTTGCGTAAACACGATCTTTCGCGTAGCCCCACAAAAAGAAATCCAAAGGCGTTAAATCACAGGATCTTGGAGGCCAATTGACATCAGCCAATCGCGAAATCAAACGTCCAGGAAATTTCTCTTGCAAAAGATCTCGATTTGCTCGTGTTACGTGACTGGTTGCTTCATCCTGCTGGAACCACATATCGTCAAGATCATAATCTTCGATTTTCGTAAAAAAATAATCGGTTAACATGCGGCCATAGCGCTCAGAATTGACGGTAACGGTTCGTCCATGGTTGTTCTCAAAAAAATACGGCCCAATCACACCACCAGACCACAATGCGCACCAAACAGTGACTTTTTCCGGGTGTAATGGCTTCTCTACAATCAATTGTGGATTTTCTGAGCCCCAAATTCTACAGTTTTGCTTATTAACGTATCCACCAAGCGAAAAATGAGCTTCATCACTGAAGAAAATTTTGTTCGAAAAATCAGCATCGACGGCCTGTTTTTCCAACACCCAATTTGCGTATGTTCTTCGTTGTCCATGGTCAGCAGGCTTTAGCTCTTGTGTCAAATGGACTTTATACGGATGAAGATGCAAATCCAGATGCAAAATGCGCCATAATGAGCCATAAGATAGGCCTAAATGTTGAGCTCGACGAGGAATTGACAAATTTGGATCTTCTTCCACACTTTCAGCTACAGAAGCGATATTTTCAGCATTGCGAATGTTTCAATGATGCACAGACCTTACAATATCAGTAACAGATCCAGTTTGTTCAAATTTATTCACTGTATTCAATATGGTTTGCTTTGTAGGACGATTATGACGACCATAATGTGCTCGTAAAGCGCGAAATGTGGATACGACAGAATCACTATTTTTATAATAAGATTTAATAATTTTAACGCGTTGGTCGATTGTTAAATGCTCCATATTCTTAAATGGCAGAATGTCAACTAAATAAATGACAGCGTACTTGACGTTTATCTTTGACAGATGTCGGTATACAGATTTCTACTTTATCAACCTCGAATTGGATAAAGCTGTATTAAATGTAATAAAATGATAACAAAAATAATATTTAGATAAGGATTAAAAAAGACAATTTTAAATACAAAATGGAACCACTTCCAACTGTTTTATAAAATTAAAATATGAGTCCAAAATAAATCCGTTAAAAGCATAAATATTATTTATTTCTAATCAAATGATTGTACATATTTTGTAAATAAGCGCAATCAGCTTGTTTATTCATACTTTCTGGATTCATTTTAATGTGAATCATTTCTAACACACGTCTAATTGAAAGATTTTTTTCTTGCTCTAATATTTTAACATTATCTAAAAATACGCCATGCTTAGAATTATACAAATGTGTCGATAATGCACTTGCAACTTCAACATTAAGTTTACCTTAAGCTATGTTTTGAGCGTCTCTTTTATGTTGGCAAAATCTTGTAGATAACAATTGTTTTGTTTGTCCAATATATATTTTATTACAAGTACATTGAACTTGATATACAACATTAGGTTTTTACCTAGCACAGTATGATCTTTAAGATTCGAATAAAATGTTTTGCCAAAATTTATATGTTGTTTTCCAACTAATTTTAAATTAAATTTATTCATACAAAACTTAATTTCTCATGTAATGATTTAACATAAAGGACCGAAACATATATTTAATTTGATTATTGATTGATGAAACATGTGGAACAATTTCATCTACTAGTGATCCGATTGGGTTTTTATTTAAAAGAAATTTTAATATTTTGTTTACAAACGAATTTGGATAACCATTCCTAGAAAGTGTAAATTTAAGAAGTTTAAAATTTTCTTTATGAAAAATAGGATTCGATAAAAAAATTATTTTATTCGCTAACAATTTAACTGTATTCCGTTTATATGCCAAAGGTAGGTGAGATTACTATTACGAATTACAATTACATCCAAAAAGGCTAACCTTTGATTTCGTTCTAATTCTATAGTAAATTTAATGTTATTATTAAACGAAAAAATCGTTAACGTTATCGCGTGGGATGGCTGTAATTATATCATCACCATATCTGAAATAAAAAATTGGTTTAAAATCCAACGAATTTAATACCGTAGACTCAACATACTCCATAACAAGATCTGCAACTGCCAGGCTAATAGGCGAACCCATAGGTGATCCAAAAAGTTGTGCATAAATTTGGTTGTTAAAAGAGAACTCACAATTTTCAAAAAATTAACTTCATTGCAGTAATAAATTCTGATTTATTTTATTTAATTCCGGAATTTGTTTTAATTTCAATCCATTTATCACTTAAAAGTTTTAAAGCCAACTTACTATCTATATTAGTAAATAAGGATAAAACATCAAGTGACAAAATGACATGATCATTCGGCACTAAAATATTCTTAATTTTTTCTTTAAATTCAACAACATTTTTTATAGCACTGAAAGATTTACCAATAGTCTGATTCAAAATTTTAGCTAAAAACGAAGCCAAATTATATAAAGGGGTACCAATTGAGCTAACTATAGGGCGATACGGAACATTATCTTTATGAATAAGAAACCATAAAGTTTAGCCAAAACACCGTTATAACAACGCAAAAATTTTCCTTCATGATCAGTTATTTTATTATTTTTTTGCCATAAAGTTAACATTTTATTTAATTTTGTTTGAATTGATACTGTGTTGTCTTTATTAACTAATTTATAAGTACAAGTATCTGCCAACATATCGCTGATTTTATCTATATAATCTTTTTTATTAATTATAACCGTGGTATTACCTTTATCAGCTCGAGTAATCAAACTTTCAGGGTTGTCAACAATAAATTTTTTAGTTTTCTTTACATTTATTAAAAATATTTTCTCCTCCGATGTTAAAATACTAATATGACGGTTACGATTTTTAAAATTTGTTTAAATATTAATCACTTCACTTCTTAAAACGTGTTTATATAAATTTGCATCCATACTATCAATTAATGCGCCTTCAGTATTCGCAATTATATGATCATATGGAATCGATTTATCGGATATTGATGGGCAAAATTTCTCGCCTAATTTTAAAATATCGATTATTTCTAAGGGGATTTCAATATTAGATAAATTTACCAACCATTTGTCATCAATATTTACATTGGACGGAACTGTCTATTAACTATATTTAAATATTACTGACGAGTAAAGAATATGTCTCCATTGTAGTAGTAGGAGAGGCTTCTGAAGCAGTATTCCTGAATACGATACGAAAACGAAAGTACAAGATTCTTATTCAATTTTAAATAGGAATCGTTCGAATTTGATTCAATTCAAATATGAATCTTAAATATGAATCTTATTTTCGTTTTCGTATCGTATTCAGGAATAGGGCCCTTATTTTATTGCATAGAAATATTTAACGATTAGTTAAAAAGTTATTCAATCAAAATTGGTCATTTAAATAATTATACGCAAGCTAAATATTTCCACGCAATAAAATATATTTAATTAAGTTTGTTAATTTTGTGTTGATTTTTTTAGGAGGTAACCTAAAATTAAAAAATATTATAAACGTAACTTTAAAAAATTTTGTTTGCGATAAATGCCGTTTCTGTGCTTTCGCACATGGAAAAATTAATTGAAATTAGAAAATTTAACGAAGCTTCGTTAACTACGAATTGTCGCTTAATAAAAATTATTGGAGCGAAATTTTGCGTCCAAACTTATAAAAAATTAAAATATATATCGTGCTATCTAAAAAACCAACAAACAATAAACAGCTGTCATTGTATAACAAATAGCTGTCATTCAATATTTAACAATATTTACGGCATATTCGTTACGACTAGTATGGCTGGGATGTCATTAAAAATTAGTGTTTTTCTATGCAACCGGCCATAAGCGGGTTTCACAATTTCAACTCAACCTAATTCTGCTCCATGGAAACAAAAACGCCATTTTGGAAGTAACGAAAACGTAATTTCAACTCAATTTAACTCCAACCTGCTGGGGTGGCATGTCGTACCATCACTATTTTCGACTTTCGCCTTAAATTTTCTTTATGTAAGCATGCTTTCGACTGAAATTCGACTAAATTTCAAATGTTTACTATAAAAATGCATTCACATAAGCACAAGAACTGTTGTAGTAATAAATTAGAAGCAGAAAGTAGAAAAATTCTCCAGCCTTAGGGCTTAGAAGGTCCGCAAATTTGTTAATTTAGATAAGTTCTTGACTCCTATGTTTATACCGAGCGAATATGATGACCCACTGATCGATTTGGGAATTCCCGCTATTCGACTATACGTGACACGGGAAATGTATTGGTTCCGTTGAAAAGAAGAAAAATTCGTCGTTATGTTGCTTTTGTTTTCGTTTTGAAATGGTAGTCGTGTTGTTTCCGTCTTGCGTTTGTATGCACATCTGTTGATGCATTTACTCTGTTTGCGCGTACAGAGTGAGTTTGCGAGATGTTATATTTGCGATATGTACGATTAGAGTATTGGTTTGAAATATTGTAACCGTTATAAATCTCATCTTCGTTATGGATGTTGATGGAAAATCAAACAATAGTTGGCAACGACAGACTACAGGTTAGAACGTATATTTTACAGCAAATTGCGATAATATCTTTATCGTTGCAAAATTCAATGAAAGACTTCTATAGTTTCTGTTCTAAAATATTCGTTAAACTAAGAAATAACATATTCTCATCATTTTAGTGTTCGAAGACGAACAACGAGAATTTATATATTTCAGTGAATTTACAAACATTTAATCAACATCATGTATTACTTTCGATTGTCGTATATCAATTATCGACTACTGGTTTAAAAGTCTGGGATATATGACAGAAGATGGAATATTGGTGACAAATTCAGGAAAATCAGGTTTATCCGTCATCCCAACATTACTAAACTATTTGTGACCAAGTGCGATCCTAGGAGAATACGATATAATCCAGAAACTGAACACTGCCCAGCAACTATCGAATAATATACTCTAGACGTTATAAGTCACGTGTAATACTCGATTCATCGATCTAGTATTTTATGTTATTTTTAATATTTTAATCATATCCGTCTTTTCGTTTAAATTTCCTGCGATATCACATACATTGATAGATTTATTAATTACACAAATTAAATCCATGTGGTATATAGACTAATATAAATCTACGTATAGTTTTACCTCTGTCTTCTTTTTGTATTAAAAACAGGTAAGAACCGGATCGCAAATCCATTGTAGACATATAAGTTTATTGGCTTTATGCTTAGGTATATACAACAATAATTATATATTTTGTATATCATGCAATCGATTTTATCGTGTTGCTACTACAATATTACTGCCCCCTAGAATTTAGAACGTTCTGGCTATACTATTATCCTTATGTAGACTTCTCAGAAATTTTATTTTTACATGTGCAGTGGTAACTTTCACAACGGCCAAAAAATATTATATACCTCAGCAATATCTCAATGCCGAATTACCTGCACCGAAATATTATTACTTTTATTTTCAATCTTTTATTTTCAGCCATTTACGTACATAAAAGGTTTTTTGATTTTTTGCTATATTTAGGATTTTTGTCGCATGATAAAATTTTTAAGACTCAAGATAAATTAAAATGTATTACAAGAAAAAATTATATGATGACGGTGATGGTCAAAAGTACTTGGTTGTCGTCGCCATATAAGCTTATCGATCGACTTCAACATGAATTTCAATTGGACATCGTTTCCGTTGTATCGCGATAAAAATGTACTAGACCTACGTACACGATGTAAAAATGGAATTTCATTAATCTTATTGTTTTTGCGCAAAGACAGTAATTATCATATACGGTATATCTTCAATGACGATAGAATATTATCTATGTGTACGTCCTTACTCGATATAACGATTACGATATTATAAAGGCGATTGATATTGCGTCAAACAGAAGTCGGATACCTAACCTAAGTACATTTTGATAAAAGTGATTTGATTGATCACCATGTGCCATATGTTGGTATATATTACGACCGGAGACGTAAGCAACTTAGTAAAAATACAAAAATCCATTTAACTGATAGTGCAAATTAATTCTAATAATTAGTAGTTTTTTTTAAATTTTCCACTAAGTACTTGAAGACGTGTATACCTACGTTACGTCATATGATGCGGGTGGAAAATAAAAAATACAAATCAATTCCAATTTTCGATTTCTTTTCTAATCTTGTATTTAATTTAAATATTTGTGTTTTTTTAATGTATATAATTTAATTTACAATTATTCTACGAAATCTTTTAAAATATGTATTTAAATTAAATTTTTGTTTATTATTAAAATTAAATTAAATAATTAACAATTAATCGATATTATTTTTTAAAACAATTTATTGGCTTCTTTATTTCGCTTTCTATTTGCTTTTTAAGTAATTTGTTTTTTATTAAATTTATGCAAAACGATTTGTTTTTTAATTATGAATAATTTAAATTTTTATTTAACAAAAATAAATAAAAAATCTAAATTATTTTTGTATTTTTTTTTTGTTTTTATGTATATTTAATAATTATTAAAAAATTTATTACTGAACTAGGTAGTACTAGGTAGTAATTATAATAATAACAAGGGGAACATTAAAATAATATTAACAAAAAACATTTTTTTTAAATTTTTTTATATCAAACAGAAGGATGCGTGTTTATGGGAGGGACTGTATGATGATGGAAGGCTTATAGACGGAGGTAATAGATTTTATTTTTGTATTTTTTTTTATTTCTCGATTTGCATTTCAATGAGCACTGAACCTTGACGCTCTCGCATTGAACCGCTATATACGATATTCTTTGCCCATGTACGGCATTCAATCTGGACTAGTTCGTTTTCTTCAATGAAGTGCTCTATAAGTAAATAAATATAATATAGTTAGTGTAATTAAAAAATTATGTAATACAATTTTATATACTTACGTTCTAGACGAACTTGAATGGGAACTAATGGACTTTGGTAACCATCAAGATTCATGAACGGATAGAAATAACCGGGGAATCCACGAGGCCCCATAAATTTAATGTCACGCACAGTATCGTTCCTTCGACCAGCGCACGATACCCAAACTTGATTCAATTCCAATGTATTATTTATGCCTCTAATATATTCTTGTAAATCATCTGGCATATTAGACGGAAGGTCAGCTGGATTGCTGTAATAATCGGGAACCCAGCCATAAATCTTAAATTATACAAAATAGAATATATAATTAGTACTACTTTTGATATTTATTTAATAAAATTATACTTATTACCTTATTTAATTTAAGGTATAGACATGGTGCCGACGTATTAAAACCATAGGTTGTATTATCGGCACAATCACCAAACGCTGGATCGATTTCAAATTTACAAACTTCTCCCGCTTTAGGTAGTTTGTCAAAACTACAAGGAACACGTTTCGATTTAATTGGTATACTTGTATTTGTGTAAGCTGTATTTACAACATAAAATAAAATATTAGAATAAATCTATTGAACAAGTCGAATAATATATTAAAGATACATACGGTTCAAAAATTCATTCATGGATTTTACCCATTTTCGGACGTCTTTTACAGACGATGATCTATACGCGACTAGGGTACCACGATCTGCAACTTCGACTTGCGGACGAAAGTTCACACCAGGACTCGTTCCAATTAGTGATTCCTCCAATCTCCATTTTGGATATTCATCACTCAATGTGGCAAACAATCCTTGTAGGCAAATCGCAAACAGCGACGAAAGCACAATATAGAATATTATGTAAAATAATGTTAGTTGACCTGGAATTAGAGATAAGAATACATCGATTGATTAAAAAAAATGTTTGTATGTACATATAATTAGAAATTACGTGATAAGTAATTAGGGGATCATTATCTTAAGACGTGATCTAATTAAATTTCGAGATCGGCGTCACCTTGTGCGTAATAATAAAAGTTTTATAATTGAGTGATAACACCATATTGATGGAATGTAAACTAATTAACCTTATAAGTTTATTTAAGTTCTCAATTACATTTTCTGACGTCATAATTGAGTTTAAGGTATATAGATACACAAAAGTACACCTGCGATTAATATAAATACATATAAATTACATTATATACAGTTCACGTGTTCGTACCATGTACGATCATAAAATCTATATACATAATGTAATCGACATGACGAGAGTCACAGACTAAAATATGTAAAAGGAAAATCGGTCCCCCATTTATTTATATATTTCATATAAATTTAGCTTGCATATTTTCCGCCAACACAAAATTTTTATTATTATTTTGTCTGGTATACAACGCCACGCTACGATCAAGACTATAGGTAGTCGGCCAAATAAATATTCCCAGTCGCAAGAAAATATCCACACCGTGTATTAATATTTTAAATGTATTAGGAAAAGTTTTTCGTTGCTGGGCAAGATACGAATACACATACAATAATTATTTTAAAACACGATATAATTTTGGGTTAGAAAAAAAAATTCAAGGTGAATTTTTTAGTTACTTATTCATTTTCCAGCAAAAAAAAAGTATAAACGAAAATTTCAATTTTATACGCGCTTTACTTGTTATAACCGGAATTTGTCTCTAAAATTGCAAATAGAAAATGATTTATATAAAATTCAGGCGCGGACGAATAATTAATGAATTTGAAAATAGAAAATAAGACAGACGAGGGAAACGGGGTTGGAATGTCATGGGGTGAATGTCCGTGTGTTTTTCCAGTAAATGGAAATATATTAAAAAAATGTTACCATAGTACGGGTAGTAATCGCTAAAAATAATTATTTTTGTTTCATATACAGTCTATAATTGTGGCTTGCAAGATCATTTAGCGACCTCGAGCGCCAAAATATTTTATTTTGCCTTGAACCTCTCGGATAAGATTAATACGTATTTAAAACAAGAAAAAAAGCCGACAATGAACATGAATTCTCATAATACATTCATAATCATCCAAGTAAAGTACCAAAACCGGGCTATCTGCTTTTTATAATCGAGCGGTAGTATTTAGGAAGTAGATTTCAAGGTCCGAATATTTTAAAACTATCAGATAATTGAAACCCTTCAGATTTCCAGTCCAGTGTACGTTACGTACCGTGCAAAAATGTGTAAATTTCTTGGAATGGCGGATTTAAGTGCATCTTAATTTTAAACAGTCTTTCATTATCCGGTGAAACGCAAGTATCACGGTGTTCGTCAGGATGTTGTGCCAAAAAAGTTGCCGGCGTTATACGAATACTCAATACAGCGTATGTGCCATAAAAATTAAATACCGCACAGCTTGAGTTCTACGAGACAGTATTAAGTTGGATCTGACTGACTCAACACTTAGGTAGATGGAGCCTGAAACTATACAAGCCTTTAATTTTAATATAGAACATCGGGGCGTTAAATATTATCCAGAACACTTTGTCAAGTTCAAAATATTTCCAGTATTAGCAAAAATTATAAAAACTATTAATGATTAAACGTAAATTCATAATGCGAGTGGTAATGAAAATATCGATGGGGTATATTCATATTAAAAAGTCCATCTTAAGGAAGCCTTCGAACAAAACAAGACCGGCGGTGTTTGTAAGAAATTTGGTCCAAAATAGCTTTTAAATTTGGAGAAGCAAAAATCGAACTAGTTTAGGACGTGTTGCTTTCAACACAGCATGTAGGAATTTCCATTTGTCATGTAGGGTCTCTGAAAATTGTTACTTAGCTCCCGTTCTAAACCAATTTTTCTGTTTTTGTGCGTCTGCTTATTAATTCTTATTTTTTGTCTAGTCCATACACTTCTGAAAATGATTTCATAAGAATAATACTAGGAAAAATATCCTTAAAACTTTTCAATAAAGGTAGGCGACAACTAGCGAACATTTCTACGATGATGATTAACATTTTGTTTAAGCTACACTAAAATATACTCAAGAACTTGTGAACCTTTCTAGGATCGACAATTTAAAGGCAGTTTAAAATTAGAATTAGAAAAAAAATGTTAATAATTGAATGCCACTTATAGTATTATGACACTGGCTTGAAAAAATGCAATAAAAAAAGTAAATGGTAACTAGGGCGGAAATAATAAAATTACAAAATGGTGCATGCGAAATCCGTGCCATCTGTAAGCTATTAGCCGGAACTAAACCGTTTATTTTGATCAGTGATCAGTCAACTAAACTGAAATAAATCGGGCTGCTAGACCATAAAACAGTAAATACTACCTGTAGTATGTGTGCTAATAATAAATGTTTTAATTTTCGATTTTAGAAATGTCAAACAATGATCTTTCGTGAAATATCAAATCTGTTGAAGCTGTGATGAAATTATTCAGTATTAAAGCAAACGAATCGTTGGTTTCCGTAAATTTAGAAATATTTCGCGAAATTTTGTGTTTTGATAATAAAGAGATAATTTTAGTTCTTTGGGGATGTACTTAGTGGTGGTTTATTTGGGTTGCTGGACTGGAATTGTCCACATTTAAAAAACTTGAAATCTATGCTTAGTTTGTGTGATCCCATTGTTGCCTTAATATGGAAGAGAATATCAGAAGGCTTCGATGGAATGCCAAAGTTGGAAGCAAATATATTCTTAAATATGAGAATTGGAGAAATAGTATTCGGTAAAATAACAGGAACTTAAGATGCAGGGATATTGGTTGTATGGCGTTGTACGTTATCGCTAAAAATAATATCAAATTTCGGGAATTCTCCAGAAGATATCTACAGAATTTAATAAAAGATGGCGTGACACATTATAAGAACAAATCTCAATGAAATTTCACTACTTGCACATTCCAAAAGGTCGAATGATAAATTAAAATTTCTAAACTACTTAAATTTTTTTCATTCTTTTTTAAATCTCATCAATTTAAATCCAGTTTCTTATTTATCAACTAAAATGCAAATTCAATAATTCCAACAAAAACGGGGCAAATCCAAATTCCAATTAAACGCGTCTGTTTTGATTCAAAATATACGTTCTAAAGGTCAAGGTTAAATATGCAATAACATCTAACTAAGACTCTGCAATCGCCTTCTATTTTTTATAATATACATACATAATTTGAATTATTGGGAATCACCGCTTAATCAGAGAGATTCTAGTGTAGTAACATAACAGACACACTCCAATTAACGTAGACTACTAAATTCGTAAATATATTTTATGCACCCCACTGCGATTTCTTAATTTTTTATAACTATAAAATATATTCCAATTATTCAAAATAAATAAATGAGAAAATTTATTCGGAAACAGTATTTCCGAAACCAAATATTTACATTTCGAGATGACGAATTTATTTAATTACAATCAATCTAATTTTTTACTTTGTCTGTTTTGCTAATTGGAAGAATTGGATAAAAGCCGCAATCATGGTAAAAAACGTATCACTGCTTATGTAGACATTTTTTTAAAGCGTTTGCAATCAACATTTTCAGGAAATTTATTTCTAGTGCGGTTAGTAATATATACAGCAAAATATCTCTATATAAATACATATAATATATACAAACTTTTAATGCAGAGATTGTATTTCCAAGTAAATATTTATAGAAGCTCTAATAAAGATATTGTCATAAGGGCAAGCAAAAAATATAAAATGGCATTGAAAGATTTATCGTTTAAAATATTAATTCGTTTAAAACCAACAACCAAAAATAAAACCAGATACCAGATACATTCGGTTATTTTTCATGACCTACGATACAGAATTGCAAAAATTTCGTGACGCCCACGCTGCTGTCACCGAAACTCAGATAAGCTTGTGCTTATTATGCACCGCAAGTTCAGGTTTACACTAGATTTTTAAAAGTGTGTTATACCTCGTCCCCCTCATCATTACATAATATACAACAAAATTTAATTCATTAAGCTACGAGTCCTAAGCCAAAACAAATGTTGCAGCCAGCAGATAACGCAACTAAATTATAAATATAAATAAATAGATAACGTTGCGCGAAATCCATTTTCATTTCGGGAACACGTGTTACGCGCACAGTTTTACTACACAATGACAGTTAACGTATGGATATAATATAATACATACAATGAATTCGGCTTCAAATACACCGAAATTATATATGAATATCACATGTTTTTATTTATATATGGAAACCGTGAAACGAGTAAGCTTTTCCATTTTAATCATCGATTTCCAAAATGGGAACTTGTTATCAACACAATTTGTGTGAGATAATGACAAACGATGAAATGGAATAGTACTGAGCGCTATAAATTACATGGCTGCAATAATTCGTGTGATTTATTAAGCGGAACTTTATGCGTCATTTGCGTGCTTGGAGTGGAGCAAAAATGTGGTGTATCATCGCCATATGATCTAGCTAGAGAAGTAATGCGGCTGTAAAAATTAAATTTTACTTTCAACGTGACCGGCGACCTTGAGACTTGTATACACGCATATTTATTTCTTTTACATTTTATGTATTGGTTGTAAATAAATCGTCGATTTGCGATATAAACTCGGGGCAATGTACGTTTAATTTAAAAAAAAAAATGTTACATCATTTATATAGGTAAGAAATTAGAGGCCATAAACGTCTTATACGATTGCATTATGTTGCAGAATAATCAAATCCAAATGTCAAAAATGTCAAACGTAGATGGAACCAGTTTTGATTGCTTTTATCGTTATCCATCAAAAAAAAAACCAATGTATATTTGTACCTCTTGGTATATCGACGTATAATAATTCCAAGAAAATTTTCACCGCAAACACCACGTAACCTCCAGTATACCTATATTAACAATATATATTATGGTTAATATACAACAACATTTAATATTAAAAAGTATTTTTTACGTAAAACGAATTGAACCAGGTTGGTGATGCATATATAAAGTATACGCGCATACGCCTAGTCTAATGAGGAAAAATTTGGTTTTGTCTGGATTTGACTGGCTTTTATCGAAAACATATATACCCCCATACAGAAATTTCATTTCATTTCATTTCAAAAAGACATTTTTTTTTCTCTTGTGAGAAATTATCTTATCTTCATTTCAAAACTGATGAAGACAGTGTTGTTATTTTAAATACCGGTACCACAAGAACCTAATGGAAAAATACAAAAAATCTGTAATTTCTGATATTGTGTTTTAGTCTTATTTATATTTACCTTTAAAAAACCTTCAAAATCGCCGAAGGTTTATAAAGAAAATCATAATTAATAAAATAAGTGAAACTTAATTATGTAATCAGGTTTAAATAAAAGTAAATTTTTTTTTTTAATCAATTCTTGTTATTACCGGCTACTGTACATTAGGCCATTGACCTAAATTCAAAATATTGTACGGTATAATAACCTTGTCATTGATCTAATAATAATAATATTAATTTTGTACAGTCAACAGCTAACATTTTTTTAATTTTCTAATTCAATAAGTCAAATTGGATTTTCACAATAAAATTAATTGTTACGAGTTCGCTCCATAAACAGAAATTTGAATAAATTTCACGTTTATCGGCATTCACATTTTTTTTTCTTTGGAAATGGGAATAATCTGGTTTCTGTAAATTATTTTTAGTTTTTGAAATCTGTTTGGCTGCTCTATAAGAGTTCGTGCATCATCAGCGAATGATATAAATGGAAATTGAGTTACACAATGATTATTTTGTATTTAGGTTTTCACGCGAGTCGAGTTACCCATAATAAAATAGCTGTAAACAGGAACACGTGAGTCGTCTGTACAATTACATCATAAAATATACTTTTATAATATATATTACCGATTTCCGAGTATGCGTGATAACAATTTTATATAGGATTTCAAAATCCATAATGGAAATTTTTTTATTTCTAATTTTACTTTATACAAAATAAAAAGCCTTTCCTCCGTCTAATTTTATCTCGCGGAGACAATTAATTACGTCAAGGTAATGTTGCTATTATCTCAATTTTATTCAACTACTATAGCAACTGGTTTTTGATATACATATACACAGATGATCATATACAAACCAATTCAGTGACCTACACTTATATATGAAATACGTTCACATTGTTGGTTTTCCGCCAAAGCGCTAAAAGCGATTTTTTCTGCTGTTCCATAATTTGCGTACGGAACTTGTAAAGTGATATCATTTCCTCCAAAATGTGTGTGTATGCATAGTAATATTAAAATATTTTTGCACGTAACATAATCATTGCAATGTGCATTAAATTGAAAATAATTAATTTTAATTTAAATGAAGAGCAAACAAAGTATTTATAATAATTCATTTCAATGATTAATTTACATATTTGTATAAAAGTGAAGGCGTTAGATTTATTTTTTTATAACGAATTTATTTAAAAATTCTGCATTCCAAACAAAAACTGTTCTAATATTTATGTGTCCGAGATCTACTGTTATAATTTATTGGTAAATTACTATAATCCATCTACGAAATATATAATTTTTTTTATTTTAAACGTCACTTGGCCTTCGCCGGTGAAGTTGCTTTTGTTTTCATCGCAAATCGTTTTTGATGTTAAATTGCGTGCTTTTGTTTTAGTTTTATAAAAACACGTTTATCAAAATTATATACATATTACAATGTAAGCGTGCTTCAATTACCTGACTAACGTAATATAATGGAATATATTAGGAATTGGCCGTTAAAAGTAAAATTATAATCTCAATGTGGGAATGGACGTATTCGAGTACAGTTTTTGTCATGAGTAAGTAAGCTCAGTTTCTTAATCCCGTCTTTTAGTTGTTTATAAGAAATGTAATTTTAATTTGAATAATTCGTAATAACTCAGTTACGTCAGACTGTTTTAAGATAGGTTAATGTGGTTTATTTACGCAAAAGTAGATACAATCTTATTGAACACTTTGATCATGTAGTTATGGCCAGGCTAAATGTTGCATTACCAGTCTGGCTTAAATTAGGATTATATTCAAAGCATTTCGGTGCAATAATTTGCAATGGAAGTTTTTTGTGCATTGTTATGTTTCTATTGAAATTAAGAGCCATATCCAAATATTTTTGAAGATAAGCTTGACTAAGATGTTGCATAAATTGTCTGTCTTTCTTTCTACTAAAGATTATCTCAAATTACCCATAATTGGCATTAATTAGAGCATCATCGTTTTGTAATTATTGAAATGAAACTATTTGAGCTGAGTTTTTCATTGCCGGTAGAGTAAGTTCAAGCTTTGCAAAAAAATCTAACCTTAGAAATTAAATAATTAATTTATATTTCCCGTTTCCATCTCTCTTATACATCCATTCCCGTTCGTAACTCTATAGTTCTTCATCCTATATACATGGTATTTGACCATTTTATGGTCAAACTGTTGGTAAATGGACAACATTTTAATAAATATTTTGTTTTCTAAAAATATTTACTTTGAATTACATATATGTATCGCAAACTCCAATATTGTAAGGTATCCTAGATAGAATGCATTTCGTGTACTTGTACAATTAAAAGTTTTCAATGGTTGTAGAGAGCAACACCAACAACTATAATTCATCACTATATTGCTGTTACTTATGGCCGATTGCACAGGAAAATCACTAACGGCCGGTTAGTTGTGCGCCAGTTAAATGTTTTATATGAAATTTGTTTCCGCAATCAGAAAAAAGTCAAGGCAAACTTGATTAAATATATTTTATTCCATGTAAATATTTAGCTTGCGTAAAAATATTTAAATGACCAATTTTGATTAAATAACTTTTAACTAATCGTTAAATATTTCCATGGAATAAAATATATTTGATCAAGTGTGCATTGATTTTTTTTCTGGGGTGACATGTTATAACATCACATTTTCGATATTTTATCGAAGTTTATGTCTCATTTTAAAAAACCGAAATGAATGATTGTTTCATTTATGAATTATTTATATTGTTATATTTATATCACAACCATAGTAGGTTGTATATATAGTAATACATATATATATAGTAATACAACACGATATAGTAATACAACAAGATATAGTAATACAACAAGTGGCCTTTCTCTAATTTCGTTTAAGTATCGAAAATAAATTTTTTGGTGATGAAATGGAGTAGAAGTATCACAATTTTTCAATCTAGCAGTCTGGTAAATGATATAAAATGTGAAAGAGTGTCAAATTTTATTCTAAAGAAGCGGGGCATAAACTTCGATAAAGTATCGAAAATGTCAACCCTGATTGCGAGAACAGCTTTCATATAAAACATTTAACTGGCACACAACTAACCGACCGTTAGTCATTTTCTGTGCAACCGAGCATTAAACTAATTTAAATTATTTGAAATGCTTGTCTCTGGTTAGATCTTAATATTTGAGACCAAGACGTTGGACGTTGGAAGAATAAACCAACATTTTAAATTAAAGTTTATTTATGAGGAGGGTACGACCACTAAGCACTTCAGTGTTTCTGCCTAAATGTTTTCTTGTGAGCTCCTAAAGGTTTCAAAGGTGATATTTGGAATTGAAGATACATTGTCGTTTATGTGATTTTTTCATACGTCACATCTTCAACACAATTTTTCTAGTTAGCGGTAAAATAAACTTTGATGCGGTCGCCACACGTTACGAGGGGTCCACATAAGTTGTCAAGCTATATAATTTTCAATGATATAATTTTGTGAAGACTTCTTTTTAAGACTAGTTTCTTAATTAGTATTCTAACACACAATCTTAAAATTGTTTTGTGGGAACTCTCCAAAGACTACTAAAGACCAAGCAGTAAATGGTATTTCTGTCATAGTAATGTTAAACACAGGATGCAATTTAATGTTTATAATTTAGTTACTATTATCCATTGGGAAAGACGAAATTGGAACCTCTATTAGGCAACCAAGTTTCTATGTCTTACGTAAAGTACTTTTCAAAGACATGCCAAATAAAACTACGAGCAGAATACAAAAAGAGTCATAATTTAAACTATACTCATAACGAAGACAGATTTATCTAAGATCATTTTTAGTCAGTGTATGTATGCAAGAATCGGCGTGTAAAACTATTGTGGTGATAAATTTTGACACTTATTTAATTGGTTTCATAAAACAAAAAGTTCGTGAGTGTTTAAAAAGTTTTTTTTCCAAAAGACACACAGTTTATGTCAAAATTTATGTTCATTTTATCGGCCTAAGCAGATAATTTGCTGGGAAAACTTGTGTAGACTGTACGGAAGTGTAACCTTCATTTAAGTGAAACAATTACAGTTTTCACATCGAGCTGCCTAACACCGGTTCAATGAAACCGAGGTGTAAATATTTTTTTTTTTCCGCTAGCATAATTTTACATTAATCTTGAAAAACGTGTCTTAGCACAAATGGCATACTGAGTTAAAGGTGGATTTACATATCCGACGATTTTTTTGAGCCGAACATCATGTGATACATTCAACCAATCAGGAACGATTTCTTCGCCGAATTTTTGGCCTGGCGAAGACATGAATAAATTTTATTTAATATCAGCTGTTTTTTTTTAAATTATCAGTCAACATATTGTTTATGTATGCGTGTGTGAAAAAACTACGCCGAAAAATCGTCGAATATGTAAATCGATAATACCAGCGTTCGCCGAATCTCCTGCGGCAAGCAGCATCGTCGAAAAATTGTCGGATATGTAAATCCTCCTCGAGGATGCAGCTCGTGCCAAGCTAAGTTTTCCATACAAATTTGAAGTAAAATGTACCAGCCTAAAGATATTTAGCTCACGATTTCACTGGTTGGTATGCAGCTCCACTACACAAAATCAAGTTTACGGTTTCTAGTTTTGGTATATGTAATTTCAAAATGTTGGTAATTGTGACAAAATCAAATAAATATAAAAGAAACACAAATTTTAAAATATGCCTCACATTATTTATTTGTACACTATTTTAACTATGCAATTTTACAGTTGTCAGATCGAAGAGATAGGTAAGCAAGAGGACCACAACATGAGAGTTGAGAGTGAGATAACATAAGGCTATACAGAGCCCACAAAGAAGTAGGAGTTTTTTGTATGGTCTCTGCAACCGTATTGCTTGGCTCGACACTAAGAAATATTGAGTTCAGTATATAGGAATTTACAATTAAATCTGAGCAGTCACTTAATTATAAATGAGTGTCAATATATAACATCGGCATCGGTACCACTTTTAACTTATCCTTTACTTTATTTTAAGCTCGATAAAACTTTATTGCGAGTTAGGTAGGTATTAGCTTAACTGCAGGCCTGATTGTATAGATCAAAAATTATCGAGCTTTCGATTTTGTACCCAAACGGCGTATTTTCCATAAAAAGGGCCTTTTGGATCTAATTCAAATTATTACATAAAACAAAATTAATTTTACGAATAAATACAGCAGATTTTTGTCATGACTTTAACGTGATTTTTTGTCATTTTTTGTTTCTCAGGAGCATTGCAATTCGTGTTTACTCAATTATAGTGTGTAAACTAAAACTGAAATAAAAAAGGATCATAACATTTCTGAGAAGGTATATGTACCCCAAAATTCTAATAAGGGCTTAACAATTATCACAAAAAATCGCATTTTGATAATTTTAACATTTTTAGGCAACGAAATGTGGATGGATACCAAACATTGTTGGTTTTGGTTAGAGTTAAGTTTTATGCAATTCACCGCTTCTGTTTGTTCCTAACTTTGATGCATTTTGGCAAAGTTTATTATGACGATTAATTCTAGTATAAAATTGTCAATTTATTGAAATGGGGGATGACCTGCATGAGTATAAGCAGCGTATTTGCCTTGGAGTTTTGCTCACCTGGAACGTGAGTATCACTACGGCCATTAACTTTACCAACAGAAACGAGGTGAAATTGGAGGAATAATTGTCCAAAGCAATGCATCATATATTATATATAACAAAACATTGTGATTACCATTTAATTTCGAACTGTCACAATATTTTTCAATAATATATTTCGCACAATGGAAGTTCAAAAATGTCATAAAATTGATGATAAAGCTAGGACAAAGTACTAAATTTTGCGGTTTGAAATTAAAATCAGAATCGAATGTACTCTCTCTCTTTCTGGCTTTCACATCTATTGAAGGGATTTTGCCACCGATCCATCGCTCTTATCCTTCAGTTTCGGCATCAGAATGAGTTGAAAAAAATCCATTATTTGTTTGTCAGTTGTGAGTTATGAGTTATGACGCATCAGAGATGGGGTAAACAAAGAGAAAACTCGCTTATTTTACAATTTTGCTTCGATAAAGGCGAAAACACAAGTCAGGCGGCTGAAATTGTGAATGGTGTCTATGGCCCCAATACGAATACGACCCAATTTTGGTTTCGTAAATTCCGTTCCGATAATTTTGATATCAAAGACGCACCACGCACTGGAAGGGTTATCGTCGAAAATGTCGATAAAAGCCGAAACTTATTGAAGTTCTGAAGTGAACTATCGTAGTATCGATCAGGAGCTATAAATCTGCCACAAAACAGTTTTAAACCATTTGCATAAGAATGGCTTCAAAAAGAACCTCGATGTTTGGGTGCCGCACGAGCTGACGCAAAAACCGTGTTTATCTGCGAATCCTGGCCCAAACGGAAAGAAATCGAGCCATTTCTGATGAGGATGCAGGGACTGGTGACGAGAAATGGGTCACAATGTCAAACGATCATGGTCGAAGGCCGGCGAAGCAGCCCAAACGGTGACAAAACCAGGATTGATGGCCAAATCTATAAGTTACTTGTAGGACCAAAAATTTAATACAATTTGAAAGCTTTTCCAGACTACAAAAAATAGTTAGTGTATTGAGCAGTCTTAACAAGAACCAATGATGCTTGATTACATTAAAGAGTGGGAAAACGAGTCAAAAAACTCTAAAGTGTTAATCTGTTAAACCTCAACTTTAGTTTCCGCCCGAGCTATTTAAAAATCAAAAGTTGGCACTTTTGAAGGGATCCAAAACAAATAAGCAGACTTCTGTCCATGCTCATGAGAGGCGTTTGAAATAAAACGTTGATCTGATCTGTCATTTGGTTATTTCTCTATTGTCCATTTTGGCTTATGAAATGACCTTTAAACTGAAGATTATTGGCGGTTAAGGAAATATTATTGAAATCAAACAAGAAGAAATTACAACCACAAGAGGCAGTAAACAACAATTTCAATGATATAGGGAATACTATCTTCTAATATTAAACAAATTGTCACCACACTATCACCACAAATATCATAAAATGAAAGATTAAAATCAATGAAAATAGTCGGACCGACATCGTTAACTTGCCATATATATATATATGTGTATTTTTTAGACGATACAAGGCAATAAAGAAATTAATCCATATCAGTGACCTTCAATAGTGTGTCGCCCGAAATCTATATAAACATACCCATGAAACAGCCAATCCATTCATTAGTATCACTATTCCAACTACAACACATTTTATGTTCATTGCTTCATAAAACAAAGAGAAAAATAATTGACACATTTTATGAAAATGGTATTTACTTGAACTTGATAGTAGGAGTAGTACTATTTGATACGAGTAGTAGAAATAAAATAATTCAATTAGAATTAAAAGTAAATTGATCAGTTTTGAGTAATATAATTATAACCGTGTAGCATATAGATGTGTATATAAGATTACAATATGTACTTGTTATAAAATATTTTGATATGAAATTCGCTGACTAGCTGAGATTATATGAAAACGATAAATTATACATTCTAGAGTAGAAGTGTAGACCTAGTAGACACTTAAAATACAATTTTAATCTAAACTTACACATTTTAGGTGATTTAAGGTGATTTTTATGAAATATTTGGCGCGTGTAAATGATATATGCTTACTAGAGACTTGAATGTGTACTAGATAAGACGGGTTAGTATGCCGAAGAAAGTGTTTTAAATACTCTTTGCTCTGCAATATCTTATATGTCTTATATTGTTGGTAATAAGTCTCGATCTTTGTACAATATAAATAAGCGATAAGATAATACATATATACTTCAAACACACAGTATACTTCAAACACAGTAAAATATAAAAACACAAAAAATATTTCACTGTCGATCAGAATATTTAATATAAAATTGACAGAATTTTGCCATACCAAATGATTTAAATTAACCAAAATCGTTTTAAAATACAACTCTTTACTATAGACTTAGTATAGGTTTATACAAATTTCTTGATCTTTTTACAGTAATCACTATTAATGTAGCACCTTGGCCTATTTTTTTATATACACAGAAATTTGATAATAAGGATTTGTGCTCTATACTTGGTCAAGGTCAATGCACTTTTGTATGGTTTTTGCACACTTAAACTATTTATAAAATTTCAAAATAAACTCACCCCAATTTTTCGCAGTTCGTCCAAAAACTGCTCCAGATTTGCTATCATAGATAAATTGGGAAAAAGAACGAGGTTCTGGTTTCTGGGGAAAATCGTATGTGACGACCTCTACTTTCTTGTGTCCATTATTAACATTATATTTTTGTCGCTTATTTGACATTCTCTAGTTCGATTTATTTGTATTTTGATTTTGTTAACTGACTATTTAAATATCACTTTTAATTTATATTTAATAAATTAAATATTATAAATTAAAATTATAAATCACTTATATAAAAAATGAACAAATACAAATTTTTATACGTTCAAATCACACACAATATTTTTTTTTATTTTTGCAAATTTTTTTTTTTTATGAATTAAAAAAATTATTAACTATAAATTCATCTTGGTAGTAATAAAAATAATGTTAAAAATTAAATTTATTTAATTTCTTTTATATTTTTATTTGAACCGATACGGTTGTTGTCTCGAAGTTAACTAAAAAATAAAGTAAGAATAAAAAAATATTTTTACTTTTTCAAAAAAAAAAAAAAAAATAAAATAAAATAAATAAACAACAACAAATAAATGTAAACCGTCAATAACAACACTCACAGCCGTGAATCAGTCTTATATACAATCACTAGTTCGTAACTGAAATTATTTAGTTTAAAACACTTTATTATTGTTGCTTTTAAATATTAAATTAACAAATACACGAAGAATAATTAATAAGAGATTAAATAAAATAAAAAAAAAAAAATGTTATCACGGTTTATTTTTTAATTTTTCTGAAAATTGATAATAAAATTTTTATATATGTGCTAGTGATAAAAAAAAACGCGAGATACTAGAAAATTAGTAAAAAAACGCGAGCGAATTACTAAATTTTTCTCTCACATTAAATATATTTTTATTTACATATTTATTACACGAGTACCTTTACTAACTGCTGATAAGTAACACAACAAAAAAATGTACATTAAATGTCAACTATACATGAAGATGATTGCAATAGTAATTTCGAAACGAAACTAAAAACGTTTTCTTTTTGTATTTAGTACTTAACTGTATACGCGCGGATTAGTAGTATCTAAGGAGAATTTTTTTTTTTAAATCAACAAGACACGAATAATAAACACACTTTCTGTTGAATGAACAAAATAAAGAAAGCTGATAGCCTGATAGTGTGTAAAGCTAAAGAGTAATGTTAGGTTGGGTTTTATGTATATATTTTCGAAAAATATATAAAATTGCTTTTTCGATTTTCTCACAATACTTTTTTTTGTTGAACTGGATCATAGTAGTATTTGAATATTATACAGTAGTGTAGAAAACTGTTTTTGTGCGGACGAAGCTTCAACAGGCGGCGCCTGATAATTAGTGTTTTTTTAATTATTGCTTACTCGTCTCCGGTTTAGATCGTATAAGATAAATACGAGGGTTGCCTTTTATATTTCGGGATTGGACAACCCTAGTGTTGCAATCTGGCAACTGACAGCTCTATCGTAAAGTTTGACATTTTTGAGATTATACGTACTCAGAACGTTTTGACATTCGAGCGCTATTTGTGTTGTTTACAGTACTCATTAACTCAACATCTCGACGAAAAAATGGAATTAAATCGTGAACATTTTCGTGCGATTATTTTTTACAACTTTCGACATGGATTAAGGAAGCAAGAGTGCATGGATGAACTTAATTCAATTTTTGGCGATGAAGCTCCATCAAGGACCAATTTTATCGATGGTATGGTGAATTCAATCGAGGTCGTAGTTCACTCCAAGACGAATTTCGTGAAGGTCGTCCAGAATCAGTTGTTGTTCCGGAAACCATTGATGCTGTGCGCGAACTGATATTGCAAGATCGTCATATGACCTATCGTGAGATTGAGACAACCTTAGGCATTAGTGGGACCAGCATACATTCAATATCGCATAAACATTTGAACGTCAAAAAAATTTGTTCGCGTTGGATCCCACACAATTTGTCAATCGCTCAAAAAAAGGCTCGTGTCGATTGGTCGAAAGAAAAGCTCAAAAATACGACCGCGATGCTTCAAAACTCGTCTATGACATAGTGACAGGTGATGAATCGTGGATTTACGCGTATGAGCCCGAAAGTAAATAGCAGTCGACTGTATGGATGTTTCAATATGAGCCGAATCCAGCAAAAGTTGTTCGCGCACGAAGCACTTGCAAGCAAATGATCGCCTGTTTTTTCGGAAAAAATGGACATGTCGCAACCGTACCACTAGAACAACGCAGAACAGTCAATTCTGAGTGGTACACAACCATTTGTTTGCCAGTTGTCTTCCAAGAAATCAGGAAAATCAACTGCCAAAGACGGATCACTCTTCACCACGACAATGCGAGCTCTCACACATCGGCTCAAACAACTGCATTTTTGAGCACTCAAAACCGATTTGATGAGTCATCTGCCGTATAGTCCTGACTTGTCACCAAATGACTTCTTTTTATCCCCGTACGTAAAAAACAAACTGAGAGGTCAACGTTTTTCGACACCTGAAGAAACGGTTGCTGCGTTCAGAATGCATGTTTTGGAGATACCTCAATCAGAGTGGAAAAACTGCTTCGACAATTGGTTCAAACGCATGCAAAAGTGTATAGATCTTCATGGGGAATATTTTGAAAAACAATAAAGCGATTTTCGATGATTAATATTTGTTTTTGTTCTCTAATCCCGAAATATAAAAGGCAGCCATCGTATTGCCTGCTGAATTAGAGATATTGTATTGGACGCATGTAGCTATTTGGATATTAGATATTGTGATTAATGTGAAGAATGAAATTGGTGTTTCAGTTGTGAGTTTAAATTTTATACTTTATAAAGCGAAGAAAAACCTTTTTTTAACTTCCTAACAAATGCGTTAAGTATTAAATTTATTAGTATTGTATTATTGCAATAAAGATACCAAATCACAACTCTCTTAAACATAGAAGTTGGTTTAAAACAACTTAAAGTGAAAGGCACCAATAAGTTTTAAGAAATTAAAACTCTGTAAAACGGGTATCAAGGTTTTACCCATATAAAATTTGCTATTTCATCTCTCACAAGCCAGAGCAGGATGATTATATAATAAATGCATATGGCTTACTCAAATCTCAAAATAAGAACCCGCCAAACCAGTTGTTGTTTTTGTAGGATGTGACGTTCTAATTTTGCGCAGTAAAATTATAAATTTTTAAAATTATTAATTAAAATACATTAAAATAATCAAAACATTATCAAATAATTAGTGGTTTATGTAGTGGTGCATTATTTTTTTTCATAATAAAAATTACAGACTTTTATGTAAAATGAAGTGTATTGTGAAAAAATGCCAAAATACGCCTAAGAATATACAGAAAGGAATATCTTACCATCAGTAAGTTTACCAAATTAAAAAAGTTTACAGCTACAAATACTTAGGCTGCGTACCAATCCAAGGGTAAAAGTCAATTTTAAGTAAATTTTTCGGTAAATTCAATTATTTTTGAAAAACCCTATGGTAAACTAATCGAAAAATCTGTACTAAAATCGATTTTTACCGTAGTAAACGATTTACCCTTGGATTGGTACGCAGCCTTAAAACCAAATTTTGCAGAGCTAAAAACATAACTTTGAATGCTGTACTAAAAGTTTACACAATCAGAAGTGGTTTGAGTATTAGATAGTTAGCATCAAATTTTAAACATACACTCCCCTTCACCAGCTTAAAGCCAAGTGTTTTTTTTAGATAGGTCCCCCTCAACAAAAAATCTATACGCTAAATTCTTTACAAAAACGTGAACAATGGAATACCAATACACGTTCGTATGTTTTTAGATAAATTTCTATTTCGGGATCCGTTCAGAATGGCATAATTTAAAATTGCATTTCTCAAAATTGCATATTTAAAAACTGCATAAGATACAAAACGGGAGCGTCTCAAAATCTTGGTGTTGCCAAAATCTTGTTTTCTTTTAAATCTTGGTTTAGTAAAATCTTGGTTTACAAAATGTTGCTTTTCTACAAAAAATAGATCTTGGTTTTCAAACAAAGCTTGGTTTTTTGAAATTATGCAAAACTGGTATAAAATCGTTTTTTAAGTGAAAATTTGAAAAAATACGTAAAGAAGAAGAATTTATAACACATTATATCTCTCAGGCGATTAATTTATAAAATATTCTTATTTTAAAAATAATTGATTAATAATGATTAATTTTGCAAAATTAATTGAATCACTTTCTCCCTAATTAAGGAAAATATTTATAACTGGGTTTCACCAAAATTACAAAAAGCCCGGTGAATCCCCAATTTTTTTATATTAAATGAATAAAAATCGTGGTTTCAATTTAATTTTTACGATCGCGGTCTGCAAAAATTAGTGACACACCGCAAACGCGTTTTATAAATTTCACCAAACTTCATTCGACTTACTCGTAACCTTGGCTTCATTTGTTTGAAATCTGGCACAGTTATTAATTAAGAAGGGGCAACAGCAAAAGTTTACTAGAAATTGTAAAACTGAATTAAAATTCCTGGCACACTTATACATTCGGTGTCTCTTTTTTGCATATCATAGTTATTGAGTTTTTACAACTAGATTGCGCTTACCAATTTATGAAACTCTATAATCCTGTTTTGCCAAAAACCTGTTACTAGTTTCTGTCTGTCGAGGGTATTATTAGCCAGTTTTTTCTGGATTTTGAAATATTTTTAGTAAATCTCCTATTTGTTAATTTTATATAATAAAACTCACAGCTGATTACGATTAAAACTATATTTTATTTAACAGAAATTCCGAAAAACTATATTGTCTTTCTAACTATTTTGTCGTTCAACAACCTGGTTTTGACAAAAAAACAACATTTTGAAAACCAAGATTTTAATAATCGAGATTTTAAGACCAAGATTTGGAAAAGCAAGATTTCTTCACCAACCCGTACAAAACAGCATACTTCAAAAGGCATAAGGTACGAAACAGCATAAGGTAAAAAATTGAATTTTTCAAAACTGCATATTTCAAAACGGCATTTTCCAAAATGGAATTTCTCAAAATGGCATTTTTTAAAACTGCATTTTTGAAAACGAGATTTTTCAAAATGGGATTTCCCAAAATGAAATTGTTCAAAATTGCATATTTCAAAACGACATTTTTAAAGTGCACAAGGTAGAATGGGATCTTTTAGTCGATTAATCATCTTTTAATTAATTTGTGGAATATGACCAACAGAAACGGTTATTTACTAACGGAACACGATGAAATTTGCACTGAATGAAATTTTTGAACGATGCTTGGATTAAATTCTAGGATAAAGCCAAATGAAAATGAATTTGTCTATTTTTTAGTCGATTACGATCAAATTTTACATGTTCCTATGGTAGAGTTGAATTTACAAATGATTTGGAATAAAATTGATTATGACAAATTTCTTCTTCATGTTTTATATAAAAACTTTCATTGGAATTATAAATTATTTGAAGGTGCATATTCTCCTAAATTTGTATATAGAGCTTCGAAGTTCTAGTTAGTTACTACATTTGCATGATCGTAGCGGGATACTCCATATTCGCAGCGTATTCAAGGATTTTACTGTTAAAGGATGTAATTTTCATTTTATGCAAAACATATACAGACATATCCTATCAAATGGCAAGCCCGGTACGGCACTGATAAAGAGTTTGCGATGAAAGTGCAACAATTTGTATTATGGTTCCTGGAACTTGAAAAAATCCCAGAATGGTTTCAAAATATATGAAGTGGGTTCGGAATTAAATCAGAATTACATCAGAATTACAAAAAAAAACTAAAACCAACTAACCAACGCAGAAATTGAGAAACAGGAAATTTTAAAAGCCTTTGCTAAGAGCAAAGTTTTATTTTTTTAGTGAATTTGTTTTAAAGATGGTTTTGCTGATCTGTTTCAATTCTCGCGTACTATATTTATGCTGTTCAGGAGAACCCTTCGCATGGTCGAAGTGCTGGCTTTAACTCTTCTTTTTACCTTAATTTTAGGAATAGAAAACGTTGAATTTGATGCGTTTCGTAATATAAGTCGCCTTTCTTTGATGCTAGCGCACCCTAGATTGTGCATTGCAGTTATTAATGCAGTTTTACTATGCCCAAGATTAGGTGCTATTACATGACTATTAAGGCCTATTTCTTGAAATGCTGCTATTTTGCCCAACGTTCTTTAGGTGTTAACTGTATTCTATGGTCATTCTTATCTTTGTTTTTAATATAAATAACACTCTGAAAATATTGCATTTTTAATTAAAACAAAAATGTTAAACAAAATTACTTTTAATATTGAAATTTCAACTTATTTATTTCAACTAGCCTTAACCTAGTGAACTGTTGAACAAAATTAATCATTTTACTGTATAAGTGTATAGCAGACGGGTTACACGAAATTGTCAGACATGAATTAAATCTTTTAGAATTAAATTATTAATTGTAATAGAATCCTTAACGAACTTCTTAAGTCAAATTTCAAAATATTCGCATGAGTCAGATGGATTTTCTTAAATATCAAGCTAGCCTTTTTCAAGCATTTGTCGGACATGAATATAATTTTTTGTTGTTCGAGCAGTAGAACTTCTTACACAAATTTCAAAACAACCATATGGGTCAGACCTCTTCCAAAAATTTGTGGGATATAAATGTAATATTTTATTGTATAGTGGATGGCTCCATGAACTTCCTACAAAAATTTGAAAACACTCGTACGATTTAGACGAGTGTTTTAACGGTTCGAAGTGGCATTAGTCGGACATGAATTAAATTTTTATTGTAGCAAAACCCTTAACAAATTTTCTGAACAAATTTTGAAACAGTCGTGTGGGTCAGACGGCATGAATTTAATTTTTTAGTGTAGTAGAATTATTAACGAAATTCGTAGGTATATTTCAAAAAAGTTGTTTGGGTCAGACAATTAGGATCTACCGGTTCAAGCATTATTTTTAATTGTAGTAAAATACTTAATGAACAAACTTCTGAACAATCGTATGGGTCAGATTAGCGTACTACTGTTTCGATTTGGCCTCTTCCAAACATTTGTCGGACCTGAATTTAATATTTTATTGTAGTAGATGCTATAACGAACTTAACTAGGCAAATTTCAAAACAATCATATGGGTCAGGCGGGTGTTCTTACAGTTCGAGCTTGCCTCTTTCAAGCATTTATCGAGCATGAAATTATTTTTTATTGTAGCAGAATCCTTAACAAACTCCTTTGAGAAATTTCAAAATAAGAAAGTGGACTAGATGAGAGTAGGTTCTAATCGTTGGAGCTAGCCTCTTCCAAGCATTTGTGGATCTTCAATTTAGTTCATTATTGTAGTGGAGAATTTTTAACAAATTTCTTAGAAAAATGTCAATAAAACCCTATGGGTCAGGCGGCTGTTTTAAAAGTACCTCTTATTATCCGACAAATGTTTGAAAGAGGCCAGTTGGACCCGCTCAACAAACTTAAATGCTGTCGATAGGCCGGTTAGCAAACTATTTCAGATGACAATGAAGAAGAAGAATTATGATGCTTGGAAACGTATACTTTCCTTTTCGACTCATAGCTTACATGACGTACTGCTGGGGGAAATATTTGAACGTTTTAGAGAATCCGGTGTTGTGTCTATGTTTTTTTTAAACTTCTTTCGGTGAATTGCATGACTCTCTTATTGAAGGAACAGCAAATTATTTATCGAGCCGAAAAATTCAAGTTTGTTTTGATGGCATTTATTCGTTGTGATATATGTACGATGTATACATTACATCCTCCATCGATACTTTAAGCTTTAGAGCACACACGTAATGTTGGTACAACAGTATTTTACAATTATTTTTATGGTAGATGCTCTTCGAAAACTAGATCCCCATGCGCTTTTGTTAGTAGGGCCAATACTCGTTTTAGTTCTAAGCTACACATGTTTTCATATAGACATTCTACTGAAAAACCCATTTTAAGTCCCTCTTTTTCCTGAGTGAGATCAATGTCGGATCAATTAGACGACACCGTATTTTCCGAGATCTTTAATTCTAGTAATTTTATTGTAAAAAATACAAAAATATAAACAAATTCTGTTGTTAAACTTCAATTCAACTTCAAAAGATGGGTCGGCTCATGAGTTTGGCACTTAGACCTCCTCCTGTCGGAATGCCGAACTCATTGACTTTGTCGAGTTTAAGAACTTGTCCGAAATTAAATTCCAACTTTTCGTAGACCTAGTCATCTAAAAGTCAAAAATAAGGAGTAATTTTAGTTTACGTATACAACGAGAAAATCAGGTAAGGAGTATAAATTTTGAAAATTTTTAAATGCAGGATTGTTAACTATGGGCTGCTGCTAAAAACCTTTGCTTTTCCAGAATTTAAACAATTCTTCAAGTGTCAAACTTTATTTATAGTTTTAAACTAAATAAAAAAAAAAATTGAAAAAATTCCAAAGTTTTCCTAGAAAAATGGCAAAATTTTCCAGGAAAACTACTTGTACTGTTTATAAAAATTACACATTTATACGTATTTTGAATAAAATAATACGCGATTTTTATTTTTAAAGTGAAATTTCTCCCGGAACATGGGGTAATTTTCCGTAAGAATTAGCTTCTCCCGCCTAAAACCGGTTGATAAACAATCCTGCATTTAAAATTTTTTTAAAGTTATACTCCTTACTTGATTTCCTCGATGTATACGTAAAGTAAACTTTAGACAAAAATAATTACTCCGTACTGAGAATATAATGTGCAAAAAAACAATATTCTACATTTTTTATGGATTGTCTACAGTCTTTCAATTTCGACATTGTTTTGTAATTTTCGACATCATCATTGCAGACAATTCAGAAATTCGCATAATCGCACAACATTGGTAACATTGCGGCTCCAACCCCGTAGTGAAGTTTATGTCAAAATTAAATTATAAAAACACTCAAAAATCTAATTATTCATAAAAAACCTTATAAATACAGATTTTTTTTAAAACTGTATTGAGTAGAAAAATATTTATTATTGGAAAAAGTTTGGAGTGAAAGTTTAATTTAAATTTTTTCGGCACTTTCGGATAGTATACTGACTGCATAAGGTAGCGGAAATGTGCCAACGGAAAATAAAAGGTTACGCTAATCGCCACAAGAGTTTCAGTTGTTAACCAGGGGGAATTTTAAATTCACTTTTGAGCTAAAGTAATCATTCCAGCAAAATAAAATCTTAAAAGGATCTGTTCCTTCTGAAACAATCTCCAATGCGTTTTGTTCGTACGATCTAAGTTTCACAACTTTTGAATCTAATATAGTATTTTCACACTATCAGTTTTAAAATAGGGTCATGCTGGACGTTGGGAAGTGGATGAGAAGACTTCTTTACAAGAACAAATAAAATTAGGTACTTAGTGTTACATTTGAATTTTGTATTGGAAACTTGCGAATGTAAATGTAAAAGTAAGGGAGAGCTATTGTTCAGAATTTGCAGAATAAGTTTCTGTTTTTTTTTAGGTCATATAAATTTACGGATTATATTAGATTTAATATTATATGTATATACGAGTATATTAAAATTTTTCGTTCAAAATTTTATCTAATATTTTTTGAGTTTCTGCGGTCATAATTTCTTTTCGATTTCTGGTCAATATCTCAAAAACTTCTACATGTAACCATGTACCAATGTTTTCTGATAGCAAAGGTCATATTGAGTATACATGGGAAATTCGGGAAAGGTTCATCGTTTAGAATTTTCTTTATAGTTTTTTAACCGTACATATTGGTTTTCTCTCTTTCGTATATGGGCCATAAACTCAAAAGAATCTATGTATCGCTGGAATTCAATAAATTATAGAGCGAACTCTAAATGATAAATTTTTCATACAAATTTGTAAATTTCCAATCCAAAATTCAAACCTACCTTCCAAATTTAGCAATACTAACAATAGAAGCCTTCTTACCAAATGCATTGCATCAAGAAAAAGCTGGGTACCGTCCAGTATAGGCAGATCCAGATTATTGTCGAAAACTCGCTTTAAAATCTCTAACACTCGCATCCCTAAAATTTCATTTTTATTCGTTAAGAAATGACCTAGTTCTGGATTTCTCTTTTGTGACGGTGCTGCTCATGAGGATTAGTAAGAATGGTTTCTTACCTCAAATAATCTAAAACCAATTCAATTCGTAGGGATTTAATGAATTTCTTTTTATAACTTTCACTCAAATCGTTTTCAAATAATAAATATTCCAGTATTTCTATTCTATAGCTTTAAAAATTTCAATTTTAGTGTTTTTACAAATTTAAGAACATAATTTTTGGCCACAGCCATTAGAAAAAAAAAATAAATGAGATCTATGGAAATATATCAAGACCAGAATTTAGTTTGCGTGTTAACTGAATATATTTCTTAAACATATACAATTAAATTTGTCTAGGTAGTATTAGAAGCTACTTTTTGAGCTAGTTGATTCTAAAGGGGATCGCCTAATTGTTGGCCTTACGTGTTGAAATAGCTACTTTTTTTGGTTTTCCATGGCCGGGTGCAAAACAAAAAACTCACATTTAATTCAATATTGCTTTTTTAATTTTTTTTCTATTATTTAATCTTTGCCATCTATTTTGGGCCGGCCCATGAATTCTGCACTCCAGCAAGGGGTCATAGATGTGTTTATTTTCATCACAGATCGTAATCTGACGATGAAAAATCCCTTTTGCATCCTGCCCCTATCGGGATTCAAATCCGGTACCTCAATTAATTCTTACACAAAATTTCTCAGAATTTTCGAGAAAAAATGAAGGCAAGAATTACGAGTGGGCAAATAATTGGAAAACTTATTTGTTTTGAAAATAAGCGTAAAATACTTAGGCTGATAATTATGATTTTCTCCAAGTTTTTAAATGCAGTTACGAGTTAAACTATTCTTAAACTAAACTTCTAAACTTGTAAAAAAAACTTCTTTTATATTGATTGAGAGTTTACAAATTTTGCATCTGTGATCAATTTGTAGTCCAAAGTGTAGTCACTTCACTATTTTTACACTGTTGTTGAAAATACAGCAACGCCAGAAAATTGGAATAGTTTGAGATTTGAAGCCATGCTACTCAATTCTGGAACTTTCGTATTTATTTGCAGGAGTAATAGCAATTTTTTGGGTTAGAAAGTATGTACCGTCCGTATACACAAATAAGAGGAATTTAGGAGTAGTAGAGGTAGTCTCGAAACCACTTCATGATACAATTTCCCTTCATGATACCATTCATGATACAAATTTGTTATGAATTTTTTGGCATTTGGGATTTTGTACGTGTGGGATATATGTACTATTGTTACCTTTCTACGTCGTATTATGATAACTTTTCGTGTGAAATGATAAACCTTAAGATTTGTATATTGATATTTTTGAAAAATTTGTGTAGTGTACCACCTTTCTACAGGTAATAGAACCTGTTAAAAATCTTTATTACGCCTAAAGTTGTTTAAAAAATGAATATTGTTGAGCATGCCAACAAAAACCGGCCTGAAACATTTAGCTCATCGCTTCGTATTATTCCACTGTACCCATAATTTATGGCAGAGAAGAAATGAACAAAGCAAAATTGAATTAATAAAAAAAAATTTACTGAGAAATTACTACCAACTTCCGAAATGTCTAATATGAAATTAAATTAGAGCCGAAGAGATTAGTTCTCATTTAAAAAAAAAATTCCACTCATGTTTGATTCCAAATATGATATCAGTTGCTTACGAATGCGTTTGTATGTAAGACTACCACATTGCAATAATTATATTATACATATTTGTTTTATATTATAAAAATATACATGCATACATACAAGTAAATAATAGTTTTCTTTGATAGTGTTAACCGAGTAATCTCCAGACTTGAAATAGTAAATACAAATTCTTATCACAACACGATCAATAACAAATTATACAATTTAATTTTATTCACGTGTTACCGGGCGCATTTTTGTTTCGAGGAATTCGCGGAACATGCAATTTTTTACGATAATCATGTGTTGTTCACTTATTATATTTTATGTATAAAGCTATAAACCGCGCAACATTCTAGCGATAACCACACATTAAAGAAACACATTATTATTATTATTATTCTGGGCGCACTGATAAAACCAGTAGTATTACTCAGAGTAGTACAGAAAGAAAACTACTGAAATTTGAAACATATGAGCGGAAAAAAAATATTTTATAAATTAATTAAATTTTTTTTTTTTTTGGAGAGGGTTCTTGGTTTTTGTACAACACAACGAATCGTCAACATCTCGTTAGACAAAATGTCACATTAATTTTTGTTTTATTTGTTTGTGTTGCGCGTGATACACAATTTATGAAATCACAGTAGTCGCTTTGCTTTGCCACGGAAACCAATTAGTTTAATTAAATTGCTGGATGCGTTAACCATGTCGCGGGCAATGCATATTATGCGCAGTATGTCATCACCGGAAGTACCAATTATTATCTCTCATGTCATGAGATATGATCATACTGTATATAGTGATATGCATGATGGCCGTTATAATTATGCATTTTTGATACTACAGCAGAGCAAGCATTTTATGTTTATCGTCGATTGTATATTTTTGGTATCGAATTTGATGACGTTTCATAGATATGTTAATTCTAGTTTCACCACATGGTCAACATTTTAAATGTGTTAATTATGCGTGATTTTCGAGAAAAAAATTGCTAATGGGTTCTCAGTATCGGAATACCCCCATTTGGTTGATGTAGATTACGTAAACAGATAATCTTAAAAACAACTTCTTCAAACTAGTATGTATTATCAAATCTTTGAATGCATGTATGGCTATTGGCTAGCATGAGTATATATACAGAAACTACAGTACAATACATATACAACAATCTTGTTACTATATCATAAGGTTTGTTTACGATTTTTTTGTGTTTACTTTTCTGCGAAAGGTTGTACGTATTTAAACTTAAGAATTTATGACAACAAAAGAAATGACATCATGTATAATCAAATTAAAATAATTACAGTATATACGAATTTTATAATGAAATGAGAGTAATGAATCTTATAAATGTGTGATCTTTAAACCTTAATATTTGCTTAAAAATAATCCAGAGTCATAAAAAGCGAAATTATTGTTGCCATTTACGCAAGGTTTTCTGGAATTCTTACTCTGTCACAGTTTATTTAGCCTTGTAATCTCGAACAAAAATATATCCTTACCTTTACAAAAACAACTCTTCGTTTGAATTGAATTGTTATTTAAAGTTAAGGTACTACCTTTACATAATAATGATTGTTAACTTCTTTTAACGATGATTTTTAGTTTTTTTTAATCAGTTTAATTACAGCTATATTTCTACTTATACAGTCAGGCACAAAAGTCTGCATACACCACTAAAATTTGTAAAATCGAGATAAATGAAACGAATTTTTTTTCTTTATTTAAGAAATCTTTATTTCTGTATAATATTACAACTCTAATCATATGGATTACCTAGTAATTGTTTTATTAGTTTAGTAGTCTATTATTGTGAGATGAGACCTATCGGTTCATCCCAGCTCTGCCAGTCCTTTGATTTGAGCGGCTCAAGGAACCACTAATTCTAAAGGATTTGTTCTTTTTGGGTGCTTTGGTCCATTGGTGCGATCCAGTAGGTTCCGTAGCTCCTCGTTGTCATGCTACTGCAATCGCAGTACCAGACTCCTTGCAATTGTCGTTTCTAATGTACCAAGGAGTATTCACAATGCTACGTAGTACTTTGTTTTGAAATGTTTGAATGGTCTTCACTGTAGTTTTACTTGCGCAGCCCCAAAGCTGTATACCATACGTCCAAATAGGGTTTATAATTTGTTTATATAACAGCAGTTTGTTGTGCGTTGTCAGTTCGAAGTTTCTTCCAATAAGCCAGTGCATTTTTCTGAATTTTAAATTCAGTTCTTGCCTTTTCTTTTTATAATGCGCTTTACACATGAGTTTAGAGTCTAGCGTCATGCCGAGGTGCTTAGCATTGTCAGAATATGGTATTTGTTGTGAATTCAGTCTAATCGGAATATATTCTAATTTCCTATTTGTAAAGTTGATACCATTGTTTTGTCCAGTTATTCACTATATAAACAGCATTTTGTAGTTTCCTTCTGGACTCAACAATACTAGCATCGGTGGTCGGTCATAACAGCTGTGTCATCAGCAAACGTTCCTATTCTAGCTTCTTCTATGTTTGGTTGATCATTTGTATACAGGAGGTATAATACGGGGCCTAGAACACTGTCTTTGGAACCCCTGCCAATGGTTTCTTTAGTTTTGAGTATTCTGATTCCTATCTCACCCGGCAGTAACGGTCGTTGATGTAAGACTTTAGGAATTCAGAATGTTGTTTTGGCAAATCTCGTTGGAGCTTAAATTCTAGACCACGGTACCAAATTTTATCAAATGCTTGGGCTACGTCTAAGAATATTGCTGAACATACTGCCTTTTTTCCAGCGCCTCCGAAATTGTATCAGTAATCCTATGTACCTGTTCTATCATTGAGTGCCTTTCTCGAAACTCAAATTGATGTTCTGGTATAAGATTTCTGCTCTCTATACTTGGCTTTAATCTGTTGAGTAACAGTCTCTCGAAAATGTTTGATGTCGTTGTTAACAAAGAAACAGGCCTATACGATGTTTTGTCATTTAGTGATTTATTAAGCTTTGGAATCATTATGATTTCCGCTACTTTCCACTGTCTCGAAACATAACATAGTCTAAAGATAGCATTGATTATGTGCTGTAGTTCCCTTAGTGCTTTTTCTGGTAGAGCTTTGATTATTTACCCCGTTATCGAGTCGTATACAGGGGCTTTTTTATCTTTGAGATTTTTTACTTTTTGTTTGATTTCTTTCAGAATAACTGGTAGCACAGATCCCTCGTCTACTTTGCTTATAGGTGTTAGATATTCATTATCCGCTTGTCCAGTTGGTGGTTTGAAGGTATTTTCTAGGTGTTCGGCAAACAGATCAGCTTTTTGCTTTTCTCTACGAGCCTAGGTTCCATCAACCAATCTAATGGGGGAATTATCTGTGTCAGGTTTACCTTCTGTCGTATAAGCGTTCGAGATCTGCACCTGTAGTTTGATGATTTCTTCGACTGGCTGTCGAAAGTATTCCCAGTTGGTTTTGTTATTTGTTAGTCTTGGAGGGCTTGCCTTTCTTATTGCCGTGTCATTTATTTTTCCACAGGTGTCCACCCAGGTATAACCCAAAAGATTACTGATGTACTATAGCTCTTGTTATTTTTGGTTTCGATAGATACAGTAGCTAATTGCATAGCTTCCTCCTTTATTTTTATTTCTTCGTGGTGTTTTATATTATTTTTAATAAAGATTGCTCTAGCTCTTTCTGCTGGATGTAGAGCTTGATAGCACTGGTATCCACGTATTTTGGCATACCAGTTTCTGGTAAAATAACTTTCTGTGATTAGGCATATATCAATTTTTTTTGTGTTTAAAAATACTTCTAATTCTGAAATGCGTTGCGCTAGGCCATTTGCATTCCAGGTAGAAATTCTTAAATAGTGTGTCATTATTTTTTCTCTAGCCCGGATAAAGATCATTCCCGTATCCGCCACCTGGGGACGCGCCATGATGGGAGTTCAGTATCTCCACACGGGTTGGTGGTGTATGTAGACTTTTGTGACTGACTGTAGTACTACTATTTTGACGCGCTGTTCGCTATACTCTTTTTTAATTAGTGATATTTTCTACACATTTTTTTGTTTATTTAATCAATGAATTTTAATATGGTAATTCGTTATAACATCGGATTTTGAATAGGTGTACTGCCCCGTCTTCAAAATGTATCGATTTAACAATATTATTTATATGTTTGACTAAAAGATTAATCGGGCGATCAAAAAGCCATTTGGTGTAGCAGACATCTTCGATGAAAATGTTTTTTTTTATTAAAAATTTGAAGTATTGGACAGTTGTTTCATTAACAGTTTCTGTAACCGTAAAACTATTAAGGTTTGGGTTAAATTCATTTCAAATTTAGTGATTGATAAAAAAATTTGAAATTTCGCATTTGAATGACTTTTCATACATTTTTAGTCATGGCTAACAGTACAAATAACGGGAATCTGTTGCTCCTTTTTTCAATCGATGAATTTTAGTACTTAATGTTATCTGTTCTAAAAAATTCTTTGCCATATGAAAAGTCAAAAATATGCCATTTATCATCATAGAGTCACTAACCACACAACAACTCATTTGAATTGTCCAAATTTATTATGAAAATAATCTTTCAAAAACAACAACATTTCATAAATTACGTGAGAGTTTTTTATCGACATGGACATCCTACTGAGAGTGTAATTGACAAAATTATTGGTCGTTTTGAAGAAACTGGTTCAGTGGAAGTAGGAGTTGTATCAACATGGTCATCCAGTTCAATCAACATGTTCCCACCAGGGAGGATAATGTTAAGATATCAAAAGCACTAAATTTCAAGACAAATTCAATTCAATTCTGTTTTGACGCACATCAAAATAGCATTTTGCAGGAGCTGAAAGAAAAATTTCTTGCAATTCTTTCATGTTTGTGGGTAATTTGATTTCTACTGGTTTATTGCAATAAAGGCTCATCAAGTTTTTATATACAGAATGTTTAAAATGGTTCATTTTGAAAGAAGATTATTTATTTATTTATTTATTAAGAGTAACCTATTTTTTAAACTAGTAATTAACCAGCATATAGTTAGGATTAATGGCTGAGTGTCCCTTGTGGCCTTAATTAGTATTAGAGTAACGCTCGATTTTATTTGAGAACATGAACTGCATCTGTTTATTAGATAGTAATTAAAATTGAGCAGGTTGCTTCGCGTCAAGGATCTCTACTATTAACATCATTAATATTTCTAAGTCTGGAACTTTGGACTGGTATATCCCATTTTAAACGCTCAGAAGGAAATGTAATAATGATAAAATGTTAAATTTTTGGCTCAAATATCGTCATGAACAGACTTGGTACATATGGCCGGTATAAATTGGCCAACAGAGTAACTATTGGTAATGATAAATCGCTGGACTTTTCAGTAGAACGTGAAAACCCATCCCGGACAAATTTTCGTTGCTCAAATTCGTAGAATATCGTACAACTCTAACTCAAATTTAAATAGCGAGGACTCCCCTGTTAAGCGGATCCGTATACTAGCTCGTTCGATTGCTATAGGAGTCTAGAGCTTACCTAAATTAACTAATTTACGGACTTTTTAAACCTTATGGCTGGAGATTTTCTCTATTTTTCAACGGAACGGTTCTCGTATCGCTATTTCAAATTTTCATAGCGTGAATTCGCACGACTAGCGTGTTCTCTTACTCGCACCGTAGATGCTCGAGACAGCCACCTTTCCCTCAGAACACAATTTTACTCTCCAAAATATTACTTTAAATACAAATAAAAAGTATGGGATGCTACTAGTGGTATTTTTTTAAAACCGTGGGGTGAAAGTCTGAGATAAGGGAGATGGATGAAAATACCATATCTTGTAATCAAATCTACTCCTTCACACGTTGTGTGTTCCCCTGCGCAATAAAAAAAAATTTTACTACAGACTCATGAATAAATTTATTTATTTTTGTCCAATAAGGAAAATTTTGCTTACTAGTTTTTACAAAAACTCGAATTTAATTTTATGAGTTCGTTTTCGAGAAATAAAAAACATAACGACAATCAGCTTATTTCATTTCTAAGTGCGTCTAATTTTTCCCGACAAAGCACAGACTGAGGGCATTGAAAGCGAGTAAAACTAACCAACCAAAATATTTTATTAGAAAACAAACTTCCCCTTTATATTTCCTTTGTTCCTCTTTGAATTAAGATTTGGTTCTTTCGACAAATTTTGACGCAGGGATGCTAATTCACAAAACACGAATTACAAATCCTTTGTGATTGTTAGGACAAATTTCAGTCAATTTCACTTCAAAGTGCGACTTTAGCGATAACTGAACAAGTAGAAAATTGTCGACATTTCAATGTAATTTCGCCACGCTAGGAACCAAAATAATTAAAAGTTTAACTATGAAATTAATCACTAAATTCGGTGATCGTACAGACCAAGGTACCAGGACTACGAGTTCAATTTAATACACTCAAATATGAATTTAAATAATTAATATTTCATAAGATAAGCATTTTTATTGGCCCATTTGGCAAATGTTACCCCCACTTTTAGCAAAATGGATTAAACTACATATCTACAGTCTACTCTTACCCCTTCACGTGATTCTTCTCACTGGTTCAACTTTGTACGCCTTTATACCGATCTTTATGCAAAATTCTCATCACAGATCTGAGTGGAATGTTCAATTCTGGAGCACAATGGCGAGTTGATGCTGTTGAATGCTGTGTTGTAAATGCACGTTCACTTGTTGGTTTATCCAATAACAATCCAGATTCACAAATTGATCCAAATTGACTTGTAGCCATTTCATTTTTACTGAACTTTCCATGTAAGTTTCTTACTGTTTGAGTAGAAGACTCACCACTTTGAAAGTAACTTTTCAATAGTTTTTTTAATAATTTTGTTCAAGCGTAAAGCGACCCATTTCGTAAATTTCAAACATTAAACTAATTTTCTGTCATAACACGAATGACATAACTGTTGCCACTCTCGAAATAACCGTTAGTTTAAATTGCAAACGCTACCCATAAGTACTGAAAATGGCACGAAAGTATCTAAGTACTTTTTATACAGCCAGAGTATCGAAAAAAGTATCGGCAATATCATCCCTGGTTCGTACTCCTTATGCAGTGGCAGCTGTTTGACAAAATTAAAATTTATAAGTCAAAAATTCGAAAATTTATGTTCGTGCTCGAGATGATGATTCCTATTTACCACGCTCGACTCCTCATGCTCTTCGATCGTCATTAGATTTCCTATAAACAAAAATTCTGTTTTATTTTAAATCAATACGCTGGCATTTTTTTTTAAATTTACCGTATCACATGCATTACACAGATTTTATTTAATTGAAAAACTACACTATTCGAGTAATTAAATTAACTATTAAATTTGATATTGCACAAAAATTAAATATACTAAAATCTAACATATCACGTGCACAAATACACTTTGATTAAATTTGTAACACGAATTTTTTTGTATTACTTTAAAAAAATAAATAACAGCGACCGTAGGTCCTGGGTTCGATTCCCGGTGGTGACAAGTAAAAAAATTCATGGCTAGTTTAGGATCAACGAATTAATCACTCATTATCGGATTTTTTTTTTTTTTTTTTTTTTTTTATTTATACAATATTACAACTGATTCAGAAGATCATCTAGTAATTTATCTTTCTTAAATTAAGTTCCCGGATTAAGATGAGTAACCTATTGGTTACTCATTTTATAATACTTTCTTCTAAAACAAACTGTCCAGCTCAAGCGGTTTCTGCCTTTGGAGTCTCCTCACTCCGCTAGTAGTGTCCAAGATACGACGGATATCTGCATTTTCGTGTAGAGATAAACCATGGGGCGTTCACAATCCCTCGTATCACTTTATTTTGGAAGCATTGTATCATTTGTACATTGGTTTTCTTGGCACAACCCCAAAGTTGGATACCATAGGTCCATACTGGTTTTAGCATTTGCCTGTATAGAAGCAATTTGTTGTGTATTGAGAGCTCAGAATTTCTACCCATGAGCCAGTACATTTTTCTATATTTGATGTTTAACTCTTCTTTTTTCTTCTTGATGTGTTCTTTCCATCTTAGCTTAGCATCGAGGGTCATGCCAAGGTATTTAGCTGTATTTGCATATGGAATTTGGTTTGAGTCTAGAACCACGGGAATACAGTTTACATTTTGATTTGTAAAGTTGACGTGTACTGATTTGGCTTCATTTAATGAGATACGCCATTTTTTAGTCCAGTTGCTCACCGTGTTAACTGCACTTTGAAGTTTGCTTGTTGCTTCCGAAATATCTTTTCCAACGGCTAGAATAGCTGTATCGTCTGCAAATGTTGCTACTGTGGTACCTTCAATATTCGGTAAGTCTCTCGTATAAAAAATAAACAGAATAGGTCCAAGTACGCTACCTTGTGGTATACCTGCTGATATTCTTTTTATTTCAGAGTACTCATTTTCAAATTTGACTCTAAAGTGTCGATCAGCTATGTACGATTTCAGAATTTGATAAAATTGCTTAGGCAGGTCTCGATGCAGTTTAAATTCTAGCCCTTGGTGCCAAACTTTGTCGAAAGCTTGAGCTACATCTAAGAAAATACTGGAGCATATTTTCTTATTCTCGAGTGCATCCTCAATGACATCCGTTATTCTGTGAACTTGTTCAACTGTAGAGTGATTTTCTCTAAACCCAAATTGGTGTGGTGGAATTAGGCATCTCTCTTCTATTATAGGTTTGAGTCTTTTCAGCAACAGTTTTTCAAATATTTTTGATATGACGGGAAGTAGTGATATCGGTCTATATGATTTTTTATCGTTTCCTGGTTTACCTGGTTTAGGAATCATTATTACTTCGGCCACCTTCCATTGTCGTGAAACATATTTCAGTCTGAAAGCTGCATTAATTATTTGATTTAATTTACGCAAACCTTTCTCGGGAATGGCTTTCATAATTTGCCCAGTTATTAAATCATAACCTGGAGCTTTTCTGATACTTAAATTACTATTGATTTCAGTTTTAAGCTCCAATAAAGTCACATGCCTTATGTCAAGATCATCTGCTTTGTTTACGACTGTTGTATTTTCATTTGCTGTTTGTCTCGGCAACGGTTGAAAAGTCCCTTCTAAATAAGCAGCAAATAGAGAAACTTTCTGCTTGTAACTTTTAGCCCATGATCCGTCATCGCATTTGATAGGCGGCACATGCATTTTGGATCTTTTTAGTCCCTTCGTTGCTTTCCAAAGCGAGTAATCGTCATCCTTTAATTCAGAAAGACCTCGTAGTCGCTTAGTTATGCTTTCGTTCTTTATTTCCTTTATTAGTTGTTTTAATTTGTTGCACAAAAAATTTAAAATAGTTTTGTGTTGCGGTGCACGAGAGTGCTGCCAGATTTTGCGAGCTTTCCGTTTCTCTTTGAGTAGCTCTCTGACTTCAAGAGGATAGTTAATTTTCATTATAGCGTTGGTATGAGAAATCGGTGAACTTTCCCAAGCCGCTTGCTGGATATTGTTATTAAATATTTCTAGTTCATCTTCCAGCTGCACCTTCGTTCTAATTGGTTCGCCGAGATTTGTTCGATCTTCTACTAATTTCTTGAATAGATCCCAATTGGTTTTATTGTTTGTTAACTTGGGTGAATTATCTTTTTTTATTATCATTGTACTCAGCGTCATGATCACAGGTGAGTGGTCAAATGATAGTCCTTCACTATTTTCAATGCATGTGTAGTCCTCTAAAACTCCTTTTGTTACAAAGAAGTCAAGAAGATCTGGAATTTTATGTATGTCAGCAGGCCAATATGTTGGTTTATCGCCAGAGAGGAATTCACAGTTGTTCTTGCGAGCTGCATAAAATAACTCTTTCCCTTTAGAGGTTGTAAGTCTAGATTATCCGAAATGAAAACAAGATTATGAAACCTCATTTCAGGCGGCCAAATCCCTTGATGGGATATAATACCACAGAGAGAGAGAGAGAGAAAAAATTAAATGTAAAACATAAAATAAGGTACCATTATTATCAATGGTTTTTACAGTACATGGCCAAATTAATATGAACTATACATTTGTTTTAATATCTTTTCAATTAATGTAAATTTCCATAGAACTTAAAAATCGTTTTGTTATGCTGCCCATACACGATACAACCTAGTTGTACAACCGGTTGTTCAACTATGGAAGTTGTATCGTCTGTGGGGAAGTTGACAACCGGTTGTACGACCATTTTGATGGTTGGTAGTTGGTTGTAAAAATATTAAAATATTTAGATTTTTGTGGGCGGGGCGGGGCGTTGCTTTTTGGTTGAAAGTTGTGCTGTTTATGGGGAAATTGTACAACCAAAACGACATTTTCTGTCAAATGGAAACAGTAGAATAGCATTTTTGTTGAATTTTGTTGTGCATTTTTTCTGTTTTCTACACATAAATTTAAAAAAAATGATAAAATAGAATTTGTTTTCAATGGCAGTTATTGATAATGAAAATTGGAGGGAATTAATCGACAAATATAAAAATTGCCCGGAATTATAAAAATAAAAAGTAATGTCTATAAAAATAAAGATTTCAAATATAAATCTTGGATGAAACTTCTAAAAATATATGACAAAATACGAAGTGGAACATCCATAAGTACATTAAAAAATAAGATTAATAATTTAAGAACTTGTTATTGTCGTGAATTGTAAAAAGTTATAAGAAGCGAAAGATCAGGAGCAGGCCTTGAAGACATATATGAACCATCGTTGTGGTATTTCAATTTAATTTATTTTAAAATAGTAATTTATTTTAAAATGCATACATTGCTTACAAATTATACATTTTCATTTCAGAGCGAAATGTTGTACCAACAAAAGCGAAGGAACGACGTAATACCAATACAAGTAGAGAAAAATTTTTACAACAGGCAGTGAAAACTTTAACCAATTTAAATAGCGAGAAAGGAGATGCGAACGATGGTGATATATATGCACATTCCTGGGCATCATCATTCAATAAAGTTTGCGAGGATCAAAAATTATATGCAAAAAAGGCTATAGATTAGATACTTTTATTAGGGCAATTAAACAAATTAACATTGAATGTTGTTCCTTGTATTTCCTCAATATCTCCAGCTACAAGTAGTGCCACCTCCACCTATAATTTGTCTAGATCGCCGACGCCGCTTGATTGCAATCAAAGATTCTCTTTCATTTCTGATGTTCCAGTTTCTAGAGGATCTGCAAACACAACTGAATGTGGCTACATAACTCTTCAAGACCTGACACTCTATTTTCTTAATATTTATAAATAAAACTAACTACTAAGTATGTACATAAATAAATGAATTCATTTTAACTCAAAGTTTTTTTTATTGAAAATTGTTATGCAAATCATTTACAACTGCACAAAAATTGTTTTTTATATCTTTAGCGAGTTTGGATGAATTCCTTGACTGCGAAGGTTGCATTTCCCATAAGGTTTGTGTAGTAGACTGAGTGGTGACTTCTGGGCAATTAAAGGCGGTGATTCATGTATAAATTGTATCTGACAGACATAAATAATAATCGCTCTGATTGGTTGAATGTCTGCCATATTTTTTTATCGTACGGCAAAAATTAAAAATTGAACAATGCTCAATTTTGTATAAGATTTGACGTCAGTGAGAACAAAAGAATACATAATAAAAACAAAATTCTAAACGAACAAAAATAAAAATACTTTTCAGGTTGCTTGCTTTATAAAATGTCAAATTATATCCATACGACAAAATTTTATACATATATCGCTTACGTGTGAATTTCATTTTGATCGTATAAGACAAAAAAAAAAAATATTAACCAAACAGAGCGTTTATTATTTATGTCTGTCAGACAAAATTTCTACATGAATCATCGCCTTTAGAGTATAAAACTAAATTTCGTTTTTTAAATAGTTACGAAGATAACAACATGCAAGGGCAATTTTTGTTGCTCTCTCGGGGCATACTGCTATGGTAGTAAGTAGAACCCGAAATCTTGTAGCCAAAATTCCAAACGCATTTTCTACTTTAATTCGTGCTGAACTTAGAGTTTTATTGAAAATTTCTTGTTTGGTAGTTAAATTGTTACCGGTAAATGGCTTCATTAAATTCTCCAAGAGTGAAAAAGCATCATCGCCTACTAAAACATAATTTAATTCTTTTCAGGCAACATTACTTCCAGATCAGGTATATTTAATTCATTGTTCTTGAATTTCCTAAAAAAGGTTGTGTTTGAAAAAACACCACCATCTGAAATTCTTCCATTCGTTCCTACATCAACCATAAGGAATTCGCTATCTGCATTCACAATTGCCAAAAGAACAATACTAAAACTTTTTTTTCCAGTTAAAGTAAAATGAGCCTGATTTCGATGGTTTTCTGATGCGGATATGTTTTCCATCGACGGCGCCTATACATTGTGGAAATCCTGTAATTTGTTGAAACTTTTCAGCTACGCATTTCCAATCACATGATGTTTCTGGAAGTTAAATTTTTGGGAAAATATGTTTATGAGAAAGTTATTTTAATTTTTCATATAGAACTCACCTTGATATAATCCTTCAAAACTTTCACTATTGCATCACATGTTTCAATAACAATAATTCCTATACTTTGAGGAGACACAGCATAAAAAAATTTGAGGTCTTCAAATGAATTGCCATTTGCTAAACACATTAACGTTATCGACAAACGTGTTTCAGGTCAGATTAGCATCCCGCATAAACGACTTTCTCCAACAAAACTTGAAATGTTGCATCATCCATACGCATATAATTTTAAAATCGTGTGGTTGGCTAAACCTTTAATTCATTTAATAATTTGGTATTAGCAAATTCATTTTCTTTTTTATACCATTCCTTCATCCATATCTTTCTTATTCTACGAGTACGTTTAAATTCGTCTTCATCTTCACAACAAATTTCAGCAATTATCATTAACGCACAAATAGTTTTAGTTTTTTCACACATTCTATAAATTGAAAAACACAATTTTATTTAGAGATCAATCGGCTCAATAAATTGTTTGACGTTTATAAACATGGTTAGAAAATAAGTTGTATCGTCTGTGGAGAAATTTTACAACTCGGTTGACAACCGGTTGTACAACCAGGTTGTATCGTGTATGGGCAGCATTACATATTTATATTCCTTTGTTTTGCGTAGAAAAAAATGTTGCCGTACTTTTGTTTTTGGAGATATCCAATTTTTTTTTTCAATTTTGACATTTCAATTGTGCAATCGTTTGTGATAACATCGTCATTTAAAAGTAGCGTAACAAAAATATTTAAATTAAAATAATTATTTTCTAGATGTGTACTTATTTGTAAGTAATATTGATTTATTTAAGTTCTATTTAAATATCTAATTTTGCGTTTATTAAATCAAAGTCATCATGGGAATTAAACATGACAAAAATCACTTTAACACAATGTAAAATTGCCGTATTGATTGGAATAACGAAGTCCTCAGAGTCAAACATTAAGAGGCAGCAGCAAAACGGTGAATCCTGGGCTAACCAGCGCACACACCATTGTGGTCGAAAGCGTATTACGACTAAAAGAAAAGACAGAATCGTTTTGAAAACCGTTCTCTATCATCGCATAAAATGGGTAAAGACAATAAATAATGTGCTTAAATAGCAAACTGTCAACATCTCTACCGGAATGCTAAGACGACGATCAAAAGAATTTGGCCGAGAAGAAAAGTTGCCGCCCGACGATTAAACAAAAATTAAATAGTATCCCATGATGGCCAAACATGTGGCATGGGCAAAGCTTTATAACCAGTTTTCGATAGCAGATTGGCAAAATGTTCGATTACTTAAGTCATTTTCCAATGTTACTGTTTTTAATAGGTTTGTTTCTCGGACGAATCTCAGATTCAAATTGTAGCAGAACAAAATATATTCGTTAAATGTCGCTCGAACGAACGGTTTAATGAGGACTGACTGCATTACACAAATGGTAAAACATCCAACGTCAGTAATGATTTGGGGTTGTATCACCATAAAAGGCCCGGGACCTCTGCACATCGTAAACGGAACGATGGACGCCGAGAAATATATTCAGCACTTGGATACAGTGCTGGTGCCTGAACTCCCAAAAATGTTCCGCCGTAATCAAAAATATATCTTTCAACAAGATGGAGCCCCCTACCACACAGCAAAACGTGTCTTGGAGTATATGAAACGAAACGAATATACCCATTCTGAATTAGGCTGGTAATTTATCAGATATGAACCCGATTGAAAATGTTTGGGCTGTATTAAAACAACAATTGTCGAAAAAAGTCATCATGACTAAATCAAAGTTGATCAAGGATACCATCATAAAGTCGATCAATAGTATGCCGCGCATTATTTCAGTTTTACTTAAAAATAAAGGGAGGTGGTCGAAATTGTAGCCGGTTAAATTTTTGTATTTTTTTGTTGCTTTTATAGAATAAAGGTTAATAAAACCATTTTATTGAATTAAAGTTAAAAAAACATGTATTTTTAACCAAATTTCCGCTGAATACATAATTTTTGAAAAGTTCATATTAATTTGGCCATGTTGTAAATGCGAAGAATCTCTTTATAAAATTTATTATGCTCGTCGTTAAATAAATATTTTCATTAAATTTAAAAGGTATTTTTTAAACATTTTTATAAAATATTTTATTAAAATTTCTATAAATTTTAAAAAATTCTTTTAATAACAAACAAAAAATTTGTAAATTCATTAAGAATTGTAAATTTTTAGAAATCAAAAACTTTGTTTTTCAATTTTACAAATCAAAATTTTTCTCAGTGCAAGAACTAAACATTTCACGAACTTAACTTTTGGATGCTTGAATGAAATGAACGTTTTTCATCAAAAATGATCTTTAGCAATGAAGCTCATTTTCATCTTAACGTACGTCAATAAGCAAAATTATCGAATTTGGGAGCGAAGAATCCTCATGTTATTCACGAAGCAGAAGTTCAACCTCCAAGAGTCACTGTTTGGTGTGTTTATGGGCTGGCAGCATCATTGGGCTGTTTTCTTTGAAAACAAACACAAAAATGCCCTTACAGTGAATGTTTTTTTGTGGCCCAAATTGAATGAATTGCGTGTCAACGACCTTTCGTTTGAGCAAGACGGACCGACATGCCACGCAAGTCACGTAACAATTCATTTATTGTCAACAAAATTTACTGCTCGCATAATTTCAAGAAATTGTGAAGTTCCTTGGCCATCAATAAGCCCGGGTTTAACACCACTTGATTATTTTTTGTGGGATTATTTGAAAGGTAAAGTATATGCTAATCATCCACAAACAATTCAATAAATTAAAAACAACATTCGAGCTGATATTGAGGTCATTGACCCGTTTTTATTGGAAAAATTTATCGAAAATTTTGATGTGGGGATGCAAGCCTGTAAACGAGGCCATGGCATATGAATGATATTGTTTTTCATACATAAATGATATAGAACCGCCTTTCCTTCTTTCCTTCCTGATAATTCCAAATTATATTCACCTTCCTCCTCGAAACTGCTGTAAATGTTATAAATCTTTTTATCCGAATCGTAAATTTTCAGTAACTTCAATTTGTACCAACAAACCAATAAGCAATGTCACGAAAAATTGTCATTTTATTGGAATATACACCCAGGGCGAGATATTGGCGCCCCAAAACCAATACCAACCAATACCAAATCTGCGTTTGTTCTGGATAATAGGAGCGCGTGAAGCGGACGTCTTCTTGTATCAAACTGCTCGCTATATAAATATGTTCAAGGCAGGACTGGTTGCCTTAAGATGCTAACCAGTACGTGACCCAAGCACGTTACAAGTGGGTTGAGCGGCAGACCAACTACATTCTCTCATAAAAACAATTGAGTTAAGAACCATAATCAAAGGCCTCGCATTACCATATCGGATTCATCACAAACTCGACCTTGGAAATTGTACACGGACAACGCTTTAAAAATGGGAACATGCGTCAAAATCCCTTCATGCGATGTGACAGAGGGGAGAGATAGCGGGATAGAATTTAAAAATTGATTTTAGCACGATCAACGGCCATTTACATAGGCATTTCGGCAACCAGCCTTGCTTCTGGTATGTTATACCTTTTACTAGGACACAGCTTATACAATAATAATCAACCCATACAGTTCATTGTACAGTACTTCGGATACAATAAATATGTTTTTCTTAGTAACCAATTTATGGTTTAACTTACGTTTAATGTAACAAGGTACGTTGACATATTTATTATTTATCTGCGTATTTATATACCAAAATAAATATAATCCCTTATCCATTATAGAAAGATAACACAATTTCTTGTTTTTGTTTGTCCTGAAATCTTATATTTCAATATAACAAAGATGACATAATACACGAACCACAGGAAAAACTATATTTAATTATCTCTCCATATTCTGTTGGGACAAACTATATAAATTACTAGTCGAACTGTTCGACAACAACAGAATGAAGAAAATCTGCAATACATCCTCGTATAATGAACGAACTGGATACAATTTTCCACTTTGACTAAGTCAAGTCAATACATAAATATTAGATTTAATTAAAATGAAGCATAAAATGAGGAGAAATAAAGCGTACCATCCATATCAATATACCATATCGTATACAATGCAACACAAATAAAACAGTTCAGTGATAGATGGAGTGGAAATGGAAAATGATTTTTTTATTGTTGTCCCTAAATACTGTAGACGCCAATAAATTGTGTGAGTTGCTTATAAATGATGCTTTTATAAATCAATTTAAATATTTAAGGATATTTTCACTATCGTGGAGGACATTTAACTTTACTTTCTGTCAAAAATATTTTCCTGTTTATAGACCTCATAGCAAAAATTTGTGTACGTACGTATGTACGATAATTTATGGATTTTCTATATCATTTCCATTAAATCGTTTTTTATTAGGTAATTATTAAACATGTTTTTGTTGTTGTATTTGTTAGAATTAATTTACCTAATGGTCTATAAGTTAATTCTCGTTTATCACGCCAAATCAAATCCGGCCGTACGAAATGCAGTTCTTACCAGTATTTTCTTCATCTTTCGCATACAAATAACTTATAGTTTACTGTCGTATCCGTCCTCCCACCCCCCTCGCATACTATTGATTAAGCTTTTATAGTTATATGTGTATAGATAGTAGAATGAGATTTTTTTTATATAAGTTAGTCACATAGAGAACGTAGTCATTGTAAATAAAATTCGAAATGATAAACAAGATATTCGTCATCATCAATGTCACTCTCTTGTGTGATTGAATCGACGTGTTAAATAAATATGAAAATGTATTTGCGTGCGTGTTTGTTCTATTTTGAATATACGTTTGATTGACCTAAAAATTATTTTCGATGATTATAAACCTCGCTGTATTTTAGATATCCTCCGGTTACATGAACAATAAAACACTTCCTTGAAGGTTACACGCGATAAGACATTATATTCATCTGAATAAAATTTTCTTTGCTTGCTTTAGAATTGTTTCAGATAAACTTCTTTTCAGAACGTGTACCTTGTACCACCAAATCTTAAGGTCATTTTAAGTTAATTAACATTTTAATTTGCTATAAAGGTTGATTGGAAAATTTTTAATTTGTGACATAGTATTTACGTATTATATTAGCTTACATTTTATTTTGGTCTTACTCGTTATACGAACACTTACCAATGTGATATCGGTGATGAATACAGTCACACTATTCTTTAAGATCTTTGCAACATCAATATTGTATAGTAAAATAACTTTGATCGCCACGAAAATGCTCATATTTTTTTGGTAAGCCTGTTGATTTGTGTCTATTAACGTTATTTTCTGTAGACTACGGTTGCCGATGTTTCCTTTCTTCCCAGCAAGAAATTTATTGACAAAATTAATTGAATTTTTTTTTTTTTATATTGAAAATTATTTATTAATTACAGATAATGTGGAATCGCACATCTTCAGGTCAAGAAATTTACTTTACAACTCGATGAAACAACACTACGCGACAATGGAGCGCTACTGATGGTATATGTCTGATTTTTAAATAATGATCAGCTCTCAGAAGAAATGCTTTTTGCTCGGATTCTCAAAACAAACACCACAAGTGAGTCAATCTTCCAAGACTTTAAGACTTTAATGAAAATTAAAATGAAAGAGACTTGACTTGAATGAAAATCAATTATATTAAATCCAATGCATTGCACATTCGTATGTTTCAACAATTCTGCCAACACAGTTTGAACGCCTATTGCAGCACACCGAAAATCGATGGCTCTTAAAAGATAATTGCCTTAACCGTATTGTTCCTCTCTGGGATAGCATTGTATCCTTTCTCAATGATAATTTGCTTGAAGAATCAGACATTTATGAAAAATTAAATTTGTTGAACAAACAAATGCAAGGAAAAGATCTCATATCTTGCAAAGAACCCATTATTACTACTCTTGACGATGGAGTGCTTGATGATGATATTTTTGTTTATATTGCACATTCAAAAAATTTAATTGATGATATATGCAATTACGATTTAAAGATTTATTAGATATCAATATTCTTGACTTGGTGATAGATCCATTTGCGGTAGATGCATGTAAAGTTGACTTATTATTACAAGAATGCCTTATTGAAGTGTAACATCATGTTTCGGTCCAACTATTCTTCAGAAATAAGTCACAATTTTGGATGAACATGGGACATTGCAGAATAATTTGCCGTACTTTGGGAGAGTGCAAAATTATTTTATTTCGTACCTCGTACCCTATTAGAATCTGGATTTAGTCGATTTTTACTTTTACTCTCAAAAAGTCGTAATCTTCTTGACATTATAAAGAAAGGGGACCATCAATTTATGCTTAACAAAATTAAGCGTTGGATTGCCTGCTCTTAGCGGGTTCAGCAAACGTTTTCTCGATATTCGAATTCTCGATTAACTATATATACGAGGGTATATCAAAAAGTCTTGCAATATCATATGAAAAAAAAGAGTGAGTGAGACAACAATATATTTTTCAAAACCATTTTTTGTCGCGATGAAACTTCTAGAAGAACATTTCGATGTAAATTTTACAGTTCGTTTGTTTTTGTCAATTTAGTAACACGTGTTTTGAATTTTTCTTAAAATGAATGAAATTGAATATCGCGCCGTTATTAAATTTTTCTGTAAAGATGGACGAAATGCAATTTATATATTCAACTATATATCAAAAGTTTACGACGAATCTGCACCATCATCTGCCACAGTAACAAGGTGGGTAAAATTATTCAAAAGTGGTCAGGAGTCATTAGAAGACGACAACCGCTCGGGTCGGCCAGCAGTTGCTATTAGCCATCAAAACGCAATTTTGGCCGAATCTATTGTATTGAAAGATCGGTATATTTCTGTTCCGCGGTTAGCGTGGGGACTTTCTCTTTCATACGGTACCACATATACTATATTACATGACCACCTTCACATGTCGAAAGTAAGTGCGCCATGGGTTCCCCGTTTGTTGAATGCAGAACAAAAAAAAATTCGTGTTCAAACTTCAAAGGCGATTTTAGACATGTACAAAGAAGACCCAGAAAATTTCTTGGATAACATAATAACAGGCGATGAAACATGGCTTCATCAATGGGATCCGAAATCCAAACAAGAATCGATGCAATGAATTAAACGTAGTGAACCACCACCAAAGAAATTCAAAACTCAACCGTCTGCTGGTAAGGTTTTGGCAACAATTTTTTGGGATGCTGAAGGAATTTTGATAATCGATTATATGCCACCGAAAACCACAATCACAAACATATATTACACAGAGGTTTTGCGAAAATTGAAAAAAGCGATCCGGGAAAAACGGCCAAGGAAAGTTAGGAAAAAAATGTTGCTTCTTCACGACAATGCACCAGTGCACAAGGCTAATATTGCTCAAGCTGCATTAAAGGACTGCGGCTTTGTGGAAATTCCGCATCCACCGTACAGTCCAGACTTGGCACCTAGTGACTACTTTCTGTTTCCCAATTTGCAAAAAACACTAAGGGGCCGGAAATTTTCCAGTGACTATGAAGTACAGTCTGTTGTAAATGAATATTTTATGGAGCAAAAGAAATCTTTTTTTTTAGATGGTTTAGGCAAGTTAATTGATCGATGTGACAAATGAATAAACCTTAAAGGAGATTATGTCGAAAAATAAAAATATTGCTGGCTCACTCACTCTTTTTTTTCATATGATATTGCAAGACTTTTTGATTTGCCCTCGTACTAATTGACATTTGACATTTCAACGGTTTCGTTTCGCCATTATGAGATATGTTGTTGCCCAAAACAAAATCAAAAAATAAGTTAGGTTAAACAATGGCGTACCGAAATGAATGAGTGACATGCATATTCGAAATGAGAATGCAAATATCCTTAATTTTTATAAACGCCTTGTTGTATATTTCCGGCAAAAAATCGATATTCGATGCAGAGTGCCGTCGCTCAAGATTCAATATCTTTATATTTCTATAATAAAATAATTTGCGGATTTGATGAGGGGAGGAACTCAGTACTGCATTTGCAAGTGTGAGATCCCAAAGGTTGTCATCTTCCAGCAAATGCAATGGTATGTGGCATACAAAATACAATGGACTGTTCTCAAGTATTGGATCGGTTCAGGAACGTTAAGCAATAACAAACGCGGGAAGAAGCATTCTCGTTGCTTCGGATGGACTATGGATAATCGGCCTAATGTATTTTCCATGAATATGCCGTCGTATTCTTGAACTGGAACGCTTCGCTCTCGTAGGTGGAGCTCACATTTGCACTGTTTGTTCCATGTGAAAATTCGTGAACAATCAGTATACATTAATGTCTTTGCAAATTGACCGAAAATACCTGATCGCATAGTTCTAAAAACTCAGTTAGTGTGTTTTTTGGAGCAGTTAATGCTTGTTGTAGACCAGTCTCTTCAGTGAAATAAACACGTTGCTCGCATTTTCAAGGTGCACGATCAAATGTATAACAGCAGGGTCTCTGTCGTTTATGTGAAAACTCAAAATGCGCCAAACTACTTCATTGCTGCTAATGAATCGGCCCATTTGATAATTTGAAATTTCGTCCTTATCAGTCAAATTTTGAACAGCAAATACAGCCATATCGCTGCCCTTATAAACGTATTCAAATGTATTTACAAAATGGACTTCACCGAAGTTCAGAACTCAACGTTTACGTGTGCTTTGTCGGTTTTGCACAGCAATGGCGAATACGGAACCGTATTCGGAACTATTCACAGAAGTTCAATTATTCATGAACTTCTCAAAAGGTTTTAACGGTCAATTATTCTTAAACTTATGATTTCTTTTCATTTTATCAAATATTTGGGAGTGGTGGTGTGACATTTTGGGGTTATATCTTCTAATATGGGAAAAATCTTAAAAAAATGGAACGAAATATTTCGTCAAAAAATAAAAATTCCTAGAATCCCAATCCACAGCGCCACCTGTCGGGTCCGACTGTGAATTTAAACCATCCAGGGACCTCCTACTCAAATATGTGACCGGACAAGTGGTGCAGTGGTTAATGCTTCGGTACTTGGACCGGCAGGTACTGGGTTCGATTCCCATCAGAGGCTAGATGCAAAATCGAATTTTCATCATCGATTACAATCGGTGATGTTAATAAACACAACTAAGACCGTGCAAAATTCAGCGCCGACCCAATGTCCATCTCAATGTACAGGTTGACATGGAGCTTGCAAGGTATACTGTAGTTGTGTGAGTAGGTGAATAGGTGAATGGGTAAATAATGTGGCGTGAATGCGTGGTATCACAATGGACCAAAAATGGCCTAAGTGTCAACCTCTGAAACCTAAACCTACTCAAATATGTACACATAAAATATTTCATTAAAATCCGTCCAGTCGTTTTGTGAGCCGTTTAGGAACAGTTCAATTGCATACACACATACGAAGAATTATATATATTATGATTGGGGGGTGGTGAAATAGACCCCAGTGGAAAATAATAATCGAAAGTGGGCCTTCGGCAAAAAAGGTTGAGAAACACTGAATGTGAGAAGACACAGACGAATCGAATGTGACATGTCTGAGATGAATTGTTTCTGAAATATCTGTATTGATACGATTCAATGATATGTCTGATCTGAAGTAAGTTTTACTGAACATAAATAAAGAAAAAAATTTGGTGAGCTATGTTAAAATTTTCCAAATATGTAAAACAATTATAAAATGTTTACTTACCATTTCCATAAACAAAATATTAACACCATAAACAGAAAATAATACTAATGTAACAAAATAGTATTTAAAATAAGAAATTTTCATTCGAGACAATTAAAAATAATATACCAAATCAAATTTCTATGTTGTATTAGATGACTGGGGAGGTACGACGTGAAATGCAAATATAGTGGCACGCTTGGAGAATATTTTAAATGAAGTGTCTTCTAATATTTATCATTTAAAAAACGTCAGGTCAATTTTCATGTGGAGAGTATGAGAAAACTCGGTTGACTATATCACACACGCAAAATTTGAAAATTTCTAAAAATTGAACGTTTAAAGTGCCATGGATGGAAATTGATTCAAATGAAAGGTCTTAATGATGCTCACACTTGAAAAAAATTTCAGGTCAATTTTAATATTGGGAGTCCTGGAAAACTGGATTGAATATATCGCACACAGAAAATTTCAAAATTTCTAAAAATTTACTCTTTAAAGTGCCGGATGCTCACCCTAGCAAAAAAATTCAATTTAATTTCTATGTTGGGAGTCCGGAAAAACTCAATTGAATATATCGCACACGTTGATTTTAAGAAGTAATAAAACATAATTTATAATAAAAAAAAATATTTTCCCGACATAAAATTTGTATCTGCATTATCGACATTATTCGGCTGCCATTTGATCTAGGTTATATTTGATCTGCATTATCGGCATCTTTTGGCTGGGTAGTTCTGTGGATCTCTTAACCATTTTATATGTTTTATTCAACCGATTTTTCCCGGACTTCCAAGAACATGAAAATTGGCCTGAAAATTTTTACAGGTGTGAGCAGCATCAAGACCTTTCATTTGAATCTGTTTATAGCCATTGCACTGTAAACGGTAAATGTTTAGAAAGTTTCAAGTTTTGTGTGTGCGATATATTCATTCGGGGTTTCCCGGACTCCCAACATGAAAGTTGACCTGAAACTTTTACAGGTGTGAGCAGCATCATTAAGACCTTTCATTTGAATCTGTTAATAACCATTGCACTTGTAAACGGTAAATTTTTAGAAATTTTCAAATTTTGTGTGTGCTAATCAAACAATTTTTCTCCCTTAAAAATTACTCTTTAACAACATTTTTCGGTTGGCTATGTATACGAATCTGCATTACCGACATTTACAGGCGAATAATACATGTTCAGCGTTATTCCGTTAGTCGAGTCGTTTGTCGTTTCAAGTGACTATAAAACACTATTATTTGTTTGAAAAATTTGCCGTTGCTATTCCAATAAGTGACTTGAGGCCAAAGAACCCTCCAGGCGCAAAAATGTATACACTAAAAATGTGCGGTTTACGAACAGTTTACGCACGTTAATTTTGATACCACACTACTACACCTATACTTAATTTTTATTATCACATATTACAGTATATTTTGCTTTCTTTGCATATTTTATATTTTAAAGAGTCGTAGTTTAAGTTTTTGTGTGCAATAAATGTATTCGTGATTGTTCATATTATATTGTTGGTCGAACTTTTACCTTAAAATAAGGACGTTCATTTGTTATGCCTCAGTAAGAGCATTCCTATTAGGTAAGAAAAATTGTATTGCTTCATGCTTTAAATTTGTAATTAGCTTTTTTTTGTGTTTCAGGTATGAATAGTCATTTGGTAGACTAAACAGCTGGTAGACTAAATGCACGATAAATTGCTATTTAGAACATAGGATTTAATAATATGCGAGTTTTTGATGTGATAAAATATTTGTGAATTAAAATTAAGTATAATTACTTTATGCGGCAGAATTAAAAGTCCTTTTGAAATTAATTTTATTATTATATTATATTAATTAAGATAGAGTTTATTTAAATAAATACAAGATGAAAATATTATTGGTTTTTTTATTTGACAATAAAGTAATTCCGACGAATTAAACCGAGCGTAAAAGTCACACGCAGGTGACTCGCCAAAGATACGCAAATACGGCTCATAAATGTTACGTTTTTGTCGTACACATTATGAACAGTTTATAGACACTAACACATAGAAAAGTCTTCGCTAATTTGTTTCACTTCTCATGTGACAAAAATATACTTTACGTACCACATCCGTACCTTTTATGCGTAACGTTTGCGAATACTTTAGTAGAGCTAAGTAAGTAGAGCTAAGACTAGCGTAATCGGGGTGGTTGTTTTTGAGTCTGCATTATCGATATTTTTCGGCTGGAGTGCGTTCACGAGCTGTACATTGACAATATTGTTATTAATTACAGCTCAAAACCGTTCATGAAACTAAATTGTAACAATGAACACGTGCGTTTTTCGTTCACGAACTCTACATTGTTACAAACGTCATTCTCAACCCTACTCGAGACTGCCTCTACAAATATCATTTTTAATAGTGCAGGTATAAAAAACAACATGAACGTACTATCAACAATCATATGTACGTTGGAAAAATAATTTAACGAACAAAATTCTATGTTTAATATATTCTTTTAAAAAAAATTGTGTTTTATATATAGTGATTATTTTGATGCTCCATATTATGTTACTCCTTATGTTATGTGTATACGTTAAAATGGTGTATATAAAATAAGAAATTAATTTTTTATTGTTTTCGTTTTATTTTGACACTTGATCCAATCTCAATGTTAACTATTACGTCATTTATACAATGGCAGTTGTTACAATAATGTAACAATGTAAATCTCGTGAACGCAATCCTGATAAATTTTAGTTATTGCAGTCGAATCTGTATTATCGGCATTTTCGGCTGAAGTGCGTTCACGAGAGTTACATTGTTGCAATATTGTTAACAGTAACAGCTCCAAATCGTTCATGAAACTAAATTGAAACAGTGAACACAATGAACAAAATCGCGGAATCTTACGGCTCTTATATTTAGGAGGCTCTGGTACTCTTCGATAACGTGAACAATTAGATAGCTCGATAACGTGAACTAAATTTTGTACACTCTCAAATTTACTTGATTCAATTTGAATCAAGTAAAGTTGAACATGCGAAAAAGATCAACTCCCGTAAACATGAACAATCTCATAAACATGAATTCGCTTGGTTTTATCTTGTTCATGTGTATGTGAGAAAATTGAAGTAGTAAGTTAGTTATTGGCATTCTAATGCGAAGGTTGAAAATAATTTTTGAAAATAAAAATAAGTTTGTGTATGTAAGAAAATGGCGGATTTTAGAGAAATTTCTAATGCAGCAATTAGATGGTAAGATTTAATATTTAGAAGTGCATTTCGGTTTTTAGATATTTTATACATTTCCTTACAGTTTGTCCTATGAAGATCAACAAGCTTATCTATCTCAAGCGTTAGAGGCATGTGTCGACGATGATGAAGAAATATTTGAATTTGTTGACGATGGCTTAGCTTAGAGGATGACTAGCTTGCTGCAGCAGCGGATAGAAATGCGGAAGATTTGGATATTGAGGACGTATACGAGGATCAAGCAGTTCTAATTGAAGTGACTGACCTTAGAGATTTCAAGCGATAGTGACCTTGAAGAGGGAACTGAAAGTAATTCGCCTTGTCTAAAAAGGAAAGATGGAACTATGTATATGGAGAAAAAATTGTCCACAAAGGACCTTATTAAAGTTAGCCGAAAGATAACAGCCGAAAGATCAAAAATCGATGATGCAGATAGTGTCTTCGCTATCCCAGCCGAAAGTAAAAAAAATATTGAAAATGTTGATCAATTTTGTTCAGCCGAAAGATATCAACCGATTATTAAAACACAGTAAGAAAATAATAAAATATATATACAGATATTTTTTTTAAATTCACTGAACGCTCTGGCGCTCCAGACCTATCTCATTAATGCCACTAAGACTATTTGATAGGCCTTAAAGTTGTTCAACTATGGTGTACATGTGAAGAAAGTCTGAAGGATATAGAGGGTTGTTTTTTGGCAGAAGATCGATTTTCAATGTACTGAAAATTCATTGATAGCTCTGGCCCTCCCGCGTTTATATTATCGTTTCATATAATTGCATTGCACGTTTTGGCTCTCTCGTTATTATCGTTAACTTACTGTATTATTGTAGAAAATTAAATATAGATTATTTATGTCCCACTGTATAGTAATGTAATGAAATGAAATGGACAACAATACGAGAGATTGAAGAGATTAAACGAATGTGATTGGACACTACTCACTACTAATTTTATTTTATTTTTACTAATTTTATTTTAGTAGTTGTAAGGTTATAACATTAAATCGGCGCAAATCATACAATAAAAATTGAGAGTAAATTTAATTGTAAAGAGGGTTTAGTAATCAATTCGCTCTATCCAATCTACAGTAAAATAAAAGCAGTGTTTATTGTGCTAAAATTTATAATTATATAGCTATGTACGTAAAATTATATTAATTCGTATCAAAAATAATAATAAAAACAATAATTATATTTAAATATCTGGAGCGCCAGAGCGTTAAATAAATTTTCAACGACTTTAAAATTAATTGAAATATCGAATCTTTGCAAAACAAACAACCCCCTATATCCTTCAGACTTTCTCCACAGTTGATCATCGTTATGGGCCATCAAATAGTTATAGTGGCATTAATGTGATAGGTCGTTTCTATGGAGCGCCAGAGCGTTCAATAAATTTTCGAAATATTGAAAAATCGAAGTTTTGCCAAAAACAAAACCGTACATCTTTCAGACTTTCTCATATTTAGACCAAAGTTGAACAACATTATGGCCTATCAAATGATCACAGTGGCATTAATGGGATAGGCCGTTTCTCTGGATCGCCATACCATTCAATTAATGTTCAATGATTTTTCAATTTATTGAGTTATCGAAATTTTGCAAAAAACAACCCCCTATATCCTTCAGACTTGTTCCACATTTAGACCAAAGTTGAACAACAGTATGGCCTATCAACTAGTCATAGTGGCATTAATGGGATAGGTCGTGTCTCTGGATCGCCATACCATTCAATTAATGTTCAATGATTTTTCAATTTATTGAGTTATCGAAATTTTGCAAAAAACAACCCCCTATATCCTTCAGACTTGTTCCACATTTAGACCAAAGTTGAACAACAGTATGGCCTATCAACTAGTCATAGTGGCATTAATGGGATAGGTCGTGTCTCTGGATCGCCATACCATTCAATTAATGTTCAATGATTTTTCAATTTATTGAGTTATCGAAATTTTGCAAAAAACAACCCCCTATATCCTTCAGACTTGTTCCACATTTAGACCAAAGTTGAACAACAGTATGGCCTATCAACTAGTCATAGTGGCATTAATGGGATAGGTCGTGTCTCTGGATCGCCAGAACGTTCAATAAATTCAATCTATTCAATATAAAAAATTTCAATGAAAATAATTAATATATAAATTATAATATATATTGTCTATAAAATTGTCTGATATCTATCTGTTATAAAATTGTCTGATATCTTTCGGCTGAAGGAAATCTTTCAACATTGTCATTGTTAACTTTCGGCTGGGATAGCGAAGACACTATCTGCATTATCGATTTTTTTTATGTTTCGGCTGGAATCTTTCGGCTAACTTTAATAGTATCCACAAAGGCAAACTTTAAGACACAACTTCCTCAGAAGTCAATGAAGTGGACCTTTGCGATTGACGGAATTGGTGTCCGTAAAAGGATATATTCAAGTGTATTTTTTCAGATGTCGTGTGTGAAATAATCAGCAGTCAAACAAATATAGGTTTATTGAGAATACAACTTTAGAAATCGAGATAAACCATCGAAGAGCTATTTCTATAAATGCAGATGTTCATCAATGCAATATTGAACATGCGAAGGTTTTATGGGCGACTACATCAGAGGATTGAATAGTTTTTGGGAGATTAGCCGATTTCTACGCCTCGATAAGCGGACTATTTGAATTGCTAAACGAGAATTTGCGTCAATATTATACACCGTCTGAATGCATTGTATACTATAGATAAACAATTATTTCTTTTCCGAGGTCTTTATCAAGACATTCGTTATTGCATTTTCTTAATTAAATAGAAATTATTTGATTTTGTGCAGGGCGAACAAGAGCTACCCAATTATATGCCATCCAAATCGGCAAAGTATGGGATTAAAGTTTGGTGTGTTTGCGATGCTGCCAACTCATCTAATAACGGGGCAGATCTACACTGGTAAACAACCATCAGGTAGAGAAATTAATCAAGGTGAGCGGATAGTAATGGTCCTATTATATAGGACCTATAGCGTTTCAAGGGGTCGGGGAGAAATGTAGTAACTGGCAATTTTTTACAACATTGCCTGTTGCCCGCTTATTGATCTCTTGGGACTTATTCATTGTTGGGACCCTAAAAACACCGTATATTCGAAAACAAATGTTACCATCTAGATCCCGTGAGATATATTCATCAATATTTGGATTTAGTGATGATAATGTTACACGCCGTTCTTACGTTATAAGGAAAAATAAAAGTGTTTCTAATAATATTGTCTGACGTTACTTGTGTCGCGAATTACAAAATTTATACAGAGATCAATCCAGCCCGATCAAACAAAACAGATAAACGGCGAACAATTTTGAAAGATTTAGAACTTCAGTTAGCTCTTCCGCATGTTTTAGATCGATCAACCATACCAAATGTATGTAAAAAATTAATTCATGTGATTCATGAAACAATACCAAACCAGGAACCACCAACGTCTGAGACATATAATAAGTCTCGTGACAGCAGCGGTCGAATTCCTCAAGTTGAAAAATACTGGACTTCACGTGTGTGTAAGTGTGTGTTTGTTGAATACACCAACACACTAGTAAAGTGTTGTAAGTGTTGAAATTTTAAATATTTCTTTTATTTATTTGAAAATAATTAAAAAAAAAAGATTTTCAAGCGTATTTTAATTGGCATCCGGGGTGGCAACGGGTAAAAATATACGGTTAAAAGACTATACGGGTAAAAATAGTTAATTTTTTTTTAGCAATCATTTTTATTTCATTTATATGCGATAATCAATAAAAAATTAGTAATTCTAGGATGTCAAGAAGTATGAACTGTGTAACTCTCAAATTGTCAAAGATATGAGAATTTTAAATCTAATTGGCCACCCGGGTGGACGGGTATTGACACAAGGTTTAAACTGAAACGGTTGCACAATTACAAGCAAGACTAGGAAAATCAATTAAATATTTCTTTTTTATAATTAAGAAGGTTTGATTTTTTTTTAATAAATTTCAATTCAATTCATTTTATACTCTGCATTGTAATTTTATAGCCAAATAATGTCGACAAAAATAAAAATTAGTGGAATTTCAACACAAAGACAGGGAATTTTATTGGAAAGAAATTTGAATATTAGATAGGTTAAAATCAGGACAAGCCTTTTCATTTATAGCGAAACACTATGGAATGCGTAAAATGTGTTGCCAGGTGGAACAGCGGTGAGTGTAAAGTTATCTGCTTATAAACGAGATAGTAGAAAAAGTATGGTTATTTATAGTCGTATTCACCTAAATATTTGCAATTCGAATAAAGTATTCAAACTGAAGATAAAATCAACCGTATACAGACCAAATGACAATTATGTTACTATTTTCTATCTCCATTATTCAAATTGAAATTTATCGATTAGTTTTTCTATTTTTTGTACACAAATTGTGTTTACGTAATAAATGTAAATATAGGATACAATAAAGTTCAATATCAACTACCCAACACAATAAACTATCAAGATGCTCCTATCAAAAATCTACAAATTATTTGACATAATTGTTAATTATTAGTTTACGTTGTCAGAAATTCTCACACCTACAAATTTATAACTAGATATTGTATCGGACATCCTTATATAAATTGAAAATGTATTTCGCGTGCAGTCAAACTGGACGGAATTATTAACATTTCAATAACCGATAAATATTAGATTGGTGTGGTGTATTTTCTCTATTTTCCAATAATCATTTAAATCAAGGTTCTTTTCGAAATCAAGATTCATTCATAATTTCTTTGTAGTGCTGCAGGCCAAATCATCCCCAAACGTAAATTTGAGGCACGCTGTACTACACTTCCAATGAACTCAACAAGTGCACAACACCGGTTGCGCAATGCCAAGCATAACGGTTGCTACAAATACACAATAGGAGTGTTTAGTCGATTTAGTTGTGCCTTGTGCCTAACCCTATTTCTTATTTATTTGTAAACTGCCTAGCGTTTAAAACGTATTTATAATCAATAAATGAATTTACGCATTTTGATTGATAGCACTCGCAATATGAAATAATGTATCCATTCGTATTAATTACAAATTTTCGTACCTATAAAGAACTCTAGAACATCAACGTAATAAAGATACTTGATTGATTATAGTTGTTAAACAATATTTAGCCTTCAACTAATATGCTAACCTTCAGCTCTGTATACCAAATATACGACAACAAAGAAATTTTAAAATGAAATAAGATTACATTTTGAAACGTTTGAATGTTCGTCCAATTACAAAAATTGTTGCTCACAAAATGTTCTAATAATTATCTGTAATTTAACAAGTCCCAATATTTAAATTCTAAAGAAATATTTTTTGGTGTATAAAGGCATAATTTGCTGAGATTCCTTATATCCAAGCTTCGCAAATTTTACCAACTTTTGAGGCGTGTTGAAATGGTAATGATTTTGTTATGGAAATTTCCAAATTTATAGTTTATAATTTTGTCCACTTTAAAAATATATTGTTATGTTGCTAACCTCAGTATATTCGTCAGCTTAGCGGACAAATTCGCGACCTAAACCGATTCGATTCAAATGTTTTCTACACATTAAAATTTTAATCGAATTTTTGCTGGTTACCAGCGATATCTTTTTAGTGAATAATGTAAATAAATATTGATTTTTCATTTCCACCTATGTTTTGGTCAACACCGTGCGTGTTTTGTAGGTAAAATAACTTATTTCATATTATGATGGTATATTATAACAAAGTTTAAAGTAATCATTCGTCGTATACAGTTGAAATCTGGTTTCGGCACACATAGCAACATCATGCCTAAAGATCAACACAAATGTGTTTCAACTGTTTGCAACTAAGGCAGTGTGCATAGTCAGATGCTCGCGGGAATTATAATTTTAACATGCTCTTAAAATGTTTTTGTCGCATTAGGATTCGATTTGTATATAGGGTGACATTCAGTGTCTTTTTTTCCAAACTCTGAGAACCGACATTTTCACATCATTGTCGATTGTATTTGTGTTAAAACATAAAACGCCTTTTTCACACTTGAAAATGCCATCTAATAAAGAATAATTGTTGGTATACAAATACAATTCACAATATATAAACAGTTGAGGATACCGTATAAAAATGCCCCGCCCCGCTACCGAACTTATCGTTAACCTACGGGTAATTTGCAAAATTTTACCACTGAACGTTGTAATCTTGATCACGTTTCCATAAGGTTAAAGCTCTCACTAATCCATCTGAACCGGTATGTATACTTGAAACGACCAAGAGGCCATTTACACGCGGGTGTGATATCTTCTTTGATCAATACTACATCGCAGACCTTGATATTTTCTTGATGTTTGTGCCATTTGTGACGCTGCTGGATATAGCTTATGCTTGGTTCGGAAATCAATGCTGTAGATGTACCAATTAAAATCTACTTCAGTACTTCATAGACATCATAGGTTGAAGAAGTGTACAATGGACGCGAATTTAAAATATTTTCTTTTTGGCTAAAGCACAGTTATAATATTTTCGCAGGTTTGGTTTTTGTGTAGTCTTGAGAAAAAAAATTTTCACCCATTTCACACTGCGGGTTCCCTCAATCCATTAAAGTGACGATATATTGGTGGTATGAAGTCCCACTCGATGCTATTGTGACACAGAAATTCTGCAATTATATAACCGTTTTTGTTGTTTCTTATCTACTCCTTTAAAGCTCATCATGATTCTCCAAATGGTTCATCATCCGGTAAAGGAACATAAGGCATATTTAAGTATATCACAACTTCTTTTAATTCATTTAAATTCAAACTTACCTTTAAAATTTAGTTTTAATGTTTATAATTTTGTTTTGATTATGATTACTGTCAATTGTGTTATCTTATACATCATTTGCCGTTTTTACAATATAACGATAGAGTGCATTGTGAATGTGTTTATAGTACTTTTAGAATATATATATTTTTTATTGTTACGGAATCTCCGCAAATCAATGCTGATTGTGAACTTTTTGTACCGTTTGCACTACTATAATCACCATAAATTGATTATTTTATTAATTTGACTAGATGGCGTTGTACATATTTTTATAGTTATTTCGGAATGTTTTATATTTGTTTTATATTACCAGAAACATCGAGCAATAAATATATAAGAGAAATCAAGTAGTGCAAATTTTATGGGCAGGTTTTTCCGAGGTTAATCTTATTTTATAGTTTTAATATATTTATATACACAAATTTAATCTTTTTCTATATTTAATCCATACTAGCTGACCTGTGACTGAATAATCAGTCACGTAAATACATTTTATTGAATTTTTGGTTAAGAAATGATTTAGAAGATTTGTTAAGATGCACTTTTATCAAAAATGTAAATTCATAAACGCGGATCCCATGAGACCACTCCATTAATACGGAGTAATATCGTATACGGAGTAATATTCGAGCTCTATTCTGGTGCTGACCATGGAGAGGGCGGAGTTAAGCTTCCGGATGTTAGTCTTATAGAACCGCGAGGGGGAGTTAGTTCCGAGAATCAGCTGTTTGAGGTAGGGGAGATTGTGCAGTGCGGAAAGGGACACCTTTCCTTTGCAGCTAGTGAAGCCGAGACCAAGCCTCTCCTTCTCTGCTCGGGAAAATAGCGCGTCAAAGAACTTGCAAGCCACGCCCATCGAACCTAAATAGTGGATTTAAATTTCCCGAGAGCTCTTTGGGATGATGCCGTGCGCTTCTCATTGCCCGCCAGGTTTGAACCTTCGAGTGCACTCACAGGATCAAAAGGCTCCTAAAAAGAAAAAAAATTGGCGAGTTTTCAAAAATAAAAACAAAATGGCGAAAAACTTATATTGAAATCGAATTGATCTTGCTCCGCCTCTTCGTCTGGAACCTAATCCTCAAATGTGAGGAAGGCGTCTGCTGAAGATTCACTTGGAATGTTGAGCGCGTCTTGAGGATCCATGGAAGGGTGGCTCCTGATGGCCCTGGGGCTGGGTTGTCGTCTTGAGAGATCCATGGGGTGGTGTCACGTGATAATGATGAGACTGGTTCATGGCTTGAATTTATGGATAGTGAATTTCGATTTTGATCGTATATTTTTCGTTTTCGAGGGTCTCTTGATTTCCAAGGCATTTTGAAGAAAAATGAAAAGAGTTTTGTTCAAGACTCGTTGAGGTGAGAAATGGTAATGACTTACTCGCTGGACCGCTCGTTCAAAGTGGTTTTGATTTATACTCGAGGCTTGACTTGATGATTAACGGCTTTATATTTTGAATTTCTTTGACATTTCAGTATTAAAATCAGCAAAATAAAAATATTTTGGATATTTTGGACTTGAAAATCGCAAAATTGGTCACTCGCGTCGTTTTTTACATTTCAATGCATTTTTATTACTATATATTTGAAATTCGTTATTTTTGTCTTTTTTTACTTTAAAAAGTTAGTAACTTGCTTTTTTAAAACAATTGCAATCCAGTTTTATTTGTCCGCTACTTTAAATTTGAATCGCACGCCAACAATTTAACAACTTTGAATTTAAATCGTGCGTCAACCATTAAGCAACTTTGAAATTGAATCGCGCGAAAACTGTTTTGAACTTTCAATCTAACTCGCGTGCAAACTGTTTTGCAACTTTTGATTTGAACAAAAAATTTTTCCACCAATTTGAACAAAAAAAATTTCTTTTCAGTCGTCCCATAAAATTCTCAAATGTGGCAAGATTTCACGCGCACAAAATCTTGGAAATTTTCTGAAACCACCTAAGGTACCCGTTTTGGGTACTTTCCGGTGGAATTTTTCCAATTTTTCCGATTTTTTAGCCTACGCACAGCGCAATATTTATGTAGACCTACCCTGAAATAATCTAACGGATCGGATCATATTTAGAGGTCATTTTAGGGTTGAATATGAAATTAAGAGTTTAATATAATAGATAGATAGATAGAAGCTGACCTGTGACTGAATAATCAGTCACGTGAATACATTTCATTGAATTTTTGGTTATGAAATAATTAGGAAGATTTTTTAAGATGTAAATTTGATGTACTTTTATCAAAAATAAAGTAAATTCATATACGCGGTTAATTTTTAAATCTTAAATAGATAGAGTGTCATGACAAAATTGTATTTCTATACTCACAACTACTAACACCAAAATGTATGTAGGAAAATCATTTTATGTTCTCTGTTTTGATTAATTGAGATTCAATTACAAATTTTCTACTCATTTTGTCATCACAGTGTGTCATCACAAAAACATCGGAAATTTTAATAAATTTTGTCATTGTCACGGTGTAATACGCATGACTTCAGATTCAATATAAACATATTTTGTCATGGCATTCTGGCGTCGTGACAAAATTTTGCTGAAAACACCTGAGGTATCCGTTTCGGTACTTCCCGGTGGAATTATTCCGATTTTTCTAGCAAAGGCACACCGCTGTATTTATGTCGACCTACCCTGAAAAATTTAAACGGACCGGATCATGTTTAGGGGTCGTTTTAGCGTTGAGTTTGAAAAAATTAAGCGTATTAATATAATAGACTAGCTGACCTGTGACTGAATAATCAGTCACGTGAATACATTTTGTTGAATTTTTGGTTAAGAAATGATTCAAAAGATTTTTTAAGATGTAAATTTGATGCACTTTTATCAACAATAAAGTAAATTCATATACGTGGTTAATTTTTAAATCTTAAACGGCAAGCACGCGCTCAAATGTACACAGTATGACTTACGTGTCAAGTCAAATATTCATATCTCAAACAGGAAGCGCGCGCTCGGGATCACATGAACACTTACGCACCCAAACTAAATATTAAATTCGAAATTCGGAAAAGGGAAAAGCACACAATTGCTGAGGCAAACTTTAATCTAAATATTTCATAAGAAATGTACAAAAGGATAATAAAATAGTAGTAGAAGGTAGATAGTAAAATAGTAAAATATATTACAATTTACATGCACAGAATCTCTTCAAAAAATACATTCTTTGTTGTGATGTGCCCATCCCGATCAGCTGATTGATAGCTTATCTCAACGATAAACACCGTAAGTCCGTCAAATGAGCGGCATCTTGAAAATGTAACATACAGCTGATCATGCGTAAATATGCGGTCCGGCAAGTACACTTCTACCTTCTTCAAGCTTTAATCCTGACTCTTGTTGATGGTTATGGCGAACGCGAGCTGAACCGGAAATTGAAGGCGAGACATTTTTAATGAGAAGATGCCTTCCGATCAGCACCTCACATTCTAGAATGTAGCGGTTTATTTTTGCGACGCGCATGCGTGTTTCATTGATTCGACCCTTGCTAGTGTTTAGATTCCTCATCAAACGAACGATCGCTATTACCTTTAGCGGGATGGCATGCCCCGGTAATCCGGACAATCAATCTTGTTGAGAAACTCGACGGGTACGCGGAGTTCCTCATGAATGTCGTCACTCTCAAGCTTATCAGCAATATGTTTGACTTCTTGTTCGTCGGGCAGGAGGTCAAGCACCTGCTGATTGGTTAGCGCGCAATCATCATTCTTGGATGCAAGGATGGTGCGCTCCTCGATGGTTCCCTCGGCTGGTGTTGTGTTGATGTCACCATACACGAAATCGGTCACACTTTGAGGAAGTCTGCCGGAAGTGTGATCGAGTCGGTTCGAACATTGCCGTTTCCAACAGAAATCAAATATTATGCAAACTCGTCCTCACCTTCATCGACGTGCATGTTCTTGGTGAGTATAAACGTATTTACCAATTTCAAAAGCGGGTTCAACTTGATGGTCGATTCGCAAATTCGCGCGCGTGCCGCCTTCAGGTAGTCACCACACATGAGGATGATTTTCCCAGCTAATGGAACACACACTACCCGTCTATGATTGTGAGCTCTGCTCCTGGCATGATTAACTTTGAATTTAAATCGCGCGTCAACCATTGAACCGCGTGTCAACTGTTTTACAACTTTGAATTTGAATCGCGCGCCACTAATTTGAACAAAAATATTTGCTTTTTGGTCATCCCATAAAATTCTCAAATGTTGCAAGATTTCACGCGCACAAAAACTTGGAAATTTTCTGAAACCACCTGAGGTACCATTTCGGTTACTTTCCGGTGGAATTTTTCCGAATTTTCTAGCCCACGCACAGCGCAATATTTATGTCGACCTACCCTGAAAAAATCTAACGGATCGGATCATGTTTAGCGGTCATTTTAGGGTTTAGTATGAAAAAATTAAGAATATTAATATAATAGATAGATAGAAGATAGATAGAAGCTGACCTTCGACTGAATAATCAGTCACGTGAATACATTTTATTGAATTTTGGTTAAGAAATAATAAAGAAGATTTTTAAGATGTAAATTTGATGCACTTTTATCAAAAATAAAGTAAATTCATATACGCGGTTAATTTTTAAATATTAAACGGCAAGCACGCGCTCAAATGCACACAGTATGACTTACGTGCCAAGTGAAATACTCATATTTCAAACGGGAAGCACGCGCTCGGGATCATATGACCATTTACGCGCCCAAACCAAATATTCAAATCTCAATTTCGGCTGGGGACATTTTCATTATTCACTGCAGCAGTTGTTTTACGAAATGCATCCAACTGCTTTTCGTTTAGCAAAAAGAAATTCGTAATTCAGCTTCTTCGGCTTCTCGAACTGTATCGAAGACTCGCACTTCTACTGGACTTCTCGATGGTGTTGGTAAGCTTAACATAGCGCAAGAAAGTCCGGGCTATATAAGAATTATGTTGATATCGTGGAGAGCCAAATTTTTGCTACATTTTCAATATGGTGTTAGCTGTAATCGAGAGTCATGTCATCTGCATACTTCATCCAGAGATCAAGAGGCTTTGAAGGTTGATAAAAGCAACAAATATAAACGCAAGTCTCTCGAAGCTATCTTGGCATTTGAAAGGCTGCTGTTTCCGTTAAGCAGTGATCCCATTGCTGCTGTTTCCGTTAAGCAGTGATCCCATTCATCATCGCTTACCAGACTTCATGCAGCTATAGCTTCTTTGAAGGTTTTGTAAATAAAACATTTAAATGTTCGTACAAATGCAAAGCTGGTGGAACCTCGAATATGTAGCAAAAGCAGCCGCAGGGAGAGACGCTCCTCATCTCTCAGGATTACTGTTTACATTCGTGCAACAACCAGCTTTCCACTTCTTTGACGAAGTTGCCATTTACCGCGACGTATACGTAATGGTGGGGAATGTCAGTATATAAGAATTGACGTGCGTTTTGATCATTGAAGTTGAGCTGAAACCATGACTGAAGCTTCGTTCGGCCAGTTTGTGCCGCAAACAACGCTTCATCTTCATTACTTGCTTCGAATGTAATTATTTATTTATTCGGTAGGTGGGCAGAAAACGGATCACGGCATAAGATCGCTCATGCATTTTCGACTCGATAAAAAATAATTTGATATCGCGATTTTCAACAAAATAGCTGACATCTGGTGAATTAAGAGTTTATGCTGTGTGCCTGACACCGATTTTTTTGTCTAAATTTCCGACTAACTAAATTGATCGTTAGTTCACCCAGGTATTGTTAGATGTCTCTAATTGTAATTATATAATGCAAAATCTACCCGATATTAAGTTCTAAACAGCAAACTTAGTTTTGGTTTATCAATTACTGATAAAGAATGTTTTGTGGAATGTTACATTTAAGTTTATATAGCAGATTTTAATTAAACATCAGATGCGGTTTGTTTTATGCCATCTTTGAACGATTGGTATGAACTAATCATAAATTTAGTTAGTTGGAAAATTATAGACAAAAAAATTGACGTGAGGCACACAACATTATTAATATAATAATAATAATAGATAGAAGATGTATAGCGTGTCATGACAAAATTGTATTTTTACACTCACAACTACTAACACCAAAATGTATGTAGGAAAATCATTTTATGTTCTCTGTTTTGATTAATTGAGATTCAATTACAAATTTTCTACTCATTTTGTCATCACAGTGTGTCATCACAAAAACATCGTCAATTGTAATAAATTTTGTCATTGTCACGGTGTAATGCGCATGTTCATATATTCAATATAAACATATTTTGTCATGGCATTCTGGCGTCGTGACAAAATTTTGCTGAAAACACCTGAGGTACTCGTTTCAGGTACTTCCCGGTGGAATATTTCCGATTTTTCTAGCAAAGGCACACCGCTGTATTTATGTTGACCTACCCTGAAAAATTTAAACGGATCGGATCATGTTTACGGGTCATTTTGGCGTTGAGTTTGAAAAAATTAAGCGTATTAATATAATAGATAGATAGATATACGTATCTTATAAACATATCGGCATAGTTATTTTATAGTTTATTGTTCTTGTTAGGCCTATACAGATTGCCAAAAGTAAAATAGATTAACCTCGGAATCTCTACATGGTTCCTCTTATATATATTTCGCTTTATGCCAGAAATCTATAGAAATTGTTATTTATTGGTGTGGTTTGAGTTCACACTACAGTAATTCTGTAGTAATTTTAATTGGTTATACAGGTGCTATAAATATTTTTACAGTGTACTATTATTTATTTAACGAGTTATCACTAAATCACATATATTTTTGTGCTACATATTTTATACTTAACTTCACAATAACATTTGTCGTTGTTAGATTTCATATAAATACTAGCAGTTCATTGTATTCATTGGGATACTATTTACGGTATTTACTAAATTTCCTAAATCATGTTACGTTTCATCTTAAGCTAATTGGGTCCGTGTATTTTATTTCAAAGTTTTCGGTTCGTGTTATGTTAACAGATCTGTGTATTTTATTTCAAAATTTTCATTATTATGAGCCGGAAGTCACTTAAAAGTAATTGCACCAATAGTTTCTATTCAAGTGTCGATGATTTTTCCTTAAATCCAATTAATGTTCCAAATTTAAAACATCTTAATATTCTTCATATCAATATCCGGGGCATGAATAATACTACTAAATTTGATAGTCTATTATTATTCATGGAGAGTCTGCGAACTGATGTGCACTTATTATGCATAACAGAAACAATGGTTAACAGTTCGAATATATTTTTATTTAATATTAATAATTATACTAGTATTTTTTCATGTAGAACTGATCGATCAGACGGAGGAATCGCTATGTACATATATTAGAAACGATATTTCCTATACTATTCTCAGTGTTGATGATGGCAATCTACCTTTTCAGTATACTTGTGTTCAGCTTGGTGGATTTAGCTCTACAAGAGTCTGCGGTATTTATAGACCACCATCTTCAGATACCAAACTATTTCTTGAGTTTTGTGATGATATGCTTAACAAATATAAAGGATTATCCGATTTTGTTATCGTTGGCGATATTAATATACCTATTAACAAAAAATCAGTTCTAATCTCAAATTATGAAACTTGTTTGTTGGGTCATGGCATGATTGCTACTAACAATTATACAACTAGATCTGCAAGTGACAATATACTAGATCATACAATAAGTAGCTTCCTTAATATTGAACGTGTTTTGAACTCAACTATCTGTGCAGATATCAATGATCATAGTTATGTGTTTTCTACGTTTCTCTTTAAACCAAAATATACGTCTAAAATACTAGAAAAAAAGATCATTGATTATAAGAAAGTTAATCAGCTCTTTGAAGACTTTCTTCTTTCCTCAAGATTCGATACTCAAAATCCTGATTCTACAATAAAATCAATTACTGAAAAGTATAGTGAATTACTTGATAATTTTACTACAATTAAGCATACACCGATGAACTTAAAAAACTCCAGTAATTGTCCATGGATGTCTTATGATCTTTGGAATTTAATTAAAGACAAAAATCGTATCTTCAAAAGACTTAAGCGAAATTCGAATAGTGCTCAGTTAAGACACAGATTGGAATTGCTAAATAAAAAGATTAAGTCCGAGAAATATTATGCAAAAAAGCGCTATTTTGACAAATTGTACAATAATTTGAGTCAAAAAAAAGTTTGGAAGCAAATCAACAATTTTATGAAAAATAACGTTTGCTCGAATTCGTATACTATAATGTATAATGACGTTGAATATAGCGACACGAATATTATTGTTGATATATTCAATAAATTTTTTGTTGATGCTGGAAGAGTTACACCAAATAGGCTAGCATCTGACGGCAATGTGAATAAACTTCGAACAATTAGAACTATGTCTAATTCATGTTTCTTATCACTGACTACAGCATCTGAAGTCTATAATATTATAAGCATTTTAGAGAATAGTAAGGGTTGTGGTTATTACAGAATTGGCAATGTTATCTTAAAACGCAATTCATCATTTTTCTCTGAATTTCTACTTCTTTTAATGTTGTACTAGAAACCGGGATTTACCCGAATTGTTTAAAAATAGCAAGAGTCATACCCATTTTTAAATCTGGTGATAGTAAATTAATAAATAATTTTAGGCCCATATCTATCTTATCAGTTTTTGACAAAATATTGGAAAAATTGATTGCTAGCTGTATGATTGAATTTTTAAATAGTTTTAATTTCTTTTATCAATATCAATATGGATTTAGACAGGGTTCGGGTACTGATCTCGCATTAATTGAAATAACTGATTTAATTTACAGAGCTTTTGATAATCAAAAGTATGTGTGTGGATTATTTTTGGATTTAAGAAAAGCTTTCGATTCCATAGATCATGAGTTGCTGCTTAAGAAGTTATATATGTATGGTTTACGCGGTGTGTCTTATGATATATTGGCAAGTTATCTTACTAACCGCAAACAATTTGTTGAATTGAACGGAATAAAAAGCGCCTTACTAAATATTGACTGTGGTGTTCCGCAGGGTAGCGTCCTGGGGCCTCTCTTGTTTTTAATTTTCATTAATGACATAGCACAATTACCTATTTCTGGACAAATCAAGATGTTTGCGAATGATACTGCAATTTTTTACGAATTCAATGATTGTACACAAATGCAAGTTTGTTTAAATAATGATTTAAACATGTTGATTGAATTTTTTGATATGAACAAAATTTCTCTTAATCTCAGCAAGACAAAAATTATAATTTTTCACTCATCATATTTGCCACACTGTGAGTTTCCAATTATGCAATATTCAGGTGTTACTATTGAATGTGTTGATAAACTTAAATACCTGGGTGTTATACTTGTTTGTCCATTCTTGTTCTTGATCAGAAAATTTTGCTAGTTTTGTTCCAACTCATGTTTTAAAAATGATTTATTTCTCTTTTGTTCATTCACGTTTTTATTACGCTATTGCAGCTTTTGGATCTGAAGCGAAAACTAGTGTTGTAAATCTATTTATAAACTCCCTGTATTATATCCAACATCAGCTTTATATCGCGATGTAGCTAAGGGAATTCTTCCAATTGGCGCATTATTCGAATTGCATTTTTGTGTTTATATGTACAAATGTTTGATTGTGCCCTCATGTTTATCTAACATGGAATATAAATATGTAACTCATAGATACGAAACTAGGTCTACTAATTTGCTGACATGCTTAAATATCAGAACAGAATTTGGAAGAAAATCTATATCATTTATTGGACCTTATATTTATAATAAACTGCCCGACCCAATTAAAAACACTTATAATACATATTTTTAAATTCAAGAAATTGCTAAAAGCACATTTGGTGTCTAACGTCGTGAATTATTTGTGAAGTATATTTTTATATATTTTTTATTTTTTATATTTTATATTTTTTATATTTTTCTGTTTTTTATATTTATTGTTTTCAAATACATAATATTATTTTTATATTGACAAATTGTAATAATTTTTGTTAAAGGAAAACCGTATGGCTTTAAAAGGACTGAAAATTCATTAGCCGATCTGTTTCCTTTATTTCTTTTATTTTCTCTTTTTTAATGTGATTAAATTTTATTTTCAACGACATATATTGTATTGTAAAATGAGGAAAGAGCAAAGAATAACTAAATAAATAAAAAAAAAATCTGCTAAGAAAGCTTCGTTTCTGGTTAACTTGGTCAAACTTTCTATATGCTTTTGACTGAAAGGCACACAAATAGACTGTTACGGGTGGCACGAAGCCAACCCACAGATTTTATCTACACACAAAAAAATAAAAGGTTACCACCGATCGGATATTTATAGTTTGAATCCAATCGGATGTTATAATAAAAATGAAAAAAATACTTCAAGGTGAGGTTAACAAGATGATGGAAGTTTGGTTCAGACTGCAGTGACCAAACTACAAAAATATTGAAAATACTCTGAACTTTCATACAAAGTATAATGCTTAGCGAATTTTAATGATTCGCTACGCAATTTCCAACCCCTTGGTAACCTCGAATTTTATTGTATTTAACGCATACATGCGATTTCTATATGAAAATTTGGGTTATTCTGGATTGATAGCCAGATGGTATTTTTACATCAAGGTGAGGTTAACAAGATGATGGAAGTTTGGTTTCGAACTAATGAAACATTAAAACTAATGAAATTCGCTAAGGCATTGTGATTATACTTTGTATGAAAGTTCAGAGTATTTTCAATATTGATTAATAACTACTACACTTATTTATCCAAACATTGGCCAATGGAATATCCGGTGACGTTGATACATTTTGTTCCTGCAAGTACCGCAAAGATGTTTCAATACAAGCTGCACACTGATATTGTCATCAAATTCTAAATAAATTAAAAGAATTCAAATTAAAATTAATTACATTGTGTTTATCATTTTTTTTCATTAATTTATTTGTTTACCATTTTAATTAATTCTTAAGAATTAAAATCTCACTTGAATATTTTCACAAATTGAATACACAGTACTACAACTTTTTACTTTAAATTTACAAAAATGTAATGCAATTTTGAAGTGATATCCACAACATCTAAATGAAGATTGAAATGTAATATTTAAAATCGTAAATCCTTGAAATACTTTTTTACAAAAAACACCAAAAAAGGATTAAATTTTATTCAAAAGGAGTTTCCCTGAGTTTTTGGGGGTTTCCCATGTATAATATAGAACATATTCAGAGACGGTTAAAAATTCTTTAACACCAAAAGAGGTAACAAATTTTATTTACAAAAATAGTTATCCCATCGGATAAAATTAAATATTTATCCGATGATGCGGTGTTAGATTCTAAAATAATTATCCGATTGGATAAAAATAAACTAGTTATTAGGATAAAAAATCTATTAGCACCGGTTATTTTTTTGTGTGTAAATACGCAGAGGCCTCTCTCACGGTGATTTTACCGACTGGATCTCAGGGTTTTGGGTCGTGGGGAAGTTTAGGCTTGCGTACACCTGCTCTACACCCTGTAACAGAATAAACAAAAATTAAAAACAAACTAAATAACAGGTCAGAATCCGTCGACCGAAATTTGAGGAACGTAAATAATTTAATAATAACCGGGTGTATCCACTCAGGAACAACCGGATCTCCCCGAATGATAAGTACAATGTCTGCTGAAGATCCCCCTACCCCCTCTCCCCCGAATGATCATCGATCGCTAGAAACTGGCGCTCAGCGAAGCAGCATAATAGGGTAGAGATGTTTCTCCAACAGACAAATTCTCTCCTCACTCAGAGAGACCTCTACTGCCGTACTAAATATAAATTATTTAACTGCATTTTTGGCCAAAATTAGTTAATGATGCCATTCGATAGCTACTGTTAATCTCTATCTTTAACATTAACCCAATAAGCTAAAAAAAAACAGAAACCTGTTATTAAGAAATATGTATTTCAATTTAACACAGAAATTATTGAAAATATAATCCACCGACTTCATTTTGTTCAGGTTGCATGATGGTATCATAGACATGTTTTTGATGGTCATTTAATTTGGGAACATTCAAATACACAAATGTTTGCAATTCATTGGGATCATACTGTTGTTCACGTTGCAATTCTCAATCAAATAAATCATGCATTGGACGATTGGGTGGTGACAAACCTAATTACCCTAATGCTTGATTTGCAATTGTTAGGCAGATATCTTCAATCGCTATCAATGTCTTATTATACATTTTCAATGTAATCAGCAAATCAGCGTTTCTTGTGTGATGACGCATTCCAATCAAATAGTCTTCTGCCATAAAATCTTTGTATTTATTCCACAATTCAAGTGGATTTGATGGAAAACATGTTGATATGATTATGGCATATAACACACGTATTTGATGTGGAGAAGAAGCAATCGATGCATCATGAAGTGTTAAATCCCAATGCGCATCATTTTCAAGTAACCCTAATTGCTGACATGCTTCACGATACGTCACACATAAATGACCATTTACTCTTCGCAAATGTTGAAATGAACGTGGTCCAACAACATTTAATAACAACAACCACAAATAATAACATTCTGCATTGTTTGGATGAACTGTGTATAATCTTCTCATGGTATCTGCAAAAAAAACACCCGGATGGCCATCAACAGGTGTTTCTTGTTTAAGTCGTTGCCATTTCTTTGCAGTCCAAGTGAATTAATGCGTTACATCTGAATACAGCAACATTCTGACAAATTCATCGCTTTCACACAATTGAAAGAATGCAGTTAATGTTGTTGCTGGTGGCTGTGCTGCTCTCTGGTGTACATTTGCATCGGTAAAATACACACGCTGGCCATTTTCAAGTTGAACAGCCAAATGAACATCAGCAGGATATCGCTCATGAATTGGAAATGAATACATTCTCCAAAGAGTTTCATTAGTGCTAATGTAACGCCCCATTTGATATTTTGCGATTTCATCATTGCTATTGCCACCAGCTACTCCCAAAACAGCCATATCACTGCCTTTATTCACATATTTAGAAATGTGTAAATGTTTTCGAGATATTTGCATTTTTTCGATTTTACGTGTATTTGTTGTTGTTTTACAAAGAGCGAGTTCATTTCAGGAAAAAAAATCATAACTCGAGAATGGCTGGACCGATTTTGGATTTCAACTAACCATCATCAGTCTTCCCTGCATCTCCCCTAAAAATGTTATGGCAATCGGTTGAGCCGTTCTCAAGTTATGGAGTGACAATTAAAATGTATACTTCTTTTTATATATATATATAGAAGAAGATAACTGAACAATGCCAGAAATCGCCGTGCAAATTGGTTTATTATGATAATTTTCACGAGAAATCAGCTGTGAAAGGAGGGAAAGAAAAAAATCAAGCGGAAAATGGTCGAGAGGAACAAGAAAAAGGAAAAAATAGGCGAAACCAACGTGCACCTCACCCCCATTACGCGCACGCGACAAATTTAAATTTCGTATTTAAATGGAAGTTAAAATAAAAAAAAATAAAAAAAATTAAATAAAAATAAAATAATTGTACCTTTCCAGTAATTTTGGGTGTCTTCCCGCCTTTGTTGAAAATAACGAGGAGCGTCTTCCCGCCTTTGGTAAAAATAATGTTTGGCGTCTTAGCGAAGTTATCCAAAAATTTGGCCTTGATAGGCCGCCGGAAAGGTTGGGCGTTGTCTCGCCGAAAAACCGTAAAAATGTTGGACGTTGTTTAGTCAAACCCGTAAAATATTTTGTTGAGCGTCTTTCCGTCAAAACCGCAGATTTGGCCCTGGTATACAACGGCGCACCGCACCTTTGCCGTTCATATAACAGGATGAATGGCCAGAAAGATTTGACACCAGTTGATTTATAGTAACCGTTAATAATTGGCATCCGTCTGAATTGCGCCACCTGTCGAAAATATGGTGCACGTAAAGACCACACCACTCTCAAATTACAAGAAAAATTCTATCTATTATCGAACTCACATTAATCACAATCACTTTATTTTTATTTTTTTTATTATGCTTGAGGTTAATTTAGATAATTGTACCCCACATCAACCAACACGCCAAAATGAAAAACGTACCACAAAAATATTCTTCTATATCTTTACGGTCGCACACACGCACAAGGTGCGCATTGGTGCACTGTGCACATCTCAATGTACTCAACGATTACGTAATACAATGGCTAGAAAAACGCAATATTTATTTGGTTCTGAACGAAATTCTGAGAAATAAATACAAAAAATAATAATCGCAGGTGAGCGCAACGTTATGACCTCGAGTCGTAACAAGACATATGTAGCCCTTTGTAGTCGCCGTTAAGTAAATAGGCCCCGCAAAATCAATACCGAAATTTTCCAATGGCCTTGTCAGAGTGACCCTAGCTGCTATTAAATTTTCTATTATTTGTTTACCCGTGTGGAGATGCCGAACTCCCATCGTGGCGCGTCCCCAGGTGGCGGATAGGGGAAAGCTCTTTAACCGGCTTGCCGGAGGGTAGATGGGAAATAAAATACCATCCGCGGACCAAATCTGGCTAGGGGAAGGAACCCCGAATAATAAACCAATCATTAAGGCAATGAGTGTACAACAAAACGGAATGTATACCCCAGGTGGTACGTCAACTTTACAGTTGGCCAATCCACCCTCGCACGAGGCAGGCTCAACGGATTCTGGGGTGAGCCAACCATTGCGTAACCCACTTATACCAAGCACAAGTATCTCTAGATCACCAACTAGACAAATGCTTCCCATTCTTCAGTGGGAGAACGGTAACCAAGAAAATCACCACGATGTCGCTAGAGAAAACTATGATTTAAAGAAATCGATATAAAACTTAATGAAAATCAATGAACAGCTTTTCAAAGAAGTCCAACATCTAAAAGAAGAAATTGCTGTAATCAAAAATGATAATCAAGCCAAAGAAAATACTGTAGCTATCTATGAAACAGATGAAGATGAATTGGCATATGAAACGAATTTTATACGAAGGCAAATGAAAAATAAACGTCGAAACAACAAAAGAAAAGCAGAAGCTTCGAATGAAGTGGAAAAATCAACACAGAGCGTCAAAAAACCACAACACCAACGACCTGAACGGTCATCTACGGACATAGGGAAGGTACATAAGAACGTATCATTGATACCCAAAGAGAGACCACTGCAACCGGTTAAAACATCAGATGTAACTAACCAAGGGGAATGCAGGAAAATCAAACAATACATAAAGAGATACCACCTCCACCCATTAACATACTTAATGTTAGTGAATACGAATCAATTAAAAAAATAGTGAAGTTAGTTCCAAACGATAAATATAAAGTCACTGCACTAAACAATAACGTTTGGAAAGTGAATGCACTTGACTCAGAAACCTACAGAATGTTATCAAATGCAATCACCGCTCAAAACATCGAATGGTTCACCTATGAAAACAAAGCTGAGCAACTAATTAAAGTCATGGCCAGAGGGCTACATCATACATGCCCCAACGAAGAAATAATTGAGGAACTTCGCCAGAAAGGATTCAAAATTCTAAACGCTGTAAACATATTAAAGAGAAAGATTACTATAAACGCAAACGGTGAACGAGAAACAACCAAAGTTGGCCCCCCACTTTTCATGCTAACATTTGAAAACGCTGAGAGCATTGATAGGGTATATGGAATCAAAGCAATCCTTAATATGAAAGTTAAGATTGAAGCATTAAAAAAGAACCATAGTAGAATGCCACAATGTTACAATTGTTAGGCGTATAACCACACACGCAAATACTGTAATAGGGAGCCCAGATGCGTAAAGTGCGCTGGGAAACATCTAACAAAAGAATGCAATAAAAGTAAGAACGAACCAGTGAAATGCATACACTGTGGTAATCATCACCCAGCAAATTACAGAGGCTGCGAGGTAGCGAAAGAGCTGCAAAGAATGAGAGACAACAAGAGAAATCAAACAAGTCAGAGTTCTCAACCTAGGATGCAATCCTACTCAAAACAAATCCCCCTAAATAGCGGCAAAGTCAGGAAACCCATGTCCTGCAAGAAATACTTCAGAAGCTAAACTCTGTCAATTTGCATCTGGCTGGGCAGGACCAAAGACTAGAATCTATGGGCGAGCTACTGAAATAACAAGAACAGAGACTAGGAACACTAGAAAATGCATCGATGATCCAAGATAAAGGAATAACGGATGCGTCAAGTAAAACTAGTAACTCCACTAAAAGCATTAATTCTAGTCAAAACAAACTTATCAAGAAAAAATAGTGACACACTTTTTAAGAATTGCTACCTGGAATGCAAATGGCCTAGCGCAACGCATTTCAGAATTAGAAGTATTTTTAAACACAAAAAAAAATTGATATATGCCTAATCTCAGAAAGTCATTTTACCAGAACCTCGTATGCCAAAATACGTGGATACCAGTGCTATCAAGCTCTACATCCAGCAGAAAGAGCTAGAGGCGGGACAGCAATCTTTATTAAGGATAATATAAAACACCACGAAGAATTAAATATAGAGGAGGAAGCTGTGCAAGTAGCTACTGTATCTATTGAAACCAAAAATAACAAGAGCTATAGTATATCAGCAATCTACTGTCCACCCAGATATAACCCAAAAAAAGAAGACTATCAAACTTTTTAAATCGCTTGGCAATAATTTTATTATGGAGGCGACTTTAACGCGAAACACATATTCTGGAGATCAAACAGAACTAGTCCCAAAGGAAGGGAGCTATTTGAAGCAGGCAGGATATTAAAATGTGAGTTTCACTCCAGTAGAAAGCCAACCTACTGGCCTACGGACCCAAATAAGATTCCCGACCTTCTGGATTTCTATATATCAAGAGGTATCTCCGAAAACTACTTAGCAGTTGAAAATGAAGAAGGGCTATCGTCAGACCATTCTCCAGTTTTAATGATAATAAGTGACATGGTAATAAGGAAGGCAAGCCCCCCAAGACTAACAAATAACAAAACCATCTGGGAATACTTTCGACAGCTAGTCGAAGAAAGCATCAACCTACAGGTGCAGATCTCGAATGCTTATACGATAGAAGAAGAACTAGAAAACCTCATTGAAAGTGTGCAAAAAGCGGCTTGGGAAAGTACTCCTGATCAGCCAGAAATACTACAAAAAAGCATATATACTATCCATAGTTGAAGTGAGAGAGTTGGTTAACGAAAAAAGAAGAGCGCGTAAGACTTGGCAAAGAACCAGAGCCCTGAAGACAAAACAACTTGTGCAAAAAACTTAAACTACTTATAAAGGAGATAAAGAATGAGTCAGTTGCAAGCTTCCTAAGTAATCTGACAGGTAAACCTGACACAAACTATTCCCTGTGGAAAGCCACCAAAGGTTTAAAACGGCCTAAAATGCAAGTGCCACCCATTAGAATGGTTGATGGAACCTGGGCTCGCAGCCCAAAACAAAAAGCTGATCTGTTTGCCAAACATCTAGAAAATACCTTCAAACCACCAACTGGACAAGCGGATAATGAATATCTAACACCTATAAGCAAAGTAGACGAGGCATCTGTGCTACCAGTTACTCTGAAAGAACTCAAACAAGAAGTAAAAATTCTCAAAGATAAAAAAGCCCCTGGATACGACTTGATAACGGGGCAAATAATCAAAGCTCTACCAGAAAAAGTGAGACAGTGGAAAGTAGCGGAAATCATAATGATTTCAAAGCCTAATAAATCACTAAATGATTAGTTGTAATATTATACAGAAATAAAGATTTCTTAATAATAAAAAAAAAAAAAAAAAAAAAAATTATTTGTTTAGTGGTTTTAGTTGCATATCGCATACAAATAATACATCACCCAATATTGCTATTGCTACCTTATATAACTTTGGGGGGGGAGGGGGGGTTTGAATCAACTCGCAAACTACCATCTTAATCCACAAATGGAGATAATGTTAAAAGCCTCAATTTATTAGTTACAGCTTTGCATCGCAGTATATTTTGAATATCTCCATTAACCGACATTCGTTGTACCCAATTGTTGCATTTTAGTTTAGCGTTGTTTTCGGTGCTGCCAGCTGCATTGTTAATTTTATCTTGGGGATTTAGCAGGTCGGAGTAAAAGGATATCCTAGAAGTAGCATTCGTGAACTCTTTGCTGGTAGTTCGACACTAAACATTCAAGAGAAAGCGTAGAACGTTATAGACAGGATGTTAAATTGGTGCAAAAGCAACAAAACTGAGCTAACCCCTTCCAAAATAGTTATGATCCAACTTAAAGATTTTATCAACTTAAGGAGAACACCTCTGGTGGCTGTTACTAAAACAAAAATAACGATGGTAATATCGGTAAACTGGTAAGGATTTAATTTTGATGAACGGGTCTCTGTAACCTCGCACGCCAAAAGAGTTGCAGAGAGTATGGTACAAGAAAATAAAACCTAAAGATGTAAGCGCAGAGAATGATTAAATTTCAAACAATGAAGTAAGACTAAATATTCTGAGTAAGCTGACCAGAGATATGCAAAAAGCGTCCAAAGCAACTTGGCAAAATAGGTGGAACAAATCGAGAGACGGTGACAACAAGATATACCTAATTGCTCCGTTTCTGATAAGAGTACAACTCGGAAATGGCTGACCAATGAATTAAAACGTATGGAAACTAATATAGTCTTTTTGGACGAATGCTAAGAAGAGAGTTCGAGTAGCCGAAGATTTTAGTTTGAATATTGAAGATGAGGTAGGTACTAGTTGATTGCTAAAAAGTTAAAAAGAGGCAATCCGGAACGAGGACACGCAAAAATACGAGAACTATTGAAAACCCGTAATTTTGTTTCTTAATGATCTTCATTGTTCAGTACACTACTGCATTACTTGAATGTTTCGCAAGACCTGCCTTGTATAGTTACGTGTATGTCTTACATAACAATGCAACTAGTACGTCATGTTACAAGTTTTTTGAAATAAATCTAAAAAAAAATCATTGATAAAGACAAATTGCTTTAATAAAATTTAACGTAACAGATAAGATTGCTACTGTCGATAGGGATGTGACAATTAAATTTCTGAACAGTTTATTGATAAGAATTAATTGGTTATTTTATCAAAAGCGTTTACAAATTATTATCGAATAGTACGGATCGGTTAATTTTATAACGTGGCAACTGGTTAATACCAGGTGGCTTAATTTGTCCGTTATGTCAATTTTAATCGGGAAGATACAAAAACCAATGGCATAGAAAACGTCTTCCTAATACGTCATTAAAATCGGAGCACGTACATAGTTATTTATTAGCCCAATGTTAAACCAATAAACTATTTTGCTACGAATATTATAATTTTGATTAATGATTAAACCATACAATAAATACTAATTCAATATGTGAGTTGATGTCTATTCACAACTTGCTAAATGTAAATTCACGAACTCTTTATGGACACACGTGCATAGATGATATACATATTAGAACAGTATACAATAAACAATGATTCTTTGTAATCAAAAGGAAACGTCATTAATTTTCTCAAGTATTTCTTGAAAATATTTTCGATTACGAGCAAAACATTAGAAAACAGCATCAATCCAAAATATACCAACAAAATCAGAATTATGTATATGGTAAAGTTCAAATTACACATCATCGTCACCATCTTTGTTCCCACAGCGGAGTAAACTATCGGACAAGTGGTGCAGTGAATAAAGCTTTGACACTTGAACCGCTTATGCGAAATGCAGCTTGTTGCAGAAAAAAGCAAAAGTCCACCTTTTTGTTGATCGTTTTGATGTGAAATTAGTCATCATTTGACAACGGGATGCTTTCTCATTTCATCAAAGATCCATCTTGTATTGTATCGAATTGTGCCAACGAGTGCAAGATCAAGTTTGCCCAGTCGCTTAGTTCTTGTTGGCTGTAGTTCTTGGTGAGGTTTTGATTCAAATAACTCCCTATGTCACAAACCAAATAAATGGGGTCAATGCATGGAATCGAGTATGAGACTTAGCTGCTCTGTACGCCACAAAACGTCTGAATTTTGCAAATTATTGTGTGAAACATCACAAGTAATGCAAAAAATCCATCTAATTCACTTTCGGCTATATCAGTCCAAACTGTTTGTGTTTTATCGGGATTAGCCACATTCCATTTTTGAACAGAATCTTTTACATAACGATTCGTTTCTGTGATGATAACGAGCACAAAAATTGCGTGTGAAAAATTTCTTCAATACCTCAATTAAAAGAGAATTTTGTTCGTTGGCAGCATTTTGGTTCATTTTATTCCGTTTTGTACCATAGAAGTAATCTTCAGCAGCACTTTATTGTCAGGTTAGTTTCAGACTGTATTTCCTTTTTATCATCATCACGGCAAATATTTAATTTGGTTCGATGACCGTTTCGTCATCAATATGAACATGCATCGTCTTTGTTTGGCACATAATCTTAATCACTATTGTCGTTACCGTCACTATTGTCGTTACCGTCACGTTCTGTATTATTGGCTATAAAGCTGCTGCCAATCATTCATAAAATGCGGTACCTAAATTAACATATTCGCGCGTTGTTGCTTATTATAAATTAATTCTACTTCGTCACTCATTTTGAACAAACAAATAATTATAAAGCCGCAGCCACACGAATGCAAATATCGACCAATGTTGGTGTATTTTATGTTTGGCAAATATTGGTAAAATAAGACAATTGACAAACGCTACGGTCTACACGATTTGTAGTATTTGTTTTTTCCTTTGATCTGTTTTAAAAAACCACCTATAGAGCGAATGTGCTCCAATGTTGGACAAGTGTAACCTAAATACGCCAATGTTGGTATGTATTTGCATTCGTGTGGCTGCGTCTTAAGAAATAATAATATATAATTTGACATGTAAAATATGTTTATTAAGGTGCGTTCACATTTACAAAAATTTTTGCCGAACGCATTCGGCAAAAATATTTACGCGACAAATGTTTAAACCGACCAGTGCTGGATCGTGTGCGTTGAATGTGACATACGTGTGCGTTGAATGTGACGATTTCGTGTACCACACACGTCCACACTTTTTGCGGTGAAAATGTTTTCACCGAATGCGTTCGGCACAAATTTTTGTAAAAGTAGACCCACATTTAGAACTATCGTTTTGTGCGTCCAAAGTTCGTTCACTATGCAACTGAAGGGAATGAAAAATAGAAAACGACGCAAAAATTAATGGCCAGACTCATATGTATGTGAAGCTGGCACGAAAAACCAGCCCGAAAACACCTTTTCAATTTTGGTGTGTTTCTTTGCTAAATTAAATGCTATCCCGAAAAATTTATTGAAAATGCAAGAAAAACGAAAATTTCATCCCGAAATATTTTTGAAGTTGTATTAAATAAATAATTATTAATATCGGTGAAAAGGAATAAATATCACGGTTTTAATTGCTCTATTAAGACTACACATTAAAGTAAAGTATGTGACAACAAACCACCTTACCTGGTAAACTATGTGACAAAAAAATTTTAATGTGTGCTGTTATCAAACAAAATAAGTTTTTATTATTATTTAACTACAGAAGACACAAAACATGTAATCATCATATGCATACACGGTGTCGAGATTGCCCAAAAATATTCAAAAATTTAAAAATACTTAGGAATAAACAAATCAAGCAATTTGTCCTTATGATTTGATATGAAAAATCGGTTAAACTAATTATTTGTGGAAATCCTAGAGATTACCCCATCGGGAAATTACGTTTAAAAATTCAAATCAAACATGAAGAATATCGAAACCATAAGGACAAATTGCTTAAGATCAGGATCTTATAGTCATGATTCCATGTTGAGCTTTTGATATGGTTTAGGTGATGGACCTAATTTTTAAACGTAATTTCCCGATGGAGTAATCTCTAGGATTTCCACAAATAATTAGTTTAACCGATTTTTCATATCAAATCATAAGGACAAATTGCTTGATTTGTTTATTCCTAAGTATTTTTAAATTTTTGAATATTTTTGGGCAATCTCGACACCGTGTATGCATATGATGATTACATGTTTTGTATCTTCTGTAGTTAAATAATAATAAAAACTTATTTTGTTTGATAACAGCACACATTAAAATTTTTTTGTCACATAGTTTACCAGGTAAGGTGGTTTGTTGTCACATACTTTACTTTAATGTGTAGTCTTAATAGAGCAATTAAAACCGTGATATTTATTCCTTTTCACCGATATTAATAATTATTTATTTAATACAACTTCAAAAATATTTCGGGATGAAATTTTCGTTTTTCTTGCATTTTCAATAAATTTTTCGGGATAGCATTTAATTTAGCAAAGAAACACACCAAAATTGAAAAGGTGTTTTCGGGCTGGTTTTTCGTGCCAGCTTCACATACATCAGACTCATAACGTGCATATGAAAACCATGTGAACATCAAAACTTCCTTGTATACATTTTTTGTTCCTTATATTTTCATATAGATTGATAGATAATTTTAGGAAGGTACACAAACATTCATGTCGCTAGCTGTATGTGGAAAAGTGGTCGTGATGAAAAATCCGCCAATTAATAAAAATGGATGAAAAGCTGATTGATGACTTGCTGCAGAACTATTGTGGTTGATGATGGCTAGAGTTGAATTTTATTGATGGAGAAAACAAGTTGCACTATTGATATAAATTGTAAACACTGAATGAAAAACTTAGAACCAACCTATTGTAAAAGTACTTTATTTAATAATAACACACTGTATTTATTTGTATAGAACTATAACTTTTCTGTTCACCAGATTATAAAGGAATGAATATGTTTAATTTCTTAAACACTAAATCGTCATTTTAATATGTAAACCAAAAAATGTAGAAAAAATAGATTTATAGTGAAAAAGCTTTCTTTAAACTTTAAGTAGAAAACTTAACTTTCCCGGCTTATAGCAAATTTAAAATTATATTACGTTTGCGCACAATGAACCGATTTGTACCGCAAACTTCTATTACGTTTTGATTTACATAGAAATTACATTCAATGGCAGGTTTGTTTATAACTTCTATGTTGACATTTGTGTAAATAGTGTTTAAGAAGGTAAGTATCCAAATTAATAGTTATAAATTAAATTTTTACTGTAATAAATTTTAATAATATTATTGCATTTTCAGGTATTTAAAACTATGAGCCTTAAGGGCGTAATAAATCACAGTGGATTATGGTAAGTAACATTTTGGTTCATTAATTTATGATTTAATTTGGTTTTAGGTGAACGCGAGTGTTGTGGTGAGACATTTTATATGAAAATTGGAAATGTCAATTAACCAAATAAGAAATGTTTTAATTAATCTAATAAATGTTGTGAAACAAATAAGTGTATGTGTTTTATTTGAAAATTCTCACCAACACTAGCTGAGATAGAAATATACTCGTATTTAAATTTGCAATTAAAATCGAAATACCTCTGGTCAGACCTATGTTGCACACATTTCCAACTTTGACTCTTAACGTGTACGAATCGTACGGTACACAAACCTTTTACAAATCCTGTTTCAAAACTTCTTGTAAAGCATGAAATGAACAATTCCTGATTCGGCAAAGTATTAGGAGAGCAAGTAGAAACTCGGCTCTGAAGTTAGTTGCTTTAAAATATACTCAAATGTATCAAAATCGCCCGCCATTTTGGATATATGTAGCTTAGTAATTGCTGTTTTTATGACATGTTTCAGTAATTTACAAGCTGTCGTACCGTTTGAATCAATTTTATTAGATGGTTGTCGATAAGCAACATTTACGTCATTGCATTCTATTTTCAAGCTATGTCATTGATTAATTCGATTAGAGTGAACATTCTGTGAGTCATTCAACAGTAAAATGTGAGGCATGAGGACGATCCACGTTTAGGTGAAGTAAAACAACTTGAAGACGAAGAACTTAAAGTTTTACCGGGTGAAAACTGAAAATCCGTGTCAAACTCAAAAAGAGCTTGCAGGTCAGTTACTTACAGAACAGTTAGGAGTTACTCGGTGTTGGTCATCGGTCTTACTATAATTTCCGGACAGATCTGGTTCTAGCCTTTACGAGTAAGAAGTTTCAGGAGGTTGTGATGGGGCCCTCATACTAAGAATGCCCTATATTCGGCCGATTTACAAACAACCATAATATTGAGTGGAATGTAGAGGAAATCTGTGAACTGTAATTAGCAGCAACTCCTAATTAGAACTTTCTCGATTTTTATAGTTTTTCCCAAATATTTCAAAAAATTATTATAAACAAAATTATTCTAATTATAATTTGCTATGAAATCGGTGTAAAATTTAAACGAAGATGTTTTTCAGACAGATTGATTGATCGGTATTAAACTTCGCCAGTCTTTGGCTAAAACGGTGTTCTGGGAGTGGACACCTTTGAGAATGTTTTTTAACTTTTCAATGTTGAAAGGTATACAATTTAAGAAAGCCGATTAATAACTATAACATTCTAATAAATTTATAGATTAAGCGTTTCAGAAGAGTAGTCGAAGAGTAGGAATGAAGATTTTTGGCCTAACAAAAGTTTTGTTTTTACCAAAATTTTGGTAAGTTGTATTTCTCACCTTAGAAATCAAGTATGATGTATTCGAGATTTACAATGTGTACATTCGTTTTAAAAGAAAGTCAGGCGCTGTTTTTTATATATTTGGTTTGCAAGTAGAAACTCGGGCTTTTCCGGTCAAATTCAACTTTATTAAAAATATAATTGTGACAAAGATTAATTATCGAAATATTTGCCATTATTATCTATCTAACAAGATCTGTCCGAAAATCATAGTGGGACCGATGACCAACACGGAAAATATCAACTTCCATTAAATATTTGGTTGCAGCGACCGAATATAGGTCATTCTCAATATGTGGGTGTATAGTATTATATATGCATATTAAAATAACACATAATGGACGGATCGACTAGTCGAATTTATATATGAGGCGTTTATCAACATGGGCTGATATACGTCATAGATTTTTTAGTTTTGAAGAATTCAAGAAACTTCGATTTTTTTAATAGAAGTTTACATATTTCGAAGATAGTAAACAAAAGTAAAAAATTCCTTTTAAATGTCCGACTTTAAAACTCGAGGCCACATATTATTCTTCCTTAAAAATAATATTATCGTGAACCAATTGAAAATAATAAGAATTGCTTCTTAGCTGTTTTGCATTTATTATACACGATCATAATGGTATAACTATCCTTTAACTATGGTATAAAAATTTGAATTTTGAGCTGAGTGTATCCGATATTACTGTCATGACAATTTTTACTGTCGTGATAATAAAAATTTCGGCTGAATTCAAAAATCTGTATGACGAAAAATATTTTTATTTTTTGAGCTGACGTCATTAAAATGTCGTGATATACGATTTTTTGGGCTGACAGTTCAAAACGTGACAGAAATTACAGTTTTCGTGTTGCCACTTCGTTTTTGGGCTGACATTTGGGCCAACTTCACATACATCGCAGCGTGATTAAATTTTGTGGAATAAAGCTAAGCTAATAAAGTATATGAGTTTTGTTAATTTTAAATCCAATGCCTGCACCTAATATATATCCCTTTTTATACCAAGAAAAAAAATTGGCTCAATTAAGTTCGGACGAAAATAAGTTAGAAACGAGTTCACAAATATGTAAGTTGGTTCAAAACACATACAAAAATAAATTTTTGACATGATTCTTTTGCCACAATTGTGTATGTGTGGACAGGCAGGAAAAGGGATATATTTTAGATGAACCTTTTTTGATACCATCATACTGATTCTACTTCTTTACAAAAGAGGCGGGTTTTTTACAACCAGTCTCCCAGATTATCTTGCAGTTCTTCGGGTTTAAAATTCCAATTATACCAAAAGTGTGACCATTCAATTTTGTTGACCTTACATTCTCCGACAAATTTCTTTAATTAAAAGTACAAACCATACTTTTAAATGTGAACTTTAATTTGCTAATTTTATTTCAAGATTTAACCAAATCTAACCGAAAAGGAGGAATAAAGCTGTTTTAAGCGCATCAATCAAATTTGATTTAAAGAGATTATGCGTGTACCATATTTGCCTTCGGTATATTCGCGCTAATTAACTTCATCATCTCATAAAGTGCTAATTATTTTTTTTTTGTTTTCTATATAGTCAACAACGGATTTCTTATGTGAATCATATTAAACGGATGATTAAATTCGTAAGGTACCCACTCAAATTTCCATAAGCGCAGAATTTTATAATTAGTGCAGCAACAAAGTGTTTAAATGATTACTTAATTGACAACACCGATTAATCCAGTTATACAAACCACCTTGCAATTCAATAGCACCGTGTCTCTTTGTCTATATACAATTCGTGCACTTAATTATTACTTTACCATAATCGTTGTAATTGACATAAATATGATTCGTAATTGCCTCATTCAAAGGTGATTACCATATAATTCAATTAATAACTGGTTTAATTTCAAATTTGCATACGTCTTAAAAGCCAATGGGGATTTATACGGAGGAAAAATTTAGATGATACTCGTTAAAGCGGCTCACAGTATAAAACGTGCTAATAAAGTTACATGTTTACCTAGTAGTTTAGCACTCGGCAATTATGACAATGCCTTAACATATTTGTACTAAATCGAAAAGTGATAAAAATATTATGATTGTATATTACTTGTCATGTCGATAATTCGTCTTGTAAATACGTGCAAAACTATTTCAAAAATTTTATTGGTCGCAAAAATTGATGTGACTCGTCATTGGTAATGGTGACATATTCGTGTTGAACCCAGCTTGAATACGCGCCGACTAAAATTACATTGTTAATAGTTTTTTTAAACGCTCTACTACAATACTATAAAGTGATGTTAATTAAATTATGCCAAAAATTAAATTACAAAGTTGTCGGCAGACGTCTAGTGGTCATCCAACCAAATGTGTTGTGTATTAACATACGTAACGTGCGTAAATATAAACAACACTCAACACTATAAAAACCAGTTTGAAGCGATTTTCGTTGGATGATTGCGCATATTTCGCATACTCGTATACTTTGCGATATAGCTGCCAAGTGTAAAACTGTAATCCGTATATGTGGTGTAAATATAATAAGGAGTGCCTGCTCTACTTGTATCCACTATCGTCCATATATAACGAACGATCGGTGTTTGAAAGCAAGGCTCGATCGTACCTCAACAAAGATTTTGTGATCTAAAATTCTAGAGGTAAAAGGAAATCGTATGCGCGGCGCATATAAAATTGTATTTGTGCTTGTTGCATCTATCGCGTGGGTTTTACATTTCGTAATATTTGCATTGTAAGTTTATAGTTTTACATTTTAACATTTTAAACGTATTTAGTTCTTTGTTCAACACGTAGCTAAATATAATTTAATATAAACGAGAATGCAGGGAATGGATGTAACAAACGTAACTTGTAAGCAGTTCGAACTGGATTGCCCCAACTTGGTACTAAAATAGATAGGTTCGGTTCTAATCGGAGAGTTTTTTTTAAATAATTTAATCAGGCCGCACGAATTTCTATAAATAAACCTTTTCGTCGATAGCATTTATTTTAGAAACACTTACCTTAAAAAAATGTTAAACTCAAAATTTACACGTAGGGTTGTGTCGTGTAGATTAAAAAAATTAATTGATTTTTAATGAAAGGAGTCCACTTGCACCTGACAACATATAAGGAGATAATATAGTGATGAATAATGACATTGAGAAGTTTTTGTGAAGTGTGACTTGTATTTCAATTTTTTTGTTAATATCGTCGCCCTAGTTCTTTCGTGGTGGGTGTCAATTATATTTCGGGTTTTTATAGCTGATATAGGTTCTACCAAAACTGGTGCATTTTAGATTTTTATACAGGCACTCGAAATCAACAAACAAAAAATCTTGAAAGGGCAATGTTGTACTATGGGACAAGTGAACCTTGTATTTCAGAAATGTCTGATTCCATTTTACTTTCTTTTAAGTTAAAAAAAATGTTTTTTGAATTTCTGTGTGTGCATGTGTCGTGTCGTGCAGACTAAATGTTGTGCCCTCTCTACAGTTTAAGATCTAAGCTAGCTAAAAGATCCTAAATTAAATTTACAATATCGGTCAAGATCATTTTTCCAAAATTTAGCCGATAATATCGATTTGTGTTAAAAAACTGTTTATCAACAAAAATTCGGCCCGGTGCTGTCCAGGCGGATTGATTGATCGGGATAATATTCCGTACTTTAGCTTTAACACAAATTGGGAGATCCCATTGAGTTTTAGCCGAAATTGGTCTAACGGAATTAGTCTAATCGGAATGAAACTTTACACTTGAGCTTCCTCCATAAATTTGGAGATCCCAGTGATATTTGGCCAAAATTAATCCACCGAAAGTGTAACCCGCCAGGCACACAATCAATTTGCAACAGATCAGTTTTCCAAAATATAAGCGGAAAGGTGAATATTGATAAAAAAAAAATTTATTATCTCTGTGTGTGCGTATACGTTTGTGCGTGTGTCTGTGCGTGTTGTGGTGCAGATCAAGTGTCTTGTCCTCCTTTACAGCCCAGACGATTTGACTGATCTGGATGAGACTTCTAATATAAGCTTTTTCCGTAAATTGAGAGATCCCAGTGATTTTTAGCCGAAACAGCTCACCGGAAGTGGAAGCTTCCAAAACAGATTATTCATTTTTACAAATATTTTGAAAAGTATTAGCATTTACGACAAAAATGATTTACAACTTAAAGATCATAAATTAAATTTGCAACAATATCTGCTCAAATCATTTTTCCAAAATTTAACCGGAATGACGATTTTTCACAGGAACTTCATACCTAAGCTTTTTCCACAAATTTTAAGATCCCTAGGGATTTGGCCGAAATCGGTCCACTGGAACAGATTAGAAGAAATCGATACTTTCTTCCATTCATGTATAGTAGCGCTATTCTCAACGAATCTGAAGAGTTACAAATGGACCCTAACATTATATCATCCTAACAGTGTGGCCAATTATTTCTCGTCACTCTTAAACAGTCAAAAGTTACCCTCCAGCGAGCAACCAACATCATTGTATCAATCTGATATCAATGTAGAAATGGCATCCCCATCCACTCCATCATACGATGGAGTGCTAAGCATCACATCAAAAAAAAAAATACAAAACACATGGTGAGGAGGTCTAATGACAAAATGCTAGAGAACGGTGGCAATTACCTCTTTTACCGCATGTTTAAGCAGCCTCGCAGATATAAATTCAGACTAGCGAAAAATAACATTGATTTGGACACTACAAAAAATTAGAGACCATCTGAATTGTTATAACAAGTATATGAATAGCTTTGCACAACACCGAGTGTGACCAAAGTTCTAACGTATTTGTGTCAATAAAGTGAAAGACAACATCCCCGTACATTTTCTAATCAGAAATTTTCTACAGGCGTATAAAAGTTTCTAAAGGATCACAGAACATCTTGTCAAATTTACAGCTGTCGAAATAACACCAGTATAAACAGCAATAAACAGCTGTCGAAATAACACCAGTAAGTGAAGCAAGAAAGTCCAATCAAATTCCGAAACACAATACTAAAAAGTGAATAAGTTTAAATATCTGGGACCCATGCTAAATGTGCAAAGCTTAGTCTCTGCAGAAATAACATAGCGTATCACACCAATTTACCGAGCATCCTACGCTAATATGAACTATTTTAAGACCTGCAATATATCGTCCGAAACAAAATTAAATATCCACAAAGCGCTGATAAGACCAGTAGCAACTTTTGGTAGTGAATCTTAGTTGCGAACAACAAGAGACATCCATGCATAGATCCTATTAAGAAAAGGAAAATGCACCGGATGCGCCTGAATCTCGAGAGCAAAAATGTTCTGATTAACATCAATATAACTGAAACAATAAAATTATCAAGGTTAATATTATGGCTCGGACACATTCAACGTATCCTAAATCACTCGTGGTGGACTCTCTATTTTGCCACTTACTACAGCCACATTACTAGTTTCGTAACCATGATCATGACTTCCTAAATGAGAACATATGACACACTACAATATCTTTGGCTTCCCATTTGGTTTTAATTAGTAATGAAGTAGGCGTTGACAAAAAAGTCAAAATTGACATTTAATTGACTTTTAAATAAATTGTCAGAACAAAAACAAATTTACTACCGCTAACTAATTATCTTAATAACAAACAGAAAACTCAAAAGAAACTAAGTAGATTTTTTGATAAACTATTAGTGTCTGGAATCTCCATTTTTGATGTATTCGGCGTTGCGAACACTAAAATGACTCCGGATGAGAAAAAATATCTCATTACGAAACTATGTATGGGTGACCGACCGTATGCATGCTTGCAGGGATATTTGTCAATCAAAAATCTATTGGTTAGTTTTTACTGTGTTTGTTGAGACGCCAAAATAAAATCTTTATTTAATAAAATTATAAATTAAAATAAACGTACTAATAACAAATAATGTGTTAGAATCATTAATAGAATCCCCTGAAACATTATTATGCTATAGAGATAGACATATTACTTGTTTCATAACTATGGTTTCGAGTTAACCATGATTTCGTTGTAATGTGTCATCCCTAACCATCGTTTGCGACTAGGTTTTAACGTAGTTTCGGAATGAGATATTTTTTCTCATCCCGAGGCATTTTAGTGCTCACAACGCCGAATACATAAAAAATGGAAATTCCGAACACTAATAGCTTACCATAAAAATCTAGTTTCCTCCGAATTTTCTGTATATCATTGCGATATTTAGTTGGCGGAAACATTTTTTTTCTGTTCTGTCAATATAAAAATCATTTCTGACAATTTATAGGTCAATTAAATGTCAATCATGACATTTTTGTCAATGCCTACTCTATTACTATTTAAAACCAAACGAGAAGACAAAAGATATTGTAGTGTGTCTTGAGTTCTGATCTTGCAAACCATGGTTTTATAATCTTAGTTACGAAACCAGATATGTGTCTATGGCTATGGTATTACGGTTGAATTGCCTTCGAACAAGACGAAGATAATTTAGAAGGAGGTTAATATTAAAACTGATAGCAGAACGAATATTCGTTTGTCGAAATATTGTGGAAATTCCAAATTATCTAGATATTGTGGATCAGTTTGATGGAAAGACATTCCAATCAGTAATAATAAGTTATTTGTAGTCCAATGCCTTATCATTTGAGAAGTTTCTGCAGTTACTGGATCGCACAATTCCCTCAACACGGAGAAGACCAAGGACTGGCACTGAATTAAGTTTGTTAATGACAATATAGACTTTAAGGAATCAAAATTACAACAGAGAATTAGCCGATCGATTTGGAATTTCGAAAGAGGCTGCTGTAGGCACTGTACTGTTTATTTGCAAATGTATAACGAAAATGTTTCGGGATTATATTAAGTGACCATCAAGAGAAGAAGCTAAAGTAGTTATTGATAAATTTAATAATTTACGAGGACACAATAGCTTCCCGAATGACATTGGGTGTATAGATAGGATGCACATCCCAATTCCCGCTGCATTTGAAGATGTGTCCAGTTATTACAATCGGAAAGAGTTCCACTCTTTAATATTACAAGTAAAATAATTTTTAATGCCACTTTGATATAAACATAGTAATTTTTTCTATTTTAAGGGGGTGTGTGATCGAGGATTGAGATTTAGAGACGTGTTTTTTGGATGACCAGGAAGAAGTCTCGACGCCAGTGTGTGGAGTACCAGTGCACTATGCCAGAACTGTAATAACAAAAATTTAGACTTGCCTTCGGATTGCCATTTGCTTGGTGATGCGGCATACCAACTAAGGAAATATTTAATGGTACCATATAAAGACAATGGTATGTTAAATGCGAAACAAGCACAATTTAATTGGAAGTTTAGTTCAAAAAGGACTGTCATCGAACAAGCTTTTGGTAAGTTAAAAACTAGATTCCCGAGATTAAAATCTTTGAACGTATCAAACTTAATTAATTCCAAATATTTTGTGATAGCATCGGTAGTTTTGCATAATTTTCTTATTAATGAAAATGAAGAAGTTTTGGATCCGGTAGAAGATAATCATTGTGAAATAACTTCAGAGGGGGATTACTATGCAAACTCCTCCCAATTTAGATCACGCTGGAAAAATTAAAAGAGATTATATCACTGAAATATTGAAACAATGAAAATAATTAAAAATTAAATTTTATTGTTACATTGAGATGATTCTGTTCATGATCTGCATTTGCACGTTTTATTGCTTCATCAGCTCTATCATCTCTTTGAGACAACCGATCTTCTCTCGCTCCAAATCATTTTTTTCTTTCTCGACCCTCATTATATCATTATGCCGCATTCGCTCCTTTTCACCTTCCTATTTAAATACGCCAATAAACCTCTAACATCGTCATAATTTTTCTTCCGCTTGCTCCTTTCTTTTGGAATTTCTTTTCCAATTTCACAGGAGTTATCTGGCGAATTTCTATTCTCTGCGTTTTCAGCTTCTCGTTGGATTTCGTTATCGTTCCGACTCAAAAATAATTTTTTTCGAAGGTATTATGTTATGACGCACACTGTAGACTGAATCGAATTCTTCAAAACAAAACCAAAATACCGGACCACGACCACTTTTATTCTTCCGTTTTTTTATTCTATTATAGGTAACCAACATGTTGCTAAATTTTTTATGGGCACCTAATATATAGGTTGTTAAATTTGGATAAATTTTTTTCATCTCATTCACACATTTTCTCCATAATGCGTTTTTGTTCTTTTTGCTTTCAATGAACTTTTTCCATATCTACCCTAGCAACCACTGGTAGCTTGGTTAAGTATGGATTCCATTTGTCCCTCTCTCGGGAGAAATACGCGGGAGAAAATATTATCAACAAAAAATTTATCATTTAATTGTAAATGGACTTACTTTAGGGTAATATTTCTATTTTCTATATTGCCAGTATCTTCATCGAGTTCTTCCGCATCCGACTCGAAGAGCATTTCTAAGCTACGGCTGAAAATTAAACCATGTTTCAATTAAATTAATTAATATTTAATTTAATTAGAATAATCTAAATTTAAGTTGAATGATTTTTTTATAAAGTTACTCCAAATCGTCATCCATCTTGTATTGTAAGTGAGGTTATACACAAAAAATGGCATTTGCAGTAGTTGCATCCTTTTGTAAGTGTTTGCATAAAATGCGCTGTTTAATTTAGTTGGCTGAATTTTTAGCCGTCAGATTGCGTTGCTTTGGCTGCAAAACTGAATTTTTGACCGAGTTGTCAATTCGTAATTAAGTAAAAAAGTAAAGTTTCGTAATTAAGATTAACTCGAAATCATGATTTCGTGATAGTGTGCCATGTTTAACCATAGTTTCAAACTAAACTTAGTTTCTAAATGAGATATTTTTTCTCTTTAGATACATTTTATTGCTAAAAACGCCGAACAAATCGAAAATGGAGGTTGCTGATACTAATATTATACCAAAAATCAAGTTTTCTATGCGTTTTCTGTTACACAATTGGCGGGAACAAACTTTTTGTGGTTTTGTCACTAGAAAAAGCCAATTAATGTCGATTTCCATTGATTTTTTCTCACTCCCAAAATGTTACCCTCATTTTTTACTCCCATTATGTTTCAATGGAACAAAAATGTACTACTCTACTACTCTCTAATTTTTACTTTATTATTTATATTTGATTTTTATAATTTCACTAATCAAATTACCAACGCGCCGCATATTTTGACAAATGACAGAAAAAAAATTGGCGAATAGATTTATAACAACAACAAAATCGTATACTCCACCAAAAAACCTAGAGTATAGAAAATTACCCCGGGAGTAACAAAATATTACCCTCGTGGTAATATTTTTTTTCAATGAAACATTTTGACAGCAGTTGGAGTACCATAGGGTACCAGAGGGAAATATTTTTTCTTCAATGAAAATCGACATAAATGTGAACAGAAAAAAAATTGTAGTGTGTTTTGCGTTCCTATTTGCGAAATCATGATCCCGAAATCATGGGTACGTAACTAGTAAAGTTTTTCCGCAGTGTAACGGTGCCTTAAGTTGTAAATTATGCTTAGGACATGCCTATATTACAACGAAATGATGGTCAACTCGAAACTATAGTTACGAAACCAAGAGTCTGTCTATTGCATTATCTGCGTGAGGTTCAAAATTTTGTGGCAACTGAATCTGGCTTTTTTTTAAATTAGTCATGTGCTGATCTTAAAGGGTAGCTGGTATTTATGGTTAGATTCTAGATATATGGATTAACGATAAGTTAAGGAGAAACAATCATAAAATGGTGGTGTAAGGTGTTATAATACCAAGGGAAGTAGCTAAAAAATTCACCCTTGCTTATAAATAAATCGTTGTACCGTTTACGATCAACATATTATTTTTTAGCGATTTTATTGCGTTTGTCGTTTATATTGGAGAAATTTTGATTTTAGCTAATAAATCAAGTCAACCTTTTTAAACTAGGATATAACTTTATTTAAAAATTTGCAACATTATCAGCCTACATCAGTTTTCCAAGTGAAAATTACGATTTTTGTTAAAAAAAAACTGTTTTTCAGTAAACCGGATGTGATATCTTCTATAGGAGCTTTATCGGTTTTTGCAAATATTTTGAAAAGTTACGGCATTTACGAAAAAACTAATAATTACGATTTTTAATAAACTATGTTTCACCAAAGTTGCACCTTCTCTATAGTACAGGCCGATTAAACAAACTTCATAATTAGTCTTTACGATTAATTAGGAGATCCTTGTGAAATTTGGTGGAAATCTGTGAAGTCTTCAATGGGTTTTGTTTCAAAATTTAGCTATAATGTTGAAAAGTTTTGTATTTACAAAAGCCGACAAAGAATTAAAAGATTTAAATAAATTTAAAGATTAAAGGGTTGGTTGCACCTTGGTTTCTGAAATTTAACCAGGGAAAATGTTTTTGATTATAAAGGGTTTTCCAATAAGGGTGAGTCAATGTTGAAATGGAATAAAACAAGTGGTGTATTTGAGGTATTAACGAAATTATTTTTTTATTTGAAAGGCCCATGTATGCCATTATTTATGGAATGAACATCGTTCAAATGTCCGCAGCGGCTTCTCACGGTACCACGGATCCGAGTGGTCCAATTTTCAATAACCCTGAAGCATAGGTCCGGCTTAATTTAAGCGATAGTATTAGTTATGTTGGCTTTAAGGGCATCGGTTGATTGTAGGTTATTGGCATAGACCTGCGGCTTGAGGAAACCTTAAAAAAATAGCCTCACCAACGTCATTTTCAAAAAAGTTTGGTACGTACGCCTTCGACCAAAAATCCGCACCAAACAGTTACTTGTTGTAGATGCATTGCTACCTGGTGAATCTCGTGTGGATTAGCGTCGTCGCATATATGGAATTTTTACTTGTTAACATAGTCATTCTACCAAAAATGTGCCTCGTCGCTAAAGAAGATTTTTGATTTTAAAGATGAGTTTTTTAAATATGATTTTTGTCATTTGGACGTGCTGTTTAATCGTGTAATTTGTCAAGGTGATTTGGCATCAGTGACTGATAAAAAAAAGATATGACAGACGCCACCAAAACGACATGGTTTTTTGCCATACATGCTGCCAACATCGACTCGCTCTTATTGAAAAACCCTTTACATACATGAGATATCGACTATAAATCGGGATTTTTCAACCCTAATGCTGCCATCTGGTAACTGGAGTAGCTATCATAAATTTTTACATTTTAGACGGTATATTTACTCAAAAAGTTTTTTTATAACGCCGCTACTTTATTTTTGTTATAGCGATTGATCTCAAAATTTCATTTCAGTGCAAAGATGGAACTAAATCTCACGATTTAGTGACATGACTCACATTTTCGGGCTATTATTTTTTACAACTTTCGGTGTGGATTAACTTAACAACAGTGCCTTCCTTATTAAACCAATATGAGCCAAATCCAAAAAAAAGTTGTTCGTGCACGAAGCATTTCCTTGCCAGAAGTATTCGGCGAAATGACATTGCGAGCTCTCACACATCGACACAAACAACTGAATATTTGAGCGGTCATATCGTCGGATTAAAGAGCCATCCGTCGTACAGTCCTGATTTAGCACCCAAATACTTCTTTTTATTCCCGCAAATTAAAAATAAATTGCGAGGTTGACGTTTTTCAACACGTGGAGGTACACCCATCGGAGTGGAAAAAGTGTTTTAAAATTAGTTCAAACGCATGCAAAAGAATATTTATAAACTATTTTGGTTCAATAATGCCTTTTATGAAGAAATGTACTCGATAAGTAAACACATTCTTTTTATGCACCTAACCTGAATGTTTCGGCATCCACATAATCTCATACGCTAACATTCATTCAAACGACTTAAAGGCGCGGCAATGTTGTAGGAATTAATGACTTATAGATTAGTAGTATCGCCGATAAAAGAAAGTATCGTGTCTAAATGTTGTGTACAAGTCAGAAAAATATCCGCCGATAACTGACACACTAATTTTTACGTGCACCCGTACTAAAATTTATTTTCATTTTTCAATTTTTATATTGCTGGTAGTAAAATGATAAAAATTTGGTGTTTAGATACAAACATCGATTAAGCTGACTACTACATTCTACCCTACCATATAATTCCAGTCAAAATAAAATCAAATAAAAATTTAAACAGCTGTCTGGAGCTTTACACATGCAAATAGGCCAATATTTTATTGATAGTTTTTTAAATAATTAATGATCACTAAAAACTTGTTGACTTTACTTGTTGTACAAATAAACATTTACATTTTTTCAAGGTATTTGCGTATTTTTATAGTTTACAAGTTTTCTTTTCAATTGGAAGTATTTCAAGCCGTTTTTGTTTAATATTCTTTTCCATGCATTTGCACAGTTATTGTACCGTACCGCTATGACAAATGAAGTGTTTTTTTTTATTTATTGCAGTTTTAAACCTTTCCCATAAATGTTGATTCTGGCAACAGGGAATTAAAATTATTTAAGAAAACTTTATTTCTAATTATTTTAATTTTAATTTTCGCTTTATTTATTAAATAAAATTTGAATAAATAAAATGAAATATAATCATTCATGGAATTACAGCTTTCCAAGCGTATACGAAGTGAAAGACTATGATCCTCAAATAAGTCCTTCAATTTCATCCATGTTTCAGCTGCTGAGGTAGAACTTGCAACGTCTACGAATAAACTTGAAGAAATACTTAATTCAATTCTAGCTTTTGTCTTTCTATTCTTTGTTTCGTCTGTTTCAGCTTTTGTTCCCATTTCGATGCATTTACTGAAAATTGACATGTATGATAATTCTCACTACCACGTAATTTTTCTATGCCGTTCCACGCACTATCGTTTGTTAGATGGCCAGATGATTTTAGATTTTTGTTCACTCAACAAAATAAACTTATGTAATTGGAAATAATGAAACTCAGCTTCTGTACTCCACGAGTTATATTTTATTAGTAACAAAAATGTACACTTCAAGAAAAAAGGCGCTTAATATAAAACAAAATGTCAAAAACATTAATAACCGCGTTTACAATCATAAGCTCCTTTTAATTTCAACTCAAATTCAACTGATTCGTTAAATGTTGCATATATGTACCAACATCGTTTGCCATTTTTGTTATTTTTAATAAACAAACTTTTAATCAAATTAGTTCGTCGTATTTATTTAATCGATATCGATACACGATTATTGAAAATCGACTTAAAATTTATCATTGTTCTTTAACGACGCACGTTGATATAATACACCATTTTTATTGCGTCACACGCATACACACACAGTAATTTTTTTTTTATTTAATCGAATTTATCGCGACAAACATGAGCTTGATTAATTACTTCAATCACTTTGGCGTCTTCGGGGCCCATAACCTGTTGAAATTGTAATTTGAAATAATATTTATAACACATTCTATTAACTAGTGTCACGCATCTTAGTGTTAGTGGCTAATTACTTTTTACGCTATTTGCCGTAGGCACTTGGCGAAACATACTTATACTTAATAAACACATTTTTTATTAATCACTTGTTTTTTGTTTCGCAGTTATTTTGAATAATTTTCAAAAAGTTTAAAAAATCACTCGATCGATTTCGACTTGTTAGGTCATCATCAGGAGTATCTACTGATTTGTATTAGAAAATACAAGAAAAAAAATTTTTACTAATACAAATCAGTAGATACTCCTGATGATGACCTAACAAGTCGAAATCGATCGAGTGATTTTTTAAACTTTTTGAAAATTATTCAAAATAACTGCGAAACAAAAAACAAGTGATTAATAAAAAATGTGTTTATTAAGTATTAGTGGCTAATTGTTACAATAAATTGAGGGCTGACAATACTAATTACTAAATTTATAACAATGTACCACCTATGAAAAGCAATGAAGGATCTTGGGCTTAAAGTGACAATGATAAACTCTCTGTGCTTTTGCTGCCCATTTGGAAGAGACTTTTTAGCCCTTGCCAAAACAAATAGCATTTGAAAATATAACTGTCGTAAACAAAGTGATCACTTGTAACATCAGACATGGGAATTTTGGGGGATGTGTAACGAAATCTCGGTTTGTCAAAATTTCGGTTTTTTTCTAAATCCCGGTTTTCAAAATCTCGGTTTTCAAAATCCTGGTTTTCAAAATTCCGGTTTCAATTTTTAAAATTTGTCATGTGGAAAAAGAATGAGATTCCGATAAAATCCTAGAAAATGGTTAATAGTAATGGAATGTGGTTGGAGGGCTGTGCTCGTGAGAGTTATCGAAGCTGTCGGCCTCTACAATTATTGCATTTAAAAATGTTGCAAGTACCAAATCTTGCAATTAAAAAACTTTATTAATTATTTTGTACAATTAGGAGTAGAAGAAAAGAAAACCGGGATTTTGAAAACCGAGATTTCATAGTACACCTGAATTTTGGAACTAAACAATGAAATCAATAATAATTTAAGTATCAGAAAAGCTCCATGTTATGAGTTAATTACTAGACAAATTGTGAAAGCCATTCCCGAGTAAGGTTTGCATAAATTAGTTCAAATAATTAAAATATTTCAAATCTTATAAACCTTAAAGTCATATCAAAAATATTTTGAAGCCTGCTGCTCAAGAGGCTCAAACCTATATAATAGAAAAAAGATGTTTAATTTCACCACAACATGTTGAGTTTAGAGAAAATCATTCTACTGTTAAATAAATCACAGTATAATGAATGTCATTGAGGATGCATTTGAGAAAAAGATGATATATGCTCGAGTACTTTCTTAGTAGTTCAACCTTTCGATAATATTTGACACCCATTTTATCAAATACTTAAATCCTACATTGCAGTTCAGTACTTTCGAGTCAAACTGAAAAGCGAGTACTCAAAACGTTATACAGTTATCCTAACAGACTTATACTACATAACTTCTACATTAAATCAATTAATGAAGTTACAAAAGTTTTTAAAATTGGAGGTAACTACGTTATTGTGGTTACTCATCAATCAAAAACTGATTGCAGTGATCTAATCTACGCTTTAGAAACTTTAACATCCTACTTGCAACAACGAAAAAATGAGCCTTTCATAATTACCTTGGATGTTAGCCATCATGTCAATAAGCTTTTGTCAGTGTTGGATTATGTTACAAACTCTCCATTTAACAACATCAAATGGGTTTTACATATTCCTTTCAATATGTCACTGCAGTATGAGAGAATGTTATCTTCCCATTGGATTACAGGAGGTGATCCCTCGAAGTTCTCATATGGCTTTTCACAAGGTGTTGTCTGCAGAATCCAGCTATAAACTCAAACAACCTAATAAAACTTAAGCCTAACTTAAGGGATCATTACATTAAGCTCATAAATCTACTGCCTTTCTCTGCTTCTTCCTTACGACAATTAAACATATTTATATTTGACCATGCTACCAAACAAGATTTTGAAGAACCGACCACAAAACATCAGTTTGGCATCGATGGGAATAATCTGGTGCAACTGTGTGAAGACACAAACACATTTATTACACCAAACACATATATTTTTTGTTCATCGGGTACGGTATTTATGTCAGATCATCAGATTTACAAGTCGTTAAACAATATCTATCCTAAAACAAACATTAAGATGCCCGACATTACAAATATTCAAGGTGTACCTGGATGTGGTAAATCAACCTGGATTATAAACAACCTGGTTTTTAATAACATCAAATTAAATTACAAAACGATTGCCTCGTATCTAATAAATGGTAACCGGACCTACGATACAGTTTTTATTGATGAGTACATGATGGTGCATGCTATATATATAGGACTTGTGGTTACCAAAAGTAAATGTTCTAAAATATATCTAGTAGCAGATTACATCATGTCAATATGCAATTTTCCGATGCAAGTGCTTTCGTAACAAAGACTGAATACTTGAATGTAACGTATAGATGCCCAGCTGATGTTACTTCTGTTCCCAAAGAATACTACACTAACATCACTAGTATGAGCACAGTGGAAACTTCCACCGAATTTATAAACCTGCCACCAACGTTATCATCATTACCTGTGTTAGGGAACGCCTTCTATCTAACTTTTACCAGAGCTGATAAACAATTAATCTACCAGCTTAAGATACCAGAAACCAGTAAAGTAGATAGTAATGATAGACTAAACTCACTTTTAATGAAAGCTCGAACTTATACTATTACTCAAAAGGTAACTCAACCCATAATGTCCAAGAAAAGATTGGTATATGAGAAATGTGCAATTTACTATCAAAACGTAAACAAAATGACATCTAAATTCTACAACTTCGTTTTAAAATCAAATTACCTTATTTATGTAATTTGTGAAACTTCGTTAAAACTCTGCATGATTACGTTGTTTATAGATGCGATCGGTCTCCTGAAACTAGTTCAAAGAAATCGGGTGGTGGCGTACTGATAGCAGTACATTCTAAACTCTGGAACGCTCCAGTAGCTTTAGCCCCATCGAGAGTCGAATAGATCGTTGTAAAAATCAAAATCAACCAAACCAATCTAATCATATACGCAGCATATATACCACCTCAATCAAATAGTGATCATTATGCAACTTGCATTGATGAGATTGATGATGTTATTAATACAACAAACTCGTCAGATTTAGTTCTTGTGCTTGGTAATTTTAATCTTCCAAATATAACTTGAAACTTGGACCCAGAAATAAACTGTATTTTACCATGCAATATAACAACAGGTGCGGAATCTTTATTTGTGGACGCCATGCTTGGTTACAATTTGAACCAAATATATACAATTGCTAATAATCGTGATAGATTGTTGGATCTTGACTTCCTTTACATTTATTTCTATTACCTTTTGTCATAAATGATGTCAATCACAAATCTTTGGATATTGTATTTGACTTAACTAAAATAGTGAGATCAGAACACCTAAAATCAATCAAATAAAACTTAAAAAAAAACTAAATGTGGGGGCTTTTCAATCAGTCTATAGACCAAGCGTTACTAGTGAACTGTACGAACAACCCAGCAACAACAACACATCAAAAACTCCTCATGGATGAAACAAATCATGGATGAAACAAAGAAATAAGCAAGGAAACACGTACATCGATCATCTCTAGTTTGTTGTTCCCTACAACGGCAATCTCATCTCGGTTCCTGCTGCATAAAATAAAATTCAAAAAGAACCCTCTGAGTGAGCATAGCTGTAACATGTTTGTACTTTTATGGAAAAGCGATAAAATTAAAAAAATTCTTTCTTTATAATCAAAATTTAAAATTCGATGTGTCACCTCCACAACAACAAAAAAAATATTTTAGTTTCATATTCAATTATTATTTATTATTAGTTTTACGCTAATTATAATATTTAGAGTAATTATGATATACCGCTAAGGCACACAACAAATCTAGAAATCAAGTCTACCATATCAGATATTCAATGGCGCAAATCACAAACTATTTACATTTTTACCTTACGCTAAATGTTAACCCTCGATGGAGGCAAACAAGTGCAGCAGATCAACTGACTGAGAAATGGTATTTAAATGACGTATCCAAATCAAGGCCAAATCAAAGATTTACAATAAAATAAGATTTCTGTTCAAAAGACATAATGAAAATGTTATGTATAAATGTATTTTATAATAAACTAAGATTCCGTCGATTCCCAACGAAACGACGACGATTGTATAGTATATACATTTTCAGTTTTCTTACATCGTCATTGTCAAGAAAATGAGTAAACATTTTCTGTGTTTGCGGTTAAAACGAGATGAAACTAAATAATTGTCGATTTCTGCTCAGCGTTTCGTATATTGGTTGTTGTTGCGCCCCGCGTTTATTTGCTATGCAATTTTTAAAATTATAATTAGCTAGCGATTTGTATTTTTGATTTTCTACATTTTTGTTGCTTTTTAATTTCGAATAATCATAAACTGAAGATAAAATAATGCGCGAATTACGTTTCATTCAGTAATGGCGCGGTTTTTGCGGATGATGGTTAGTTGGAAGTGGTATAAACCAGAAAACATAATCGCGAATATGTTTACAAAAATAAATATAGATATTTGTTTAATGTGGTGTGAGTGTGTGCATATACCACTCATCGTAACCCAATTTGATTACACAACATTAAATTGTAATGGCTTTATTATAATTAATCGATCACAAAGTGTAGAGTGAATACCGATAAATGTTAAATTAATATAAAAATTATAATTCAATGTTAATTAGTTTTTTTATTTTATACGAGATTAATTCATTATCACCATTGTGAGCTGTGTTAAACTCCACCCTAATTAAGCACATATTACATCTCACTCATAGTAAAAATAGCGGTCAAACATTACTGAATTAGAAACTTTGATTAGAACGTGTCTATTTCGTAGTTTTGATTTATGATTATTATTGTTTTTTTAATCCAAAATACTGGTGTTGCAAAAATCACGTTTAATTATCAACTATACATGGCATTGAAATGCGCCAGAAATTATTATAGTAATATACTTATTTTTATCGTAAACACATTTTGTAATTATTCACGTTTTAATAATAACGTACATAATTGTAACATTTAAAAGTACACTTTACTGAGAATAGTGGCATCTGTGAACGAATATGTTAATTTAAACAAAATATATTTTTGTTTGCGTACGGTGTCATCTATTTATCGGATCTGTATTTAATGAAGACAAATAACTAGTAACTACAATATCGACAGATACCCCTGAATGTGGACGTCATAAGATGATAGATTAGGTTTATTTAGTGTACGTGGCAAATATAAGATGGCACTCGAAACGTTTAGCTACAAAACTATATATATATCCCTTTTCCTGCCTGCGCACACAGTTGTCAGTTTGGAACGCAAGTTGGTTCAAAACTACACCTAATCTATCATGTAATGACGCCCACATTCAGGGGTATCTCTCGATATTGTAGTTACTAGTTATTACATTTGTGCATTCTTGTCAAACTACTTTTCGTCCGACAAAAAACACTATAACTATACACACAAGTGACACAATTGTGGTGGTCAAATGAAGCGAAATTTTTTATCAAAAACGCCATTACATCCTATGTTTTGTTATTCACACATTTGTGTGGTTGGGACTTAAATTGAGCCATTTTTTTTTGGTTTGGTTTTAGAAAAACGGATATATTTTAAATATTCATTTTTTATACAATTAGCAGAAACGATTTTTGTGTGTTAAATACACATAATAGATTTTAAATTGTATTGTATTACTAAAATATCTATTAATTTTGAAATGTTTTTGAGTTAAGTTTAATTTATAATGATTTAAAAAAAAACTAACGGGGTTCAAGCTCCACCTGAACCGCAAATGTTTGGTAACACATAAGGTCAACAATTAAAAATCACGTATGTCATCGGTAATTCCAAGAAGTCGATGATTATTCAATCATTGCAGTTCGTTGCGGAATTTGTGCATTTTGGGAGTGTGATTTAGAAACCGATGGTAAAATTTGTAAATCGTTCTTAGCGTTAGTCAGATATTAGCCTTCCCGACAAGTTTTGCGTGACATCAACGTGTTAAGTCATCAGAAACGAGAAGTTATCAAAGGAGGCGGCGTAGCTATCTTCGAGAGAAACGATGCCCTTACAAATGCCATCAAACACGAGCTTTGCACGTCAAACTATCAATGTTACCGTACAAAAACTGCTTGCAGCAAAGGAGATATATGCGCTGCCGGACTTAGAATTAACCATTTCACAAGTTTACTGGTGTCTGTATAGATCTCACCGAACTCTAGAGGATATAGATAGATGCGAAGTAGTAATGGATGATATTTTCATTTATGCGTTAACATTAACAGAGTTGCGTGTAACCACAAAAACGATCACTAGACGATTAACAGAAGCGGGATTCACACTAAACAAAGAAAAGTGTGAATACGAAATATTGTTAGTAAAATTTCTAGGTCATATCTTCACAAAAAAGGGATATGAAGCGGAGAAAGATAAAGTTGGGGCAATCAACCAATTAAAAACGCCGATCTGTGTTAATGAATTGCAGAGAATTATTGAACATGGTATATTACCTTGGCAAATTTCTCAGCAACTTGTCACTTTTATTAATTTCAACCTACAAATTTATCAGCAATTAACAGAACCATTGCGGAAATTGTTACATAAAGAAGCAGCTTGGTGTTGGGAAACAGAGCACACCAGAGCATTCGAAAAAATTAAAAACGTACTGACAAACACACCGGTACTAGCGTATTACGAAGTAAATGACCCGATAAAGCTATCTGTAGACGGAAGCAGTAAGTCTATGGGCGCTTGTTTAATCCAGGGGGAAAACCCGTAGCATATGCCACAAGGGCATTTACAACTTCACAGCAAAATCAACCACAAATAGTAAAAGAAGCGTTGACTATTCGTTTCGGATGTCAAAAATTCCATGAATACGTATATGGAAAAGAATTAAGCGTTGAAACGGATTACAAACCTTTGGAGACGATCTTCTTAAATCCCATACAAAATGCACCATTGAGATTGCAGCGTTAACTATTCGACATATTACTATATTCGCCAAAAATAAAGTATATCAAAGGAACGGCGATACCAATATCAGATACATTAGGCTGGGACTGCGAGATCAATCTACGTAACAGATTGACAAGGGAAACGGCGGCTGATGTTGAGCTACAGACATTAATAAAAGCAATCATGGCAAATGGCCTGTTGAAAAGGACAAAATACCAAAAATGATCAAGGCGTATGTGCCATACATACATGAAATCACATACGAAGAGGGTTTACTGCTGAAGGGTAACAGAATAGTCGTGACAAAAGCAATGATCAAATCAACAATGACTGAGGCGCATGTGGACCACAGTAGTATTTCTACAACACTGCGCAGATTACAACAAACATTGTTTTGGAACGGACTAAGCTTGGATGCAAAAAACTACGTAGAGCGATGTGCAATTTGTCAACAGACCCAAAGGGCGAATACAAAGGAGCCATTATTATTGCGAGAGATACCTGAATACCCATTCTAACTGGTATCTACGGACATATTCAAGTTCAAGGGGGACGATTACATACTGTTGACGGACCACCACTCGGGATTTTCTGATTTCAGAAAGTTTAAATCATCAACGTCGACAGAGATACTATTAACACAAAGCCAGTGGTTCTTACTCCATGGAATACCCGAAATATTGGATTCGGACGATGGGCCATAATACACGAGTCAATTATTTAGGGCATTCGAGTCAAAATGGCAATTCAGACATTGAATATCGTCACCATATTATCCTCGATCAAACGGATTTGCGGAAAGAAATGTTCAATCTATAAAGGGAATATTAACGGAACCGATCCCTACTTAACAATGTTATTACTTCGGAATGCTCCACGCAACGAAACATTGGGACCATCGGTTCAGCGATTATTCAGCCGTCAAACGGGAACAATTTTGCCGATAAACATGGTAGATTTAAAACCCAAAATAATCAACGGTGTCACTGAAGAACTTCGAGAATTGAGAACGAATCAAAAACGATATGCAGATCATGTAGCAACACCTCGATTGTCATTTAAAATGGGCGAAAATTTCAGAATGCAAACAAATTATCGCGAGTGGAAACCAGCGAATAATAGTCGAAACGCCGGATGGTAGAAAATATCGAAGAAACAACATACACCCGCACACAACTAAAGCGAAGATACCATTACCTATTTCACCATCGATATAATTCGAAGCAATAAACAGTCGAGCGGGCGGAACACCACCAATTGAAATAACATCAACGGAGTCATCAACAACGGGAAATACCTCAACAAACACGGACCAACCTGGTTGTGGGGGGTCAACGAGTCCGACACTGCCGTCAGCTACGGAAGAGCCAGTTAAAGTCAGTCGTTACGGCAGAAAAATCAAACCATTGGTCAAATATGATCCTTCGTGTTATAGGACATAAAAATAAATAAACTAATTTTCATTTTTTTAAGAGAAGGGGGATGTCATGTGAACATGAACTTATGATGTGAACATGAACTCATGACTAATACAATATACTTACCGCCGTCAAACATGAACGCCAATAAACCAGTCTCATACTTACTATCGAACTTACAACACGCATTATCATTGTACAATCATTACACATAGAGAAGTTAAGCAACAAAGAATACACCACATTAAACCATTATTCAAAAGAACAAGTATTTAACTAATGCTATTGAAACTTTAAATGGTACAGGGACTGGTTTCATCAGATTGAGATCACTACAATAAGGTACAATCAACCACAACATTTGCGATGCAAATTACGATGTTTATGAAACGTATAACAGAAAACAGCGGGTGCTTACTGCTTATTAATATGGTTATCAACGCTCATCATGACCATATCCACTCTGCGTTGTTGACCACAGAACAATTAAAGCAAATGATAAAATCCAAGATTACATTCTGTCAACCATGGTGATTCCTGAAAAAGACGACGGTAAAAATCTTGGCCACATTTGCGATATACTAACTGTCCAGAGCAAAGTACAGAAAATCGTATTTTATTCCTCATCCAAATGCCCTTGGTATTTAAAATGCTGAGACACATAAACTAGAGCGGTGATAGCTGTACAGCAGCATAAAGCAAAATATAAGCTCGATGACAGCAGTCACATTAAACCAGCCTCACTATTGGAACCAATGGATATTCAGTGTTACAATACCAAAGACGTTTGATTGAATGTGTAATCATCAGGTATCCACAATGACATTGCAAAATGCCTGCATCCTTACTCTAGATGTGAAATGCACCTTAAAAACATATGATTAATTCCTCTATTATAACGCCTGTATAATTGTAGCCCTAGTATCCAGAGCCAGCATCCAGAGACACTTCTCCGACACAGTGACCAACTCCACTATCGAGGTCCCTAAATTTGTTGGCCTGGCAGTAGGCTCAATCCTGTGTTCGAACATGTCATCAATTATATTAATTTTAACGTTGACAACTATATACAATAGCATAAATGATTCAACGTATTATTGAGTTTATTTCACAAAATGCAAATTAACATTAAACATTTTATATATAAACCATACAATAACAACACAGAAAAAAAATTACATTAAGCCGATTAATTTGTACCTTAAGTCATTGTGTAGAATTATTCAATCTGCTTTAGCTCAAACGTAACGTACGCCCCTCGGGGGGCTATAATGTTCCTTACCCTTTGTTGCTATATGGGTTTTACCATAGCTTCTTGTTTTTTATCGACGTAATCATCCATAGTGTTGGGGAATCCTCATTTCGACCATTTGATGCTATATAAATCTATATAATGTATTTATTGTTGGAAATAACTCAGTTTCTCCTTTCCGTGCAAAGTGACATCTATGACTATTTATTTTAAACAAAAACAAAAATGTAACTGCATTATCGGCCAAAATAGCGCCTAAATACATGCTAATGGTGTGAAAACATGATTTTTATAACTTTCGTTCAGTAAACGTAAGATGTCGTTTACATAACTTAGGTGAATTTTTAAAAATTTACAGCAAATTTATTTTTAAGACATGATTTTACCCTAACGTCAATTAACCTCTTTGTTAAAGTGTAAAATGCATTTGTTGGGGCATTTATAAACAGTTTAAGCTAGTGAAAACAATTAAGCTTTTGTAAAGTGACACGTCAGCTCGAAATAATAGTAACGTAATTCATTCACTACACCAAGCCTTGATGTGCAAGTGCACATATTGAATGCCTCAAGCATTAAAACCTTAAAGTAATTGTTAACAAAATTCTATATAAAACTAGAACAAAACAAGCCGTAACCGTTTTCTCGTTCAAAGGACAAACACTAAATGACGATGTACTGAAGAGCTGTGCGTAAGTAGTTGCCCTATTTCTAGTGTCAATGATATTTTATGTCGCCCGACTGTAGTTGGGTTTCTATAGATAAACAAGTAATCCCAAATTGTTTTCATTTATTATAAACACTACTCAGACTGAAGTAAGTGTATTCCAAATCGATACGATTGATTAAAATTAAAACACACACACACAAAAAATCGGTTAATTCAAAGTAAAGTTTGAAACAACAACAAACATCTTAAATATATGTATATTAAAATGTTAATAATTTTAACTAAATTGCACAGACACATACCGAACATGTTCATATTACAATACTCATTTCAATTCCTTTCATCTCTCAAATCAAACTTCCAATCAAAAAATTTATAAATTGAAATTTCAATTATAATTTAATTTAATTCTTTTGTATTTCTACCGTCTTTTAAAAATCAAATCTTATAAATACAAAAAAAAAATGAAGAAACGGCAACAGTAATAAGAAAATGTTGTAATGAACGACGTTTTAATTCATCATGATTCAAATGTGATCATGCAGTCGGTGTAGGTGGGCGGTGGTGTTTCTGGTTTTCTATGAATTACAACTACTGGTGCTGCAACTTCTGGCTGAACACGCTGTGAGTTTGATGGCGCTGGACCCGGAATTTGAACATCACCATCGTTACTATTTAAAAGTCGACGCTGTTCTATGTCATGCCGAACATTTGGCGGATTGTTTGCATTCTGCCTACGCGAATTTTGTCGATCCAAACGTGGCCGAGATTCACTACGATTCAAACCGAATGTAGAACTAAATAGATTGCTTCTACTAAGGCGGCGAATTAGGGTAGGTGGATGGAACCGATGATATACACGGCGACGTTCGAATAGGCTGGCAAAAAATGACTTTTTTGGACGGCGCGGAGGATGTGAACGCGCAGGATGCCTTCCTCGTCTTAATGGAACTGGCGGTGGCTCAACTTGAGCTGATATTATTTGCAAATCGCCCGCCTCATTTACTTCATTACCTATAATTTGACTATCACGTTCATATTGTCGCTGCTCCCATTTCCTTTTCGTTTTTCTAGCCGTAATTAGAAAGAACAGTGATGCACATAGCAGCACACCAATTACAATTCCCAACATGAAGAATATAACCGATTTAGTTGAGTTGTATTTCTTTTGTACACCAAAAATTTTTTGCTCTTTCGACAAAATCACTAGTCGTTCGTTGCATTCCGTTAACATTTCATGAATATGCTTTGGATCTTCATAATCCCTTGATATAGGATTGTTTTCCTCATTGTCAATTAACCAGTCTTCAATACTTTCATTATCGTCGTCTAATTCCGTTGATTCGTGATTTGATTGGTTTGTCGGTGCTTCGACCATTCTCTCAAACATGCCTCCTGATTTCGGTTCACATTCCATTAGAAATATCATGATATCGTTTGATTCAGTCCACTGGCGTACCATTTCAATACTCTTGTCACATTTCCACGGATTACCATTCAGATCCAACCAATTTAATGCTTTTAACGGTTTCATATGCTGCACATTCATGGTGGCTAATGAATTGGAAGATAAATCCAACGCCTTTAATCTCGGCAAATGTTTGAACGTCTCCGAATACACATAACTGATTTGACATTTCTTTAAATTCAGAATCTCGATCGAGTCACTTATCAAAAATGGCCGATTGTATAAATTAGCGAGTTTATTATACGACAATACCACAGTTTTAAGCAAGCGATTTGTATCGAAAAGGCGCTCATCAATTTCTTCAATTCGATTATCGCTTAAATCGATAAAACTTAATTTATTCAGTCGAAGAAACGTATCCGAATAAACGATTCCAATCGCATTTGAGTACATATATATCTTGGATAGATGGAAAAGACCCTAAAATTGCACAAAACAAAATGTTAGTATAGGTAAACAAAACAAATTACTAATCTTACACATATAAGACACAATATAGACGCAAAAGATAAGAACATTCAATAGAAAATGAATCATCGCTGTAAATACCTCAAATGATCCTTTATCCAGTGTCGTAATCATATTATTACTTAAATCTAAATGTTCCGTTTTTACAGGTGCCTCAATATTTGGATTTATTAGCTTGCGGCCAACACATTCGACCGTTTTCAGATTTGTTGTGCCATCTTTGTAGCATTTGCACATAACAGGACACAATGCTTTGACTCGTTCACTTAACACTACACGACAACTTAAAAAATATGAATAAATTAAAATTAAAGTTAACAATCTTAGATGCTGTTTCATTTTATTAAGAAAAATCACATTTTAGTTCAATTTAAGTCTTGATAGTACCACGGTTTTGTTTGACTGGACGAATAAAAAAATTCAGTTGGGTCGTAATATTAGGTTTGTTATCTTATCTTATCTTATCTATGTACTTATGGACGCATATGAGGTAAACCATTCATTAGAATTCTGTTTTTCGTTTTGTTTGTAAATAAAAGTTTCGATGTGGTTGAGTCGGCGGTGCAGTTTGCGTCACGTTTATATTTACACTGTTGCAGACAGCGTGTTGAAACCTTTTCACGAAATCGGGATTTCTATATTACAATAGTTTTGTTGTTGCATGTGCTATAAATGCCAATATGGAGTTGATGTATTTTGATGTAATCAAATAACATTACCAGAATTATTTAAGTTTGAAATATTTGGATCAGCCAAGAGTCACCCAAAATACGCTATGACGTTAATAAGGCATGGTCAAGCGCGATTTCTATTCTACAGAAACGATATGGAATTGAAACTATGATTGGTTAAAACTATATTAAGATGCAGACACTTTATTGCAGCCTAAAGCGTTCTTTGTCATCTCTCTATATTATTCCAGTAGTCTATGGATGAAATGGTGTCGTTCTGGAATGTTTTATCCCTCATGTTTGGTTTAGTTTTTTAAATGTCTGAGAAATCAAACTGTGCGCCGAGATCACTTGAAATTTTTTCTGGTAGTCTAAATTTTTATATCCACCCGCTGATATGCAATTGACAGCAATCGTTTGTACCGTCATGCCAGCAATTGGAGTCGCAGTAGGTGATCTCTTATCAAGTGAGTCTGTCGGTTACTGTTAAACAATAGTACTTATACTTTGACGGAGGCGGTTGTCCGATTAAATCAATATGTATGTGATGAAAACGCTCGTTTGGCATGACGTATGAAGAAATATTGACGTTACATGATTTGTTTTGCAATCAAGGATTTTAGCAAACGATTTTGTGATGAAATTTGATTGACTCCGCGAGTCGAGTAAAGCTCGACACTCGACATATTTTCCATTGGGACGTTTCAATAATTCAATTGCCGTAGGTGTAAAATGACAGTTTTGGTAATAGGTGATGTTTTATGTAAAAAGTTATGCCGTTCAGTTGTTTGTTCAAAATTTATTGTAGAATTTAACGGTTGATTATTGATGACTTCATCCGTTTGAATGTTGTTACAATTTGATTGTTCAATTGGAATGTTTGATAATTTGCCACCGTCGGTGGTTTGGTCACGGTGTAAAAGAGTGTGGTGTTTTTTATTGCATAACCTGCAACCAGATGAACGACAGTCACTAACCATATGGTATGGGTTTAAACAGTTTATACATGCCCTTATTTCTTTTTGATTTTATTGAATCTATCGGCAGGAATAAGCTTTAGAAAGGCCGGACAGCCGAAATATGCATTTGAAGTACCGTTACAAATTTTACAATTTGATTTAATTTTGTTTGTGTTTAAATTGTTCGCCACTAAAGGAGTTTGAATTCTTGATTTATTGTACGAAGGCCTAAAGTGCGTTTGTCTGGAATTATTGATTTGGCGATTTGATGGTTAAATTCTGATTTAAACTAGAGATTATAAAACTCTGCATCGTTTTTCTAAAAAATCACGAAATTTCTCGCATTCTTTTTTTGATTCTTTATCTAGTTTCCGCACTACTAATCGCATAACTACAATTTCGGAACATTCGTCGAATTCTACATCGCAGCTTCAAGTGTAGTGACGTGGGACAGGACAGTATTCGTAAACTTCCTCATATCGATTGAATTAGAATTGGTAATTGGTTGTAAATCAATTAATGCATCTACATGTTTTTCCACTATGATTCGGGGATTATCATACCAATGTTTAAGTTCTGACCAAGCACGACTATAACAAGCATGAGACCCAAAGAATATTTAGCGTCACCTTTCAAATGATTTTGCATATACGTGAATTTCATAACATCTGAAAGTTGGGAATTGTTATGAATCACCACTTCAAAATATCTTTAAACGTCGCCCATTTAATAGGGCACCTTCAAAATAAGGAATGTTAAGTTCAGTTAATTTTATTAATGGTCTTGGAATAATCTGACTAAGATTGTTCTTTGAAATATTTATTGATTTGTTCCAATCCTCGGAAGGCTCTGTAGGAGATAATATAGTTGCTTTTATGTTGTGATACCTTTCCTCAAAGGCATTACAACCCTTTTGAAAAGTTTCGTTAAAATCATCTTCGGTCAAGTTATCCAAGACGTCGTTTGTAATGGTATCGAATTCAGAAAATATTTTTTCAACCGCTTCTAACTTTGTTCTTAATAATTGAGAATTAATGTTATCAGATTCAGAAACAAACCTTTCGATATTAGTTAACCGTCTTTCGATATACCCGAATTTTTTATTAAAATTTGTCTTTGCGACATCTATTGGATTTGAATCAATTTTGTTAACATACACTTTTTTGAAATTCAACGTTTGTTAAATAAATTTTGCTAAAGGTGAAACAATTACTATCTGTAATAATTTACAGGACTATTTAGCATACCAAATTGAAATATTCGCTTAACGCGTATAATTAATTTGACTAATTTGACTAATTTATGAATAATTTACGTTAAATGTTTAAAGCACTTACAATGTACTGCTAATATTTGTTGAATTTTTATGTTGAAATATTGATTTCATGTATGTTGAATTTAATCACCCACTTCTCTCGATTCGCATACCAATTCAATAGCAATGTTTGATTTAATATGTTGCAGAATCTTCCTTTTTATTCCTCGATTTTAATACGTTTGTTTTAATGAGTTTCTGTTTGTAGATGTATACAATTTTCTATTTTTCATAATCTACCGCCATAATTCGTTTTAATTTTTTGTTAAACTGGATTTCGATATTTGTACTTTCAATCGTTTGATTGTAATTAAATTATTGTTACAGTTCAATTTATCCGGCTCGTAGGACCATTATGATTCCGTTTTATGTTTTATGGACTGTATTTTCGTGGTGTTTATTTTTTGTTGTTTGAATAAAAATGCAATAATTTTATTACATAGAAATGAATTTTATTAATAATATAAGTTTTAGTACGACTGTGTCATTCTGATTTCATTCGATAACTAATTAATAATATGAAAAAATGAAAATGAAGAAAATATATAACAAATGAAAAAAAAACTAAAACAATACGTTTGCCAATATTTCCTTTGATGCCAAAATAATGAAATGATTACTTGATTATATTTAGCACTTCACAACAAACGCTGAAAATTCAAAATTGAAAACGTCTCTCAAATCTTAACAATATCCATAAACAACAGATTAAAATTTCGGGCTTAAAGTTCTTGCTAGATTCATAGTGTTCAATCACGTAATGCTAATTAAGTTTCCGCATTGTCGTTTTCAGGTTAGGTTTGGGCTGTCTAGGTTTCCAAACAATTGAAGGGATAGTTTAAAAATACGTAAAAGTTATATTTATAATTTCGGGCTGAATGCTCTAAATGTCATAACAGATTACCATGACACATTTCACTATCGCAACAGTGATATTTTTTCGGGCTGGGATATAAAACTTTCTCGATAGTTATAGTTTAGTATTGCTTACGGACTTTTTGAACTAAATATCGGGCTAGCTTCATTTAAATGAAGAATTTAGGTCTGACTAGGCTACCAAGCAATAGTACTATAGTATATCTTAAAAATACATAAAAGTAATTTTAAAATTTCGGGCTGAATGTTATAAATGTCATGACATTGTATCATGACACTGTTTACATGGTAGTTTACGTGATAGTTTGGTGTTGCCATCGCGTTTTTTCGGGCTAAGTATCGGGCTAACTTCATATACATTAGAAAAAGGGATATAATGAGCGTCATTATTGCTCATAATTTGTTTTTTGTTTTGTTATGTTGGACGCTTGAAATCAAAATTTGCCCAAAGTTAAAATGATTTCATCTCAGGCGGGGAAATTTGATTGGTTTGATCGCATACGTGAACCTACCTTAAAACCTAATATACATATATGTATCTTCAGTTATATCTTCCTTATTTGCATTCCATAGCAGCAAAGGGTAAGCTGGCGAGGAAAACGTATTAGAATAACGCCAGCTATGCATCACTAGAACAACTTCTTTTAGAATATTTGGGTAAAATGATGAAATAATAGAAGAAACGACCGCTTATTTTGAGGAGTTTGATAAATCATATTTTAAAAAAGGTTTAATGAAATTTCTAACTTTAGAATAACTGTATGATGATTAAAATAGGTTATGTTGAAAAATAAAGTGACTTTGCCTTAAAAAATGATATTTATTGTTTCATTCTAAAGACTTATTATTCCACCGCTGCAATAGTAAAAATTTCATGACGATCGTTTCGGATTTTTAAATGATCCCGCAGAAAATTTTGAAATGACTCGAAATAAGTTATTTACATAAGATTCCCACAATGGGTAAATGTGGCCCATTCAGTTTATATCAGAGTTATTGTTTATTACTGATACAAATAATTCAACCATTTATACATATGATGACCTTAATAGCTCCAATCCTAACAGACGGAATGTCTTTGGACTTTTATGCATTACGGTTACGATACTTTAGGTTCCAAAACTGTTCGTTTAAATCTTAACTAGTTTATTTTATACGAGCGGTGAACATACAAAATAACATTATCACCTTGTCCTTAATTTTAAGATGCCATTGTTTTTAAACTGGCTCTCGTTGAGCCACAGATTATTTCGACGATCAGTTGTTGTTCGGTCCTCAATATCCATTGATTTGGTACATGAAATTTGATGAAAAAGTGTTCTCTCCCTCTCTCTCTGGAACTATATTCCATCAAGGGATTTAGCCGCCTCAAATGAGGTTTCAGAAACATATTTTCATTTCGGATAATGAGTGATTAATTCATTGATCCTAAACCAGCCGTGAAATTTTTCCTTGTCACCACCGGGAATCGAACCCGGGACCTCCGGTTGCTGGACCAAGCATGCTGACCACTTTGCCACCGGGGCGGTTGACCAGTGTATAGTGTGGAAATGTCGCATAGTAGAAGCTCAGAAAGAAAAACGTGGAATTTTAGCCTACGCTGTGATGAACTGGGTGCGAAACGTCTCGGTATTCTATTAAGTCAGGGATACTCGTTCACTATATTGTCGATAATTGAAGTTTGATTTCTTATTAGTCTTAAGGTATGTTCTTCATTTTGCTGAAATAGCTGAAACTGGCAACCGTATTGGTCAGCGTCTTTATGAGACAAGATCGCAAGCATATCTTCAGATCCTTCTGCGATGCCTTAGGTTATTACTAGCCAAGAATTCATTGTGCTGTTGAATGTTGTCGAAGTACCTTTTTCGATATTCTTTGTTTCTTGTCGCCAATTAGAGCGCTGCTGTATACGATGTAAGTAAACAGCCACCCATTTTTTCCATAAGTGCGATCGCATATTCTGCACCACCATCCATCGTGATGCGAGGTTCTTCGGGACACTTTGATGTTATAGCATTTTTCAAATCAGCATATGTCCTGGTGTTTTTACCTCTAAAGATTTCAGATCCTCTGTTAAGCGACAAAGTGGACTGTATTTTTAAGATGGATTTCAACCCCGCAAGATGGGTTCAACCCGGTGACACGCACCTTACCTTTAAAGACTTGATACGACACTAAACCAGATAGAAGCGTGCCTAAACTTCTTCGATGATCCAGAACCGTTTGCGAATACGTGCCATCGTCATCGAATTACTTCCGTGTATTGTTTGGCGATGAGTCCAATCCAAAAAGTGAAATGTCTCTTGTAGGGGATGACTATCGAAGTCTTTCTTCATCTATTCCTGAAGTAGGCTGGTAGAAGGTCATCCCATTTTAAGTGTAATCCCCATTAAGTTGCATACACTATTTTGCAATTGACAGTTAACTGTCTCTAGCGGGACTATAGCGAATTCCTAACGTTTTAATAACCAATTCCTCGGTGAATGTAAGGTCTCGGTAATTTTTTTTCCTTTCGTGCCTGCAGATGTCGGAATTGAAGCGTCAAACACTACTCGAACTTTTTTAGTATCTAGACTCTTCAGCACCGTAGGGTGAGGTAAACAATTATTCCCCTAATTTGGTTCAACAAGCCTCATATCGCTAATGTAAGTGGTCTCTCTAATTTTTTTCTAATTACAAAAATCGTTGAAGAGCACGATGCTTTCTAGTTGATTTGCTTTAAGGAGTTTTGTGCCATATTACATTCATCCTTGTCTCACTTCCCACTCATTGCTGGCCTCTGACCAATAGCGGCTGCTTGGAATCTCCTCCAATTCATAAAATTTCTTTCTTATAAAATGTCTAATTCTTGCTCTAAATGGATTTGGGTTGGGTCGAAAATTATCCATTCGAACTGGTCCACACTTTGTTTTTCTTTTGGATCTTTCGAATAAAGTCGACCAATGAAGTCGTTGTAAAAATCTGCTCCCAGGAACGGGTTAATCGGAGCTGGAAGTAGAAATTCCGGGTCCGCCATGGCCAACTTACTCCACCTATCATCAACATTTCGAAACATATCGCTGGACTACCCCTTGTGATATTCATATTCCCGAAATCTTTACAGCTAAACCTAAATAAAGATATTGTAGAGTCCTGAATAATTAAGGCTCTTTACAAATTCGGTTACCAGTAATTTCAACCATCGTGACGTTAGACTTCTTATACTAGCGGGTGAGGGTTGTTGTTTGTTTTGCAGGGATGTTATGGCGCGGAAGTAGAATGATGGCAGCAGTCGTTTGTTATTGTACTTCGCTCGTAAAATTTCCAGAACTGCCTCGTTATTTTCTTAATTGTTCACCGATGGGCGTTCAACTGTCCAACTCCTTTGAGAGGGTCTGACTTTAAGAACGTATCTTCAATGTCGCATATTGATCGTAAAACGTGGGTATATATCTACCTTTAATAATTTATATTGCATAGTTATTTGCTGTTGCATTTTGACTACTAAGGACTCACCCTGTCTTGTAAGGCCCCATAGTAATTTTCGAAGAAATATTTGTGTTGATTTTCATTCTTTCTAGTTTTCCAAACGGAGGCTTTTATGTAACTGCTCAATTTCCTTTAGCTTCGAGTTTTTTTGGTTGGCTGCCAAAGTTTTTGGTTGGCTGCCAAAGTACCAAAAGTGCCAAATTCTTGGTGTTGGAATTCACCGCCTGCTCGATTTTCATAATCCTGATTTTCGAAATCCCAATTTTGCTGAAAAACCACAACAACATTTAAAAAAAAAAATCCCGATTTAAATTTCTAAAATTTGACATGTGGGAAAAAAGGACTCTTAAATGATTTTTTGACAAAATTCAGAAATGAGTTTGCGATAAAGTTCTAGAAAATTGCTAATAGGGATGGAATTTGGCCATTTCTTAACAGATTTTGTTGAAATTTGATACGTGCGATGGAAATGAATTTGTAAAATGAGGCAAGTACAAAATCTTGGACTTACAAAATCTTGCATAACAAAAGGGTGCAATTATTTTTCTTTTTAGTAGGTGTCATTAATAGATTGCGTGCGACATATTTGCTGATCCCGGCTCCTACGTCCTCCGAAGTTCAAGTATGATGTCCCTCGAAGCCCGCGTGCCCGTGAGAGTTATTGAATTTAACAGCCTCTAAAATTATTGCATTTCAAAATGTTGCATTAACAAAATAACGCTTTTCTTATTAATCTTGCAAAACCATCAAAAACTAGGAATTCGACTAATTCCATCGAATGGGGGTCAATATATGGCACTGTTGTTGTAATATGACAAAAACATGGGAGTTCAGTTTTTTCCGATTCCGATAAAATAGCACCGACTCTACGAAACGGACTCCCGCCTCTGACTCCGCAGCTTTGATTTTTCTAGTAAATTTTTGGGCTATCTAATATTATTTTTATGCTAAAATATGATTACTCCGGTCGGCCCGAATTAATAAAAAAAAAAATTCATAATCAAGACTTTGGAAGAAAAGAAAACCGGGATTTTGAAAATCGGGATTTTGAAAACCGTGATTTTGAAAACCGTGATTTTGAAACCGGGATTTCGTAGTATACGAGTACCTTAAAATTTCCTAAAAAATCCAATTTATACCCATGGAAAGTTTTTGAAATTTTGTATGTTGGAATTTTAAAATTTGACATTTTGTATAAGAAATTTTGTTTTTTGGAATTTTATATTTTGGAAATGTTTTTATGGGAATTTTTGTTTTGGAATTTCGTTTTAGGAATTTTGAATTCCCAGCCCCATTACTACATTGCATTCATTACAAAAAGATTTTTAAAAGCCCGATTTTAAAAATAAAATATGAATTCGGATTTTGATAGTCGGGATTTTGATTTCGGGATTTTGAAAGTCGGGCAAACGACCCCAACCTCTCGTGGTTTGTACGGAACCACATCCAGATCTAGATAAACGGAGCACTCTCTATACAATTTTCCGTGCAATATTTCCTTACTGCACCTTCCCACAAAGGCATCGTTTTTTACTTTTATTGCAATGCTTGGATGGTAATTACCACAAGTAACGCAAACATCGTTTAGTGTATACGAGGCTTTGGTGAGTCCTTATTCTTAACAAATGACATTTGACACTCTATTTTTCATGCAACTTACCAACAACTTCACTGCCTGCTGTTAAAATGCGTGCGATACAAACGAATAAACCAATATGATTGACATATAAGTTTATAGTTGTAAGGCGGCACTTTTTAAATAAAAACATTTAAATTGCCATTCTTGTGCTAATTAACCGCAAAAAGTATTATCTTCGTTTTTTATAAATATCGATTCGTAATTGAATATTCAAAAGCTGATGTTTCTACGGTATGACGCGCGTACACCAATGTAGTATTCCCCGCAGCATTAAATTTCATAACCGAAAATCTATAAAACTGTGTGAAGACCAAGACACCTTGAAGTTTTATTTTTTTTCGAAATTAATTTTTTAAAAGTTATTAATTAAAGTATTAAGATGAAGATGAAGAAATCAGAGTAATAAAAGTTATTAAGTTATTAAGTTTGAATTCGCGCCTTTGATCTTTTTATTTTCTTTGATTTTAACAGTTTTGTGTGAATTTTTTTCGGTTTTATTAATTTTATTTAATTTTTTTAAATTATCCACGTTTATATACATTGGTTAAGCGAATTTCGGCGAAGATCTATAGAATACATATACCTACCGCATGCACTCATATCCATTTGATGTTAATTTAATTTACGAACGAAACACGTAAAATGTTTTATACAAAAGGGGCAAAGGTAAATGAATTTTATGTGTGACCCAAATTTTCTCGGTATAATTTAACGCGTTTTGTAAATCACCGGATGTTGCATCGGTGCGGTGATGCTCTCTCTCTCTCTCTCTCTGCACGGTGGAGATAAGAATCGGTAATAATTTCCCATATTATACAACATTAAATAGCGATTTATGTCACATCTTTACCGCCGCGTTGTTGAAATTACGTTCGTTATAAAAATATTTTACCCAACCGCGTCCCATATAAAATGAAATTTTCTATTCTGGCAATCAAATACAAAAACCTATAAAAAAAAGTTAAGACACTATCTTATCCTAAGATCTTATGAAAACTTTTTTTTTTCGTACCAAGAATTTGAATATCTTTGGCGATATATCTATTTACGATTCCAAATTTGAATTCTTAATTTTGAGTTTGTTTTTTCGAAATCTACATAAAAAAAATGTATGCTCAACCGAAGAAGCTCTGTAATATACCTAAATAATACCTATTGAAGTGTCAAAACCACTAAATTAGATAGAAATCTCGACACATCGAGAAAGCAACGCTGCTAAGAATTTATAATGCGGATTTTACGGTATGTCTGTCATCATGAATACGAGTTTGAAAACGAACCAGTGAATCGTTGAGTAGCAAAAAATATGAAAAAATTCTGGGAAAATTATGATTTCTAGATCGATGTTGACAATATTTTTATGTTTGCGGTGTATGATTTAGGCCTCTTCTCTATTCGATAAAAGATTTTTTTTTTATGAATATTTTATTCGAGTTCATTCCACTTCAAATATTAAACTTTTTTTTTTATTTACTGCTGTAAAAGGGATTTGGAATTTTTCGGTTTGAAATTATTATTCTGGCAGAGTAATTACAATATTTAAAATTGTTTTGTGGGGTTTTCTGTTGAATAAACTCGCTGTTCAGTTCCGTCTGCAGTGGAGTGAGTGAAATTTATTTCGATTCTATGTCATCTGAAAAGGCTACAATGGATGAGAGCAGACGGTTTAATTGTACATTTACATTACTCAAACTGGAAACACCTTATTGTCAGCCTTATCCCATTAGATCAGAACTTTTCTAAATTGGATTGATGAATTTTAAAAATCATATTTCTTGAAATTGCGGAGAACATTAATGTTATCAACAACTAACACCATACTACGGTTGGCATTAAGCTATGCAGGTAATCTTAGCATGAAGCTGTCTGGGGGAATCAAGTTGACACTTGTATCAGCTCCATATCTCGCAGCTTATTTATTTATTTAAAGAAAAGGATTTAGTAAAATTACAGATAAGATTTCAAAATTAAAAAATCTAGCTCACTAGGTATTTGTAGTGTGTTTGGGTAAACACGACTTGAACACGGGTGAAAATAATAATAGAAAAAAAGAAGAAGCCGGCGTTCTTAAAAAATCTGAAATTAATGCTGGTAGGATTTTGGCTTTGAGGCCCGGTCTCCTAGGCAAAGCGAACCGACGTGGTACTTAAACCATTAGGCCAGGTCTTTAAGACGTATCGAAGAAATAGGACACAAGCACGAACAAGGCTAGTTCCTCGTATGCAATCTGTAGGGACATGAACAGAAGCAAGGATGGTCTCTTCGTAGCGGCTTACAAAACCAGTGTAAAGTTTCTATTGGTTTTTTATTCACTTCATTAATAAAAGACACGGGATTTATAACATACTTAGTTCTACTTTATTTTACACTTTAGTTTACATTTTTTATTCTTCACACCTGCTCTGCTTCAACTCTAATTCTATAATCAATTATTTATTTATAATTTTGGTGAACGCTCGATTTATACAAAAAAACCCGTCAGCGTTCTTCAGTACATTGTACCTCGTACAATTACCTTTTTTGTCATCACTTTTTGTTAATTGAAATATTAATATTTAATTGCAGTTTAAGCTAATTTAATTTATTGGTAAATGCAATTTAACTTATTGGGAAATGCTAATTTATGTAAAGTATTGTATATGCCATACAGGGTGGTATGCATGTATTACACCCCCGGCCTTTAAGGAAAAAAAAAATATATGTATAATATATAATATATATATATATATATTTTTTTTTTTTTTTTTTTTTTGTTTTTTTTTTTTTATAACATACTTATTATCTATTACAATCATTATAAAATTACTACTTAATTAATAATTATATAATACTAACTTTTGTGTCTTATTATAAATTTTTTATAATATTCTAAAATTTTAAGTATTACAATCATAGGATTTTATTCTATCCTTATGTATCCATTTGTTTTTTTTATTTATTTCTATCATTATATTAACATTGTTTATTTCAATTATTTTATATGGACCATTATATGGGTTCTCATACTTTCTTCTATCTGTGTTTCGTATTAATACCCATTGCCCTACTTTAAATTCGTTATTGGTACAATTATTCTTTGACATTTCTTGTCTTTTCATTTTTGCTATTTTTAACATTTCGTGTGCTTTTTGATTCGCTATTCCTAATCTATATTTAAATTCTTTTACATAATCTTCATAATTATATAACTTATTTGTAACCGTTGTGATATCGTTTGGTAAATTTGCAATTTTTCCAAAAACTAATTCAAAAGGAGTATAATTGGTATCTGTATGCGGTGTTGTATTGTAACAGAATGCATAATATTTCAACCATTCATCCCAATTATTACTATTGGCAAAACATAATAAATACTCATTTAGTACACGATGGTTTCTTTCGATGGTTCCTAAAGTTTGATGATGATAAGCTGTAGATGTCCTATGCTCAATTTGCAATGTCTTACATAAATTATTGAATATTTCATTTACGAATTCGGTTCCTAAATCTGTTTTTATGCTCTTAAAATTTCCAAATACTAAAATACAATGTTCAACTAAAGCTTTCGCGATAGTGATTGCAGATTTATCCCTCATTGATACTGTTACCACATATTTTGTTAGTTCACATTGAATAGTCAATATATACCTAAAACTATTAGATGGTAAGAGAGGACCTACTGTATCGATTGCCACTACTTCAAAACTTTTATCAGGAGTATCTGTAATTACTAATAATTCTTTATTGTGTCTATTAATTTTAGTCCTAGCACACATGTCACACTTTCTTACGTATTTAGTTACAATTTTGTTCATGTTTTTAAATATATATTTTTGTTTTAATTTTTTAATTAATCTGCGGGTACCAACATGACCTCCTATGGGACTGTCATGATATAATTTAATTATTTTATTTATTTCATCTTCATTTTCCAAAATTTTCGGTGCTTCATACATTATTATTTTTAATTTATCTTTGCGTTTATCTAGATTTTCGCATACATTCTGATATAATTTTTTAAATTTTTCGCGCGTTATATATTTGAAAATATTATCATTTATATCCATGGATAATTCCTTTATTCGGTTTCTTTTCATCGCACCTATTAACATCTCAAATACCAAATCTAATTCTGGTAGAGTTTCGTTAAGTGTAATTATTATTTCATTATTCTCATTTCGCACCTTCATTAAACCGTTATTTATTACAAATTTTAATTTTTTTTTTATGTTTCACATCATTGTATGATGTACTTTCCCAAATATGAAGTTGATCAGGCTTCAATTCTTTTATTTCATTTTTATCTATATGTATATTTTCATTATTATTTTGAGCTTTCTTTGTCATTGACCTAGTTATGACTTTAACATCAGCGTCTTTTGGTATTAATGCCTTGAGCATGTCAGAATCCCACTTTATACGTGATAACGCGTCCGCTACCACATTCAGTGTACCTTTCCGATATACAATTTCATACTCATATTCACATAAACTTTGACGCACCCTTGTCATTTTTGAGTTTGGTTTGTTGTCTGTAAATAAACTTACCAGTGGCCTGTGGTCAGTTATGACCTTAAACTTTCTACCGTACAGGTAAGGCCTAAAGTAATTGATCGCCCAATGAATTGCGAGAAGCTCTTTTTGTAAAATATCTTTGTTTATCTCACTCTTGTCAAGATTTTTACTTGCATAGGCAATTGGAAGATCTTTCCCAATCTCACCTTGCGACAATACTGCGCCGTATGCATAATTACTCGCATCGGTCGTTAATATAAATTCTTTATCCCAATTTGGATACTGTAACACTGGAGCATTTATCAATCGTTGCTTCAAATCTTTGAATGCAATTTCGCATTCTATTGACCAATTAAACGGAACTTTTTTCTTTTGAAGCGAATATAGAGGTTTTGCAATTTTTGCAAAATTAGGTACAAATTTACGATAGTAATTACATAAAGCTGTGAAACGATGCACTTCATCTGCATTTTTTGGAATGGGATAATTTTTGATTTTGTCAAATTTAGAAGGATCTGTTTTGATACCTTTATCTGTTATTAAATGTCCTAAATATACAACTTCATTTTTTAGAAAATTACATTTCCTAGGGTTTAGTTTAAGATTGTATTTTCTTAAACATTCAAAAGTTGATACTAAGTTTTTATTGTGATGGTTAATTGAACAACCATGTACTATAATATCGTCTACATATAGAAATGCTTGACTTTTTAGTCCGGAAAGGGCAATTGACAACATTCTTTGAAAAGAATTAGAAGAAATTTTTAATCCGAAAGGAAGTCTTTTGAATTGATAATGACCCTGGTCGCTCGAAAAAGCAGTAAGTGGTCTTGATTCTTCATCCAGTTCAATTTGATGAAAAGAATTGGATAAGTCGAGCGTAGGAAAATATTTCGCTCTCCCTAATTGGTCTAAGATATCCTCCAATCGAGTAAGTGGAAATTTATCATTTATTACAACATTGTTAAGCCTTCGGAAGTCAACCACTAGTCTCCATTGTTTTGAGTTGTCCTGGTCCTTTTTGAGTACCAATAAGATAGGTGAATTATAAGGACTAACAGACGGTTCTATGATTTTATTCTCTAATAACTTTGATATTTGCGAATTTATTTCAACCTTTTGATTATATGGTTGCCTATAATTTTTGGTGTAAACAGGAGTATGTTCCGTAGTTATAATACTTTGTCTATAAAAATTGTTTACTGACAAAATATCTCCTTCTAATAAAAATATATCGTTATATTGTTTACATATATTTAATATTCCATTGTTGGCCTCTGTATCCAATCCATCTATTTTTAAAGTTTTTTCTAAGTTTTTTATTCTGTTAACTTGGTTTTTTTGAGAAGAGATATTGCATGTATTTTTGTGCAACTCTGAAGTTTTTGGTTTAAAATTCTTTATCACTACATCTTTTTCAGTACTATTTAAAAATCTAGCGTGTGCTATACCCTTACTTGGTATTACGCTACTACCAATGAATATACCTGGTTGCAGTTCTTGTTTTTCTATAATTAGTTCAGATTCCCTAGCAATATTTATTGCACAAATAATCTCAGATCTAGCGGGAATAAAAATATCATTATGTTCAGTTTCATGAACTATAAGTGGTACTTCGATGTAATTTTCATTTAGTTTTGTCGATAATATATAGTTTTCATAATCTATCTTGAAACAATATTTATTTAAAAAGTTTCTACCCAATATTCCATCAGTTGGAATTGAAAAATCATTCGCCACGATGTGTAGCTCTTGATTAAAATTATTATTGTCTAATATAAAATTAGTGTTTGTTGTACCTAATGTATAGCTTTCATTTTCAGTAATACCTGTTATCCTACAACGTTGATTAGTATTAATTTCTATGTTCTTATCACATTTGTTTAATTTTATTAGTGATATATCTGATCCTGTATCAATCAGAAAATTCAGTTTTGTATTTAGATTTGGTGAAGTGTATACTTCAATATAATTGTTTAATTTAGAAGATATATTATACAATTTGAAACTATATTCTGTTACATATTCAGGTTCTGGAATTCTTGCTCCAACCCTTGAACAGTTGTGTCTTTCCCCTGCGGGAAAGTAACCCCGTTTTTTGACTCGTTACTGTTAATGTAATAAGTTTTACCGGTTCGATATGTACCAGGTGTATTTTGATAACGCTGGTTTTGGTAATTGTTATTATAATTTGGGAATTTTTGATTATTATAATAACCTTTAGAATATGCACCATTATTTTTTTGACTGTGTTGACTTTGATAGTTAAATTTTGGAGTGTATTTATTTGGTACGTAAAATCTATTTTGTTGGTTTCGATTCGAATATCTTGAATTGTTACTGTTATTTTTAGTTTCTATACATTTTTTATTGTAACTGTAATAATGTTTTTGTTTATTATTCCTGTTTGTGCCCAAAAAATGTCTTTGTTTGTTTATGAAATTGACATTTGATGAAGCTATATTGGAAGTTTTGCTGGCGGCTTCCATTTCTTTTGCAAGTTTAGTTGCTTCTGTAAGAGATGTAGGCCTAGCAGCTACTATAAAAGATTTCCGAGGTTTATCTAAACCTTCTTTAAAAATGTTCAAAGCTAATTGATCATTCATTTTTTCAATAGTATTGGCGTCGCCACCTACTGTTTCCTTATTTAATCTGTTTAATTTTAAAATTATCGACTCAATTTTTGAAATATAAACATCGATATTTGAACCATTTTGGGAAATACGAGATAACTGGCTATGCAACGTCTGCACCGTATCCTCATTCGGACATTCGTTGGCTAAAGAGTTTTTTAATTCTTGTAAACATTTTGGTATTCCGTTGTTGTTTATTTTTAATTTCACAATTGTATTTATTTTAATCGTCCAAATAAATTTTAGTAATTTTTCTCTTTCCGTGTCGTCTTTTAACGAGTCGGAAACTAATTCCACTATATTTAAGAAATTTTCTAACTCGCTATTTTTGCCTTTGAATTCTGGGACAATTTTTATTGACTGATATAAGTCAAAGCTAGCCATGATTTGCTCTGTTTCGTCTTCCGAATTGTCCTCCGAGTTAGTAGTTTCTTCTAATATTTTTAATTGCTGTTTCCCCACAAAATCTTCTACTAAATTGTAGTATTTCTTATACGTGTCAATTAATAATTTTACAGATTCGTCTCCTATGTCCAAATCTTTTACTATATTTATGTATACTTTATTCGATTCTTTTAATATCGTTACAGTATTTAATAAAAATTTATTTGAAAATTTTCTATTGGGATTTTTGGAGAAACTCTCTTTCCTCAATTTCAATTGACTAATTAACTCTTTTAACTTTTTCATCTGTTATATTTTTTTTTTTAAAAAATTTCGATTTATTTGTAATTTGAGAGTGAATCAATTGCGATGATTGCCATCTCATTATTTTTCAGTAAATTATTTGTAATATTTCATTTTGCTACCGCTATTTTATATATTTTATACTTATTTAACTAAACAATATTATCTAAGACCATAATTTATAACGACCATATCGAATAACGAAGTAGAAAAAATAATTTTTGTAATTGTTGTAATATCACATTACAAAATATATATACTTATATAATTCTTTTTTCAAGAGCATTGTACTTATGACATCGTTTTATATAAAAAAATATTAAAATGATTTTTATTTTTTACTATCAAACATATGATTGCAAAGAAAAATGACCTTGTTCTTTGTATATACACATATAGATAATGTTATATTTAATATATTTATTTTTGCTTATTTTGTAATTTCCCTTTCGTATATTTTTAATATCTAAAACCATTTCTAATTAAATGTTGGTAATCTAAATTTGTTTAATAATATAAATTGTTATTGTTTTTCTTAACCCAAAAATTACGTATTTTAAATATATTTTTATATATTTTATTTATTTAAGCTAAGTTACTTCCTATTATTTTATACGCTTTCAGCCGTATTTCTAGCTATCTTTTTTATATTATTGATGTGTTTATTATATACATATTTTACTAACTCACCAATTATATAAATGATGACGGCGATGACTATCATTTCCGTCGTCTGTGTGATTGATCCTTTTTCTTCATCCTTGCTGCTGTTATTGTTGTCTAAAATAATGTTCTCCTTGACCACTGTTTCCGGCTCTTTTGCAGCACCATTCCCCATTATGATTGTCGTTTTTCAAATTTTCAAATAATTAATTGAAAAAATTTTACGTTTGTTGAACTGCTCACGTTTTACGTTTTTAGTTTGTCGAACTTTTCACTTTATTTTCTGAATTATTCATTTAAAAAAATTTTACGTTTGTTGAACTTTTCACTTTTATTTTTGAATTATTCATTTTAACTCTCTCAAGCACTTGTTTAAAGGATCCCGTGTCCTGTCACGGTCGCCATGTAAAGTTTCTATTGGTTTTTTATTCACTTCATTAATAAAAGACACGGGATTTATAACATACTTAGTTCTACTTTATTTTACACTTTAGTTTACATTTTTTATTCTTCACACCTGCTCTGCTTCAACTCTAATTCTATAATCAATTATTTATTTATAATTTTGGTGAACGCTCGATTTATACAAAAAAACCCGTCAGCGTTCTTCAGTACATTGTACCTCGTACAATTACCTTTTTTGTCATCACTTTTTGTTAATTGAAATATTAATATTTAATTGCAGTTTAAGCTAATTTAATTTATTGGTAAATGCAATTTAACTTATTGGGAAATGCTAATTTATGTAAAGTATTGTATATGCCATACAGGGTGGTATGCATGTATTACACCAGGAAAAGAGCATAGAAACCTCAATAAGATCCCGTTGGCAGAGAGAAAGGACGGTTCAGATTATGCGTTATTACATGATCGCAGCGAAGTCCAGGTATGGGCTAAGTCAGATCGAGTCAATCTTTTCAGAGATCGTATAATCCATTATTTACGCGTCGCACACGAAAAAGGAGCTCAACACTACAATTTGAGTAGTAATAAGCATTCCTTCCGAGTTGGACAACCAACCTGTCTTCTTACGATCTTTTGCTTTGAGTGGTGCGTCGAATAAATTTTCCGCTAAATTTGAAATTGTTCAAGTGGCTTATGTTGTGCAGGATTTGATTGGGAAATCTCTGAGTACTTTTCATGTCAAGGACATCTTATTTCTTGTTCTTTCTTGCTTCTATTTCAATTTCAAGTTTGTTTATTTTTGGCCCGGCTTTGTGAGACATCTCAGGGTATGGGTCATCCCCACGTTTTTTACGACTCCACGGTCATAACATTGCCTTATTGCCAGTATTAATGTCATAATACAGATGGCATTGCCATCTGTATTATGACATTAATATTAAAATTGTTGTGAAGTGTGTGTGGGCCTTAATATTCTGTAATATGTTTTTTTTACCCACCCTATTGTACAGTAATCCCCCGATATACCACTGTGAGCAAAAAAATTAAATTTCGCGCGGAAAACATTTGTCGAAATATTTTTTTTTTCTATGTTGGTATGACTGTCAGTGACATCTGTGCCAAATGTCACATCAAAATAATTATTAGTGTTTAGTATACGCTTGTCTTTCTGAAGTACAAAAAGTGGATTCAGCGATTTTTACGTAATGAGCGAAATTATTCAACAAAGAAGTTCCATTCAATTTTGTGTGCGGAATCAATTTTGTGGTGCCGAAACGTTTAGAATGTTGCAAAAGGCCTTCGGTGATAATTGTAGGTCGGGAGCAAGTGTTTTTGATTGGTACAAATTGTTCAAAGAGGGTCGAGAACGTGTTGACGACGAACCACGTCTAGGACGGCTATCAACATTAACTGATGATCAACACGTTAATAAAATCAAGGAATAGGTGCTCGAGAATCGACGATTAACTGTCAAAGACCTTACTGGCATCGTTGAAATATCGGAAGGATTAGTGAAAACCCTTGGTTTTTGCACCACAATAATTCACCTTCTCATACTGCATTGGTTTAACGTGATATTTTCGCCAAAAATTCCACCCATATCGTTCCGCAACCACCGTATTCGCCTGATTTAGCTCCGTGTGACTTTTGGCTGCTCAGCAAACTCAAACGACCATTCCGGGGAAACCGTTTTGAGTCAATTTAAGATATTAAACGAGAATCGATACGCGCATTGGAAGCTATTCCGGAAATTGACTTTAACAACTGTTTGGAGGATTGGAAAAAACGTTGGCACAAGTGTATTGAGGCAGAGGGGGATTACTTTGAGGGGGACAAAATAGATTTGGAAAAATAAATAAAGAATTTTAAAATTATGAACAAAGTTTTTGATTACTGTTTTTTGCCCACAGTAGTAGGTCGAGAAGCGTTCCAAAATAAAGAGACTTTTGCTTTAACTTTTGACTTTTATAAACTTTTGCTTATTTGTTTACTAATTTTAATTCACATTTGCATTTAAATAAAAAATAATCCATATTCATATTAAATAAATAAAAAAGCTATCACAATTCAAATTCGTTAAAAAAAAATTTAGTCATACGAAATGGTAATATGTACTCGTACATACGAGTATGTACAGTACATACATACATATGTACATAATACATGTATATAGTTTGTATGGATTTAATACATTATTCTAAATGAGCCAACTATCATCATCCGATATTTAAGATTCACAGTGTGTAACTAGAACATTACCAAGCTTAAGATTTGAGGATGGTCCTGGTGTTTCTTTCTTGAAGATTGGGTTGAAAAATGATTCAATAGGCTTCTGATTTAAATTAAGTTTTTTTTTGTGTATACAAATCTTTATAATGGCTCACACAACTATTGATTCAATTCCGTATCGATTCAAATCTTGCCGAATCATTGTCATATTCCCCGAAGATTTCTACGGCCTGATCAAAATGACTTAGTGCTTCTGATAATTTTCATATTGGAAATTGTACGTTTGTCGATTCACTGTCAGGCGGTGTATTATTTCGTTTGACGTCAATGTGAGTGGGACATTTTGCTAAAAGTTCATCAGCTAATGGTTCCTCATGTCCACATAATATATCCGAAACATCAGATTCATCGAAGTCTGTAAACCCAACTTGATGAGCCAACACTACAATTTCTGTGTTTAGTTGATCAGGATTATCTATCTCACAATCCTCAGACTCAGATATACATTCGGGCCACACTTTTCTCCATACCTTGTTCATTGTTGGCACAGAAACCTCTTGCCAGTATTTATTTATGTTTTATATTGCTTGCATACTGAACTTACTCCAAAATTTTCGAATGATATCATTACCATTTGCTTGTTCTAACTCGTTGTTCAGTGTTTCGATAAAATTTTTAAATGTTCGACGTAAATAATAGCCGTGTTTTAATATTGGAGCACTATCCGGCGCCGAAGGGAAATTCTCTGCTGAAACTGCTGCAGCTATTATTCAGTGGTGTCGCTACTAATCAAAATTAAATTGTACTTAACTTCATTTCATTCAGTCGAATGACAGTTCTACTTTTGTGTTTATGTTGCTTGAAAAAATTTCGCAAACATTTTAAAACCCAAACAAATTGCGAAATAAATAATAAATTTAACAAAAATATTTTATTAATATTTAGTTGTACACAGTAATAAATATAGTGAATAAGTTTTTAAATTTAAAATTTGATTGCTGTGCCTGTGTTATACTTATAAAATATAATGGTTACTCCTCCAACGAAAGCATATCGAATGTCATTAATATTCAAAACACGGTTGCCCACAGTTGTAAACGAGCTAGATTTGATCGTGAATTTCATTAAATATCCTAATTTGTTTTGTGTTTCTTTTGTGGAATGACGATGAAGATGAAAGACGACGAAGTAGATCGGTGACCAGTAGTACGAGTAGTGTAATTGTTTCGGTACTGGAAGATAATGAAGAGTTGAAAATTTGTTTGCAACAGTTCATGGACAATGTAAGTCGAGATGTTTGAAGATTTGTTTTATATATTTGTAGAATATCAACACAGATAATGCGTGGTGGTTTATCTCGTAAGAATGTCGGCGGTAAAGCAAATGAGAATGAAGGGGAACCGAAAAGGATAGTTTAATTGCTGAGGGTAGTAATGATGTGCAGGATCCAAGAGCAAAGGCTAAGGCTAAAGCAAAAAAGCGACGTCTACAAAGTTCAACTGTAACAAAATGTAAAGGAACGATAAATGGTAAACTAGATGCGGTACCTTTCTTGGATCCCGTATTTGCCGATATAAAATCGAATTTAAGTGATATAAATAGTTCGAATCAAGCTTTTTTAAATACGCTGAAATCGAATAATTCGGAAATTTTATTTGATTATGATAACCCGTACTGGGATAATACACCAAATGAATTTGTACTCAATGAGGACACCCGTTGAAAATGAAAAAAAATATTTTATGAATTACAATAAGCTGGACGGGCCGTTAAAATTAGGACAATATTTATGGAATACAATATTAGTTATAAGCCATGCAACATGAATAAGTACGTATTTGGCTAGAAACATCTAAGTGAGGAACCGCTCTATAACGATATTTTTAATTTCAGAATGCTGCAATCAACCGCAGGTGATAATAACATAAATATAGATGACAACGATAGTGATAATGGATTTATGGGTGTGAAAATGTCGAAACGGTGTTGCACCCATTCATGCTGTAATTCGCAACTTAAAAACCGTATGATCTATTATTTCGCATTTCCAAAGAATGAGAATTAGTAAGTTCCATTGAATTGTTTCGGTCCTGTAGGTAGGTAGAGGATTTTAATCCAATGTACTATTATTTTCTAGCGCTCGGAAATGGGCAGTCAAGATCCGCCACTTAATTCGAGACCCAAGAAAGCACTGTGGCGCGTATAACTGTACGAATCCCAACAATTGTTCAAATTCGTCCGAACCGGATGACGAACTCGAAGAGCCCCTTGAAGAAGAAGACGATCCACCAAATGAAAAACTCACAAGCTTCGATAAGTATTTTATAAAAGATGAAGATTCTGAAACTTCGACCCAAGCCGAATATTTTCTGGATGAACATGACGAAATTGATCAGTTTCCATGTCGTCTATGTGCAAATGAATTTTTCGGAGAGCAAATACTATTTTTCCATGAAGATGCTCACCTGATCGAACTAATAAATAGTGTTACCGCGATCCGTAATTCAGTCCGTCGATTACTTACCACAACAAATATGTATACCATGCCTAAAAAGGGTTCATCAATTGGCGAAATGAACGATTTCGACGTGGTTCATCAAAAACTAATGAACAGTTGAAATCGTGTTTTTTAATTTATTAATTTTAAAATAAAAATGAAAAAATTAAACAAAAATGATTAAATTAAATTATGCAATTAAAATCTTATTTTTATAAAACGGCAATTTAGTTGGTACTTTATATTTAACATGTTTCACCTCGTCATTGAATCATATTATTTTCCGTTACGCATATAACATCACTGTTACGGGATATTGATGTTGTTTGATACCGACGTAAAAGTGTATCCCCGCCAAATAAATCATCCATAACATTTTTATCGATTAATTCGTTGGTATCTCCTGTGATCGTGTCATCGAAATCACCGGCGATTAAATCAATTACATCATCTGTTTCATCATCTTCACAATAATCATTGGTTTAATTTCCTTCAGTAGATCGTCTTGCATTTCTTGACTCGTTTGATTTCTAGCGTCTCTTGTGCTGTGCGTTCTCTCTTGTTCATCATCACTATCCAACAAATTGACAACCTGATATACTTCCTTGATTAAAATTAAATCATCATCGTCATTTTCTTCAACTAATTTTGGTTACTCGGTCAAAACTCGGTTTGGTTAATCTGATGTAGTTTGCGGAACTTTATCGCCGTTTCGACCACAAGTCGCGAACTGTGTGATTAACATTATCATCTGGTTTAGCGACAGGTGAATCAGAAAGATTTCTACCTTTCACAAAAAAAAGGTTGAATTGCTGGGGATGATTTAGGAGTAGAATGTGGAATATCTTCACTAGTCGGCAAATCTGTAATGCGAACTACATTGGTTAAGTTGCCACCCGGTCGTTCAGAATAATTAGGATGTTTAGTTTTTGTACTAGTTTGGCCTTTTTGGGTCGCGCTAGTTTGATTTGTCGGGAAAAATTTTCGTATGTCTCGCACATTTGCTTTAACTTCGCGCTGTGATAAAGCGGGAGTTCGTTGTGGAGCTTTTCGTTTTCATGAAATTTGAGGTTCTTTAATTTTTTCAAAAGCTCCGCTGCACGAATCAACATGTGCTATCCACCAAGTATCGTGTGGCCCAGGAGCTCGATTATGAACCCGCTTAACATATCCATAAAATAATTTACGATGCTGACAAATACCATTACAACGCCACCAGTGACTTTTGTAATTATTTACTTCATCATAGAATATGTGAATTAGAATTAGTTCCCGCTGCTCGATTAATTCCCTGCATTATTTGTTTAAAATTTAGCCCATGTCCATCGTTTCCTTTCCGTATACCCCGAATAAACAAATACGCATGAATCATTTCGTAGAAGTTTCAATCAAATCTTTCCGCGGTCTCAATTTTAACAAGGGTTCACTCAATCGAATTGTGCACTGCATACCAAAATTATTTTTGTGCGAATTGCATATCCCAGCACAACTATACATGCGTCTGCTCCATTCTAGTGAAACACATTGCAGTTTGCCCTAAAAAAAATCGCAAATCAAATGCTCCAAACTTTTTGTGAAATACATATTAAAAATATATTAAATTGTTAAAAATTTATTAATTTTTTTTCTGTTTTTTTTAACCAAAAATTGACATACGTAAAAATTTGTAGAATGAATGAAGTTTGCTTTGATTTAAGGGTTGTACAAAACAAGGGAAATTTAAAGTTTCCCCCTGAAAGAGATAGTGCTCTCGATAGCGGCTCCCGATAAATAAGTGAGCCAAGATATTTTTTTATCGATTTTTAATTAAAAAGTTGAATGAAAAATTTTAGTTTAGAGTTAAATAAATTAATTATATGCAATAATAGCGCGCTAAATATAAGTTTTGACATAGAAAATTGGCTGCTCCGGATACAGCTATCGGGCGCTAATAAAAAAACACAGCTAATATCTCTTAAATGCTGAAATAGCTCCGCATTATCGATGAGTAGCAAAGCTTTATGTGCTAAATTATGTTTTTCAAAAATATTTGTTAAACCATTCAGAAAAAACACCTGTCGTTACCCAACCCTTTTTATTAGATCACCAAATTACCGGAAGAGTTTCCTTGGATATATTTTTTCAGGGCTCTTGGTGTTTCTGATTTGTATATTAATAACGGTTTAAGCTTAAAATCACCAGATGCGTTGCCCCCAAGAAAGAGCGTTAATCTATTCTTAGCCATTTTCTGTCCAGGAGCAGCATTTTCCTCTTTGGAAATAAATGTTCTTGTCGGCATACGTTTCCAAAGTAGCCCTGTCTCATCAACGTTAAAAATTTGTTGAGGAGTATATCCTCCTTCAGTTACTATATTTTTTTAAATTTTTTTGGAAATTCTTTAGCTGCTTTGAGATCAGCACTTGCAGATTCCCCGGTAATTTTTACATGATGTAACTGCATTCTCTTTAAATCTATCGAACCATCCGGAACTAGCACTGAAGCTGAGGTTCTTATCGCCCTCAGAATCCATTTTTTTTAAATGATTAAATACGCAGGTCGCTTTCGTTTGTCATTTATCCAAATGCTTAGCGCTTTTTCCATTTTTTCCAAAATTATTGGTGTAGACTTGGTTGTCAATTCAACAGATTTTACGGTTGCAGTGGCAGTACTCGCACGAATTGTTTCCGAATTTTTTAAAATTGTCCGTACTGTTGTAGGTGGTAATCCCATCGAACTGGAAATTTTAAATGCCTTTTCTCCCTTTTCAACTCGTTGAATAACATCCATTTTTCTTTTTATGGAGATTACTTTCCTTTGCTTGTTTATAAGCAAGGCACAAATGAGGATACTCTTTTGTTTCTCACTCATATTTCACTAAATTTAATTTTATTAATATAAATTAATTCTCTCTAAATAATTTTAAATGTGTGCGAAAGACACAGTATGTAAGTATGTACAACGTTTCACTACGAGAATCCACTAATCCAGTTTGTACTACTTTCTACATAGAAATGCGACACGTACACTGGTACACAAAGCAATTAAAATATAGGGGAGTCCCCTAAAATATATAAGCATGTACATAAAAGTAGAGATAGAAATATGTACAACAAAAGAAAAAAAGGAAAATAGAAAAGAAATTCGATAAAACGAGGAAAAAAAATCGTAAATCGAAAGGCGAAATAAATCGACGAGAAAGGTTTCAAACTTTTTTGCGACGCAAATCGAAACGACGTTAATTGAGAGAACGTATATCGGAGGATTACTGTATCGACGACCCCATTTACACCAGTAGAATAAAAGTATGTAGCAAAAAAGTATGTTGGTGTAAACCCAAACTAAAATACTTTAATACTTTATCACATACTTTTTTGCTATTAAAGTATAATAGCTATCAAAAAAATATTGGTGTTTTAGTCGTGATGTAAACGCTTATTATAATACTTTAATTTTGTAGTTTTTTCAAGTGACAGATAAACAAATTTTGGGTAAACATTTGTGATTTTGTGATATTTTTTTGGTCTTTCAAGTTATAGAGAATGGAAGCAATTTTAAGAAAAAAAACTACAGGTTTAAAATGGACCGATCCAGAAGTAAAAGAAATGTTACAATGTGCAATTGACTTAAATGTAATTATTATAATTTTGTATGTATATTTGGTTATGGAGCATGAATTTTTTCATACAATTTTTTCTCTGGTGTTGAATTTTTTTCCAAGTAAAAGTGCTGACCAAATAAAGCTTAAATTCGAAGCCTTACGACGAAATTATACAGCCGATAAATGTGAGAGACAAAAAAGCGGTGCGGGATGTAACATAGAAACAATTTATGACGCTGAAATGACTGAATTATGGGGTGGACGAAAAAAATGTACAGTGCCACAGGAGCATGGTGTAGATGTGGCATTAATTCATGCCAATCCACATATGCTATATTGGAAGTTCTAAGTGACGATGGTAAAAAATTCTTTTTAACTTTTTTCAGTGTATTCATATGATTTATATTTTAAGATTCGACGAATGCATGCAGTACTAATCCTGAGACTTCGTCGTCTTCGGACACTCATAGATCTCCACCGTCAAAACGACGTCGGAAAACTTCAAAAGACAATATGATGAAAGAGTTTAAAGATCAGGAAGATCATATGTTACAGGAATTTGTACGTATAAATAGAGAAGCGGAAGACAGAGCTGATAGGCGCTGTGATAGGTTTGTAAAAGAATTACAAGCTATAAGACAATTGATGACGGTGCAACAAGCACACACTAACCTTGAGACTCCAATTTTAACACCTTCCACCAATGAAGAATATTCCAATTATGAAGCATTTTCTGAGGAGTACCTCGATGATTATGAAATTTAGAATAGTTTTTGGATATTTATGAAATGTTTTAAATTAAAACAATTTTTTTTTATGTTTTTAAATTATATAGATATTTATGAAATGTATTACATTAAAAAGATTTTTTTTATGTTTTTAGATTATGTTTAATGAATTTCTTTTAATATGAATTTATAAGTGAATAAATGAGAATTTAAAAATGCATAGTTTTAATAAAATATGAGTAGTGATAAAATTTATTTTCTATTAATTATAATTTCTAAGTGGAAGTGCATCTGTAATAAACCTTATTGCATTCCTCACAGCTTCACCCTGTGTATTAGTGGTGGTTATACAATTCGCCATATTCTGAATCATGGGCTGTTCTAAGCTTGGAGTATCGTCTACAGCATCGATGATACCCACAAGAGGGTTTCTCTTTCTTTGAACGATATTGTGAAGCATGCAACAAACAATAACTACCTATATATTATAATTCTTTCGTTAGTTTTCCCTAAAAATATTCAAGTAATTCAAAGTAGATCTTACTTTTGGAATAAATTTGTAGTCCATTTCATTTATTTTTTTCAATATTCGTCATCTGCTCTTCAATTTTCCTATAGTTACCTGTATAGCCTTTCAGAAGCCAATCGAATTGAGGATAGGCTGGATCACCCAAAACCAAATAGTTTATGTCCATTCCGTTGATTACTTTGGTTTTCTGAAAAAATTAGAACTGATATATTATCTGAGATAATGAGCCAACATTTGGCAATTTCTAAATCAGTATTATAAGTACATATTTACTTTAAGAAGCAAATTGTTAATTTGTTGAAAAAATCTCGAACTTCTAAATACATGTGCATCATGCGATGCTCCAGGATATTTACAGCTGACATCCCGTATTCTGTTGAATTAAAATGATAAAATTTACTATTATAAAATCTTACCGAGGATTTTAGGCTTACATATAATCAACATCCGCCACTATCTGTACGTTATAGGAGGTCCAACCCTTCCTATTAATAAAATCACCATGCCCTTCTTGTGGTGCCAAAATTGGTACATGTGTTCCATCAATTATTAGTGAAATTTGCGGAATGTGGCAGATCTTCTCAAATTTCTGTGCAATGATCTCAGCTTCTTCTTCGGTTGGCATTTTAATATATTCGCGAACATGTTTTAACATGGCGTTGGAAAATAGACGAATGGATTTATGAACCGAACATTTGCTTATCTACACACAGAAAAATGTGTTATAATGAATGTAAACTTGTAAAGAATATACAAAACAAACCCCATGTTATTTGCGATGACTCGATATTCGGCACATGATGCGAACTTATAAAGCACTACTGCCACCCTTTTCTCAACACTTATGGGTTCCCTTGGCTTTAACTTTGCAGGTTTTGGCTTCAAATCATCCCGTACAATATCACATATTTCATAAAATGTCTCCTTATCAACTCGAAATTTTTTTAACCAATCGCGGTCGTCAAATGTTTTTAAGACAACATCGGTCCACCAACAGGAGCTTCTATATTTTGTCCATATAGTTCGTCTTTGTCTTTGCCGCAATTTTCTGATAGCAGTTTTGTACATCGATCTAGTTTTGGCAAATATTTTTTGAGCCAAGATGTTTCTTTTATGTCGCTCACGATCATTTTCTATCATAAATTGGGCAAATTCAGCAGCAACCACAGTTAACCGATTTAAATTATCCATTGCCAAGAACAAACCAACTATTTCACGCCAAAATTAAAACTTTTCACACAATATAAAACAAAAACTAATCTAAACAAAATATAATAAAACCTACTACGATGAAAATCACACTCGAAATGATGCTTTAAAAATGTAAACAAAAAAAATTTATACTGTCAAACACCACTTGTGATGTAAACTCGCCGGGTATTATACTTTATTAACAAAAAAGTATTATACTATTAAAGTAGCTCTGGTGTAAACCCAGTATTAGTCGAATAATTTTGAGAGCGAAGCCAACGTGTATCTTGTGCGTGTGTATGACGAGTAAGATGTGAAGGTAATGTAGAGGAATGTTTCTTTGGTGGTTTCTTCTTTTGGTACGTGCGATTGATGCGTGTGAAAGAGTGTGCAAGTGGCGCGCACAAAAAGCACCAGCGGAGAATATTCTTCTAGAATTTGGTGCAAGAATTTTTGAGTCTAGCTTTGAATATTGTATTAGACAAGGGGAGTCTCGTTTTGATTTTGTTAAAGACAGTCAAGTCTATTGTTGGGATTTTGTGTGTTGGGAAAAATTTTGTTTTTTGGTTATCAAAAGTCTAGTTTAAAACACGTTAAAATTATTTTTTTTAAAATCGGTAATTTTGTGATCAAAAAAGAAACAAAGAGAAAATATTAGTGTATATTCCGATTTTCATATTACTTTGGGAGACCGCCATCATTAAAATTGTGTTTTGATTTGTATTGGTGTGGAAAACAATTTCAAATATTATCAGCGCCACATCACGCCGCGTGCCATAAATTTGGTTCGGCAATATCAACGGAAATAACAGTTTGTTACCGTAAAGCAAGAAATATATTTTTTGGAATTTTTGGAGTCGTCACAAAAATATGTATAATACAAATGCAATTTTTATACGGGAAAAACAACAACAATTAAATTGTTCGGTTTTTATGTTGCTAGAAAGAAAAAACCACTCTCGCACAACTATGCCTCTTTCTATATGTGACTAGTTCTAGTAGAGACAATAAACAAACGCAGCGGCAGAAATCCGAGTAGTAACATCTCTATGTATTCAATCAACGGTAGTACTATTACATTTTGATAATATACAGGGTGACTCTTAAGTAAGAACAATAAATTCGGGAGGTGATGGAGAACGCTAATCTGAACAAAAAATTATAGGGAATTTTTTGGAATGATCACATTAACTCATTGTGTCAACGTGTGAATTATAGTTTGTATTCACTTAGATTAATAAAAAAAATTTGTCCCATTAATCTGCGGATATTCCTGGTTAAAAGTTTAATTATACCAATTTTTACATATTGTGATGTAGTATTTAATAATTGTGATAGTTCTGCTAGGCGTTTACTTCAGATGACATTTAATAATTGCACACGATATGTTCATGACCTCCGCAAGTTTGATCATATTTCAGCTTTTAAGGATTCTATTTTGGGATGTGACTTGTTTGAGTTTTACTGTTACAGAACTGCTGTTTTTATATTTCGTATTATTAATTCAGGACTTCCGACATATTTATATGAAAAGTTAAATATTTCTACGTCCTTGCGTACGGGTAATATCAACTTGCCTATAAATAGGACGAATATTTATAACCATTCTAGTTTGATGAACCTGATTATCACATGGAACAGCTTGCCTCTGGAACTAAAACGTATTAGTTCAGTTAATATTTTTAAAACTAAGGTTTTTAGCTATTTGACGAAAAAAGATTAAAATTGATTTTGTAAATAATGTATATAGTGTATATATATTTGTATATGTATATATATGATTGTATATATTTTGTATATATTATGCTTATAATTTATATTATGTCATGTTTAATTGTTGTTATGTTGTATTGTTATTTTTGTTATTTTGTTCTGTTTCTTTGTTGTACAAAAACTTTATAGTTTATACACATAAATTAATAAATAAAAAAAAATAAAAAAAAAAATAGGGCAGCGCACATGTCCTGTCTATAACCATTATATAGTTAATCAAGGTCCTACTGTAAAATTTTTCACTTTGAATTTTATGTATTTATTTAACCAACAGTATTAATTTACATCTGGTATTTAAAATTAGGTTTATTAATATAAATCAAATTTGAATAAAAAAATGTTTAGAACTCTTTTAAATTCATCTCTGGACAAATTAAAATCGAACATGGTAGATACATTATTAAATACACGGCTAGAATTACAAATCGGGTCCGACATACCAAAATTAGACCCATGGAAGTGCAGATCAATCACTAAGTCTCGGTGTCTGAGTGATCTCACTGGGGCACGTATTGAAAACAAGGACAGTAGACGTGAACAATCAATTCGGCCCATTATAACGTCGCGCACAAACATTGCTCAAGAAATATGTCTTCGGACGAACAATGGTTTAATATTCAGAACAAACAACGGCCTAGATACGGCGGAAGCACATACTTAGGAGCGTTTACCTCTCGAGGAAATCACTTTAAGGCAAACAACATAAATCGCTTCTGGATTGATTCTATACGGTTAGAGGAATTGTTATAGTACGGATTCCAGACAATTGATGCATACTCCAAGTGCAATCGAACAAATGAAGCGAAGAAGACTTAGAGTATATGTATCATAAAAATCTTTGGAGAAACGGATAAGCGAAGCGGATAAGAGAAACCCTAACATTGAATTAGCCTTATTAATACATCTGACAATATGGTCCTTAAACGATAAATCACGTGAAAACAAAACCCTTAAATCTAGAAAAGAATGAACTCGCTCTATCATAACGCCATTTAAGAATAAACTACAATATTATCAGGTCCATAACGTCCATAACGTCTTCTAGAAAAGTTCATAACTTTACATTTAGACATGTTCAGGTAAAGCGTATTCAAGCTACACCACTCGCAGAAAACGTTTAATTCCTGTTGTAGATTTAGCAGATCGCGATCATTTCTAATTTTACAAAAGATTTTTACCATCATCAGCGTAAATCAGAAACTTATAATGTTTGAAGGACCGCTTCACATCATCGCTGAATGCAATAAATACGAGAGGTCCAATGTGATGGCTACCTTGTGGGACGCCAGACAAAACATTTATGTCTCTATAAAATATTATTTAAAAAATCTTTTTGAGTTCTGTTCATCAAATATGAAAAGATCCACTTTAAAGGAAGGGCATCACACTTGTTGAGCTGTCCCAGTTTCTTTACCAATAAAACATGATCAATTTTATCGAAAGCTTTGCTAAAATCAGTAAACACTACCCCAACACCATCACCACCTTCTAATGCTAACGTCAAAAAATTTCTAAACAAAACAAGATTTGTCACAGTTGACCATCCGGTGTATAACCCATGCTGGTTTACTGAGATGGAATTTTTAGTTAAGAAAAAGATGCGGTCCTTGACCATCGATTTAAATAATTTAGTAATAGTCGATAAGATAGAAATACCATAGTAATTTTCGATATCCATTCTCCGTCCACTCTTGAAAATTGGTTTAATGAAACTGGATTTCCAAATTGAAGGAAAAACTCCACTCTTCAAACTCAAATTGAAGATGTCCATCAGCGGCTGAGCCAAGACCGAAGCATACTTTTTCAACACAAGCGGATGAATTTTGTCCGGGCCACTCATATTCACATTTACATTCAACAGAGCGTGCAGAACGTCATCAGAACGTCATCTGTAGTAAACTGAAGTAGAATGTTTGGATTATTGCTAAAAACAAGTTCGTTATTCCCTCTCGAAGACGGGACATACACATTTTCAAAAAATGCTGCAAACATGTCAGTGATACTTTGTGGATCACTAGCAGTCAAAGAATTGAAAGACATTTGCGAGGGTATACCTCTACAATTGCGTTTCGAATCAACATAACTCCAGAAACATTTAGGGATGTTTCTAATATTCGATTCGATCTCGACAATACATAAATTATACAAGAAACGATTTAAAATTTTAAATTGAGATCTGAGAGCGCTAAATATTTCATAATTTACGACGGATGGGTTTAATTTATATTTTTTATGAGCTTTAGATTTTCGACTTTTTAATCCTGAGAGGCGACTATTAAACCATGGCCCGCGCATCGACGAAACTACAGGTGAACGGGGAATAAATTGTTCAATTGCCAAGTTCATTATTTTATAAAAGTGATCAATATTAGCGTGTAAACTACCCGTTATATATTGATCCCAATTAATATTGTCCAGAAGCTTATTTAAAGACTCACTAAAATTAAAATTTACGTTAACATTAACACAATTTTCAAATATTAATTGTATATGTAGTGGTATGTAAAAAATACTCGAAGAACCGCCGAGATCATTACAAGCAATGATTGTGCCGTGTACTTATACTGGAATGAACATCAGATCGAGGATATTGCTGCACTGGTTCTCGATGTTATTAATCTGTCTTAGCCCGAGTGAACAGATTGAGTCCATCACCTGATCTGAAGTTAGATCACTATTGAATGGCAGAATGGCAGAAGTTCATCATCAACAAGCCATTTTATTTTCGGTAAGTTAAGATCTCCCAAAATCATCACAGAATCAAAATCAGGAGCTGCAACTGCCAGTTGGTTTGAGAAAAATAAAGACAGCTCACCATATATATTAACGGAGGACCCGTATGGTATGTAAACACCAACTATTAACACCAGCTTTCCATTGAAAGCAAGTTTAACAGCCAAAATCTCCAACTCGTTACTCCCAAGGTCAATAATATCCGCACGTATATCTATCGAGACAGCTAGCAGAACTCCGCCACCTCTCGCTGTTGATTCAAGATCCGTATAACGATCGCGTCTGAAGACATATTAGTCTGGAGGGAAGTACTCTGCAGAATTGTGCAAGCTTCTCAGCCATGTTTCCGTGATGCAAATGACAGCATATTCATTTTTACTCATAACAATAACTCATAATATAAAAACTATTATACTCACAAATTTCTCAAATAAACGTTTTCTTATCGCAAATTAATTAGTTTATCAAACATAGGGCCAATAATAAGATAAATTGATAATATGTACACTTCACGCTAAGAAAGGTGGGAAAATCTTAAATTTTTTCAATCTTTCTTTAAAAAATGTAAACTTTTTCATATTTTCAAAAAAAATTCTGTAGTTTTGAAGGATTAGTCGGCTGATCACTTCAATAGTTTTATACGTAAAATGTAAGAAAACAGTCTTTCTCATTTTTCTTCGATATCGAGCGGTTACCAAGAGCATCATCGCTATCGTGAAAATTTCTTGAGTATATTTTTTATTTTCACTGATCACGATCAATATCTAATTATTTTAAAGTGATTGTATTCCCCAAGTTTATTCCCGAGAAGTTTGATCCCGTTTATTAGCCAATGCAGTAGTACATGACCTAAAACATTTGCCCAGGTTTTGGTACCGGCTCGCGCGACCCTTTGGGCAATCGATATTTTCGATATTGGTACAATCATAACCGGTTTCATTCTCGTTCGTTTCGTAAAATAAAATATTTTGTTTTATAAATTAAGCATCGATAAAATAAATTATATTCCGTGCTAACAACGATCTTGTATCATTTGCTGATTTGTAATATTGATGCAACAAAGGTTTCGCTATAATCTTTGGGCAAGGAATAAGGGAAATAGAGGCATCATCGAAGAATTTTTCTGAACTCTGCAGTGCTGCGTGCAGATATGGCGGCGATATGACGAGTTTGTGCATAATCGATTGTTTTGTGAACTGGCATTCATGTGCCAAAAACTGGGTGCCGCGATAATCACCAAGTGATTATCAAACGACGATTATTTTTCTAGTCCTATTTATGAGTTTATGTTGCTTGAAATATCCAAGTCTGTAATGGGTCTTCAGTCATATTTTGACATTTGTTAGGATTATAAGCCGATTAATTTGTACGTTCATTTGACAGTTCTCGATTTCGTTTAAAAATTTAACAGTACCCGTATATAAAGTTCTACTCGTACAAGCTAACACTGGACTGTCAATTTAATAAATGGACAAGTAGTTGTTATTAGTTAAACAGAATGTTAATTGGTCGAATTAAAAACACTGAATGTAAATTTTCCATAATGATACTTGAAGTTAAATTTTAATACATATTTTTAGTTTATTATTATTTTCCTCTTTGTTTTATTATTTAAGTAACGATTGTTGCATTTTAAATTATATGAACATGTAAAATAAAATTTAAACTTTTTTGCTCTTAATTTTGTTCAATAGATCATTATCATTCAATTTACCACACAATCAATCAATAAAAATAATTAAGGAGTATTCAGTAAATTCTTCTAAAGCATCCCATGTTTGATAAACTAATTAATTTACGATAAGAAAACGTTTATTTTAAAAATTTGCGAATAATAATTTATGAGTGAAATTCAAAATGACTAATTTTACAATTTTACAATAGAACCTTGATTACCTCTAACAACAATTACAGATAGGATGCTGTCACATAATTTTTTTTCAGATTAGTGTCCTCAATCACCTCGCAAATTTATTGAGAAGAAGAAAGAAAAAACAAATCGAGTTGCATAATTTTAAAAATGAGAACGACGAGTTCTTCTGTAACAGCTCTAGATCCGGTAAGTATAATAATTTGCATTGTATTAATAATATTTATTATTAACCTTTTAATAAGCAACGCAATAAGAGAAACAAACAATATGTCAATGCTCTCTAATTTGTTATTTCGTTTCAAAAATCTAAAAGCTAAAACATTTTAAACCGAAAGTTTATCTCTTGCCGAGTTAACAGTCATCATGTCCTAGTTAACCGTCTGTCCCATCGTGGTGGGCGATTTTCTGTTTACGGGACGATATTCAAGGTTACGATTAACCTTTCAAATGAAGTTTATAAAATGTCATTGACGCAAATCATATATACTGATGATTAATTCTCTTTAACCGAATTTTGAACCGCCACATTATTTCTTTGTGCACTCATAAGGTTATTTCCCTCATAAAAGCCAAAAATATGAATTTATGATCATTGCTGCTGATTATTTTATGTCCGCAACACCGTATCCAGTATACTCGTATAATGCATCATAATGGTGCAAGGGCAGCAAAAAATAACATCAAAGCCAAACAATTACCTCCCGCACTATGTATATACATATTTGGTTATTAAAAATTTACACCTTGTCTCAATTTATTTTTGTATACAATTTTTATTGTGTCTTTTATCTTACAAGAAAAAAAAATAAAAACCATCAAAAGATCAAAGAGTACCACCGACCCGAATTTGATACGTATAAGTCTCTCAATTGATTGGATTTGTGAAGATTAAATTTGTCCGAAAATCCAAAAGGTATACAATTTTTTATTTGGTTGTTGTTTTGGGCGGTCACGCAAATGTCATTTTATTTGGCTTCTCGTGTTATACGTATATGTATATATAGATGTTGTTGCAAGCGGCAGTTGGTTTATTAAGTCTGGATACATTTGCGACCGGTTAAGTGAATTTTTATGTTCGAAAACTTATCATAATTTGTATACAAGCAGTATTTATACTTAACATGATTTATGAATACGTCATAGGTCAAATTGAAAATAATCGTACCGTCCAAGCAAATATGTTACCCATGGCCCGATGCACCGTGCACACTACACACACACATTCTTATGCAAGCTGTATTTGATGTGCGGTGGATGCAATTCCGTTGCACAGTTTTGTGTACGCCGCGGTTAAAAAGAGCACAGACAAAAAAAAAATCTAAAATTTATCGTTTGTGTGTATTTTATGTTTCTTCGTTTTTCCTCCACTTTTCGTTTCGCGTACATGAGGCGCTTTGATGTTGCACCGCGTAATACAAAAAAAAACCGCGACTTGATCAAAAGTAAACCTAAGGAAAAAAAATACTCGATTCTTTTGTTTATCATATACACAATTACACACATACATATTTATATAAAGCCGAGATGTACAGAGAATTCCCTCCTTTTTACCGGCGCGGTACTTCTTTTTTATCTTTCCAGCGCAGCGTACACAAAACAAGAAGAAAAATGCAGCCGAGCGCTTGATTTGTGTTGTTTTTGTTTTTGGTTTGTTCCTCGATTATACCATACGTTGGTAAGATAAGAGAGGATGAATGATTGTCTTGTCTTAGAGTTGTCTGTTATTTTTCTGCCATTTCTATTTCGTTTGACGGAATATTCGAAGTACGGTAATTTTAATATATTGGAGCTTAGTGCATCTGTTGCTTTAATTCGAAACATGCGATGCTTGCAAATTTTGCAACAACAAGCCAAATATCCGTGCGTGTGTACAACGCATCGCATAGCACGCAACACATAAACTCATCTTTAATGCTAATTATATTTTAGAATAGCTATGTATTCTAATATTCCCGTTACACGCAACTTATAACCTTTAATTTTTTAATATTAATAGATTTTGTATCTCTCAACGCGGCTTATATTGTGTCTCGCACATATCCATCCGTCCATAAGATTAGCCTATTAAATAGTTTTTATGTTGTGTGTGCCTTGCCTTGTGTGATATACAGACAACAGAACCGATATTATAATGATACATACGAACAAATTACAAAATAATAATGATAATAATAATCATGATTCTCGCCCCAGGAACTCTATACTCTTTAATTAATTCTTTAAAATTGCCGACTTTGTCGAACCGAACATGTCGGTGTTAATATATAATTTCTATTTAATTTTTATTTATTTTTTATTACTTTTTATAGTTTTTAGTTTTTTTTTTATTCACATAATTTAGCTTCATGTCTCTAACAACATACGAGTATACTGTAGTGTAGTGTTGCTTTGCTGGTGCTGTTGTTGTTTTTGATTTTTTGTAACGGGGGAATGTAGCATCACGATTGTAAAATGCTGTAAGAGCATTGGTATTATCTGTTGATATTTAGGTTTCATGGTTACACCAAAGATTGAGTAATTACTGTACCTGACATTTGCTTAGAGACGTTATGCTGAACATACATAACGATTTTTGGACTTTCGACTCAAACATAATTTGTAGTAGTATAATTACACTTCCTCAGTGGTTCCACTATTTCCACTTTGTATCATGGCATCACTAATTACAATACAATATTTAAACTGTCTCACTTATACTGTGCTGTTCTACAATTTACTCACACTTATATACTTGTCTGTGGATTGCTGTTCGATATTATTCCATTTATTGTATCCAGAGGTTTATAAATATGTGTCGCAACCTGTGTGCAGTTGTCAACAAAATTACGATCATTTCATCAATAAGCTCTTTCGATTTTCCCTCGTGATGATTAATTCCTTTGTAAATTCGAGTTTCCCTTAATGACTATATGATGTATCAGATAGCGGAAATTTGCTAGCGAGAAATAAGGAATTACACTACTCGCCACTAGTGGCAGCACTATTGCAAAAGATAATTGTTGTTCAAAACCTGAAAGTGTTCTATAAAGTGACAATTTGATTACATATAAGAAATTAGGGCAGAGTTCTAGCCCGAAAATAATAAAGTTTAATCAGGCAACACTATTAAATAGAAACATAAGCCGTGTTTTATTATTCGGGCACTATCCGGCACCAAACGGGAAATCTCTACTGAAACTGCAACTATTATTCACTGGTGTCACTATACCATAAAAATGAAAACATATTAAAATTACGTTAGAGTGTAAAAGACAAACAAATGTTGCCATAAAAAGTATTGAGTTTTACACTTTTTATGGCAACATTTTCCCCGCTTACTGCCAGTAAATTTTACTGATTTTTTTTTTTTTGTTTCTTTCTAACAAGTAAAGGATTATATTTTTATCTCGTGTTAATTTTACTGAAAAAAGTTGTTTCACTGTGGAGTTCACGCATTACTGTGCATTTCCTCCTTCCTTGAATTTGCAATCAAAAGTAGTCGTGCATTGAACTTTTATTTTTGCAAATTTTTAATTTACAACAAAAATGAATAATTTCCTTAATTTTGTTTAACCCTGCACCAAACACAAGCTGTCAGTATTTTGTTTTCATTAAAAGAAGTTTGACTTTACATTGCATTACATTTATTCTATTCATGAATAATTTAGGTGTATCGTACAAAATAATGATTCTCCAACGCATAATAATGACATTTGTTTTCAGGAAACTTACTCGTACCATTAAAATGCCAACATTATTGATTATCAATTTTTTTAAAATGCTATAGTAAAGGTGTGTGGAGGGCCTGGCGTCGCGTTGTTGTGGGTTGATGTGGGGAAGTGGTATTAAATAAAATTTCATCACTCATAGTAATGAAATTTTGTTTCAGGACATTTACTAATTGATCAATTACTTTTTAGGATGTTGCTTGCTGATTGTTTGTATCCCGAAGAACAAAAATAATTGTGCCGTCTTGTGCTTGACTAACTATTGACTACTTAGGTGTCTGTAACCGGGTCAAGTCTATCATACCTAACAACCTTTCCTATCCCTCCATCTTGTTGTATGTAGGGGGGTGTACTATTGCCCCGGCGTGTCCGAGATCCTTGCTTGGTCTTGGCCGTACATTCTAATCAATATAATTTAACTCATAATAATGACATTTTATTTCAGGAAATTTACTGCAACTTAATTAATTATAAATTTTAATTATAATAATCAATTATTTTAGGATGCTGATTGCTGAATATATCCAAAATAATCAAAAATAATTGTGTTGTCTCGTGCTAACCGTCTTATATTACATTTCAACTAACAATTTACTAACTATTGACTACTTAGGTGTCTGAAACCGGGTCAATTTCCATAATAATTAACTAACCTTTCCTATCCTTCCATCTTGTTATATGTAAAAGAGTGTGCGGATGGGCTCGGCGTCAACCGGGAATCTTACTTAGGTTTGGTCGCACATTCCAATCAATCAATCAATCAATCAAATTAAAAGAAGTTTGACCGAAAAGTAAGTGTATTGTTAACAATACATTAGTGTGTATCTACGTTTTCAGTTTTTTACAGGAGAAGAAAAAAACTTTTTGATTTTACTCTACCCCTACCGGAAAATGTTCATCAAGCCTCAAACACAGTAACGCAAAACCTCTCACAATCATACGAATTACATAAATTTTTGATTTAGTATTGAAAAATCTTCAAATTTTATTTGATTGTATGTGACTGAATTTTTTGTAAGTCAAGCAATTGAAGACAACATAAGTGAACTTCTCGGTGAAATTCTGGTCCAAAGATATGTTGCCATTATTTTTCTCTCCGTGAGAAAGTTAAAATTATATATTGGGCGTTCTACTGAACCAACTAATGAACTTGTTAATAAAAGTCATTAGTGGAGAGGCTATTATTACTTTTCTAACGGTAAAATCCAGTTGCACTCAGAGAAACCATTTAATTTTTTAACTTGTATAAACATGTTCCTCTAGTAAAAATTGTAGAAATGATTAAACACACAATTTTAATTTACTTTTGGCAATTCTTTAGTTTAATTATGGGATGTTATTTTAATAACATAAGAAATTAATAGTAATTCAATATGTGTACCTGAACTAAAAGTGACTTACAAAGTGAAGACGTGTTTTATTGTATAGTTAAAACATAAAGCTGTGTTACTATTAATCACAAATCATAAAGAACCATTCAAAATGCACCTTAATAGATTATAGCACACTACTTACATGAATTTAAGTAAGAACGACCTTATTACTATCTCAATGACTTCTTTACAAAAATCGTCGATGAATTCATCGATGCGTTATATAGCAAACTACTTATGAACATCCTTCATTAGATCATGTAAAACTTCATTAAATATATAAATGACTTTAGTCCCGGGCACAGAATAAAGTTCATTTGAGACATCATTGAATGAGTCATGGTGAACTCATCGATGAGTTCATCGATTCCCTTCCAGTAGGGGAGTAGCTTATATGAAAATAAAATTACAAAATTCTAGATTTGAGAAGCTTCAAACCTGTTTGAGGTGGAACTGAAACTAGGGAACAAGTCGAACAGTGAGAATCGACAATATACACTCTCCGACAGTGAAATACGTTCACCAATGTTTTATAAGTTTTACTGAAAATAATCAAATATCGCTAAAATTTCTACAACGGTTACTTATATATTCAAATTGCTAAATTATCCTAGATGGATATTGGTACCCATCTCTTTGTTTACCACGTGTTACTGTAGAACATGATTTTCGGGGTGCGTCAATGAAATACGTTCATTTACGAAAATGTCAAATAAAACTAATTTTGCGTATTTTAATAATGAGTAATTTTTCCTTTATTTGCAATAGTTTGAAAAATTCGCTTTGGTAAAGAATTATACAGGTTTTAAGGTAACTGGGGTTAAGTTGGAGGCTTGCATCTTCTATTGCTATTTGCAAGTCATTTAATGAATCATATTGCATACCTTGACTGTATACCATTCTCGATAGTTCTGCCCAACAATTTTTTCTGATATTAAGATCCGACGACTTTGCTGGCCATTGCATAACTTTGATTTTATTTGTTTCAAACCACTTTTGTACTATGCCGGATCTATGAGCTGGTGCATTATCCTGTTGAAAAATCAAATTTCTTCGACGTAGTTGCTTATAAAATGGTAAAAACGTTTTATTTAACAACCCTTTATAACTTTCATCAGTTAGCGATCCCGCAACAAATTCAAATTTCCACTTGCCGAAGGAAGAAATAATATTCCAAACCATAACACCACTCCCACCTTGTTGCCGTCTCATTTGTGTTAATTCAGGAGTTCTATTATCGTGAAAATAGTATAGTTATAACAATCCGGGCCATCGAGACAACACCGTTTTTCATCAGAAAATAAAATATTGTTCCATTCATGTTTCCAGCTCATGTGCTTCTCAGCAAATATCATTCTGTCTTGAATGTTGCCTTTACTTAACGAACGTTTACGCTACATTTTTCTTCGTGTGAGGAACGCAGTTTTTTTTAAATACCGTTGTACTGTTCGTATCGATGACGTGACCCTGGCTGAAGCTGCTATCTGGCGTGCCGTTTTGCTTGAATTTCTAGCAATTCTTACAATTTTGCGTTTTTCTCGCTCAGTTAATGCACATTTTCGACTTTTGTAATTAGATTTTACTCCATAGTTGGGGTTTTTTACAATTTTATTGATCACATCTAAGCTACGGTTAACTTGTGATACAATTTTTCTATTGCTTAGTCCATTACGATGAAAAGCCAACACCGTCTGAACTTAATGATATTCAAATTTTTTTCCACGACCTTTCTAAGGTTGAATTAATATTATTTAATGCAGATAAAACAAACGTATCTAAAATACTTACAAAAATTATAATAAAATTAACTTTGCAATAAGACGATAAATTTCAATAATTAAAATAACAACAGATTACCGAACGTATTATATTGTCGCACTCTTTTCGTTAACTATTTCTATTTTTTTGTTTTCTTCCCAATTAGCGGGTCCACACTTTAATTCTTTCAGCGTGATTCTTTCTTCGTTTCTTTTTTCGAAAATATTTTTTTTTTGATTCAGTGATTTCTTCGCACTATTACGTAATAAATATTTCAAGGACATCTTGTTTATTTGTCGTTTTTGGGTTAATTTTAGTTTAATGTTTGCTTCGAGTGCAAAAAATATATTTTTTCAACCAACAAAGGAAGCAATTTTAGCAGCAAATAATAAATATTTTTTACTATACGAATAAATCAAAAAACATAATTTTACGCACATACATAAAAAAAGAAAGGCTAAGTAAAAAAAAGGGTGTACCAAAAAAATCGTTCGGATTGTTTTGTTTGCTTATAATAAAAAATAGAAATAAAACTGATTAATTTAAAATATAATTTATATTTAATTTAATATATTATTTAAAATAAAATATATTAATTAAATATTACAGTTTTAAATTAATTATTTTTATTTTTATTTTTAATATAAGCAAACAAAACAATGCGAACGAATTTTTTGGTACCCCCTACAAATGCGCAAAGAAATCAAATGTGGACGTCGATTGATTTTTTGACACATGTGCTACACATAATATTGTGTTTAGTTAAAGTACCGTTATTATACAGTCAAAATATGTTTACTGTTGCCACTATCAAATAAACTGATAATTTAAAATTAACGTATTTCATTGTCGGGGAGTGTATCATTTTAATATTTGGTTTGTTTAACTTTAATTTGTTTAATCTAAAATTATTAAAAATATATACATACAACATAACACAATATTTTGATTTTTCAGATAATAAAAGATGGTTAACAATATTTTTTTAAGTGATGAATGTGAAGATTTGGAGATTCTCTAGGATGACTTCGGTGGTGTTTCAGAGTCAACTAGGAGATACTTACAGTATGAGGTTGAGGTGGTGGATGAGTTTGGTGAAGTTCTTGATGGAGGTGTAATAAATTATATTGAAAATAATAATGATTGTAATATTATGCATCCTAGAAAAAGGACACGAATAATAAGTTCTAGTAGATCAATTGTGCCAAGCCCATCCCCATCCGCTGGAGACTTTTTGGAACCACTACAACAGCTAGTCGCCAATGTTTCAAACAGAAGTAATGCTCCTCCTCAACAGTAGATATGGAACAATTAATAGGTCAGCAAGTAACTTTATTTTTAAGGGAATTAAATACACAAGAAAAGTATGCTGCTTCTTTGTATTTCACTACATACATGAACGAAATAAAGAAAAATAAAACAAATAAATAAATTTTCATTTTTTTTTTATTTCCCAAAAATTATACACAGTTCCACTGCCGTGGTACAGATCCGTCTGTTATAAAATGTTCTGCCAGAATATTAGGCACTTCCTTCGCATCCAAAGAAGCATTGTAGCCTAGAAAAATCACTTTACCATAGATTTCTCATTTTCATAAATCGAGAAACAAAAATTAGTTGAGTAAAAAAGTTCTGATAATTCCAATGTCATGTTTATATTTGTGACTTTACATTGCGCGCATTGTAAAGTCACAAATACAATCATGACATTGGAATTGTCAAAACTTTTTTATTCAATTCATTTTTATCTTTCGATTTATCAAAATGAGAAATCTATGGTAAACTTATTTTTCTATGATTGTCGCTACCTTGCTTCGAAATTTGTAGCAACATTTCGGAATTTTTTCTGAAATCTCCAAGCACAGTACTGCTTTTATCAGTGCATTCTCGATCTACGAACCGTCTTGGTCAATACTTGCTTTGATGTGGTAGATTTTCTCCATCCACCATGAAGCAAAAATTACTTATACAATTTTGTCTACTGTTTTTACGGACGTCTCTAAACACGTTCGTAGTATCCTCCATCTGGCGGTGTAATTCCGAACGTATCTTCAATTACTAGTCTCGCCTGCGATTGTCGGTAATTGAAAATACTTTGCTCGAAATCTAATTTTCCACTGGATTTACCAGGGTATGGTGTAATTAACCAGGTTTTTAAACCAAATGCCTCATCTCCAACTATAGGTATTGTGGCGTGTGATTTTATATTGACGACTGTTTAAGTTGGAAATGTGACATCTAGTGCATTAAAAATAAACTCATTGAGGGTTTTTTTCCATGAAATTTTAACACGGCATACTTTATGAAAATAAAAATTAACATACAAAAATATACACAACAAGCTTAATTTTTTTGCCGTCAGATCCACTTATCTAGATATTTAATATTTAATATTTACGTACAATATAATCCTCACGTATTTTCCATCTGCAGATCCTATGCAATTCGAAAAATTCCAGCTTTGCTCAAATCCATCTACCACTGCTAACCAAGCTTTCAGTTCAGGGATAACTTTTTTGTTTGAGATCAGAGTAAATTGCGTCCTAATTGCTACAAAATAATTAATAAAGTTTTTTAATTGCAAGATTTGGTACTTGCAACATTTTGTAATTGAAACATTTTGTAGTAACAAGATTAATAAAAAAAAGCAATATTTTGTTAAATAAACATTTTGAAATGCAATAATTGTAGAGGCTGACGGCTTCGCTAACTTTCACGAGCACTTAGCCCTTCATCCAAATTCCATTCCTATTGTTGAATTTTGTCAAAAAATCATTTAAGAGTTCTATTTTCCCACATGCGCAATTTTAAAAATTCAAACCGGGATTTTGAAAATCGGGATTTAGAAAAAAACCGCGATTTTGACAAACCGAGATTTTGAAAACTAAGATTTCGTTACACACCCGATTTCTTGAGTATGAGTAAAATAAAAAATTGTATTAGATGTTGCTGAATTCAAACCAATCAAACTTAAATTCCTGTAAAAAAGTTAAATTACCGAAGTAAATTTACTTTGTGAAATTTTGTTGCTTATAATTGTCGTGTTTCTTTGGTAAATTTACAACAACAGTCCTAGTATGTAATTCCAAATTGGAATAGTTTTAAGACAACTTTTCTGCTGGTATAGAATAATTTTATTCTACTCGTAGTTTCAATGTTCGCCACCAGAGCAGTTATAGTAAATACTTTTATTTTTAATTGTTGGCAATAGAAAGATGAAAGTGGTTTTTGTCATTTTGACAATTTGACATCGCATTTGCTAAACAAGACTATAGAATTTAGTTACGATTGAATTGAATATATTTAGTTGCATTTTTATGTTGTTTTAAAATTTAAAATGTAATTGTTACCAACTAATAAAAATAAATTAAAAAATATATTTGGTTGTTTCTTTGAGCACAATATTAATTCCTATTAAGAATGAGAATTGCTTGCACCAAATAAACACCAAAATTATCTTCAAGATGTTAAAATTTAAATATAAAATGTTCCCATAAATTTTGTTTTTTTTCTGTCACTCTACTAATACAATTTATTGATTAGCTTTCTCCTTTTGTTTCTCCATTATATTTTACTGAATGAATAATTTTTCATTGTGGAATGTAAAATATTTATATAGCATTAGTAGATTAGTTCATTAAAATGTCCAGTATCAGATGGCGTTGTAGATGATGGGAGAATTTTGAAATTAACATTTATCAATAATATAAATTTTATAAAATCATTCGCTGATGATAAATAACAATGAAAATAAAATAAAGTAAAACAAGGCATTCATTTTAGAAACGAGATCTTACTGTGAAGTAAGCTTTAATCTTGCTTTCAACTCGACACGTACCGACCAAATGGCACAGTGGTTAAAGCTTTGGCGTTTGGATCGGGAGGTACCGGGTTCGAATGCCGATAGGGGCAGGATGCAAAAGGGATTTTTCGTCATTTGATTAAGATCGATGATGGAAATGAACACAACTATGACCCCCTGTCGGAGTGCACAACTCATGGGCCGACCCATCTTCCATGTCAGTACTATAGGCTGGCATGGAGCAATGCAATGTGCAGATGGTTCTACGTAAATCGGACCTATAGCCGTATGCCCTCGATTTGGCAAGCAATGCGAAAGAGTTGGGAGTGCTTCGGCCCCAGAACAGATTGTATAGAATAAAACATAAAAAAAAAAAAAAAAAAAAAAAAAAAACTCAACACGTATCTACAAATACACAAGAAGCAAATATTGAACAGGAAATTGAATGGTGAAATACTAATTGGCATCAATCATACCACAGTGAATCACATACAATTATCGGCCAATTTTTGGACAATTTTTTAATAAATTGTAAAATTGATTGAACTTCGATGTCAAGGAACTCGATTTAGGAAATCTAGGAACTTAAAATTCTGGATGGAATCCATGTATGTGAAGATAGCCCAAATTCCATCCCCGAAAAAAGCGATGGTAACACTAATTATTGCTATCATGCCTTTTTTTTACTCTCAGCCTAAAAAATCATGATATTTTTACTGTCAGCCACGAAAATTTACTGTCATGACAGCTAAAACTATCATGACTCAAACATTTTTCTGGGCTGAGAGTAAAAATATTGCATTTTGGTGAAGGAGGAATATTTAAAGTAATTTTTGATTTTCGCTGTCGGTATATTTGGCGTAATTTTACTTTACGTATACATCAAGACAATCAGGTAAGGAGTATAAATTTTTAAATGCAGGATTGTTTCCTATCAGTTTTTAGGAGGGAAAAATTTTAACTTTTTTATTTTTCCAATATTTTTTTAATTTTTGTTAATATTAATTGCTTCGTCAACCTTGCAGACAGAGATCAAAGAGTTTTTATCGCTCTTATCGCTTCTTCTGATACTGCCACAAATGTTATAAAAATCAACTATCAGTATGTACAAAATATTTTTTAATGTAATTTTGTGTCCAACTTAGTAAAAAAAAAAACTCGAAAACATTTCAAAAATTTCCTGAAATAATTGCCAAATTTAGATTTATTGCTATAATTAATAATTAAATGTCGCAATAGTATAGATAAAATTGTATAGTATTGCCATAAGCAACTATTTCGATTTTCGGGGATAGAAATTTGGGCTATCTTCACAAAGGTATGGAATACCATCATGAGTGCTCTGTTATTGCGGGGGGGGGGGGGCGGTTTTGATTCCTGGTTGTGATTATTAAAAAGTTACAACTGGGTGTTTTTAACATATTATATGTTATTTATATATATTTGTTCATTTCTAATTTTCAGGCATAAGAGTTACGTCCTTTGCCCTTAATATTTAATATTTAACTGGTTATGATAAAATTTGGTTTGTAAACGTTTATTGGGACTATAACAAGTATTTTAAATCTTGTTCTGGAATCTGACCATGCTTAAAGGGAATTGGTCATTTCTGAACCAACAAGGCTGCTATTTTAATGTTGAAGATGTTTTAATTTGTGAGATACTCACCGGTTTCTTAACCAATAATGGTGAAATTTGATTTGTAGGATTCTATTTGAATTTTATTTGATTTGGGATGTAATGGTCAATGTAGCGCCAAGTGATCATTATATTACAAATCAAATAAAATACTTTTACGAATTCTACTCTACACAAGTATATCACTTGGTAGTCGAGGGGTAAAGATATACACCACCAAATGCTATCAACCCAAAGGTCGCGAGTAGAATTAAGGACGGCGTTAATCATCAAGATACGGGAATTGATAACGTGGAATGTTTTTGAATACAATTACATGAAATTGATTTATAATTGCAATACGCATACATTGACATATGCCATAAAATGAATAATCTCGAACAGACAAGTACATAAGCGTAATCAATTAGGAACGCAGACAGTTATAATTTAACCAGTGAATAGTGCAAGTTAAAAAGTGAAAAGTATAAACAGTACAAAAAGTAGTGAACAATAAAATTGAATAGTAAAAGTGAACTAGTAAGTAATGAACGAGCGTAACTTTTGAATTTCGTAACAATACGTAAATAAAGATACTCTGGATCAAATACAAATCATTAAGTTAGGTTAGGTTAGAGTGGCTGCTATCGCACACTTAGGCCAATAATGGCCCATTGTGATACCACAGGATCCAATCTCTCCTTACTCCCGCTGAAACCATTCGGAGCTACTTATGTAGCGTAAAATATCTCGCACTCCGCAGTTCGCGAGTTCAGAAAGGCTGTCCATATCGTACACACCCAAGTACTTATGTCTTTTGTATGCCAGTGCCGGACACGAGCATAGGAAGTGATCTAAAGTCTCTTCCTCCTCTTCGTCCATGCAACTTCTACAAAAGTCATTCGTCTCTAGACCCAACCTTCTCGCATGTTCCCCAGAAAGGCAGTGTCCTGTCAGTATCCCTACGACCAATTCTAACTCTCGTTTTCCCAGGGAAACTAGTGCCTTGGAGCACCGCACGTCCAGTTTTGTCCAAACCTCTTTGGTGCTCTGCATGTGAGAGTGTTGGTCCATTTCTCATCTGTCAAGGCGATTGCTTTTTTACTGAACGCTGATTTGAGCGCTGCTATCGGTTTCCTCAGACCTGCCCTTTCCGGCTGCATCTGGAGAGTCGCACCTTACCTAGCTAGTTTATCTGCCCTGCAGTTTCCCGTGACGTCCGGGTGCCCAAGGACCCAGATTATCTGGTTTCTGAAATACTTGCTCATCTCATTAAGAGATGATCGGCAATCCAGCGCCACCCGTGACTTCAGAGAAACCGCCTCTAGTGACCTGGGTGCCGCTTAACTGCCCACATATATCGCGATATCCCTCACGGATACCACGTTATGCTTCAACCATGTCACCGCTTCCCCTATCGCCACCACTTCAGCCTGGTACACGCTGCAGTAGTCAGGAAGACGAACAGAAATATTAACATTGAGCTTATCACAGAAGACTAAAGCTCCTACTTTGCCGTCTAGCTTAGAGCCGTCCGTGAAAAATTTCAGAGCCTCGTTTTCCAGTATTGATCCGTTCCTCCAGGATTCCCTCGAAGAACAGATGGTCCGGGAACCTTTATCGAAGCACAACGTTGGTTTAATATAATCTAGATTCACCAGTTCTTCACTTAGTGATCTAACTATCGTCGAGTGTCCCTTTGGAAGGCACTTCCACTGAGAGACAGCCGAGAGTCTTTTAGCCACGTTGGCTGTAATCTGCTTACCAAAAACTTCGATTGGAATAAGGTGGAACATAACCTCTAAAGCGCGTGCAGGTGTTGTCCTAAGCGCCCCGCTTATAAGCATACAGGCCGTTCTTTGCACCTTCTCCTACATCCTTATGTAGGTTACTTTTTCTAGAGCCGGCCACCACACGCCCACCCCGTACATCAGCACAGGTCTTACCACTGCGGTATAGAGCCAGTGTACCAGCTCTGGTTTCAAATCATTGAATGAGCTAGAATTACTCATAAGTCATGTTGTAAACGGTTCAGCCAGAAATTTGTAATTCTCTGTTTATTAATTCAAAATCTCCCATTTGATGAAAAACAAAAGGATATCAAAGGGCCGAATATCGAAGGGCCGAATGTCGAAGGGCCGAATTTCAAAGGGCCGAATGTGTCGAAGGGCCGAATGTGTCAAAGGGCCGAATGTCGAAGGGCCGAATGTCGAAGGGCCGAATGGGTCGAAGGGCCGAATTTTTTTTAATTTTTTTTTTGTTTTTAGAAATATATTTTTTTTTGTTTTTTTATTTAATTTAATTATTTAATTTAATTTTATTTTTATTTTTTGTACCATATACCTATTATCAGAAGGCTGAAAAATAGGGCCGAATGTCTCTGGTGGCGTATGACAAAATTTTCCTTCGCCAAAATGTATCACTGATCGGATCCGTGGAATTTCATAAATATTCAAAGATGAAAAATATTAAAATACATAAATTCACAAGAAATTCATTTATGTTTAATAAAAAAAAATTTGCAAAATATTCTATAAAAAAATCAATTTCATGAAAAATGAAAAATAAAAAAATATAAAAATATTATAATATTCTTAAAATGTTTTATATTGTTATAAAAGAACAAATTTAAAAAATTATATTTCTAAAAACACAACATTCGACCCTTCGACATTCGGCCCTTTGACACATTCGGCCCTTCGACACATTCGGCCCTTTGACATTCGGCCCTTTGACATTCGGCCCTTTGACATTCGGCCCTTCGACATTCGGCCCTTCGACATTCGGCCCTTTCTACCTATTCCAAATAAAAGCACTTCTAAACAGGTCGTTGTGCCGTCGGTCGGTAGGTATATGGTATTTGTGTCCTGGTCTCAAGTTTTTAAAAATTCATACCATCCGGAAACCACATATAATATATAATTTTGTAATATGGTCAAGCTGCGAAAACTATCCAGCCAGTTAAAATATAGCAAATTTAATAACAGTTATCCAAACTCAAATTTGAGGTGAAGATTTTTAACTAGATTTAAACTTATTTATACTGTTTATATTGGAGGTTGAACCCAGGTCGAGTCAACTTGTAGTTATCTTTAGGTTAACCTTGAAGTTAACTTCTAGTGTTTATATTGGAGAGTTATCTTGAGGTTGAGTCGAAACCAGGTTATAAATGTCAAAATCAATCAAATTTTTTCTTTCGAAAAATCATTCTAACTTTTTCTTTAAAAATAAAAAATTCCAAAAATCACAAAAATATGCTGCCGAATTTAGGCACAGACGCGCTCGTACAAGAAAAATATGAAAAATCGCCATTTTTATTTTTTTACTATACTGATTATTTTTTGTTGTTGTTTTTCGACTCGACTCTGGGCGTTTATATTAACCAGAGTTAACTCGACCTAAGAATTTTTTTGGATTGAGTCGAGTTAACTCCAAGTTAACTTTTGGTGTTTATGTTGAAGGTTCAACCCAGGTTGAACCTAGGTTCAACCTCCAATATAAACAGTATAATTCAGAATATTTATTCAGTACGATCGTATACACATTTCTAATTGATCATTTTGATATTTCTAGGTTTTAGATTCTTTAAGTTGAAGATGGCCGTACTGTAACTGAGTACTGACTATAATTAATGCTTGCAACATTTCTGTTCTACAAAACATATATTTCGTATTCAATTCAGAATACCCTATATCACAATTAAATTCCATATCATCTGTTCCAAATTAAACCCAAAAATCAATTTATCTTTATAATCAATACCATCTGGAATAGACACACCATCGTCGATATCTGTTTGACTTCAATTGTCCCGCCATTAATTAGTTCTGTGTTCTTTCTATACATAATTTCATTAGTTACAGCCGTTTCCCGTACAGTATTATGTCGAATACACTCTCATATGTATTCTCTTATCATGTGAAGATTCATTTGAACTTTCCTTTTATCCGTTTTTTTTTCTATATACATTTTATGGTTGATTAAATTAGGAATCCAACAAAAAATGTCCTTTGTATCTTTTCTATCCGACAATTTTTTGTTTTTTTTTTGTATACATACTTTATGTGTACAAAGGATGTAAGGACAAAAACATTAAAACAACCGAATCATGTGAAAAAAATTTAGAAATATCCTTTTTCATGTTCGTCGTTGCGTTGACATAATAATGGTATCGAGTATGATTGATTTGAGTTTTAGTTGAGAGTGCATGAGGATGGGGCTGATTTTTATCCCGATATACGTAACACAATTATGCACTTAATATGCCAGCCTATATTTTTGTATCTGACATTTATATGAAATGTATTTATATTCGAAACCCAATTTCCCGATGTTTAAAATCCAATTATCTCGAATACGTATTGCTATTTAATGTTTAATTCCCGTTTATTTTTTTAATTCCCCATAGGCAATTTTCTAATTTTTTTTTTTTTTTGTTATCTTTTCGAGTTTATGTATAGAGAGATACCAGTATATATATACACATATGCGTATCAAATATTATACAGAATCCGTCACGTCTTGGGTTCGTTTTTATTTTTCTTCAGTTCTTTCTGGAAAACAATTTTTCTTCTTATTTCATATCAATTTCTTTAATAATACCACATTGCGGCCATTATTTCAGAGATTTTTTGTTTTGTTTTTTAATTTTATTTCGTTTCGTTTTTTATTGGCATTACATCTAACACCTGTTCGTAAATAACAGACCTTAAAGTCAATTTAATAATCTTTGAATTCCAAGAAAGTGTATTTCTTCTCTCAATATTTCGTTTCGATTTTTTTTTGGTTCTTCATCGCTTTGTTGTTTATGCTCTGTGTGTTTTCAATTTTTTTTTTTTGTAAGATGCTGTAGAATTTATTCTTTTCGTCGATGCTTATAATATTTTGATGTGCTTGCTATCTGCTACCTATAAAATCGATTTTGGGGATCGGTTGTAACAATTTGTCTGATACAGACGGAATACTTATAATTTGACTGGTATACGACGTCAAGCAACGTAATTTTAACAATGTTTTCGCGAAATTATTGTATTTTTATAAAAATTAAAAATTCGGACCTATACCCTTTTCAAACATTATTTGACATTCTTACCTGTCCAACAAATTTGTTGCTTAACTAGAACTTAACGCTTCCACTAGCATTAACTACAACTACATTTAATAAAAAAAAAAAAAAAAAAAATTCTAAACAAAAATAAAATAATAAGTACATAGAGTTCTGTTTAAACTGTTCTATATAATAAAATTATTTAATTTTTGTATTGCAATAGTATTTAAGGTTGCCTTCTTTATACACGTCATTTTTTTTTCTTTATTTTAAATTTTTTTATAACAATACTGTCAAATTTTGTTGATTATTTTTTGGATTAATTAGTGTCAAGTAGTGTACATTAAAAAAATTAAAACTTAATTTTATATATATAAATAAGTTATACTGCTTAACACTATTTGATTAGGTTTTTTCTTTGCAATTGGTGTCTTAATTTAATACGTATATGTACATAAAAATAGTTCTTAAACTTAAAATGGAATGTTTAGATGATAATTATGAAACTGATATTCAAAGTTTATTATCCGTGAAACACTTAATTAACATTGAACCAGAATATAATATTGGGTCTATACGTTATTTGTTGATAAACTCTAGATCACTAAGGAAAAATTTTGACCATATTAAGCAATTTATGGAGTCTTTAAGCACATCACCACACATAATTGTGATTACAGAAACATGGATTTATTCTAATGAAGTTCCATTTTATGAGCTACCAAATTATGAATCATATCATTGCCCAAGAGATAGTAATAGAGGTGGAGGAATTGCCATTTATGTAAGTAAATCTATTTTAGCTGTGGAAAAAGAAAACTATAATATTTTTGGATCAAGTTTTATTGTTATTGATTTACCTGTATTGAATAGTAAAATTATAGGTGTGTATCGTTGTAGTTGCCCAGATGGAATATTTTTTGATAAATTGGATACCGTACTTTCAGATTATCCAAACTCATTATTGCTAGGTGATATTAACATTAATTTGTTAAATAACCTTGACAAAACAACTGGGTGGCTAAATACAGTGGTTTCATCTTGTGGATTCGCCCACCTTAATAATCTAAATATTAATTCATATACCAGATTCTCCGCAACGCCATCGATCATTGATCACGTTACTACAGATTTAATTAAATCTAATTTTATTATCAGTCTATTTGATACACCTGATTTTGATCATCGAATTATATTAATAGATAAATCTGATAAGATTCCCAAACTTCTGCAGACTAAGTCGTATATTACAATTACTAATTATGATCATATTATAAATGATCTTCTAACGTCAAATGTAACATATGATTCATTTAATGATATTATTGATCATTACTCATACCTCATCTCTAATAACACGAAAGTCTTAAGAAAAAAAATCGCATGGTAAAATGGTTTACAGAAGATTTTCAAAAAATTATTAATATAAGAGACTTATTCTACAGACTCAAGTTGAAATACCCAAATAATTCTTATTACTTATCTAGATTTAAATACTTTAGAAATCAAGTTGTGTATTCTAAACGGAGGCTTAAATTTAACTTTCATGAAAATAGGCTGCGAGCATCTATTGATAATCCAAGAAAAACCTGGATGATCCTTAAACAAATGCTTTATAACAATGAAAGTAATGCTGATAATAAAAATATTATTGCGATGGCAAATGAAAACCGTGAACTTCTTTATGATTCTACAGAAATTGCTAATTTATTAAACAGTCATTTTGTCAATATATCTACTACCAATCATGTTTCCGTTAGTGATAATATAATTCCACATTTCAAAACATATCTTAAATACGATAATTTACCTGTTCTTCACTTTTCTAAAACTAACTATTCAGAGGTTTTTGATATAATAAACAAATTAAACAAGAGTGCGTCTGCAGGATATGATCAGATATCAGCTAAGTTTATTGAAAAACTAAACTATTTCTCAATTCCAAGCATTGTCAAGCTGGTAAACGAGTCTTTAGTAAACGGAAATTTTCCAGATTGTTTAAAAATAGCAAAGGTGCATCCTATACACAAATCGGGGGATAAAACTCAGCCGGTAAATTATAGACCAATTTCAGTGCTTAATGTATTTTCAAAAATTTTCGAAAAAATAATAGTAAAGAGAATCGAATGTTACTTTACAAAAAATAACATAATCAATAAATATCAATTTGGTTTTGTTGACAAATCAAGTACTATATCAGCAGCATCCACAGTAATCAATGAAATTTTTTTGACAATGGAAACGAAACAGTATGTATCAATTTTATCGATTGATCTTAAAAAGGCTTTTGATATGGTACCACAAGATATACTAATTAGTAAATTTCTGACACTTAATCCGTCAAATACAGTTGCCTTACTTATAGCTTCTTATTTTGAAAGGCGTGTACAGTATACAATAGTAAATGGATCGGAAAGTCTACCATTGCAAATAATTTCTGGTGTACCGCAAGGCTCTGTTCTTGGGCCATTAGCCTTTAATTTTTTTATAAATGATATATTTAATGTACAATTACGTGGTAGACTTATAATGTATGCAGACGATGCTATTATTATATATCAGGCAAAAACACCGATAGGACTTATTGAAAAAATGAAAAATGATCTTATCAAAATTCAAAATTGGCTATCTGCTAATCGAATGTCGGTAAATAAATTGAAAACAAACTACATGATCTTTCAAAATAAAAATTTTCCAATTGCATTTCCTCGCTATTTTGATATTGGTACTGATAGATATCACCAAGTACAGTTCATTACTTACCTTGGTTTAGTAATTGACGAACATTTAAACTGGCAAAATCATATCACAAAGGTTAAAAAATCAATATGGCCTTATGCGTTTGCATTAAAAAAGAATAGGAAATATTTTAATATCCAAACTGCCTGGATGATATATCATGCATACGTCAATTCGCGGCTTTCATATATGAGCTCAATATGGACCACTGCATCTTCATGCGCTTTAAAAGAATTACGTGTATTACAAAATCGAGTTATCAAAACTATAAAATACCTACCGGCTTTGCAACCAACTCGAACAATCTACTCTTCGCAAATTTTGCCTATTGATATAATTGGAAATTTTGACCTTCTAGTGTTCATCCGGAAAATTCAACTAGGTTTAACCAAGTGTACTAGCTTATTTATCACAGTCAAAGACGTTCATTCTTATAACACACGGCAAAATACTGAAATAAATTTCTACATCAATACAGTTGCTACGTCACGGGCTCAAAATAACCCTTTCTATAAAGGTCTCATCTTATTTAATTTTCTGCCTGATAAAATCAAGACAGAGATAAACATAAGAAAATTTAAGTCCGCACTCAAAGAATATCTGTTTAATAAATGGTTAGATTTTCAATAGTGATCTAGATATCTGAACACAATTATAAGTAACCCTCTCTACATAATATGTTTAAGAATATGCGGGAAATCTAAATTTTAAATTTTATAGTTAAATAGTGTGCATATTGTTTGGCATTTAGTATTTAGTTTTTATATACATGTCTATATGATTATGGTTAAGACGTTGAATTGATTTACTTTAATGAAGTTAAATAGAATTAATCCAAAAAGTATAATGCAACAAAGTCTAATGAAATTTGAGATTAATTTTGAATATGTATGTATTTCAAAAAAAATTTTAATTACTAATACTTATATTGTAAAATTTGACTTGTAATTAAACTTATAAAATTGTATAATTAAATATTAAGAAAAAAAACATTTTTTTACCTGTTATAGTCTTGTAAGACTTTTTGGGTAATTGTTGTTTACAACAAAGAATAAATAAATAAAAAAAACTTTACCGTTAGTTTCTGTCTATTATAAAATTTGTTCGCTTTCGAAAAATTCGATTCGCGGCGAATATTAGTATTGTGATTTTTATTTTTATATAGCTTTCGGAAAATTCGAAATTGAAAAATTCGCTCTATTATGAAACTTAAAAACAAATTCGATATCAGATTTTACGAAAACGACTGCTTCTAAGATGGCGAATGCATCATAATACAAAAGTTATTTTAAGCTATATATATATATATATATATATATATATATATATATATATATATATATATATATATATATATATATATATATATATATATATATATATATATATATATATATATATATATATATATATATATATATATATATATATATGAAAATTAAATTAAAAAATTATTAAGTGAACGAATTTTAATTATTAAATTGACCAAAAGGTAAGTTTTAATCTAATTTACTAGAAATAATAAATATCTTTATAATAACAATTTTTATTATTTATTTTAGGTTTTGACAAAAATTGACGATTCGCTTTATTTCATAATAGCAATATTCGAAGTGTATCGAATAATTAGATATCCAATTTTTCGAAAGCGAAATAATGTTTCATAATAGACCCCCTGATTTTTTAAGGGCGCAGAGTACTGATTCCAGCTTGAAAGTACTTTTGTACTGGACTCACATCAAAATAGCATTTTGCAGGACCCAAATTGCAATTTTAATTAATGCTTTCTTACACGCAGTAGGAATAGGTATACTGTGAGTTAAATCAAGTCAAGCAGTTCTTGCAAATTTATCGTAATGTTAGTTAATTTCAATGTAAATTATAAGCAACCAACAGCCCCATTTTAAAATAAGTAGCCTCTGGTGCTGTTATTGATTTAAAAATCAGGAAGAGTATTAAAGCATTTTTAAGCTTCCTTCATCCTGGAACTTGGGACAGGAAATAGTTAAATAAGTCGAAATTATTTATTGGTCTTCAAACACTCGATATAAAACAGCTAACGGAATGGAATATAGCAACTTCTAAGAGATCAAACCACAAATTTCCGTTGTTAAAAGTGCTCCACAAATTTAAGTTTTCTGCATTCATAATTAATTAGATATAATATCTAGGGCTGTTAATTCACTATGTCTGAAAATTATTGCTCGATTATCACAGTTAGAGACTGGAATCGAGAAATCTCGTCTCGTAAATTTGTTTATACTTAAGAATTTTCCGACAAATAACTATGCAAAAATATTAGGAATTTCTGTTTGTTGAGGAATTGTTACGAGCAAAAATAATTAACCACTTAAACATAGAACTTTGGTTAGAGCAGATCTTTTAGAATGCAAGCCTCCGTGTTGCGACACAAACAGTTTTAATCGATAGTGACAAAATGTAGTGAGCGTTCAGACCAAATGTACTGGGATTCACATCCAATTCGAGAGTCCCAAATTTTAATGTGAACATCTCCTAAAAATAATGGTTAATATTGAGGATATTGCTATTTTGTATTGTCACTGTATCATACCCTTATTAAGATATAAGCATTTAAAAATGGCCTTCATCCGAAGTACCCTGTGCTAAAGAAATTACTGTATTCTTCAACCCCATCTTTAAAAGTAAGTTCTGTACTGGCTTTTTATCCTATCTAGTGTATATTAAGTTTCCAGTTTTTTTTTAATCCCTGGAATCCGTTCTGGTCCCAAATCACTCCTTGCTCTTCCGCAGTTCATTTTCCCGTCCTACTTTACGCAATTACTGCCAAAACGAAGATGTACGTAAGTTTCCAGTTTAGTTTGCTGTTCAAAAAGATACCCCTCCCTCATTGCTGGATCTATGCCGATTAATGATACAAGTTAAAGGGCTCGAAAAGAGGCTAGTTGCTCTGTTATCGGGAATAAACGTTCAAGCCATAACAATTAGCTCAGTTGCATGCAACCACTCGGAATGCTAGTCTCACTCCCAGATATGTTATTACCAGAGTAAAGCCCCTCGGTCTGACATTATTAACAAAGTATCCATAATCGTAGGTGGATTTCCAGGTGAATATTGGCGCCATGTACCATCGAAATATAATACAGCAGACTGTGCATCACGAGGAATAACAGTGGGAGATTTTATCGACAAGGGTTGTATTTGGTGGGACGGTCCAGGCTGGCTGCAATTAGATGAAGTGTTGTGGCCCGAGCAAAGATTATCAAACCGAGATTGAGAAGAAAAGCAAAAACCTGAACGTGTTATTGGGCATTGCGGCTAATAGCTCTTTCGACGATTTGCTCAGCTCATTTGAAAGTTTGCTGCTAACCGATGTAATAATAAGATGACCGAACCAAAGAGGACCAGTTACTTAAACCAAGAGGAAACTCTGTGTGCTGAAAGAAGTATTATAAGATATGTCCAGGGTCAGCATTTTGCAGAAGGGTTGAAATTGTTGCAAAGAATCAAATAAGTTCCAAAGAAGAGTTCACTTAAGGCGTTGAATCCATTTTTGGATAAAGAAGGCGTTATCCGAGTAGCGCGACTCCATGGTAAATTACGATATACCAAGCATCCTTCAGTTTTACCATGTAGTAAATCGATTTCAAAATCTATTATGTTGGATCTTCACATCAAATGGTTGCACGCTGGAAGTGGCTTGTTGGTGAGTCTATCACGACAGAAGTTCTGGATTTTCTGGATTATAATCAACTTAATAATTAACTTAAGCAGTGGTATGCCAGTCTTAAAGAATCTGAAGAACACATTAAACACGCTCAGTAAAATTGAAGCCTGGTGCTGCTTGAACCCCGCTTCTATCCCGCACATAGGTGTATTGTGGGAATCAGCAGTAAAGGGTATGAAATCATAATTACGGAAAATAGTGGACGAAACAATATTTACGCTGGAAGAATTCTCTTATGTCAAATCGAGGTCACAATGAGTTCTTGGCCTATATGTGTACTATGGAGAAGAATTTGGAGTTTTGACACCTGGTCATTTTCTGATTGCAGAAGTTTTGGTGAAATTCCAAAACCAGATTTATCAGACGAGAAACTATCGCCGTTAACTCGCTGGAAACTAGTAGTAAAAATAAAAATGACGGAAAAGGTTCGGAATCGAATTCTATAAGCATTTTTGTTGCCTATAAAGATGTGATGTGTGATTTGCGTATTTCAAATAGCACACCTACCCACATCCACCCACCTAACGCCATCTACATCCAGCCCAACAGACCTCAATCCATCATAACTCAACCGACCCCAATCAACCGCAAACCACCACACCTAAAAATTAATACCACCCCCACTATCAAATGCATACCCCCAAAACCAATCTCACCCGCACCACCCTATACTGCACAACCCATATCATCACCCTTTAACACATCCGTACCTCCTCCCACACACGTACCACCTAAATAAACCATCATCAATTAAATGCCAATTCCCACACCAAACCCAATACACATCATCCCACCCGCCTCCTCCACTTCCCATAACCATACTACCCACACAAACCCACATCCACACGAGATAGACATATTTTTATTCCACATTCACATGCTCTATGAAACCAAAATAGAATAGAAAATAAAAAAAAATTCTATCAAGGAGGGGGGGGGGGGGGGGGGGTTAACAAAACTCTACATATCTCCAAACAGCCTTAACACAGAAACGTCCAAATCAATAGGGCTCTATCACATGAATTGCTTGAACTTTTAGTGAAAAAATTATGTTGATAGCATTTTTTTTTAACAAGAATGCTTAAAAACATTTTCAGAAGCGCTGGCAACGCGACTATTTAACGAGTTTACAACGCCGTGATCGAGGGTCAACCAATTCAAACAACATCGTAGTAGACGACGTAGTATTAATTTCCGATGAATATTCGTCAACATCCTGGAAACTTGGTCCAGTAATGGAGATTTATCCCGGTGTCGATGGTAAAGTCGGCATGACATTGCGAAGAAATTGAATCGATTGATTCAAGGACGGCGGAATGTTCCATTGGTGGCGGCTCAGAATCATCATCAGCTGAAAATAAATAGTAATAGGTAAATAAAAAAAAACTTACCATTGTAAATGACAGTCAACGCATATCACACTCGACTATACTGACATCTATTTTCGGGTAGTTAAATTATTTAATTCAGCATTTAGTTTGAACTGATAATTTTTGCCGCGGATCTAACTTCATTTCGCGCTGTTATTTTTATGACAATAAATAAATTCAATTTTTGCTTGGTCTCGTTTTTGAGACATTTGAGCCATAAACAAAAATTTGAAGAGTGAAAAATTTAGAGTTAATAAAACAAAATATATTAAATTAGCATTGAGATTATTCTGATCGCAAAGTATTTCCGCTGTAAAAAAGAAATACAAAAAAAAACACTTGAAATATTTTGTGAACGAATTTGCACGTCCTACTTAGAATGAATTTAATTGTGAAGTGGGTCTAACAGGTCGCATACACAGCCGAGCTAAAAGTTATGTGCATGTGTGTGAGTGTCGACTTGAACAGAATACTCCATCAAGAGCGAAGTACTAAATTCAATATTCCCACTTTTTGTTCCAAGTCGATGCCAACATTTAAAATAAAAACTACGTTAATTCTTTGGCATGACACTCATCAATTTTCAGAAATATTTATGCTTCGGTTTTGATAGCGCTGTGATCATGATGTCCGCTATCTCCTCATCTGTTTGCACATACTTCATATCGAAAATTCCGTATTCCATGAAAAATACGGATGCATCGCTCTCGGTTTGCTGAAGTTCACGCAGCAAGTTTCGTAGCCAGACCAATTCCTTTATGACGTTTGATGCTGTCAAATACTGATTTCTGGCGTTCCGATCCTCAGCTGATGACGCTACCTCCAAACACAAAACCGTAGCTCGACGTCGATCGTCGCGTTTGTGTATCGCCGGCCTAGTCCACATCGCTGTATCCGCAAAAGTTCAGATCATTTTTGCGTTCGATCGAATTCCCGTGCCCATCGAGCTTTGAATGTACTTCAGAATGCGTTTCATTGCATTCACATGTGCTGCAGCTGGCTTTTCCAAGTGTCGGCTGTCACTTCCAACATGCAAAGCTCAGATCTGGGCTGGTGGCGACAGCCAAATACATCAGACTTCCGACTGCTTCTCGATACGGTAAATCCACTTCCTCGTCGGCCTCAAAATCTCCGATTTCGTGAATTGTCCAATAGAGTAGGCACTGCATTGCAATCCGTCATGTTGAAACGATCGATGACTTTTCTTGCGTATAGCCTTGTTGATTTATGTGAATCGATCCGTCCGATCGCCGATCAATTTCAAGTCCCAGAAAACAATTCAACTCGAAAACGTTGATCTCGAAATCCTTTTTCAAATGTTCGATGACCGGCGTATTGTGTTCTTGTCTCTTCGCTGCAATCAAATCGTCGTCGACATAAATTGCAAGGACAAACATACCATTTTTCCCACCGCAGACGAAAACACACGGATCCGATTCACTCGCTCTGAATCCAAAATTTTTGATTTAAATCTCCATTTAGAAATGCCGTTTCGACGGCGAATTGCTTCATAATTCGAGCGATCAATACTTCCGTCCGGATTCTTTTTGATCTTGTCGACCTACCGATTGTCGATGATTCTTTGATTAGTTGATGCTTTAATCAAAGACCATGTACCATTTTTAATGATCGAATCGTACTCTTCGTCCATTGCACGCTACCACTGTTTTCGATCACTCGATTGTATCGCCTGCTCGTAGTTCCTCGGCTCGTCGCTGTTGCTAAGATTACACTGTGTTCCGTCGATTCAAAAAATGTTAGACGCTTCGCTGCCGTGATGTTGGTGTTATCAAGATTGCATTTCGCGCCACGTTGTTTTGGCGTGATGAAATCGTCTGTGTCTCCATCATCTGCGCCCGATGTCGAGCGTTGCCAAGGATTCCTCCAACAAAATTACCACGTCGCATGATATTTCAACTTTTCCTGTCTTGGGATTCCATGCTCGATATACCTTGGAACGACTGTCGTATCCAACGAAGATACATTTGGTGGCCTTCACGTCGACTGTCGCGTCCCTTTTGGCATGTGCACGAAAACTTCCGAACCAAAAATACTCAAATATTCAATCTTCGCTTCTTTGTTGTGCCACAATTCATACAGTGTTTTTCCGACGATCGCGCTTGTTCCAGTTCAATTTAGCACATGGACTGCTAAATTCACCGCCTCGACCCAAAACTTCCTTTCCATTCGCTTCGCCTGAAGCATCGTTCTTGCTGATTCGACGATCGTCCGCATTTCTCGCTCAGCACACCCGTTTGCTCAAGTGTGTGCGGCACAGTTCATTGGTGATGAATGCCGTTTTCCTCAAAAAATGCCTTTAATTCTGCATTCACAAATTCCGTGCCATTGTCTGACCTTACAATACGAAGTTTTTGCTTATCGTCCTTCTGTATCAGCTTGACACACTTCTTGATGCAACTCGATGCAAGCTTCACAAGAAGTACCTAGCCGCCAATTGAGCTTTCTTGGAACGGTCCGCGCACGTCCGTGTGAAGTATATCGCCGCACGAATTCGACTTCTTTTCGATGATGTTTGCTGAAAACACAAGCTTCGCATGTAAATCCTCATTGAAAAATTCCATGTTTCGGCTTTGCAGGAACTTTTTCACCAGTGTGACATTATCCCAGTCGCTCATGCCACGATTGAAGTGACGTCTTTTTGATAGCCACGTTTGCTGTAGCCTCGAACTGTGTTGATTCGTCTGTTTTGAAAAGCATCTGAAACAAACCCTTTCTGTGAACTCCCACTACAACGACGTATCTGTTTTTTAGTATTTCGCATCCTTCGTTGTCCATGCTCAGTTTGTGTCCATGATCTGTCATCTTGCCCGATGAAAATAGTTTTACATGCAAGTCCGGTACAACTAGAACCTCCATGACTTGCTTGGCACGAATGCTGATGTCGCCTTTGTCGGTGACTCATGTGATTCGTCACTCCTGAATCCAAAATCCAGGCGTTCCTGTCACCACTTGCTTCCGTGGGACTATTGAAAGCATCAACTGAAGTGTCTTCTTGCTTTTTGTTCGAGCTGTTCTTCTTTTCTGGGCAGTCCCACTTTCAATGGCCGCCTTTTCCGCATCGGTTTATCGCTTTTATTTGCCGCTTTGTTGTTGTTATTCTACGAATTTCCTTTTTTGTTGTTATTGCCCTTCTTTGGAAAAGTTCGCTTGGCCATCAGTGCTTCCACCTCCTAGTTCTGGCCCTGTGACGCATTTCTTCCGCCATTAAACGCGCCTTCAGATTTGTTAGTTTTCGATGGGCTGCACTCGTGGGCTCCCATGTGCTATTGAAATGATTGTATTCGACAGGCATCGTATTCAAAATTTTCAAAATTACCATCGAGTTAGATATATGTTCTCTTTCTGATCTCTCAACTGCTCAACTCTCTGATTGCAAAGTATTTCCGCTGTAAAAAGAATAAAAAAAAAACACTTGAACTATTTGAGAAAGAATTCGCACGTCCTACTTAGAATGAATTTAATTGTGAAGTGGCTCTGACAGTTCGCATACACAGCCGAGCTTTGTGCATGTGTGTGGATGAATTCGCCCACAGCCATATTATAATAGTGAATAAACCAAGCCATATTAGGCGAAGGCACCTGCCGTTAACTAACCATCGTTTAGTGTGTAAAAGTCCTGTTCAAAGTCGTTTAATCCATCAAACAGGGGCTTCCAGCGAATTGTTCGTCGTATTGTGAGCTGACCCCAGCACATGTTTTGTATGGTAAGATTTAGGAAAAAGAAAACGTGTCATAGCTAATATTTAGCTTGATTTATAATATAAGCAACAGTACAGAGTACTGCGCTTTGTTGAGCTGCCGAATGACATATTCTAATGGTAGGATGAAAGGCAATTGGACTGGTTGGTCTTCCGAAGTTATTTCGAATGTATACCTGATAACTTGCCTTCGATTGTCACCTGTATTTTAGCTCCATTAGAAAGTATGAATAGAAAGTGCACAGGGGTCAACACTCGTTCAAACTTGTTCTCCGACAATCCTGCGAGAACAATGAAGGATAACTAAGAAGTTATCTTAAAATCGTCCGTGATATTAATTTATTTGAGATTTTTTTGGCTTTACGGACAAAATAAATGAAGGATAACGTTTATCTGAGAGAAATAATTTGGTCACCCTTTTAGGACTTCATCGGCAACTCCTTCGATTCTTGCGAAGAACGCTAATACACCGGAAATTTCGAGTTTGAGAACTTGTCGTTTGTGCCAGTCGCCGTTTTTCCTTTTGTAGACTATAACCTACTCGACAACATAATATTTCATTGCAATCCGACGTATAGATGTATTTTGACCTAAAAGCCGATCGAGAAGACTGTAATATTACAATATATCAGAACCTATTCTTGTTGGTTCTGGTTGAGTCCTGATAAAAATAGGATGTGTAAATTTACGCACCACCTATATGTTATTTCTTCAACCAAACAAATCCGTATGGCTAATGCCCCATTAGGTCTCACAGAAACCGTATTTTTCTTCGTTTCTTTCCCCGTTTACCTATGATACGGGTTTTATCTGCGCCGCAATTTTTTGATTTTATTGGTAAAGGGGAAACAACGCCTCCTAAACTACAGGCCGCCTACACCAAATGATGACGATACGGTATGTCGATGTTTTTGTTGCTTTCTCTAGTTGTTTTGTTAGTGTAAATATCTTAACATTATTATTGCGCAGTCTCGGTTTAGACATAAATTGACGTCATGTGCGGGAAATGAGAGTAGTAAGAAGCCTGTAGTTTAGGAGGCATTGGGGGGGGGGGGAATAAGCGAAGAAGTTACCGGATAAAAGTTACCCTAGTGTGGAATGAGCCTATGTCGTGCACTGTACAATTCACAACATAATACGCATACATAAGTATTTAAACCTTAACATTTGTCTTTTTAAGATATTGATCTTAAAATATTTTATCTCATTTTTCCGTTTTTGATCATCCATCTTATTTCATCTTTCAGCTGAGGCACAACGATGCATACACACACATTACATATACTTATATGAGCATATAGACTTCAAAGTGGTTAAAAAAATAAAAGATGAACGAATTATACAGAAATTAATAACGTCAAAGTGCCGTGGCGGTATTTTTTAATGTTGTCTGATGTTCACACAAAAACCGACTTTAATATTTCTTGGCTTAAGAATAACGATCTTGTATATATTTTTACTTTGTTGCATACATATTGGACAATTATATAAGATTATCCCTTCAACACATATGGCACACTTAATAACAATAAAAACAGATATGGTTGAATGGATCGCAACTAATTTAACAATTAAACCAAATACACAAAGAATTATTTCTTGGAATTCTGTATATTATAACACTCACACCAGTGGCATTTCTTAATTTTAATTAACAACAACAATATATGTAATTAATAAGAACTGTTTTTCACCTAAATTGCACGCATATTTTTCTAAGTACTCGATGTGATCATACATGGCAATATGGAATAATAAAATTAAAAAATATTTAAAAACCCCTTTATATGAAATTTACCGCACAAGTGCCGACAAATAGCGATCGGTAATTTTCAAAACCCATTTTCAGATAATTGATATTTAATCTTTCAGCAAACAAAAAAAAAAAAATATTAAAAGTAAAAACTGTTTAAATAGAATGGCTGGGCTTATATTTGTAAACTCGCGTACATGACAAAAGAGACGACTTAACTTGGTCATATAATACTCGTATGTATGTAATATGGTTATGTGGACGTACTTAAGGAATTTCGGCGCATTTGATACAAAACATCATACATCAAACAAATGTCTTGTCTTTTATATTTACAACAATCATCGTTCATCATCTTACAGATACGCAATGATGAAAGAGATGAGTGTTGGTTGATATAAACGTGCCGCGCGCGGCTGTCTCTTCGAAACTGTATCGATCATGACGAATATGCGGCGAACGTACTACATATATTATGTTATGGGTGGGTGGGTCTATTACGTACCTCTATATATTAAATGTGTCTTTTGTTTGTAATATCCATGTAATTATCAACGGATCTTTTCATTTCTATATATAGCGGAAGCGGTATTTACAATGAATGGTTCCTTTGAAGTATTTTTGGTTGAAGTACAATGCATTTTATTTGGGTGTCTTAATTAAATGAATGGGTGTTTCATCATGAATCACAAATGATTGTCGGTGGATAAAAGCGCTTTAATTGATCCATTGAAACTCGAACTCGTAACAGAACCAGTTTCCAAAACGAATTCATGATTTCATGCACATCCCATTGTAAAGAAAGCGAGTTCTTATTTTACTTCAATTTGTATTTTCGGCATATTTTACTTTAAATAAAATATTTTTGACTAGCATGTGAATAAATTTTTACAAAAGACATACGTTTGTATATCTCTTTTTGACGATTTTTGCTATAGTATATGCCGAACTAAAACTACCCAAAAACTACCCATGTTCAACGATAAGTGTAAGACATGCCCTACACCTTTCTTCTTTCATAACAATATTCCAAGCGAAACATGCATGACATGTCTAAAACGTTTCTTTTGTCGTAACGCCATTGCAAATTTTATTTTCTTCACGGAGTTTATATTTTATGTGTTGACTAGGTAAGTACCTAAATATTTTGTAATTGTTTTACAAGGATAATTTAAACACAACAAATTTTTTTTATTTTTGTTCATCCGACAAAAATGGAAAGTTCAGCCATCTAGAATACAAACATTTGTGCCGGGAATGTATTCAGCATACACCGCCCGGAGAGCCTTCACCAACTCTTCGATTAGACATCTCAGCATAAGCTCGATCTAATTGCACTACAGCAAACTAGGCTACAACAACTCTCTGTCACAGCAACAACTTCGATAAGTACGAACGAGTTCGATGTTTTCTTTTTCTGATCATCAATCGTTTATGCCAATTCGTAACTGATTTAAGATCCATAAACAACCGGAGCTGCGTACTCACATTGCACACGTTTCATTACAACATCTCATTTGTGAATGCACATGCTCCAATGGAGGTGAAATTAGAACATGCTAAAGATTCTTTCTACGACCACCTCAAAACTGTTTAAACAAAATTCTCCAACAAGATGTAAAGATTGTTTTGGTTGACAATGCATGAATAATTCCCTACACATTGCCTCAAACAACAACAGAATGCGCACCACTGCCTCTCCTATAAAATCTTTTGGTATTTTCCTAGCATCGAAGATATTAAGACCAATCGCGGGGCTAACATCGATTTTAACCATTTGTTTCTAATAGTTGCGAAATATGCCGTCCGTAATCTCGTATAATAACCGATTTCAGCGAATTTCAAGTTGGAATGTCGAAGTATTCTCACAGGTTAAGTGAAAGATATCCTCTAGCGAACAGCCAACATCATTGCGTCAATCTGAAATCAATGTAGAAATTACGCCTCCACGCGCTCCATCTTACAATGTAGTGGAAAGAGTCATATCCAAAAAGGAAAATAATAAGACACCTTGTGAGGATAGCTATCTGTAACGAACAGCTCAAGAACCGTTTTAATTACTTCTTCTACCGCCTGTTTGAACGTATGTGAAGTTATCCCCCGATTCTACCCCCATAAAATTAAAAAAAAAATCATCTGGCAACACTGATCAATAAAACCCCCATTTGCTCTTGTGTGAAGTTAGCCAAGCCCAGAACTGAATAAAAATCACGTTAAATACAAGAAAATATTCGTAACTTTTAAATTTTGCGAATTTTAGCCAGGTAAACGCTACATCAATAGAACATGCATTTATACGAATTAAAATTACATTAGACACGATAAAGGTACTTGGCACTTTCAAAGTATAAATTTTCGGCTATGTGTTTTTGAGATAGTCATGGCCCAATTTCACAAAGTTGCCACAGAACGATTTTTTCTAACTTTTCTAAAAGTAAGGCAGGAGTGTGGCGATATCAAAACCACATATAGCCTTAATCCGGCGAATTTATACTTTTAACGTGCCAAGTACATTTATCGTGTCTAATGTAATTTTAAATCGTATAAATGCATGTTCTATTGATGTAACGTTTACCTGGCTAAAATTCGCATAGTTTAAAAGTTACGAATAGTTTCTTGTATTTAAAGTGATTTTTATTCAGTTCTGGGCTTGGCTAACTTCACACAAGTGCAAATGGGGTTTTTATTGATTAGTGTTGCAAGATGATTTTTTTTAAATTTTCTGGGGGTACAGGATGCGTTTGAATCTTTAGATCAAAAATGATCTGAACAACTTCAGTTTTTACCTAACAATCGTTCAATTCGGACGTGTTTTTCATTATTTTATAATTTTTAATTTTTTAAATTGTTTTTACCAAAATTCATGACGAGTTTTAATTTCTTTTTTTTTTTTTTTTTAAATTGATCATTCACGTGCTATTTTTCAGTGTTGTTGAACTGAGTTCTTAGTGTTTTAGTGACCTATTTATTAAAAAATTTAAAATATGTGTGAAAAAAATTGCTGCATTTGCAAGACTGATGGTGTGTTTGATAATTTTGTGTCTGTAAAGGAATTTTTTGTCATCATATAGCGCATTATACATGTGCTGGCATTAAATCTAGATCATTAACTACCTTTAAAAATGCGATTATAAATGCAAACGGGGTTTCATGGTTCTGCCCTGATTGTGATCGAAATGTGCAAGTTCTATTTCATAAAATCGAGGAACTTTCGAATAAGATCGATAAGTTAGATTCTGTGTTAAACCCCCAATTAAATAGTATTCAACTAAATCGTGATATAGTGACCACTGATAACCATGTCAGCAATATTAATGAACGACCAGTAACGCGATCGCGCGGGAAGTTATCTACACCGGAGGTTAATAATAAACAAGCAGGAGTTATAAATATGGGGCTACCCCAAGATGATACCGTGGTGAATAACGCCATCATTGTTATTCCACCACCACAAATTTCGACGTCATCTTCGACTGCATCAACATCAAATTCGGATTGTTCGTCCTTGCCGATTGGTACAAACCACATTAACTCAATCAGCGTTGTTAAACCAAGACGATAGATTTTTATTAGTAGGATACACTCATCTGTTACTGATGAACTATTCAAAGGCTTTTTAAATGATAATTTTCAGCTTACAACGGTTAATGCAATCAGAATGGTTCCAAAGGCTAAAAACGGAGGCCAGTATGAATATGTATCCTATCGTTTCAGTGTTGAAGACGAAATATTTACCACCATATTAAACTCTAAACTTTGGCCGTCTGGCATATTTATTAGAGAGTTTGAATTTGCTCGAAAAAGTAATTATTTTCGCTTTTCGGGGCCAACCAGACAAACCACTTGACTGCTAGCAAAGATCTAAAAAATACCACTACCTACGGCACTAATGGTGTACTCTCTACTATTGTCCGTACGGCGGATAAATCATCATATTTAACACAACCAGTAACCTCTACTAAATTAATTGATGCACTTTGTGATGTTAATGGCGGCTTAATGTACTTTTCATGCACCAAAGAATATATAAACGATCGTTATCAGAAGATCAATGGCAAACCCAATCACGTTGAAACTCAGACTGAGGAGGAAGCTGTGTCAACACAATCAACGAACAAATCATTCCTCAAAAAATATATTATAAAAACGGTATAAAAACCAAGTTACTTCCAAAAAAGGGCGGCAAATCTATCTATCATGAGGATTTCACAAATGGATATGATTTCATTCAACGGATTCCTCCTCAATCATTTGATTATGCTGAACCTCAAATTACCACTTGGATTAAGGGGAATTATTTACCATGTGCTTCTGTTACGATTTGCGCATCTATGCAAGCCAAATTAGACAAATGTCAAATTAAAGAATTCTTAACAAAAATAGAACTAAAACTGATAAAGTGCTATTCCAAATCTAAAAACATGGTTACAAAAGTATACTTAATTGAAGGTAAATCCGTTATAGTTGTCTCACATCAAGATAAAACCAACTGCACTGACTTAATCTATGTGTTAGATACATTAAAGTCATATTTACAACATAAGCAGGAATCATTTGTCATCACGCTTGACATCAATTGCTTCGTAGATAAACTTAAACTGGCTCTGGATTACATCTCCAACTGTTCATGCTCCAATATCAAATGGGTTCTAAATATACCGTTTAACATGTCAACATCTTTTGAAAGAGCTTGTCGTCTCGTTGAATCACTGGTGAGCCTTCCAGATTTTTGAAGTCTACCATTAAGAACAATGTGCCAGTTTCATCTCCTTCATACTATGCTGATACTAGCGCAGATTCCTACTATAAGAACTCTGTTATGGAAATAATGTTTTATATTAAACATTCTGACAGTATCATTAAAAGTCACCTCCAACACTACTACAGCAAATACATCCATTTGATGCCGTTCGCCTCCTCATCTTTATTATCATTGCACATCTTCGTATTTGACAATCTAAACAACAAATATCTTGAGGAACCTACAATTATTCATCAGTTTGGTTTTGATGGCGATCACCTAGTTAAATATTGTGAGTCCACAAACTCTTTTTTGACATCTCAAAGATATATTTTCTGCTCCGCTAGTACTGAAATTATGCTCGATCTCCTGACATATTCAAATTTACAACATATCTATGCAATAGACAACATCATGCGACCTATCGTTACTGCGGTGTCCAGGGTGTTCCAGGCTGTGGAAAATCTACATGGATCATAAACAATCACAAACTAGGCTATGATCTGGCCTTATGTGCCACTAAGGAAGGTCTTGCTGATCTCAAATCTAAAGTTGCCACCCGTTGTATTAAGGAGAAGATGGATTTCAACAAAATTGAACTTAACTATAAAACGATTGCTTCATACCTAATTAATGGAACCTGACGTTATCACTCAGTGTTTATTGATGAATATATGATGATACATGCAGGTTATATTGGACTGGTGGCCATGCTCAGTAAATGTTCAAAAATATATATTCTTGGGGATAAAAATCAAATTCCATTCATCGACAGATTGCACTATGTTAATATTCAATTTTACGATGTTAATAAATTTATTAATAATTCAGATCAGCTACACATTACATTTAAATGTCCTGTTGATGTTACATTAGCACTAAAAGAATATTATCCTGATATCAGTACCAAAAACCCTATAGAGGTATCAATGGGATTCTTCAAACTACCACCTGATTTATCATCCTTGCCTGTAATTGATAATACATATTATCTAACTTTTACCAAGGCAGATAAGCGCTTATTAATGGACCGGCTTACTTTACCATCTTCCAGTAAAGTTTTAACTATTCATGAGGCACAAGGACTAACGTCACCAAATGTTATATGCGTCAGAACAAACACTCATCCGATTAAACTTTTCAGTAGTTTACCACACGCAATAGTTGCAATATCGAGGCACACGTGTTCATTTAAATATTTCGCACCTGTAGCAGATGATTTATTCCATTCGTTAGTGGTGAAGGCGCGCCATTTTAACAACAGTTTCCTGCTATTTATGAATCACCAAATACTACCGAACCATCTACAAAACCGTGTAAAAATTCAGGCAAAGATGTGAGTACAATTTATTATCAGAATGTAAATAAAATGGCATCAAAAGCATCCAAATTCTATCAATTTGTTCATCAAACAAACTACCCTATATATGTAATTGGGGAAAGTAATCTCAACCCAGGTATTCATAGTACAGAATTCTTTGGGCAGAATTATATTGTTTACAGATGTGATCGCACTCCTGAAACGAGTACGAAGGAGGCAGGCGGGGGAGTATTGATAGCTGTACATTCTAATCTAGAAAGTTCTCCTGTTACATTAGTTCCATCAAGACTTGAGCAGATTTGTGCGAAGATAAAAATAGGCAAACGATATCTATTTATATATACAGTGTATATACCGCCTCGGTCAAATTGCGACTGCTACGCCAGCTGCATCGATGCAATTGATGAAGTCTTTAAAACATCTAATTCGTCGGATCTTGTTCTTATACTGGGCGACTTCAATCTTCCGAATATCAACTGGAAACATGACATGGAGTTTAACTGCCTTTTTCCATGTAATATCAATAGCGATGCAGAGTCCCTATTCGTCGATGCCATGCTTGATTTTAACCTCAACCAAATTAATATGATTGCTAATAGCATCGATAGGTTTCTGGATCTGGTATTCACTACTGAGGAGGATGCTTTCAAAGTAACTGAATCAATGAATCCATTTGTTGTAAACGATATCAACCACAAACCTTTGGACATTGTATTTGATACAACCTACTGTAACCGGAAGAAATCTGAGCACCTTCCAAGAATGAAATTCAACTTCAAGAAGGCAAATTACGCCGGTCTGCAGAATTATTTAGAAGCAGCAAATTGGGATCTAACTTTAAATCTTGACAATGTCAACGAAAATGTTGATAAATTTTATGACTTCTTGTGATAATATAGAATACACTGATAAAATAGGCAACAGCAATACTTCTATTATACCCCTGTCATACATGAAGAGAATGTTATATCAGCCTTAAAAGAATTTGGAGATGGATGTGGACCGGATGATATACCCGCCTTTATACTAAAACGGTTTGCGAGAAGCTTCACAAACCCACTCTGCAAACTCTTCAACCAATCGACCACAGCCGTGTTTCCTGATAAATGGAAAAATTCGAAAATAACACCTATCTTTAAATCGGGTAAGAGAGAGGATGTCTCATGTTATAGAGGAATTTCAACATCTTCGTCAATTCCTAAATTATTTGAGCTGATTGTGTGCAATGCTTTTAAATCTACATTGATACGTCACATCTCTACTTACCAACACGGGTTCATGCCTGGAAGATCGACATCTACCAATCTGGTCGAATTTACCTACAAAGTGTTAAATGAGGTAGAAAATCATCATCAAGTAGATGTAGCGTATACAGATTTTAGCAAGGCGTTCGACTCTATATGCCACCTCAAAGCACTCCAAAGTCTGCGTGAATTCGGGTTTTCAACAGAATTTATTAATTGGTTCAAATCGTATCCGACAAACCGACTGCAATATGTATTAATTGGGAATGAGAAATCCAAGGTTATCAAAGTGACCTCTGGTGTCCCTCAAGGATCGCATATTGGACCCTGGATTTTTATTGTGTTCATCGGTAGAATAGCCAAGATAATCAAACACTCAAATGTTCTAATATTTGCTGATGATGTAAAAATTTTTCACACAATTAAACATGAGCATGATGTTGATAAACTCCAGGATGACCCCAACAGACTTAGTGAGTGGTGTGTCCGAAATTCATTACACCTCAATATTACCAAATGTAAAATTATGTCGTTTCATCGGAAAAAATATCCAATAACTTCGGCATATAAAATAAATGGTGCGGAAGTTCCAAGAGTACGTGAGATTATTGATCTAGGAGTCACATTTGTTGAAAACGTTAGTTTTAACCGTCATATAGATAATTGTATTGCTAAAGCTAACTCCATGTTTGGCTTTGTCAAGCGGTGGACTGGGGAATTCACGGATATACATACTCTACGCACATTATATTACGCTTATGTAAGATCTCAAGTAGAGTATGCTGTAACGGTTTGGAGCCCCTCTTACGCTGTGCACTTGAACAGAATCGAAAGCATACAAAAAAAAATTCTTATATTCCTGTTGAAGAAAACTGGCTGGAATTATGATTACAACATACCATTCTACGAAAATGTGGCTCGTTTACCTCCTTACTCTTCAAGGTGCAAAGAATATAAAATGTGCACGCTTGAAAACAGGCGCCTACTTCTGGATGCCGCTTTTATCGGAAATGTCCTTCTCGGCCACATTGATTCATCCTTCATCCTGGAAAACATATCCATAAATGTCCCAAGCAGGACTTTGCGTAATCATCAATTTTTGGCGCTTGAACACCATCCAACCAACTATGGCGACAACAATCCCATTAATCGATCTGCAAAATCTTTCAATGCCGTAATTGATCAATTTGATTTTAATTTATCAAAAACCAGTTTTAAAAAAAAGTTAAAATCGTATTTTCTAAATTTTTAATAAGTCCTTTGACAGTTTCATATTTGAAGTACTAATTGTTAATTTAAATAATTGTTTTATTTATAATTCTTATTTATTTACAATCTAAGTGTGAATAGATTATTTTTTTTTATTTTCTATTTTTAAAATTCTATTTTTAGATTTAATGTTTTTGTTCTCTTTTTTGTTAATATATTTTATATTTTACTTTTGTTAAATTGAAATCATAATTGTAATGTACTAAATCGATTTCCTTTAATATTTAAATAAATAAATAAATAAACTCTTATATATTTGGAACAATTAAATCATTAAAGCTCAGATGGCTTGGACACGTTCTACGTTCCCAAAATCGGACCATAAGCAAGCCTTCGATTCGGCACCAATGAAGACAGAGCTTGTCGCTCCTGTGTTATCGAACGAGTTATGTGACTGCAGAATCCCTTCATCGGATGTAGCGCCACCGAAGAAGAAGTAGAAGAAAGCAATGGCTTGATAAGTACTTTTTACACTATTTGCCGTAGGCACTTGGCGAAACACACTTATACTTAATAAACACATTTTTTATTAATCACTTGTTTTTTGTTTCGCAGTTATTAAATAACTGCGAAACAAAAAACAGGTGATTAATAAAAAATGTGTTTATTAAGGCTTGATAAGTGTTACAGGGATCCTGTTTCATAAAAAGCAACCGTCGAACGTTAGTTTACTGAGTTTAAAAGTGGCCATACAAACAGCAATAATGCTGAACGCTGTGGTTTTCTGCAAATATTGTAGTTCTGAAAGACATTTTGGTATGCGCCTGTTATTTTATTCGTCGATTATAAAGGAAAAACTATGAATAGCGAATGCTACATGGCTTTATTGGTGCATTTAAAGGAAGAATAGTTGCAAAAAACTGGCCCCAAATGAAAAAGAAAAAAATGCTCTTTCACCAGGACGATGGATGCAATGTGTCACAAGTTGTTGGCGGCTACCCGATTTAAGAAAAGTTGATAGAAATGAAATAATAAAAGTTGATTTAATATGTGAACTTCATAATTCATTTTCAAAATATGAGATTAAATTTTTCTTGAAAAATTGTATAAATTCTGGAAAAGCGGGGGTTTGGGGGCAGCCCCCATCCTCTAAGGCACTGGTTCTTAACCTTTTTTTACTCGCGGCCCACCAAATAATTCATATTTTTTGTGGCCCCCAGTTTTTTAATAATGATTTATATTTGTTAAATTATCTACACTCGCGAGCAACTAAATCGACTCAAACCTCTGCGCGTACAAAAGGCGTATTTTTTTTTAAATGGCTTAAACGATTCGATTTTCATAAAACAACTTTTTTTGACAGCTTAGTATTTTATCTTTACAAGGAAACGTTTATCATTAAAATCTATGCAGTGCTTTTCAAATTAAAGCATTCGTAGCAAAATGCGATGTTTCTGTGAAAACAATTGACGCGGTGCAATCTCCTATATAATACCACGTTGACCGATATTTGTCATCAGTCACTTATCAGGCGTTGACCTGAATAAATCTCTACCAGTTTCATTAGTTCTTTCTTCTAAAAATTATGAATACTACTCCAGAAAAAGGTACACAAGTTGTTGTTTTATTGCAAGAAGAACGTAATCAAGGAATCCAACCGCACTTCAAGACGGCTAAATAGAAGTCTAAAATTGACAGCACGCCAACGCAAAGAATGGCTCGAATTTTCTCGCAAACACATCAATTGGAGCATCATGCAATCGAGATCCATTCTATTCACTGACGAGTGCATAATATGTCTCATGGTAGTGATAGGAGAGGCCCGGTCTACCGGCGTATAGTAAAGCGATTTTTGCAGTGCGGTTTTGCTGAAACAGTCTCGTACGGTGGCAGTTGTGCATGGTGTGAACTGACGTATCGCTTGAGGGAAAAACAGATCTAGTTTTCGTACCTGGTGGAGGCCGAAGAGGTCGTTTGCCCGCTGAAAGATATATCGAGGCCATTCTCTTGGATCATGTAGTGCCCTACGCAGGATATATAGGGGAATATTTCATATTATTGCATGACAATAAGGACAGTAATTGCCTGCCGTCAGTAAGGACATGAATCTAATCCCATTTATGGGACGAACTAAAACGGAGCATCCGAGCCGGAAATCCGCATCTAACATCAGTGACCTCAAGATTGCGTTGGATTCAATGGGGAACCGCATTTTTTAATATTCAATGGGGAACCGAACTATTTTTTTTCATATTATCATGTTTGGTTGCGTTTTTATTCAAAATTCATTATAAAAAATACTGAACCAATTTTCATGAAAATAATGTCATTTTAAATTAAAAATATCAGGCTTTCAAAATCGGTTGTCTTGTGAAAATCAGTTAAGCCCTTTAAAAAAAATAGCCTTTCTGTGAAGGTGAAGGTTTGAGTCGATTAGTTGCTCGCGAGTGTATAATAAATTTATTTTTTATTATTCCTTTATTTTTTTATATAATAAAATAAATATAAAAAATAACTTTATTACAATATTTCATTATATATTTTAACTTTCATACTTCACAATTTGGTGTTACGGTTTCACAGGAGATTCGACATTACCCAGCAGGAAAGTCATTATAGACATACTAATGATTCGTCAATGACATTCACGCATGACACGTATATAGAATTTGATCAAAAAGCGGGACTCGATTTCATGCATGACAGTCTTAAACGAATCGTTTGTGACATGTCGAAAGCGAATCATATGTGACTTGTCTAAAACGAATAATATGAGACATGTCTAAAGTGATTCATATATGATATGTCTGAGAGGATTATTCATATATTTGTCTAGTTTGCTTGTAACAAAATGGCAGCTTTTTTTTTTTTTTTTTTTGGGATAATAATACACCATTTCATTAATTTTAGATACTCAACATATGAATTTATTTCGCAAAATTATGTACATAAATCATATACATACATATTTATATATATCATATATATATATATATATATATATATATATATATATATATATATATATATATATATATACATTATTTATTATTTTCGTTTAAAATAAATTTAAAAAATTAATTTAAAACACAATTTAAGTAACAATAACTTCATATACAAATATTTGTAATTATCACATAATTTAAAATATTTTTAGAAACACAATTCTTTCCGATTAGAAATTACTTACAATTTAGAATATTTAATAAATTAGAATATTTAATAAATTAGAATACGTTAATTAAATAAAACTAATCTCAAGAACACGAACTGATAAAAATGTAAGTCAAATATATACAGTCATGGGTAAAGAGAACTGGTGTGTACCTGTCGTATATGATTCATTTATGAAGGAACGTGAAGTGTTAAATATGCTGATATGTCATGAGAGATGAGTCAAAGACAAGTCACAAATTGGTCCATTAGTCAACATGCTGCCAATCTACGAAATTAAAAAAAATATTTTTCTCTTTCATACACATGAGAAAAAGTAAAACAAAAATAGAAACGTATTTCTGTACTAAAAATTTAATTCACATACATGTTGACAAATTTCCTGCTGGGTATACGCAAAATGTAAACATAAATACAGGTATACAAATAACAAAAGGCAAAATTTAGTACAGTATAGTGTGTCACAATAACCGGTTCAGATTTGATATATCGGTTATTTTGGCTCTGGCAAAACTAATAGTCAGAAACTCAGTATATTATTTCTGGTTGGTGAAATGAGTCGCTTAACGCTTCTTTATCGATTCGCTGTGTGGGCCTACGAAAAACTCGAAATTGATGAGGATTTTGCTCATAAAATCATCTTTTCGGACGAGGCGCATTTCCATCTCGGTTAAACAAAAATGTCGCATTTGAGGATCGGAAAATCTACAAGGATATGTGGAGAAGCCAATGCATCCATTGCGTGTTACTGTATGGTGCGGCTTATGGCGGGGCGGCATTATTGGGCCGTATTTCTTCGAATATAAGTCAACGGAAGTTACAGTCAACGGAATCAACTACAGCTACATGTTAACATCTTTTTGTGGCCATATCTTGCAGATATTGATTTGGGCGACCTTTGGTTCTAGCTAGATTTTAACAGTTTCTTAAAATTTACTTTGGCTTTCTGCGGTGTAAGTAACATATTTGCATTTATTTCTTCTGTACTAACAAAGTTGTATGTAGGAAGAAATAAGAAATAAATAAAAAAAACAAAATAAAGAAACGTATTATCTTTCATATTTCACTTTTCAATTCGATATTCAGTTATAGATCAATTTTCTTTTTATTATATTCTGAAGGAAATTTTTCAAACTTTGGTGGCTTCCGGCAAACTCTACGAATCCCCAGAGGGCCGCGGCCCCCCTGTTAAGAATCACTGCTCTAAGGTATACAACGAATTAAACTTACATACAAAGTTGATTTTTTAACATGTGTGGTTACTATCAGAAGAAGCGATAAGAGCGATTAAAACTCTTTGATCTGTGTCTGCAAGGTTGCCGAAACAATTATTTTTAATAGAAATAATTAAAACAAAAAAAAACATTGAAAAAATAAAAAAAGTGAAAAAATTTCCGGAAAATCAAAAAAAAATTTAGTTCACTTTTCTTAGTTCGGGTACCTGTTGTTGGCTTTGATGGCAAATTGTATGAATTGAAGTTCGAATTGCTTCTCCATCCACCATATTCTTTGGATCTGAGAATCATTGGGATGAATTTATCACTCTTGAAGGAAACTTCTAAGATATATCAAGCACAATTCATCTCAGACATGTCATATATGACAGGTATATCACTTCTCACTTACGATTCATCTCATACATGTCACAAACGATTCCCCTCAGATATGTCTCAAACGAAAATTAGTGCTATTTGCTGATAAATTTCATTAGGTTGTCGTCAATGATTTTCCTGTTGCGCAACACCAAAGCGAGCTCGGGTTTCCCAGGTCGGATATTACCATTATAGATGACAAACGTGTAAGAATCACACATTTTCCATCTATATTCTATTCTCAAAAGTAACTTTTTGTATTTTTTTTTTTTTTTTTTAAATAGGCCAATATACGGAACAATCACAATAACATCATTACTATCGAAAAAAACACAAAAAAAATTGCAATCGAATTTACCATAATGACCTTCGGCAAGAAACACTGACAATCTGTAAAAAAAATTGAATCGAATAACCCATCATAATGGCAAGGACGTTTTCAATCACATTCGTCACACGGTTTACTCTCTTCCAAAGCATACATATATCGTCCATACACTGGAGTTCGGAATTTGTTTTCCGATCAGGTATCGCCTTCAATGTTAATGAAATCACCGAACTCGGAAAATCCACGTGTAATGCAAAACAATCAAGGCCATCTGGGACATTCCGCATTTCTACACGGTGCGTTTAGAGTTCTAACATTCATATGCGACACCTTCTGATTTCATGAGAAGCGAATAATCATCAACGCCTAAACGGGAGATTTGTGAATTTAAATGCTGATAATAGCTGCTATTGTGAATTAATGTAAGTTCTGGGAAATAAATGGTAAATTGCCGATCAAGTTGAAATTGGGTAAGATGGATGAAAATGGGATTCTAAAATAAGTGTAGAAATAGACCCGTAATGTGGCCCTAGTACGAAACAGGCTATTACGCGATCAATATGAAAATGACATTCTAAAAATAGGGCGTCTATAATTATTTTTCAATTTTTTCAAATTTTAAAATCATACATATCAGAAAGGCACATCCGAGTAAAGTATGAGAATGAATACTCCCAACTAAAAGGAATACCAGTAGAAATACCACAAGGGAGTGTTCTTGGGCCAATCCTGTATCTCCTATAAACTAGAGGTATACCATCTACAAAAGCAACAATGGCAAATTTTGCCCATGACACGGCATTACTTACAACAGCAAAGTTAATCATATACCAATAATGATAAACTCGATAGTAGTACTGCATGCAAACGCTGCTAAATATCTCGGCATGACTTTAGAGGCTAAACTTAGATGGAAGGAACACATAAAAAAGAAGAGAGAAGAACTAAACATAAAATTTAGAAAAATGCATTGGTTCTTAGGGAGACAATCTGAACTACCGATCCATAACAAATTGCTGCTATACAAACAAATCCTGAAACCTGTATGGACATATGGTAGCCAATTCTGGGGTTGTGCCAGGAAGACAAATATCAAAATCATACAAACAGTTCAAAATAAAATCCTGTGATGTATTGTTAATGCACCGTGGTATATTCGAAACGACAACATCCATCGAGATCTGAAGATGCAACAAAACACCTACAACGTGTGCACCAGCATGCAAATTTGAACATATGCTGTATGCTGACTACCACACTAACAAGAAGACTGCAAGAACCAAACCACTGGACTTATCGCGACCAGGAAGTCAGTAGACTTGCTGTGGCGAAAAGTCTGAGGAGAAGTTACACGAAACTGCGGATAATCACTTGATAACGCCGATTAATCAAAATACTTTATTATGCAATGTAAATTACTAAATGGGTACAAGACTCAGTCGTAATATAAATAAAAAAATATTAAAAAAATAAAGAGTTGTTGAGAAGGTCTCCAAAGTTTTTCATAATCTCTTACAGAATCCCATCTTTTAAAGTTAAATACAAATACATATAGTATATGTTTGTTAAACTGGATTTAAAATCCCATCAAAACATAACCGATATCTCATTATGGAAACTGTGAGTTTTCTGGGTCTTGGGGATAAAATCATAAAAAATGAACTGGATGATCTTCTTTTCTATCGATATCGATTGATCGTTCCTATTAATGGTCAAAACATGAAACAAATTAAACAACTCCGAGGCAACGGTTATATGAGCCGTTTATTTTGAAAGTGACATAATTGACTTTTCCACAAATCAAATTAATGCTAAAATTAGTTACAATATAACGGTATCTCTTAATTTAAAAAAAAATCCAATCATTATGACAGTCACATTGATTGGAAATTATTTTAAAATGAAGAATTACCACTAAATTGTAACTAATTTTAGCATTAGCTTGATTTGTGGGAATTATATTATTCGATATATTAAATCCAACCGAGCTAGATGGCTGGGCCGCATTGAAAGATCAACATATCGAATCGAGATGGTTGACCACCATACAGGCGACTAAATTCCTTCACAGGTTGTGAAAGTTGGTCAAAGTGAAAGTTGTATTGATCTTGGTCGTCTCAAGTACTACTCTTCTTGAATTCTTACAAAAGAATTTGCTAAAATATGATTTCCATAATATCTAACTTTCAAAAATTACCATAACTGTTTATAATTAAGTGAGTTTCACTAATCCTGTATATAATTTAAAGAGGCATCATAAATGCGCTTAATTATCCAAACAAACCGATTGGTATCGTTTCTAAGAAGGTGCATCATATTCTTATACATGATTGCGTCCCATGAATAACGACTATTGTTATACAAAATGCTGCTCCCTCCCGATTTGTCTGTTCTTTCCCATATAAATTCGCCTAAGTAGTTGCATACGACATAAAACAATCTATGTACAGTATTTATAATGAAAAAGGATTATGTTTTGCCTGAATCATGCTGATTCCGAATTTTCCATTATGTATAAACAATTTTGGCAGATGTCCCATTTGGTACACAAATAAATTTACAACGCTCTCTACCTAAATCATTATGACTCATACAATTTATGTGGATAACGTCTCAAGCAAAATTTCTAATGTGACGTTTTATTTTGATTGAATATCAATAAATAAATCGACTATAAATATGTACACGTTTTGATGATGGAAAATTTTGTTAATATAGTATTCTTGTAAGTTTCACTGTGTTGGTGAGTAGTAAATTTTGAATGGAGGTATTTACGTAATGAGAAAAAATGAGATAGCTATACGCAACATATATGGCTGTCGAAATTTTTTAAATGCCTGCGTTTCAATAAAATAAAAATGTAGTAGATTTGTATTAGTGCATTGTATAGTTTATGTTATACATTGCAGCTGTCTGTAACCGTAAAATGCGAATTATGACGTAAGCGGTTCAAACTTTCCAACCATAATAATAATAAATTATTTACTATATCCAGACAAATTGCATCGGGGTTATTAATTTTTTGTTATAATTCGACACGATTAAAAGATTTTCTTAATCTTTTCCGCTCGATTTGTACAACCGATACAAACTCTAATCCATAAGATTAATAGCAATAATAAGAACACCAAACAAAAATTGCGGCACTAGAGAGTAATCGTAGTAATAATAATAATAATAATCATAAAATTATAAATTAATATAATTTTTATTATTATTATACACGGATATGTGCTTTGGCGGTGCAATCAAAAAGATGAAAAGGTACTTTACTTATGTAGAAAGAGAATGGACCAGAAGATGAAGAAAAAATAAAATTACTGTAAGAAATAACCGACAGAAAACCAAAACAACAACAACCATAAGATCATGTAGAAGTATAGAAGAAGAAATATATACAGTGAGTAACTTTAATATTCGGTTTTTCTATAATCTTCAGGTGTCAGTATGAAATAAATAAATAAAGATTGTAATACAAAGTTAAAACTTAACTTCAATATGTTGAAGGATTTTATTATTATTTAGTTCTCTGTTGGCCCGTTGGCCGTGATATTGTAAAGCAATTTTTTTTAATTTTAAAATTTAAAATGGGCCATAAAGGAAAAAATTCAACATTGGAGCAAAGAAAGTTAATAGTTTGTCATTATGCTAAAAGTCATACGTATGCGGAAATTGCAGAATGGTTAAATATACCAAAAAGTACAGTTGGCGATATCGTTCGGCGATATAAAAATGAAGGGAGAATTATTTTGAAAAAGCAAAAGGGCCTAAAGTTAACAGAAACTAGCGAAACAGAAAAAAACGAATCCATTTCGCCAAGGAATATATTGGGAAGATTCCAGTTTCTAGAACGATGTAATATTTGTTGACGAGAGCAAATATAACGTATGTGGATCAGATGGTCGGAATACGGTGTGGCGCAGGTGTAATGAGGAGCTCAAACCATTTAATATTACTCTAATTGTAAAACATGATGGTGGACATGTAGCAGTGTGGGGATGTATGTCAGCTAATGGGGTTGAGGAATTAGTTTTTATAAATGGAAACATGAATAAAGAAATGTATTTAGACATTCTAATATTGTTCACTTTAAAATTTTACCAGGACAATGATTCTAAGCATAAGTCATATTTGGTTCGATAATGGCTATTATATAATTATTTAAAAGTGATAGAAACCCCTCCCCAATCACCTGACTTGAATCCCATCGAAAATAAATGGGACGCTCTAGACCGGCTTCGATTACTTCAGTAGCTGATTTAAAAAGAGACTGGGACAGGGGTGGACTAAAATCAGCGAATATTATTGCAAAAAAATTGTTTAGAATATGCCAAAACGCTTACATCACGTTTTAAAGCAGAAGGGATATCACACAAAATATAAATTGTAAAATTTTTACTTCAATAACAGATTTTTTGATTTTGACCGAATATTAAAGTTACTCACTGTAGCATTAATGTAAAGAATTGAACGCATATTATAATTATTATATAAGAATATAAATCTTATACTACTGCCTATTAAGCAGCCTTCCATACCTTCGTCGATCAAAACACAACATTAGACTTCAAAAAGTATCATAATTATTTACATACGATCCGAACTCTGTAACTGAAATACTTCTACGTGTTTCGTACTGGTCAACGGGTTTTAAAATAGAGTTTTAGTTTTTTAAGAAAATAATATACCGACATACAATACTTACATTAAGACAAGACCGCAACCAATTTTGAAGACCGGTGCTTGCTTTTGATTTAATTTTTACTTTTATTGTTGCTTTAAGATATTTTTTTTATTTCAAATTCATTATAACAAAAGTGTTACTGGAATACAAAAAAAAATAAGAATTACTTAAGAAATTAAATTCGAAACCGAACCACAAAAAAATTAATTTGTAACATTTTTGAATTTTACTCTCCTTTAAGAAGTGATACATTGAACATTTTTTTTTCGTTGCGCTAGCTTGATTAAAATTAATTCGTTTCATATATAAATGTGTGTGGTGTGAGGATTGTCGAGTGGTCATGTGAAGTAAATTATTCAGTTTTGGTTTTTTTATTTCTTTGAAAATCTCCTTCATGCCTATAATGTACTCGTATATGATAGATTGAAATAAGATTAGATCAATGATGGATGGATTAATTTGTTTGTTGATCTGTTTTAGATGACGAAGATATGATGGCGAGAATTGGAAATATATAACATTTAATAACTATTTAAGAGACTCAGATAAAAGATATATGATAGAGATTTTTGGTCAGTAATAAAAAAAACATTATAATGAATCCATGACCGCTTTATCGGTGCCTGGAAATCAACTAAATTTATGAAATGCTCTTTAAAATAAGCACACTGTTGTTGTAATCCTGTGTAATGATGCTTATCATCCACTTCCTAAAAGCAAAGTTAACAATAACAAAATTCAATATAACGAGAAAAATAAACTATCACTTCTGATTGTGCTTATCGTGTTGGTCAGGTATTCTTTTCTGGCATTCAGCTTTTTTGGTATTAATTCGATGTGGTTGTGGCATCTCCGTCTCAGAATCACCTCTGGCCACCCTAAAAGACTCTTCCTGGGATTCCGTTCCTTGTTCTGGTAGAACCTCCAGCTCCACTGCTCGTTGTGTTGGCACCGCTAACCAAAATCGTAAGTGAGTAGTGACTCGCTTTTTAATTTGGTTCGAATTGATTTTATTTTCTTTCTTGCCCAATTGTGTTTTGGATAGCACAATACTGTTTACCAACCCGCATCTCTTCATAATATCTCCGGGAAAATTTCTTCTACTTCTTACTAAAAATGTTGACCAATAAGTCCTCAACAGCCTTAAATTTTTCCACTTCGTGCTTATTGGATGTTTGGCTCTTGGTTTACAGAAGTTCTATTTCGTTTTCATCGGTCATCCCATCATCACTAGAAAGTGCGACTTTATACCAAGAGCAAATGATGGTGTGTAACTATAGCACATCATTAATTTACATAAAATTTGATTGGCATTACCATTCTCGAATTTTTCAGTCTGACGTTCGACGCCATTTTCACTTATACAAAATGACCAAAATACTTCTCACACAAATTGGGGACCGTTGTCCAAAACGATGGTATCCCAGAACCCTTGTTGGGGAAAAACGACTTCTAAGCGGTCGATAGTCTTATCAGCCGTTGTTGATTCCATTTTAAAAACTTCTGGCTTTGTCCTAAACGCGTCTGTGATCACCAGGCACCAAAAACGTCCTGCAATGGTTTGTAGCGCACTGTCCATAGAGTCTTAGCAGTTTTACGATGTTTTCGCCATTCGATGGTCAATAAACTTTGAGTCGTGCCTTGGTGCAGCTCGGAGAGAATTTAGTTATGGTAGGTCGGTATAGCGAATCACGATGAGATCACTTAAACACGCAACTATGGATGGCCACGACAATTTTCTTCTTCAGGTCATTGTGGGTAAACGCCAAGTTCGACGTTAGCACTTTTTAAGCTTCTTGGTGCGCTGGTTACCACTCAAATCTTACGTGCAACGACAATTCGTCCAATGGCCAAAGAATGGTGGGAGTTGGCCTCAGTATCTCGGTTTTCTGGGGATCTCATCGAAAGTCATTTGAGTATAGAAATACTTTTCGACATTAAGGCGAAAATAGTACTCTTGGAAGCGCTTCAATGCCTCGAAAAGATTGTCAAGATGGTCTTTTTCGTCACTTCCTCCAACAATAAAACCATCAATGAAATGAAGAGTTTATTTAGCACTACTCTGGTGCTGTTTTCACACTCGGTTGAAAGCGGTTTACTGAAATAAGCCACAGTGAATCAATGAAGAGCGACGAGAAATTTTGCTTTTTGCAGACACTCGCAATGAACATCCTCCAACTAATCACTTTCGAGCACGTTCAAATTTGATTGGCTACGTAACACGTATACTGCCTTCTCAATTTCAACCACTCCTCGCACCCGGCCAATGCTGCCCAGGCAGATCCGAAAACGAATTGCAATTTCAATTTCGTGTTACCAATTGGTGCCTCAATTGTTGCCTCTTTCGGGTGGAGGCGGTTAAAGTGCCCATAGCAAGGCTTCGACTGGAAATCGAACTTTAAAGAACGTTATATGTTATTCTTTACGAAAGCGTCGTGTTGATGCAGCCGTCTCACAATAACCTACCTTGTAACCGAACTGCTTACAATCCAACATATTTTTTTCGCGAAAGGGACAATCATTGAGGAAACGAAATGGCCCACACTATCGACACGGAAACTTCTGTTTCGGTACCTTTTTTGCGTGTTAATTATGTTCTGTGATGGCTGCTGTTCCACAGTGGTTTACGATGCGCTGCTGTCACTTCTTTTTTCGAGACATCTGGGTACAAAACCATCGACTTGTAAACTTTAAGGCTGCCTAATCGTGTCACAATGTTGATGGCGTTTCGCAACGTCATTTTGCCAAATTTTTCGTATTTCAGATTCACCTGTGCTGTATAAAAAATCTTCACTAGTTTCTTTTCCATTAATATTCCATATTTTTGTTCAAACACTTATAGCGCAGGGAAATCTCTAAGTCTTTTGATAGTCGGCTGTAGAGGGTTTCCCGATCAGCATATCTCCTTTCTGTGGTTTTGTCATCGTAGCTGCCTCAGCAATATAGATACGACGTCAAATTGATTTTAGCGCAGTATACAAAATTCTCCATATGGTCTATTAGATTTTTATCAACTATTCTGCGATTACCTCGCCGGATTTATCCTGTCTGGTATCGGCTTTAGCTTGTCCCAGCTCGGCTTTCACCTGTCTTTCGATCATTATCTCGACGGATTTCGCTTGTCTTTTATTGGCTTTTATCTGCCTTTCAATTATCGTTAGCTCTTTAATGTGGCTATCCATTTATGATTTTTAAAATATTTTTTATAGTGAAGAAAATAATTAGTTTTACGAGTGAAACCTACTAACTTCCGTGTCGCCACTGTTGTAATCGTGCAATAATGATAATTATTTAACAGGTGTCAGAGCTCTTCATCAAAATTCAAACAAGCATTTGAAGACAAATTATAAATTACATTTCAAATAGAATCGGGTCTTACACACTTGCCAAATTAAATTGTGATGAATTGTGATGATAGAATACTTCCTACCCTACGCCACATAATAGACGTTGAGAGACAAATTCAATCCTATTTGTTTTTAAGATTGCAAATTCCTCTAGACTAATTCTCAATCTTTAACGATTTTATTCCGCCATCTTGTGTTGCCTAAACTGTTACACTCCACACGCTACAAAATTTGAATCGTGTGGAGACGGCACTTCATGTTAACAATTTATAATATGACCAATGAAACTACAGACTTGGAGTGAGATCCGTCTAGTTATACTGGGTGATTTTTTTAAGCTGAAACTTTCAAATACTTATCTCGAAAAATAAGCACTCTACGAAAAAAATGTCCATTATCAAAATTTAATCATTTCGAGGAGGACATACATAGTGCTAAAATTAGTACCCCTCTCCCCCTTCTTGTACGTGGGGTGGAGGGTAACATTGAAATTAGAATAGGAACCCCTATTTTTATTGCAGATTCGGATTCTACGGCTAAATGTACGTAGGATTTCTTTAAAACATTTAAAAAAAAAAATTATTTAATTTTTTTTTATTTTTTTTTTTTACTGTTTTTTCCTAATTTAAGAAATACAATTTGTTTAAGACTAATTTCAAGTATTTACATATAAAACGGGCTAATTTTAATTCAAACGAATTGAAGAATAGTATGCATATCCCGGCAAGGTCGCAGATTATCGGTGGAGTATCTGTAGAATACTCATCGAGCGGCTAATCGCAATATCGCATATAATTCGTAAATATTGTCGCACGAATAACTTTGACCCCACGCTCGAAAAACTATGAAATTTATCTTTCCTTTATCTAGCGCTTTTCTTTTTTTAATATGATCGAGGTGAGCTAAAGATAATCCTTTTTACGCTATTTGCCGTAGGCACTTGGCGAAACACACTTATACTTAATAAACACATTTTTATTAATCACTTGTTTTTTGTTTCGCAGAATATTTTGAATATTTTTCAAAAAGTTTAAAAAATCACTCGATCGATTTCGACTTGTTAGGTCATCTGATACTCCTGATGATGACCTAACAAGTCGAAATCGATCGAGTGATTTTTTAAACTTTTTGAAAAATATTCAAAATATTCTGCGAAACAAAAAACAAGTGATTAATAAAAATGTGTTTATTAAGTTTAAGCTAAAGATAATCGGTTGAATATCGCTAGTACATTTTAGGTTTTAGGTAAACTTTCGTAAAACTAAAGGATAACCAGCACGTACTCGCTAGTATATCGCATATAATTCTCAAATTTTATCGATATTAACTTTTACCGAATCTGACAATGGTAAATAGTATATCGCTGGTACAACCTAGAATGAAAGTTTTGCAAATCCAGAGGATAACCTGCATATACTCGCCCGTGTATCACATATCATTCTAAAATTTTGTCGCTAGGTTAATTATAATTCGCTTCAAGTTTAAAATTGGTTAATTCTGTTATTTACATCAAGGTGAGGTTACCAAGACGTTGTCCTTGTCAGTTTGGTTTCGAACTAATGAAACATTGAATTCTTTAGATTGAAAAATTCGGTCGTCCCATCAGACTACAGTCACCAAACTACAAAAAGATAGAAAATAATTTGAACTTACATACAAAATATAATCATAATGCCTTAGCGAATTTTAAAGATTACAATTTCAGAAATTATATCGCAGAGCGTTAACTTTTAAAACTCACTGCGAATAGCATTTCACATTTATGCTTTCGGTAGACATATCGCAAGAAGGATTCCACACTAATTTTGCTTTTATCGTCATTTCTTTAGAACGCAAAGAGTTCAATTTCAATTGAATTGCATACATTTTCTGAATATCTGCCGCAATGCGGATATTTATAAAACACATTGCGATTATGTTTTCGGGAGATATTTCGCAAATGAAAAGTTATCGCAAAAACCTTGCTGGGATATGTAAATATCGTTATTACAGCAAAATCTATCATGAATCGAAAAAAATGTTTCAAAAAAATCCTACGTACTTTAAGCCGTAGAATCCGAATCTGCAATAAAAAATAGGGGTTCAATTTCAAAGTTACCCCCGCCCCACCTACAAGAAGGGGGAGAGGTACAAATTTTAGAACTAATGTATGTCCTCTAACTTAATTTTTAAGTATATAAACATTTTAACTGTATTTAATAACTCATAATGGTATAGAGTATTAGCATTCTGATTTAGTGGGTCAATCGAGTATTGTTTGCGCGAGAAAGGGTTTTTTAATTTCGTTGTTCTTTTTTGTTACACTCGCTTAACAATTTTTGTTGTCGTTTTGCATCGATTTTTTAAATTCTACCTTTTGTTTTTAGCTTTTAGCTGTGTCCTTATTGGCCGTTGGGTATGTATGTATTGGTTACGAAGAAACAATTTACAAGATCAGTAGTGGGTTTTGCACAAAAGGCGAGAAGCGAGTTTACGTTGGATTTCTCTCTTTAGTTTTGTCCGACGGATTTAGCTGTCAAAATGTCATTTTGTGTTTAAAATTATTTGTGTCATAATGGTTTAGTGTTGTGTTTTTTTAATATTTAGTAATATTTAAAAGAAATAAAAATTATTATACGAGTGAATAATGGACAATTTACCCATTGCTATTGTTTTTGACAAAAAAAAAAATAATATGAGAATTATTCGACCTCGTCTTAGGGATGATAAAAAATTATTGCCATGGTGGGGATCGAAGCCTTTGTTGTTGCATCCGATGTCCCGGAAGAATGTTTGAATATAGTTGTAAGTACTCGTATATCGCATAGTTTGTAAATTGATTACGAATTAATATAAATCAATTTTTTAAAAATCTTAGACCGAACCTCTACAATCTCCAATCAACTCTACCATCTCGTTTGGGCCGGAAGATTTTGAGGTACATATTTTGTATTATAAATGTATTAAAATTTATTTATTTATTACAGGAAACAATATCGCCAAATGTGCCGTCGAACCCGACAAATGTGATTGCAATATGTCAATCAATCAGGATTTCACCGCGAATCAGCACGTGCACAATCACAGAAATAGTTGAGTTCACCTCTACCCCAACAACTTCTTCACGCGCCGCACAAACTAGGACATCCACTCTAATTCGCCGAGCCTTACCATTCCACCGACCCACACCGCTCATTCCAACTACGTTTGCACCATCACCTTCGGCTTCGTCGGGTTATGTTCTTCAATCGGGTCCCCAAAATTTAAATAGTGCTGGTCCTCGACGGGCATCCTATCTGAGAACTGCGGTGGACAAATCAATGGAAAACCAGACCAGAACCATTGAGCTTTTACAAAATATATTGAAGGCACTTGAGAAAAACAATATATTATTAGAGGAAATTGAGAAGGGGATCAATAAATGAGTTGTAAAGTTTTATGATTGTGTATTATTTTATTTGTAAAATTATTACTAATTAGGACAAATTCTATCCATTAGCCAGTTTCGGCTACTCACACCCTTTTGGCGAATTGTTTCACCCTCCACATTTTCGATGTCATCGTGAATCTGGTTTTGCCGGTCTAAGTTGATAATATAAGGAATTTCCTCCTCTTCAACCTCGGTTGGTCGTATTAAAACCATATGGTTGTGAAGAATACAGCACGAGTTGATGATATGCCCTACAATCGTTGGATCATATCGCAACCCCCTTTCTGCTAATAAATATCTGAAATTACAAAATAATAGGTTTATTTTTAATGTACAAATATTGTAAAAATTTTACAATACCTTAATCGGACTTTTAATAAGCCAATGCAGCGCTCAACAGCATTCCGTACACTTGCGTGCTTCTTATTGAAGTTTGTTTCCCTCATGTTATTAGACTGCGGGAACGGAGTAATGAGCCACGGCTGGAAAGCATATCCCCAATCCCCTAAAACGATGAAGATGTAAATATTTAAATCGGTAAACAACAAACATAGTTTCATGTTTATAAATTACCAATTGACCACGTAAATTTGTCATCGTTGGCAATAAATTTTTGCCGCAAATGGTACAGCAAATGGCTATTATTAAATATAAAGCTGGCATTCACATTTCTAATCTTCAATCGTCGCACACCTATTAAAAAATTTATTTATTAATAATGCTCAATATTGTATTAAGTACATGTTAATTTTATTATGTACATGTATATATGAATAACATATTTACTTACTATTTGTACATTTACCGAATGGAATCCTTTCCGGTTCATATACATATTTTCAACTGCCTTTTTTAGAGCACATATTTTGATTTGAGTTCCGTCAATCAAACCGACAATTCCGGGCATACCCGTTGATTCAAAAAATCTAAAAATTATGTAAATCATAAAATACATTTTACAAAGCTTAAATTTTTGAACCAAACTTACCTCCCTTTAATTGCACAAACATCTTCCTCACTTGTTGGGAATTTGACGTGCTCTACAAGAAACTTTGTTGATACGATCCGGGACACCTTTCTAATGCAATCATACACTTTGATCTGCTACATATTTGATATGAAGTTCATTCCTACCTGTCGCTGGTATCCGCCGGTGCCGTAAAAGTTGAGAGCAATTAAAACATGCAAATGAACGGGTATAACCGTTTGTTATCTTGTGGAATCAAAATAACCATCTAATGTATTAATTAGGTTAATGGCCAAATGTTTAGGAAGTTTATAAAGTTCCCGAACCCTATTTTTGAATAAAAAAAATGAATAATATTACAAACTTTTATTTATTATTTATTAGGAATTAACTTGCCTTCCTTCTTCGATGTCAAAGGGGTTCATTTCATCCCTTAAATGCGCTCGAATAATCCGCATATGATTTTTGCGATCATAAATAATTGCTACTGGTAAATTGTCCATTTTATTATTTTATTACAATATTATTATTATTTTATTTAAATTTAAATTCAATTACAATAAAATCGAAATCTTGTTTTTCCGAAATCGCTTCACTATACACATTTAATTTTTGACAGATAATAGCTAGTTGCTCAGTTTTCTCGCCTTTTTCTTTTGTCGATTTGTGCAAAAATGTCGGATAAAACTAAAAGCGAGATATAGAGAAAAAACTCGCTTCTCGCTTTTTGCGCAAAATCCCAGTACAGGTTGGTCTCTTTGCTGATTATTATAGATGTTTTTGTTGAAGTTTGCCGTCAGTTTCGCGGGTGTTGATTCATTTTTGAAATTTTAAGATGATCGGTCGTACGATGGAGTTTTTGAGCTGTAGGATTGCCACGATACTTTTATAATCTGTCATGTATTCGTCATAGCTTTGTGAACCATGGGTGTTGCTGATGTTAGTGATGTTAGTGGAAGATCACTTGGTGAATGGTAGAGGTTTCAAGGAGAGAGGATTCAATCGGTATATTGGGATGTTTGGGAAAAACCTTTGTGTGTTGCAGTGTGTTTGGTTTTTTGTTCTAGAGGGAGCGGGTATCTTTTTACAATGTGATTCTTTTCACAATGTGATTTCAGAGATTAACTAATTTTAATAATAGTCCTTCATCCAATTATTCAGCGGTTGAGTATTAAATTATTATATTTTAATTTGATAAGCAATTTAGAGTTATCGACGTTTATCAGGTGTTTATTACTAATACTATTATTCAATGCAGTTCCTGATTAAGCTAATTTATTTAGTTCAAATGAAGATTACAGAAAATCTTTGATGTCACAATTCTAATTAAAATGTCTTTCTAATTAAAAATAAAAATTGAATTACAAAGTCAGAAGACCAGACAAGGTAGGAATCATAATGGATATCGGGTTTCTAATAAATTACTTTTGGATATTTACTTTTTGAAATTGCAGATATCTTGGAAGCTACAGAGTAAATATGAAATGCAGTTAAATATTGCTGTACTTAGATATTTTTTCAGCGATTATGGCATTTCTTTAATTAAATTATTTTCTAGGTTGTTTCGGGAGACTGTAAATTGGTAAAGGATTTGATTAGCTGCTTATTCTACTTTGGATAAATAATTATCGCTTGTTGCTCTTTTTTATGATTTATTTAATACGATTGGGTTATTTGGTTATCGAAGATCCTACAGTTGTGTTAGCTACTTATTATTAATTCTGTCATCTTACAGATTCCTGATTGCTTTAAAAGTTTTATTTAATTCTAGTTTAAATTGTTTAGGTATTGGGGTTCTAAAACTGTGACAAACATCCATTATTGATATATTACCTTACATATTTCTGGTTAGTTGTTTTTGAAACCAGATTTCATTTTTATAAATAAACATATTTGTATTAGATTGGGGATGGCAAGGACAAGTGACCTTCACATCGTATAATTTTTTTATTTTGCTATTTTTATAAATAAATCCATTAAATCAACAGATTTACAATCCGTTGAAGATAAAAAGGTCGTGCGTTCCTGTTCTGCTTTGATACGAGTACTACAATATTTGATGATTTCTGGATTCGATTTATTTTAATTTAATTTGTTTTAAGATAACCAATAAATTAATTTAGTTAATACTAATCATAACATTACATTATGTATACATTAACTGCAACTTAAAAACTATAAATTTTAATTATAATTATGAATTTTTTTAAGGATGCTGATTGCTGAATATATCCAAAAAAAATCAAAAATAATTGTGTTATCTTGTGTTAATCGTCTTATATTACATTTCAACTAACAATTTACTAACTATTGACTACTTAGGTGTCAGAAACCGGGTCATTTTTCATAATAATTAACAAACCCTTCCTATCCCTCTACCTTGTTATATATAAAAGAGTGTGCGGATGAGCCCGGTATCAACCGGGAATCTTACTTAGGTTTGGTCACACATTCCAATCAATCAATCAATCAAAAAATTCAGTACGGTAATTTAGAGGAGTACAACAAAACGAATTATCAAGTGGGCAAAATCATCCACATGTGCATAATTATATTTAGCTCTTTTATTTAAATTGTTATTTTAAATTTATTTGCGAACATTCTTGTCATTTAGGTCAACCGTTTCCTTTTTACTTAAATATTCCATACATATATATTTCAGGGTGGACAAAATTATGACATAAATCTAAATATGTAATTGAGTTAATTGGCGTTTAAGGGGCTGGTACAATTTTGAATAATTTATAAAAAAGGGACCTTAAACCCGTATTTGAGTGACTATAGGAAATGTTTAGACCAATTTTTGTCTTAAACTTTTGAAACTTCGAAACAATTGAAAGATTTCAACATCAAAAAAATAGGTACGAGTTAGAATTCTATCAAAAACAATTTATTATTTCAAAGTTTGTCATCATTCAATTGAAGTGCTTATAGTAGAATACTTGGCCTTCCAAAACAGAGCAGAACAGACTTCAAACAAAATCTACAACAAAATTTATTGTTTGAAAATAATTAAAAATTGTCTTTGCCATCTTCATCTTTTCATGCACTTGTTGTTGTATTTTATATTGTTCTTAAATTATCTTTTATGTTCTACTCAAAAAAAATTTAATTCCTTTTATCAAAAAGCCAAGTCAATTGTCATCGTTTATTTGTACATACAGTTCTTTATGCTTGCATCGTTTGTTCTTTGCCACTCAGGATGTAAATGTTTTAACTGACATACAACTTCATATATACTCATCATCATCATCATCATCATCATTATTCTTATTATTATCATAATCATCATCACTGTTTGAATGTAAAAAAGAAAAAAAATAGGAAATGGGAAAATTTTCATACATAATGGAAAATGGTGTCATATATAGAAATGTACAATATATACTGTTAGCAAACAGGTGTATGTACATACATGTACGTATATAAAACTTCCTTATAACCCAGTAAGATAGATAATAAAAAATGTCAATCTTATACATGATCACGTACCAAGTTTAATCCTTTTGTAACGTTAAAGCCAAATGAAAAATAAAATTTCATCTCACGTTTAGTATAAGCAAGGAACGTACCTAAGTAACGTAAATTAAATCAACATGTACGCGAGTGTAACATACCACCACCATAACATAACATACAAAATGTATATACATAATTATTTTGTACACAATCTTAAGCAAAAAGTCTTGAACTAAATAACAACAAAAAGTTATTAAAAAAAAACTTTCAAAATAAATTAGAACCGAAACTAAATCAAATCTGTAATGGTTTTGGTATTAAGAAATAAATTTTTAGTCTTAAGAGAGAAGTAATTTGGTTGTAAGGTTAGCTGTAAATGGATATCTATACACTACATATACTTACATACACATGCGGTATTTTATATTTAAGTAATTCGGTAATTTCTTTGTTGTCCGCGCGCGGAACCGACAAATAAAAAACTAAACTGAAATGAAATAAAACTAAAAGTTCAAGATTGAAATGAAATCAAAATGAATATACCTATATACGTTTCATATATACATGAACGTGTAAAACGAAGAAGAAGGCTGAAATTAAGATAATACACGCAAGATACGTTTTTATAGTTATACGAATGGCTGTTGTTTTGGAACAAATTTCATCCAACTTTGTGGTTCTTAAATTCGAGTATTAATGATTGATTAATATTTGTGGTTCGTCTCGTATACATATTAACCCTTGTCGTACGATCAGTATCGACAAAAACATCTAACTATACACGGCAAATACCGGTGGTACAAGGGTTCTCGAGGCGCTCCGTTTTCAAGTTCATCCGCGTACACACACACACACGCAACAATAAAATATATATAGTATGAAGATGCTAATGGTAAAACGATAAGCGATGGACAAATTATATCACAAACGGAATGAAAAACTCAAAAATGAAGAAGATGATAAGTGTAAGAAGAAAATGATCGAAATGTTGCTTTAAGAGATAATTATAAATTACAAAGAATTAAAAGACCGACAAATGATTCATATATAAGATAATTACAATACACTACTAGTTTTTTTTTGTGTAGAGTGTCTTGCGCGCAACTTTTTGAGTGAAAGGGAAATAATTTACGTAAATTGCGGAGTTTGGAGTTGAATAATTTTATCTTTTATTATTTTTTAATGGCCGCACTAATTGCAAAACAAATCAAGTCTGAGGTTTTACTCTATATGGCACAAGCACTGTGCACGCGGATTCTCGTTGGTTTTATTGACTATAAAAACGTAATATAATGATTTGAGTCGATCGTGTGTATCGCCATGAAGATATGAAAACAGATCAGTTTGCGTTTTTTGCTCAGATAAGTATCATTCGAGCCTCTCATCAAATTCCAATCGCTCTCGAGGACAAGCAGACACTTCAGCGATTACGACATCTCGATTACATTGCACAAGGTCAATTATCACATTAAGGATAAACACAAAGTGGCGAGCAACTGTGTGGCTCATTCTGGTGAAACACTTCGCACAAAACTCAGCGTCTTCTCTTTCGACACGAAGGAGTTACTTGTAAATCAATAACGCGACCATACGAGTTGCAGAAATTGATTTCAGTACTCACTCCGAAAACTCGAAATAAGATTTTACTGAATTTTTGAGTTACCAAGTGGCAGTTTGAACAGATCCACATGGACCTGGTTAGTTTACTGCCCTAATCGAACGGCGATAATTATACGCGATCTTCTACAATGAGTTATATCTAGGCTAGGTTAGGTTTCAGTGGCAGCTATCGCACACTTGTAATATCACAGGATCCGACATCATAAACTCTCCTTACACCCATTTAGAGCTATTTATATAGCGTAAAATTCCAATAGTTCAGCTTTCGAGGTCAGAGAGGCCATCCATAGTGTATTTGCTGAAGAAATCATGTCTTCTACCAGTTGGCGAGAGACATGAGCATTGGAAGTGAACAAGAGTCTCCTCGTCCCTGCAACTTCTGCAGAAGTCATTTGCATCCGGACCCAGCCTTCTCGCATGATCTCCGAAAAGGCAATGTCCGGTAAGTACCCTTACGATTCTGCCTAAATCATGCTTCCTTAGTGTGATTATAATTTTTCAGCGCTTCAAGTTCAGCACAGGCCATACTTGCCTCGCTACCCTACCAATTGGAATGGCAAATCACTTAGCATTTGCTAAAGCAACTGCTTCCCTATGGGTTGCCGCTTTCAGCATAGACATAGGTCTTCCTAAACATTCTCTCCCTGGTTCCAGTTCAAGAGCCGTACCTTGCTAATTCATCTGCCCTGTAACTTCCCTCAACGTCAGAATGGCCCGGAACTCAGACCAGTTAAGAGATGTGTGACAATGCAATGCCACCCTTGACACCAGGAAAACTGCATCCAGCAAAAGAATGGCCGCCCGACTGTCCACATAGACAGTGATATCAGTCATGACCTCTTCAATCGCCAGGTAGATGAAAATTTAAATTTACATTTAATTACCCACAGAACACACCAGCTCCCACTTTACCATAGAGCTTGGAGCCATTGGTAAAGAAATTAACGGTCCCGGTCTTGATAAGGAGACCACTATTCCAATCTTCCGAGAGAGGAGTACCACCTTGAAAAGCTTGTAGAAGCACAAACAGGGTGTTTTGTAGTCAAAATTCAACAGTTCATGCCTCACTGAATTAACTATTGTTGAGTGCCCTTTTTGCAGGTACTACCAAACCGAAGTCGCAGATAGTAGGGCGGCCGTGTGAACCACTATTTGCTTGCCGATAATATCCAAAGGGAGAAGGTACAGCAAAACTAATGAGCAAACAGGCTGCCCTCTGTACCTTCGCCATCATGTTCCTATATGATATTTTATCCAGAGCTTCTCCCCCATACAGTCACACCATACTGCAGTATGGGCCTTACAAGTGCCATGTAAAGCCAGTGTATCAGCTCCGGTTTCAAGCCCCATTTCCTTCCAATGTCATTTTTACTAGAGTAGAGTGCCTCAATGGCCTTTCTACTCTTTCTATCGTGCTTTCCAACTCCGCTTACTGTTCAGAAGAATCCCTAGGCATCTCGCTTTAATAATTGAGGACCAGCATAGTACCATTCAAGCTTGGTAATACCATTGCCGGAATTTTATACCTCCTAGTGAAAAGGACCAGTTCTGTTTTAGATGGGTTAATCCCCAATCCACATGTGCTGGCCCGCCCCGCAGTTATTGATAACGCATTTTGCATCACATACCTGATTGTACCCAGGTGCTTTCCCAAGACAGCTGTCGCCACGTCGTCGACATAAGCAACTACACCTATTCCTTCCCCCTCCAGTTCCAATAGTAGTCCATTGATTACTACATTCCAGAGAAGGGGAGAAAGGTCACTTCCCTGGGGAGTTCCACGAACAACCCGTCTTCTGACGGAAGCTTCCCCATCCCCGCTATCACCCTTCTGCTACCTAGCAAATGAATATTTAGCCTGGTTACTGGTTAATTATCAATAATAACAGTCTTCACTTACCTTAATTGTGACAGCAGTGCTACATCGGTTAGTTGGGCCAAATGGAGTCAACGGTATCATCCGTCCCACTCCCTCCGCAGTTCCTAAAGGGGTTCACGTCTCCCTCCTCGGAATCCGATGTATCCCTCATCCCCCTGTCCTGCGGTCGCTATTCAACCCGTCACTCGGGTTCGCCACAAGCTAAAGTGTCTCTCCTGGGTAGATCACCATAACAGATAATCTAAAATTGTCCTTAGGCTCCTCCTGCTTAACAATCTTCCAGTTCCCTGTCGGAAGATCTGATTCATCCAAGATTCATCATTCACCAAGATGAAGATTCATCCAAGTTAGCCGGCTCCATGGGGAGGCAGACCATTGCCCTCGGTCTGCAAGGTATTTCCTCTATGGGAATTGGGTTGAGCTTAGCTCTCGGTCATACCTCGCCTACCTCCTCAATCGCCTTCCTGTACAAGAAGCCGATCGTTGATCAGTGCACGCGGTCAGCTTAAGCCGTCGCTGATACCAACCCGCATCCCTGCATATTGGCGGTGGTCTCGGTGTTGTCCAAGGACTCTGAGGAAAACCAGGTTGAGTGCATTGAACACCAAACTCCCACCCTATTCTAGCACCACCTCCTCCTCTTTTACAACGTCGCTGAAGAGCTTAGACCCCTTCCTCGACTGTACCAAATGAAGCTTGGCAGGTTTCCTTTCGGCATCCAAACCCCCTGCTCCTCTTCGCCAGACCTTTGTCTTTTCGACCCAAGATCCTCCTTCTGAGCTTTGCTAACATCGGCAATACAGTTCTTTGCCCACTTAACCTTTTGCCTCTGTTCCTCCGTCCACTACTCCTCCGGGACTATGGCCAGTCTATCCAAGGTACGGAAGGCAGAACGTCTATTCCTATACATTCGAACCGAAGGATCAATGATCTTCTCCTTCTTACCGCTACCACTAGTTCCTGGCTTGCAAGCCTCGGAACCAGTTTTAGCCCTACTGAAGGCTGAAGTCGCAGACACCCCAGTCACCACCAGCATTTGAGAAGTGCGGCCACTTCTTTTTGTTTTTAAATTTTAGATTCCATATTGTGTTCCCACGAATATCGGAGAAAATGATGGTCCGCTCGTGCAGAGATCCGTATACTCGGGTAAGGCTATATACATGGTTTTATGGTGCCATCAGTTCGCCCTTCCATATTGGAAATCATAGGCACTCCGAATTTGGTGAACAGAGGTTAACCACTCCCCAGTTCCCTGAGACCCACCTTCTAGAAGAGCCGCGATTGGTTGCGGCTTACTTAATCCAACGCTAACCTACCTATCGATAGATCATCCACTAGCCCCCAATTGGGACCCTCCCCCCTTCCCTCGATAGCTGCAGCCCGCAGCGGATAAGTTATATCTAACACAATTCGAATCACCGTTGTTCATTAAGTTCATGATGCTCCCAGGTCCCTATCATTCGGAAAATTCAGCGTCAGTCTGTTAAACAGTTAAAACGTTCGATAAGTTTATCAACGAATTTAATATATAAAAAATAAATTAAATTTTATTTAATAAATTAATATAACTTTTTAATATAACAAAAATATATAAAATAAAATGGCAGATATTGCAGTAGAAAACAAAGACGCTCCAGTTGTAGAGAAAGAAGTAGAGGAAACAGAAACCCCTAAAGTAGCGGAGGAGGAAGAAGAAAACGCTAACAGAAGCAGTACCGAAAATGGTACAGCAGAAACAGAAGAAACAACCGAAAATGGTGTTTCCGAAGATAAAGGTGAAGATGATGATGAAGACGAGGAAGAAGAATCCGCAAATGGAGATTCAGCGGATGCTCCCGCAGAAGCTGTAAAAAGAAAACAAGCTGGTGGTGATGCACCAGAAGGAACACCTGCCGAAGATGCAGCCACACCAGAAAAAAAAGCAAAACTCGACGATTCAGTATCGAAAGATGTTGAAGCTAATGGTGCAGAAGCCGAAGTAGTTGCTTAAGGTTTTAGAAATAGTTTTATTTAAATAACAAAAAAGTAAATTAACAATACAAAACAAACAAAAAAAACTAATAAGTGTTAAATTTTTGACATAAGTATTTGAAAGGTATTTGTGGGAAAAACGTTTTTAGTTTTTGTTTTGTTTATTTTAACAGTATCTCAAAAAACAACAGACTTGGTGATATTCAGCAGTGTCTGTTCGTATATAAATATAAAACAATAATTAAATATTATTTTTTTATATAATTTATAACAAGAAAAACAAAAAATCATACAAACCTTTATAAATAAAATTTCCCACAAATATGTAATATTTAATTCTGATTGTTCAGTAACTTGAAAAACACAAAAACAACAAAATGAAAAAGAATATCATTTTTATTTTTTAGATACTTAAATTTGGATTTTTAATTAGAAAAAAAAACTTGCAAAAAATCAAAAAAAAAAAAAAAAAATACGTTGAAAATCCAAAACATTCCTAACAGTAATATTAATGTATAATTATTATAAAGAAAAACAACTTAGTACTTTGGTTTTATAATTGCCGTTATAATTTTTCACTCTGTACAATATTTATATACAACAGAAACAAAAAAGAAAAAAAAAGAAAATTACAAACAACGCATGGGGTGGTGGTCCAGTGAAGAGAGCCAGTGTATGGTCAAAACATCAAGGTTTCCGGTTAATTTTTCTTCAATTATCAAAATTCGAACCAAAACACAGACACTTCAGATTTCGTGAACCAGCTTCGTACTACCATAAGAGCCTTAGTTTCTATGGGGCATAAGACTTCCGAGCGAACAGACAACGAACATTCAGCAATGTATTGTTTTGGAGAGTATCCATATTTTAGTGTACTTTTATTACTGAGTTTTTATTTCTTATTTAATAATACAATATTTTAACTTTCTTAAAGTGATAATAACCTTTTATTTTTAAGGACTATAGTTTCGGGCACATACGCCTTTTGTCAACTTTTAAAAAATTCTAATTATATTTTCTATTCGCGCGGCTATTTATAATCATATCATATAAGCAGTTATATGGCATTTTGTCATTAAGTAGTAGCTGATTGTCTTTGTGCTTGTATATTTCCATTTCCTCTAACCTGTTCAATCTATCTCCTTTTTTCACTCTGTGCAATACCTGTAAACTTTCTATGTAATTTGTGTGCGTGTGTTGTTCTATGGTTAAATGAAGCACGTATTTGGATTTTATATTATGTTTTCCTATTTCTTTTATATGTTCGGAGAACCTCGTTGCGAAACTCCTACCCATCTGACCTATGTAAAATGCGTGGCAATCACTACATCGTAATTTATATACTCCGCTAGTGCATTCTTCTTGATTGTGCATTCTTCTTGATTCAGCAATATCTTTAAAACAGTTCACACGTTTTCATGAGGATTCTGGACCTTATCCAGCGACTTACTTGTTGCGAAAATTCTTTGTTGTGGAAGTTGACAAAAGTCAAGCCGTAATGCAAGACCACCGTGGTGGCCGAAACGACTTCAAAGAAAGTTGTTGTGTTCAAAACATACAAATACGAAATAAGAAATGCTAAAACAAATGCCCAGAAGCTATACACTATAGTAAAATTCAGGAGTCCTCTGAGACATAAATAGATGTCTAACGTGCTATCTCTAAGTCCCACCACTTCGAGTTTTCTCCAGCAATCGGATGGTTTTTGGACCGTATCTAGTGCAGAATTCTTGGAGTTACTATCGATAGCCCAATCATTTGGGCTATAAACAGCTTTAAGACTTATCAAGTCGGCAAGACCCGATGTTTAATAAACAACTGACTTTACCTTACCTTGGCTAGAAATTATCTTCAAGGGCAGCCTAGAGCTCTATCACATTCCTGGTAAATGGACCAAGCCAGTGTGTCTTGATGTCATTGAGTTTCAGGGCACATTGAGTATGGCTTATGAGTTTTGCTAGTAGCAAGGCTGCGTTAATCTCTCCAGACGTGGGATTGATAATTTGGTCTTGACAGGAGCGACTCGTGCTTTTGCTGTGAGTATAAGTGTGTTATAATGTGGCCCATATTATCAGTTGTCTGACAGTATACCACCGCAGCATACGCAGACTTGGATGCGTCGGAAAATCCATACAGCTCAATTGATGATTCTGTTCTTATATCAATCCACGGAGGAATCATTATCTGCTTCATTATGGACATTTTTTTCTTGTAGTTTATATCCATCTAGCGTATTCCAATGGTCCGTGCTTCTCTATGAACGTTATTTACTTCTGTATAGTTGTTGTTGTACACTTTAACGTGTTGTTGGGTGTGTACGCCGGCATATCCAGCTTGAAGGACTTATGAATATCAAGTCTCTATAAAAGGGCTATAAAAGAGTGTGCAACGAAATCTCGCTTTTCAAAGTCCTGGTTTTCAAAATATTAAAAAAACCGATTTATAGGAAATCCCGGTTTGAATTTTTAAAATTTGGCATGTGGGAAAATGGGACTCTTAAATGATTTTTTGACAAAATTCAATAATGAGTTTGCGATAAAGTTCTAGAAAATGGCTAATAGGGATGAAATTTGGATGGAGGGCTAAGTGCCCGTGGGAGTTATCGAAGCCATCAGCTACTACAATTATTGCATTTCGAAATGCTGCAAGTACGAAATCTTGCAATTAAAAAACTTTATTAATTATTTTGTGCACTACAAGAAAAGAAAGCCGGGATTTTGGAAACAGCGATCGTAGTACACCCACTATAAAACGTAAAACTGGAAACATGTGCAGTTAACCCTCTATGAAGCGGCATGTGAATTTACTTCGACAAGCTAAGGCGAGCAAAAGCTATTATTGCAGTCTCAAAGACCTTAGGTCTATTAGTTTAGCCTCTTCCCTACTAAACATTTTGGAAATACAGATAGAAGCTCACAATGGGAGCTCGATTGAGCCGAATACACTATCAAAATCAAGACATGCATATTGCATCTGGGTAGGTAGTCCAATATTAGATTTGAGCAGAGGCACACCGCAAGAAGAACCTTGCACCGCTCTCCAATTGGTCTAAAGTTGCGGTTTATATGTAAATCCATACAAAACTAACTTGGTTCTTTTTTCTAGGAAATTCAAACTTCCCCGATCGATTTCCCAAGTGGAGGAGCCCCTTTGACAATTTTACCAAATAAATGGTACTAGATTGACCTTTATCGATAAAGCGAAGTATCTGGGTCTTATTCTGGACAGCAAACTAAGAAGGAAACCGAACGTATTAGTAAGAGCACAGACGATCTCAGGACACCCATATTCTAGGTAAACAATTGTCAGCGAGCTCATGGCTCAAGACTGCACTCTATATCCAAGTGGAACTGTAACAATACAGGACACTCATCTATTCTAAGCAACAGAAACATCACAAATACTAACGACTATCCCATCCAGTTAGAATTTCTTGATCAGAGGTTTAAGGCTGATATTCCCAAAAGAGAGGACTGGTTGAGAGCAACATATCTGAATACTGCAGGTGTTAGTTTTTTCACTGATGATACAAAGATGGATGGGAAGGTTGGGTGGGATTTTCCGTGAAGAATTAAATGTAATCCTCTCTTTTCGTCTTCCGGACTACTGTGGCGTTTTCCAAGCAAAACTAATCGCGATACGGGAACCTCTTGACTGGTTAAGGTATAATGTAATATCTGCATGGATTTGCATGGATAGCATTTTTACGATCATTCAGACTTCAATTGAAAGTAGTCCAAAATTGTTTCTTATCTCTTAACGAGATGGCAGGTCAGTTCAAATTCCACTTCACTTGATGTGAGTACCACAGTATTTCTATATTGCGTGCCTTATTTCACCAAACAGGGCGTAAATTAATATACCGCTCGCTACGTGTAAATTAATTCTTGAAAAAGAACGAACGAGATACTCATGCGTAATATCTAGGCAGATCTGGCCAAAACTACTCTTGTGAAAAAAATTTAACCGGTTTTTCTCGGTGTAGCCTCGTCCAAATCCCAAACAGAAAAGAACAGTTGTGGCGAACAACGCTAAAGCAAACTATCCGTCTATCAAATTATGAGAATTTCCATTGCTTTATCAATATAATTCAACCGGAACAATCATGCCACCTACAAATAAGGCGACCGGTTAATCAAAGACGTGAACCATCATGACAAGCATCAAATCTGTCATCTACATCATAGTTAAAATAGTACAATTATGCGGTAAATCAGCATAATATGGTTCAAAAAAATCTCGGATCACCACGTACACCAATTACCACGAAACAACCTCTTAAAGAGCTTAAATGGTGGACTTTATCAAGGGTTGTCTAAAAAGTTACCGATCTCAACATGAAGATGGCAGCACTTGTCAGCAAAAATGGAGGAGTGTGTTTGCACATAAGTTGAGAGTTGTGAGTGTTTTTGAAAAAACGGAAAACAATTGAGTATCGAACGATTGAAGATTCTATTGTATGAATATGTCCAAATAACTTGTTTGAATGAAGATTCAGGCATGAGAGAGATGTCCACATAGTAGGTGCCACGTTTGCTCACTTTGGACCAGAAACGTGTTCGAATGAACATTTCCAACGCTCTGTTGGCGCAGTTTAGGCTCAATAAATCAAATTTTTGGCGTCGAATAATTACTGTCGATGAAACTTGGATACACCATTACACTCTAGAATCCAAAATGCAGTGAAAACAGTGGCTCCAAAAAACGCAAAGGCTGTTCTTTCGGGTGGGAAAATGATGGCAACTGTTTTTTGGGACAGTCATGGTGTTATCTTAATCGATTATCTTTAAAAGGTGAAACCCATTACAGGAGCATATTAGGCAGCATTACTTGATAGCCTGAAGGCAGAAATTGTGGGAGAAACGGCCACAACCGCAGAAAAAATTCTTGCTCGACCAAGACAATGTGCCGTCTCACACCTCATTGGTTGCCATGGCGAAAATCCACAAATTACGGTTTGAACTGCATGACCACCCAACTGCATCCCTACTCCCCAATCTAGCCCCAAGCGACTTATTTTATACCCTAGGACGGGGCGGACCGAGGACATAGATTTTAGACCACCGCCTTCATAAACAACTGTTTGCAGACAAAGAAGTGAATAGACTAACAAAGTGGTACCTATTATTTGTTTTTCTTTTCTAATATTATTAAGAAATTTTAATTTTTGTGTGATTTTTAAATTGTAAGTATACTTTTAAAACACAGGGTATTGTTAGCATAAGTCGTTGTTTAGTTATTTGAGCATAAGCTTAAATCCGATGCTAATTCTAATAAAGTTAGAAGTGTTTCTAAAAAAAATTTTACAAGAGCCTGTGTCTCTGAGAAATTTCAGAATTTTGTTGATGTGACAGTTGTATTTAAAATGAACTAGCCATTTACCTCGATATTCTTCTCCGTTTCTGACTCATCTCCAATTTCACTTCCTGTGGATTCAGATGAAATGTTCTGTTGTTTTTTGTGAACTTAGTCAAGTTGTTTTGTTTGCATCGATCCGACCACTTCCATTGGTGATGCATAGACCCGACTACTTCCATTGGTATTCTGTTGAAGTTTTTTTCCCGGAAGAAGTTTTGGAATACCTTGTCAGATTCGAGTTGTAATAACGTAATTTACTAGAACTGTGAATGAATACTGTTTTCACTTTATTAATGATTATTGACAACAAACGATTCAACGGTACAATTTTACTTACTTCATATCAGTTCAATTTGGGCGTTGAGTGTTCCGGTTATGTACACCGAATTTTTTTGAAACAAAATTTTGCTCCCAGAAATTTTCGTAATCGAAATACAATTTGCTATGCTATGGAAATTTCCACCGATTTCTAGAATGGGGCTCAGATCTAAAAAATGTCTTCCAATGCAATAAATTTACCTGAACTTTCAACCAAATTTATTGCAGTGATACAGAATGTTTTGATCTGCGAGCAGATTTTCCTATGAAAAGAAACAAACATGGTTTAAACCTGTCAATGACCGATAAAATGGCACAATAGTTAAAGCCTTGGTGTTTAGATCGGGAGGTACCAATTTCGAAACCCGATGACACTTTGTCGTAGAGTAGAAAATTTTAAATCGTTTAAACTTTAAATTTATTTCATTAATTTCTTCCGAAAAGAACCTTCTTTTCCACTTTTTATAAAATCTGCATAAAAAACGAATGAAGCACTTGTATATTTTTCTAACTTACAGTCCCTCCTCTAACGCATGTATGAAATGGAAAATTAATTTTGATTTCCCCTTTATATGTAGTGTATATAAATTATTTCATCTTAAACAATAAAAACGTAAATCGAATTTTTTTTATTTTATTTATATGAACGAACATGTCAACTCCTAACAAAACATTTCAAAAATTTCAAAAAGATAAAACAAATAATCTAGTACTTCATTAAATAGTATTTCTCTTTACATCTCACTCTCTCATTCGTTCTTGTCAGTTTTTACCATGCTATTCTCTTTCGTAAAGAAACACAACAAATTTGTTTGAATGAATTTTTATTTACTTTTTTTAAAGTACAAAAATTAAAATTTTATTTTTAGTTTTAAATAAGCTTTCGTTGTGAAAAGATACATTTGCGGGATTAAATGTAAAAAAAATATATTTAAATAACAAAATTCAATATATCGTGAACTTTAATAAAAATATTATGTATACCAACTATTTTTTTGGGATAAATTAACTAAAAACCAAACAAGATTTGTTTTGCATTTCCGCGTTTTATTATTTTCTTTAATAATCGTGAAATTAATTGTAAAAATATTTATTTAATTGTGTGCGCCGATTAAAATAACAGAAATAAGTTATATAAAAATTATATAGTTTTTCATTTAAATTTTCATCGTATTGTGTATACTAGTTTAGTATTATGCAATAAGTAGTTTTTGTTTTTTATATTTGGTTTTTCATTTGTTTGGAGGAAAATTTTAGAGAGAAATCTAATATAAATGAAATGTGGGTGTATTTTTTGTATTTATAAATTATTAGCAAAAAAATCATTTGTATTATAATATAAAGAGTGATTTGCTTATTTTTGTTAATTAAAATAAAAAAAAAGTATATGGAAAATTAAAAGAAAATTACAAAAAAATATAAAACGTTTTCATCAAAGTGTAATAAAATATTATTGTATTTGTGTATAAAACGTCATGGAAGTCAATAAAAATAAAAAATAAAATGTGTTCAATATGGTAGTAGTAGTAGTCTATATTTGATAGTATAGTGATTGTTGTTGTTGTTGAGACTTTATAAACAACAATTTTACGTGTGAAATTGAAGCGGAAAAATGTTTTTTAATTAAAAATTGTACAAAAATAATAACCAAAATAAAAATTTTACGAATTACTTTAAAAAAATATAATATAATTTTGTTTTTCCCCCCTGAGTAAAATGGCGGGAAATATAGTAAAATGGTGGCGACACAAAATTCTTGGAGGATATAAACATTTTTCAGGTAAAATTACTACTTACATTTTTTTTTTGTTTACATTTTTGTGCCTTTCAAAAGACGAATTATTAGTTTTAATAAATTGTACGTGCATGTCTTAAGAATAAATATTCTAGGAATGTATGTACGTAACTCAAGAAAAGACGACGACATGAATTGAATTGATGAAGATGATGAATTTTTGTGTTTTCTTATGTAGTTCTTTTTGGTCGGCTATTGTTTGTTTTGCTTTGTGAATATCTTTCTACAAGACATTTGGGAAAATGGCAATTTTTCTTAAGAAAAGGGCAAACATACGGTTTGATATTGATCTAATTTCAGGGAAGAATAACTATGAATTGCAGTTGTAAAATTTGTAATAATACGTAAAATTGTACATCTATATCGACTTACATCAATCCGTTGTTGAGGGAAAGCCTGAAATGCTAATTGAAAATGTATGTCATCCTTGGCTTATAAATATCTCGGGTTAGGTTATAAATGCATAAGGCACACCCGATAATCGTACAACTACCCGTAATTATTTTATGTAATCATAACAGAAACGTGAATGAATTTCTCCATTACGTTTGAGTAAAGCGATTGCTGATAAAAAAAAACTCTCCTATTCATCTTCGAACTATTTTATAATCCACTCTTGCGGGAGCCCTACGATGAATCAGAAAAGATCAAATCGTATTGTACTTGGCGAGTATGTGTTGCTTGATGCTTGATCTGATCCGATTCAGTTCATGTCACTCATAAAACAAAGCAAAGGCGCTTACTAGTTTTCAGTTCTAACGCGGAAATGTATTCTTCAAAAATTCGGTTAGGCCGACGAATTGATTTCGCCAAGTTTTTAAGAGTTTCCGGATCAATTTTGGCCCAGAGGCACGGATTGCACTTTTTCATTTAATTAACTGAATCATATTGCCGTCCATCTGTATACAATTTTCTGGCCAGGACTTCCAAAGGTTTTCGATGGAATTGCAAATTGGACTATAAACAGACCATTCAAGAAAAATTATGTTTTTCTCGAGCAAGACAAAATTTTCGTCTGCATTATCATCTAAATAATTTAAAAAGTGTCAAGGGCTTCATTGTCCAAGCTTATCTTGATAGAAAAATGCTGCCCATACCAAAACACTTCAGAAACTAAAACTTCGCTTCGACCTAACGACGTCGTTTTCCTTCAAATGTTGCCAGTAGCAACTGTATGGGTCGAGACCATCCAAATTAACTTTTGTTTCATCAGAAAAATTCAGTATCTCGCAAAATGTTGAGCACGACATGTAGTTTCGAGGGTGATGCGGATGATATGTCCAGACGTCACCGAAAAATCCAATTTTTCCTTTATTTGTCTGATTTCGTGTAGCTTTACACTTTTTAATAAAATAACGAACAAAGCTTTCAAAACGCCCAATTTTCCTGAAAATTTCTCTATTGAAATATTGTCCGTCCTTATAAAATTTTATTGACAGCTGCTCCCCTTCAGATAATCTCTTATCCTTAGTCATTGCTGTAAAAGTTTTAAATTTAATCGTTACAAAATATTGCAATTATTAACAATTTTATGACAATAAAGTTTGATATACATAAACACAATTAAATATCATGGTAAAACTGCACTGCGTTTAATTGAATGTCTTAAGTAAAAAATGGCAATTTCGGTGATTTTCATTTCTATTTTTTATGTTTAGTTGTACTTACTTACATATTAATATTTTGTTTTTTGTCCGAAATTCGAACTCATAATTATCGATTCTTGTCACTTTAAAAATTCTCCGTACCATTTCTAATAAAATTAGTCAAGATTTAAAGGGGTCCTAGATCCAACCGTAGAGCCCGGTGCAATCAGCTCGACTTCTAGTACTTGAAAACGCCGCGCAACAACGTTTATCAAAATAGTTTGAACCAAATGAAGTTTTATAAAGACACGCTGGCTTCGCCAGAGGGCTTCCTATCAAATTGTCCCGAAAGACAGAATCGTTGATCGATTCCTACAACTCCGTAAACTCCATTATTTTTTATTAGAATTATTCAAACCAAGTTTTTTAAAGGAACTCAGACCTCATCGGATTTAAATGAATTTTGGAAATGTAAACTCATTGCAATCGATTCCCGAGAAAACCTCTCCTTCCTAGGCAAATTTGTCTCTAATTAAACTGGCCCTTACTTAAACAAATTCCCCCAAAATCTCGAATTCATCGCCATCGATTTCTACATTCGAGGTTCATTCACGAATTTTTTCGAAATCCCGATTCCTCGCACTTGAGTACCTCGTTTCTAAGAACCATGGACTATCAAACTTGAAATATACAAAAGTAAAGTAAAGTTGCATAAAATTTATGCTAGTAGATGTGGGTAATACTGGAGCATCTGCATACTAGGTAGCAATCGCAATCCACACACTTCATCTGCAATTTTTATTGTTTTGACTAGCTAGTTGTGAAAATAAAAATATGATCAGAAATTTCTATTCTGGATTTCATGTAAAAAGAACAAACGAGTAAAATAAAATCAAAAGTTTTGTATTTGGTTAATTTCTCCATATAAGAAATGTTTGCGATCTTTAAAGAGAGAGAAACAGAGCACATTAACATACATTTGTACTTATAATTCACATCTAAACGACACGGGACGACGCTAATCGGATTCTGTATCTTATAGTAAAAAATTTTAATCATTAAATTATAAAATTCTTAATTAACTCTGCAACGTCGTTGATAGAGAGAACGAAGAAAATAGGCCCCAAATGATTACCGTGGGATATTCTGAATGTCGCTGAAACAGTCGCTCCTCAGATATTCCCCTCACTATAAAAGTTGCGATTTAAAATGAAGGGCGCTGAGAAACCCTACCAGATGCTTTACTAAAAACTAGTAAGATTGGAGGTTTAGCAAAATTGGTAATAGAATACAAAATTGGTATATCGTTTACAAAAAACGAATTCGCGTGAAGTTTGTACTAAAAAAAAAATAAGTTTCGTTAGGGTTCCTAGGATTTTCTGACAAAACTTAGGAAAGCCTTAAAAATGATTTATAGAGAGTGGATGCCAACTTCGTTGTCCTAAACACCCTAATCCCCCAATTTAGTCAAAATTGAGGTGTTTTTGTATTTAATGCGACCTAGAATATTCTTAAAATATAAATCATTTTGGTGTTGGGTTCCTAGAGTTTTCCGAGAAAACTTAGGAAAACCTTGCTGGTGATTTAACGAGAATCGATGTCCATTTCGCTGTCCTAAACACCGTACTCCCCCAATTTAGATAGGTTTTTTCATTAGCTACTAGGCATCTCACTCAATATATCCCTTTCCGGCCCGCGATCGCAATTGTGTACTTAAAAATCGTGTCAGAAAGAGAATCATGAAAAAAACCATAACGATTACAAACTATACTTAGTTATGGGGACTTAAATTGAAGCAAAGAAAAAAAATGATCTGGCCGGAAATGGCTGGATATACTTCACTTATTATGCTGGCTTCCCGAAAACATTCAGAAAAATTAAAATTTTTATTAGAAATATTTTTATGTAACTATTTATTGTAAAATTCGTTCTATCGAGACATTATGCAAACACATATGCACATATTTTGTTATTGTTGTATTTTAGGACAGATTTAGGACAAACTTCACCAACGTAAAAACGATGAAGACAAGACAATAATAAAAGACATAACCCACAAGTGACAACCGGTGAAAATGATGAAAAAGATTTAATTATGTCAGCTGGCTATTCTCAATTTGGATCAAAAAGAGAAAATTATATGTTTTTGGGCTAATGTAGACTTACTGAAGAAGTTACCCAAAGATGATATTGAGCTCTTCGAAATGGCGTTCAAGTTTTAAAAATAAATAATAATTAAAGAATGTAATAAAGGTAGGTAATTAAAGAACTCTCTTCAGCCAGTGTTCGGTGGATTTTGGGGAGAGATTTCTTTTCTTCGTAAATGCTACATTGTGGTCTATCTTGATTTAGTTTTTGTTTTTCAAATCTAGGCCATTGGATTGGGTTAGGTTCATTGAGTTTTTATTAGATTTTCTATTATTCAATATCACAATTTATTTCTAGATTATTTTTATGATTCAATATAAAGTTTGATTTTTTAAGCGTTTGGCTTACAATTTTCAAAAAAAACAGTAAAATTGCAAAATGTATGAAATTGTTATCTCAATCGATGAATAATTTTGCCATTTATTTCATGCACATGTTGGTCAGGACTAGGTTTTAAGTGGTCCATGCAATATGTCCAATTTTTCACCACTTTTACGAGCATTTTGACTGGTATATCCCGCTAATGACACGTTTTATGTTGTCTTCCAATTCTGCAATTGTTGCTGGTTTATTGGCATAGACGAGAGACTTTACGTAGCCCCATAAAAAATAGTCATGAGGCGTAGAGATCAGCAGTATTTTCCTCTGTACTTACTCTACGCATACGATTTGGTGGATTGATGTCCATTAATGTGAGATTGGTGCGAAACTTTGTCACAATTGCTTGATTTGCTTTGCTATAGCTGATGGAGTCAAATACTTAAGTCCGTATAAACTATGTCTAGTTGTTGGTGTCGTGCAATGGCGTTAAGGTCACTACTTGAATACTGAACTAAATTTGTCGTTGTGGATTTACCAGATATAAACCCATGTTTCAAATTGGACAGATGTCCTGGAATGATATTTTTGAAACTAGTACACACAAAAATTTCAAATCTTTGGTATGATTGATGTAGTAGTCCTCGGTAGCATAAAATATCGCTTCTTGTCCCTGATTTAAAAATTGATGTAATTTTGGATGTCTTCCATCTGCGGGGAATAATCTTTTATGTAGTGATAAATTGAAGAGTAGATTAAGTGGTAGGATTAGGGTGATTTTTTAAAATAAATGCTGGAATACCATCCGCACCACAACTAAGTATCCAACATTTCACTAATTGCATTTATTAAACAGTAATGGTTAGTTATACCAATCATCAGAAATTGTAGCAGTGTTATTGCAATTTAAGTTCATCTGGTGTTTGAGGCCGTGGGTATCTTCAAGTTTATAGACTAATTAAGAAAACCAAGCAAAAATATTGGTTAGTTCTTTAGAATTTAACAGTTTAGGGTATCCTAGGTGCATTGTTGTCGGGTAACCATTCAATTCGCGTTTGGATTTAAAATACTTCTAAAGGTATTTTGGGTCCAACTTAATCATGTCTTGAATATTTTTTATGTATTTTAGAAATTGACTGTTAAAATAACATTCGAATTTGGAATTGAGCTCCTTAAATCTAGTTTCATCAAGGGCTGATTTACTTTTCATTTTTCCAAACGAATTTCACTCGATCATTATACCAAGGTGGGTTATTGTTTGAATGCCTTTATTAGCGGAAAAGTTCTTTGGTCGAAACAAAATGTCGTAATCCAAAGTTATAATTAAGGATGAACATATTTTGTATATCAGATAAAATAAAAACGTATAATTATATGTGGAACCACACGATAAAAGTTACAAAAACAAATAAAAAAAAATTGTTTTGGACAAAAATAATCGAGGAGCAAAATAATGAGACTTTCAAATCTGATGACTTTTTACACACAGTAAGATTTTACACTTGATTATAAGTATATTTTACTTTTAAATGATATTTCTCTTTTTACTTTTTTTCAAAGATGATGTTGTAAGAAAATGGAATAACATCAAAATTTACTTCATGACAGAACATCAAAAAATTTCAAAAAGTACTAAAAGTGAGGCGGCTACAAAAGATGCAGAAGAGTCAAATTGGAGATTTTATGACAAATTATTATTTTTGAAAGAGACTTGCCAAGCGATGCCATGCGAACACTTCACCTTATGAACAAAGCAACAGTAGCAGATACGTCACCCCAAAAAAGCGGAGAATGTCCCTCAAAATCTAAAGAAGAAATGATTACAGATTCTTGTATGGAGTTATCATTACATTTAACAAAATTAATAGAATCCAGCAAACAAAAAAACAGCCAACAAGCTTTTTTTAGATTATGTTGGCCAATAAATAGAACATTTCGACAACGACTTCCGAACCCTTGCCAAAAATAAAATAAATGCCATATTATACGAAATAAATATGATTCAAGACAAGAGAAATGATGAAAAACAAAATACTATTCATATATTTGGATAGGATATTAGGAATCGCTTCCTGATCTCTGTGGCTATTTTTCTTATGCGCGAACAATTTCATGACTGGTTGTTTCAAAATTGTTAGTGTGAATTGAGTCTATTTCTTCAACCGTCATGACGTCTATATTATTTGAATGTTTAATAATGTCTTTCCTTAAATTATTGTGTAGACATATGCAGGCCAAAACAACTTCGATAGCCTCCTTGGGTGCCCGATCTGTTGGAATCTGTTAGCCAGAATCCCAAATGTATTTTCTACTAACTGCCTATTTATAGATAACAAACAATTAAATCTTATTTGACTAATGGTTAGATGGCCTAGGTCAGATCGTAACCAAATGCCAGCATCACCAATACATCCATTGATACTGACATCAACGTAAATAAACCTATAATGGGCGTCGACAATGGCCATCAAAACAAATGAATTGGTCCCTTTGTAGCACTAGTAATTGGAGTCAAATTCTTTCATGGACTTAATTTTGCAATGTTTTCCTGTAAATGAAAAATTGATTTATATGAAATACGACTATGTATGTTATCCATGTCAATTTTAAGTTCTTACCTTCCATTGCGCTTATATAATTGGGAAATCCCCACAGTTGATAAAACCCTGTGAAATATTCAACCAATCTGATGCAGTTTGAGGAAAGTTCAATACCTCTTCGTTTAATAAGAAATATAATATCGGGATCGTCTCCTTTAAAATTGAGAATGGTTGGAAATGGTCGACTGTTGTACCCTGAACGGCAGATGTAACGATGTTTGAGTTTCTCCTGCAAACAAAGCCAAAAAAGAAATAAGAAATAATTAAAATTGAATTAGTTTTTTCTAAATTACTTCAAAAGTGAGCAATGAAATATTAGATCAATTTTTCTTGAATTTTTTTTTTTTATTGTATTCACTCACTCATGAATATTTCTTATATGCAATATTTGGCCTACTCTAGTATTATTTTTAATCACTTAAACAATGCGAGAAACTAGCCAGTGTCATATGGGCATAATCTGTTGAGAAAAGGAAATCAGCAACAAAACAATTAAACCGATTCGCCCGGATCGCGTTTTCAAGACAAAGTTATCTAAAGTTGCTATTTTAGATGACATTTTGTTCACGTTTTGGAATTAAATTGAGCCGCTTCATAATTTGTTGGATCTTTTTGGTGTTTTGTGAGGTGATGTACAGGAACTGATGCTTTAGACCAGTGTTTTCCAACGGGGGTCATACGGACCCCTAGTGATGCATACCATATATCTGAAAAGCCATATATTAAATTCATAAATAAGGGGACCTTGGACTTGAACAGGTCATGATAATTTTATTTATTACTAATATAAATATGAAATTGAGATGTAAAAAATAAGGTTGAAAAACACTACTACTTAATAAACTGTAATTTCCAATTAATAAAAAATATTATTTTGGAACCAGGACGCTGAGATCTTTCAACAAAAATATCTTTTTAGAAGATATCTAAGACTACTTATATCTACGTTATCAGAATCTAATTTTATCCGTTTGTTTATATTTTTGGACGCTTAAATTATTTGCAATTAGGAAAATTTAGTTGACTTACTTCAGAAATGTTTGTGAAATGGTCTTAAAATTTAATTCCTCTGAAGCTAAAATTAAAATTTCTCCTCGAAAATAGAATAAAATCATAATTATCATTCTAGGAAAATTTAGATATATAATTAAGTTTTCTTCTAACACCTGCTGCAGTGGCTTAAAACCGTAATACGGCATTCTAAATATATCAAGGATAAGAAAATTTAAATTACTATAGTTGATCACAGAGACGTAGCGTGATAAAACACTTTAATACTTATGTCTTAGCTAATGCGATAATATATAATTATGCAAAAGATTTTTGCTCATTACTGACATAAAAACACTTCATGAATTGTAAATGAAATGAACGCCTGTTCACATATACCTTAAGATAAAATGAATAATAAAACATGTAAATTTATAAAAAAAAATGCAATTAAGAAAATGCTCAAATTTGTTTATTTAGGTCCAGACCTCTTACCACATTTCACCATCCCTGTACCAACAATACACGAAACTACTAAAAAAAACTTCCAACAAAAACCATTGCCTATAAATTTCTATTTTTAACAAAAAAAAATTAAAATTAAAATTGTAGGCGTACATTTTTCCTTTCTATATAATTTCTTCGTCTTTCAAGATTTTTGTTCCAAGAAAATATAAATTTCATTTGTATTTTTTTTATGAAATAAAACAATGTTGTGGTTATATTTTCTTATATATACATACATGCTTGTATACACCTATACACAGACATAATTTTCTCTACAATTTCTTGTTTTCAAATCCAAGACGGTATTTAAGTATAACCAACAAAATCTATATAAGTAAACATAAAAAAAATTGACATAACAAGTGGTATAGAATAATAGTTTCCAGTATAAGTATATTTTTTATTACTATACACCATGTAGTATTTTTTTACTATCACAATTAATTAAGAATTATACATACAATATTTTGATGTACACAAGATATAATTTATAAAAATTCTTGAGATTTTTTTTAATTAAGACAACATCTGTTTTATGATTGACTTTGTATTTTCATGAGTACAAAGCATTCCGTCTTGATATCTTGATACTCTTCATGTCCATGTATACGAGAGTAGTTTTTCACGTGATTTTGGTTAGAACAAAAAATTATGTACCAGCATAATATACATTTCAATGTGTGTTTTTTATCTTAACTGTATATGTTTATGTTATATACATACTTATATATACGAGCATATAAAGAAAAGTTTGTTGAATAGAAACTTCAAAGATATTTTTATTTTCAAAGCGCAGTAATAAAATATACGAGTATTATACAGAAGAATACCAGGATAAATTCGTGAATTTTTGATTATCAATTAAAGGTTTCGAACGTTCTGGTGTGTACATAGCATAAGGGTCTCTCATCCGGATTGTGTGTACGTATCATAGATCAAAAGATGGATTAATAGACTTAAATTGAAAAAAATCTCTAGTTAGTTTACTTTGAAGAGGGGATTTAAAATTATATGCTGAGTACCTACTATACATTTTATATAGAAGGGCGGATGTGTTGATATTTTTTTAAGAGGTCTTCAAGAGGCAGGATGTATTATTACACGATGACAGTTTTTTCTTATATAAATTTATTGTATTTTTGAGAAGGTATCAATTATTTCCTTGGCGTGCAACTAACAAGTGTATTTGTTTTCTTAATTAAGCACAGCAGACCCTGACTTAATGTACTGTTTAACAAAAAAATAATATATTATTTTTAATTTTTAAGCAACTGTCCTTGGGTCTTTTTTATCTTCAACTTAAATTATTTAGAACAATTTGACTAGACGTTCAACTCGTTTTCGTATTTGTAGTTTTTCTGTTTCGTTTGTTTTTTAAAGCTTCAAAGTGGTCGCGCCGCCATCAATCGAAATAATAAAAACTTAAAAATCATTGAAAAATTTTATTCAACTTCTTTTTCTTGGATATACTTATACACACATTTTTGTCTTATACATTACGTTTTGTATTTTCTTTAGCAAATATTTTTATGAAATACGCTAGAAATGAATGTACAGTAAAACTGCGATATTAGGGCTCGTCCACCGCATCGTAATTTATCATAAAACATTTATTTGGGGTGCTTGATACCTCTTTGTGAATGTTACAAATTTTGTGAGCGGGCACATTATATCAACGATCAAACCCTCTCCCAATACAAGAAATATAGAATATAAGTAAAAGGGTGCTTTAAATTTGCTAAATCCTCACACTACGTTTTATTGAACCCACAATATAAAAAACAAACAGATTTTCATGCATTGGATTTTGTCGAACCCTCCCTAAAATGTATAAAACAACAATACAAAAATTTCTGTCACTTTAATGTGTCGAAATCACAAAGGGGAACTTTATGCTTTGCCGTATCACACATTTCGAGCTAAATCAACATTTTATTTTAGTTTAGAAAAGTTATTTACGAAATTAAAATGTATATATTTAATTAAAATTTAATTTATGTTAATTAACTTAGCATTTATTATATTATACATATACATACATATATAAAAAAGCGTCGGGACTTTTTTTTTGCACTACAATATTTTATAGCCAAGTGTTAATATTTAAATCACGAATTCTACTGTAATTTTAATGTATATTTAATTTGAATTGTTGTAGACCACACTATACACATACGCGCGCATACATGACTTAAACCGAAAAATTTTAATGGATTGTTTTTTAATTTAAACGAATTCATAAATAAAAACTTTAAAAAAATACGAATCGGCGACTAAAAAGCAAAAGTATGTGCCCTAATTGCCGTATTTAAATATTTTTATAAAGGTTGACCACCTCACACACTTAACAAAATAAAAATGTATTTTTCTTTTTTGTTATTTCAAATCAAATTCAATCCATTATACTTAAAGAAATAAAAAAAAGAACTTCTATAAAAAAATCCCTATATAGAGATCTGTCGGTAAATATGTACGTTTATTTCTTTAAAAGAAATATAAAAGAGAACCAACATTGTTGGTTTAATAGTATTACTTACACATTGAATTTTACAATTACTTATTAAAAGGAAATACATACAACCGTAAAAACTTTGATTCGAAGTACAGTGCATGAAGTAGTTTGGCATTTCAATGGTTTCACGATAAGTTACTGAAAATTAATTCATCGAAAAAAAAAATTCATCAAAAACGATAATTCACCGAAAACGACAATTTATAATTTATAAAACTTATTTATAATTTGTGAATTGTGGTTTTCAGTGATGTGTCGTTTTAGGTGAATTGTTGTTTTCAGTCAATTTACCGAAAACAACAGTTCACAAAAAGACAGACCGAAAACGATAGTTCAAATGGAACCTCAAGAAAATTGTTTAAGTATGTACGCTAATTTGGATACTTACATATATCTGATCTGAGAAACTGTATTCTAAGATAGCAACTAGCTAGATGTACATATTTCTAAGAACTTCAATTTTCAAAATTATCAATTTGATAGAAAATAATAGCTTTTATAAAATGGCTAATTTGAATATATATTTTGAGTTTGACCCTGATTGGGATGAAACATAGTGTTGAATGTGGAATCCAAAATGATGTCCGGATGCTGTTCTGGAATATATTGCTTTGAATGAAAATAAATCGTTTCTCAACCATTTATAATGAATCTCGGATGTTGTTTCGGATCTTCTCGAATTTCAGATGTTTTTTTGCCATTTGTTGAAAAAAAAACAGTTTTCAATACAAATTAATTATTAGACTCCTCTATCTATAATGTTCTTCCCCATGGTGATGAGAAAGAATCTGTCATTTCATAATCGACCAGGTATAATTTAATTTTTGTTACACAATGGATCTCTATATTTTGATCATTGAAATCCAGTACCGCGATGGGTTAGAAATGATTTATTTATCCTATTTTCTTCGTAGCAACATTTCAGAACATTTGGTCGCAAAGTAGACCAATGCCTGTTTTAAGGGGTTCTTTATTTTAGTCTGAAGATTTGAAGTAAAAGTTGGATCAGGATAATTAAACATTGACGCATACAACCTAAATTTTTGCCTGCGTTAAATGGCCGTTTCCGAAAACATCGAAACGATATCGAAAAATAAAATATCGAGAAAGATTTAGTGGAAAAAAGAATTATCCCGAAAAAAAATTCAAAATAAAAGTAACCAAATATTAAATTTTTTTTTCGTCGTATTTATAATCGAATTTAAACTAAATCGATATACTATTTTAATAAAGTTGTTAACCTTAGAGTAAGGAGGCTGGCCCAAATACCCGCTTTATAAATTTTCAGAATTTTGAGAAATATAAATAAAATTGTTTTAATATATGAACAAAAAATTGAGGTTGTATGCGTTAATATTTATTTCTGCTGATACAACCTTCATTTCTAATTCTCATACTATCCAGATAAAGCGTTGCATTGGTCTACTTTGAGCAAAATGATCCGAAGTGTCCGTGAGGTTTTTGTTGTTTATTTACCTTATAATCCCTGTACTAAAAAAAGGAACTCTCCAAAGCCGCTTAGCATTGGATTACTTTGCGCAAAAGGACAGAAAAATTAATTAGCAAATCCATAATCTCTGTAGCTATCCTCTCAGGTAAACAACGAATTAAAATAGCCTCAATAATCTAGCGACTTCGTCGAAACTCGATCATAAATTCGACGAAAAAATGATGTTATTTTTTCGATAATTTTCATTGTTTTTTAATTAATTTTTTTCATTTTATCTTTCGGTATATCCTTTTGTTTCTACGCTTGCTATAGGAAAACGATAGCCGTCGAAAATGAACGTCGAATTCAATAGTTAGGCCTCAGTTTTATATATTTGCTAGGCTAACTAATTTATTGGCTTTAGAAATACACAGCTTAGGTAACCAATCTAAATTCTTTCTGAACAAAATATCAGAATTTCGAGTTTAATCGATCCAATCTTCTTTTCTTTATTTGGAGGGATATATTTTTAGATTAAGACAGCGGTCCAATTCGTAACTTATTTTGTGGAGACTGACTTATTTGAAAGTCTACAAACAACCTCCTGTCGAATAGACTTATTGGAAACTTGTTAGAATGATTTTGATGAGTTACCAGTTTAGGCGCAAGCCTCGCGTAAAAGTCACACAATCTCTACAAAATAAGTCACGAATTGTACCGCAGTCTTAGTACTTAGAAATTTTTTAAAATGGTTTTAAAATTACCTAGAGTTGACAAATTACTGGAACCAACCGACTAATTAATTTTGTTTCTCAAAATGCCCCGGATGATGTGCCAGTTCCAAGGAGCTAGCATTTTATATTCAAATTATATTTTTATTAAATTTTTATTTTTATTTGCAAACTGGACATTTGGCGTATAAGTACGCTATAAAATTTGGAGTCATAAAAGGTCATATAAACACCATCATTGAACAGATTTTTTAAATCCTTCGAACCTTATATTGACTATTTAAGTAAGTAGAGTATACTTGTTCCGTAATTCGAGGGGCCCAGGTTCGATTACTAGCGGTGACCAAAAAGTTACGACTGGGTGTTTTAACTTGTCATAAGCTATATTTTCGTCTTTCATGAGATTATTACCATAGTTAACGGCTTTTATCCCTAAATATTTTTGAAATTCTCCCACAAAAATCATGAAATTCCCAAAACTGGACAATGGGATTTTTTTTATTTAAGATATTATTTTGCATGTTTACGCATTTTTGGTATGATTGATATCCACCTTGCATCAATCGAAATTCTTCTTTAGTTTCGTTTGCAATATTGTCTTACAATAGCTTTTGAGTCCAGGACTCGTCGCTAGGACTTTTTTTTAATTACTGCCTGTATGTCACGTGTAGCTGAAACGGTAAACTTGATGTAAATGCTTTAGAAGGAATGTAATTTTGCTTTAGTGGTCTGTGTAAAATAAGTAAACATAAGGTAAACAATTGGTTTATGGACTTATTTGAAATTGAAGCTACTATAAAATTCCATTTAATAACGCCCCTAGGAAAAGCTCCTGTTCTACATTTCACCAAATTCGAGTGAAACTTGTAAATAGTTTTCCCATATTAAGTTTTCCGATATCGCAAGGTCATTCGAAATATGTTTGTACTATTGATTATTGACAATAATTGATTTTATGTTCGATTTGTTATTCAAACAAATACTTTATCTGCTAGTTCTAAGTAGGAACGTCAATATTTTGTATATTCCAGGAATTTGAAATTCGGGTCTTTTCTAAGCACAGTTTGATTTTTATAATTTTAATAAATTAAAAATTTTCAAAAATTGTATAATTTATCATAATCGCTAATAATATTTTGTTTTACTTTATTTTAGGTAATTTACCACAACATGCATTAATCAAAGTAAAATACGCAATGGGATTATACACAATACATCTTGTAAGTAAAAAATAATATTCATATCATGAACAACTTTGGTGATCAACTTTGGCCCCAGATTATCTTGTCTTTGTAGAAATATTCATAATTCATTTTGTTTTATTAAAAAACCATAAAAAAAATTAGCTCAAGGCTGTTCCAAACATATTAACCGGTTGTCGTGAAATTTCGTCGACTTAGCACCATCTAAAATTCGGCTTTGCGCAATTACGCATCCGCTTTCTTGTAAAAATGCGGACAAAATTTTGACTGATTGCATGTGACAGATTATTTGAATATTTTACAGACGAGCAAAAAAAAAATAAACAGAATATCATAACTGGAAATATCGTAACTTGTGTATGTGTTTGTTTATGTGCATACAACCTCAAAAAACCGCGAAGTACTTATATACAAAATACTACACATCAGCCTATATACCTAAGTAACGTATTTCTTAAAGATTATATTGTAGTTTTTCGTTTCTTGTGATGAACATTACACAAAACAACTTAAGAAGAATAAAACTTTTTTTTTTTTCATTTTACCTCTATCTCATTTCGGCATCTTACGTCTCTCGCTTCACTGCCGCGCGGTCGCCTTTTTTCTTTTGAAATATTATTATTTTTCTTTAAGAAATAACAGAATACCAAAACGAAGAAGAAATAAAAATGTATTGTCGGCAAAACAAATTTTTTTTTTTTATCTTTTAATAGTTCCCTTATATACTATTCAGTTGTATATTTCTAGAGGGTGTATAATACATAAAAGATATCAAAATCCCATGAAAGATGACTACATATATATGCACAATAATTAAGATCGAAATTCCAAAAACTAATCGCGATATTTAAGAAAACAAATCACATATTTGTCTTTCTACAACATAAACTTCCTACTACACGCTCATGTAATATATAAAATCACACACCAAAGTCAACAGTATATTTAAGATATTTAAACATCTTAAAGATTCTTTTAAATGTGCATAAACATCCTTTCCTCTATACACATATTCGAAATTAATCTTTATTAATTTCTTATAATATTTAAAAATAATAAAAAAAAAAAATCGGCAAAAATACCGATATATTAAAACCTTAGATCTTATTATTTATTTGCAAATCTTAAGAAAACGAAAAAAAAAAATTATTTAAATAATTTCATTTAGTCAATATTTATTATTTAATTTTTTTCTTTTATTAAGAAAACACTTTTTAATTATACATACTCTTTATATACGAACGAAATAAAAAAAAATGTTATGTCGGTATATTTTTTCTTTCATTTTCTTTAAGAAAGAATAAAACGAATAAAAGTCTTTGATTGCCCCGACAAAACGTCAACCAGTACATTTACACATACAATTTTTTTTATTTTGTTTGATAATAAAATATAAAGAAGGGTACAGTGAGCGAAGTGGTCATTGTAATTTGTTGCAACTTGCAAGTATGAGGTGTTAAAGAGAGGAGAAACTGCATAAGTAGTTTATTACTCACAATTAAAATTATCTTTTTGATTTCGAGCTTTCAAGAATAGAGAAGAAGACTAATATTTCAAAAATTAGTAGTTTTACAAAATATGAAGTTACAAAATTTTTTTATTAAATGTTAAAGGTGTATTTTCAATTTAAAAACAGACGCAAAATCGCGCTAATATACTTATGATGGTTTTGGCAGCTTTTATCCAATTTTCGGGACCACTTCACCCTTGCTTGATTCATATTCTTTAGCTAATGGTAAATCTACCCCTAATTCTATTTGTTTATTTCTGCTGATATATTCCAAGTAAACCTCAAATCGAATTAATAAGGATTAATACAACGGTATGTGTGCCCTAGTCCTCGCCAATAATAGAAAACATTCACTTAGAAATATTCTGCAGTAGAACATAAATAGTATCTACTGCTTTTCTAGATGGCTCTGCTTAACCATAGATTGTGTAATATGAAAAATCAATGTTAGCATTTAGTATCGAATTTATTGTATATGTAGCGATAAAGTCGGGTTCTAAATCTATTAATAATATTTCGAAAGCCGAACGATAAGTTTTACAAACTTTCCTGGCTGGTTTAGCTTAATTATGACTGCTTTAACTTACAAAAACAACAAACATCATACTCTTTGCTCGCTAGAGATAGAGAGAGAGAGAGAGAGGGAGGAGATCTTTCTATTTACTCTTTAAATGACAAAAAAGTTTCCTTTCCTTTTTCTCTCTCTATAATACTCTTTTTTTAGAGCATTTCACTGTCTGAAAATTGATATTCAGAATTGATCATTTATGTCATCTAAGTACAAATAATTCAAATTCTAATTCATCCAAACAAAATCGGTTAACTGTTTATGCCAGCAAAATAGAAAGAAGGAGTTTCATGAAGCTCCTTAAAATACAGAATTAAACTGGTTTGACTTCCCTGGAAAATAGAAATTGGGAATATTTAAGTACTTTACATAATCGTGTAAATATTTTATTTGTGGATCAATAAGGCAAAAAGGTGGTCTTTCTGAATTTCGATTTAAAATATTCCTAGCTAATTACTACAAAAAATATTGATACAAATATCCGCTTTCAAAAATTCAAATCATTTTGGGTGATATAATGTAATTGTTGCTCACTGGAGGGCAAATTTCTTTCACAATTTTGTATTCTCAAGGAAAGTAGAATAGCACCATTGAGTCACAGGATTTGCTTTATGAATAAATGCGAATGATTTATCCTTTCTGAAGCGCTATCCAATAAAACTACTCAGATTTAGATTTGTATTTCCAAAATATCCGATCGTTTGAAAAGTTTAGTAAAACTTATCCAAAAAGATCAAAATGGTTGTTTTCCGACTTTACTTATTTCGATTGTTTGACACCTAAAGGTCCTAAGCCTATTAAATATGTTCGTACACAAAATATCTGAAACCAAACCTTTACCGAATATTTAAAATAAAACTAGTTCAATGACCACAGCCGGTTAAAGCAGCGGACAGATCAGTAAGGAATTTCAGTTTTCAAGGTTTATCGTTTTTTGGTAGTATACTTATTTGGTTTTTTTGAGATTTTTGTTCGGGAATTAGTTTTTGCAAGTTTTAATAAAAATCGAATAATTGCAAATCAAAGCGAAAAATGAAACCATGAATGAAAAAATAACGCGAATCTTTTTTTAATGAAAAGTAAACTTAAATAATAAAATTAAAACTTTTTGTTTCCCGTGGCCCATTGATGCACTAAATGCTCGGTCACTTCAATATAGGAAGCTCTTTGTTTATGAGCGTTATTTAAATTATGCCTATCTTATTTTACAAAATAACCACAAATGAACAAAAACCATATTAAAATTTTGAAACCAACCTTGTATAAAATTACATTTTGTTTTGCATAGCGTTACCGTCGAAATCCCGAATTTTAAAATCCCTAAAATCAATATGCCGGAAATCAAAAGGCCCTCAGGAATAAAAATACCTAACACCTCGAAAGTAAAAACCCCAAATACAAAATCCTTTTCGGAATCAAATTTCCGGTTTTGCAGTGAATATTCAAACTTATTTAGTTTATTGGATCGAATTAGTATTATATCCCTTTTCCGGCCACAGATTTTTTTTGCTTGTATTTAAGTCCACCGTACACAAATGTGTATGTAAAAAAACATAGTTTGTAATGGCGTTTGTTTTTTCATGTTTCTCTTTGGTACACGATTTTTACTAACATAATTGTGATCGCGGGCCGGAAAAGGGATATAACGGAAGTAATGACTCGATGAGTGGCACTCGACCATTTCTTAGCCAATTTTATTCAATTTCGATTTATAATGTGGAATTAAAATTATTTCTACTGTGCGAAGTTCTGACTATTAAGTGGAACTTTGGCAATTTCTTGACTGACGATTGGAATTTTTGCTTCAATTTTGAACGAAATTTTGAAATTTAGGTTTGCTGAATGAAATTCGGCCATTTTTAAGCAATCTGAAAAAACTTATTTTCAGGTCACTTCGGACTATTATAGAATTACTCTTAGACCGTCTTTCTCTTGAATTCTGTGAGGAACGGAGTACGCAATCGGAATAATTAGCAGAGAGACAGAAGACTCAGCAACTTCATCGCCATTATGAAGCGACTGTTGCTTGGCTTAATATAAATTTTGGAAGAAACTTCATTGTGGCATTCAAAGTCATTCTTGGGATATAACATTAGCTTTAAAAATGGATGCACACAGAGCTTGCAGAGTCTGCAGTTAATCTTACTGGGAGACTCGTTGGCTCAACGAGACTTTCCCGCGCAAGCGTGATTTTGAAAACTAGAATTTTATATCCCCTCGTCTTCGAAGGGAAATTAACGAATCGGATCGTTCCATGTCCAGTTATGACCAAACTTGTCTTATTGTGTCTTTTCATATTGGTGTGGCTCTGACGTTATGAAAAACATCAGAGGAACCAGAGGCTCAGAATGTGAAGATAAACTGCTTACTTACTCTCGTTAGGGGAGTATATTCTTTAGTTGTTTTTTATTTTTTCTCTATAGTTTTCCTGTATGTGACTTTGTCCAGAAGCGCGACATACTCACTCGTCACATTTTTAAAGTATTTACCTTTATATGCTTCAGTTTGTCCTCCTACGATTTCTAAAATCATTTTATGAAAGTTTGGTTGAGATTATAGGTCAAGTATCTTGATGGTCAGAAAGCTGTAATCCATAACCATGTAAAGAATAGAACGATCCGGAGACAAGATCCATATTTAAGTTCTTTGGTTCTTGTTTGAGGTACATCTACATAATGTCAAAGTATCAAACCCAGTTTTCATGTGCTCGAATTGGGTAAATTTGGCAACTCGTGCTTCCAGGTTTAGCAAGCACCTTCCCGTTTTTTGTACATAAATTTTCAATGTAAATTTGTTAAATAAAGGATGTCACAATATCCGGTTCAGATTTGACATATCGGTTATTTTGGCTCTGGCAACACTAATGTCATTCTTTCTTTGATAGAAACTCAGTATATTATTTCTAGTTGACGAAATGAGTCGCTTAACGCTTCAACAAAAGTGGGAAATGGTGGAAATTTACTTCCACAACAAAGACAATTGGTTCGAAATCGCAAAAAAATATCCTACAAAATTTGGTCAAAACACGGGACTCACACCCACCGGTATCAAAAAGTTTGTGCATAAAGTGCCTGATATGTGCTACCTAATCCAACGCGTACTTGTGCTCGTCGTGTTCGTTCAGCCAAAAATATCGCCGCGGCGGCCGAAAATGTGCGCCAACGGCCGAGAACATCAATTCGTCATCGTGCATCGGAAATGAACATCAGCCGGTCTTCCATGCAACGAATTCTGCGTAAAGATCTTGGTTTGTGCCCCTATAAAGTTCAATTGGTCCAGTAATTGAAGCCCCTTGACCATCCGCTTCGATATCGATTTGCTATATGGGCCTACGACAAACTCGAAATTGATGAGGATTTTGCTCAAAAAATCATCTTTTCGGACGTGACGCATTTCCATCTCGGTGGGTTCGTAAACAAACAAAATTGTCGTATTTGGGAATTGGAAAATCCACAAGGATATGTGGAGAAGCCAATGCATCCATTGCGTGTTACTGTTTGGTGCGGCTTGTGGCGTGGCGGCATTATTGGGCCGTATTTCTTTGAAGATGAGGCCGGCGCGACTGTTACGGTCAACGGAATCAACTACTACCACATTTAACATCTTTTTTGTGGCCATATCTTGAAGATATTGATTTGGACGACCTTTGGTTCCAGCAAGATGGTGCGCCATGCCACACATCGTGCGCGTTACAATAGCGAAACTGCGTCAAAAATTCGATGGCCGCATTATCAGTTAAAATGATGACGTGAATTGGCTGGCAAAGAGCTGTGATTTGACACCTTTGGATTTTTATTTACGGGGTGCCGTGAAGGACAAGTGTTATACGGATAATCAACAAACAATTGAGCATTTGAAAGCCAATATTAAAACAACCATTGTCGAAATAGATCCGCATACAATACAAGATTTGCTCAGAAATTGGACCGACCGAATGGAGTACGCCAAGGCAATAAATGAAATAATTTTCCATAAATAACCAGGAAGATTGTACTTTCAAACAAAAAAATAAATTTGGAAATATATTAAGCAGTTTTTGTTTTATTAAATTTTTAAATCTGAACTTCTTATTGGGACACTATATTTAATGAGTAAAATTCAGTATTTCGTATTTCGGGATTTTGTGTTTAATTTTACATTTTTCACTATTTCGTTAATTTAATTTTCGGGATTTCGTGTTTCTTCTTGTTTCGGGATTTTAGGTTTCAGGCTTTCGATAAAATTTCTTTATCAAAATAGGTGGGCACTAAGAATAGAGATTTAAATATTTATTTTTAACACTTTGAAGACGGTATGTGATGAAAAGCAAATAGCGCCTTCTAAATTCCTCTATTGAAAATCAGTAAGATCTGCAATCAAATGCTACTGGCGAGATAGAGAGATAGGGAGGTAGGTGAGGGGTCACATTGGAGAGGTTGCGAAGGAGGAAAGAGGTTGAAAACATGTAAAAATATGAAGCGATAGTAGGAGTATTGAAAGTAGAAAGAGAACAACGAGGAAATGTTAAAAAAGAAACGAAATTAGCAATCTCGTATGTTCGCATATTAGCAGAAGCTTAGAGCGGTTTGCGTCAAACAATTAAAATCGATTCGAAAACTACAAACCACCATTCTCAATATGGTCGATTCATTTCCATATGGAAAGTGGGAAGCGTAACAATATAAAGCGAGATTTTTCCTTACTTCATTACGCACAATTTAATGATTTGAAATTCCCAAACCATAGTTCCCCACTGACTTCCCGAATTCTAATTAAATTCAAATCCTTTATAGATCCTATATAAGAATAAAATAAAAGACGGAGAACAACAAAAAGAACGAACAACAATTTTTTTTGTTATTGGTATAATCGCGATGTTATCAACTCCCCGGTAGACGACAACCAAAAACTTTGTTTTTGTGTAGAGCTTAAGATATTGGAAAAGAATTCCAGTCACATTCATACCACCATATTATACTTATTAACATATTAACATAATTCATTATTAAAAATACAATTTTTTTTTTGTTTTGTTTGATACAATTATAATTTTTTTCCACTTTGGGGATTACAAAATGTGTTTTTATGAGGTAGAAGAAGAAAAGACAACTAACTGAACCAAAAACAAAAAATCCGAAAGACGTGAATCCCATATTCGAGGAGGCAAGGCGGCGGCACACACAGAATAAAATTATTCAAATAAAATAAAAAACCGCGAACATAAATTATTATTACATTTCGAAATGATATTTCCAGTCGAATATTATCATTGTTATTATTTAAATTTGATGTGTGTGTGTGTGTACAACATATGCGTATGCGAGTAGTTTTTTATTGTGTGTCGAAATGATTGAGTGCTGAATGATGAGACCTTGAGAAGACATCATCAATACGTGTGTACAGCGTACACCCCTCACTTTAAATACGTTTATCCTCAATACCCACTTTAGGTTTTCCATTTTATTACATTTTTGAGAAAAATGTTTTGAAATTTAATTTATGAATTTTCTTCTTTTTATATACGTACCACCACCACCATATACATATACTTCAATGTCTAATATAATTTTCTATTTTTCATTTTTACAAACACAAAATAACAATCCAGCCCCTCGTTTCAAATATTCGTTTATATTTATAATATAATTTTCTCTGTTATTGACAGAAAATTTTCAATGAAATGGAAAATGGAAAAATGTATAAAATTCTCTACCCATCTTTACGTGATAAATTGTTTGACTTTTCATTTATATCCGTATATTGAAAATTGAAAAAAAAAATTTAAAAAATAGGAAAATGTATTTTCCGTATACAACACACACACAAATAAAATTAAACGGAAGGAAATTTAAATGAAAAACAAAATTGTAAAAACATATTTCTATTGTTACAAAATGAGTTTGATGAATCGAGGTTTGAATGTAAAATTTGCCTAATCTTTCAACGTGCACTACTCATCGTATATTTGGCCCACCAAAGAATATTATTTTTTTGGCATTCTTTGAACAACATGATTTTCTGATTTGTTTTTATTCAAGGAAAAGCTAAACTCTATAAACAAAAATAATAAGAAAATTATTTAATCAAAAGAAATTTTTTTTTGTTTCATTTATCTAAAAATAATTTATTTTTGATCATGCGAGATCGTATTTATATTGCGATCATATGTTTTTTTACAAAAACGATGTTTTGATTTTTTATACCCAAGAATAAATTCTGAACAATACATTGTGTGCGCGGATACAAATATGGATGGAAATATATAATATGGTTTAACAAAATAGGAAGATCATTGCACCCCATTATATGATAGTGATTATATCAATCCTATGATTATCATCGTCTTTTTATTTATTTATAATCGTAACTTCCTCCTCGCTCAACCGGTTTTGATTGATATAATAAAACTGTAAGATAGAATTAAGAATTTTTCTTTTTTGAATCTATATGTGTTCTTAAGAGGAAAAGGTACTCGTATTCTAATAATTTTGCCTTGTTTTGATTGATTACCGGATGGAAACGATTATCGAGAAATATTTTGCTATGCGTTTATATACATCTGAACCTTGTTCAAAAATTATAGTAAACACGAGTTTTAAGTTGTACAATAATTGGATCAATCTTGCACAAGATTCCCATTTCCCGGATCTCTCGACCAATATTAAATCTGTCTATTTATAAAATTCCATTTCCTGCTATCAACTCGCTCATATACGTTCTCGTATACAACATTTATTAGTTATGCGGTACTCGGTACGTTCAAATTGAAATGGTGGATTAGATTTTATGTATATTCGTTTACGTCTGTTTGGTGGACCCACCATGGTTTTATATACATTTTAATGTAAACCAAAAAATAAATGGACAGCGGTTACAAATAAAATGATTTATAGGCCGTTTAGCTATAGCAACGCGAGATGAATCATCGGCCCAAAGTGAAATTATTAACGCACAAATACGCGTGCACGCACTAAAATAAGCCCCCTTCTTATTATACATATACTATTCTTAAATATTTCGTCTAAAATATAAAAGAATATAAAAAAAAACACAAAACCCATAAAAATAAAAGTATCAAAACGAGATTGTTGTTTTCAACTTATATTAAAGTGTCAGTCAATGTAACTAAAAATTTCAAGAAAATAATAAGAAAAGAATGTATCTTTTTAGATTTCTACATGTAGTGTTTTATATACATTTATTTTGACCTATGCATGCCTATCTGTCATGTTATTTCCCGTTTGTCTGTTATTAGTTTTAGAAACGAACTCATTATATACATACATAGAACTATTTATGTACTATACATCTAGTATGTAATAAAAAGCCATTACAGTTTTTGGTTATTACGTGCAGAGGCACACATGTACATATGATTCTCTTTGAAGTACTTTTGCCCATTAATGGGAAACAAATGGAATTTCCCTCTTATATATTTTTTATGTATGTAGAATAAAATGTACATATTATGCTCCTATTGTCGTTGTTGTTGTTGTTAAGTAAATTAATGTTACATTCATTGAAGCGAGAAATAAGTGATTTGATTTTTTTAAACTTTTTATGTATCTCTATGTATGTGGATTGCTGTGTATGCGCTCGTATAGTTCTTAGACGATTTGTGGTTACAAAATAATTACATTATGTATTTTTAGATTGTTCAGAAAAGTATAAAATGAACTGCGTGTAATTGACGATATATTTTTATTTGGATGGAATGTTGAAAGTGATCGGTTAACCATCTGTTTGAAGTTTAAGCAGTTTACTCGTATATGTATTGGGTTTAACAATTTTTAAATTTTGGTCTAGATTTACACATGATAAATAAACGCTGTAATTTAAATTGATTTCCATCAATTGTTAACAATTAATGAACTGTGTGATTTCAAAATTGTCAGTATAAATTTTGATATAGTATTAGACAACGCACCACTCACCATAACGATATTTTTAATGTAACAGAGGGTAATCTCGTCAATTGATAGCAATTGCAGTTATCTAGTGTTTTAGGGTAACAGTTTTTCCCAATTTTTTCTGTTTCACTTGAAATAGTAGCGGTTTCTCACATTTGCGTGAGATTGACCATTGCGTCGCAAAGAGCAGAAATTAACCTTTATGAAGATAGCCAAAATTGCTATCCCTGAAAATCGAAAAAGTTGCTGATGGAATACTATACATGTTTATGTATACTATTGCGGCATTTAAATCACAATTATAGCAATAAATCTAAATTCGGGTATAAATATTTCCGCATAACAGCTAAATAATAAATAAAAATGTTAAGAGTTTAATAAAAACAATAAAGAGTAATAAAACGCGTAAATAAACATAAAACAACTAAATTCTAATATCCAAAAATATACTGATAGCGAAAATCAAAAATTACTTTAAATATTCCTCCTTCACTAAAATGCAATACCCTCAGCCCAGAAAAATGTTTGTGTCATGATAGTTTTAGCTGTCGTGACAGTAAATTTTCGGGACTGACAGTAAAAATGTCGTAATTTTTTGGGTTGAGAGTAAAAAAAATGTCATGATAGCAATAATTAGTGTTGCCATCGCATTTTTCGGGGATGGAATTTGGGCTATCTTCACATGCATCAGAAATTAGTGTTTAACCTATCACACACAAAACTATGCCGCTGCTCTTATTTTCGCAAGGGACAGACGTGCCTCAATATGCTTTTCAAAGGCTCAAAGGCAGCTCCGTGAAACTAGCCCGAATTTTCAGCCCGAAATTCTAATTTTTTACTTATGGCAATACAACTTCTGTCATGACACAAAATATAAGCAAATTATAACTATAAAGCAAATTTGTGTCACGCAAATTATAACTAATAATTAATTGTGTATTAAATAAATATCGAACTAATCGTAGCGTCTAAATTTTGATAAAAGTAATAAAAACCGGACAACTGGTGCAGTGGTTAAAGCTTCACTTGAACCGGAAGGTACTGGGTTCCAATCCCATCAGAGGCTAGATGGAAAATCGAATTTTCATCATCGATTACAATCGGTGATGTTAATAAACACAACTAAGACCCTCTGATGGAGTGCAGAATTCAGCGCCGACCCACCGTCTATGTCAATGTACAGGTTGACATGGAGCTTGCAATGTGCAGGTGGTATACTGTAGTTGTGTGAGTTGGTGAATCGGTTAATGATGTGGCGTGATTGCGTGGTATCACAGTGGGCCAAAAATGGCCTAAGTGTCAACCACTGAAACCTAATAAAAAGAAATGTATTACTGCTGAAACATCGAATTAATTAAATTCAGCTTGAAAAAAAGTTTATCGGATATTAATTGGAATATATTCTATTACATCTCGCCTCATAAACGATTCGCGAGCATTTGACCCATACCACCGGAATTGCTCAAGTTTTGACTAGAAACCGACAGAATTTCGAAAAATTTCTATCTGGAATTATCTGAATATAGACGTTTGAATCTTGTCTCACAGGCGAATTTCTCTGCAAATCTGTTAGTTTGTAGTCAAAACTTCTTGGTAGATTCATGGTTCATGGGTTTTCACGATAGGTTTGGGGTGTCTAGGTTTCCCAACAATTGAAGGGACAATTTAAAAATTCCTACAAGTTACATTTATAATTTCGGGCTCTAAATGTCATAACAGATTACGATGACACATTTTACTGTCGCGACAGTTATATTTTTTCAGGCTGGGATATAAAACTTTCTCGATAGTTATAGTTTAGTAGCGGGTTTTTGAACTGAATGTCGGGCTAGCTTCATATATATGAAGAGTTTAGGTCTGACTAGGCTACCAAGTAATAGTAATATATTTTAAAAATACATAAAAGTAAATTTTAAAATTGTGGGCTGAATGTTATAAATGTCATGACATTGTATCATGATACTGTTTACTGTCGCGATAGTGACATTTGTTCGGGCTGGGATAGTAAACTCTCACGATTGTGATAGTTTAGTGTTGCCCTCGCATTTTTTCGCGCTGAGTATCGAGGTAGCTTCATATAGACAACTATAAGTGAATCTGACGGCAAAAAATTAAACTTTTTGGAAGTTAATTTTTATTTTCATAAAGTATGCCGTGCTAAAATTTCAGGGGGAAAACACTGTATGGGCCTATTTAGACGTGTATGCACTACACATGATGTATTTTCCTCGTCTCTTACCTGTTTGCCTATAAACTAATTTTAGGCAACTTTTTCGATTATCTATACTTTCGCAATTGTATCTTATGACGCTGTGAATCGACGGAGTTGATAGTTCGTGGTGCAGTAATATTGATATGTGAAACTAGGTATGGGTGTTCGTTGTACACAGATTTGTTCATTCTTAAAGTTTGGGGATTGGGGAAGCTGCGGGCTTGCAACAATCGATTGTACATTTGTTGACCGACTACTTATCGCCGGTACCTAAGACAATGGTAGAATTGTTATTGTTTGTTGGGTTCCGCATTGGCTTGTGAGATGGTTTAACACAGACAAGCGAATTTCAATGCCCCGAAATGATTGCTTTAATTTATTATTTTAATTTTATATTTTAAACTATTCACAGATTAAAAGAACAACTAAAAACTGATTTCCCCATTATTTTTCGGCATTCGACTTCCGTTGTAAATCAACAACCGACTTAGAAGTTTCATCTGAATATAGCGTTTAAATCTGTCGAATAGTAAAATTTAGAGTCAGTGATTTGGTACAAGATCAAATTCTTACGTTCATTAAATAACAGGCTCAAATTCAGAAGTTTATTAACTCACATTTCAATGTATCTTAATGATCGATTTCGTAGCTAATATTTCAAAAATGAAAACATTAATAAGCCAAAACTGATCACTGGCCGAACTGGCCAATACCGATCTCCAACGGGCTATAGGAACATTTTTGTACAAAAGTGTTTTTATTTTATTTTCTTACCCGAGTAAAATAATTCTGGTGGTTTTTCTCGATCTTTAGGCATCCATATCAATTTTCCTATGTTGTAGACGCGAACACAAATCCTGCGATATAAATGGTTTTGGCTTCACTCCACGCTAAATTTCAAAAAGCGGAACAACAACAACAACTATCTCGATTTCCGTTGCGATATCCTCTAATGATACGTCCTCGTCCTCTGTGATTTCTTTAAGTTCTGATGGGAGAAATTATCATTATGCTTTGCTAGTGCAATAAGTCGTATGCTGTCGTTGCAAATAATTAATAGGTGAATAGGTTTAGTAGCAAAATTTTTTAAAACGACTCATGCAAAAAATTCGCTTAATTGTTGATATCATATAATAATAAAATAGTTATTTACGATTTAAATTTATAGATACCGGTGTAATTAATACTAATTGCGCTATAAATTACTCGCAAACGTACCGACATATTCGATCGCAGTTTGACATTAGACTTACCTACGGAAACCCAAACAATCATACATTTCGTCGTCAAATTTGTAATCGTTAATTGAAACTGACCACTATTGTATTTGTTTGATTTGTGATCTGACAACATGAGATCAAGAACAGCTTGAGTTTTACGACGGTTGTCTGAAAAGTTTCCGACCTAACAAAGGCTCAAGTCTTTCTCTGCAAAATAGTCTTTGAAGGTGATGGCCTCGTCATTTGATGAAAATCTTTTCCTTTCGAGTGCAACTTTAAGCTTATGGAACTAAAAAATAGTCGCTTGGGGCTAAATCTGGTGCGTAAGGGGAGTGGTTGGTCAATCAGTTCAAACTTTAATTCGTGGATTTTCGCTATGGCAACCGCTGGGTGTAAAATAGCGCATTGTCTTGATGGGGTAAGATTTTTTTCTGCAAATGTGGCCGTTTTTCCGCAATTTATGCCTCCAGCTTGTTAAGTAATGATGCATAGTAGGCCCCTGTAATGGTTTTTTCCTTTTGAAGGTAATCGATTAAAATACCATGACTGTCCCAGAAAAAAGTTACGATCACTTTCCCAGCCGAAAGAACAGCCTTACCTTTTTTGAGCCGATTCACTCTTTACAGTCCACTGTTTTGACTATTTTTGATTCTGGAATGTAATGGTTCAAGAATGAATTCAAGTTTGATCAACAGTAATTAGCCAGTAAACTGCGCCAACAGTGCGTTGGAAATATTCATTCGAACACGTTTCTGGTCCAAAGTGAACAAACGGCCTCTTCTATCTCACTAACTTTAATTCAGCGGTTGTCTAGCACCATTTGGTGAACTTGAGTGATGTTATCGTCATTAGTTGCATTTTTTCAACGTTCCCAACGTTCATCGTCACTCAAGCTGTACCGGCTACGTTTAAATACAGCTGCTCAAAATTTAGCGGTGCTTAATGACATAGTGCATAGGCCCCGTACACAGCGTCCAACTCGTCCTTGATTTTCGTAGGCGTACTGCCTTTCAAAAATAAATATTTAATGACAGCTCGATATTCTCTTTTTCCATTTTCACAAAATCACTCTGAGTATCTTTAACGCATGTGCGAACACTCACCCACTTTTATTGACGAGTGCTGCCATTTTCATGTTGAGGTCGGAAACTTTCAGAAAACCCTCGTAGTAAATTTAATTGTTCGTAGGTTTTGGTAGTAATGTACTTACAACAAACAGGTATTTATTGAATTGAAAATAATTGTTGAAGTAAAATCGTTGTGCTACATAAATAAAATATGAACGCATTTTTGTTCTTCTACGAATAAAAATTATGTACCACAGATGCCATATGGCCGGAAAACTTTTTAACAATTACATTCACCTCTATCAACTTTTTGTTCAAGTTTTGGGTTTCCCCTAGTTTTTACTACACTATTTCAATTTATGTCGTACGCTGTTAAGAATGGCATTTATTTACCTTAGAATTGGTCCGCAGCCAATGATGCAAATTGCACCACGACGATATACTGACATTTTGTGAAAACTTAAATCTACATAGCTACTAATAACGTACAAGAAAATCTATATTTAAATTTCCGATTTTGCAACGTGTTGCATCATGTTGATCAAAATCATTTCAGTTGCTACCGTTGCTTGAAACCAAGTACTATTAGAATTTATCCGCTCCATTATTTTAAACCGCAAGCTGTAATTAAATCGTTCGGCCATGCCATTCGCTTGGGGATGATAAGAAGAGAGTCTAGTTAAAGGTTTCGTTAATTTAGCAGTTTGAACGAATTGCGTTTCCTAATCTGTTGTAATGTTGAGAGGAATGCCCATTCATGTTACATAGTTGTTAATGAACGTAGTGGAAATGTCGTAATGTCGTCAGATGTTTTGAGTATAGTAGTATAAACAAAACTGGGCTCATTGATTCTGATTTTTCTTTATGCTAATGCCCCAACTGCGGTATTCGATGCTCCGGTACTGTACTTTGTGCTTTCTTACAAATGGGGCAACCGTCTCAGCGAGTTTCAATTCGATAGAATTCGCAACCTGGGAATTCCGTAATTGCATTTATTTGTTCCATTATGGATGGCATAATTGTAATTGTATCGGAATACGTCTAGATTTCTTTTCAAAAGGTTTTCCGTATATAGAAACCGGCATGCTCCAATCATCAATAGCGGCAATGAAGGGCGGCCGAGCTAATTTTTGTGTGAAAAGGTCTCAACCATACGATTCCGTATTAGAAAGCGGCAGTCAAATCTTAAAAATCGAAATAATCTTTATAGTTTCGTGCAAGGTCATTCCAAGGTCACCTATCGCCTTATAATAGATTTTATAGGGTGCATAAAATCTGAACTTTTGAATATTTGACCGGGACTTATTAGACTCTCAACATTATAAATGGTGTCCAAAACTGCCCTGAACTGGCAAATTTTGGTTTTACATGGCTTCAATTATATTTTATTCGACGGTATGTATATGACCTTGCAAGACTGTCAGAGTCCCCATAAAGTCAAAGTACACACAAAATAAATTCCGAATATTATCATTTTTTACTGGTTGAGTTTATAGAAGACTCTTTAATAGTTGAGTTGATATATAAAGATTTTTATCTAATCTATGTACGATGTAGAAATATGATAATATAATAAAAGCCTAAACGTCGTTGTTCTATTTGGAAGACAAAGTCTATAAAATACACAGGCAACATTTCTTATTATTTGTGATACATATTTTGTTACATATATACAAAAGAATTGACGCGGCTTTGAAAGCAGCTTACTCGTTTCGGTCGGTATATAGGTATACATATAAGATGAGGATCAAAAGAACGTACATATAATGTTTTCTTCTCGTTCGCGTTGACATTTATTTATTTTTTCTTTCAGCCAAAATAGCGATAAAAAAAAGTTCTATAAACAACATATAAGCACAGAAAATAATAGATTTTTTGTTTGAAGTTACTTATTGCATTACATGAACCTCGTATACTCATGTACATTTAATACAGAATTGTTTGAAGTTTCTGATTGCTCATAGATTCAATTACACAAGAAAATATTTTTTCTCCATTTAATCGTAAAACTAATATGGGGAGAAAAATCCACTTAAGAAACGTAACGTATGTGTATATATTAAGTGCCAGTGAATATACTCGTATATATATTATATGTGTTTATATACAATAAGAAAATATTTTTAGAATGAATAAGTAGAATTTCTGGTTCAAGGTCGGATTGGCGCGAAATTTAATATATTTCGCGATATTCACAACCACGTTCTTATACATATATATTATGAATAATAAAATGTTATACGCAGGTAGGCGGCCTTGAGATTCTTGTGTAAATTAGTTTATGTCCCGCTCTAATTACATCCAAAGATCTAATTCTTTAACCGACTGTAATTATGCTAATAACAAATATTTATAAAAAAGAAAATGAAATCAAACGGCATTGAGAATCATATCATCAACAAACAACATTAAGTAACAGAAAAGTAAAAAAAAAATAATTCTTTTTTTTTATATCTTAAGTCGCTTTTTTAGTTCCGAAGAATAAAAATATTTCACCGCGCGCGTCATTGATGTTGCGATTTCTAGAGGGGTCCGGATATTGTCCAGAAGAATTTATTTTTTATTTTTGCAAAACAACAAACTTGATTCAAATAGATGGCGCCTAATATTCAATAAATTTTTTTATTGATACAATCAAATTGTTTATAAAATTGAGAATATAAATTTATTTTTGTGTTTTTAACGTAAAAAAATCGCGAAATAGAAGCAAGGTGAAATATCAAAGCGGTCTTATAGCATAAAGAAATATCGTCGCTTTAGATATATTATAAATTAATATTAATTTTTATTTGTAATTTAATTAGTAAACTATTTGTATTTATATGGCGCCACTCTCGATATATGTAGTCGGGCACAGGCACCCGGAAGTATTATATTATACAGCAGAAACAAAAAAGCCGCGGCGGTGCTCAAATAAATTACTAAAAATACTTCGTTTGTAATTAATTATTGCTTGGCTGTATTCTCACCTGTTGAACATAACTAGATATTATTGTGTAAAATTATAACAAGTTTTTTTTTTTTTTTTATAATCATGCAACATATAAACAACACACGGTACATGCAACTTTCTGTACACAGCGATATATACATAAACTTTTTCTTTTTAATTTATTTTTTCTCGAAATTTTATTTAACTGACTACCTACCACCGAATGACCCTGAAGTCGAAGAAATACATAAACTGTTTTATTTTTTAATTTTTTTCTAATTTTCTAATTTCTTGGCATCCATCAAGATGAAAAAAAAAATCTAAATTATTATTGTTTTTGAAGTGGCTCAAAACGTTGTTTTTTATATTTCTTATTTTTAATTTTATAAGTTTAATTTTCTTTGATAATTCTTTGTAGTTTTTCAACTCAGTTCTCCTTTGATTCTTTGATTACAAAAAATTAAAAAAAAAACGGAAAATTAAAGATCAGAGGAAGATTAAAAGAAAAGAAATTTTTCTTTATTTCTTTTAATGTACGTCTCTCTATATATCTCTGTATGTATATATGAGATGTGGATATATACAGTTTTGTTTTTTATGTTAAATCAATTTTTTTTTAATTAGTTACTTTTTTATAGTAGTTTTAGACTTTAATTTTTTTGAATGTTAATTGGTCCATAAATTTTCAAGTTTTTTTTTTATTTTCCTATCGAGAAGAAGAACATTTTTCTTTTAAATCGCGTGCGTCTTCTTTTGATGGGTTATATATGAAGGGGAGAAAGAAGAAATATTTTGCGGATATTTTAAAAATTAATTTGATTTGAACAACATAGATTTTAAATTAGTTTTTCCGGGTCATCACACAGTGGGGTACAAATTTGTCATTTTGTGTACGATGACGACTTGCATGGAGATTATAAATTTCTTTAAACTCAAATTTTATCGAGATCACAGTGTTCCGGCCAATTTGATAAATCGATTTTAATCAAATATTATTAATTATTATCATATAAGCTCAGCACGAATGTAAAACTTAGATCAGCTGTTTAATTTGTTTAATACCGCTGTGTTTGTCATATTGTTCTCTCCCTGCGACATCTTCCTTAAAACTTTCATTTCACCTCCTTCCTTCTTTACCATCTAGAAAATTTGAGAGTTTTTGTGCAAATTCTAAAAAGGTAATCAAGTAATTTACACCTCTATTATGAGTACCAATATTCTACTCCATTTGGTTTTGGAAACGTAAAGGTCTGGAATTTTCTAATATTGCAACTGCAAGAAGCGAGTTGGTTAGGTCGGTCTGATTTAATACTCTGAGTTCATTGAGAAATGTTTTTGGTCAAATTTTGAGGCACCTTTTGCAAGTAAATAGCGAAAAATTTGTATAAACGCAAGATGATAAAAATGAAAAGATGCGGCAAAAATTGTAGCCGGCTGTATATGTCAAAATTATGGTACTCATTTATCTTGTATACATGTTGAAAGGTAACAAATTTCTTATATAACCGCAACTAACGTTGTATGCACATATACTCGTATATATATTACTATAGTAAACCTTCCCTTTTCGTGTACATATATCTAAACGAATCCTTCTTATCTAAAGCATTTTATAAATATATATTTTACAACATAAAACTGGGTATGATAGCTATGTATATAGCTGTTAAAATTTATGATGGATAAGATATCCTAACCCAAAAAACTGTAATATTTCTTGTTACCACAATCTACGATTATATACATACATACATACTGAAGATGTAATATTGGGCCTAACCCAAATAAAATACCAACAAAAAGAGGATGAACGAAGAGAAACGAAACACTTCATTTATTATCCTCATAAAATAAATCCCTTTTTCTTAACACATCACAATATCCAACTGATATTAATTCCTTAGATTCTAAGTACTATACGTATAACAGTTCTCTATTATATTCCTTAAAGAAATCTTTTTGTTTTACGACTTGACGTTTTATAAATTTAATCCAATCACAAGAACATAAATATAGGAACACAGTACGAAACTTAACCCTAACTCCTAGTCCTAGTTTAATATGTAAACGGATCGAATAAAAATACAACTCGTATATTAGATTTTTCAGTGATTTCATTCTAGAGTGGCCCTTTTTTGTGCCTCTTGTATATTCGTACAAAGCTTTTCCTGAAGTATTATTTCATTTTCAACGATGATGATGAAAATGAAAATTTTGTTAATTATAATTTTACGTTTTATTTTTGCTTTTTCTCGCATTTTATTAACTATGTATACGAGTATATACGGAATAGTATAGTTTTCCACGGTTGGAGATTGGGGCACAAGGTGGTACAAAAAAATGTGTGTGTATATAGAGGAATAATTATATGAAAAATATCGTTCAAGTATTCGACACGTATAAACGAAAAGTTTTTAATTAAAATTTTTTGCTACTTTGAACAAATTACGTTTTCATTTATAATGAAAAGATTTAAAAATTGGATGGTTTTGACTATATGCAGTGGTGTTGATGACGTTAGTATAGACGAATCTGGAACAAGGATTAACATATTTTATTAGGGAACATAAATTTATTCTGATTTATTTTTTTAAATTTAATCTAGTGCAGTGTTTTGGTATTTATGTTTGTTTTACATTCAAATTGATTTTAGAATTTCTCCTGTATGCGGTTAAAAATAAGCTCCTTCCGTTCAAAAAGACTACATTTCAGAACATAATTCAAATTTTTTCATTATGCTTAATATATCCGAAATTTGGCCGTGGGTGTTCACTTCTGATGTACTTGTTTTAAAACGAAATTTTTCAATCCTCTGTAACTCGAAGGATATCGAAAATCGACCGTCTTTCTTCACGCGGTTTTTTCGTTCAGAAAAAAGCAAGGAAATTAAATATATCTACCATTCCTTGCAGTTACTTTATTGATTTATTTGCAGATACAATTAGTTATTTAGAGTTCGTTACTAAAATATAATTACTCGACAATTTATTGTCGACTATTTGTCGACAATTTATTGTTATCTTTTATTATTTCCAATTTTGGATTATCGGGTTTCGACTTCTAAATTTTGGCAAATTGGGTAGAATGTCAAAACTACTACACTGCACTATCATTGTTGTTTAGTTAAACAAATCTAAGTCGGGTACTCTATGTTTAATATCGTCGTGTAAGTATTAAAGCGTCCTACAGACCATTTTTAAACAAAAATGAGTTTTAAATGTAGTCCTACTAATTTGACTATGCTCTTTCAGAATCCCTTATCAGAATTTTTCTATCTATAGTAGTTTCCAAAATATTCTTTATGCTGTTTATAGGACAACAGCATAGACTACAATTTCATGTTTTTTCCTTGTTTGTTTTATGTTTAATTGTCCTATATCATGTTTTACCACAAAATTTTGTGATAATAATCAAACTCACAGTTTAATCCAACGATTTTCTGTACCAGAACATCCTCGGTTCAAGAGGTAGATGCAGTCTATAGCGCAATCGAGAGGCATCTTAAGCTCATTGAATATCACAGCATTATATCTCTTGCGACATTTAAGAACCATGGACTATGACAATGTCCACTTAAAACTAATGCAGATGCATCCAACAATTATTCTCAATTATAACAAGACCGATTAGGATTTAATTTTAGCTCAGTAAATTTCATAGCAGTTACTGAATTATTATTCGAAATGTACGATTTATGTTCAGTTAGATGTAAAAGACGCACCAGGAATCTGAATCCTATGATGGTGGATGCCAACCGAAGAAACAATGGCAATCGAAAACAAACTTCCTTTAGTGGTAATGCCTAATACACCCTGTGGCACTATTCTGCCTTTCCCTGGGAATAGGGAAAAAATATTTTCATAGCATTTTTGTCTAAATTGTATTTTTCTGGCCTACTGAGGGAAAAAGTTTGGTGTTAATATTTTCGAAACAAGGTTAAATGCGATAAAATTTTTGTGGAACTAAAGTTTCCCAATTCACTATGTATTTTGAAATTTTTTGCACTAACCTTACTCTTTCAGTAGGTCAGAAAAATATAATTTTGACAAAAATTCTATGAAAATATTTGTCCCAACTCCATATTCCCAGGGGAAGCCAGAATAGGGCCACTGGAGTAATTTCCAAAGAAAAAGCAAGGAAGGACATTCAGTCTATGTGGGATTGCAAAAATTGTAAAATTGATAAATTATAGCTGCAACTGTGTGACACTTTGAGGATTAAAAACGTAGAAACTTCTTGCAATCTCAAAGAATTGATATGTGATTATTTTTAATATTTTTTATAAACAATAGGCGTTTTCGGAAATATCCCATGATAACTTTTGAGTAACTTGCTGAAAAAATTACCAAATCTATTTCCAAACATGTACAGTAACTTTAGGGTAATTTACTTTTAGTTGTTTTTAAATTCGGTCTCTGTCAATTTGTATTAAATTAGTAGTGTCAGAAAAATTAAAGTACCAACATTAAAAAAATTAAAATTACTCAAAAGTTACCATGGGATATTTCCGAAAACGCCTAATGAAATAGTATTGTAATAATTACACGAAGGTCCAGCTTTGCCACACGTAGAGACGCAAACTGAATTTCGACGCATAGCGAACAATTTAAAATATGATAATGGACAGTTTACGTGCTACGTGTAGAGCCGAATGGCGACGCAAAGCGGGACCTCGGTGTACTACCATATCCATGGAAAAATTTAATAAGATTAAAAAAAAAATATATGAGTATTACAAATATATGGGACGTGTCCTATATCTATTTTCACCACTTTTCCGCAAATAATAATTTTCTTTAAAACGGTATGACTTATAAAAATTTTGAAACTAGATTCAAATAGAAAAATTATTAAAGTAGTGAAAAAAATAACATCGACTTGAAATTGTATCTGCAAACCAAGTAAATTTTCTTTAATACTCACACGACGATATCTTAGCAGATATGATTTAATAATTATGTGCACTTTTTTGAAACCTATTTTTTCAACACTGTTCAAACAGCCCTATTTTTTTTTAACGGAATATTTTTTTTTAAATGTTCGTCTATTTTCGTCGTCTAAAGTTTTACTGTTTCTATTAGAAAAATAGAAACAAAATATACTGCCTGCCAACATATATAAAAATTTTGTAAGAAGGTCGACTAATATCGTTTTCTGTGGCAGAAAAATCTTGATCCCGGATCAATAATATGACGTCATTTTTGATCCAACGTGGCTTCTTTGTTTACATTTACATTTTTCTTTTAATTTTTTGATCCCGGATCAGTTATGAAATCCAAAAAATTCAACAAATTTTTTGGATTTTATAATTGATCCGGGATCAAAAAATAAAAAGACAAAAAATGTAAACAAAAAAGCCATGTTACCGACCAAATGGCACAGTGGTTAAAGTTTTGGCGTTTGGATCGGGAGGTACCGGGTTCGAATCCCGCTAGGGGATGGATGCAAAGTGAAATTTCATCGACAGATTACGATCTGTGGTGAAATGTAACACATCTATGACCCCCTGTCGGTGTGCAAAACTCATGGGCCGACCCATCTTCCATGCCAGTATAGACTGGCATGGAGCTTGCAATGCGCAGATGGTCTTAAATCGGTCATATAGCTGTACGTCCTCGAGTTGGCCGCGAGGCGTAAAGTAAGGACGTATAAAGCATAACCGCGGAAGAGCAGGGTGAGCCTTGAGCTCCAAAACAGATCGCATAGCTACCAATAAAAAAATTTAAAAAAAAGAAGCCATGTTGGATCAAAAATGACGTCATATTATTGATCCGGGATCAAGATTTTTCTGCCACAGAAAACGATATAAGATTCCCTATAAAATATTGTCACTTAAAACGACTAACGACGTTTAGACCGTTCTCCTTTCCATATGTTTTTTTTTTATCAGAATGAACCAAATAATCACCTCGTAACGGGTTTGAATTCGAAACAGAAAACCCTGTATAAGCCCAAGTAAAATTACGATAAATAAACATGACCGAGTATTATTATTGTTTATATTTTAATTTAAAATAGACAATTTGTATGTCATAAAAAACTAAATAAAAAAAGACGGATTCCAGTATCGGTAGGAAGACAAAATTTCCTTCAATTAGAAGCAAACTAATTTTGTTTGAAAGGTGTTATTTCACCAAAATACAAGCGTCCAAAACTGGGTATTCTTCCGAAAAAAAATTCTGTTCCGTTTTTTTTTGTCACAGTGTATACGACAAATTACAACACCGAAATACAATGATATAATGTTTGCTACACAAAATATAAAATGAAATATAGAATAAATTGGATATTGTTTCACTTTGAATGCATTTAAGTGCTATCACATATTAATATGCCATAAGTGTAATACACCAAAAAAAAAAAGTAATTCTAGGGCCTTTTCAATGGCTATCATTCGCACAGAATCAAAAGAGAAAAAAAAAACAGTAAAATTTTCATATTTCGTGGGTTTCAAAAAATACAAAATAATTTTGTGTTTTAATAAAAAAAAAAATTGAGCCCAATTGAGACATTTGGCTTAAATTTATTTCAGGCCCAGTACACGTGTTCGATCGTTTCTTTGGAGCCAATTTCCACCACTCTTCCACATATGTTGGTCGGAAAATTGGCCATTTCGCGTTCGATATTGTCCCTGAGCTCCTCTAATGTTGTTGGCTTGTTGGCATAAATAAACAACTTAACGTAACCCCATAAAAATAAATCCAACGTTAAATCGATTGAGCGAGCTGACGATTCGACCGGTCCATTTCTCGACATTACACGGTTATCGATCTTCTCCTTCAAGGTGTCAACTCCATCCAATTCTGGCTAAAAATAATCGTCCAACATGGCACGATAACCAACTCCAATTACCGTAACATGGCGATAATTTTCATCGACGAAAAAATATGGTCCAATTACACCTCCGCAAAGAAATTCACACCACACGGTCACTTTTTGTGGTTGTAATGGAGTCTCTTGCAGCACATCTGGATTTGTTGCTGTCCAATAATGCATATTTTACTTTTTAACAAAGCCATTAACCATCGTTGCGTACAATCCTTACGATTTTTATATCATTACAGGATTTACTGGCAATTCTTTTTGCTCAGGAAACAAAAATCAAAATTCCGACGCTCTTAGCATATTACCTAAACCGTATGCAAAAGCTCCCACCTCAACAACAAATTTTGTTGTATCCCCACAATGACCATTTGGGTCTTGTCGTCTTGAAAGCATTTTCACATAGTTATTTCTGGTGGTCAAGTTGTTCGTTCGACCCTGATCTAGGGTCTAGATAGCTTTTGCTTTTGTTTTTGCTGTCATGATAGTTTCAAATAATGGAACTGCTGAGAATCATATAAGGGATTTACAAGAATGTATTCGCTTTTATTGATCAATGTCAAGTTCATTATGATATAAATAATTCATTAGAACTAAACGTCTTTTAATTGATGCAACTGTAATTTTAGCCAATAGTTTGCGGGAGATCAGATAGTTACATTGGACCTACTTCTTTAGTGCAGAAGAGGAATGATGACAGCACATAAAGGATATTCAAAAAGCAATTAAACCAATGACAAACTCAAAATTAACGAACTCGTGATCGCTATAGGCTTCATCTTTTTATATCGGGTGAGGTATTTAAATTGAGACAGTCAGATAACTTGACCTTTTAAGTAATTTCAAGGTAACTTTATTTCTTTAAATAAACCTTAATTTTTAGTGCGGAATCTTATTCTGATTAAAAAATCAATCTGATATTTTTTTATGCAAGATAAGATTGCTCAATAAAATATATATTTGTTTCCAGGTTCCGTAGGTGCAATTAATTAATTACCTTGCAAAGGTTAACTAATGTAAAAATAAATAAAATCATGTCAATTCCCTCTTGAGGATTCAATGCTTTCGCTATAAATTTATGATATTTTACCATACTTTAAATATTTAAATCAAAACTCACTTCCTTCTTCTTTTAGACACTTCTTTTTCGTCTTTAGATGACCTTAGTTTTAATATTTCTACAGGCCGGCCATCTTCTTTGCTGATGTGTACAAAATAATCAAATACCACTTTATAGTGAAAATAAGCCGGTTGAATTATAGTGAATCCGATGATGTATGTCGAAAACCTACTAAACTCGAACCACACCTATACTCGTCGTCTATTTATTTCTTTTTCGAAACAATTAGCTGATTTCATTTTTATAATTTATTCTGCCTTCTTTCCTACCTGAAGTTTTACTATTTTGTATTTCTTGTGTAACAAAGGAATGCCGATTTTAAATGATTCAATTGTTATAATACTGTAAAGGTAATTTACTTAAGCACAACAGTAATAATAATAAAAACGTGTTTTCTATTCAAGTATTTTTTTTTTTCTATAAATTTTCTACGGAAATCTCAACCCAAAAGTCGAGTCGAACAATAACACAACATTATTTCACATAGATACTGTTATGTAGATGAAAAAGTGAAAAATCACCTAATCATATACCGATATACATTTTAATACATATTTTATAATTGAAGAAACGCGGGAAAAAGAATGGTGGTACACAGAGTTCCGATTCGCCTTAAATTAAAAGTCGAACACAGAGCCACATTATTGGACATGTTAGTACCGATGTACGAAGTATACATTTACAATAATTATGAAACTTTTTTTGGTTGCATATAGTTCGTTCGAAACACGAGACCTCCTACAAAGTTATATGTTATGTATTCTATTTTAGATATTTTTTCTGTATCTAATTTTCTTGGTAAGGTAAGAAAGACAACAGCAAGAAAACTATGTGTGGAGGTATTCTTTTGATGAGGATTTTGTTGTATGTCTATAAAACTATACACATATTCTAGAAAAAGGGCACGATTTACAAAAATACAAAAACGGGAAGTTACAAACAAAATAATCTCGTTGTCGTATATCCATTAAAAAAAATTCTAGGAAATTAATGTTTATAGCTTGTGTAAAGGTATAAACCATGAGATGCACGTCTAAAAGGATGTTGAAAATTAAACCAAAAAAATAAAAATCTTAAATAAACATGAGATAATGATAATTTGTTTAAACATTAAATACCATCACCTGAAATACCGCGCGCCAATCTCATTTCCATTCATAAAATGAAATTTAAAAAAAAAAATTGTAAAAATGTTTACTTTATACGTATATATAAATATAAATAAGTAAGCAAATTTAATATCAGTCACGTGACATTTCTTTAAGATATATAAATTTCATAAAAAAAGAAAACAAACAAACAAATATGATTAATGTATTTTTCATGTTAATGGCAATAAAGAATAATAGTAAATATAAATAGACACAGTGCAATCGTAATCATAAACTACAATAAAATTATTAAGTTTGATAAAGAATATGAAAGGTATGTATGTATGTTGTCAGAGGTTGTGAACTATTTATGTAAAAAATGCGTTGATTTTATAAGTGAACGAAAGCGCTAGAGCTTTGCACTTGTGTCTGCTGCATCAAATTATACTTTTCCTCGCCTTTGCTTCAGTTTTTCTACCAAAAACATTCAACTGGTACCCAACAAGCCAAAATAAGAGCCGATAACCCAAAATTGTAAATAACAACAAGATAATAATAAATTGTCGACAAATAATGAATTCATTTTAATAAATTAAAACAAAAGTTATAAAATTTTCTTCTGAGTCTTCAGTGAGATCTGGGTGGAAATCTGGGCCACCTTCTGTTTGCAAGTTTTGATAAAATGCGTGAAATTCAAGAGAAATTAACGGCAGTAAAGAAAGCAAGTCCGTTTTTTGTTTGAATTAATTGGTACTGGAGAGCTAAAGCATCGTACCAAATGTTCTTCTCTGACACATGCAACACCACGACATTCAAAATTGATTATTTTGAATGGTTCATTTTCATCAAGTGTATTTTTGTAATGCACTTCTCCCAAATTCGTGGTGAATCTCAATTCGCTTTTTGACTGAAGTCATATACATCATTTTGCGACATTTCGAAGACCAGAAATGGTTTTTCGGATCGTATAGATCGAACGAATTGATACCAATCCCATGGGAACTCAATATTAAACGTCGTTCTTTTCTTCTGCTTCTCATGAACTGTGTCACATTCCATGTGGGTGTGGCCCACGACCAAAAATGTATGGTCTATATGTTTAATATTATGTGACCCATTTTGCAAGAACATCATGAACATTGCGGCTACGTAGGAATTCTTATTTTATCCTACGCACGAGTCGCTATTAAAGGTGACGTGTTTTACAGTTTGCGGTATCATTTTGAGATGACGATAGATGCATGATGCTACTTCATTACCGCCTCTTTTCGTTAATGCTTCATGCCACATGTAATTATATGGCTCACCCGTTGCACCATCATGGTGAGGTTGAAGGTCCATAGGAGCCGTTTATAAAATGATTGAGACGTTTCAAGATTTGACGTTGGTAAACATTTTTGTAAGTCAAGGTATATGTGTGACATCTTGTATCAGTTTTGGGTATTTAAATTTAAGATTCATATCGTTGATAATTTGTGTATATTTCCAAATAGATATTTGGTTTTCGTTATTCTCACGACACATCTTATACATCAGGGAAATGGTTAAGTCGCCAAGTAAATATTTTTTGTTCGTATCGCGTCGGGTATAATGTGACTCCACGCTGGAACACTGTTAATATGTGCTTTAACAGCCATCATTGTGGTTTCCGGAAGTCTTCTGTGTTCACCTGATCGTTTTCCCCGCAAAATCTTGTAATGAGATGGATCCTGGTGCGTTAATAAGCTTTTGTGTCACCACCCGAATAAACTTTTCTGTTTCCCCTAAGATTAGTCTGAAACATTTTTGACACACTTCAATCCTTTGTCCATTTTCGGACAAAGAACCAATGTTTTTATATTTTGTATCGATAATATCGATCAAGCCTCCAATAAAGCTCGTACGTAAATTATACTCCTTTAGCGCCCAGTATTCTTTAAAAATCAACGTTTGGTGTGTATATTCTATTTTGGAAATACATTTTTTGCGACAACTTTGGAGTGGTGTACATCCTCTACCTCCTATTGAAATACCTTTTATAGGGTTTACCAGAATTTCGTTTCAGTTTCCTAAATTGTTGGTTAGTTTTTCGGCAATTAAAGAGCTATTCGTTTCAAAATCTAAAATATTTTGTTCAATTTGCGAACCTATTTGATTTAGCAATAGATTATCGTCTGAATCTGATGATGATTCCAGAGTTTCGTTCTCATTCTCATACGTTGGATCTAAATCACTATCATCAAAGTAGTCATCATTCTTGCTAATATCGCTATTATTTACGCAATCCATTTCATTTTGTTGAACTAAGTTTTCAGACGACAGTTGATGATTATGCGTACTACAACTTGGCTGAATATTAGGTCCCAATTCGGTTTGCTGATCCAATTTAGTTGGTTCCGATAAAGCTGATGGATACTGCGCTTGTCCCATTAGGATTCGTTCTATAATGATAGAGATGGATTAGTCAAAATGATAATTAAATGGTTGACCAAAATAAAATCTAAATAAGTATACCTTGAGCCGGCTCATTAATCTGAGAATCAATTTCGACTGGATTTTGTAATACTGACGGACCCTACTATGACTAATTGGCTGACTTCATGTAGATTTTTACTTAAAACAATTTTTTTTGCCATTTCCACCATTGCTTTCGATCGCAGAAACATGTTAACACACGCAAATATTAAATACTAACGCTATTTAACGCCGAAATGCATAATTTTAATAAACACATTTTTATTAGATTTCATAGTACGACTTACCTTAAAAATAAATTGAAACTTTCGCACTGAATAAAAGGAAATAACTTCACTTATTGTCTACCTTTTCCAATTGTAATTCAGAAAGTATCAGTTGTAATTCAGAAAGTATAAATTGTAATTCAGATTAGTCAATTGTAATTCAGAAAGTATCAATTGTAATTCAGAAAGTATCAATTGTAATTCAGATTAGTCAATTGTAATTCAGATAGTATCAGTTGTAATTCAGAAAGTATCAATTGTAGTTCAGAACATTTCGACATTCGTCGAATTGTAGCAATTTCACAACAGGAATTTTATGTATTGAACGAATATGTTAATTTGCTTCATAGTTAGCGAATTTTAGGTAAAAATCACTTGATAGGTTTTTAGAGATTGCGGAAGATAACACAACTTACCATTGAAATATATATGTACATAGTAATAAATGAAACGACAGTATGTGTTTTGCGGTGAGGAGGATATTTATTCCGTAATGAAAGATTTAATTGAAAATATTTTGGGAATTTACTTTCTCAATTATATTGATAAATATTGAATTTTTCTGAATTATAATTAACAATTTATTTTTTTACAAAGCACAAATAATAAACAAGCAAGGGTAACATTAATACAAACAACAACAGAAATATAATTTAAATAAAATAAATAATTAAAGTAATAAACGAACTTTCACTTTAGCTACCAACAGACATGTCATTCATTGCCAAAGCGGCAACTTGATGGATTGAAGAATGTTGTATGGCACGAGCACAATCACCTCCGGCTACACTGTTCTTTGCTTGATCAATAATCCCCTCCAAGTATACCAATCTTTGTTCCATAACACCAGGACCTGTAACGCTTGGTATTCTCATATTATTTTTAGCGTAAGTCTTCACCTTTGACCAAATAGTCTCAATAGGGTTAAGCATTGGTGAATATGGCCCTAGCCGCAGCAGAGACGATGTAGTCCCATTAATAACTGTTTCCAGGTTTGAATGGCAAGGTGCGTTGTCTGAAACAATTACCAAATCTTCAAGTTCATTTTCAATGTTTTGTCAGTGCTGCATCAGTCTTGTCACCCACGCATTTGCTAGATGGGCGGTAAATGAACCTTTTCTCCGCTCCATTAAAACAACTCCTGCAGTAGAGATTGCTCCTATCAAATGGATGTTAGGGCCTCGTGCGGCTGGGAGAAGTTGAACTGCTCTGGCACCAGCTACTGCACGGCCCCTTGTCCGGCGGCAAAATAAATTAAAATTGGTTTCATCTATCCAAACAATCTGTTTCCCTTGTTGAATATAGTTATTCAAACTTTGGACATATTCTGCTCTTTTCCTTTTATTTATGTCAGAGTTCATAGTGCAAGGTTCATTATGAACTTTCTTCGTAGTGAAAAGCCTGCCTTCTAGGTAATAGCCTACTGTTGACACAGATATTGATATGTTGAATTTGGTCAATATTTTTTGTTTTAATTTCTGCAATATACAGCTGCAATCCTGTTCTACCCATGAAACAAGCGAATCAATTTGTGCCTCATTCAAAATTCGATGTTTTATACCTCCTCTTGCTAACATTTTGTGTTGCCCTGATCGAATCCAATGAAACGCGGTCTTGTACTTGATGTCCAACGTCGCAGCTAAGGACACCCAATCATCACCTTTATTGGCACAATTCACGATTCTTTCACGATCTGCATTAGTATTTTTTTTGTACTTTTTTCGTTCTGTGCTTTCAGTTGCAGTCAGAACAGCTCTGCAAATAGGACATATATAGCATCCGGTACATTGTTCATATCTCTTTGACACTTTGTATGCAGTAGATGTCTGCATGGTAATAGCCTTATTACTTTATTCCGTGTCATTGAAGTGCAACAAATAACGCAATTGTCTTTAAACTCCATTAAAAAATATGGGATTAAACCATTTAAGTTTTCAGAAGAAATAAAACAAATTAATTAAAAAGTCTTTTTTTTAAACATAGAATATGACACATATTTTTGGTTACTATGTTTAAAATGATCATTTTTTTATGTATAATGCTAATGCAGTAAAATTAAGTACATATTGTAATTCAAATAACGTTAACATGTTCTGAACTACAATTGATACTTTCTGAATTACAATTGATACTTTCTGAACTACAATTGATACTTTCTGATCTACAATTGATACTTTCTAAATTACAATTAGATACTTTCTGAATTACAATTGATACTTTCTGAACTACAATTGATACTTTCTGAACTACAATTGATACTTTCTAAATTACAATTGACTAATCTGAATTACATTTGATACTTTCTGAATTACAATTGACTAATCTGAATTACAACTGATACTTTCTGAATTACAATTGGAAAAGGTGTAGTACTATTAAAACGGAAAATAATGAAAAGTGCTTAACAACACTATAAAACATTTGTTATTTTTGATTTTTAGGGTTCATTAGCCTTACTATTGAATTAAACGTTAATTTTCGATGGGTATCCTTCTCTTACAGTAAACAAACAAAAAGAACGGGTTTTCCAGTAGGGAAAACATAATAATACATAATAATTTTGTATTTTTGTACGAACGCACGCTTAAACGTTCTTCATTATCTGTCAACGTCAAAACGTCAGTCAACGGTTATGATTTTTATCAATTGGTGAAATTTACAGACGAGCAACGTTTGGAAATTATTAAAAATTATTACCGCAATTCTGATACGGTTGTCATAACTTTAAGAGCGCTTACTCCAATTTTCGGTCTTAATAATTGTCCCAACAGACAGGCTGTGCGTGCTTTAGTGGATAAATTCTAGTCAAAATATTCACTATTGAATGGTCCTGTGCCTGTGATTCCTACTATTCCTAGCCGTTCAGAGGAATCGGGAATCTCTCAAACCGCATTGTGGTGAATTTTGCGTAAAGATCTTGGCTTACACCCTTACAAGATCAAATTAACTCAAGAACTGAAGCCTCTTGATCATTTGAAGCGCCGAAACTTTCCCGATTTGGCTATGTTAGAAAATGCTGAATTTCATCGAAAATTCATCTTAATCATTTCTATGAAAAAGCTTAATTATGAAGTTTCATCCCAATCAATCAATCCATGTGGGCTGTACAAATTTTGAAAAACTGATCTTTTTTTCGTAACTATTGCCAAAGGCTTTATTCTTGAATCTTTCTTTATACGAAACTAACAAGAAGTGTAAAATTCTGATTCCAGTGTCAGTTGGTATTTTGGACTGCATTATTTGATTATCTCTTTAACAGTTTTGACTCCTTGGTCTCTATGGATGTTGCTGTTTCGAATATACAATGGGGCATTTGTAATGCTACGAAGTATCTTTGCTTGGGTTCTTTATACGATATCTATATTTGATGCACTAGTTGAGCCCCATAGTTGGATACTATATGTCCATATGGGGATTAGGATGGCTTTGTATAGTAGAACCTTGCAGTCTAGATAGAGTTTAGATTTTCATCCAATCATCCAGTACATTTTAGAAAATTTTATTTTTAATTGATTGCGTTTTATTTCAATGTGCTTTTTCCATATCAATCTTCCATCGAGATGAAGACCGAGATATTATTGACATTTGTTACATGTGTTGATTTACATTCATTCGTCCTTACCCGCCAAGTTGAACCAATTGAACAAATCTTCTATTTTGTGTAGATGTTCTTGTGATTCTCTCGATGCTGTTTGAGGATTTTTGTTGAACTGATTATTTTTCAGTTATTGGTACGTTAGCAGTGAATAACAAGTATAGCACAGGTCCCAATATACTACCTTGCGATATTCCTGCCTTTATCACGGTAAAATCAGTAGTGGCCGTATTTTGTTTCACCTGGAACATCCTTTGGGCTAAGTAATTTTCAAGAATTGCTTGAAATTGACTAGGCAGAAGAGTTTTACTTTTGTAATTTAATCCTTCATGACATACTTTGTCGAAAGCTTGCGCAATATCCAAGAAAACTGCCGAGCAATATTTCTTTTCTTCTAAGGAAAAATTGTATTTACAATTCTGTGCACCTGTTCTATTGTGCCGTGCCTCTCTCTAAAGCCAAATTGGTGAGCATCTTTTCAAACAGCTTTGAAATTATCGAAAGTAGACTTATTGGCCTGTACGACGAGACTTGGGTTTCGTCTTTATATCTGGCTTAGGAATCATGATAATTTGAAATATTTTCCAGATTTGGGGAAAGTATCCATACCTCATAATCGCGTTAAAAATATATGTCATATATTTTGTGCATCTATCTGGTAATTCTTTGATCATTTTCCCAGTTAATAGACCATGGTCTGGCGCTTAGGATTTATATTATTTTTGATAACCGTTTTGACGCTTCGTCAAAATTTCCACTCGTCCCTCGTAAATTTTGGTAGTACGCAGTAATTATTTTGTTCGTTTGGGGTGAACACTTTTTGTAGATGGTTACATAAAGCGATAGCGTTTTTCAAGTCACTTCTGGCCCAGTGAACATCTGGTTTATTTATCGGTGGGTTCGATAGCTCTGGTTTTTTTAAATTTCTTGCTCTCTTCCACAGTGAGTCATCTGTTTTTCTATTGCTGTGAGCTCACTTAGGTAATTCAGTATTCCTAAATTTTGTTCTTTCCGTTTTGCTTCTTATTTCCATTTATGCAAAGGAGATTAGTGAATGTTACTTGAAAGCTTATTATTTTTTCTGAATTTTTGTTCTCCGGAGTAGCTTCTTTTGCAGCCATTTTCATTATTTGACTTAGGTTTTCTATCGCGGCATCAATGTCTTCTGGTGTGCGAAGTGGGTCATGCAGATGCTAATTTACATCCACTATGTTTCTATACAGAACTCATTTCGTTAGTTTGTTTCTTAAACGTTGGGGTGGTTCAGTTTTTAATGGTTGGGTACTAAAGACTAGAGCGACGGAAGTGGTCGTTGTAAAATCTTGTTGTAAAAAATTGTAACGAAAATCGCCTCTCATTATATGTTGACCACTTTGATTAAAAAAAACTCCCAATACGTTACAAACATAGAAATGTTTTAACAGCAAGATATTCGTTGTAAAGAATAAATTCCAAGATGGTTCAGTTCTTGGTTTCTTTAGAAATATTCTCAAAATCATTTTCTGTTAAACATATAAAAAATATAAAGTAGCAGCATAACAACCACCCCAACTACTAGGACAATAGTCACGAAGAAGGTAGAAATTGTAGCAGTTGATGACATATCGACCGCTTCGTGACAATAACTCCTATCTGATAAAACTGAATTGTTCAGGAAATTCAAAAACCTCGAAATCATTCTATGTGTTTTCTCTGTTTTTGATGATTTAGATTCGATTTAATTTTATTTTTCTTGTTTAACAAACCTATTTTAATTATTTGTAAGCTTGCGTCTGATAGTGCGTCAGAATTTCTTATCAAAATCTCATTTTCACAAAATTGTCAGATAGGAGGTATTGTCACGAAGCGGGCGATATACTGGTTGACTGAATTAACATGCGTTTTCCAATTAAGACAAGTGTCCAAGTGAACACCAAGATATTTAAACGAGTCAACTGGTTCGATATCAAAGCACTCAGAGTGGCAATCAATAGACGCACATTCAGACCTGCTGCGATTAGTCACCCGAGGCAAGACAGACATATTAAAGCTACCAGACAATTTAAACAACATGAATTTTGTTTTCTGGCTTAAAATCAGGCGATGCTTGTCGAACCTTGAGAGTAAAGCTTTAAGATCAGAATCGATCAGCGAAATAACGTTACTGGGAGAATTCCCACAATAAGCCAGAGCTGTGTCATCAGCAAACCCGGCAGATTAACCATGAAGATTCAATTTAAACACAGAGTTAATATAAATGAGAAACAGCAGAGGGGGACACCAATGTCAATAAATTTCGGATCGCTTAACTTATCATTTATCTTAACTCTCACCGATCTACCATCTAAATACGATGCTAACCACTTATTTGAAACCCTATATCATACATAATAGAGAGCAAACGCTTGTGATCAACCATGTGGAAGGTTTTAGCTGTATCAATAAATAAAACACTAAAGCACCGCAACTATTACCTTTATTTAAACCAATATTGATTGTATTCAGGAATTCCAACAATGCCAATTCGGTACTCATACCTTGACGAAAACCATGTCGATGAATACTCAGCACACCCGTTTGACTTAAAAAACTAGAAATCCTATTTTTAACTGCCTTTTCAAAAATTTTTAGGATTACTGGCTGCAAGGCATTAAATCTATAATAACCTTTGCCAAGGCGATTAGCCGATTGCCATTCTTGAAAATTGGAATTATCGTTGCTGTTTTCAATCGATTGGGTATACCAACTCAAAGGATAGGTTGAAAATGTGTGCAAGAACGGAACTAATATGCCCAGCAATGGCTTTTAGTATATAATTACTCAGGCCAACATTATCAATTGATTATTTAGGTTCTAAAGCATAAATAATTGAAAAACCCTCATAACTAGATACTGGGGTCATAAAAAATGTTATCGGACGGAAATCAAAAGGCAAATCGAAACTGGATGACGTGTTGTTAGAATCAAATTTAGCACTTAAATCTTCAGCAATAGTATAAAAATAACAATTACGCTCATTAGCAATTTCTAAATCACTCGTAAGAAGTTCTCCGTTCGGTGGTAAAATAGATTTGACTAGTGACGTTTTAGGTTTACGAGTCAGAATCCCGTTCACTAAAATCCAGTTTTTTTTATATCACCGCTGTTTGCTTAGCAGCTTTCTAAAATAGTCGAAACATTATCCAAAAATAATTCATGAGCTAGCGATGGATTGTCCATGTTAAAAATGAACCCAACCTTTCATATAACAACAACAGATTGAGCTTCTTTCTTCTTCTCGTGGAATTTTGTTTCAAATTACAGCCTGATAACAGTATCTGAGAAACCTTAAACCATATCTCAATCAAGTGGCGGTCAGAAATTTCAATGGTCAATGCAAGTTGAAGAGAAAGCAGTAACCAACGTGGGAGTACTTTCTCTGCTAGAAAATCCCCTGCTAGAAATAAGATTCCCAACTGATTAAAGTAATCGATAAATTGCTGTTTTTTAATTGCCATTTCGGGGACAGTAGACAGCCGATATTAAAAATTTCCCAGATGATTCTTGATCTGGACCTAGAATCTCCCAATTTATGGAAAAAGCTTAAATGTTGAAGTTTCTGCCCTAGTCTGCAAAGTGGAAAATCCAATAAATCCCGATCTCAAAATTTTTCATGATTAACTGTACTTTATTTTACAATATAAAAGAAAGTAAAAATACTCGTAAGTATTTCTGATCCATATTCACCCAATTTTGAGTAAATTAATAAGAAAATGTTTCACTGAAAATTCAAGTTTTATAATAATAGAACGATCGTGATGAAATTTCTCTTAATTTTTTAACCATAATTTAATAAACTGGTTCATTAGCCAAACCTGAATCAACAACTCTGGAAGTTAGCGAAATTGGCATATTCATCTTGAAATCACTTTGGACGGCAGTCCAAACGAGTGACGAAAGCACCTACTGTGCTGGAGGCCGAACTCGTATATATACAGCTAGTTTCGAACTTTTCCGTTTGAGGCCGCCAGGATCATATACCATTGGAATTATATACCATTGGAAAGGTCTTGAAAAGTAGACCCAAATAATGTATAAAAGCATGAATTTCTACCACATTGAGTGGAGATATGACCTTCCGAAAATTGCCCCAAAAAATCAGTTTTTCGGGTATAACTGCCCCAAAAAGTGCCCCAATTATTTTTTAACTAGCAAATTATGATGGTAGACGTCAATATCAAGTGTCAAACGTCCAAAACGGATGGTTTTGACCAAAGTTATGACATTTGGAAATGTTTCTATGACGTCACCATATAATCTTGCTTTGGCATATGTTTGTCCGTAGTTTTTTCATTTGACTTCATATTTTCAGGGTTTGTAGTACTTGAAAAACTAAGCAACTTTTGTTCTACAACTTTTCGATTTGGCCGCCATGTTGGCTGCAGCCAGCCTCTGAACGGCCGCTTTTGGTCGTGTTGGCCACTCCCACAGCGCTGAACCTATTTGAAATACCTCGGACATATGTATATCGTTGAAAAGGTATTGACGCCTGCTATCAAATAGCATATAAAAAAGATTCAAAAAATTACGGTGGAGGGTCATTTTGGCCAAAAAACTGAAAAACGCCAAATCGGCCGGCCACATTCGGCCAAATTGCTAAACAATTAGCCCAAAACTTTTGGTTCATATTTTCAGGATTATTGACCTCCATAACAGTGACCCTTTTTTCATAACAAAAAAAAAAATTAAAAAACTGACAAATTGATGTGATCGAAAAAATCACCAAAAGCATTGAACATTTGACATTCTCCTTGCATAAAATCGATATTTTTTTAATCTTTATGATGATTTCTTTAAAAAATTGATCTTATCTACCCTCCCATCACATGAAGATGAAATATCAGCCAGAGGGTAGTTACCATTAATTTTTGTTTCCAACTAACACACTAAAATATGTATATTTTATTGTATTGTTTAAGGAATCAAAAATGAATGGTAGCCGCATGCGGTTAGTGACAAAACAGCAAGAAACATGCAAAAAAAATTGTTGAATTACTCAATCAATTTTCTTCCAAAAACACATGCATCTGATCTAAATTTTTACTACTCTGTAACATGCACTAAAAACTAAACTACAAATGTTCAGCCGATAGCCTACGAGAACCGGATGTGTAATAAGATCACACCCGGCATGATCTGTTTGTGGCATGTAATAAAGGATTCTAAAATAACATACAGTTCACACACACTCGATAGCACACAAGTGGCCGCTACGTGTTATTGTGCTTCAAATCGTATTCATACGACGGATAAAAATCTCGGATTTTTCTATCCCAGATTTTTTTTCAACTTTTTTGTATGAAAAAAGCGTGTCTGTTGTATAATTTACGTGATATAATTAGTTAAAACGATGGAATAAAAAAATCCCGGATTTTTATCCGACTTGAGGCACAATAACACGTAGCGGCCACTTGTGTGCTATCAAGTGTGTGTGAACTGTTTAGACTGACAACAATAAAACGAATCGCGATTCAATTTGCCGTGCCAAAATCATTGATATCAAATAAAAAACCTCTTAACGAGGTAAATGTTCGAGTGACGAAAGCCGAATTCAATTCACAAAATTTCTGATATCAAATTTGTGCCGAAAAAAACAATTGCATTCGATTTGTCAACAATTTTTCGGAATGTTCAACAACAACGCGCTGAATGCACTAACATTCCGAAAAATCGTTGACAAATCGAATGCAATTGTTTTTTTCGGCACAAATTTGATATCAGAAATTTTGTGAATTGAATTCGGCTTTCGTCACTCGAACATTTACCTCGTTAAGAGGGTTTTTTATTTGATAAAATGAGACCTAAATTTTCTATGTATTATGCGGAAAAACACTTGTGGGAAAAATCTGTACGAAACCTCTTAATGTTTTGGTGTTCATGAAAGCTTATATTTAATGGCCTATATCTAGGAATGGCCGGTTTTGGCCTTAACTTATGATATAGCTCCAAGATTTGAACAAAAAACTTTGAAATTGTTTCATTTAATTTGTGATTTAATGTGCACGTGTTTGGAAAATCTAAAAGAATGGAAAATATTGAATATCGTGCTTTGATTTTAAAACGCGATCTTGCGATTCGAAATTACGAGTTACGAGTACCACCTGTGGCACTATTCTGGTTTTCCCTGGGAATCGGGAATTGGGAAAAATATTTTCATAGCATTTTTGTCTAAATTTGATTTTTCTGGCCTACTGTTGGAATTAGTTGGGTGTAAATATTTTTGAAAAAGATATATTGGGAATTATTTTTCCCTATAAAAATTTTGTGGAACAAAAGCTTCCCAATCAACTCTGTTTCAAAAATATTTACACCCAACTAATTCCAACAGTAGGCCAGAAAAATCAAATTTAGACAAAAATGCTATGAAAATATTTTTCCCAATTCCCTATTCCCAGGGAAAACCAGAATAGTGCCACTGGCAGTAAGAATTTTTTTTTATTTATATTTTGAGATATTTGTTAGGTGTGCAATGTGGGGCTGAACGAGCATTCATAAAATTTAAGAAATCTAACATTTGCTTGAGGATTGCCAAAAACGTTCTGGGAATTGTGTTTTACAAGTTTAGTTATAACGTTTATTTTGCCGCCATCAGCTCTCAAAACAGATCAAAAGTTTTGTATCTATGTGACAAATAAATAATTACGCATACTAAATTTTCACAACTAGGCCATTCGCCTTTATTTTGTTGCGCCTTTATAAAACCAAACGAAATATTCCTTGGAACCAGCATTATCTATTAATTATTTACCGGTATTGCAAACTCTACCCAATTTGATAATCCCTTTATCGTTTATTGCAGCGTCAAGTTCGGTGTCAAAAATAAATTTCACCACACATGTCGTCTATATTCCATATATACATTTCGTGTATATACAAACAGCTCTTATCTCACAGTGACTAATAGCTATTCCATTAACCAAATCTTTTTCAATTTTTCCTACATTCGAGTATTTCCATCTCACCAATCTCTTATAATTGTATATAGTGAGTGTATATAAATTGAATTATGTATCTATATGTATATAGAGAGATACACTTATGTATACAGCACACATTTTGTTTATATAAGTACTTTAGTTTACTCGTATCACATTTATTTTTTCTTATTACTATTGACTGATAAAAGGAGCGCCATCATAAAAAAAAGCAAAGCAGCGATATTATTATGAAAAAAAAAACGAAAAAATTATGTGTGTTGTTGATAGGACTAATGGAGTCGAGTCGGCGGCTAACTGATAGTAAAATAATATTGTCGTGGCCTTTTATGTGATTGTTATTTTATTCCAATATTATAATCTAAATATAATTTTTTTTTTCATTTCGTGGCGGTATTTTCTACATGTTATCGGCTTAATGTACCTTAAATAAAATTATTTATTCAAATAAAAAAATAAAAAAACTGAAAAGAATTAAATTAAAGTCTGTGCGTTGAGATTCTTTTATCGATTGATTTCTTAAGAAGACGAATAAACACAATAAGAAAATAAATGTTTTTCCGGTAAATGGTGATTTGGTATCTTATACGTTTCTTAGCGGTGGCGATCGCGCGGTTATTAGGGATTTGGGTAAATCTTAAAATTTATATACAAAAAAAAATTTTAAACCATAATGCCGCGCTAATTGAGAGGATTAACTTCCTACAAAACTATCAGTATACATATATGCAACTGCCATGATTAATTTAAAATTTAGTTTGGAAATAAAGACACCACCAACATTTACGCGTCGGAATTAAAAATAAGATCACTAATTTCAATATACTTATGATAATAACTTCTTATTATAAATTTTTTTTTGTATATGTGTGTGTTTTTAAGAAGATTATAAGAAACCAGTTATTACTACAAATGTAAATAATCTAATAATTTACTACTATTCAACGATATTTTTTTTTATTTTTAAATCTCATTCAAATATATACTTAAAGATAAAGAATGAATAAATAAATTTTTAATTCATTATTAATTTACAAAAAAAAAAAAAATTGTTTAGATAAGAAAATATTATATCATCGATTAGATTTAGTGGGGTAGGTATAGTGTCTAACGATGATGTGATTGACATTAGGTAAATACATTTGAGTGGTGTTGTCGTCGTCGGTGCGATTCATTGCATTCTTTCTTGATCTGGAAAATTTATGAAGTACAAGGTTCGATTTTAAGACATTTGTGGTTTCATAATCTTGAAAGTCACACCGAGGCGGCAATACAATGAGATGTTTTAAAGATGTCGTATAGGTACTCCCTCCCCTTTGTAGCACTATCTGTGATTTTTTGTCTATTTACAAGGACTTCTAACATGGACAGCAATGACATTTAGACAAGGGTGGCAGGCTACCAACTCATTCGGTAGTGAATCTTTTAAGGCCGCCTCTATGATTCGTATCAAAATTATATCTGTCCTGCCTGTGAATGACATTGTCAAATGCAAAGAACTCCGCAGAGTGCATACTGTCGTTAAACCAAGTCTCACAGATTATTATTATACTACCCCAGCGCGAAAATATTTGCCTTTACCTCTGATACTGGATGCGTTATGGTAATAAATCGAAGATAGACTAATGTTATTATTCATTACTTGTTGATTACTGGTGAATATGGCCCAAATGACGCTGACGAATTTTTATATTATTGATACTATTTATTTCACACTAGCCCCTCGTCCCGCATACACACACGCACACACACACACATATTATTGGGGCCAATTTTCCGTGAACATAACCATTCCTTTAAGATCAGCGTCGACCCCAACTTTAACACTAGAAAGACGAAACTCATGTTGATTTCGATTGATATTTTCCTACTCTAAAAATAGTACCCTCATTTTATACCCTCAATGAACTACACCGAAATGTCAAAACAATATATTTGTTTCATCTTTACGATGAATAACGAATTAACATTGCTTGAAAATATTTTGTTTTGACAAGTATAGAAAAAATGGCGTATGACGACAAGAAAAAATGGGTTCCTTACTCGATCAAGAAACCTGGAGTAGAGAAAATTACCCTAGATGTAGCAAAATATTACTCTTGTGGTATTTTTTATTTTTTTTTCAATCGAACATTTTGACAGCAGTTGGAGTACCATTTTTACGCTAAGTGTAACTTTTTTCGTTCAATCGAAATCAACATTAGTATATGACTGCTTGGTGAAAGAATAACTGATGCCTTAAATAATTTATTTAAAATAAATTTTTAATATTCTTTTAGTCGAGTAAATCGTTTACTATGTTAAAATCTGAATCAAAACAGATTTTTCGATCAGTTTGGCATAGAGGTTTAGAAAAATAAATTATTTTACCGAAAAAATTACTTAAAATTGACTTTTACCCGACTACTGGCCCGCAGCCTTTTAAGGCTAAAATCAATAGAAAATGTTTTGGTAAACTCATTTATTTTTCAAAAACTCTATGGCAAACTGATCGAATTATCTGTTCTATATCCGATTTTTACCATAGTAAATGATTTACCTGACTATTGGCCAGCAGCCAAGTGTACATTTTTTGCAAATAAAAGTGGAAATTTTTACATACGTACATTTTCCACAAACATATTTTTTACATTTTTCGCATTTTTTAGGACGGTTCTGACGTTTTTGTGTGTTTAGGGTCTGGACAAATTTTCTGTCTTGCATTTATATATTCGATGAAAAACTGTTCTGCTAATTGAAACAAAAACTCTTTTCGTTGTATTTTGATTCCTGTCGTTTCTTTGTAAAAGATCCAAGCATTTATAGCAGCCAAATCTAAAACATTGAAAAATATTTGTAGGGGTCATTTACGAGAACAAGCGTTTACTGTATATTTTCTGCCCATTTTTCGGCCATATCAACTCCAAATTTTGTGCTATTATAAAAATGAATAGATTCGGTAAACGTTTTTTATTACTTTTATCATAATTTTCATAAATGTATGCTTCGAACTTAGAACAGCTACTCTATTATTTGGTTTGCTTTTATATATTGTAAGAACACAATTCTTTGATTTATATAGCAGAGTGGAAAAATGAGGCATGTTATCCTTCTTTTGTTTGGCTGCTTTTGGTAGTTCGTTTTTGTTTCCTCTAAGCATTCCAACTAGAGTTGTCTATTTAGCCAATAATTTTGTTATTGGCTAGTGAAAAAGTTATCAGTCGTAATATTTCTCCTGTATATTGCTGAAATAACGTATTCACTTAGAAGCATTGACGGTGGTCGTTGTTTCTCCAATTTTTCCCCAAATATTAGGCATATACTACGAAAGCAAGGCAACTTTATCTATTTTTAGTCGCTTACTTCTTTCGGCTCTTCTGTCAAAACGAATAAATCATAGGATTTGCTTAAATTTTTCTCTGACCATATTTTTCTAAAAAATTCGCGACCCCACTTTGCTGATCATAAATAGCTCAATTTTAAATTGTTTGCCTCGTAAGCTCCACGAGCATATAAAATCCCAATAAATGCACGTATTTCCGGTAATGATATTATCCAATCATTTTCAAAATTCGGCGTCCTTCTTCTGTGCACATTCTTATATGCTTCATAATATGGTTATCTATTGTGCCATAATATTGTTTTTTACGTACCTTGTTGGCCCTTCCACATCCTTGAAAATACAAGGAGATGGTAATCTGCTTGGAAACCACGTTCGTCAAATTTTGACCACACAGTGGTACACAGTGGTACAGCTTTTTCAATCTTCTGAGAGGTGTTTTCTGTTGCTTCATCAGAGTCTGAAATAATTCGCATCCTACACCTTTTTCTGGGCATATTGATGACATTTTCATTTTCATAATCACTGATCGATTCTTCATTGCTATCTTCTGCTTCAGATGTTTCACTTTGAATGTGACCCGTTTCATCTTCAGATTATAACATGTTGCATCTGATTCTAAATAGCAGCACTCTTCACTTATGATCGTTAGCTTTTTCAATAAATCACTTTTATTCGTCATTGAGAAAAAATGAAAAATGTTATTTCAATACAGGGCCGCATTAGCATATAAGAAATTTACTGAATTCAATAATAAAAGTCATTTAATTGTTTTAAATTTCCCAAGCAGTCAAAATGTCTTCTTTGGGCAAACTAGTGTTAAAGTAGACATATTCCGTATCCGCTTCCACCCATTTAGAATCGGTTTTGTTGCAATAGCATTCGTTATGTTAACGGTGTAATTCACAAAATCGACGATGCCGGTTTCTTTGGCGGCTGAAGTGAATTGCGACAAATGAAACCAAAACTGTTTTTATCATCTTTATAGAGTCTGGCAAGGTACATAATTTGATCCCTCATATCGAACTGTCACATCATCGACGGATGGTAGCAGCTTCAGGTAAAATTATTGGACAAGTCATTATTTTACTTCAAAATCAAATATGTCCATTTTCCTTTGAAATTGTGGATATAAATTATACATCTAAGTATACGAGCGAAGTTCAGTAAGTTCGGCAAATCTATATTAAATAACGGTAAATATTATTCAAAAATATTTTTCAGCATAATCTCGACCCACGCTAATGCACTTATTTCACCGGTCAATTAATTTGTGCAAACCATCAAAATAAAATGATTACTTCTATTATTTAAAATACTCGTCTACTTCACTATTATTTGAAAATTTTAGCCTCCTTAATTTTTTTTCATATTTATAAAAATGAAATAATTACTTGGAGCCAGATAAAGGCTATAAGATGGATGCGGTGTTTCATTAAACCCATAATTTCGTACTGGTGCATTGTCATGTAAAAGCAATATTTTTGCTTGATTTAACCTCTTCGTTTTTCCCTGATCAAATTTATAAAAAAGCCCCGCATTAAAACCCCTGTTGTTATGGTCAAAAATCGTTGACATTATATCTTACCCACAGATTTTGAACTTTAAACTTGCATGGACTCCTGTTTCAGCTCTTGATCATAGTGATGAAACTATAAATTTCAATACCGGTGACTATATGGTTTAGAAATTTAACCGGTTCGCCTTTACTCATTTCTAAAACTACCTTAGACGTTTCAACTCGAAATTTTTTTGTTTCACAGTGAACTTTCGGGAAAGCCACCTTTCACTAACTTTTGGCAGGTTAAGATAACTATGTAAAAATCTGCTAACACTGCCAAAAGGCATATTTGATATCATAATTAATTTTGAAATAATTTTTTCTGTTTAGGGGGCTCTTGGCAAAAAGACGTTATGCAACAACAACTACATCATTACCGTCAAGCAACCGGTACTTGAATTAGTACAAATTTGGGTGGCGCATTGGAACAGTATAGGAAGTCATTTCAATAGGTTTTATATAAGGAATTGCCATTCCTTGCTCCTCACAATTGCCGCATATTTTGCCAATCATATATTCCCAATTGGCAAAGCACCGCTTGTGAGTTAGTTTTGCTTGCGTGCAAGGGACACTATCTTGCTGGGAGCAGTAATGTTCATTTCCGTACAATATAGTACTCGGTGTTAATTTTGACTCCCCTTGCGATAAAAAAACAGTGATATCATAACTGAAGGATTTTGAAACTTTTATACGGCTTATTTCTTTGGTGGAATGCTTCTCGATGATACTGAACATACACGAACATTTTGTTTATTATGAGGTTCGTGTAGTAAGAACATCTTTCCAGAAAATAAAATTTCATCACCATCGTGCCAAGAAAGTAACATTTTAGATTTTGCGATCCTTACTTTCTTCTTTCGCCTTTTAAAAATATCAATTTAAAAAAGAAATCACGTAATTATCATCATGGTTATTTTCCTTCACAAACCACCTGCTAAGATTAAATAATTTTGAAAAAAAATAACCCAGACGTTTGTTTGGAAAAAAACAGGATTCTTGCATAGCTTTAGTCAAGGTGTAGGAAACACTTTTTAATGGGTTAGCAAAACTGGCTTTAAAGTGGACAAAACAATGTCATACATCGCTTCTATAAATTCGTTTTAGGGAAGCAGCCCAAATTTCACAAATTTTATTTTAGATTTTTGCGATTTTAGAGAGGGGGCCGAGTAAAACTTTTTTTATAGGTAAGCGGAACTGAGCAAAACTAAGGCATAATTCGAATTTCACTCAGTTTCTTTTGGCGCTTTTACGGGTATGCAATACTTTTTAATGCGTGGACAAGATTGTTGCATGACTGTTTTCTTAAAATTCGCTTTAGAGGATGCTGGCAATAATTTCACTCGCGCTTTTGGAGAGATGGATGATTTTTTTTTGTAAAATAATTCGATTCTCGAAGTTCATCTTTTTAATGCTTTTGAGGATGGGTAAAAATGCCCACCCATGAGGCAAAACTATAATAATATTACTAACCTCTCTAAGTTTGTCTTTGGACTAACTTCACACACGTATTTCTTAAAATTAGTGACCCAAAACAAAATTTGGATTAAGTTTCCCAAATAAAATTTGAACTGTAATGCAGCAATTGCCTACATCCGTTAATTGATACTCGAGGCAAACTCAGATTCATTACAATAAGAGCAGTAGTATTAAAAATTTTAAATTTGTAAAATATATTTTGTAAGAAATATCTAGTATTTGGCTCAAATCTTGTTAAAAATTCACTCAGCAAAAATGTACATCAAAATTTTTTGCCAGTTTTTTGTAAAAAGAAAACGCCATAGGTTCTAGGTTTCAGTGGTTGACACTTAGGCCATTTTTGGCCCATTGTGATACCACGCATTCACGCCACATCATTAACCCATTCACCTACTCACACAACTACAGTATACCACCTGCACATTGCAAGCTCCATGTCAACCTGTAGTACATTGACATGGAAGGTGGGTCGGCGCTGAATTCTGCACTCCATCAGAGGGTCTTAGTTGTGTTTATTAACATCACCGATTGTAGTCGATGATGAAAATTTGATTTGTATCTAGCCTCTGATGGGATTCGAACCCAGTACCTCCCGGTCCAAGTGCCGAAGCTTTAACCACTGCACCACTTGTCCGGTAGAAAACGCCATAAGTTTTGAGATTTTTTGACTAAAATTTAATTTTTAATTCATTTGATCTACAAAATTGGGATTTCTGATTCACTTGAAATTGAGTAGCAACAAAATTCTGTAGCCTCGATTCCTCCATAAATGCCTTAAATTCACATAACAGTTAAACACTATTTTTCATTTTCATATTCTAATTGAATCCTTTTATCCTAACAAATTTAAACAAAAAGAAATCGCCATAAGTTGCTTAATATTATACGGGATCCTTCATACAAATTCTGCTTTCTAGCAGAGGTCAATGCAGCTATTAGTTGATATCAAATCTATTCTATTGAACCAGCGAGGCAGCAGCCTCATTGTCCCTAATGCCACAATTAGGATTAACCCACATGATGTTGACTATATTATTTCATCGAACAGGGATAATAAAAATTTTACAATCCTTGAAAAGGTTACAGAGTTTTTCAAAGGCTTGTCGTCTGTACACCGAGTTACGCTTCCTTCTAACTTATTCAGCTATAGTTCTTATGGTCCAACGAGTTGCTGTGTCCTGTTATTTGTTACGGTCATCGAAAAGTCTGAATTATCTAGATTAACCACCGTAATTTGCTATACGTTTGACGAAATCTGATTTAGGGATTATCTTCCGATACAGAGAAGGAATCGACAACTGGTCTGAGACGGATTCTTATGAAGTTAAAATATTTGTCCAAAATTAATTTGACAAATTAAACTTTCGATTATATGTAAAAGGTGAAAATTGAAGACAAAATAAGTTGGTCACCTTTCTCACTCCTCTATCTAAGTGATTCCTAAGCTTTCCGATTGAAAAAGTTGCCCGCCATAAACTAACTGCACGACAATTTAATTTTTTTTTAATTACCAAATTTTATTTCTTCAAAAAAGAAATATTTTCTTGATTTAAAACGTAAATTATGTAAATTCAATTTGATTGCATTCATCGATGCTGCGTTTTTTTAGCAGAGAAAAATACAAATTAATTCAAGAATAATATTAAAACTTTGTTACCAAATATTGGAAAAATTGAATTGGGAAATTTTACCAATCTTTAAACCATCAAGAACACTAAACATTAACACTAAAACGATTTCTATATTTAAGATACTATGTATAAACAAAAAACAAAAATCTAAATCGTTTTCTTCTTTCAAGAGAATTCATTTCTCATTTAGAGAAACTTTTAACACTACTAGTAGAACGGTTGCCGCCCCGGTGGCAAAGTGGTCAGCATGCTTGCTCCAGCGACCGGAGGTCCCGGGTTCGATTCCCGGCGGTGACAAGGAGAAAATTTCACGGCTGGTTTAGGATCAATGAATTAATCACTCATTATCCGAAATGAAAATATGATTATGAAACCTCATTTGAGGCGGCCAAATCCCTTGATGGGATAGAGTGCCAGAGAGAGAGAGAGAGTAGAACGGTTGCCAGCCTTTCAGATCTCGTTGATTGTGGAGTGTGAGATATACGTACGTAGTTCCGAATGGTTTTGTACAGGTGTAAAGGGGAAATAGGATCCTGTGGTATCACAACGGGACAATATTGGTCTAAGCAGCCACTCCAACTTAATCTAACCTAACCTTGGCCTAAGTAAAACACACACACATGGTGGATGTGGTTTTTCCGTCTTGATATGTTCGGCAAAGTTGTTTGTCTTGACTTGCGCAACAATTTTGCTGGAGAAAGCATAACGAAAATCTTAATGGTTCAAGTGCTATCAACATGAAAATGAGTGTATATTTTGACAAATTTTTGACTCAGAACCAAAACATGTCGAAAGGGATATCTCAAAAATAGGGACTAACTTTGAAATGGGACTGACACCATTGAATTCACCATACTCGAAAACTCTACCCTCTGGGTCTAGCTTGTCACTTTTTTCAGCTAGCACAGTGTATTATTTTGAAAACATGACATGTGCAGAATAAGAAATACGAGTATAAAATAAACGACATGAATAAAAAAATAGTTTCTTGAAATAAGAAATAAGACCAACGATACAAGAAAACGGTTTCTTGAAGAAAGAAAACTGTAGAAATATATTTTTTTTCTTATTGTAAGAAATTCAAGATATTTGTGTATATTTTTCGGGGTAACTAGCACAGAGAGACCTTGCAACCTGGTCATCTTCGTTTCATTTTATTCGTGTTTCGCTCATATGACTCGACAGCATTCATCATGACCGAGAGTATAAACTATAAAGTTGCGATGTGAATGATTTTTAAGATTTACCTTGACCTAATTAATTTGGTTGTTGTTCATTAACGAGAATTGATCAAAGTATGATTTTTAGCGTGTAATTAGGCCATCATACAACTTGCGATGATATGCCAGTCGATACATTCGAGAAATAAAAATTATTTCACCTTGACCTCTCTCTTAGATCGTAAAGTATATATAAACACCATCTGATCGAGTATAAAGTCCTCAGTCATTCCGCGCCGCAATGCTAATTATTCGCTTGTCTTGCATGTATAAGCGATGCGCTACATGACTAATTGGTCATATTTCTTTGAATTTTTATTATATCTTGAATAATTAATTAAAAATTATTGTTATTAATAATTAATTATATTAATTGAAATCGATTAGTGTACGTCAGCGTGTGTATATGATCGGCGAGACGGCAGCCTTGATTAGTAAGCGTGTATATTACGAAAAATTCAATCAACATATTTTGTGATATATGTTATATGGCGGCATATACGCTTATACATATATTCAAAATGCTGTGTATGCCAACTATTTGTTCATCCCATTGACGGCTTTTTTAATTAAAGCCGCCGTATCATAAAGTAGTTTATTTTCATGTATTTCACAAGCCATTTTAGACGATTCTGATACATTGCCAAAATAGTTTTCTGACGTTTACTATACGCTATTTGGTGTACTGTATTAAGGTCGAATACCTAATTTTTCAATTTGTTCAGTTGGTTGTAATTCGATCAATCATAAACTTTTATTTTTGTAATTACAATTCAAGTTTAATTTCATCATTAATGTTTATTATCATGCTTGAATATGAATATACAGTTAATGTGTTACAAAACTATCAAAAACTACAAAAACGAAATATTAAATTACTTTTGAAAATAAATGACGTAAACATTTTAATGATAGAAATCAACAACAATTCTACCTTTTCATCTAACTCTATATAACAATTATTACACACTTCACAGTCGCACACAGCCTAACAAAATAATGTATGGGCTTAAAGAATGTTTCGTTTTTGTATGGTTTTATAATATACATAATCAGAAATGCTATAAAAACAGAATAAATATTGTGTAAAAAAGAAATTCCATTCGGCGTATATGAAGTATATAGTAATATTATACAGTTGGTTAAAAAAATTTATAAAATTCTAATTTTTTATTTCTATTCCGTTTGCAGGTTTTCATGAATGCCCAACTGATACCGAAGAATTAATATATCCAATTCGGGCACCATCCTCATGTAGTGCACCACCCGATTTACTATTAACCAGTGATCGGGAACAAATTCACATAAGATGTCCAACACCGCAGAGCCATCACCACCATCATCATCATCACCAAAATAGTAAAAATGAAAAAAATCATAATTACCATAATAATCAAGTACAAACAACATCTCCACATGTGATTCAAGAGACTGATAAGGATTTAACTCAAATTACTAGTAAAAAATTGGATAAGAAAAATTTAAGTAAATCACCGATCGCGATTAGCACGATAAATAATGGCGGCAGCAACATTAATAATAATAACAGTCCGGATCGTGTACATTTAGAAGTAAGTACACTTAAATACTATTTATCATCACGCTGCCTGGCGTGACAATATGTTCAGTTTATGGAGAGAGATTTTTATGTAGGATGACACCACAAAATTTTTGAAAATATACCAAAACCCAAAAATAAAATGTAGGAGTTTGTTTAGTCTCTACGTTGTGATTTATTTAAAAATATTTAATTTTTTTTTTTTTTTTCATTCAAAAACCCAAAAAAATATAATTTAAAAAGAAAAATGTATAAAAATTTAATTAATCTTAAGTTTTTATATTTTATTTTGTTCAAGAAAGTAAAATCATATCGTTCGTAATGAATTCGAAACAGAAAGAAAAATAATGGCGCCATCTGTATACGTGTTTTTTTTATTTTATTAATGTATCGGAATCGGGAGGCCCCAAGAAAAGAATGTTGAAAGTGACATCTGTCAACGCACAATTTCTGTGTCAGTTTTGTTTTACATTTTAAATTTATCGACCGCAATTATCGTATTCGACGCGTATATATGTAAATATGTACGTTGTCGGGATCACCATATAGCAATAAGTCAGTGAAAATTATGTTCTCTATCAGCTGTTTAGTTTATAGATGATGTGTGAATGAACGATTTTACGAAAATTTATATATAAAATGTATAAAACCATGTCAATTATAATATAGTTTAAAATTGATGATGACACCGAAAGATTTAGGTAAATGATGCACCGGGGGTGATCATATATTTAATTGCATGCGATCATGGTGGTAAATTATGGTATGGTGTTAAATGGAAATGCATAAATTTATTATGTTGCCCAATCGCATGTTTAAATACTTTTCATTAATCTCGGGCGACAAGTTAATGCGAGATCATTTAGAATCTAAATTTAATATTTAATATTAAACATTTGACTCGCGGGATATAATATTATATCGCGATCATTCGATCTTAATTGCTTTAATAATGCAGAGACTGCTTTTTAAATCTGGTGGTCATATAACAGGTTTAGTAAAAATGTTTTAATAATTGCAATTTGTATAAATTTATATTGGGTGTCTATTGCCACCAATTATCCAGAAATATCTAAATATCGATTGGTGATCAATCGATCTATCGTTTATAATAAACATAAATTACGCATAATGGACTTTAAATATCAGAGGTAGACTAAAATGTAGTGGATAGTTAACTATATTGTTATGGATCAAGATCGCCTCAGTAACGTTACCAATATTCCAGCATTTCATACAAAAACCACCCCATACCTCAATCCATCGAAAAATTATATCCGCACTCAAAACCCACGCCCAGCGTGACCAGACTCAAACTCTACCTGCCCGGGCCTGTCTACACAGCCCCTGTCATCCATACATCATAGTAGCCTCATTTGTGTAATACATGAGCAAGCCAATATCACATTGCAATAATAAGAATTATGAAGAAGATAATCCAAATTTTTAGGTTGTCACAAATATAAAACCAAAGGACGATATAGAAGAATTTATTCTCGACGTTTCTCAACATTATTTCTAGAGTTGTCTTTCCTCACATGAATTTCACTCTATCTCTCTCTAACGTATATATAACAGGTTTCAGGTTTAAATTTATTCAGTACAAACTTCAAGAAAAAAAATGTTTTTTTTTTTTGTTTTTAAAAACGTTTTCTTTTAAATTAGGTAACTTTCGAAATTTTTCAAAATTTTCATCAGCCTTTATTGTTCCGAACAATGATTGTTGCTCTGATTCCATTGTATTCTGTTTTTTAACTCCTTGATTTGCATTTTGTAAGTCTCTCTTGACTTAACCATTCGTTGCGAGGTGATACGGAGCGCTTCACTTCATAAAACATTGAAACTCGTCGGTTGGAAATTGAGTTCCGTTATAATTATAACTAACCTAAATTTGTGGAAAAATATTTTTCGGGATAATTCAGTGTAAGAATATGAGATGGCTTGTATTTCTGAAAAGAATGAACAAATATTCAAAAAAATATTTTGTTTGTCATTTCGGCCACATCGATAATAGTAGCCTTTGCTTGAACTTTAATTCGGCTTTAGAATGGTTGCCCGCTAGTGTTTCTGTTAGTGGATTTCCGTACCATCGTTCGCAGACAATTCCATTGCTTTGGCTGTAGTTAAACATTGGATCCGACCACTCCGCAGTATAAACACGAATTGATTTCGTAAAGCCTTAGTTTGGTCAGATCCAAAATCACACTTAATTACCAGTTTCCGTAAGGCCAAAGAGGGTACTCTGCGGTCAACTCATCGTTCGCATACACAAGATTTAGTTACAGATCCTATTCATCAATGAAGTATACAAGAATCAAGGGCAAGTAGCAGTGAGAGCGAGAAAAACGACAATAACTATATACATAAAGTGAAACAGCTATTGATTTGGTTTAGTTCAAAATTTAGGTAACAGTTCAGCATTAACGTACTATATTTTCTCCTATATGCAGAACTAGTTCAGAAGTTCTAACGAGCAACGTAACGTTTATTCTCTAAAAATTAGAGGTTAGCCCCTTTGTCAAATGGACCAGCTACACGGTTTATGTTAAATCGGCCATTTTGTACTCAAATCACATCCTGCTACAGGTATAGCCATGCCATAAAATTCACGTAAAGGTTTTTGTTATAAGTCGAAGCCAGCCCATGTGATTGAGATGTTTTTGAATTGACCATGCACAGTCAGAATCGCGATAAGGATTAAGCTGAACCAAAAATCGGTTCAGTAATAAATTATTTCGCTGTATGACGGGCTGCTTGTGTTCACCAATTGCTGCCTTAACAAACTTAGAAACAAATGCTTGATTACGACTTAGGTCTATTAAATGATAGGTAGAATAATATATGCAAGGCCTAGAAATACTGACCAGCTGCATCGTCATAATGCACTGGCACCCGTATGACTGAACTCTGTTACTACTAAAAACGATATTAGAAACGTTTACAATCGAAAAGCTTTGAACCCCTTAAATCAAGAGTTCAAGGGGTTTACAAAATCATTGGATTATTATCATCATCATCACCAGCACGACCCTTTGGTTACATCATAAAACGGCGCAGAAGTCTTTAACTTGACCTCTTAAAGCTTTGGATACCGATAGAATTAGACCTGTTGTCTCAGTTTGAAAAGCTATCGTAGTAAAGTATTCAGACTGCCTAACGTTATTTTAAAGCAAATTTTGGACATAGTCACCAAACTCTGACTGTTTGAAGTTTATTCAAATTTGTGGTCGACCCGATCCATTTGATAATAGTCTTGTGTATACCAAATGTGATCCGCTCGAAACGCGATATTTCAAAACGCGATATTTCGAAACGAGATATGGCAAAACGAGATATGGTACAGAATATGTGTTGCGAAGCGGCAGGAGCGTAGCGACCCGCCTTATACCGACCCTATATACTATTGCTCCTATCGATTTTTAAATTCCTATAAACTGAAATTAAATGTTCCCATCACCCGCCTGATATAACCCGATCCTAAATTCCCGTTTTGTACCATATCGCGTTTTGAAATATCGCGTTTTGATAATTCGCGTTTTAAAATATCGCGTTTCAAATGTGACCCATACCAAATACGATACAAGAATTTATAATTCAGTGAAAGTGAGATAAAAATTACTATCAATTTTCTCGGATAATATCCACGAAGATTCCCATTAAAAATTAGTGTAACAGAAAAATATAAATCGAACAAAAAAAAAAATGGCCGTCGAACGAGAACAAGCTATGGATCGAGACCAATGTGCACCAAATGCGCTTCATGGAAAAGCTTGATAACAAATATAATATGTAAAATTGAAAATTGAAAAAAATATAACTTGAAAGTGAATTGAATTAAATTTAAATTTTTTTTTTAAATAAATAAGAAATTGTACCTCAACTCGCCATCCGTGGGTTGCATTGCCTTTCACTGTTACAAGCAAATTTACAAAGGGCTGCAACTGTGTTGGGCTTCTTTCCGCCTTTGACCAAAAAATGCGGTTAGGCGTTCGCACCACTCTCGCAACAAAAACAAAAAAATCTAGAAAATTATTTTTTTTCCGTTTTTCTTGCGCGTCACTTACCCACCCGTTCTTACCGCGCATCAATCCACACGCAATACGAGAAACGTACTACAAAAATACTTTTCTATACCTACGAATCTGTTCTTCCCGAAGATACAAGAAAAGCAACCTAGCTACATTTTTCAGTTTCCTAATAGCTTACCTCAACTTTTTAAGCTCAGAACACCAAAAAGGACCGTGCTTAGATTTTTGTTTAGTAATTAGCGTTTGAGAACGTTCAAAATATAGACTTACTGTGCTGCGAGTTAATTATTTTTAAAAAAAACCTGCCCAAGACGTTACTTATGTTTTTTATTGACGCCGCAATGATTATTTAAATTAATTTCTGTTATTGTTCATAGATGGCAGACCAAATATTAATTAATGTTTTCAAGATTAGTTTTCATTATTTTTATTATGATCAATGTTTAGGAGCTGAACTAATGAAAATTATTTTTTTAATTTTAAATATGCCATAGTATGTTACGGAATGATTCAACACCATCTCGCAGATTTAACTAAACACGCAGAGGCCCCTCATGGTGATTTTGCCGACTAGATCTCAAGCTTTTGGGTCGTGGGGAAGTTGAGGCTTGCGTGTTTAAAATTAAAATAAGAGACATCAGAATCCGTCGACCAAAATTTAAGGAACCGTAATAAATTTAATAATAACCGGGTGCGCCGACCCAAAGGCGACCGGATCTCCCCGAATGACAAGTACCCAGTCTGCTGAAGAGACCCTCCCGAATGACCTATCGACCACGAAAGGCCGTTATCCAGCCACAACGAAGCAGCATTGGGTAGGGACATCTCTTCAACAGACCAGGCCTATCTTCATTCGGAGAGACCTCCAGCTAATCCCCCACAATTCACACTTCGACAGCATGAGACCGCCGAAGTGCCACGGAGAGACCGTATGGATTTTACGGTCGTCCGCGAATGGACGACACATATGCTGGACTCGCCACTCCAACCCATGGATGTCCTGTCCTGCCTAGGGGATGACGGGGAGTGAGCCCAGCCTACAAATGTGATACCGACACAGAATGGAACCTCCCCTCCTACCATATCGACCCGAAAAATTTAGCACTTCATTTTATTAGTTTAACAAGTAACAACACAAGAAAAATAAATAAAATAAAACCGAAAGAAAAGAAAATAAAGCCGAATGCAAAAAATTATACGCCGTAAGGTTTTATTTTATTATTCAAATATAAAAGAAAAATGTTTGACCCAACGGGAAAATAAAAATAAATTGGACCAAAGGATCGAACAGTATATTTTTCTTTAATCAAAACAAAGAAAAGCAATAAAATTTTGAATGAAAAAAAAATAAAAATAAAATAAAAAATTGTACCTTTGTTGACCTTCAGCAAGATCCCACTGAAAAGGGTTGGGCGTCTCCCCGCCTTTAGTAAAAATGATACGACTGGCTTCAACTGGCCGCCGTCAATGTTGGGCGTTTTGCCGCCTTTGGTTGAAATAATAATACGACTGTCCTCGGTTGGCTATCCGTAACCGCAATTCCGTTGCGTGTCTTCCCGCCTTTAGTTAAAAATCTTTCAAATGGCCGGTTGGCCATCTGTAACGTAGGGCGTCCTTCGCCAAAATGGTAGAAAAATATTAAATGGCCTCAACTGACCATCCGTAAATAATTTGTTGGGTGTTCACTGGCCGAAAAACCGCAATATAACGTTGGACTTTTTTCGCCAAAATCGTAGAAAAATATGAAGTGGTCTCAACTGGCCACCCAAAAATAATTTGTTGGCTCGCCAAACCGAAAACAATACACCGTTGGAATTGGTGTACCGTAAAAAAACAAATTTGGCAGACGTACTCCAAATCGCAGCACCGATTGATATTTTTGCGGCACCCGTTGGAATTTGGCGTATCAAAAAAAACAAATGTGGCACATGTACTCCAAATCGAATCACCGGTTGATAATGTGGTAACCCTTATTAATTGGCACTCGTCGATAAGTGGTAAACGCACCCGTTGAATGCGGCCGCCCTCTTTATTACGGCGTCTCCAATCCGATGTTTTTATTATTATCCATTGTACCACACTTCACAATATATATTCACACTTTCCCCCAATAATCAAATAATAGGTAAAATGTAAATCAGATTATTGTATATAAATAAAAAAATTCTCATATTTTGCTCACAACCACAAGTCAAATTATAATTTTATTTTAAACTAAAAACAATGTGCCTCTCGTTTTGTTTTGTGCGCGTCACTACCCTACTCATTCCTACCGCGCATTAATCGCACACACCAAAACGAGAAACACACAAAAGAAATACTCCTCTATATCTCCAAAATTATTTGATGCTATGCGAGACATATAAATGCCAATTTACAATCACAAAAAAAAACCTTAGTATCAATGCCTAGACAACAGATGGCAATGCCACCAGTAAAAGGCACCAACCGTTCGATGAAACGAAATTCAAAAACAAAATTAAATAAGAAATAATGTTATGACCCTCAAGGTCGTTACAAGTATAATTAGAGCAAAGTAAATGAATTAAAATTAAATTAAGTTAAATTTTTATCGAAACAAATTATTTCTGACACATTGTTAGAACATTTAAATATCGAGACTTACACAAAAGAATATCATTTACTAAAACAAATGCCTAGCACGAGCATTTTGGATTAAAAGGAATAGAAGAAAACTCTGTAAGAGACCTTGACCTTTTTCCAAAAACCTCTACCCTCACTATTTAACGTTGTCCCTCGGATCGTTTCTTTACTTCGCGAAACTCGGTAGCGTTGGCGCAGTCTTACGATTTTATGCGAGAAATCGATGTTGACGGTTTTTTTTGCTTTACCGGTGCTGAACGGGATGGGCTCTCGTGAATTCACAGATGCTGAGTTGGTAATCTTCTGGGACATCGCTCCTGGGTAATCAGAATTTCCTGACATCGGTTGCCCGCATTGTTTGTAGACTAAAGACATTAATATGGTAGGTACCGCAAGTAATGGTATATGCGGTGCTCGATAACGATTTTGTTTTTTTGTTAAACTTAAGCAAGTGATTCATTTACTTGAATAATCTGCTTCGTTTGTGTTTTGGCTTGATCTCACAAGTAGTCAGGGTCATATTTTAGTGTAAAAATTGATATCAATTTGGTCTTCATATTTGTTCATTTTTCGTTGGAACTCTTTTTACGATTCTTATGCTGCTTTCACCATCTGGTGCTTTGCAGGATTTTATTTTTTCTGTATATCCTAATTATTTAGACGGTCGCACCGCCAAGGAAGTCTTGTTCGCGGTAAATATTATTACCATGACCGAAATTGGCTCATATGTGTTGGTTCGACATCCGTCAGAGTATATTACATCTCTGTGTGCAGCTGCACAAAGGTGATTTCTGATTGCGATCTTCAGTAGTCTTGTAGTCCAGAAACGATAGACTAAATTTATAGTGAAGTGTTAATTCGCCATCGTCATTTCACTTGCCGACGAAATTCCTAATTGCAAATATTTTCTGGATGACATGCAGTAGCCTTGTTTAATTTTTTACGTTATAAGGTATTATTATGGTATCAACCCGTTGGATTATGAATTTTGTTGATGTTAGTATGGTTTTAAATAGCTTTTTATGGTATCTGAATGGCAATGAATTGTACAGGTTGTGCTTCTTCTTTCTGTGAGATGGGCTTTTTTTGTTTTTGAACAATTTGGTTTTAAAATTTTATTTCCAAATTTGATAGGTAATGCCGTAAAGTTTAATTTCGAAGCTTCATTACTTGGTAAACGTACTAGACTCGTGTATCAGCAACCAAACTATTGTCTACAAACCTTTCATCAGAGCTCGTGATCGTTTCTTGGTGTTTCATCAGCTTTTGCAACATAGTTTCGCAGATTTGAGATGATTTTTCTTCGGATACTCTATCTAAACTTTCCTGTTCATCGACTTGGTTAACTATAATCCTCGAAAAATCATCATCATTTTCTGATTATCCGTTTGATGTTGATAAGTTGCTTATTAATATGAGACACAAATGTTATTTTTCGTTCAGAGGGGAGTCATTTACTACGGTTTCGATAGTTTTTTAATCTAATGATTGCGATCATGTGGTTCTGGCGGTTGTTGTACACACATGCATATTTATGCTGTTCAAAGGTATTATTAAGAACTAATTTAATCGTGTATAGAGTTTTTTAACCCTACCTATTTATAAATCCCTTTATTTACGAGTATATTATGCATATATAAATTTTAATTACGACCCCATGTAAAGTTTGCAAATCACTGCACGTCATTATAGGAACGGTTCCAATTTGATGTTTATTATAATATAGAAGCTGAATTATTATATAGAATAAATAATGAAAATGGCTCAAGGCTAATTTTTGAATAAAACTGAATTTTATTATAAATTCGTCAAGCATAAATTAATCTCAAGCTGTTACAGATAAAAGGAATTATGCCGCCCATCTATCTTTCTATCTAGCTAGCGTGTATGTTGTAACATCAACAGCAACGGTATGGGAAAACATCATTATGTGTCGGATGTTTGTCAAATAAAATATTATGCTTTTGCTGATGAATATTCGATGATGTGGTAATCTGATTTAATGGCACAGCAATATTCATGTATATATAAAGCGTATACTCATTGCCTCCTTTGAAATATTCCGCACTAATAAAGTAATTAAATAAATTGTAAGCATTAGACCATTTAACTACACAAAGAGTCAAGTTAATTTACTAGAAATAACAAATTTCGTTTTATTTTTTTTATAGTTTTTTACGGTTTGTAGTTTTTTAAATAATCGCTATTTTATGTTAATTGTGTATGGAGATATATAGAAATAAAAAGTATTATGGTGAGCGGTGATCAGATTTCTATAAAATTAGTTGATCATTTTTCTATACATACAAAACATTAATGAGCCTCTAATGTTGTATTGCCATTAAGTCTGCGATAGCCATGAGCTTTGGAATAAAAGTAATTAACATTTTAAATAAAAATATCTGATTTTCGAAAGACTTTTTTCATATAAGTAGAGCGGCACCAACTTAAAGGCTTAAATAAGTTTATTTTTCTGAAGGCGGCGTACGTGTGTGTTTCGCATATATTATATACGTCTGTAACATACTAACCTCTTCAACATTAAAAGAATGTATATGAACAGGAAACAATGACTTGCTATTTTCAATTTGACTAACTCAACGATCAACTGCGGATTTCTAAGTAATTTTTGCATAACAAAAAATCCTAAATTCCAGGTGGAAAAATACTTTCAGATTTACATAATCATTTGGTAACTATAAATATGTTTAGATCGTGCTTCTGAGTCAGCCTCCAATTAGGTTTAGTTAGCAGAGGAAGTAATAACAATAAGTGTTGATGAACAGTCGTCGTTCGGAAATTCCCAAAATTTTATTGAGTTAGTGGTTAGAATTTCTTATTCTCCAATCACTGTCATAGACTACCACTCGGGGATGAACGATTTGATTTAATTAATCTGGAGAAGACTATCAATTATTAGACCAGCTGGCGAAGAAGAATCAAATTACCTTCTTTCAAAAAATGATGATACTGAAATGATACAACGTTAAAAATAGCACTAAATTCGTGAAAGATTGCTGTCAATCAGAATAAGACCCGTCTACTGCATGTTCTCCTTGGATGATAGGTCACTACATCAAGCAAAATGAAATGACACCAAACAACCATAATTTCAGCATTATTTTTCAAAATGCTCAATTCTAGACGAGCACATTCCTCGTTTTGTAAAATATGCTGTTGAGTGTCGACTTCATGATTGCTAACAAGGATGACCTTGTATTCCAGTCAACAAAATCGTTCAGTAAAGCCCATTCTGACTTGGAATTCACCATCGCGTTCGAAAAAGACGCCAGCATGGCACCATTACCCTCTTTGATCGAATCCCTGTTTGTGGCATGGAACCTTTGAGCGACTGGGTGCGGTACCTTTGTCGGTTCGAACCAATTTAATAAAAAACCAAAACGATTGCTGATTATGAAGGCACGACGGTTCTAATATGACTTTATCAACACATTCACTTGTTACTTTCAATGATAGCTTTTTACTTTTATATTTAAGTTACGATATACAACACCACTATTTTCAGTACGAAGTACGAGTATACACGCGTAAAGTATACTTTTAAATATATGTAGTAAATGGATTAAAGGTCATACCTATCACAACGCACCTCAATGTTGTTAGAACATTTCAAAATCAGCAGTACAAGAATCCTTCTACTCATTAGTACGCCACCCATTAAATACGATTCGAAACTCTTCTGACAAATCATTAGACAGCAAAACAAAAATGGCGACCATAAGATAGCCACCCCGTAGCACCACATACTGCGCGCCATTTTCCCTCCTCGTAAAGCAATATTAAAACTAAGAACCACGACAGTAACACAACTTATTGTACACCAGCCGGATTTCAGTGATCTGAATTGTGTTTAGAAAATAAATTGAAAAAATAATAAAGCGGGAAACAGAAAAAGGTTTCATTGCTAAAATTACTGAAACCCGAGAAACCAACCATGCAATCGACATCTGCAAGACGAAAAAATGTCAACTTTCCTCTTTTTATTGTACAACAAGAAAATGTCAACAATTTAAAATTTATACAATGCTGTTTCTTGGACAATACAGTTTCTTTGAGATCAACTTTCCCATTTTTATTAGTCTGTTCATAAAATGACAGATGTTTTTGAGGGGTGTACTACGAAATCCCGGTTTTCAAAATCCATGTTTTCTTTACTTCTAGTTCTAAAGTTTTGATTTTGAAAAAAATATTTTTCATTAATTTGGGCCGGCCGGACTAATAATATTTTAAAATAAAAATAAGAAATCTTGCCCAGAAATTTACTAAAATTACCAAGGCTACGAAGTCAGAGGCGGGAGTCGGTTTCGTGGAGTCGGTGCTATTTTATCAGAGTCGGAAAAAACTGAACTCCCATTTTTTTTTGTCAAATTACAACAACAATGTCTTATATTGACAGCCGCTTTAGAATTAGTCTAATTCCTAGTTTTTGATGGTTTTGGAAAATTGAAAAATTATTGATCTAAAACAAAAATGTCGAAAAAATGTAGTCGAAAGAAAAAACATCGACTTTCTTTTAATCAAATTTATTTATATTATATTTAAGCAATATTTTGTTAATGCAACCTTTGGAAATACAATAATTGTAGAAGCTGACGGCTTCGATAACTCTCACGGGCTCGCGATCGATTAAGAACGAATCGATTAAGAAATGGCCTAGTTCCATCCCTAATGACAATATTCCAGAACTTTAACAAATATCATTTTAAAATCCCATTTAGATCCCACATGTCGGTTTTCGACATAATCGATTAAGAAATAGCCAGCTGTCATCCCTATTCGCCTTATTCCAAAACTATCAAAAACGCATTTTTGAATCCTATTTAAGACTCACATGCCGAATTTCAATTAAATTGGTTAAAAAATGACCTTGTTCCATAGCGATGGCCATATTTTAGAACTTTATCAAAACATCATTTTAGAAATCCATTTCCATCGCGCGTATCGAATTTCAGCAAAATCTGTTAAGAAATGGCCAAATTCCATCCTTATTAGCCATTTTCTAGAACTTTATAGCATACTCATTATTATATTTTGTCAAAAAATTATTTAAGAGTCCCATTTTCCCACATGTCAAATTTTAAAAAATTCAAACCGGGATTTCCTAAAAATCGGGATTTTTTTATACAAAACCAGGATTTTGAAAACCGGGATTTCGTTACACACTCGTTTTTGAGGTTATCTGCATCTGCAAAATATCGCTGAACGTAAATTAGAGATTATGCTTGATTTGCATTCGAGGATATTTGTTAACTGCAAAACATTTGAGAAAAAAGCTTAAAAAATATACCAGTAAAAAGAAACATGTTTCATCTGCTAAAAGATTAAACCGAACCCCGAGAAACAAACCATGCAATCAACATTTGAACATCATATGAAAATAAGACGACTTTCATCTTACTATAACTAACGAGATGTCAATAATCAAATCAAATTAATTCAATGCGCAATATTGTTGTATTAGTCCCAAGCCACACGAGCATTTTTTGTATTTTGGCATTTTTTTTCTACCAATGTTTTGTTCTGCTCTCTCTTAAATAAAATTTTAACTAAAATGAGTCAAAAATGTCCTTGAAATATTTTTTATTTCATTTATGTTTGAGTTGTGTGGTTGAACAGAAAATTTGTTTAAGTCGCAATTAAAACTTGTATCATAGGTAAACGGGGAAAGAAACGAAGAAAAATGCCGCATTTTTTTTTACGTGTGGCATGGGCCTTATAGATTCTTCGACATCAATTTTTCCGTTTAGTTTATTCACAAAATGTATTTTTTTGTTTTTCACGCTTATGCGCAATTTAAAAGCCAAGACTCGAACCTTGCAATCGACATCTGCAAGAAACTTGTCAAGTTTCATCTTTTTATAACAATTCGAAAATGAAATAAAATTAATGCAATATACAATATTACAGCGGTAAATTGTTACAATAATTTCATCGACGATTAATGGACATGAATTTCTAGCATTATTATTAATTTATTTGTAAAATTTGAATATTTTTCAGATGCAAATAATCAGCAGAAAATTGTCCATTACTATAAGGCGGAAAAGAAATTTGTTTTATGCGCAATTTACATTTAACGTTATTCGATATCTGTGAAACAATGAGCTTCAACACTTTAATTCTTTCGTAGTGATTCCATCACTTCAAAAAATCAATCGACGTCCATTTCTTTGCTTATGTATATGTAAAATTATGTTTTTTGATTTATTCGTATAGTAAAAAAAAGTTTATTATTTGCTGCGAAAACTGTTTCCTTGCTTGAAAAAAAAATCCTTTCGAAACAAAAATTAACCTAATATTAGCCCAAAAACGAAAAATAAAAAAGGTGTCCTTAAAATATTTATCTTTATAGTAGTGCGAGAATCAGTTGAATCAAAAAAAAATATTGCTGACAAAAAAATCAAATTCCCCCGCCACAAAATTAGTTTGTAAGTGTAGGGGAAGGAAACGAAAAAAGAATCACGACGAAAGAATCATAGTGTGGAACCGCGGAATTGAGGAAAAAGATTATAAAAATTCTTTTCGCGTGTAAAAACCACACTCGTTCTGAAGAAAGAACCATGCAAAGCACACGGAAAACCATACTACCCGCCAAAGAAAAGTGTCACAAAAATTTCGGTGTCGGTGTGAATCTAAAGAGATAGAAAATTAGAAATAAAGTGAAATTTTGTTGGAAACCCGGTTTTCTTCCGTACCATTTCCTTTCAATAAAAAATTAGCACACACGCCCAGCTGTGTGCGTATTTATCAGCCAACCTGTCACATGAAACTGGAAATAGTTACTAAATAGTACTCGTATTATGTTTTTCCAATCTTTTTTGTAGATAACGAATATCGTCAATGCAATTAAGCGTTTTTGTAAGGGGGGATGTTGCCTTTTTCTTGCGGTCAACCAAATGTATACTAACCTGCATTATCTCTCTGTCAGGTTTCAAAATTTCCCAGCGCAATCGACCATGTGAAGGGCGATAGTGAAATTTTGTCATGATCAGTTACACTTCCGATAATTACGCTTCGATTAAAAATTAGAATGAAATTACGAAAGGTTTACGCAATCAAAAGATTCGTCCCACTCTGCTTCAATCCAAATGTTAATTCACGTCCCACATGCAAACACGATCGGCTGCATATATAAAATTTATCTAATTAAAATCACATTAAATATTAACCGAAAATCCAATGATCATTAGACCATTAACCGCTTTGATTGGATTTTTTTTTAGTTTGTAGTTTTCCTGTTGTATCTACAGATTAGAAATTACAACAACACACCAACTCGAAATTTAAAAAAATTTATAAAAAATTACGTTTCACGCAACCAAAGTAAATTAATTTAATTTCAAAATAAATTAAAATCGTCGACGATGTTGTTGGGAGATTAACTGTGATGTATCTGATGTGCTTGAGATTACCTTTAGTACATAATTTGAATATATATATATATATATATATATATATATATATATATATATATATACGAGTTACTTAAGATTTTTCTTAAATATAAGAATAATTTGCGTACACTTATACATAATCGTGATGTTCGTATAAATTCTCGTATACATATATGAAGAGTTCAACAAAATGCCTACACTCAACATAATATGGGGTTTTTATCCATATAGTGTAAAAAATTCAAAATAATAAGATTAACGAACGAGAAAAGGTGTTCATCATAAAGATTATAATTTTATAAGAATGGTAAAAATATATTTCTTAGTATTTTCGAAAATTACTTAAAAGATTAGATCGGTAATTTATATATATATCATGATATATTACAATCGATCAAAGTCGATTATACAAGCAGATGATTCATATGCAACACGCAACGCTAATTATAGAAAGAAAGCTGCGTGACAATTATACGAGTAGGTATATTCTAAATAGAAGCGATGGTATGATAAATGTAGTAGGATCGGATCATGTACCAATTCCATCTTACATATTTAAATTAACCGTAAAAAATATCCACAGTTACCGGTATTTAATTATACGCTAACTATAGACGTTAAACTCCGCGCGCTGTATCTTATTATATTTTCTGTATGCCCATATGTACCACACGAATAAAAATTTATGATCTATCAATCTTTCTAAGACATTTTTATGTGCGTTCATTATTGTTGTTTTCATTTTTTTTTTTTTTTGTTGGTTGCATAAATTTTTCTTTTACCTCAATTCATCTCATTATTTATCCACCTTTCTTTTTCTTTTATGTATAAATTAAATATTCATTGAAAAATAATAATGAAATATAAGATTTCTAAAGAAAACGACAAAAAAAATGCTAATCGTGTTACTTTTTGATTGATGATCCATTGATCTTGTGCGGAGTTTTGTATCGCCGCATCGCAATGGATCTCAACTTTAATGGGCCATAAATAATATTCCGTAATTAGTCAAATTTATATGATGGTGAAATTTTTCGTAATCGAGTCGAGGTTTTTAACCCTATCTTACGAGTTACGACGGTACATAAATATAAGAATGAAGATTTGTTTGAAAAGCAAATAATAATTTTATAGGTGTGTTACATCTTACATGATGTCATACAAGCCAAAGGTGACCAAGATTTTTTTTCTAATTAAAATCCTTAGTTTGTCCTTAAAGTTTTCATAACGATACAGCTAATTTTCTGTTTCGTAATGCGACACAAACGAAATGAGTAAATTTCTAATTAACTCATTCGACAACAAAATTTACTAGTAACAAAAACCACAATAAATTTACCCAAAACGATAATTTACCGAAAACGACAATTCTCCGAAAATATGTTGAGTAGTTACTCATATGCACTTTGTGCAAAATGGAAGTTTTAATTGAATTCCCGATGTGTTATTCGAGATGTGGTTCTGGAAAATTGACAATTTGATTTAAGCTAAGCCATGGGGTTGGAGCTAGATTTGTATAGCATAAAAATGGAACTATGTCGTAATCCATTTCTCAACCGATGAACATGAAACTCAAGTTATATAATAAAATGACATTTCAATGTAAGATGAGGACGTGGTTCTGGAAAATGACCAATTTGAATTTAGCTTAGCTATTTCTCGACCTCGCCTAATGTATTCATCCGAAACGGTTTATAAATGGATTAATTTATTTGAAACTGAACAATCACATCAAGCCATATTGAAATTTATTTTTCATCGTATGAACCTTGTTTCATTCCAATCGGTAGAGAAAATGTTTTAATTCTGTTCAAATTGTCAATTCTCAAGAAACACATTAGAAACTCGTTTTTTGATTCTTATTTTCAAAAAATGCACGAAATAACTTAGTTTACCCTAAATTTAAATCCTTAAAACCTGAGATATGGTTGTTACGGATGGCTGTCAGCCAACCCACAGATTCTTCACTAAGCAAACAGAGATCTCTCACGGTGATTTCGAAGTTGAGGCTTGCGTGATCCTGGCCTACACGGTGGAACAGAAATCAAATTAAAAAGCAAACTAAAATGAACGGAACTAAAAACTGAAACTAAATTAAGGGACATCAGAATTCGTTGCACGAAACTTGAGGAACCTTAACAAATCAATAATAACCGGGTGTGTACTCAGTCTGCTGAAAAGAACCCCCCGAATGGCCCATCGACCTCGAAAGGTCATAAACAGATCCAAAGCCCAAAACAGCGTGGGTCAAGCCAGGTGAACCATCGACGCCAAAAGCAAATATCCATGGTTCGAAGGCGATGCTTTGTATTTGGTGGGATATGAAGGGTGTTGTCTATTATAACCTGCTGAAAGAGCGTGAAACCATTACGGGACAAGTTTATCGACGACAACTGATGGTTTTAAAGCAAACTCTAGCTGAAAAACGACCGGAATGGGACAAAAGGCACAATAAGATTATTTTGCAACATGACAACGCTAGGCCACATGTTGCTATACCTGTCAAAAATTATTTGGACAGGCAGAACTGGGAAATTCTACCCCACCCGCTGTATTCACCAGACATTGCTCCCTCTGAATACCACTTGTTCCGGTCAATGCAATCCCCCCTGGCACAGCAGCACTTCACTTCATATGAAAACGTCAAAAAAGGGTCGATGACTGGATCGCCTCGAAACCACCAGACTTCTTTATTCTGGTAATCCGTTTATTACCTGAACGATGGGCGAAGGTTATAGCTTCCGAAGGAGCATACTTTGAATAAAACATTCTTTTATTCTCTATTAAATGATTCTAACCTCTTTTATTTAAGTAAAAAAGGTCGGAAATTTCTTTGTACACCCAATATAATAGTAGGGAAAACAAAAAAACTAATTTAAAAAATGAAATAGAAACCATCGACATTTTCATCGATCAGAAAAATCAAAAAAAAAAAAAAATACGATACGAAATACAAATTACGATTACGAAATTGCATACTCTTACGATTAAAAACACAGACAACAATTTAGAGTAACGAGTCTCTAGGGGCTGTTCATCATGTCGGCTATCAATGATCATGTCTTCTACTGAATGGGGTTGTAATGATGTCTCACTTTTAACATTGAACTGCCAGAGTCTCAGGTCACAGTCACGCAGGAGTGCTTAATTCATTTGCTTTCCGAGACCTGGCTGCGCAATGACGAGCGTAGCATTTTAATATTCCTACGTTTGAATGCTGCGTTCAGTTGAAGAGTGATGGTCAACGGGCTGCCGAAGTAAAAATCCCGTCAAAAGATCAATAAAATGAGCACATTGGACACAAATAATTTGCCGTACGAACTTCCAATGGTCATAGGTCGGCCTTACTTTCTCAAAACCAATATTGATGAAACAGATGGACTGGCAAATGGAACTATAGGCTGTCTGATGTATATCGAATGCAGCCTTCCTAGCCGGGACAAAAAGAACGATGAAAAGGTCAACAGTAAAAAATGTCAAACGACTCTGGATGGATTTCGGTACAAGTTCACAAGTTGGCAAGCAGGTCAGGAGGCTTAAAGCTGGATGGGCGCAGAAAACGAATATTGACCGATGTTTAGTCCCATTTCTAGAAAAAGCTCAACTGTTAATCGAAACATCAATCGGACAATTAATGTTAAGCGTAATCATTTTCCAGTCGTACCTGCATGTGCCACCACAATTCATGCATCACAGCGTAGTACCTATAACGAGATAGTCATTATATACTATTACGATAAAAGACACAGTCAACAACTTGTGTATATTGCTTTATCACGAGTAACGAGTCTCAAATTACTGTTCATCACGTCGGCTATCGATAATCATGTCTTCTACCATGGATGTAAAAATGGGACCTCAATGGGTCTTGTTCAAAATGAGCTATCGCGCCTCACTACAAATCCGTTAAGTATATAGCTCAGGTTGTAATGGCGAATTTTGTACGAGATAATAATGACGTCTGGTTTTTAACATTGAACTACCAGAGTCTCAGTCTACATCACCTCGACCTGACTGATACAGTCACGCAGGGTTGCTAAATATTCTTGCTTTCCGAGATCAGGCTACGCAATGACGAGCATGTTAATATTACTAATTTTCAGTTGGCTGCTGGAGTAGCTATATATAAAAATACAAGTAGAACTTATACAATCACCTCGAATAAGGAAATCATCGTTGGACAAACAAATGGTATGAGCGCAACAGCACAATCCATTGATGATATATACACAGCTGAACTTCAGCTTCTCAATGGAAATAAGATGCTTTCTGTAGTTGTATTCAACTCGCCGAATAAATCTGTCGAAGACATAATGAAATTCATACATTTAGTCCTTGCTCCATATTCTAAAAGAATTTCAAAAATTCTCCAAGGAGACTATCATCTTTCGCCGATGATTATGAGCGGGGATTTCAATAATAATTCTGCTGTTCCTCAAGCTGAACCACTTATAAACTTCCTGCGACAAGAATTCGATTTGCATATGAACTCAGATCGAAATATTTTTACTACGAGATATGCGACGATCATTGTGCAGTTTTTCAATGAAAATTAGAAAAGTTAGAGTTGACAGTATATGCATCTTATTTTAGCTACCATAATCCAATTGCGTCGATTATACCAAAAGAGTAATAGACCAATTTAACGATAATAAACAAATGGCAAACTCTGGTTAGTACAATTGCATTCCTTCTTCCTTCAAAGTAAACTGTACACACGCCATGTTTACACATCTCCTTGAGAGTACTATAATGGACTCACTCTTTTTTATTTAAGTAACAAAATGGGCGTTTTTTCCATATAAAAAAATTCATTTCACCCAACAAAATATGATCAAAATTATAAATATTTATTACAATATTTTACACCGAATAAAAAACGATTTTATTATCATAAAATGATTTTTTTAACAAAACTAATTTTCAAAATTTAATACCTCACTGTCCTTTCACAAAATCAAAAACTTGACTAAAAAAATTCTCACACCAAAAAAAATACTATAGAAGAATATTTCTCTTGTTTTCGTGCGCGTCACTTGCACACTCTTTCTCCCCCGCATCAGTTGCACGCACCAAAACAAAAAAACACAACACACTTCTATATCCTAGTCACCCGCACACACGTACAACAGGTACACATTGGTATCGACTTTCATTATTTTTCCGCAAGACTAAATCATTCTTATTTATGTTTCTTAGAACGATTGACGCTTGGCTTTGAAAGGAGTAATTATTCCAACTGCTGCCAATCTATAGCTGTAACTACTATCTCCAAGGTAATAAAAGCCTTTCGCTTGAAAATTTCAATTTTTGTACAGAGAACTATTCCTTAGAACTCTTTGGTCATGTACGGAGCCAGGAAAGCCACTACAAATATAAGTAAATTTTACGCTACTGTCACATACACGCAGCAAGCTAATTGAATAGTTCAACTTGTGATTAATATATTCGGCAGCTCTCGCCATTGCTACGTTCATATTTACATGGAATCCATCAATCGCACCAACTGCATTGGGACATATTGTTGTTCTAGCACGTCTATTAAAGCCCATTCCGATACCTTCAAACGCTTCTTGGCTGGGGTGTTTAATCACATATGCTCACAAAAAAATCTAGTGTTTCGTGCGACAGTACATTTCGACATATTAAAGGACACTCCTGTGACCCGATAGCTAGCTCCGCTAGCCAACCAAAATAAAAAACTGACAATTTAGATTTAGGTGACATTACAGGCGTTTAGTTGTTAGTAGTAGTAGTTTTAAATTCGCAAGACTCATTTTATGTTTAAATAAAAATTTTAAATAGTTATATGAATAAATATGTAATTTCTATTAATTTAAATAATTTAAAAATAATTTTAAATTTAAACTTTCCTGATGTCTTGTATGTTTGACAGATCAAAATAGAATAAATTTAAGAAATGAATTCGGACCCTCAATATTCTAAATTATACTGCCATCTGTTAATATTACTGTTGAACTGTAATATTAATACAAGTTTAATCGATTTAGAACAAATTCGGACGCGTTCTAAATATTCAAAAACAAATTTAAATAAGAAATAATGTTATGAATGACCCCTCATGGTCGTAACATGGTTTAGTTTCATTAAAATTTCTGTAATTCACTTTGCAATTCAAATTTCAACATAGAAACCTAGTTTTAGTTAAATGTTCCTTTTTCAGAAGAAATTTGTCCATTACTCTTCGTTTCAAAATTATTACACTTTTTATGAAACTGAACACTATCTTGCTTAGCACCGCTTTTGCTCTAAATCATTTGAATGTTGGCTGTTTTTAACAACAATTCAAACGACAATTAATTGAAAACGACAATTCGCCCAAAATTAATTTAAAATTGCTTATAGCACTAAAAAATAGTTTAATTTGGGAAGGGAAAAATTAAGCCATTTGAGCCAGATTGAATTAAGCCATATCTCAACCGATTGGGAAATAGGAGGATGTAGTTGTACTTTACGTATATATCGAGAAAATCAAGTAAGGAGTATAAATTTTAAATGCAGGATTGTTTACTATCAGTTTTTAGGAGGGATAAGCTAAATTTTTCCGGATAAATTTTTGGTTTCCGGAAAATTTTTCACTTTTTTTATTTTTTCAATATTTTTAATCAACTTTTGTAAATATAAATTTTTTTTTAATGTAATTTTAATTCGTTGTACTATACCTTAGTGGTAACCCCCGCTTTTCCAGAATTTATACAATTCTTCAAGTGTCAAATTTTATTTATAATTTTAAACTAAGTAAAAAATGAATTGAAAAAATTTCAAAATTTTCCTAGAAAATTGCAAAATTTTCCCGGAAAAATTACTTGTACTGTCGAAAACTGTTAAGATACAAACCTAATATCAAAATTTTTATAAAAATTACACATTTATACGTATTTTCCAATTAAAATTAATTAAAATTTTTAAAAATTTATACTCCTTACCTGATTTTCTCGATGTAACGCAAAGCAAACTTTAGCAAATAGGAGTTCTCGATATGGTTTTGAGCATGGCAAATTTTAATGAAATTGTAATTATGGAATTATATCCACCTTAGAATCCAATTTTAGAAAAATGAGGATTAACTATATTCCAATCCTCTATTTTGACAACTTTAATTCTAAATCCTCATCTTCTAACGGTTAATTCATACCTGTTGTTATTGATAGATGTCGCTAATTTGAATTTTATTTAGTTCTAAACTGAAAGTTTAATATCGATTTATCAATAGTCGATTAGAAATATTTTGAAAATTGCAAAATCTTAATTTATTTAACAAACTTTTATTAAATATCAAATTCAGTTTGTTTGGTGCCACCTATGAACGAGTGGTATGAACTAACTATCAATTTAATTAGTCAGAAACTTAGATAAAAAATTAGGCGTGAGACGTTTGGATTCCAAAATGGATGCCTTTCTATAAACTGTATTTAAGATTTGCAGTGGAATGAAACTCAGTGTGACAATGAACGTGGAATTCGAATACGTGTGCCGTTTGTGTTACTGGTGATTTTAAAAGGAACTAACCTATGGACAAAATGGGATTTCTGTATAAGTTACGGAAGAGATTCTGAAAAATGTCTAATTTTAATGGAACATACCCATTTCTCGAAATTGTTTAGTCCGATATTCCATTCTCTGCCTACATACATTTTTCACGACAGTCAGGTTTCACGCACACGCGTGTAAAAGTGAAAATTAAGTGCGTGCGTATTTATCCAGATCGCTATAAATTCATATTGAAATTCCAGTTGGTTCAGAATTGACCTAATTCCATTCAAATTGACCGTTTCTAAAACTACATACGAATGATGTATTGAAATCCTAATTTTTGCCAGTCGGCCTTTTGGCTGCCGGTCTCTAGTCCGTTTGGGTTTCTCGTATCTGTCGGCCTTTTGTCTTACACCCATTTCTTCAAACGTATGTTGCTAAACTGTTTTTATTTAACGCTTTAATACTTTTATCATTCAACACTGTTATCAGTATCAACAAACCGGAACCGCACTACAGAGAATGTGTTATTTGTGAGGTCTTTGAAAATGCCGAGTCGTTTATCAAGCGGCTTTGTAAGCACATCTTTATTTTTGAACTAAACCGTCTTTTGTATGATAGAAGATACTGTCATTTAATCGGTCTCAGATGTTTGGAGGGATCCCACGAGGGATTTGTTAAGAACTGTCTCCATTTATTGATGCTTAATTTTTCATGCTTGCCCTAATTCATCGCTGGCTTGTTGTTCTTAATCAATAAGTTCAGCTCGTTGGAAAATTTAAACCCATAAAAATTCGACTTAAGAATTTACTTATCACACGGCAAGTTCAAGTTCATAGACCTTGAGGTAATAAATTCATATATCGGAACTTCGCCTTTTGTACACAAGGAAATGTAATCGTATAATTTATTTGCACTCAATAAGACAGCTCAAATTGTTTATAGCGGGCGATAAGAATGCAAGTAGTGTATACACAGAACTATCATTAAACCGGAATTTTGCAAACAATTCGTCATGTGCGATAATTGGCAAAACTCCGATCCGACAGTGATTTGTTTTCAACACCCCTTAATTTATTATATTTGGGTGACCCACAAACCGACAAGAAACATTTTAAGGTCATGACCTTAAAATAATATAAACGGCACCGGCCGCGCACAATTTTAATGCATAATTCACATTAAGAGTTTATAAATATATCAAGATGCTGAGAGTGACAAACACATTTAATTTATGTTCGTATTGTTTATATTTGAAAAAGAATTTGTTGTTATTTTGACATTTTTTCTTTTTTATTTAATTGTTTAAGTGGTGGGCTATTTTGAATAGCTTATCGAGCATCGCCGAGATTAAAAACAATAATATTGATTATGCGTGTTTACTTAAAGTTTGTTTGTTTATTTATCTTTCTAGGAATTTACATGCGACGTGTCTGTAGAGGGTGGCGGCAAAACACCTCAACCACTCCAGTTTTCGTTCACATTGTACGATTTAGATGGTCACGGGAAAATAACCAAAGATGATATAGCAGGCATTGTATCAACGATTTATGAATCGATTGGTAAAACGGTCGTGGTGCCACACTACGGCAGTAAAACAATAAATGTACGACTTACGGTGAGCCCAGATGGTAAAAAGGTGAAGGAACGAGAACGAACAACATCCGTAACGAAGAAAGGTGTTATTACACCGCGGCGACGTGTTCGCCAACGTAAATTAATCTCAGATGATGACGGTAGTGACACATCGAATGATTGTGTCGAACGACGTCGCAACACATCACAATCGATGGCAGCACGTAATATAGCCGGCCGAAATCCGAACGCATGTGCGGCAACAACAAAAGAAAACGTAAATCGAATATCAAAAGATTGTTCCACAACAACAGGAACAACGACAACAACAACCGAATCAACAAATTCTAATAAGCAACCACAATTGGCGGCGGCGGCGGCGACATCGGCGGTTACACAAGTTCAACAAGTAATCTTAAATGAGACTCAAAGTCAAAATATTTACGATAGTATACAGAATTTAAAATTTTATTCAAATCAAAAACCGGCATCCATGGTACAGCAACAACAACAATTGAATGATACGAATAGTACGAACGTAATTAATTTGCATATAAAAGAAAATAATGAGATCTCATGTCAAGATTGTAAATTCGATAATGTTGTTGTTGCCCATAAATACAATTTGCGAAAAAAGTTGCTGAGAAAATCACGGTCACGGCACAAGCAGCATAAAATTATCAATATCAATAATAATCATACGGATCAAATAGATAAACCGGAGCCACGGGTACGCAGCCTGTCGGTAGGCAACGAAAATTGCTACAATCAGATCGATGATGATGGGAATGATGAGAATTTTTGGAAAAGTTCGTTGCGGCGGCACGAGCTGTTTGAAATAATCAGAGAAAGTATGGAGAAAAATCGTTTGTGTTTTCAAGCCAATAGGTAGGTCATCTATATTTAATTCCCGCAGAGGACACTCTGTATAACGAGATTTTTTAATCATTTCTAGAAAACCCGTACCTGACACAAGCCCATCAAATTTTCATCGACATCGGCACCGATCGCATACGATTACCAAAATGATTGATGAGAATAATTTAGTGGCGACGACGGCCGCGCTAACCGATCAAAATAATGGCATAAACCATCCGCTGCCCGAGACAAATTTATGCGGTTATGATTCATTCCTACATGCGACTATTTGCGCAAATAATAATGTGGCGCCGAATACAGCTGTGACTCCGGGCCGAGTTAGCGTACCCCATCATCACCACAACGGCATCAATAACAATGTAATAAATAATAATTTAAGTAGCAGTGCAAATAATAAAAAAGCGCTAAAATTAAAAAATCATCATCATCACCATCATCATAGTACGAGTAATACACCGGGAAACGTGTACACCCGATTGAATCCAGGTAGCGCAGACGCGGGACTAAAATTAAACACAACCATTCTAAGCCAATTAAATCCGAATCTCACGTCCGAGCAGAAATTTAATCGGACTATTAACCATGTAGAGAAATGGTTAACTGATCGGGATCATCAAATCCCGGTGACCGTTGGTGGTAGCCCCGACATAAGTAACAACAATATAACCAATAAACAGCATAAATCGAAATTGGTTCGATCGAAATCGAAAGAGGAGATAAATCTACTCAAGGACACACCGAAAAAAGTTGAGAATTTGATAAGTTTCGATAAGCTTAAAATAACCGAGGACACGACCAGCAGTATTGGAAGTTGTGCAAATGCCAAAAAATCGTCATCGAACAAATTGCAACAACACCATCATCATCACGTGCATAGCAGTCCGGTGAAAAGTATCGGGGGTAATAGTGGGGGCGGCGAAAGCGTAAATAAAACAAAGACCGGTTTAATTATGGAATACGCATCGATACCGGTAAATGCCGAACCATCGGAATGTGAAAATTTATTGCGATGCTCGGACGAGGACACAAATAATCCGGCCAGCAGTAGCGTAACACCGTCGACGGTACACCGCTACGTGCACGAACATATTCATCATCACTATCATCATTTCGAAAATGACGAGACATAATTTAGTAATTTATAATATATTAATAATAATAATTAATTTAACGACTGATTTAGTTACGATATTATTAACTCTAGTTTCCAATTCGAAATTTCATTTTTCTTTTTCTAAAATACTCAGTTTTTATTTATTTTTAATGTTTGGAGGATAAATATTTTTTTTTTTTGGCTTAGGATATAAAATAAATATTAAAATTAAGATACACAACAATACGAATTTAAATATGTAACAATAAATTATGTTTTTATTTATAAACGTTGCCAATATTTATGAAAAAATGATCGATAATGCAGTTTTTATTCACCGTTTTGTAAACTCGGCTAAATAGTATATTCATATTTATATTTTTAGGTAGTAAATTGCTTGAATTTTATTTATTTAATTTATTAATTTAAAATTAATTAATTAATAATAATAGTTTGTCATTTTATTATTTTATTGTTTTATTTTTTGCAACATAAAAGACTGATTCTTAATGTTCGATTAATTAATTTTAGTAGTTCGTTTTATTTTTTGTTAATTTATTTAATTTGTACAACAACAATAAATAATAGATTTTAAAAGAAAACAATTATTCAGCTGTTGCTTTTCACTAAATTAAATTAAATCGATTTTTTGTAAATTTTTTACCTATAAACGAAAAAATTGTAATTGTTATGTAATTTTTGATATATATTAAAATAATTATGAAATTAATTTAATGATGAAACAAATTGAATATTTATAAAATCTTAAAATAAAGAATAATTAATTTATAAAATGATTGTTTATTTATGTGTGAAACAGCTTACGTAGTTCTAAACATTAGGTTCGAGTTTTGGATGTGTTCTAAAATATTTAACGAACCGGTAATAGGTGCTTTCGGTAGTCAAAGTAGCCGCCAAATATTTGAATACATAGATGGAGCGTTAAAGGAATTTTGATTGAACAAGTTACATCGATTCACATGTTTTGCTAATTATTACCATAAAGAAAGTACATAAGAGTAATCCCAATATGTATAATAAATTGTCCTTGAAATTTAAATTCGAAATATTTGGAACTAATTTTGGAGCTATCGGCCTTCATCAACCCAAAATTATTCACGTCATCAAAAAAAACATGTGCATCGTCGTGCACAAGAGAGAAGAGATATTCGGAAAGAGTCGAATATAGAGGTTAAAAAATTGTGCACTGATATTTTTATATTCAATAGGGTTCAAATGTATTTTTGGTCCACTATTAGAATATATATTATATATCTTTTTTCCGGTCAGAAAAAAATTCTTAAATATAGGTCCACTATGCACAAATGTGTTTCTAAAAATAACAAGTTTGAATGTCCCGGATTTTAACAAATCTTAGTTAAATCGGTATTATTTTTGAAAAAAGCATTATAATTTGACAACATATATATTATATAATATTTTAATTATTTGTTTTTTATAACATTAATTATTTTATTATTGTTATAATAGTTATGGTGCTATTTTTCGGATGAAAATGATTTAAGTAGTATGCACAAATGTGTATGTTGGTCCAAAATAATTGAGCTATAGAATGAATGTAAAGTTTTCTCCCATATAAAATTTGCTATTTCATGTGTCACAAGCGAGTTCAGGATGGTTATATGAAAAAAGCATATAGTGGTCTCATGTGTCAAAAAAAGACCCCTACCAGTTTTTTTTTTTCCATGCCATCGGTTTTGGGCCAAAGCACTCCCTGCTCTTTCGCGGTTTTTTTTTTCATCTTACTTTACGCATCATCTGCCAAATCGAAGACGTACGGCTATAGGGCCGATTTAAGTTACCATTTGTGCATTGCATATCCCCATGCCAGCTATACTGGACATGGAAGATGGGTCGGCCCATGAGTTTTGCACGCCGATAGGGGGTCGTAATTGTGTTCCTTTTAATCACAGAACGTGATCTGTTGATGAAAATTTTCTTTTGCATCCAACCCCTATGGGGATTCGAACCCGGTACCTCCCGATCCAATTGCCGAAGCTTTAACCACTGTGCCATTTGGCCGAACCCCTACCAAATTATTTTTTGATTTTGGACGAAGTGACGACTTAATTTTGCGCTCTTAAAAAATCTTGAAATTTTGAATTAAATATGTTAAAAAAATGGTTAGTGCATAGTGTAGTTGTACATCATTTAGTAACAAAAATTGAAAACTTCTTATTGAAATAAACTGTCTTGTGAAAAGCTGCTAAAACACACCTAAAAAATTATAAAGTGGAATTTCTTACGATCAGTAAGTTTACCAAGTGTTTTTATGAAATAAAATGTAAATTATGTTAAGAAAGTGATTTGTGGTAAAATTATCCTTAATTTAAGTTATAAATCAGAAAAAATTAAGAAAACCATTTTTAAGAAACGAGTCATTTTCTTGTTGGTTAACGAGCCAACGACTAAATTTGACAACAATCGGAATAATATTTAGTTAAATAGGACCAATAACTATTTGGATATACACAAGTTTAAATCTATAATATATTGTACTTAAGGAAAAAACAATTATTTTTTGTATTGGAAGAATAAAAATTCAATTTACATATTTTTTTAATTTCAACTTCCTAACTTCATTGCATTTGGTCAAAAAATAATCTAAATAGGGCCCTGTTGATTTAATCACTTTCTCTACCCACTGAATTTGTGACGCTTGACATATGCGTATATTCATTCTATATAACCCTTTCGAGTTCAAAAAAAAAATTTTTTGGGTTCAAGTTAAGTTCGCCATACACAAATGTGTATGTAAATAATCACACGTTGTAATGTCTTCCGTATTTTAACGGATCTTAATTAAATCGGAATTCTTTTTGAAAAAAGCATAATAATTTGATAATAAATTAATTATATAACATATAATTTATTTGTTCTTGATAACATATTAATTATTTTATCATTATTATAGTTACTGTTATTTTTCGGACGAAAACAAAATTAAATGGTTTACACAATTGTGTATGCTGGTCTTCAATTGTCACCTAATTCTATGTTTGACATATTCGGTTGTCGTTTACATACACAATTGTGTATGCGGGTCAGGAAAGGGATAATCTATTTCTATGTCCAAAATAGATACAAAAATAAATTTTGACATGAATCTCTTTCGTACACAGTTTACTCCCACACAATTGTGATGGCAGGCCGGTAAAGAGGTATTATCGTGCTGGCATCAAGCAGCTTTCTGGTATATTAGTTAAAACTGCACATTAGCTAAGTTTATAGCAGGTACGACATGATGAAAAACGTGACGCGTTGCCGTACTGTGTGAAGCGGCTCAATATCGACGTGGAAAGGCAAAATACCCGACTCAACTTGGGTTGTTACCGGGAACTATTGCACCGAAAACCGAACGAGTCCCATTTTTTAGTACTACACCGTCATATTAAACAATTTGTGACAGTTGACATATCTGTCAAATCGTAGTGTTGTACAAAGTCGAGGAGATTATTTAAATTTTTTACGTATTTGTTTTTTGATCTTAACGGAAACCCCTTGTATAATGAACAACGTAACAAAATTGTGGAAAAATTCGGCTAGTCTAATAGTTTTAGTGAAGCATTCCGGCAAACGTAAAATCGTTTCAGACTACAATTATGATGTAACAGTTCAATTGAGCTTTGAACTTAAAGATAAATTTAAAGTACTGATCCGTTTTATCTCATTTTAGTGTCTCATGTTTAAACGAACAGAGAAAACATCATTATTCCAGAAAACATATGTATTCCCCGGAGGATCACTAGACAAGACAGACGAATCAAAGGAATGGTTAAAACTGTACGAAAGTTTGGGTGTACCAATGGAAAGGTTTTACTCGCTAACCAAAATTGCAGGGCCACGTCCATTTATATTTCAACGAGATTCAAAATTAGCAATTCCCCGTGAAATTTCACTCCGTATCACAGCATTCCGAGAAACATTCGAAGAAATGGGCGTACTAATTTGTAAGACTAAGGAACAGTTCCAGAACAAAGTGGCAAGCACATATGCGAACTATTTCGACAAGTTTGATGTCATAAAATGGCAAAAATTAGTCCATGATGATGCATCGCAATTTCTAAAATTGTGCCAAGAATTAAAAGTGGCTCCAGATTTGTGGAACTGTTACGAATGGTCGGTTTGGTTAACACCTGCATCATTTAGACCACGCCGCTTTGAAACCGCATTCTATATAACGGCGATTGATTCGTTGCCACCCAATATCCATGGCGAGGAACACGAAGTAGAAAGTTACGATTTAAAAGATCCAAAAACGTTTTTGAATTCATACAGTAAGAAAAATTTATGGCTTGCTCCACCGCAAATGTATGAGCTAGCACGATTACAGAATCAACGGAAAGTTGAGACGATTATCGATTTTTCACGCAGGCGACAGCCCAAAGGTTTAACGTTGTATTTCCCGATTTTGTATCAAACAAAAGATAAAATAATTCACATTTATCCTGGTGATGATCTATATCCGAAGGATCCAGACTACAATCAGCAATACGATTTTGATAGGTTTTTGGATAGTACGGCCGAACAATTAAGGGAAGGTTTGGAGCGTATTCATCGAGTCGAAACAGAATCGCTGCACGGTAGTAAACTGTATATGAATATTGATCCGCCAAATGATCATCTTGTGCCTCATAATGAATTGTACCTGGCTAGTAAATTGTAAAATATTTTGTTATTTGTTATTGGGTTGATATCGAAATATAATTATATTTTGTTATATATGTATTATGTACGTGATCCAAGATCAAATTTGAATCATCTTCGGTAAACAAAAGAATCAAGTTACTAATTTGACTTGTAACTTCCCAATTTACATAGTTCCTCGAATTCATTGTTTGGGAAAATAAATGTAAACACTTTTGTGGTGCTTCACTTATAACTAGCTCGAATCGCGAACGACTTCATATTATTTTGGAAATGAAGGACTAAGTAGCACTAGCACATGTTCAATACATAATTGAAGAACGATATTTGTTTATTTAGGTTACCTTGAAAATGATGATCGATTGGGAAGCAAACATGTTGCTGAATAAAGGTAATAAAAGGCTTTATAAAACTTAAGCAATATGAAACGAATTTTATCCTTGAGCCAGGTATGACTAACGAGAATGGCTAATGACTGTATTTTTGTCATTCATTTAATTGGATTTTTAAAATATAAATATTTCCGGTCCTTTAAGAAAGCTTCATTAGCCTGGTTAATGTACGATTTACATGTTCTAATTTTTTTTTCCAGTAAAAAATGAAGGGTTAAGTATATTACGATTTTCGTTTGCGAGAGGAGCACGAAACAAATTCCAGTAAAATAAAATTCGATTTTTTCTTTTTAGTTTGAGCAAAGTTGGTTACATATGGCTGACTCTTTTTTACTAGTAACTTTTTGTTATTTGCGTGCAGCTCTATTTTTCAGTAAAAAATTTGTTGGAAAAAAAATTGGAACATGTAAATCGTGCATAAAGAAGCAAAACCGTTAACAATTTGAAAACTAAAGCAGAAATGACCAATAAATAATGAAATTATTGCTCATTGAAATGTATCATTAAACCGGAATTTGTGACCTGGGGCAGGACCTAGATTCTGATCAAATGACAAACGAAACGACAAGTTTTTGTGACATATTGTACTAAAAATTCTGCAGCAATTTCGTATGGGTGACTTACGAAATGTCACAAAAATAAGCTGACAATTTTATGTGAAGTTCTTACGACAAAAAAATATTTGATGAAATCAATTTTTTACGTTCTATGCGACACACAACTGACAGATAGATTTGATTTAAATCAAATTAATATTTTTGGAAATATTTAATGTTTTTTCGATTTGATTGACACTACCACCACCAAACATTATTGTCAATTTTTGACAAGACACGAAAGTACGCAATTTTTAAAATTTGTTATTTATGTATTTTTATTTTGCTGTGTTCAAATGTGTTTTGTGTAAATTAATATATTAAACAAATTAATATTCATATTTAGTATTATTTATTATATATAAATTTGTTTATGCTATATTTTTTTTCAACAAACACGTTGCCTGTGTTGCACAAACGCATTTAAACAACACATATTTCTTCACGTACTTTGAGAATTGTTAAAACTTGATCTATGCATAAAAAAACAAACAACAAAAGATGGTCGCTTACGCGCTATTACCTACACACTGACAACAAAATCAACAATTTTACGTTCTTTGGTAACTGTGGCCCTATTCTGGCTTTCCCAGGGGATTGGGAATTGGGAAAATATTTTGCTGTAATTACAAATTGCACTAATTCCCAAATATTTATTTCCCGTTCTCAAATGTATATTCTGGTAGACTGGGAATAATTTTTCGGGAAAAATTTTTTTATTTTGGTTTTTATTAACTAAAACACATATACCTTATTACAAGTTTAATTTATTTTTAAATATATATTTATTAGAAAAAATAATGTAATTCGAAAATGTACGAATTACAATTCCCCAAAAAAATAATTGGGAAAAATTAACGTCAAAACTGCTATAAAATGGAATTATTTTTTCCCTATAAAAAAATCCCAAACGCCAGAACACACTTTGGGGAATAAAAAATTCTCTACTCCTAAAAATACGTCACTAATTCCCAATTACCTATTCCCGGGGAAAACCAGAATAGGGCCACTGGTAAAATTTGATCTTTTTTTGGTACGATAGAACTCCACATTAAAAATATTGTCATTGACCCGTTTCACACTTTACTTATTTTTAAGTTACATACTTCTTTTACGTCTCTTTCCCCGTTTACCTATAAAACCGGTTTTAATTGCGGCCCTGTTTTCAAAAAAAAAAAATCGGTGAAGTAGCTTTAACATAAATAGAAATGAAATAAAAAAAATGTAAGGCCATTTTTGTGATGTACATTTTAGTTTAAATTTTATTTTCAAGAAAGCAGAATAAAACAATAAAAAAAAATATTGTGTCTAAATATAAAATACGGTTTTAAATTAGCAATAATTTGAAAAAAGAAGTATAGTCTGGAACGGGCCATTGTTTATTTAACACATTGAAGACGGATGATGTGAGTTCACGTCTTTTATTTTTCAACCGTTGGAGACGGGAGACGTAGATTCACGTCATTTGGAATTTCAAGCAACATTGTATAAAAAACTGCAATTATAAGTAGGTTAGGTTTCAGTGGTTGACATTTAGGCCATTTTTGGCCCATTGTGATACCAAACATTCACGCCACATCATTAACCCATTCATCTATTCACCTACTCACACAACAGTATACCACCTGCACATTGCAAGCTCCATGTCAACTTTTTCCAAATGTGATTAAAATTTTTGTGACAAATAGTACACAATTGGCACCTATTTAGTTTTCCGTTTAATGCCCCATTTACATGCGACCAACATTTTTCTTCTGCAAAATTAAAAAGATATAACATTCACTTTTTACAGATGAGAGACAATAAAAGAAATATATCCCAACAAAATTTTGCAGAATATTTTTAAGCCACTACACTGTAAACCACTATAAAATGTTGCCATAAAATATATTCGATGCGAGTATTTTTATGGCAACATTTTTAAAATCAACAAGAAAAAAAATTATTTCGCATTTATAAATGTTGAGGATTCATCTTAGAGGAAAATACTGCAGAGCGGCAACTATTTTTTTCCCATATAAAAATCAATATAATATTTGCTATCTCTTTTGAGTCACGTGGGAACAGGATGGTTATATAAAAAAGCATGTGGCTTACTCATATCTCAAAATGAAAAACCCCAAATCAGATGTTTGTTTTTATGCGCAGTGACAACGTATGTTGACGACTTAATTTTGTGGTTATAAAATTATTAATTAAAATTCACTAAAATAATAAAAAAATTATAAAATAATTAGTGGTTTATGTAATAGTGCGTGCTAGTGCATCATTTGATAATTAAAATTATAAACAATTTTAAATAAAATGAAGTGTCTTGTGAAATATTGCTAAATGCGCATCGAAAAATTCGAAAAAGAATATTTTACCATCTATAAGTGTTTGTATAAAGTAAAATGTAAATTGTGCTAAGAAACAAGTGATTTGTGATAAATTTATCCTTACTTTATGTTATAAATCAGAAAAAATTAAGAAAACAATTTTGGTTGTTGGCGTGGGGTTTTTAGATTGGTTTCTTGTTTTTGTAATCCCATTGATATAGATGCTTTCTCTTTTACCCTCCGAATTTGACTCACTTGACAGCTGCAAACATTCACTCTTCAGTATTTACCTTTATGGGATTCATAATAAAAACAGACGCCATAGATAAAAATGTAAATTTCGCATTTGAATTCATTAAAAGTAAATTAATAATGATCTTATAAAAAAAATTACAACATTACTATATATGTTTATTTCTTTCTGACACATTGATTATTTTTATATAGCGGATCCTTCTTATTTACCTGCAAAAATTTGTAGAAGAAAACAATTTTCTACATGTAAATGCCCCATAAATCTTTAAATTTTCTTATAAAATTAGCGTGAATACAATTTTTAATCCATTTTTGTATTCTATTAATTCAAAATCACAGAATTTTATTTTATTTTTTTTTTTTTATTTATTTATTTATTTCTATTTCAGTAAGAGTGTTTAACAATTTGTATTATTAAGATTAGCAAAATTACAAAATTAATTTATAAAAGTTGTTGTATACAAAATAAGTCTATAAATACATTTATGAAAAATACAACTAGCACAAATTTAAGTTTTTATTAATAACAGATAGCTGAATAGAAATTAGGAGATTTCTTTAATCTGCAAGATTAGTGTTGAAATCACCTTCCCTACTATTTTATTAATAAAAGTATTGTTAGTGGGGCATTATAATGAGTTTATCTATATGAAGTTTATTTTACTTATTTATTGTTTTCTTTGCGTAAATAATACAAGTGAATATGAAATTTTGAAGTAATTATTAGATACAAAATATAAAAAGGTAAACGACTTTAAATTAGAGAAGAAAAAAGTGATTCCACTTCATCTAGCTTTAATAGCCAATTCTTCACTTCTTTTAGAAATAAACTTAAAGTTCCTATAGCTTTAATATCAGTAGGGAGTGCATTAAACAACTTCGGTGCAGTGGTTATATAGTACTTTTTAATGAGTTCTTTATTTGTAAATGGAATAACACAGTCTTTTTTATTCCTCAATTGATACTTGTTTACTTTAATATTAAGGTTCCCGCTGCGCATATAGAACAGTTTTAATACTTTAAATATATAAAGGTATCTCAGTGGAAGAATTTTGCAAATTCGAAAAAGTGGTAACGCCGACTCTAATTTTTTCTTCTTAAAGATTATTCTAATACTATACTTCTGCAAAACCAGCAATGGTTTAAGGGAACTATAATAGATGCCACCCCAACAAGTAATGCCGTATTGAATTTTGGAGTGTACTAATGCGAAATATACTGACCTTGAGACTGGTAAGGAACATAAACCTCTGAGTAGGTATAACTTTCGATTTGCAGCGTTTGTATACTTGCACAGTTGGGCCATATGATTTTTAAAATTTAGGTTACTATCAATTAGAATACCTAAGTACTTATAATTGTCCACAGATTCTAAATTTAAACAAGTGGTCTCGCAATTTGCACTCTCATTATACAACAGATTTAAAGCATTAACACACGTCGCACTATGATATATTATTTTATCTCTAAATGAGTCAAATTTTGGAACTCTAAAAAACATAACATTCGATTTTTCACTCAGAAACATACTGTGTATATCAAACCATCTTCTCAGTTGCCCAAAATCAGAATTCATGAAATTTAATAATGATACTTTATCTTTAGAAGCATAAGAGAGTGCAATGTCATCAGCAAAACCAGTGCACATCCCATTTAACTTTAGCGAAAAGATTGAATTAATATAGATCAAGAAAAGTATCGGGCCCAACACTGAACCTTGAGGGACCCCACTCGTTACATATAGTGAATCACTAATTCCATGCTTGAGACGAACTATTTGTTTCCTACCAGTAAGGTATGATTGGAACCAATTATTGACAACACCTCTTATTCCTGCAACCTCCAGTTTATACAACAGAAGCTGGTGATCAACTGTATCAAATGCCTTCTTTATATCTATAAAGCTAGCTGACACTAGGCTACTTTGATTTATGTTATCATAAACGGAATTTAGAAATTGGATCAAAGCATCTTCAGTGCTTAAGTTTTTCCTGAACCCGAACTGATTTTTTGACAAGAAACAAGTCTTGTCCAGGAAAGCAATAATTCTAGACTTCATGCATTTTTCTAAAAGTTTTGAGAACACTGAGAATAGAGCTATTGGACGATAGTTACCTAACACATTAATATCCCCTTTTTTATGAATAGGAATTACATGAGCCAATTTAAGTCTCTCTGGAAAAATGCTGCACTCAAAGCTCTTGTTGAACAAAAATACTAAAATGGGCAATACATTTTTAGCTATTTTTTTCAAGACAAATGAGTTAACTTCATCATCTCCGCACGAATATTTATTTTTTAAATTTCTAATTGTTACCTCCAATTCATATTCAGTAATAGGATTTAAGAAGATAGAGACAGGCTCAATATGATCATATACTAATGTAGAGTCAGTTAAAGGATTAAAGGGTGCGCAAATTATAGCTTGTTTAATATTATTTGCAACCTCAACAAAATATTTATTGAAATTATTCGCAATTCCATCTGAGTTGATTTGTTTTAAAAAACAATTACTATTCTGCTTCCTTTCCCCAATAATTGAATCAACCAATGTCCATTGAGATTTAATATCATATTTTGAATCCAAAAATTTGGTTTGATAGAAATTAGACTTTGCCTGTTTAATCTTTAGTTTTAAATCTCTCGTCATCTTCTCGACTTTAGCTTTTAATTTACAATTAGTAGGATGCCTATTTAGCTTTTTACTTAATGCGTTTTTTATTTTAATTTCTTTTAAGATGCACTTGGTCATCCACTTTTTAATGGGTGTATTTTTCTTACAACTTAGGTTTCTATCCGATTTGCTAGAGTTTATATGATATACCAGGATATCTATAAATTTATTAAACGCAATGTTAATATCACTCTCCGAATACACTTCGCTCCAAGTTTCTTTAGCTAGGCCTACATTTAAACTATAAAAATCAATTATTTTAAAGTTATTTCGAACTTCATCAGGCTCGAAACTATTCGAGCCTGAGATTATATTCAATGAAATAAGATGGTGATCTGTAATTTTATAGTCATGTGATTCAGATTCAAGCTGGAAATTATTACATGGTTTAACCCTAACAAACAGATGGTCGATACAAGTGGAAGATGTTTTTTGAATTCGGGTTGGGACATTAATAAGCGATTGCAGACCGTAAGAGTTCATCATACCTAGATACCTTAATGCTATTTCGTTATCGTCTATAGTATTTAATAAATTTATGTTGAAGTCACCCGTTACGATTAGATTTTGGGCACTAATCCTAGATATTAATTGTTCGAATTCTGCTATAAATAAGTTCGCATCAAATTTATGGTAACGATACACTCCTAGAACATTAAACTGCTTGCCATTTATAGAGCACACTATGCTTAATACATCACATGTTTTCAAGTTTAAAGACGTATAACTATAAGACACATTGTTAGACACATAACCAACCAAACCACCAGACCGATTCTTACTGTTGCATCCATCTAATATAGAATAGCCAGGAATTTCAAAACTATTTAATTCAGCACTGTTAACCCAAGCTTCCGATAGTAATATTATTTTTGGCAGGTTTTTTAAGGTCGATATATTTGCAAAGAAATAATCACCATTTGCCTTTAGACTTCTAATGTTTTGGTGAATTATTAAAAATGCTAAATCACTTGCATCAAACTTGTTACCAACGGAGGTGGAATCACTTTTACTTCTATTTCTATTTACTCCTCGAATTAAAGTCATTATACACTAAAAAAAAATTACAGACAATTATGTAAAAGAAATAAAAATATAATAAAGACTATAATAAAGAATCGAGGTCACCCAGTTCATTAATCCTGATGATTTCACTCCCGTCGGTTTTCCTTGCCAATACATTTCCATTTCGGGCCCAAACATATTTAAAACCTTTATCTCTCATCACATTCTTTGCAGCATACAAGATTTTTTTAGCTTTTGATGACATCCAATCATTAATAAAAACCCGTTCATTTGAATTAAATCCACAAATGTTAACTGTCAACTGTTTTTTCTTTTTTGACTTCATGATTTCATCTTTTATAAAGCGGCTGACAAATTTTACTACAATTGCTCCTTCTTTACTGTTATTTCTGTTTTTTTTACGATAACAATAGTCAATATTGTTATTCTCAATGTTGCACTCCAAGCCAGTTTTCACTAAATTAACTACAGTATTAATAACATTCTCGTTCTGAAGTTGCGGTATTCCATTTATCTCAATAACATTTTGATTTTGATTTTTTTCCAACTGCGCCAATCTATCCTGCAGCACTCCAACTTCAAACTTCAACTTTTGGTTCTCCTCCAGAACTTCATTAAACAGTTGGCATAGACCTTCCAGCTTTGACAGTCGCTCATTTACAGCAGTAAATGAGGTTTTATTCAACGACTTTGAGTCCAACAACTCGTTATATAACACAGATAATGTTACAGTAGGTTCAGTTTGGTTAGCAGTAATTGGAATAGGCTGTAAATCTTCATCAGGTAAATCAGAAGCACGCTTTTCACCCACTTTTTTATTCATAGCACGAGGAGTCGCTGTCCCCGAGATTAACGAATCATCATTTCGATCTTTGCGACCAATACGGTCACAATTTTCACATTTCCAGTTAGTTTTTTCGAACTAAATTATTAAATAAAAAATAATTAATAAAAAAATTTATAAAATTTGTATTATTGCAAATTTGAAGTTATTTTAACAATTTTCACGTAATAGTTGGTGTGTGTTTAGCAAAATACTTGCCGTATGTTAAAATTTGGGTATAATTTAGCAATGCACCTGTAAGTTGTAACACATCACTGCTGTAAAAGTCATTAGTTTTGGAAATTTTCTATGACAATAATGGGGTCGATTTCGGGATCTAAAATTTTATGTTATGTTATGTTACTTTTGTTTTTTCAATACAAATTCCAATAGGAAGCGGGGAAATAAAATAACAACGGCAATTTTATGTCACGAGAATCGGGCCTAATATCGTGTTCATTATAAAAAAAAGTCTTGAAAAATTGTCACTTTATCAGAATCTACCGCCTGGTTCTTGAAGAGAACAAATCCATTCAGGTAATATTATTATTACCTATTAAAGTTTGCTGAAACCAAAAAATTAAGTGCGAAAGTCAAAGAGATACCGCTCTTACTATACTTACCTTGGTAATGATTGCAATTGAATGATGCATTCCAAATGTGATTCCACTTTCCCTAAAGCAATCACAATTCTCAATATTACAATAAAATAAACCGAAAACCTTATCACTATTGTTGGAACAGAAGACTGAGCCATTTATGATGATACCCTTCTGACTTGGCTGTCACAAACATCCTTGGCCGCGGATTATTCGTCGATATACTGTGAAATAAGAAAATATTTAAATTAGTCTCCCAAGAATACAGGATATAGGTTTGTCTTGCTTTTTTGAGTCTAGAGCGTATACGTTTTAATCTGGGGCCAAATTTACTTTATAATATATGGCAAGATTCTATTGAATAAAAACTAATTCTTATTTCGATTTGGAAATCTGGAAAGAAGAGCTGCTGAGGGCGGTTTAGTATGGAAATTATTTTGAATAATAAGGAAGATGTAACAATTTCTCAGTCAACCTACTCTCAATACCGGATGGAGCAGTGAATTCGGTTTTCTGCAATGTGCATGGTCAACCGTAATTGGCCCGCGATTATCGTTATCCGATGTTGCTTCGCTCTTCCTTGCTTTTGTGCAAGTCTGCATAATCTAAGGATGTAGTTTAGAAAAAAAAAACACGATTAAAAGCTAAACCGGGACTTTTAGCCATCGGATATCGCATCCTTTTAAGAATCCCAATCCAGCTGTACATACAAAATTTGACCATAACTTGTTAAGAAATGGCCTAGTAGCATTCAGCATGGCAAAATTCCGGACCAATTCTGCATACCAAATTTGATAGTTATTGGTCAAGGAATGGCCAAGTTCCAATGAGTATGGCCAAATTCCAAACATTAAGTAATTATGGGAAGTATTCTCCTGCCTGATATTATAACTGCTTAGGTTTTCTCCGCAACCAACTGCCTACGATGGTTAAAGTCTAAAAATCACCTCATTGAGAATTATACTCTCTCCACTACCTGAAATATCTTATACGATCAGGTGAATTCGGAGTACACTATCATACAGAATAACCCAGAGTGTCGGTCCTAACCAAGCCTTATGCTAGACCGCCCATGACCTTCTGACTCACTGAGCCTCGCACTTCGACAATGATTCGCCGGTTACAAACACAGCTTTTGAGTATTTTCCTAAGATAGAAGCAGACTGAGTGCGAGTTTAAATATTTTTTCCGCTGAAAAATTTTCAGCAGAATACTTTCGATTTTTTTCTAAGGGAAAATTTGTTTATAAAATGACCTGCAACGTGCTATAAATTTTCCTGCACAAAATGTCTATAAACCTGCACTCACATGCCATAGCTATCTTCGGATTTCCTAGAATGCACTATTAAATACATGGCTTCCGGTATACCACCTATCATTTGTAGTGCCCTGCTCAAAATCCAAACTGATTTACGGTGAGTGCACCTGCCTTTCAATCTCGAAGAGAAATCTGACTAAGTAGCAGTAGGTAATCAAAGTTTTTTCCGAACATGTTCAACAGACGAGTGGTCTAGTGGAACATGTTCAACAGACCAGTGGTCAGCCAAGGACTCTACCTTTTCAGTTTAGGAAGTATACCTATGTCGACTGAGAAACTCCAGCTTCATGGACGTTGTAAGATTGAACGAGTTAATTATGTACAGTGCAATTTAAGTGTTGTAGTTAATTACTCCAATTCTAGGAAGACGAGCAGAATCCTGACTTATACTGTTTATGTTGGAGGTTGAACCCAGGTCGAGTCAACTTGTAGTTATCTTTAGGTTAACCTTGAAGTTAACTTCTAGTGTTTATATTGGAGAGTTATCTTGAGGTTGAGTCGAAACCAGGTTATAACTGACAAAATCATTCAAATTTTTTTCTTGCAAAAAATCATTCTAACATTTTCTTTCGAACTTTCAAAAAATAAAAAATCGCAAAAATCACAAGAATATGCTGCCGAATTTAGATACAGACGTGCTCGTACAAGAAAAATATGAAAAATCGCCATTTTTATTTTTTTACTTTACTGATTATTTTTTGTTGTTGTTTTTCGACTCGACTCTGGGCGTTTATATTAACCAGAGTTAACTCGACCTAAGAAATTTTTTGGATTGAGTCGAGTTAACTCCAAGTTAACCTTTGGTGTTTATGTTGAAGGTTCAACCCAGGTTGAACCTAGGTTCAACCTCCAACATAATCAGTATAGCATCAAACATACCGAATGTTTAATACAAGGAAGTTAAAATACTGAGGAATAGGTGACAATATTTTACCCATATAAAATTTGCTATCTCATCTGTCACAAGCCAGAATAGGATGGTTATATAAAAAATCCATATGGTTTACTCATATTTCGCTATATGCACCCGTCAAACCGATTTGTGTTGTTGTATGAAGTGACGTGTTAATTTTGCGCATAAAATTATAAATTATAAATTTTTAAAATTATCAATTATAATTCATCAAAATAATACAAACTTTATGAAATAGTCATTTGTTTATATAGTGGTGTATTATGTGATAACAAAAAATATAGACTTTTGTACAAAATGAAGTGTATCGTGAAAAAATGTGAAAATACGCCTAAAAAATTTCAAGAAGGAATATCTTACCACCAGCAAATTTACCAAGTGTTTATATAAAATAAAATGTAAATTGTGCTAAGAAACAAGTGATTTGTGATAAATTTATCTTTACTTTATGTTAAAAATCAGAAAAAATTAAGAAAACAATTTTGGTTGTTGGCGTGGGGTGCATATATTGGTTTCTTGTTGTTGTAATCCCGTTGATTTAGATGATTTCTCTTTTACCCTCCGAATTTGTGACACTTGACAGTTGCTTAGACTCATTCTGTACATTTAACTTCTTTGGTTTAATATTGAAGAGTATTTTTATTGGTAGTTTTCTTTGGCCGGGTATTATAGGAGGTATTGCATGAGATATCGATATTTCGAACCCTGGCGTATAAATGAAATTAGCACTTATTATCACTATCAGTCTTCAGTTTTGTTTTTATAGAGTGAAATGAAAGTAGAGTCCGTCGATCCGAAATTAGTTCGTCTGATTCATTGAATTAAAGATTTAATCCGAAATGAATTCTGATCGATAGTGTTAATGCCTATAAAAGACAAAATTTATTTTGGAATCTCCTAACAATCCACCAAAACAGTACATAATTCTTTTATTTACCTAACGAACACACTCTAGATCAGCATAAATAATAAAAAAAATACTACACATTTTTTTATATACATAATTTATTTGTATATAAATCATAAACTGCATTATCAGTCTGAGAGCCAAAGCCCAAAACTGTCAAAGAGAGAGCGGTACCGCTTATATACTTGTAAAAAAACGCAAAAAAGACAGCCAAAAGAGAATATGGACAACAATTTTTTTATTTTTATATACTTTCAGTTCGCTTTTGAAAGCGAAAGAATTAAGTTGGCTGTTGTAACAAGTTTATATTACGATAAATTATTTTGTATTTTAACTACATACATAATAATAGTTTGTGTACAAATTAAAACAGTTTTGTGTGTGAATTAAAATTATATATATATATATTTGTTAGCACGTACATTTATTAAACGATATATTTAAGTGAAAATTTACCTAATTCGTGCAAAATATCCGCAAAAAATTGCATTAAAAATACAGCAAAGTTATTTTGTTTTTGTTTTATTATTTTGATATACATAAGCAGTGTGTGTATATAGATATACAAAAATTGCTAAAATCACATACATATACATTTTTTATACAGACATTTAAAAAAAATGGCAGCTACAAGTGTTGTTGTTTTAGATCGGGGAAATAACACGACATGTACAATTAATTTACATGGTAAGGTCAACCCATAAATTTTCGATATAATATACATAATTTATAATATTTTAGAACTATATTATGGTACATAGTTTATAAATTTGGTGGTACACAACTGTATTACATCTAGACCGCTTAATTAAAACCAATTTTTAAATACCTAGATAACCATCAGGCTTTCACTTGTTTCAATTCTATCAATTATGTAAATAACTCGGCAAGGCAAAATATATGTTCTTATAAATTTGTGCAAATAACCGCGTACATAACATATATGTACGTATGTATATAAAATTTTTATATTTCTTGTGTTTTATGAATGCGCGCCTCTGCTTGTTATATATTGCGAAAAATACTATGTACGTTTTGCTTTTTTATATACAAAAAAAAATACACATAGTTACTGGCTGGGCGACATGAGGTAGTTCCTTCAAACTCCTCTCTAACATATATTTTTTTCAGTGCTAAATAACCTTTTGAAATTTCGCCGGTTCAATAAAAAGTTAATGGGATAGGTTATTATGTTGTTTTTGTTATTTTTCTTGTGCTACCGCTGCGGCCGTTGCTGTTCATATATGTTTCTTGCGTATGTGTTGAATTGCTACTTTTTTGAAAGATGTACACGGTGTTTTCTTGTACATATTCTTTTCCTTATGTGTATGTACAGTCGAGCGACTGAAAAGCATAAAGGAGATTTAAATGTGCAGATGTTGTGGTTGTGTCATATATTTTGTTCGTTTTTCTCAAATTTTATCATTCCAAAATTAAAATTTTATTAGGTAGAAATATGTACTAGAAATACAAGGGAAGGAACCTTTTATTAGTAATGAACCAAATATTTTAAAAGATGTTTGTGTTTTATCTTAGCAGGAAATGTTTTTATTTCAGAAATTAATGTTTTTCCACTAAAGCGATAGAATTGGTCAAATAATTGTATTTATTGTTTAGATCAGCACTCAATGAACCAGGAATTAGGTTGTAAATGTTTCTTTTAATAGAAGCTTGTCCGAATGAAATACATCCTAAGGCGGTATTCGACCAAACGCAGAACGAGAACTAAATATTACGTGGGGCGAATATCGGTAAAATCCCTTCATGGGATGTGAAAGCTAGAGATAGAGAATGAGTGAGAATATCAGTTCCTTTAGCATGACCAATTTAACCATTTTAACGGATAATTTTTTTTGTTAGACACCTTACGGATCTCGCTATTTTAATCTGCTTGAGGCACACTATATTAAACAAATATCCAATACTAGGAAATGATAACAAACTTCCTTTTTAAAAATATGAAACTGTGAGTCGTTTGTTTGTTCTCTTTAATTATGAAAAATACCATATAAAGGAAAATTAATCCTCAGTTATGTATCTTTAAGAAGACTGCGCTCCCTAGTAAGAAACAATACCGAATACAAGTTCATAGAAAATTCTTGTCGCCTGATCGTTGGCTTCGCTCAGTCTTAAATAAAATAACTAAGCTTATAAGGAACCTACAACTCAGGAATCGGGAGGTTCTCCTCCTACTTAAATATAAACTAAATCATTATTAGTACAATATGCAATTGTTATGCATAATGAATTTCGTTTCATGCCTAATCTTCTATAAATAGCCAATGATGATTAGTATTATAAATAAAAACGCCTCTAGCAATTTGGTAACAGGAATTTTCAGCTCCCACCCCCACATTAATGAAGAAATATGTAAAATGGAATCAGTATAGTGGGACCGATTCCCGAGAAACCGAAAAAAAGTATTTGGCTAAAAACAGTCTTGTTTAATCAATACTCGTCATTTCTCAATTTTTAAAATATTGCTCTGGGGCCCTATTCTTGAAATTTGTGGAAATTTTTGCAATCCGAATACAATTTTCTATGCAATTCTTTATACATATTACTAAAATATTTCGCCGGCTACCTTAATCATGTTTTTAAATTTCTTTTCTTTTTTTAACCCTTTGTTGCATGACTTGAGTTTTTCGAAAATTAAAATTATTTTTGAATTTGTTTTGTAATCTTGAAAGAGAAACTGAAGTTGAACTTCATGAAAAATAAACCGAGAAAATCGATGTTTTTCATTCATATCATATATGATAAAGTATGCATTTAGCACAATAAAATTTGTATGTTTCATATAAAGAAGTTTTATTTCATATCACATTTTGAAAATTAATTTATTGAATTAAAACTAAAAACTAAACAAATAATTTAAAATATAAAATAAAAAACAATAAAAATATAACAAATATGTAAATAATTCAAAAAAAATCAAGGAACTTTGAAATTAGAATACAGCTAAATATTTCTCAGTCGATTTTTGGTTTAGTCTCATTAGATCACAAGTGAAAATTTCGGAAGCAATTACGCTCTTTATTGTAGCATAAGGATAAGTTGCATTTTGTACATTTTGTGTAAGACAGGATGTTACAGTTTGGATATTTGCAAGACAACCATTCTTCTGCCCATTCAGGAAAGTGACCGAATTATCAAGCCCAATTTCCTTCGGCGGCAGTGGTGCAGAAGTAGTTTTTTTTCGTTTTATCTCAATTTTTTCGATGAGAGATTTTAAAGGGCGGTCTACTCGTACAGGCTCCTCGAACTTACAAAGCACTTCCGATACTTCCAATTGAAAATCGAGGAGTGCCAGAATATCCATATTTTTCGTCCCTTTTTGTTGTTCTAAAAATCGTAAAAGTTAGGGAAATATTGTGGAAATTCGTTATAGTGTTCTACTTATAGAGGATCCACGAATTTGCGACCGTCACATCGTTCCGAGAACGAATTCTGATTTTGTATCGACCCAAATTTGAGTATATTCTTTAATAATTGATGGACATTCGACATTTATGCTTCCTGCATTTCTTACGCTGCGGCTCGATATTTGAACGGGGTTTTTTCAAACAAACGTTGAACTAAGGTCACTAATCTTGTGTCTTTCCATTGCACAACAGCTATCTCGTAATCATCCACACAAGCAACGAATTCGTCAGCTGCACTTCGCGGCTGGATTTTCCAGTAAGCCTCATTTGGGAGTTTGCAATTTGGAAGCCGGTTTTTTCTTGCTATTCCTAGACTGTGGATTCCACGTCTCGCCAACTCTACTAGTAATGGGACTGATGTATAGTAATTATTGAAGAATACTTTGTAATTACTTAATAGCGGAATTATTCTACACAATTAGATTAGAATTACAACGTTTGAAGCAGAACCAAGATTAATTAGAGCAAAGCCGGATGTAAGCATTCTTTGAGAGGTATTTTTTTTAAATTTTCAATCAAACTATTAAATATTGGACGTATTTTGTGAAGGTGGTCATAGGAAGCATCGGTTCTTGCGGCCATTGTTTCATTGTTGTTGAAATGAAGATATTGATTAATTTTTTCAAATTTATTCAATGACATTGTTTCCTGAATCATAACGTTTCCAAGTTTCGAATTTCAATAGCGTCTGATGTTTGGAATTTGGATAATGGAAGTAAACTTCGAAATTCCCTTATAATTTTTTATATCTTTTGCCGTAAATAACGTGTTTATATTTGGGTTTTTTTGGCAGGTGCATAAATTCGTTTCAGTAACAATTCGGGATATTATTTCATTGTCCATAAAAAAATTAAAATAATCATCGTTTCACCATAAACACTTGAAGTTTCGGTGACTCTTTGAATTTATACTTCATCATACTCGTCATCTTCGCCTCCACCACCAAATTCATCCTCGCTATCTGACCAATTGCGAATTATCTCCTCCAACTCCTCCATTGTAACGTAACGTTGCCGAGAACTCATGTTTCTAAATAAAAATAGTTCTTAATGCATAATATTTCATATATGATAGTATATCATATATGATATGTTAGAGAAAATTTTACCTTCATGCATGGTGTATCATATATGATATGTATTTTAAAATTTGTAAATAAATCTAATAAAATCATTTTCAAATGAAAAATTCGTTTGAATAATTGTTAGGCGTGTTTATTTACATATTTTAGTTGCACATTTATACACTAATTTTACGAGATATTACGCAAAATGTAACACTGCTTTTCACTTCTACTCTCCACCACAAACCTATGCACGAAAGAACTTTCCCGCCAATATTTTGACAGCTAATAATACCATAAAACCATTTAGAATACAAAAAAGACCAATGAACCAATTTATATAAGTTTTAAATGAAGTACAAAATAAGTGCGAACCAAAATAAAATCTTATTCACTTGGAGCTTTGATTTAACTGTCATCTTGTGCTAGGCCGTTTTTATATTTGACAGCTACAAATTTCTAAATAGTAAAAAAACGCCTTGTAACACGGCTTTCTCGAATAATTTAATGTTTATTATAAAACGTAATAAAACTTGAATAAATTTGGGGTAAGCCAAGTGTGCGGCAGCTTACATTAAATGTGATATTTCAGAATTACCTGATGGATCTCCTTTACGATTAATGATGCTTGAATCAGCCAAAGGTTACAATTAACAACATAACAAATACTGAGACATATTTAAACATTTTGTAAGCACTTCTATTACCTATATAGACGTCAATTAATAATTTATAAAATGTCCTATTTATTTCCAAACAAACTCCATTCCACACAAACATATATGATATGATTCTCCATTCCACACAAACATATATGATAAACTATGCCATAAAGGGTTAAATTAAGAAACATAATTTTTCCTCCTACTAAGGGAAAAATTCCGACTGGGTGAATCGATACGGAAATATTCGCTTAGTAGGTAAGTAAATAATAGAAAACTTGCATGCAAAATGATTAAAGTAGCCGGCGAAAAATTTTAGTAATAAGTGTAAAGAATATCATAGCAAATTGTATTCCGATTACGGAAATTTCCACCGATTTCAAGAATAGGGCCCCTGAACTGAAATATAATCTTTGAGTCATTTTTTTTTCTATCATAATTGAAGTTTGTTTTTTGAAAAATTGTCATTTTCGCTAAAATTTTAGAGAAAAATTTAGTGATTTAAACCAATTTTGTTGAAAATTTAAATTAGAATCCTTTTAATTGTGAATCGGTTTTTCGTAAATACTTTTTAAAATTTAGCATAACACGGAGAACTTCTATGGCACATTGCAAGCACCTAGATCCGTTATACCGATTTCCGCTTAATTTCACTGGACCTCCCAATTTATAGTAAGGCTTAAGTATGAAGTTGCTGGTTTTTGTTTAATTTCAGTTAAATGGGTGGACCAATATTTTTGAAAATTTAATTTAAAATTTTATTGTGTTTTTTCTCATAAATTGCATCTTTCAAAATTTTTGCAGCTTCGGCGACTTACGTTTTCGGCTCAAAAATCAATTTCATTAAATTTTGGAAATCCGAAATTTTACCCCGATCTTCTGAACGGTGCCACACAATCTGCAGGGAGCCACAGATACACACGCACACGCAGAAACACAGATTTTTTTGAAAACCAATCACCAACTTCCGTAATATAGCAAATGATTAATCTGTAAAAATCTCGAAGTCGTAAACTTTTATGATTGAAATATGTAGCTATATTTTAACATCCTTACTGAAAAAATTTGACGAAAGCAATGTGTGCCATCTTTTAAAAAAAATAGTATAAAATAGACAGAAAAGTAAGGTAGCCACTATTAAAGTTATACTATGTTGAGACTAGATATTAGTAATCTAGATTTTTTTGTAGTTTGAACAAGTTAGATTATTTGCTAGATAGTCAGCTAGGCAGAGTTACCTACCTGAAAGTAGAGGCGGTTTAAGGCCTTAAGCTCTGTTAATTAAGCTATATATTTAAGATGCTCCTGACAAAACCTATAAATTTGTTGGTGTATATAAAATTATTAAGTAACGATCTTCTGTAAGGTATTCGGTTACCGAAAATAGACGGGTTACATTGAATGTTTGGGTTAAAGAAGCTCTTTATCCGATTATTCAACGCCCTATAACAACAAGTGAAAACAAAGCCACGGTTCTCGAGATACAAATTACCTTTTTTTAAATAATCTTTGATGATAAGTTTTTTGGAGATAGGTTTAAAGAATACTGAAAATATCTTACTAACAACGGTTGGTCCGTGATTTGCGAGGCTGAATGCCAATAATAACAATCGTTAACAACAAAACCAGATCCACCTTTATTCATACATTTTATTATGTATTACAGCTTCAAGTAACAATTTGTGACTGCATGAAAAGGAAGAAATTATTATAGTCGAATGAGAGAAAGCATTGGGAACGTACTAAGATTGGATGAGTGTTCGAACTGGAAATCCATTTGGAACTCAATAAGAACTAGAAGATGAAATAAACCGGATGGATAATAATTAAATAAACTCAAAATCACCAGATAACTTCAAAACCATAACTATTTATCAAATTTTTCAAATCGCGTTTGTTTAATACTGGAATATGTCCGTATTCTTCGATAGTTTACTTTATCCGTAAGTTTCGTAATTTGGCACCGGGTGGTAGTATTCGTTGGATTTGGTTATTTCAGTGTTCCAACGTTATAAATTATGTATTTAAATCTATTGAGGAAAATGTTATAATAAACATTAACTAACATTATTAACTTAACATGCAGGGCCCCTTGATAGAATTACTTCTACGTTAGAAACTGAATTTATAAATTTCGCTACAAATTGACACACAAATTATAAATTTGGGATCCAGCTATTTACGAATTGGTCTAACTTCACCCAGTCCAAATTACCACAAAACATGCGTACAACTTTTAATTTATTTCACTATGGTGCTACATAAAATATGCCATGATTTTTGGCATAGCTATTCTGGCTGTTCACTGTTAATACCACAACTCAAATCCATTACCCACTAACACGGCAAACGATAAACGTGGGATCCACCAATTAACAATTAGTGTAACTTCGCCCAGTCTATATTACCTTTAAACATTCGAATTATGTAAAATCGATTTTTATTGATAATCGAAATTTCTTTCAGCGAAAATACTGCTAACATCAATAACATGTAACTTTCGGCTAACATCATCCGAATTTTGAACTACCGCCTGATACAAAATATGTGGATAATGTAGATTTTTCGGCTGAAATTTTCGGCTAACTTTAGCCAATCGTAGATTTGAATGTATTGCCCACAAAGATATATTCATCGTTCTTTGTAGAGAGCCATATATCCAAAGAACCAACTAATAGGCTTAAGTATCTATTAAAGCGTTGTAACAAGAATTACACTTGTTGAGATGATGTTTGACATTAACGTTCTCGTCTGATTAATACCATTTATTGTTAAATTGGGTATTCCGTGTTTATCGCTCATAACAGCGCATGACCCTCGTGATAGTTACCGAAAAAATTATCCTTGTATAAGTGCGGTCGAAAATACTTCGCAGCAGCATGTGTCAACTTAATGAATCTTAAAAAAAACTGTCTAGAGTCCATCAGGTAAAACGTCGCGCATCTCAAGTAATAAATTAATGAAAGAGAAAACTTCTACCAAATTAAAAAACACCAAAGTCCTAAAGGCTTGCTATAACTATCTAGGAACGTCTCACACATATAATTTTTACTTGATATTATTGTAGAATTTACTGCCTTGTTAACAGTGATTAACGATTTGCAAATAAAAAATAATACAATAAAATCATATCATTTATTTCATTATACTGCCCTCTATAGTCAATGGTTTGAACCGTCGACATAAAATGACGTCATATAGCGTAATTTTTAAAGCAATGAGGCCCTTTATCATCTAGGTCCACTGGTACTAGATAGTACTGCTTCATACGTCATAATATTTATGTCGACAGTTTCCTTTCGGAACTGTAGATGGCAGTAATGTTCGCAAGAAGTACATGACATTTAGAGTATTAATAATAATATAATATATTAATTCTTACCTTAATAGCCCGTAATTAAAATATTAGAGGTCAGTTTTCGAATTAGAAGTGTTTGTTTCTGAATTTATCATAGTAAAAGAAAATTGTTCATCATAATTTTTTGCTCCTTTAAGATTACTAGTCAACTTCACCAAAATGTAAACTGGATTCCGATGGAATTTTACTGAAACCAAATTCCACTTCATAATTCAGCCAAATACCTGTGAAATTGTGCAATAAAAAGAAAACAGTTTCCGAGCTAATTATTCAAATTGCTATTACACATTATTGCAGTGACAACTTAACAAGACGTCAAACCTCTAAACTCTTGGAGCTGGGGAGTTCAAATTATCACTAATACAGTTTTGTAACAGGAGTAAGCATTGAGTTACTCTTCTCATTCGAATAATTTCTTCTGTGATCACAAATCGAATTTTTTAGTAAAAAGTACACGTTCATCGTATGATAATGATTAAGAATATTTTATTCAAATTATTGACTCTTATTAGTTATACATTTTTCCCATCTTTCTGGGAATATCTGAAGAAAATTGCTCTCCTTTTGAGACAAACCAGTTATCGAGCCATTTTCGTAGGAAGTAAAGTACTCTTCAGCAAGCCCGTGCCCGATCGATGCAAACAAGTGATAATCGGACGGCGCCAAGTCTGACGAGTAAGCCGCATGTGAAAGGATTTCTCAATTAAGTGCTTCCAACGTTCCCATCATCGGTTTTACTTTGTGTGATGGTTTCGTTTTTCACGCAAAGCTCTGTTCAAATTGATCATTTGGTGTTGGTAGAATTCAGTATTTACGGTTTCATCAGGTTTTAACAGCTCAAAATAAATCACACGAAGCGATTTGGCCTTGCAGTCATTGTCGATGGTGGTCCCGCATCAATTCAACACATTTTCCGCTTTGGATTCTCAAAATAGATCAATTTTTCATCGCCAGTCACAATTCGGCGGAGAAATGACTTTCCTTTGTGTCTGGCGCAAACGGGTTTTCTATTTTCCGGTTGCCTTTCATTCAGTTTATGCGGAACCCATCATAACCCCGTCTTCAAACTTTGTTGGTGGTCTTCCATGTTCTTCGTTTCTCACGTGAAAATTACAACAGTCTCTTCAAATAACTATAAAAAATCAAAGATGTCCGCAAATCGTAATATGTAGGCACAAAACTAGACATTTTGAACACGTAAAAATGCGTTATTGTATGAAATTTGTATGGTTATGAATTGGATGCTGTTGGCAGATGTCAAAAGAAAACAAAGGCGCCGATGACGTAGTTTGTCGAAAGGTACATTGACAGGTGGCGCCATTTATTGGTTAATTCCGGTTTCATATTTACACACCTGGTATATAAAAATCGAAATCTACGCACTCGATTTATTATAGAATTTTTTTCGGTTTTATCCGATGAGTATGAGATGAATAAACAGTATCTATAGAAAGGGCACAAGTTGAGTGATTATTGCATTGCATTTTACATAAGGGCATGTTAAGAGAGTTCACGTTGCCGGGAATAAAAATGAATGTATTTGTCATTGAAATGATCGAAGAAGAATTTTACAGTTTCTCTGAATTATCGAAAACTAAGTTAAACTGACGAAAAACTGGCACTGTTTGCGTAACTGAAATCCGTTTTCTTGGTTCATAAAATTTAAAACGTCACTTGACTTAAAGCAACCATTTAGAGTTCTGAAACTTTCTCGCGGAGGGATTAATTCTTTTAATTTAAACAGCCTTAACAAATGCTATACTGATACTTTGCCAATAAATCACAAGAAGAAGAAAGATCTTCTCGATTTATTACCGTTATTGGATACACATTTCATGAATTTTATAAAAATTCGCCTACTAACAAGGAACCTAACTATGATCCTGATGACGGTCCCAGTGATGCAGAATAAAATGCCTTCTTGAAACTTGAACATGATATTACTATGCAATATATGAAACATGATAATAATAATAACGGGTGATTTTTTAAGAGCTTGAGAACTTTTTTTAAAAAAAAAACGCATAAAATTTGCAAAATCTCATCGGTTCTTTATTTGAAACGTTAGATTGGTCCATGACATTTACTTTTTGAAGATAATTTCATTTAAATGTTGACCGCGGCTGCGTCTTAGGTGGTCCATTCGGAAAGTCCAATTTTGGGCAACTTTTTCGAGCATTTCGGCCGGAATAGCCCGAATTTCTTCGGAAATGTTGTCTTCCAAAACTGGAATAGTTGCTGGCTTATTTCTGTAGACTTTAGACTTGACGTAGCCCCACAAAAAATAGTCTAAAGGCGTCAAATCGCATGATCTTGGTGGCCAACTTACCGGGCCATTTCTTGAGATGAATTGTTCTCCGAAGTTTTCCCTCAAAATGGCCATAGAATCGCGAGCTGTGTGGCATGTAGCGCCATCTTGTTGAAACCACATGTCAACTAAGTTCAGTTCTTCCATTTTTGGCAACAAAAAGTTTGTTAGCATCGAACGATAGCGATCGCCATTCACCGTAACGTTGCGTCCAACAGCATCTTTGAAAAAATACGGTCCAATGATTCCACCAGCGTACAAACCACACCAAACAGTGCATTTTTCGGGATGCACGGGCAGTTCTTGAACGGCTTCTGGTTGCTCTTCACTCCAAATGCGGCAATTTTGCTTATTTACGTAGCCATTCAACCAGAAATGAGCCTCATCGCTGAACAAAATTTGTCGATAAAAAAGCGGATTTTCTGACAACTTTTCTAGGGCCCATTCACTGAAAATTCGACGTTGTGGCAGATCGTTCGGCTTCAGTTCTTGCAGGAGCTGTATTTTATACGGTTTTACACCAAGATCTTTGCGTAAAATCTTCCATGTAGTCGAATAACACAAACCCAATTGCTGCGAACGGCGACGAATCGACATTTCACGGTCTTCAGCAACACTCTCAGAAACAGACGCAATATTCTCTTCTGTACGCACTGTACGCATTCGTGTGGTTGGTTTAATGTCCAATAAAGTAAACTGAGTGCGAAACTTGGTCACAATCGCATTAATTGTTTGCTCACTTGGTCGATTATGTAGACCATAAATCGGACGTAAATCGCGAAACACTTTTCGAACCGAACACTGATTTTTGTAATATAATTCAATTATTTGCAAGCGTTGCTCGTTAGTAAGTCTATTCATTATGAAATGTCAAAGCATACTGAGCATCTTTTACTTTGACACCTTGTCTGAAATCCCGCGTGATCTGTCAAATACTAATGCATGAAAATCCTAACCACAAAAAAATCACCCTTTATAAAAGATTTGGGTTAATCAAAACGTTTTTTATTCTATGATTTTATTAAAAGGGCTCCTTTATGTATGTAAAAGTCAAAACAGCACAAAACGGAAAATCTGAAATTTCCCAGTTACAAAATAAAATTTGGCTAATGTACAGATGACAATATATTTGTATCTAAAGTACGCCGTTGAAATAAATACAATTTAATGTTTTGTGTTTTTCACAGCTCTATTAAAAGTTTCAAATTGCCCCTTTGATTTGTGGCCACATAAATTAGTAGATCCACGAATCAGCTGTAATATTGAATAAAAGTTAAAAATAAGATAGCGTTAAGCTAAAAATTAATAACGCGTTCGCCAACAATTTTCTATAGAGTTTATAATTATAAATTTCGTAACTCATCCTTCGATTTTTTTCGACCAAAAAAAAAAAATTTGACTACCATTATTGAATGTATAAAAGTCCAGTGCAAATTCTTTTGATCACTATATTTTACCCTTTTCCCTACAAATCAAGTATAAAAAACGGTCGAAATTTTTTCATAGAAACGAGTAATATTCTCTTCTTTTTGTATTCTGTGGTCTTGCTTAGTAGGAGCAAGATCCTAAAAATCGAATGTAAATAGGATTTGGCTGCCTATGTATTGAGGTTACATATTCAATTTTATATCCGGATTAAAGTGTGATTGGTTCATTGAACTCTACTCAGGTCACAGGGCTGCTGGCAGGGGCATACTACTACTGGATATGGCATTCTGATCTGCCGGACAATTACATTTACCCTGCATTCCGATGCGGTCATCCATGGTGTAGTTGCCGTACTATCTCTTTGCCACGCGCCCCCCAAACGCATTTTGTTAATGCTTCTAGCTTAAGTAATTGTATTTAACGAAACCCCATAAATCTCATAATCCTTGTTACATTTAAACCGTTATTTACTTATTTTGCACACTGTGATTGCGTGAAAGTAGGTTAAAAATAATTTCAGTTTATTAATAGTTGTTAATTGTTTTAACCTAACCAAGGTAAAATTGTAAATTGAATGACAAAAGGTTATTTTTATGATTTACGGTGTGAATTATGCGCTGCTTGATGTTTTACTGTATTTTTATGCTATTCGAAAAGCTTCTAAACGTGTATAGTAAATATTCGATTGAATCATCTCCACATAATATTAAGTCATTTTTAGACACACATTTTTCATCTACACCAACATCTGAACAAATATTACAAACGCAGGCAATTCATTTAAATCCGCCAAATATATCGAAAAGCAATTAATCACAAGTAAATTGATGTCATGGGCTTTAGGTATATAAAAAGCTCCCAATTACATCGAGCATCAACATTTCTGTAATGCTGAACAAACACAAATTGAATATTTCATCTAATTAATAAATCGGCATAGTATTTTCTGCGGTGCTTCGTTATTTGTTTGATTAATGTACATATGCAAATAACCTTGGGTTTAAAACCACTGATGTCTTCTTATAAACTATCTAAAATCTCTATGTGTTTTATATATAGTATACGAGAATGCTATACAACCATCATCATCTCAATGCCGAATCTCTTTAATGCTTTGTAATTAATGAATATACGATATTTTTTTCTAATTTTTTTTTTATTTTATAAAAATTACATGCAAGTTTTTTTATTCGGTATTATTTAAAAAAAAAAAAAATATATTCGCGTTTTCGCGTTCTAGAACAAGAAATAATATAATATGTTTAGAATATGGTGGTAAATAATACATAGCTAAAAATAATCGCGAGCACGGTTGCTTTTCTGCTGGCGTTGTTAAATTTGATTATTTCATTTATTAATCGGTTGAATTATTATATAGAATTAGGCAAATGGATGAATTGGTGCGGTGTGTAGAGGGGAGACCCTCTTCACCGTATGTAATTACATATTTCCATATATTATAAAATTTGTCATTATTATCGAATTAGAAAATGTACGCGATGTATAGTAAAATACAAAAACTACCATAACATAAACGTGGTAATTTTAGTTTAATGATATGGTGTGGTATTTTTTACAAAACACGTGTGATAATTTATAATATGCATACATATATGGTTCATGAGTAGGCGAAGGTGAGTGAACCGCATCACACCACTCACCGGGAAAATTTAACATCTCTTTTCAATATTTTCTCGTTTTATATATTTATATACATTAAAAGATTATTAATATTATACGTTCAATGTGCAATAAGTACTTCTTAAGGAAATTTTTAAAAAAAGATGTGTATAAAAAGCTTAAACTGGGAAGAAAAAAATAATCAATAATAACTTAAGAGGGGAAAAATGAGTTTTCTGTTCATCGAACTTTTTACATTACACAAGACGAGTGCTTTTTTCTTCTTTCGTGTTTTCCTCACTGATAATAATTTCTTTTTTAGTTTTTGGATTGGTTTTATCGGTTTCCTTCGAAAAAAAATAAACTTTCAAATTTTCGAGTATGAAAAATTGGTTTTGAGTTTTTGACTAAAAGAAAACATTACTTTTGGTGGTATAATCACGGTTTGTAATCAAATTTGGATTTGCCAAAAAAGTATTTTTTGTTTGCTAAAACTTATTTGCTAAAATGTGAAACCACCGCAATCTTTGTTTTTGGCTTCAAAATAAATCAATTGATTTAATTATAGAACTTTTTATTTTCGTGTTGAATACGAGCCAAGGAAATATATACATGGGGTGGCCAAAATAAAAAGTTTTGCTTGATTTACGGAACTTGTTTATATGTATTGTGATGGAAGCGTGTCAGCTCAACTGCCTTTTTTGGCAGAGGATCAAATTTTTTGGTTTTCTAATTAATAATCGATCTGTGAATCATTCATTCTCCATTTCATTGGTTCATTTTACAAGACCGTAGTCAGAGGTACTAAATAGAATAAAACATTTAGGTATAAAAGTACGAACTTTAGAAAGTAAAAGCTTAAATTTAATATTTATTATCAATTACTTTTATTATTACCTACGTATAGATTTTAATTTTATTGTGAAGATATGTTAGGTCAAACTACAAATAAGTAGGTAAGCTTGTGATTCTACTTTTAAGGCTGAAATGTTTTGACTCTACATAAAAGAAGAAAGTGTAAGTCCAAACTAGTAAATTTTAAAGAAACGATTAAAAGCTATTTGTGCATTGGGTTAGCGGCTGATAATTTTCCACTTTTTTTTACAGTTTTACTGTTATTAAACATTTGATTGTATTTCAAATCTGTAATAGCGGCCATTCCATGCGTAATTCCTATCTTAAGTTTGATGTATTCATACAGCATAAAAAATGACAAATGTCACATTCAGTTGAGTTAGAATGTGTAAGACATCCTAAATGGTTAAAATAAATAATGAATTTAAGATGAATATAAATCTTTATTTAATAAAAAAAAATATCTTGTTCAGTTATAAATATAAAAAATTGGGAAAATTCATATATTTCATATCGATATATTTTATTACGAATTTAGTATTTGTTTTTACTTTGAGGATATATACAGAGAGCTAAGAGAGATATGTTTATGTCTCTAAAATAAAAATTTAGATATATTTTTCGTTTTTACAGATATAAAATATTCTTGTCCCGAAACGAGATATACATATTTTATATCTAAAAATCTATATAAAATATATCTCTGTTGGTAATAATTTCTCTCAGTGTGTCTTCAACTGGTTTAATAACAATGTATAGTTCGATTTTCCGAAGAGTCTCGACTTCGACTGATAAACGATTGTAAAGAACAACTTAGCGTGTAAGTGACATGTACGATTCTAGTCGCAGAAATATTTTGACGAATTACGCCATCTTGTGTTAAAATTAAGCAATCTTTGCAGAGCTGTTATAGTTTTTATTTGTGCTTGAATATTATTCGGACAAAAAACAAACCGAAATATGGTCTCCTAACAATTGGATCTCTACAGGTGGGGTTACGAACCTAACACAAACCCCTAAACGACCTACCTACTCTTCCATTTAACCTACTATTGTTGCGGGGTAGTTATCGATGGTCATCATTGAGAGGTAGTGTGAGTGATCACTTGATGTAGTTGTAAGTGGATCCGATGCATGATGTAACTCGACTGTTATCTAATTAGCCAAAAACATTCTCCAATTATGTATTATAATAATACAAAAACTTTTCGTATTATTATAATACTTAGAGAATCTCAGGATTAAATTTCCATAAGAGAAAAACCAAAGCTCATTTAATGATTTCATTGCATATGCAACAGGCATCCAAGCTAATACGTAATCCAGAGATTTCTGATAAAAATTCTGAGTGTGTAACGAAATCCCGGTTTGTCAAAATCCCGGTTTGAATTTATAAAATTTGACATATGGGAAAATGGGACTATGATTTTTTTTACAAAATTCAAAAATGAGTTTTCGATAAAGTTCAAGAAAATGGCTAATAGGGATGGAAATTGGCCATTTCTTAACAGATTTTTTTGAAGTTCGATACGTGCGATGGAAATGGGATTCTAAAATTATTTTTCGATAAAGCGGTCAATAGAGATGGAACTATGCCATTTCTTAACCGATTTTGTTGAAATTCTACACGTGCGATGGAAATGGATTTCTAGAATGATTTTTTGATAAAGTTTTGAAATATGGCCATCGATATGGAACTAGACAATTTTTTAACCGATTTAGTTGAAATTCGACATGTGGGTCCTAAATGGGATTCAAAAAATGCGTTTTTGATAAATTTCTGGAATAAGGCGGATATGAAACCTGGCCATTTCTTAACCGATTATGTCGAAAATCGACATGTGATATCTAAATAGGATTTTAAAATGATGTTTTGAATGAAGTTCAGGAATATTGTCATTAGGGATGGAACTAGGCTAGGGCAGAACCCATATCAAAATACGATTTAAAAACACTTGGAAAGTTAAATGTTAATGAGGCTAATTCTATTTAAATTTTATTATTCTGCTCGTTCTAGGAAAAGCATAAGGCTTTATCACTTCAAAGCTAGCAGAACCCAAATCGAAAATCGAACGAAAAATCAAATTAGAACGAATAACTTGATCTATTGAAAAACAAATAATGTTAGGCCTAATCAAATGGTCCATTAAAAATTTGGGGCTCTCCTCGTTCTTGACCGAACTTCAAGAGCCATTTTATCTAAAGCATAACCCAAATCAAGAATCGGGCTTAAACCAAAATTAGAAGACAAAACAAGATCAATTGGCATACAAATAATTTTAAGCTCTTTATGGTCTAATCAAATGCCCCATTAAAAAAATTTCAGCTCCATTTGTTCTTGACTAAATTTCAGGTCATTTTAAAATTTATAACCCATATCGAAAATCGGACCAAAACCGAGATTAGATCTTTAACCGATTAATCTAGAGTTATGAATTTTTCACGATCTAACAGGAATTGTTCCATATACATGTACGTTTTATAGCTACTTATGCAACAGAAATCTTTGCTCTTCACAGTGCTTTCAGCTTCTGGATGTGAATGAGTTTAAGTACTTGGGCCTAATTGTTGACTCGTAGTTAAATTGGAATTCTCACCTTTACAAAATCAGGAAAGTGTTCACTGCTGCTACAGTCAGAAAACTCTATCATGCCCTAGTGGAATCGATAATTGTTGAGCTTTTGGATAAATATTCGTTCACAATGACAGCCTTGTGAGACGGTGCGTGGTCGTTGTTCAAAATTCATGAGTTTTCGTTCTACAAACCTGGCATTTTTCGATGAATTTGCTCTCTTAACCGCCATATAACGCTCAGATAATTTTCTTTATTTTCCTTCTGACCTTCAGGCAAGAATTCCAAGAGCCTTCAGGCAAACCGCGATAATCAAAGAAAACATTCTTGACATTCCTTGACTTTTCATCGACTTGGATGTGGTTTTTTTGGTTTCGGGTCTTCGGTTCAGTCGGAAGGCGCCATTTGCAAGCTGTGACAGGTTTGCATGTCAAACTCGTAAACCCATGTCTCATTACTAGTGATTTTAGATTTGGGTTCTGCCAGCTTTAGATTAAATGACCTGAAGTTTGGTCAAAAATGAATGGAGCCCAACATGTTTTAATGGGGCATTTGATTAGGCTATAATGAGCCTAAACTTATTTGTATGTCAATTGATCTTGCTCTGCGTTTTAATTTGATTTTTGGTGTAATTTCTAACTTTTAAATTACTAACTTTTTCTAAAGCTAGCAGAACCCGCGTTTAAGTTGGAAGGGATGGAGCCCAAAATTTTTAATTGAGCATTTAATTAGCCTATAATTATCCATACTATATAATATCCTGCTGTATGGGTTGTGCAACTTAAAGGACGGTTTTTTGTACTCTATATTGTATAATTCGGATGCTCGGTACATCTTTAAGTTAATTATTTTATGTAGTTTTAATTAAGAATTATCCATTTGGTACCCAGAAATACATATTAACTAAATTCTAAAACAAAACAACTGATATCCATAAATATCAACAACAAATTGATAACCAATTTAGATTTTTTTGCAACAAAGAGACCGAAAATAAGAGTAATCGCCAGCATGCTTATTTGAATAAGTTAGGTTCCACAAATAAGTATTCGTTTCGAAAAGAGCCTAAGATTTGAATTTCTAATATTAGACTTTATATGGCCTGGAATACTTCATAAGAATTAGTAGTGGTCTACTTCATAAAACACCAGGGACTTAAATTGATCATAAAACTGTTTCGTCTTTAAAACATTTAACAAAAAATCTTGGTTGTATATAATTGTACAGACGAGGATGATATACATATAGTAATTTACCGTTAAATTTCATATCATTCTATGAAAATGCTACAACTAGAAAAATAAAAACCGCACTACAACCAACACAGGCAAAGGGATGTTTTCACAGTGAAACTTCAACGTCTCTCTGTGTACCTACATTATTTATTTTTTGTTCACATTTCGGGAAAAGCTATTTTCTTTTCAAAACTTTATTTTTTCATTTTTCTCATTATCATTATAGCTCACACAAATTGTGCGAGATAGACAGCTTGAATACTTTGTTCGTATGTGTGTGTAATATATAGAGAAAAGTGCTCTAGACGTAAAAACAATAATTGTGAAGTACAAAAGGGCACAGACTTTAAAATTTTTGAAATGAATTCATTGCAACTTAGCTTTAGGGTTGGTATTGATAAAAAAAAAACTTTGGTTAGACAATTTCCTCTTTGAACTTACTCTCTTAAAAACCGATTACAATTACATTACAACTTATTTTCACAAGCTAAATAATGAGACGTGGAGTACTTTATTATCATATAGTTTTATATCAAAATCAATAAGGAATATAAAAAACGTAGAGCAATACGCGTTACTATTCCACATAATATCATATCGCTTAGAGAGAATTTCTAAGATGATGTGTAGGTACTCTCATATCTACTTATTATGTGGTCTGTAATACTGTATATAACCGCTCCAAAAAAACTAATTAAATTTTTTTTTGTGTAAGAGGAGTAAAAATAAGAAAATGACTGGCATAATTTTATTTCGAGTTAATTTTTAGCTATATATAGCGGCGAACATACTTGGATTATGTATATGCACTGCGTAAAAGCAAAACTTTTTTAAAATATTTTTTTTTGTTAATTCCAATTTCGTTTCGGTTGATTTCTTTATGATGGCTTAAAGATTATTGGGTAGAAACAGAAGCCTTAATACGATTAATAATAATCGGAGACTGGTTTTATACTCTTTCGATAAATGAGTAAATATTCACGCGACAAATAATAAAATATTAGGTGTGCAAGTAGAAACTCTACTTTTTTTTGGTCTACTTCAAATATATTTATCGAAATTTCGCCATTACTATCTAGAGAAGATGAGTTTCTGGGTCGATTTTGCTGTATGTGGACGAGCGTTGTCATGCAGCAATATAACCTTCCTTGGCCTGAAAGTGTTCTTTTTTCCTTCAGCTCAGCTACAACGGTTTGACCAGCTTCCAGAAGTTCGTAGTAAATGACTCCTTTCCAATCCCACCAGACAGACAATAACACTTTCTTGGCATGAATATTCATTTTTGCAACTGATTGTTGATCTAATCCATGGTTTTTTGCGTTTAGAATTATCGTAAAAATCCAGTTTTCATCACACTTAATGATTTTGTGCAAAATTCTTTCTTATGTATCGAGAAATCAAATTCCTTCCTTCTGTATTTTCCCATTACATGTAATCGAAGTGATATTGCTTGATGAGTAACTCCTAACTGTTCTATAAGCTTTTTTTGAGTTTGGCACGAATTTTCATCCAGTAAAACTGCTAAGTCCTTCGTCTTCAATTTGTTTTACTGTACCCTGGACCTGGATCACAAAATCTTGTAAACCACTGTTTTACTGTTGAATGACTCACAGAATTCCATAGCTTGAGCAGCATTTTTTCATTTGAAAACTTAATAGAATGCATGACGTAAATGTTGATGCACACGGAACGACAACTTGTAAATGGCGGAAACTTATGTGAAAGCAGCAATGACTAAGCTACATAAATCCAAAATGGCGGACGATTTGGAAGCGTTCAAGTATATTTTAATGCAACCAACTTCAGAGCCGAGTTTCTACTTGCACACCTAATAGTTGTATGCGTACTGTGACATGACGAATTCTAAACCATTACATTATAAGCGCGGGGCGAAAAAATCGAGTTCGTTACACATGTTCCCACTATTTATTATTTTGAAAATTAAGCGTATCTTAGAAATATCGATCTAATATGATGAGATGTCTTTTATATTTTTGTTACACATTATCTTGAAATGTGATCTTAAAATATGTATTTAAATATAGATTGATAGCCAAAAGATATTCAAACTGTGCTTAAAAGTTCACGCCCAACCTTAATTAAAGGATAGTATGTTTGACTATGTAACACGGCTTCTCGATTTGCTATCTGAATACTATTGCAATCTACTTTCTCTTTCTATCAAAATTTGCCAAGTTGGAGTCTGGTGTGGTAAACTTGCTATATTTTGACGTTTTTGAAATCATTCTTTTGTCGATAGTCTAGACTACTAGTCATTTGAATAAATACTTAAAATGTCAGTAGACGCCATATTGAAATAGAAGAAACGTCAAAATATGCCTGCTATATACATGCTATCAAGTTCTGCCGACATAGCATGTATTCATAGCATGTATTCATAGCATTTTCTAGCATAACTAGATAGCAATAGCAGCTGGAGAATCCATGTAAGACTGTTTTTATTCGTAGACAGGCAGTGTGCTATAGTTTGATTGCTCGGATAATCTGTTAAGTATTTTACTTAACCGTTCTCGATAGCTGATAAAAAATTCGCTGCCGCTACACTCCCAATCATTTACATGAGCGTAATCATGGCCAAATAATTGATTTAAATTTGGTTTGAAGTATTTTTTTGTCGATATTTTGTAAAATATTTTTTTCCTAATTTTTAGTTTCTTCGTGTTCGGAATTTTAAATTTTGGGTTTTCAATATGATTTTGATTGCTAAAGTTCACGTTATCGTCGTAACCTATATATATTATTCGCGATTTCCAAAAAAGTAGCTGACATCTGGTGAACAAAACGTGATTCGCAGTTTGCTATGAAGCAAGGGCGATCATAACTGTCATAACAATCGATTTGACAATTCTCGTCCCCCTTGTAGACGTAGAAACCCACGCTATCTACATTCGATGAAAATCGCCAATAAACGTCTATGTCACTGACTCAAGGGCCAACCATAAAAAAATTATAAAATTAAAAAAAATTAAAAATTTTGACGACACTAATTTTTAATGACATTCCAGCCATACTAGACGTAACGAGTATGCCGTAAATATTGTAGAATATTGAATGACAACTATTTATTTATTTATAAACTATTTGTTATAGTGACAGCTGTTTATTGTTTGTTGTTTTTTTTAGGTAGCACGATACAAATTTTAATTTTTTTTACGTTTGAACGCAAAATTTCGCTCCAATAATTTTTATTAAGTGACAATTCATATTTAACGAAGCTTCGTTAAATTTTTTAATTTAAATTAATTATTCCATGGGCGAAAGCACAGAAACGGCATTTAACGCAAACATAATTTTTTTAAAGTTACGTTTATAATTTTTTTTAATTTTTCTATGGTTACCCCTTCACTCGAGACGCACAGGATGACCAATTTTTTTTTTTATTTTTATATTATAACGTCTGTCACTCACTCACTGACTACTGCTATTCAAAAAAATCTTTTATACTATACTTGCCACTAAACTAAAACATTATGCGTTTTTTTTCTCGCAATGGAATTTTTTAACGTTCATACGGCCAGTAAGTTCACCTTCCAAATCAACAGCTAGTTGTTGTTGAACAGGTCATGAAGAAGAAGCACTTTTGGCTGCGCGTACTGGAAAGACCAAGCTTGAATCTTGGTTTCTGCTTAACACGAAAGACGCAACTGCACAAGTTCACCCTTACACCGATATCCCTTACCATTTTGTTTATAAGCGCGGTCAATGGCAATAGCGATATTGAGGAGGCGAAAAGACAATAGGACGAATGTACGTGGTGAGCATTAAGGATGAAGAACGCTTCGATTACTGCTACTACATGTTCCTGGTGTAACAAGTTTTGAGATTTTGCGTGCGATAGATGAAAATTTTATGCGAAACATTTAAGCGGCAGCGATGGCAAGAGGACTACTTGAGTCGGATGAAGAATAGGAGCGATGCTTGACAGACGGTGGAACATATTTGATGCCTTAGCAATTGCGAGAGTTGTTCGCCTACATTTGTATTTTTTGCCAACTCGCTCTACCCCTCAAATTATGGCATCATCTAGGAGATTTTATACTCGTGTAAATGCGGTGACACAGTGAATCTATATCAATCAACTCGGCTCTTCATCATTTCAATTTTGTTCTCAAACAGTACGGACTGTCATGCGGTTCAGTTGGTTTGCCTGTTCCAAGCGATAACTCGAAGAAGATCAAATTTATGACCAAGAAGAAGAAGCACGATTGGCAGTCGAACAAATTGGAAAGCTGAATGAAGCCCAGCTTGCGGCATACATCTTAATTATGATTGCAGTTGAAAATAATCACGCACAATGTAAGCTCTTTTTATCGATGGTCCCGGTGGCTCAGGCAAGACCTTCTTATACATAACTTTAATGGCAAACTTTCGAGGTGAAGGAAAAATTGTACTGCCATTTGCAACAACCGGAATAGCAGCCACTTTGCTTAAGGTAGGACGCACGATTCATAGTGGATTTAAACTTCCAGTGCCACTTCTTGATAAGTCAATCTCATCAATGCGAATGACATCTGCAGCTTCTGGCAGTTTTGCGTGAGGCTGTTCTTATTGTTATCGATGAAATTACAATACTTCCGCTGCATTGATAAGCTCTTGCGAGAGGTGATGGGAAATGATATTAGCTTCGGAGGTAAAGTTTTGGTCCTTGGCGGTGATTTTCGTCAGACGCTACCGGTCGTTCAAAGAGAAACGCGCACTGAAATCATCGAATGCTGCATTAAATCAAGCCCTCTATGGAACCAGTTTTAACAACTTTCTTTGACCACCAACATGCGCAGCGCAGTAGGATACAATTCCGACCGAAATGATCACAAGTCAAGATCTAATCAGTGTCATTTTCAATAGTATTGAGCAAATGTCAACAGATGAGCTCTGAAAAAGAGTTATTGTTGTTCCATCGAATGCTCAGACGCTTGATATGAATCGAAGAATAGTCGACTTCATTCATGGTGGTGCAGAAATTTACTACAGCGCAGATTCGTTAGTCTAGGATCCTAACAATACACTCAATTTTCCCGTTTTTTTTTTCCAGTTCTGTTCCTCAATGAACAGAATCCATCCGCCATACCGGTCACGTATTTCTTTTGAAAAAGGGTGTTATCATAATGCTTCTACGAAATCTAAATCCTAAGAAAGGTATGTGCAATGGAACGCGTTAAATTGTTGAAGAGCTATCGCGAAACTTTATTAAAGCCAAAATCATTTTTGAGTGCAACAAAGGCAGTACGGTTCTAATCCCTCGAATTGATTTGGCACCTTCTGAGACCAATCTACCATTTGTTTTGTGACGACGACAGTTTCCAATAATACGCAATGACTATAAGCAAGGCGCAAAGCCAGTCTTTTAATAACGTGGGAATTGATCTTCAAACGGCAGTGTTTTCCCATGGGCAATTGTATGTCGCTCTTTTCCACTCAAGAGATTCTCACCAAGTGAAAATAAGAATCGAAGATAATTCACAGCAGGGAAAGCTTCTCAACGATGATCGTCAATTTGCTTGAAATGTTCTTTTTAAAGAAATCTTGTAGTTTAATTTTTAATAAATATTGTTCGTACAAATAATTACAGTTTTTTTTTTATTTTGTAATCTTACATATGCGATCAATTTAAAAAATATTTAACTACGCTTTGCTGGGAATAAACTGGCGCGAAACGCCTCAGAACAAACTCGTTTCATAATAATTTTTAACAGTTTCAGTTCAAATCTCTTAAAGCGTTTAAAAAAAGCTTTTAAAATTTTGGTCAGGATTTTGTTCGGGATATTTTATTTCAGTCTTTTAAATTGCAGTACTTATATCAATACCAGCTCGCTTTTATGTTTATCACACTTCAGGTTAATTTCTTGCTTCATGAATAATTTCCCAATAATTAAATTTGTACAATGAATGTTAATATGGCAATTACTTCTTGCAATACAAAATCGGGTTAAAAGCGATAAAGTTACTTTAGGACGGCAATAACCTTTTTCGGTGAGGCTCCAAATTTTCAACAATCATGAATATCTACAACTGAAAATATCTTTCAGTATGAGAAGAAAATGCTAAATTTTGAAAATTATTTAGAGAAAGAATTTAAAATTTTAATGAAAGAAAATGAAAAACTCACAATAACAGTTCAAACAAAAAAAGCTCCATTGACCTGCAAACCTACCCTCGATGATGACATTAAACCATTAAACAACCACCAACCTACAGATGAGGGACCTTTTTAGCAAGAATTTACTTTCTAATCATGGAACGACTAATTCCAGAACAAAAAATAGACATTTGGCTACAAAGCTTAATTTTGAAAAGCATGAATGGTTTACGTACAGTGCGCGCAATTCGTTTAGCCCATCTTAATTTTTAGTGATTATTTTTAAATCCCTTCATTTTAGTAACCATTGTCACCTACATAGTTACCATTGCATACTGCACAATTGTTTTTGCTTTTGACCGCTGCGCAATGCTTTTAGCCCAGTGTAATTTAAAGCGTTATTTGCTTAAAACATAGAAGTAAAGGTTTAATAAAAACACAGAAATCCTAACACAAGGTCGATTTAGCTAAGAAAATGCCGGCAGGAAAGTATTTGTTCAAAGAAGAACGCATAAAAATTGATTTATTGAATGAAAATGGATTACCAGTAATCCAAATTGGCAGAAAAATTAATCAATCAGCAAAAGCTGTAAGAAATTACCTTAAATTATAGGAAAACTACGGAATTTAAGAGAAAACGAAAGGAAATACCAAGATTGAAGCACCAAAAAAACAAATTAAATGCTGCCTTTTGTACATAAAATGGACTTACCAGCGTTAAAGAAACTACCATTGCAAAAATCTCATAAGGACGCTCGCCTAAACTTTGCCACACGTCAAAACAGTGCAGTGGCAAAAAGTTATATTTTCTGAAGAGAAAAAATTTAATTTGGATGGCCGGACAGATTTTCATACTACTGGCATGATTTGAAGAGCAATAATCTCCCAATCATGAGATGAAACTTTGGAGGAGGAACTGTAATGATATGGGGTGCATTTTCATCCAACGCAAACACATCCTTGTCTTTTATTTCTAGAATAATGAACTCGGAATGGTACAAGGAACTGCTAGATGGTATTTTATTACCCTTCTTTGAACATTTTGTACCAGACGATGTAACCTTCCAGCAAGCACCTAGTCCGGATTTAAATTCCATTGAAAATCTGTGGGGAATATTTGCGCGTAAAGTTTATCATAATGGAATGTAGTATGATACATTTTTTTTTTTTTAGGTTCCATAAAGTCCGCAATTAAGGATGCTTGGGAAGAAATTGAATCAGATGTACTGTCCAAATTGGTTAATTCAGTGCCGCCCCGGATTATTAGTGTTATTCAAAAGAATGTAGGCCATACTAAGTACTAACACGAGGGAATCACGAATAAAAAGCAAAAAAAAATGGGGTAGAGCTATACGAATTTCGCGCCAAAAAAGCGAAAAAGGTCTTTTTTTTTAGAAGTTCACAATTTTAAATTAAAATAGAACAAAGAAAAACATTTTGAATATCAGTGAAATTAGCTATATTGGATAGATAATTTAATGCCATTAATGCTTGAATATGATTTCGGCCATGTGGCCGCAGCGGCTATGTGTTCCAAGTGTTCAATCGTCTCTAGTTTATCGGCGTAGACAAGTGACTTAACATACCCTCAAAGATAATAATCTAATGGTGTTAGATTGTAATGTAGAATAACCGCGCTGGTTGGCATGTGGCACCATACTGTTGGACCAACATCAGGAAGATTTATGTCAGCCAATTGGGGTGGAAAAAAGTTAGAAATCATGTCTATACCGTTCACCGTTGACTGTATCATTCCGCCCATCATCGTTTTTGAAGGCATATAGAGCAATGATTCCGACGAGCAATAAAGCGCACCAAACAGTGATTTTCTCTGGATGTAATGGTGTTTCGGCAAAGGATTGTGTATTATTCACTCCAAATCCGACAATTCTGTATATTAAGGTCTTCCGGAGCGCTTCTTGTTCTCAATGTCGAAAATGCCACCTCTGAAGCGTTTATTAAACCAATCATCACAGGTAGTTTTCGATGATGCATGTTCACCGTAAGCCTCCTCACTGCATTTTTTTTCAAGTTGAAGCAGAAAATCAAATCTTCCCGCAAATGCTGTTTGGCACAAAACTCGACATTTTCGTTCTTACGCTGTTTCCTAAACACCGACTTATTTGTGGGCATCGACTTATTCAAATAAGTCACCTCGCGGGAGATTTATTTGAATAAGTATGTCTACACAGAAATTTCTGCAAAAATGTGTCCCGACTAACATGGAGATTTTTTTTTAAATCTAGTGGCAACGATCAACGTGTCAAGAAAAATTTTTCTTCCATATAATAGAAATTTATTTTTGTATTTTTGTTATTTTGTCTCAAATAAGTAGGTACCAATGAATTGGAACGACTTGACCCACGATATACAGAGTTATTAGGTATGATTGACAACGGTTTTAAATTCGTTCAGTTTTGCGCATGACGTCATTCGGTGACAAAAAATAGCCGTATTCATATTGTTTTGAAAAACGATAAAACACGTATTTTTTATAATTACATAATTTAATTAGTTTTCATGTATGAAATTGATACTGGTATAAGTGACAAAACTATTATAAAATGTTGAGCATATAAATTTTTATTTAATTTTAAGTATCGATAATGTACTTAGCGTAAAATAATAAATCATAAATGCATTCAGCTTTTAAAGTTTACTCTCCCTACATGCCCATATTTAATTGTAATAAAACACTACAAAACTTGCAAACTACAAAATTTTATTCGCAGCTTGGCTGTGTTAATTGGAGATGTTATTTAGATATATATATATACTAGGGTTGATATATTATAATAAGTACAATATGCCTTCATCGAATTCAATTTATGCCTGAGTAAAACAATTTTTTTAATGTTAAAATACATACTATAATAATCAAAATACAATGGAAAAGAAATTTAAAATTATATTATTATTATGTTAGTATTTTTTTGAATTTTTAATTTTATGAAAAATATTTTCTGTAATTTTTTTCATTTAAAAATCGCATTCGGAAGTACATTTTACATTTAAAAAATAACATTTTTACATCTTTACTTAAATCAATATGTTCGGAATAGACAACTAAGTTAGTTAAGTAATTTTTTCCGATTTTTATTCCATCTCCATTAGTATTTATGAAGACGTCGTTCAATTTTTGATATCATTCAGGAATGAGTCTGTGGGCTTGTACAGTCCGCCTTCTGATACATGGTTTATCCAGGTATAAAATGACGAGTCTCTCAATTCTCCTGTTGGAACACCCAGATTTTCATGTTTTAATTTATGTGCAATAAATCCGGCTAAATGCTCCAGACCATCGCTTTTTAATTATGTCAAATCGTGCTCCTCCGCGTGGATTGTTTCTATTGTTGAAGGGATTTCTTCGATATTAAAATCTTTAAAAATTGTTGATGTTAAAGGTATGCAAGTTGTTTGTGGTAATGATGTCAAACATCCGAAAACATTATCCTCTAGTTCTTCGATCTGATTAACGTTTGCTGACTGTGATACTATTGTTTCATTTCGGCTAAGCAGAAAATTTCGCAAACGATATTTAATTTCAAGAGGCGTTGGATGGTCGTGGAGCCCGCCAATTGACCGCATAATTCCGAAAAATAACTCTAACACGTCTTGGTTTAAACGGTTTGTTAAAAGGTAACTGATACCGTAATCAGTTTTCAGGTCATTATATAGCAAAGAAAGAGTACTGATACTGACTTGAACTCCATGTTGAAAGGGCAATATATTATTATTCTATCCGATTCTAATATTGTTCATTAAATGTTTAAATTCATTTAATATTGCATTTTGAACATCTATGGCTAAGCCATAAGCTTTCATCCTTTCTTTTGAATCACTTGCAAAGTGCCTCGTATTGAAAACGTTGAACCAATCATTCACCTAAAATTTAATAAAAAGTTGCATATTAATAATAAATTGCTAATTAAACAAAATTTAATATGTGAACCTGTTTTAATAATTTGGCGCATTTATTCCAATTATCACTTTGACATAATCCCAAAGTCCCCATCCTTGTTATTGCGGCTGATAATGTATTTGAAAACAGCTGTGTAGCCAACTTAACTTTTTGGCGTTCTGCATTTTTACTGTGAGGTGTAGTTGTGTTAATTTATGAGCAATATTAAGCTCATAACAAGAAGTCTTTTGGAGTAGCTCGACAAGTGGTTGCTTTGTTACATTTATTCCGTCAATAGTAAAACCAGAATCTATAAAATGATTTCTAATTAGTTTTATTAGATGTGGAACATCTACAAAAACAAAAACTTTTTTGTCGTTGGTTGGATTTTTAAAATATGGTGTTTCTACAGTAACGTTTAACCGCTTCCACAGACCTCTGTTACCACCACCCATATCAGTTACTAAGGCTACTACATGACATCCTGCTGATTCAAGTTTATTTACAGCTGTCATTACCAGCCTTTTCGTCAATTGACAATCGTAGTCATTAAATATTGGTTGTTTCCAATTTTTGAAAATGCCGCGTGCCATTATAACCTGAACATAATTTGATGGTAATAGAACTGTGTCATTTTTCTTTTCATATTCGTAAAGCCTTTTAATCTTCATCTCATCTGCTACTATTATGCATACCTTCTCATATTGAGTCAAGTCGACATTCTCGAGAAGTTTAAAAATTATACCGAGGAAACCTGGTTCGATGTTTATTTTACCAGCCCACCTTCGCAGAGTTGATTCGGCAGGTAATGGGTGGTTATTTTTTCTTAAGAAACGATATGCTCGAGGCCCAGCAGCATGTAAAGCAATAGCTTTTACACTATCATTCACTTCCCATTTGAATACCTTCTTTAGGGGGTTTTTCAATTTGTTAATTTGCGCCAAGCTAAATATATTTTGTATTTCATTATTTTTTAATTTTTATAATAAATTAACCTTTTTAAGCCCTTCATTTTCTATAGTCAACCTCTCATTTTCTGTTTTCAGTTTGTTATTTAATTGCTCCAATGTTTCATTTTGTGATTTTAGTTGTGCTAGTTCCAGCTCAAGCGAAGTAGTGGTTTCGGTAGGAAGTCTAAAAATTAAAATAAATCAATATAAGGATAAAATATTTTGTAAATAAGTCAAGAACTTTACTTGTTTTGGCATTCAGATTCAACAGTTTCAATTATAATTTCTGTTGCAGACACATTATAATCCTTGTCTCCATCTGGCACAGGTACAGTTTCCGCACTATGAAAATAATAAAATATGAACGTTAAAAAAGTGTACGTTTGAAAAGATTGATATAATTTACTTACAGTAATTCATTTATCATTGTTTTTCTATGTCTTACATCGATTCTCAATTGGCGACTGCTACAAGGAATATTAAAACTGCATTCTTCTTTTGATAAATTTAAACTGGGAACCGCGTCATCTTTTAATTTCCGGGATGATTTTGGACTATACTCGAGCAATCTGTGTTTTAAACTTCTCACATAATCGTCTGGCACAAAATGTTTGTCACAGATACGAGCATTTTCTATGTTAAAATTGTCCGGGCGTTTACATTTTATTTTCCACAACTGAGCCATTTAATATTATTTTTTGGAAATCGGAAAAAAAAACGTATTTTATACCGCTTCCATAATTTCTTTTTAATTGTTTACTATTGTTGCTATTGCAACTGCTCACTGCACATAACACCATATTATATAAATACTAAAATAATTATTTTAAATTAAATCAAATTTAAGAATCACAAAATAAACGAGTCTATTCACCGCATACTAATTGGTTTTATGAATTTTCTGTCACCGGATGACGTATTTTTTGAGAAAAAGAGAGAGGAATAGATGCGCTTGAGCATACCTATTAACTCTGTATATCGTGGACTTGACCGACTTAAGCTCGATTTATATTATCCGTTCCTTTCAGTCCCTTCATTTTTAGTATCAGACAAAAAAAAAACATTGTTTCATGTATTTTCATAGGAGTATTTATATTATCCGTTCCGTTCAGTTCCTGCAAGTACGAAACGGATAATATAAATACTCCAATGCAAAAAACATGTAACAATGTTTTTTTTTGTCTGATACGAAAAATGAAGGAACTGAAAGGAACGGATAATATAAATCGAGCTTTATTCAAGATGGTGTGAAATAAGTCAATAAGTTTGTAATAAGCCGGTGTTTGGGAAAAGGTTTTAAAAAAATATTTTGCATTGCACAATATTTGCTGGTATAACAACTGGTTATCGTTAACAACTGTCCACGCTATAAAAAAAAAACACAACTTCTGACATAAATGACAACTCGATGTGTCGCTAGCTCCATCTACGTGTGAAACCTCGAAATTTAGTTGCAAGCGAAAAATTAGAAGATGCCAATGGTACTCTTAACATGTTGAAGTTAGGTGCGGTGGGTTTTGCCGCGTATAATTTGCATAAATTAACAAACCAGCATCTCTATGACTCATCGGTTTCTTCAGAACGAAAAGAATTTCTCAAGAAATTGACATTGCAGCTGGTGGACAATAAAATCAAGAAGCGACTTGTCACAAATAGGATACAATGTTGTAGAGTTGACATAGCATCAACCGTTCAAAACCAACAAACCAAAAGTCGTAAAACACAAAGATGCAATTTATGTCCACTGAATACTGACGTGAAAACAAACGTAACTTGCCACTTCTGCGATAAACCAACATGCAAAAGGCATCATCAAACCGTGTGTGATGCATGACTGCATTAATTTACAAATAGTTGATGATGAAATTGAACAACATGAAGAAGTTGATGACTCTTCTTTTTAATAATTTTAATAATCAAAATATAATGAATTAGTAATACGTATATTTTTTTATGTTGTACATTGAGTTTTTATATTTTTAATAAATTAGAAGTAAGTAAAAATAATAATTTTTATTATGGAAAATAATTTTTAAGCACAAAATATACTGGGGTATTTTTTTACCCCATACACGGATAATGTTTCACTATACCATGTACAGAGAGAGAAGGCTAACAATAAATCCATTCAAATAATTTTTAAAAATACTAAATTACATACACGGATGGATATTTACCACTTACTGATTGATAATAATTCAATTAACGCCCGAAACCGCGTTAGATTAGAGGTAAACCCAATTAAGTTATCTAAATTTGTTTCACGTTATGCAATTTAATTTAGTTAACAATTACAAACTAAAAAAAAATTTGTTAGCTATTTTTGGTAAAATTGATTTTTTTCTCATACATATTTACAAATTCGTTGCATGCATTTTTTTAATCTAAAATGAGAGAGTTTTTTTTATTTAGCGAATTAATTATATTACATATTGATTTTCCCATTTTTTGTGAATATCTAGTTGAAGCTCTATATATGGTACAATTTGGAGTAAATTGTTAGTTGGATAAACTAGTATACATAGTTTGTAGTTTGAGGTTTTCCGATGTGGCTGATTGGGAAATAAAAACTCATAAAAGTTTAATGCAATTCAAAGTTTTTGTGACAATTTTGTAAGAACAAGAATTTATATTGGCTTTGATAGTTATTGATAGATCTGTGCCGCACACATAAAATATGCCGATGACGAGATAAATACATAATACCAACAAAAAATGAATATAGGAGGTATATAAGCGATTTTCATTATATCGACCCAAAAGGGCTCAAAATTAGTAAAATTAAAATGAAAACTGAATATTTTATGTATTTTGCACGATTTTATGCGAAACTGGTTTCTCTCCCTATCGCTGAAATAATGATTGATGTTATAGTTTTTTGTTGTCTTGCTAACTAACTGGCCGGTTTTAGACAACGGCTATTTATTGTCAACTGTATATGTGAATCTAAGGCAAGCAAAAGAGTAATAATAACTATTATCAGGTTTTTATAAGAAAAAAATTATATCGGCTTAAAATTTTTGTTAAATATTTATAAAAATTCCTGGCATTAAATAAAATAAATGTTGGGATATAAATTCAATAAATGCACTAACTAGCAGCATCACGGAATGATGATGATGATGATGATGATGATGATGGTTTGAATCTTTTTTTTTTGTGGAATTTAAATTTTTTTAGCGTTTTTGATAAAATTATCGTTTTTTTTTCTATTTTAAATTATAGTTGAACTATTTTTTTATTCTATATGTATTCCGTTTTTTTGTGTGCAGGGAGCAAATCTATAAAAAATGCATATATAATGATTTAGTTATTGAAACGAATCTATTGCGCAGAATGGTGTTTATTAATAAAAGTGTATAGTATGAGCTCTATAGAGCTTTCACACCAGCCATGTACCTACATACTGTTTTTATTATATATAACCCGTTCTATAATGAACCGTTATATATATATATATATATCTAACTTACCATTTGTGTGCAAAATATATTAAACTAGGATCTATGACTGGAGGTGGTCTAACAAATTCCCAGACTATAAACCATACGCTAACTGGTAATTTGCACGAATCCTATTTCTCAGAAATCCGAAATTTATTCAGATACTCTGTTTAGCGCCTTGATTCCATAAACTCTGATATATCTACACGATTTTAAAATCTATTTATAACTGCTATAATTATTGATAATAACTATTTACCTAAACCCGCGAATCATATTTACATTCCGATAAGAAACGCGATAAGCCACGTAATTTTATTTTTGCGCAAATCACGCAAAAATTCTGTATACTCACGGTATATTTGTTTTGAAGATCTAATATTATTCCAGTTGCATTTTTTTTTTAAATCCATATATAAAATATTTACTGTCTCGAAACCAAACATAAAAATTTTATGTTTATCTAATCGATATCGGGTGTCAAAATATTTTTTGTTTACTTCTTTAAAATATATGTACATACATTAAATAGTTATGTAACTTTTACATTGATGATCGCCAATAAAATATGAGCTATCATTTATTTATTATTTACCGGATATAAGAAATAAAAATAATTTGACTACAGAACAAAATTAGAAATTGTTATCTCTATAGATACATAGACGAACAATTTCTTGACGGTATAAATAGAGAAGTGGAATCGGGCCTATAAATTTTATTGATTGATTTGTTTTATTTAAGTAATGAAATTTAGTTTATAATGGTTAGTGGTGTCTCGAAGATAAAATTTGTTATTTATGGTTGATCTATAAACCAAATACGGCTCGTTTAACAGGGATGGTGCAATTATGAACAGCTGTTTAAATACAATACTAACTGTTATCATTACCATATTGTACAAATGATACAATTTTAATTCAAATGTTCCTTTAACCGGACTAAATTTTTATTAGAATGGACATTTTCCTAGTTATATACTCGGATTGTCCAACTGTTGGAAATTTGTTTGGTTTACAAAAAATTCTCAAGATTTTAAACAAAAATTTAAAAATATTACTTTCCCATCAAATTTTAAAATGGATGTGTTTTAGATGTTAATTTCATGAATGTTAATTGCAAAATCGTTAAAAGTATTATTATTTAAAATTGGACATGACCAAATTTAAAAACCCTCTCCCCTCTACCGATGACAAAATTTATAAACCAATCTTTGATTTTTCAATGGAGCAAATTTGGTTATTTAAAATTCACAATCTGATGTTTAGAGTCTCGTGTAAATTCTTTAGATTTTATCCGTTTATTTTACTATCGTAATGTTAGATCATAAAATTACAGCTATCCCGGAAGACAAAATTAAAAACAATTTTAGACATATTTAACTCGATAGACCGCGGATATCAAATTTCTGGAGATTTATATCAAAAAAATACTTGTTCTGGAAGATATTCAAATTATTTATCTTGGTTTCCAACTGTTTACAAAATACACAATCAAAAATTTAAGTTAAAAAATTATTAAAAATTTCAGTTTATTCCGAATCATTAGTATATACAAACAAAGAAAGTATTTCCACAAATTACACCAATTAACGGCCAATACAAAATATTTATCATTACCATTACATCCAAAAAAATTCTGGAGAAAAACTTTAAAAAAATTATAATTTGAAAATTGTAGGACGATCATCTACTTATTTAAATTATTTGATTTTTTCAAAACGATGGGATCCCTCCTTTATGTCGACAAAACAAGTCAACGGAAAAAATGGCGATTTTTTTAATGAACTTCTTTTTAAATTTCGTTTTTTTAAATGTTAAAATGTCGATTTCGGAAATGTAGAATTCAAAATATCAACAAAAATAAAATAAATTATTTTTAACAAAATATAAAATATGTATGTACAAAATGAATACTAAAACAGTAATTAGCAACAAAGGGGGTGTTAATGTTAAGCTTATGGTTGATGGGTTTATATACAAAAAAGAAAACAATTCTTATGAAATTTACCGCTGGCGTTGTGAAGAGACTAGCTTTTGTAAGAACGTGTTAGTACTAAGCTGAACAATTCAGAACACAAAATATGAAAGGACCTAATAGAGTCTCGCATAAGCCTTTTGCTTTGAAATTGGAAAAATACAAAACGAATAATCTCCTTAAACTATAGCTAAAACAACAATAAATAAGCCATCTCAAATTATTAATGAATCCGTTGCCCTTTTTAAAAAAAAAATTTAAATACTATATAAAAAGAAAGTATTAATTATCCAATGGATTTAATGTTCTTTTAAGGTCAATTATATCCCCCTTTTTACGCACACACCCACCCATTCACCTACTCACACAACTACAGTGTACCACCTGCAAATTGCAAGCTCCATGTCAACGTGTACATGGACGGTGGGTCGGTGCTGAGTTCTGCACTCCAACAGAGGGTCTTAGTTGTGTTTATTAACTTCACCGATCGTAATCGGTGAAATTTCTCTTTTGCATCCTGCCTCTGCTGGGAATCGAACCCAGTACCTCCCCTGTCCAAGTGCCGAAGCTTTAACCACTGCGCCACTTGTCCGGTAAACTTGTCCGGTCCCTTGCAAAGAAAATTGCAGGGTTTATTTGCCGAAAGCGGAAGCCCAGAAAAAGAAAATGTCAATGGTAAGATCTGCTGCTGGAGAACAAGAACCGACCAGCCTTGAAGGAATTGACATTCCCAAAAGATTAAAAATGTTGAAGAGCCAAATTTTGTACTACCTGAAAAATCTTTCAAAAACCAAAAAATAATTATTATGGGTACAAAACTTGAAATTACTTGCTAATTAAAGAATTTGGCTGATTAATGGCACATTTGCCTTAATACCATCCATAATGCGGCGACTTTTTACCATTCATTGTAAAGTAGAGAGTGGGGATGATTGTTCCAATGGTATGTATATTGTTTAATGTCCAGTAAAAATAAATAGTGTTATACTGAAATATTTTATTAGATATATGCTGAATTTCTTGCGATAATAGTATAATTCTGACACCAGGATACCTAATCATAGATTTTGAAAAGGCGGGTGTGAATGCTGCAAAAGTTTTTTTCCCAATCACCTACTTCAAATATTGTTTTTATTTTCACTTCGGTCAAATAATTTGGCGAAAAATACAGGCAGAAAGATTGGCCGCAAAATATGGGAAAGAAGAAGAATTTAGTATTCAAATGCGAATGCTGAAATGTTTAGCATACTTGAGTGAAGCCGAAATCCCGGAATATTACAAAGAATTAAAAGTTGACTAAATGCCACAAGTTTTACGAGTGGTTTGAAAAAAATTTTGTGTACGGTAAAATACGAAACAGCACTAATAAAAATCAACCGAAAGAAAATTTTATTCTTTATATCCGCCACAATTTCGGTCTATACTCGACCTTATAAATAAAGAATTTCCAAAAACTCAAAATAGTGTTGAGAGCTGGTATCGAACGCTTTTAAGGTGTTAAGCTTGTAGTTGATGGGTAGGAAAGCCAAATGTGGGAGTTTATAAATTAATAGAAATTTTGTACAAAGAACATATTTATATAAAATGAAAATTACAAAGGAGTCAAATTGGAGAAAAAATAAAAATTAGAATTGTTTATATTGAACGTGACAGAAGGTTAACCCTTTCAGTCCTGATTTAAAACTGGGCCAAATAGATTTTTCCTGTGACATGTTTTGGGTTGCTTGGGTACCATTTTAAGTAAAAATAAGAAAAAAAAATAAGTCAGGGTAAGTTTAACCTAATGTACACGCACATGTACAAATCGAGCGAAGAGTAACTATTTTTGTATTAAGGAAAAAATTTATAAACTTATTATTTCAAATTCCGACTTATAGATGTGTATTTAAAATGCAAAAATAATTAAAAATACATACTCATAAATTGCTTCAAGCAAAAGTAACTAATAATATGAAAAATATAATAAAAAATAAAATAAATAAAGTAACATCAAATAAATAAAAATTTAAATATTTCAGTTTCAATTTTTTTTAAATTAACGTGATTTTAGTTAATTTTTTATAGAATTTTAAAAAACAATTCCTTTCTTTTAGTAGACAAAGATATATAGAACATTTTCCACAGTAAACGTACGTGCGAAACGCGCAGCTTTCCAACTTGCATCTAGTTGCCTCTTTATTTCCACAGTTGCCTTGAATGGCCATTTTTTGGATCTGATAAACGTTCTATAATATTGGATTAGTTGATCTAAAAGATCAACTCCTTCCATACCGCGTTTATAGTTTTTAACTTCAAATTCGCAATTACTACAAGATAATACTAACGCAAAATAAATCCAATCATGTAAAGTTTAAATTCGCAAAAATAAAATTAAAATTCAATTTTAATAATTCCAAATTCGTTTGTTTTTTAAATTTATATTCATGGTTTTAAAAAGTTCAATGTGTCACATTATAGATAGTAATAAATATACTGGATGTCTCAAAAAAATGTACCAACACATAGTTGAAAGGTTTCAAGTATAGAAGACATATTTAATTGAAGAAACATGTTCGCAAATGTTTAAATAGATAACCATTATTGTTCAGACAGGGTTCGCGCAAACGTCACGAAACAGTGCATTTGGAATATCGTGACATAGTCTTTCAATTTCCAATTTCAATGCATTATTTGTTCTTGGTTTTGTACCCATAAACTCTGTCCTTGAGGTATCCCCAATCCCCCACAAAAAGAAGTCCAAAGGGGTGAGGTTTGGGGAATGTGCAGGGTATTCAGTGCTACCTCTTCGACCAAAGCTGCATTGAAGTGGGCTCATAGATCTAATTCCATTCTGAACCGTCTTTGAACTTCCATGGCGTTTTCGACCTTCCAATAACATTTCAGGACAAACGTCCTTTCTTCCAAGCCAAGTTGATTTCTTGCTATGCTGTAACATTAATTACACCTGCAAAAACACAAAAGGCAGCATGTTAGCGACCCAAAGTGTTAGTGTATGTTTATGAGACGCCCTGTACTTATATATTAAAACAATTAATGTAAAGGAAGTCCTGCTGCCGCTGTAAGTAATTTTGTTAGCATATTTAAAAAGTAGTTGCTACAATCTGTTGGCGAAATTGTACTGACTGGCCAATTACATTGACCAATGATAGATTTGGCGATGTAGCAGTCAACAAATTCCTTCCTGACAATTTGATTTTTGAAAATACGTTTTCTATGGGATTAAGCATAAGGAAATATGGGGGCAAATAACTTAATATGTGTAATGTACTACTAATCAAATCACGAACTTCCGTTGTCTTGTGTACCACTGCATTACCAAGCACGAGCCAAGCATTAGTAATACTTCGTGTTTCCAAAGATTCAAATAATTGTCGTAAAAATTCACAAAATATGGTTGTGTTGACTGATGAATTCACTACTGTTCTATGACAAATAATGCCCAAATTATTCATAGCTGCGATGAACGATACATTGCGTCCTCTTACGGTAGATACTGTAACATGAACTGGCGTGTCAATTCTTGGCCTAGACTGGACCCTTCTCAAATGATAATTGAACCCCAATTCATCCAGAAAATTATTTTTTTCTCGTTATGCTTGAGCATTTTCCGAATAACTCAATGCATATTCCTCCCTTAATTCGATGGTACGAGTACTGTTTAGTCAATCCACTTCAATTTGTGCAATTTTGAGGGTTATTTTTAAAGTTTTTAGCGTGTTTCCAATGGCTGTCGAAGTCAAATCAACATTATAATTGGAAGATTTATGCTTTAATATTTTCTAAAGTAATCGCCGGATTTTGTTCGACAATTTCTTCAATTTTTGATAGTATTTGAGGAGTTATTTTTGTTTTTCACTGGCCGCCACATTTTTCTTCAATAATAGTTCTTGTTTTAATCCCGGCAACTGCTTCAACACACTTTTCCCATCCTCGCTCGTATAACTTAATTAAATTTCTTTTTGCATCCATACTCACCCTATTGTATGTGCTGGCTCTTCGTTTTAGTCAAAATTAACGAAACGATAATATGAATTTATTTCGGAATAAATTGATTTTGATGTTGGTAATTGCGAATTTGAAGTTAAAACCTATATATAAATTTACAATTTCCGGTTGTGAAAGGTCAACATATCGCTTTAGGGATGCGTTCCATCTTTTTATTATGTTTACTATATATTACCCTTTCCCATAAAATTGGATGCTAGATAAACAGGTTTATTATCAAGCCATTTGATCACAACGTTTTTTGTCATCCTTGCTGACACATTGTTTTAAATAAACGCGGTTCTTTTTAAAAATTGGCGATCTTCCGAAAAATCTGGCTTGTTCCAAATTTTTGTTGATGGAAATCAGATATTTGAGTTCTTGAGCCTTAATAAATAATAAAATTAAACAGTTTCCGCGTTTTTCTGCATAGAACAAACAATTTCAAGCCCCAAGGTGATGGTTTACTTTTCATATATTATTTCGAGTTATTTTCGATTTTTTTCCTTTAAATGGAATCACTTGTTCGTCGATGCAAAGGTTCTCCTTCGAGGAAATCTTTAAACAACTTTGTCTAACAGAATAAAGTATGGGACGAAACTTATAAAAAACGTTTTTATTATTTTTTGGAATGTCCAAATTGTTTGACATGAAAATTAGTTTGCAATTGAAAAAATCGGTCCCTGGTAATAGTTAGCATAACGTGTTCAATTCCTATATAACATTACTTCGGGACATTCTGATTTGGGAAAATTTTGTACATCCGATGAATATACGAACTCCAATAAATTTTTTAATGTCATGTAAATCCGTCAATTTAAAAATTTTGGGCATTTTGGAGTCCATAAATATTTGAGTCCATATACATATATATAGTTTACCATAGTTTCGAATAATTCCTCAGTAAAATATTTCATAAAATACTGACCTAGAGTTTCTTCAACAGCTTCTGTTTCCTCAGGCGTTTGGTATTTTATTTCAGTTTCAACAAATTTGTTTTTTTCCATATTATTCGAGTTCGATCAATTATCTTTGTAAAATAATCTGGGATTTCGAAATCAATATTTTTTAAAACCGTAACAGTTCGTGCAGTGTTTCATCTTCACCAACCGCCTGTTCTACTTCGATTCTTGTTGGACGTCTTTTATTGATAATTGTATTGCTACAAAATTCCGGAATATTATCTTAATCCCAAAAACAGATTGGTTCACCTTGTCCCTCCTCAGCATCATCAGGGTTGTCACTGTCTTCATAGAGAATATCCAACATTTTCGTTATGCCTTACATATTTACGAGTCATCTACAACCAAATACATAGTTTAATAGTGATAACCATCAAATAAAAACAAACGCAATACGATGCACATGAGGATGTACATTTCTCTCTCACATCCCATGAAGGGGAATCGTTCTCGTCCTCCAGTTTCGACATCCTAATACGAGTAGATCTTGTTGTGGGGACCTTTCAACGCGGCCGAGCCATCTACGGCCGTCGCTTTATCTCGTGATTCATACGAATCCGATATTCGTTGTTTGCGACTTTGGACCAAAGAATGAATGACCTTCCTTTCGAAGGTTTCGACTGTACTTCATAGTCACTGGAAAATTTCCGGCCCCTTAGTTTTTTTTTCAAATTGGGAAACAGAAAGTAGTCACTGGGTGCCAAGTCTGGACTGTACTTTGGATGCGGAATTTCCACGAAGTCACAGTCCTTTAATGCAGCTTGAGCAATATTAGCCTTGTGCACTGGTGCATTGTCGTGAAGGAGCAAGATTTTTTTCCTAACTTTCCTTGGCCGTTTTTCCCGGATCGCTTTTTTCAATTTTCGCAAAACCTCTGCGTAATATATGCCTGTGATTGTGGTTTTCGGTGGTATATAATCGATTATCAAAATTCCTTCAGCATCCCAAAAAATTGTTGCCAAAACCTTACCAGCAGACGGTTGAGTTTTGAATTTCTTTGTGGTTCACTACGTTTAGTCCATTGCATCGATTCTTGTTTGGATTCCGGATCCCAGTGATGAAGCCATGTTTCATCGCCTGTTATTATGTTATCCAAGAAATTTTCTGGATCTCCTTTGTATATATCTAAAATCGCCTTTGAAGTTTGAACACGCATTTTTTTTGTTCTGCATTCAACAAACGGGAACATCGCGCACTTACTTTCGACAAGTGAAGGTGGTCATGTAATATAGTATATGTGGTATCGTATGAAAGAGAAAGTCTCCACGCTAACCGCGGAACATAAATACGCCGGTCCTCCAATACAATAGATTCGGCCAAAATCACGTTTTCATGGCTAATAGCATCTGCTGGCCGACCCGAGCGGTTGTCGTCTTCTAATGACTCCCAACCACTTTTGAATAATTTTACCCACCTTGTTACTGTGGCATATGATGGTGCAGATTCGCCGTAAACTTTTGATATATAGTTGAATATATAAATTGCATTTCGTCCATCTTTACAGAAAAATTTAATAAGGGCGCGATATTCAATTTCATTCATTTTAAGAAAAATTCAAAACACGTGTTACTAAATTGACAAAAACAAACGAACTGTAAAATTTACATCGAAATGTTCTAGAAGTTTCATCGCGACAAAAAATGGTTTTGAAAAATATATTGTTGTCTCACTCACTCTTTTTTTTCATATGATATTGCAAGACTTTTTGATATACCCTCGTAGTTCGAACTTAGAAATTTTAAAAGTTACAAAGCGCGCGACAAAGACGTCCGTATAGTTATAAATATGTAAAGCTGAATTTTTGACTTAATTTGACTTAACACCTCGTTTAAAAAGCCATTTATTGTCAATGATAATTCTGGATCATTTTTGTAGCAGAACTGCAATAACAAATGTGTATATGGTAGTTTAGACCTCTACGTCCAAATAGGTTCAACTCTTCAAATTACAAATTCAATTTTATTTTCATTGGCGAGGAAATTTTTAAATTATCTACTTTTCGTAAAAAAATAGTCAATTCATCTACAATACGTGAACTACGCGGATTCTAAAGGTTACCAAAATTTAATTTCTATTTGAGTGCGCCATCAAACTGATTATTTGTTTTGACATTGGAACAATTTACGAGCGACATACAAAAGAAAATTCAAAATATACAATCAAATTTCAATTTTGTTTTATTTTGGGTTCAAACTTGATAAATGTTTTGATTTTTTTTTGTTATGTAGCTGAATGTTTAGGTCATCATCGTTGAGATTATCACACCATGTTTTGATTGACCCGCAATCTACATTTTTTGTATACAAGTTTTATACGTGCAAATCATTTTATGAATGAATTTTTGTGTTTACTGTAGATCAACGTCGTTGGTTTTTTATAATTATACTTATATTTTAAGATTTTGTTCAATTTATGCGTAAGTGCTATGACGTTGTTTTAAAGATATGCAAAGCGAATATTTTAAATTTAATGGGCAATAGGTCAACTGTAATTTAAAAAATTGTGAATTAATTTGTATATACATATGTACTGCGAAACGTGTTGAATGTATGAATTTATGTACTTTGATTTGACATTGCATATACTATCTGTCCAATCAGTATTTTTCAGGATACCAACGACTAGGGAGACCGGACAAGTGGTGCAGTAGTTAAAGTTTCGGCACTTGGACCGGGAGGTACTGGGTTCGAATCCCATCAGAGGCTAGATGGAAATGAATTTTCATCATCGATTACAATCGATGATGTTAATAAACACAACTAAGACGATGGAGTGCAGAATTCAGCGCCGACCCACCGTTCATGTCAATGTACAAGTTGGATAGGTGAATGGGTTAATGGTGTGGCGTGAATGCGTGGTATCACAATGGGCCAAAAATGGCCTAAGTGTCAACCACGGAAACCTAAAAAAAAGACAACTAGAGAATCTAAACCCAGTTTTCCATTTCAGGTATAACCGGATTTTAAGCATATATGTTCTAAAACCGAAAACTGGTTTTAATTTCTTCAAAACCGGTTTTTTCGTTTTAATTATCAAAAGTTTATATAATAATAAAGATTTTAGTGCTTTATTTGACAAAAACACGGAAAATTTCCCTACCCTGTTTCCCTGTTACATATCCGAAATTGCTTGTTGGGTATATTATCGGCTTGTTTTATTTACTTGGTTTTATAGTAAACGTCAAATAATTCTCTTCTTTTGTTTTTCCGTTTTTTTCTAAATGTATCAGAAATCAGAATATCGTGTAAACATTTTTAGTTCCTTTACTATTAATTTTAATTCGTTTGTTGATTTTATTTTGTGAAAATGGTATGTTCTTTAGCGCGAATATTTTAATATTTTATTTAATCATCAAAAATACTGGAAAAGCCTTGCATTACCCTCTCAATAATAGAATTTGAATAATATAGAAAAGTATCAACTAACTCGGTTTGGAGTCATTTTTTGAGAGAAAGAAGAGACGACAAGCAAAATGTTAAATCTGCAATAAGGTAATAAAATGTGCTGATAAATCAACGAGTGTACTACACACTCATCTACAAACAATACAAGAGATACAAATTTTCAGAAACATCGAAGACACTGACGATGGTGACTCCTCAAATGAATCTTTACCTGCGCTATTTTATCTCGTATGACAGCAAAAGATAGTTCACCATTTGCTATATGTATTTTGCACATCAGAAAATCTTCGTATTCTGTTGATATTCAAAGAATTTGAAAATATTCCGAAGTCGCCACTACAATTAAAACCATGGTATTAAAGTATGGTAAAAAAATTCGTCAAAACATTAAACTGGAATCTGGGATAAGTGCGAATAAATGGAACCCTACCTGCTAAAATGTTTGCTTTTGAAACACAAATTGCTGGAATATGATTTATTTTTTTATAATATTGGATGTCTTATAAATACAGTTGGGGTGCATCAGTTATGCGAAAAGTAGGGAAATTGACTGGAATCGTTCAGCAACTTTGTTTAGTCATCCCATGGACAGTTCAGTTGGCCGTTTTAAGGGTACTCTACCCAAAGTCTCTACGACAAATTCTGTTCATTACAATGATATTACTAGTGATATTGAGTGATCCAGTCGATCTCGATACTGATGATGAAAACGAATTTGCTTTTGAAGCGATGAAAACTAGCGAACATGATAATTGCGATCTCGAACCAAATTTTGGGGTTTCCTTTTGTGGCGATGACAGTCTAGAAGCAGAAATTTTGGAGCATTCTCGTTTATTATCTTTAATTTTCAAGGTTAGAAAGGTTGTTTCTATTTTCAGACGTTCACCAACATAAATGACTCAGATTACAAAACAAGAATTCTCTGAAGAAGAGCTACAATTGCTGTCAAAAGTAATATCGATTCTCTTGCCTGTTAAGCTAGCAGTTGAATCAGTATATCGACGAGATTAAATCTTCGGAATGCTGATGCCACTTTATATTTGCTATTAACTAAATTACATGAAATAAATGCACCATTTACACTGGAAAGAAGATTGGCTTTATTTAATCCTATCAAGGATAGACGTACTCATCTATCAAGCCTGGTGCAGTACTTGCATAACCGATATCAAATACAGAATGCAGATATATTTCTTAAACTTCAAAGAATTGAAGTTTTTGGAGGTAACTCTGATGTAAACCTACAAAACAGAGACGAAAATGAAGATAAAGAAGAATGTGTTGCATTAGAAAATGAAATTCCCGCAATGATAACAACAAGTTATAAAAGCTTAGGGTGACGATGGACAGTGCAATTGAATGTTCCACACGCTGTTGAAAATATGGGAAATAGTAATATGACATCACGATTGCGTCGAGATATAACAAATTTCGATGACGGGGTAATTCGTGGCCATTATTTAGATTCCAAAACACAAAAGGATTTACCTCAGGTTTACACCATTTTTCAAATTGGCTAATCCACACTCTTCAGAGGCCGGTTTCATAGATTCTGAGGGAACCACCACAAATACAGCAGGAACGTATGCCAAAAGTAGAAGCAAAAGCAGTGCTATAACCGATATCTTCAACGTCGGTAGCAACGCAAATGATGGACATTCTAATTTAGAAAAGAAAATCAAGCACTAAAACAAAAAATTGAGGACATGGAGCTTCTAATCTCCAATCTTCAACGCTAGTTAATCTGCCTGAAAACAGATAAAACAAATTCAAAAACGGAAAACAAAACCATAAATAAAGAAGCGTCAGTCAACGGTGTACAACCTAAAAGAGACAAGTCGCAGATGACTGAATACTCAAACGACGAGGAAGAGTTAGATAAGGTTGAAGAAGATAAATGTTGAAGAAGGAAAAAGCTAAACAAGACAATAGAAATAAAGAAAGAAAAGCTGAGTCCTCACCAGAGGTAGAAAAATCACCCGAACGGCAACCAGCTCAACAAAATGAAGCACAGCCAAAGGTAAACGCAGCACCACCGATTTTTATAGTAGGAGTAACCAACTATTCAGAAATGCTAACGTTTTCGTTCATGCTAACGTTTGAATGTAACTGGCATACTCAACATGCGAGTAAAGATCGAAGCTGTTAAAAAGGCAATACAAGATAGTACAATGTAAAAAATGCCATGGCTAGAACCATACGATAATGTGCATGCAAACCAAGATGTGTCAAATGTGCTGGAAAGCACCCAACACTTGCAAACTATCTAAAGAAAAACCAGCAAAATGTATAAATTGTAATGGGCAGCATCCAGCCAGCTACCGAGGATGTGAGGTTGTCAAGCAGCTACAGAAAATGAGGGATCAAGCACGCAAATCCCCTCTAAGTCATCCAAACAAGGATCGAGAAAGAAATGAAGCATCTATGCGCAGGAAGAATTATACAAATGCACAGGCCTGTTCAAATTCGAAAGAAAATAGGACCAATGATACCGAGAATTTTAAAAACACAGTCCAAGCAATTTTAAGTAGCCTTGAGGAACAAACCAGAATAAACTAAATAAGTTAATTCTGGATCGACTCAATCTGCTAGAAATACCAAGTTCCAAAATAGCTCAAAATAAATAATGTCTGCAATGCATAATTCAGTTCATAATTCCGGACTACTCATTAAGAATAGCCATATAGAATGCAAACGGATTAACACAACACCTAGCAGAATTAGAAATTTTTTTAAATACTGAGAAAATTGATATTTATGTTTAATATCAGAAACACATTTTACCAGCAGCTCCTATGTATCAATCCGGAGATACAGTTGTTTACCATAACACACATCCAGCAGAACGGGCAAGAAGAGGTTCAGCTATATTTATTAGGGATAATATTAATCATCATGAAGAATTAAAATAGAAAAAGAATCCATGCAATATATTTGTAATATATATGCAATATATTATCCCCCACGGTATAACTTAAAGAAAGAACACTACATTAACTTGTTCCAGAAATTAGGAAGTAACTTCATTATCGGAGGTGACTTTAATGCAGAGAATATGCTTTCTGGAGTTCAAGATTTAGCTCTCAAAAAGGCAAAGAATTACTTGCAGCTGGCCAATACTCAAACTGTGAGTTTTACTCAGGTGGGGAAACCAATGTACTGGACATCTGATCCTAACATAATTCCAAACCTTATAGATTTCTACATCACTAAAGGGATATCGGAACGCTACATCTTCTTAGAAAATGATGACAGTCTAATATCTGATCATGCTCCTGTTATTATGATGGTTAGTGAAAACGCAATAGAAAAACAAATTCACCACAGCTCACAAACAACAAAACAAATTGGGAATTCAAGTGCCAATCAAAAGTGAAAATGAAATAGAAGAGGGGCTAGGCAGGCTCCCTTATTTACCCAATAGAAGTAAGAGAACTAGTGCAGGAAAATCGAAAAGCCCGAAAGAAATGGCAGACTACGCGTGCGCCACAAGATAAAACCACCTTAAACAACTTGTGCCTCAAACTTAAGGCACTCATAAAAGCAATGAAAAATGAAACAATTGGAAAATACATTTGTTCTCTAGCTCCAACTAAACATACCGACTATTCCCTCTGGAAAGCAACAAAAGGGCTAAAACGGCCAAAAACGCAAATCCCCCCAATCAAAACAAACGATGGGAAATGGGCTAGAAGTGCAAAAGATAAAGCTGAAATCTTTGCTGAACATTTTGAGGAAATATGTCAACCTCTAGTTCGGCAGAATAGTTACGAAAACACTGCTGATACGAATAGAAGAATATCTGACTTCGAAGATATCAGGCCTGTAACACTGAAAGAACTGAAAGCTGAAATTAAGAACATAAAATCAAAGAAAGTTCCTGATTACGATCTAATAACAAGGCAAATAAAAAAGGAGCTGCCTGCAAAAGGCACCCGTAAATTTTGGCACATAATCAATGTTATCCTCAGAAAAAACATATGCCAATGCAGTGGAAAGTAGCAGAAGTAATAATGATTCCGAAACCGGGCAAGCCACCAAATGATAGAAAATCTTACCGGCCAATTTCACTTCTACCAACACTAGCGAAATTGTTTGAAAGGCTGTTGCTCAAAAGATTGAAAAAACGATACAACAAAGAAAACCTTATCTGATGAATATCAGTTTAGTTTCTGAGAGAAACACTCAACTATTGAGTAGGTTCACAGGCTTACAGATGTCATTGGGAATACATTAGAGAGGAAAAAGGTTTGCTCTAGTATCTTCTTAGATATGACGCAGGTCTTCGCTAATGTGTGGCACAGAGGTTTACTCTTTAAACTACATAGAGATTTCCCAAAACAATATTATATGATTTTAAAATCATACATAGAGAATCGCCACTTTAGGGTGAAATATGAAGATCAATATTCCGAGCTAAAACATATTTTGGCAGGCGTCCCGCAGTGTAGTGTTTTGAGACGTATTCTTTACCTGCTCTACACCAGAGATGTACCTCAATTAAACGATATTACCGTTGTAACATTTGCTGATGACACTGCAGTTCTCTCAATGGGAGACACTATCGAAGAATCGACAACGAAACTTCAAGAAGCATGTGACAAAATCGTAAAAAAAATGTGGCTAAAAATGAACTTTATATGAAATATCGAAAAATGTATTGGCTGCTCGCGAAAAATTCGAAATTGTCAACCGAAAATAATTTGCTATTATATCAACAGGTGCTAAAGCCTGTATGGACTTACAGAATACAGTTCTGGGGCTGTACAAAGAAAACCAACACCAAAATAATACAAACTTTACAAAAGAAAGAGCTACGCGGTATAGTTAACGCTCCGTTGTACATTAGGAATGATGACCTTCATATGGACCTAAATATCCCGACGGTTCAGGAAGAAATAAAAAAAAACTTGGAGTAATTCATGGACAATGTATTTATCATCTTGAAAATGAAGAGCTTCGTGGTATGTTCGACACTTCACATGCAGAACGAAAGCAATTGATTTAATAGATTAAGGAAACCAGTGCATCCATAGACTATATTTCAGTAAATATAAATTATTTAGATTTAGTATATAAATCGCTTTTAACCATTCGACCGACCAGCGTTGAAGTATAGAGAGGCTTCTCTGCCGCAGGACTTCTCTGTACGAAAATTCGGTCACGGCTTTCCGATGAAACAATCGATACTTTATACCAATTAACAGGGGGGCTATTATGAATTTCTTTCGATTTCGTAAAATACGAAAGTGTTAATTCGAGCTGCCGCGAATATTTCTATTATGAAACCGTTTTTGGTCGTAACAGTTAAGACAATGAAGTTTGCTGTTTTTGTGGTGTTTTAGCTAAAATTTCAACCATCAATAGATTTTTTAGATGGGCCAACTGAATTTAATTCGTTTGTAATTTCACTTCATAAATGTTGGGTAGTCTCTTTATATTGAGGCGCATTTAAAAAATGTTTGACTATGCCAACATTTTTTCCATAACAAATTAAAATGCGAAATTGGCGACGGTTCAAATTTTCATAAAATTAGAGTAATTTACGTTTTAAAAAGTAATTAAAGTATTTTATTTTAATAAAAAAATAATAAGTATACGCTATCATTTTCGCAAATGCGATATTCGTCACCTCGCACATAGCCTTCGACAGCCGTCGAATTTTGACATTTGATTTTCGTAAAATTCAATTTTGTTTTTTTTTTGGTTCATAATAGGGCGGATTTACGATTTTCGAATTTTAGGAAAGCAAAAAAATTTCATAATACGAATTTTCGCGGCGGAACGAATTTTACGAAATCGAAAAAATTTCATAATAGGCCCCCAGGATATTTCCAAAAGGACCGAAAATAAAACTAATCTAGGCTGTGAGCCTATTGGTTAGATTTAGCAACTGAATCTTATTGAATTATATTATTGCAACCTTTGTTCCTTTTTTAATTTTTACTCAATTGAAGTTAAAAACTGATATAATTTTTTTAGTTTTATGATTTCAATATTAATGAATTAATAATTTCCTTATTTTTAAACGATAATAAATAATGAGTAAAACTCAAATCAGTGTTTAATTTGCACTCACTAACATTACGCGTCTTTTTGAAATTTAATATTAAAGGATTAGCCTACTATTTAACTTTATTTAAAACCGGTTTTAAAACCGGAAACTCGGTTTTATTATTTTCGTCAAAAATTGGATTCCCTACCAACAACAACTAAATGCACATGCGACAAATTAATGATTAATAATTTTCATCAATCATTTTTAAATTTATCCGATTTATAATCCGTCTAGTCGTCATATGTATAAGATTTTTTGTTGCGTTATCATAACAATTATCAACGACTATGAAAATAACATCCCTCGTTTGTACTTTTGTATATATAGAGAAAGGAAGTGTACACATTCTTTCTCATGCAAATTTCAGCTTCTTAATATATCACATATTTTTCTGTTTATAAACACTTATTACTTATAAACATTCAACATAATACATATCATAATATATATGTATAGTAAGTATAAGATGTACAAAAAATTCGTTGTTTTCTAACGAATTTGTCACATCTGTGAGACACTTTTTTATGTAGAAATTCATTAAGCAAAATAACAGTTTGGATATAAACGCACATTTTCTGTAATTCATCATTTCGTAAAACTATTTATATTTTACTTTTATTTCCGTTTCAGGAGCAACTGTTGTTTCGTGGAGGGTTAATAATCAAGAGCAGCTATTTGTAAGGTATGCGTTTGGTTAATGTTCAATTTTATGCTTATATAATTATTATCGTCTTTATAGCCTTTTATATTATTTTCGGCTAACACAGAGCTATAATTATCGCTCGTGCTGCAGGAAATAGCACAAAGAATTCGTAACAGCAGAACTTTCTGCAATATATTTAAATTTAGTATTCACGTTCCAGTAACACTTGACAAGTCGTGTTACGAATTGAAAAAGTCGAATTTGTATACGCCAAATTAGATTTGCAGATTATTTCGGTAAACGTGGAAGGTCTTCAGAAACACAGATTTACATACCTACGTACAGTCGAGTTAATAATTCTTAGAACCAAACAAAAAATAAAATTAAAAGTTTAGTACACATTTCCGAATTTCCCGTGTATGCATGAGAATTACATAATAATACTAGTTCTTGTAATTGAATCTTTTTTAACTAAACTTTTATGCTATGAATTTTTGAGGAAGTTATACTTTTTCGTTTGCCTTTATAAAACCGATAAGGCATCAAAAGCACTAAAAAAAATTACGAGAGAGAACCCGTTCAAAATTATATTTTCTTGAAAAACATTTTAAAGTTCATTATTATATATGACTGACGTATTGCATTCAACTTTATTTTTTTTTAGATTATTTAAAATAATTATTTCAATGTGGGAAACCGCATGACTTCCCCATTAGCATTTAAGAAAAACTCAAATATTTAGCGTGGGACACTGGTTAGTGGATCAAAAATTTACTTTCTTGGTATCACAAAAATTTACTTTATTGATATCGAATTGTGAGCCTCCGAAATGCCATGATCCTATAGGATAGCGTAAATATTGTCTAATCATCAGTAATCTTTTAGTTTAGAGAGATTAGACTACCGTATACAAATTATAAATTAGTAATCTTCGTTCAGTTCAGCTTAATTCAATGTAATTACGAATTCTTCATGACTAAATTATTGGTTTAAGAGTGTTACTGACTGATAAAAATTATTTTTAAGAGTGTTAGAAATTCATCATATTTTATGAAAATGAAATTTTAACTAAAAGAGGTTGGTAAATTTCGATCTAGCATTTCGTAATATTTATTATGTTTAGTGCTTTTTAGAAAAAATTTACACGCATTGATCCTAATACCAGTTTTCTCCACCAATCTGCTATTTAATCAAAACAATTCTGCCACCGGAAACAATTCTGGCAAATTGTAAATGTAACATTGCTGTCAATTGCAGCAAATCTGAAATTTAAAGTGTAAATTTCGAAAGCAAGTATTACACGGAAATCAGAAGTAAGTCTCTTTATTTAAATTCGCTATTTGTTTTCTTAGCCCCGTGTGTTCATCGTGTCCGAAATTAAGACTGGATTCGAAAACCCATAGTGGTATTTAATGCTCTTTCAAAGCAGTATTTTATGCTCTTCAATATAATAACGTCAGTTGATACACTCCGTAATTGCATTTGTCAGCTGATATGCTTTAGGCTAGCAGTGGCTGCATTCTAGTAAATTCCAAGGAACCGAGAATTAAAAAAATATTTATTTAGTTAGACTTAAATATTTATTCTACGACTACATCGAAGCTGACAAAGAAAAATATTCCCTATTAAATTTTGTTGCTGTTGTGAAAAATATTTTAAACAAAAAATATATATACATATTCAGATATTTTTCAATTCCCAATGGCCACGAGTTTCATTAGTTGTTATTGCTTTGAAAATATTTTTAATTGAAGCATTCATTGTCGTACTTCCTTACCATTCTTGTTAGACTCATTCCGAATTTGGGAAGCCTCTATATTATGAGATTTCTAAGGTGAAGAAAGTACGACAAGTAGAGGTGGCAACTGGCAACCCATTACCACAAAACAAATTTTTTATTGCAACTTTACCAAAGTTATATGATAATGCTAAGCCAGGCACAGAACCAATTAGTTTCAGTTGTGAATCAAATTTGGACGGAAAAATGCCGATCATATTTCCTTTGCGGTCTTACCGTTCCTGAAGGAATTACCATGGTTTTTAGATTATCATAAAATTCTAATGTGGAGGCACAAACTACAAAAATATTTTATGACAGTGCCGTCGTGCTTTTGGTAAATCATGGTGGCTCTACCCTTCTACACCCCCTCCCCTCCCACCTACCCAAATATTGTATTTTATTTACAAATCGGTTGCTCGGCCGTTGTTGACTTACTCATTTGTTGATTTAGTAGTAGGATGGTTAAGAGAGAGAGAGAGAGAGAGAGAGAGAGAGAGAGAGAGAGAGAGAGAGAGAGAGAGAGAGAGAGAGAGAGAGAGAAAGCAGTCTTTAGACAAAAATTGGTAAGACTTATTGCACGGACAGGCCGAAACAAGTCATTTCTCAAAACGACTGCTGGTCAAAAGGACGGACAAGTAATTCGCGTTCGTAGCGGACGGTCTTTCATTCTTTCTTCACACGTTTGGATGCATCAGATTTATATTGATTACCACACTACGATCGTCGGACGATAGGTTGCGGAGGATCCCAACACAGAGTTTACAGCAACTCCAGGTATTTGTAATTTTGGAGACAACATAAACATTACAAAACCACATATAAGTCTCATTATCGTCGCATTTACAGGTGAAGCCATTATCTGTACCAAGCAATGCAACTCCAAACGAAAAGCATTCATTCCCAAACTCTATTTTACTTCCAGGGTGAAAAATTTCATAATAGACCTCAGCTTTGCTTAGGTTATGCTTCTGAATTGTTTCCTCTTATATAGATAATAAAATGCGATTGCCGGCTAACGTACAAACAAATTTCAGAATTTAACTTTATAGAACTTAATTTTATAGTGCAATAATAAATTTCAGCCTACATTTCGAATTTATGCTTAATCGGATATACTAAATTGCCGAGTTACATTCAACATTCCAAAATTAATGGAAAAATTTCAAACCTTACTAGAAATTAAGTTTGGTCATCTTAAATTGATGTTAGAAACCCAATTCTAATTCCAAGCATACCAAATTCCACAACCTTTACAATTCCTATGTTCTGGTTAGCGTGACAAAATTCGCCAATACCATTTTTATAATAAATAGCCAAAACCCGAATTTAGCAAACATCGCGTGAAAGATGGTCAAATTCTATTTAGCATTTTCAGTCAAATTCCAGAACTTCGACTAACATTAATTTTAGAATTTCAATTTCAAAATCTTAATCAAAACGAAATGGCCGAATTATATTGACATGCCGAATCCTAGAACTTCATCTATAAAATTGGTGGTAGAAACCCAATCTCACCATACAAAACCCAATTTGGGCATATAATAGAAAAGAATGACCTGGTTTCATTCAGCCAAAAAATCCTAATTTCATCCTAAAAATCAAATTAGTAAACGGCTAAACTCTGCCAAGACGGGTGGATCTCATGACTTCAATCTAAAATGCGGTTTAGAATCCCAATCACAATAAAACCGAATTTAAAATAATCGAATTGATCAGAATTTGTAAAAATTAGTTGTTTTATTTGCACTTATGGACAAAAATAAACGCAGAATTCTTTTTGCTTCATTTATAAGGGGAATTCTCAACGAAATATCTATTATTAATTAAAATTTCATCGTAAACGAAGACCGATGATAAACTCTCATCCGTCGGTCTGATAATCCAAGGCAAAATTTAGACTCGTCGAAGAACAAAACATTGGCCCATTGTTCCATTGTCCAGATTTCATGTTCGACAGCAAATGTTAAACGAGCTTTGCGGTGTGCTGTAGACAACTCTGGACATAAGGCTAGCCTTCTTACAGTCAAATTGGATTCCTTGATTCGTCGACGCACGGTCCTTTCACTAATGGGTGCATCTCGGGATTCGGTTAGGTCTGATTCGATGCTACGTCCAGTTACGAACCGTTTTCTCAAGCAAATTAATTTAATATATCTATCCTCAGCGAGTGTTGTACATCGATTTCTCCCACTACCAGCACGACGATGATACTGTCCATTATCCTGGAATCGCTTGATCACTCTTGATATTGTGGATTGGTCCACTCTTAACAGTTGTGCAACGTAAGACTGAGTTCTTCCTTCTTCAACTAATGTAAAGGCCCTCACGCAATCCTCAACACAAATGATTTCTTCCGGCCGACAAGTTATTCATTTTTATTTGTTTTTAATGACAAACCTTACTTTTACACTTAATTGTATAATTTAAATAACAATTGACTGTAAATAAACTTTTAGAGTGAACCGCCAAAATGCTCAAATTTGTGCTCGAATTCAACAAAACTAATGGTAGTATTTTTTTTAATGCATGCATATTTCAGTGAGAACTAAATACTATATAGATTTTATCATAATAATTACAAAAACAATTATTAAGCTACTCGTAATTTCAAAAATACAGGGGGTCTATTATGAAATTTATCCGTCTCGGATTTTTCCGTTAACGGATATATCCGATTCGACACGGATTTACCTTATTATGGAACTTGTATTATCGGATTGGTAATAAACAAATTGAAGAAAGCAACATTATCTTTTTTTTTAATAATTTGAGGTTACAAAAACAAAATGACATCAATCGGATACAAATACGTCAACTAAATAGTAGTCGGATTTTTTGTAGTGTGAACGGAAAAATCCGATTCGATTTTACTTTTTAGTTTCATAATAGCACGGATATATCCATTAACGGAAAAATCCGAGACGGATAAATTTCATAATAGACCCCCAGATTATGTGTTTTTTTGTCCGTAAGTGTATATAAGGTTGAAATTTTCATTCTAGATAATTTCCAAGTTCGCTGCTGTTATCGTGATTTTATCAAAAACACCCCTATATCATAAAAAGTACAAAAATTGAAAGGTGTTTTGATGATAGGTAAATAACCGACGTGTTGGAGAGAAAGAAAAAACCTAAAATAAAAGGTTTGTTTCTGAACTTGAGGTTATTCAATGCCTTCTAAACTACAGGCCGCTTACACCAAATGATGACGACACGCTAAGTCGACGTTTTTGTTGCTTTCTCTAGTTGTTTTGTTAGTTGTATTATTATATTCTCAGTGCTCGAAAAAATCTGAAAAATCACCTTTTTCGTCGAAGCTCATTTTCACCCCGGCGGTTATGTGAACAAGCAAAATTGCCGTATTTGGGAAACAGAAAATCCACACGTGACACTTGTGAAGCCAATACCAAATCAATCATAGGGCCAGATTTTTTCGAAAAAGAGCAAGGAGCCGCATTAATAGACAATGGCGACCGTTATCGTGCTATGTTAACTGACGTTTTACTCCTTGCGATTGAAGAGGAAAACTTGGTCGATATTTGGTTTCAACGGGGCGGGGCCACTGCCTGGTTTCAACAGGACGGCATCACTTATTTAATATACATTTTTAAAACGAATTAAAAATTGCCGCAGCCTGTATTATCCTATAAAAAATGACTGAGTTCCATTCAGTTCGGTCAAATTCTATTAAAGGTGGTTGAGATCGAGCTTCATTGAATTCTAGAGACCTACCACTTTGACAATTTAAAGGAACAAGTTTTAGCACAAGCGAATCCCGTGTACAAATTTCAAGCGAAATAATTTATTTTTCTTCTAAGATTTGTTCGTAAGCACCATGATTTCGGAGCTTGTAAGCATCCCGATTTAACCGGTAGTTTTATTACTGGTGTTATGAAGCTGGATAAAATTTCGTTTTCCTATAGCTGGAGCCTAAATGGGTCAAAAATACTTTAATTATAGTGGTTTTGCGGTACCGGATAAATGGTACAGTGATTAAAACTTCGTCTCTTGAACCGGAGATGCTCTAATTTCAGTGTAATCATACCTGATTACGATTGGCTACCTAATAATCACAACTCTGATACTTCTGGTACTACGTCTGATGTCAGTGCCGATCCACCTTCCATGTCAGTGAATATTCGGAAATGCATAATAGTTCTTCGGGTCAGCCACTATAACCTTACCCTTTAAACTATTACTATGAGAAGAATAGGTCAGATCACGAACTTTTTCGGACAAACTTAAAAAATATATATGTATTAAAAAAATGTGTATTGAACTAAGTCAAATTCTTATTTATATCTTAGTTTGTAAGAACCAAATTAAGCCAACTTTATATGGAAAATCCTTGATGGTTGCAACCAGAGTGTTACACCCCAATGAGGGGTTTGGTCGTCTCATTCAGGTTATAGTAATCAACTTATCTTTTGATTATTGATTTGGTCCATTAAAACCAAGCTGCCGGATGAGACATACTGGTATGTCGAGCGGGGGGTTGCTCTCGTTTCTTCAATTACTTTTTCTTGTATCCAGGTTGCGTAAATAATTTTTTTATGTGCAGCGTGTTTGTGTAGTTTTACTCTGATGGACACTCATTATTAACATTGATTCGAGGAACTAGATTTTACAGTTCCTTGAGATGTTTATATGACTGATATATTAAAATACTAATAATGAGAATATGTTCGAGTGGGATTACACTCTTCAAATCTATTCGAGCTTTGCTTATTACTCGTATATAGCGCGTGCATAGAAAGTAAATAAATTAATTTGTTATTCAATAATAGTCATACAACAAATATTTTTGTTGTTGGCTGTCTGTCTTGTCGGCTTAATTTTGTTTTGTTAATTTTAACACGAATCCGATCACTTAATTTCAAAATGTAAACGGACTCATTTAATTCGCGAACATCATATACATGTAAGTTTGTTAACCCTACTGCACTAATACATAGATGGAATCGGTTTTAATAAGAATGATTAAAAGTAAATTTCGCGAAATTAAATTTTATGGCACGAGGGTTAAAAACTAGTTTGGTCTTAATGTATATCAAATAAAGAACCCGCATACACAAATTACTAATGTGCAAAAAACTTGCATCTTATTCTAGATTAGCGCGAAAATTGTTATGGTAATTTCTTAGACATTTTGAACTTTATACGTTCGTTTGTACATCTTTCTCCCGGATTAGTTACTAAGTTAAATAAAGATTCAATAAAACATTAAGTTTAAAAAATTTACTCGATTAGTTATTTTTGATTTTGTCTTTAACATAGGTAATCGGATTAAGATCACAAAAATTAAAAGATTTATTAATCCGATGTTTTTTTTTTCTTATTTACTACTTTCTGTATATGTATGTAAAATGTGCTGCTTGTGTAGGTTGATTATGAAGTATCATTTTAACAAAAATCTTGTAGGGTCTACTAGATAACTACTATGAATACGATGGCCAAATTTTTTTTCTGTTGTTGTAATTAAACGAACACGTCTTTTATACATAAATTTAAATAGTATGGCATAAATTATAATGTTGTCCAGGTAAATCATAACCTGGCAAATTACAACTCATTTTCTAGTTTTAGCTGGATTTTTTTATTTAGCTGCTATAGAATAATTTCAAAACAGTCTTGTTAATTTGAAAATTATTCGTTTTTATTTTACAACACAATATAATATAATTATTGTTAGCACGCATTATGGATGGGCTAACGCATATATGAGGTTCACTCAGGTTGATAAGGACATAGTTTTTATAGACAGTCCCCAAAAAATTGCTTTGACCCGACTAGTCGGGCTAATAGTGCACACCATCCAACTCTAAGAATCAAAATACAAAGTTTTTTAAAATACATTCATTGTTTGCTAATTTGAATTACCTTTTCATGTAGTGATTTTTCCTCAATAAGATTTCTTCTTTGGGTGATTCAGAGACGGGCGATAGATACATATTTTATTGCACCTTAATTTCAATTTATTTTCAGTTTTTCATTTTAATTTCCGTTGTAATCAAGTTCAGTGATAGAGAAGTGTTTATCCAATTTGCTGAGGAAAAGGAAACGGGAGTATGAGTGAAAAATTATTTCAACAAATTATGTTCTATAAAGAAAATATAGTCAAATACAGTAAAACCTCGATTTAACGGACCCTGATTTCCTTTATCTACTACAATTATGCCTGTTTTTTATATATTAAATATAATATTAATTTTAATTTTTATTTTCGTAAACTAAACTATAAGTCGCTACTCGCTCTAGTTGTGTAATACTCGTCGTATTATACAACTAGGCAATCAAATATTACTTCCATAGGCGTGTTACTTGAAATGAGATGACTTCGAAGCGAAGTAAGCAGTTCGAAACTCGGCACTTGACAATTCGGCGTTTTCACTATTTTTACCATAGAAGGAATAATTCTCAATTCTTAGTTGTTGAGATTATTTTGAGTCGTTTATTAAGAAATTTGCGGTTTGAGTGTTTCGCTATTTTAAATTTCTTAAATTGCATGTAGCGAAATCAATTATCCGGTTTCGCTTCCTAGTTTTTTAACGATAACCGATGGTTTCACGTCGGTTTTCAGATAAATCAAAATCTCTTAAATAAAAACTATTTGAAATTAAAATTCTGGATACTCAAGTGCTGGATTTTAAAATTTCGGAAATCGAAAACCCCAAATAATGACGATATGTAACATAACAAACATAATGTGGCAATATAAAAGATTAAACATAACCCGAGTTCAATTAATTAAAACTAGATTTCAGGATTTCGTTAACAATTTATGTTAGACCACAAATCCCTTCCTATAAACAGAATTTGAACTGGATCGGTTAAGAACTATCCGGGCTACAATCCCGATTCTATAGTATACACCAAATGTAAACATGATCAGTTAAGAAATGACCCTGGTGTTTTCAGAACTATACGACCAAGTTTTGTGTTAGATTACCGGCCCCATCCTAAAAACTGGTATGTTATCGTAATTGGTTCAGAAATGATCATGTTCCGATGGTCGTAGGCAAGGACGAAGAAATTTGTTCGTGATTCCTGTTAAAATCCTAATTAAAAGCTAAATACAGAATTTAATCTTAATTTTCTAAAGTTCAAAATTTTAGCAATCCTAACCACGTATAATTTGACCACCACCAAAATTTAACATGTGGCGGTAGTTGATTCCCCAGACCATAACGGTCGCGCCGGCCTCATCTTCGAAGAAATACGGCCCAATTATGCCGCCACGCCACAAGCCGCACCAAACAGTAACACGCAATGAGATGCATTGGCTTCTCCACATATCCTTGTGGATTTTCCGATCCCCAAATGCGACAATTTTTGATACTGTTGGGTATGAGTCCCGTGTTTTGACCAAATTTTGTACGACATTTTCTTGCGATTTTGAACCAATTGTCTTTGTTGTGGGAGATTTCCAACATTTTCCACTTTTGTTGCAGCGTTGAGCGACTCATTTCGTCAATTATAAATAATATACTGAGTTTCTGTCAAAGAACAATGACATTAGAGTTGCCAGAGCCAAAATAACCGATATGTCAAATCTGAATCGGTTATTGTGACACCCTTTAATCCTTTTTAATGGGTATTTATTCTTTTATTTATGTTTACTATCTAAGATAAATGGGACCCATCAAAATTTTTATAAATTTTTTTGCTACATCACTGAAAGCTGCGCAGAACAATTAAAAAAAGTTAAGTTCTGAATAGGACAATATATCCTTGGGCAAACAATATGACAAGCAATGATCTTGTTTGATATTGGATGGGAATTCTATAGGAATTCCGGGTATAGATTCTGTTTGTTGAAGATTTAAATATGGAAACAGTATGTGGGTAATTTAGGTTCTCGATTTTAATCGTATTTTGTACCACAAACGTGATCAATGAGAATATTTTAAAATATGAAAAATTGATGTGTTTAGTGAACCGCGAGACAGTTGGGAGTGATTGGGAGAGACTTTAGTTTAGCAAAATTATTTAAATTTCCCGGAACGTTATTGTTAATGGGCATTTATGTATGACGCGGTCCCACAGTTGAGAAATGTTTTGGTAAGGGATCACGTTCGCTCTCAGTCTATATGGTCCTATCTGAGTTTGTGATACTCCAGAACTTCGTACATCTGTAATTTAAGAATCCAATTTTCACCGAATATTATCTCTCTCTCTCTCTAGCTTCACATCCCATGAAGGGATTTTGCCGCCCGCACTATGGTCCTCCAGCCGTCTCGGTCCATCGCTCTCGACCTCCAGTTTCGACATCCTAGTGCCTGTAGATCTTGTTCGACGTCGTCACGCCAGCGCAGTCGGGGTCTTCCTCTACGACGCACACCGGCTGGTTGTTGATGGAACACTTTATTGGTCATCCGTTGTTGTGGGGACCTTGCAACGTGGCCGAGCCATCTTACTCGATTGGATTTGATGAATCCGATAATATCGCAACCTCCAAGAATTTGCTTTATCTCGTGGTTCATCCGAATCCGATATTCATTGTTCGCGACTTTAATAGGACCAAAGATGGAGCGAATGACCTTCCTTTCGAAGGTAGATAATAATCTACAATCATTAGTGGTCATGGTCCAGCTCTCGCTTCCGAAAGCCAGCACAGGTCTTATGAGTGCTTTATAAAGTATGAGCTTGCACGACTGCGATAGATGTCTAGATCACAATAATTTTGATTGGGCGTAGAAAACTCGATGTGCGGCAGCGATTCGGGCTTTTATATCTGCCTGCATGTCATTTGATGATGTTATAACTGACCCGAGGTATTTGAAGTTTTCAACGCGATCAAAGTTATGGTCGCCAATTCCGAGATTTGCCATGGAGATGTTCCTGGGTGTTGATACAAATTTGGTTTTGTTACTGTTCACCTTCAAACTAAGTCTTCTTGCGCAGCGATCGAGTGGAATATTATCGCAACGGGTTAAAAGGAATATGTGAACCGTATGTTTTTAATTTTAGTGTTTTAGGCCATCTAAAAATTTACGTTCAATTTCTCCGTCCACCCAAAATTCCTTATAATTGCCATCAGCTTCTGATTTATTCACATCTGCTGTAAAGCTAGTAATTTCTTAGTAACAAATTCTAGTTGATTCAGAAAAGTTTTAAGATTAGATCCGAATATTTCCAACCCCAATATGTATTCCGTCCTTTACATTAAGGTTTTATTATAATTTATTAAATTTAGCTCTACGATTAGAACTACTAATAGAAAAACAAGTTATACAGTAAAAGTCTACAAAAACGTGTTACGAACTCAGTCATGGAAATTAGAAAGAATAACGTGACAAGTTCACAAAATACCTATGAAAATCTTGTTATGGTTGCTTTCCATAATTTTTTGAACGCTGACTAAAGGAAAAAGTTTTAGATGGTTAACGAAAACAAATTAAACTTTGTTCAGTTGGAAAATATGAATTTTCCATTATAAAAGTTAACCATTTTTCAATTGAAACTAAACTTTTTTTCGGTTGTTTTAATAATAATTTTCTTTTAGAACCGTACCCTATAATGCTTGAAGGAGCATTCGACTAATTAATAATCAAGAAAGAACTTTTCAAGCAATTTATATTTTTAAAGCTTAATTTGATGTAGAACTCGAGTAGATAAGAATGTCAAAACATTTAAAGCTATACCTGTTCTAAAACTTAACTTAAACACGAAAATTAAATCAAGATATATAAGATTACAAATTAATTAATAAATTAATAATTAATAAATTATTATTTTATGCATGAATGTATAGAAGATTTCAGAAACAATTATTTGTAGGCGTTTTGATTCTTTTAAAAGGATGAGAAGCAATTTGTGAAATTTGCCGTGGTAATATTTTGGAACTAGGCTTCATTTTGATATGTTTTTGTGTCCAACAATCGGTAGGTCAGTTAAAATTTACTATAGTCGCAGGATGGTGGTCTAATCTTAGGCCAATGTGATGAGAAAATAACTTCGTTATAAAGAGGTTCATTTCCAACAAACTAATTAAAACTAAATATACAATTTTTTCGCTTGAATGATCCAGCGAAGTGACAAGAACTGACTGAAAAAATGTATAATTTATAGTTGAAAGTCAATATCAACCTTAAATTCAGGTTTGCTGATTTGAACCATTTGAACGTACTCTTCTACTCATTTGAACGTGCTCCCAAGTCTGGCTTTTTTGCTAATTATAAGAGACAAATCGATGATTATCCAACTACCTTGACACTCATACGCCAGCCAATCTTTAAGTGACCCAAAAATTACCAGTAAATTTTTCAGTCAGGATTAATTTGACTGTCTTTGAGCTTGATGCGAACTACTTTAGTTATATGACATGAGTTGTAATTTAATATTCGGGAAGATCAAGAATTTTATGTATGATTTTTTGTCCGGACCGGATTATTTGTCCTTAGATTGTATTAAAAAAAGTGTCATAGCAGTTTGGCCGGGCTTCTTGGTATTGAAAAAATGGAAGCAAGATTGATGTAATTGCTACAGATATTCAATAGAATATCAGTCAAAATCATTCTGTTTAAATTAAACACTCTAGGCTTCTCACCAAATTTATTATTATGAGTGGAGTTTTATTTAAAAAACAGAAAATAACAAAATAAAACCGACTAAGGCCAGTTATAACTAATTGATGAACGCTAACACCAGCCCTACGAACGATTTTATACACATTTGTTTCTAACGTCTGTCGGTGCAGATAAAGTAACACAAAACCTCTTTAAATAATCAAAATCGATCTCATTCACAGCATCATCTAATACACCCCAGTCTAGTCACTATATGCTCCTTGACCTAAACAATTTTTCAATCTGCGGTATAAAAAGGAGAAACTAAAACATTAACATTTTCTCGAATAAGTCTACATTCAGATTTGGACCGTGGTGGTAATGATGAAATCATAAATCGGACAACGTTTATTCATGATTTGGTTGCCATGTCAGACAAGGAATTGAATTTTAAACTCAATTTAACAAATATTGTTAGGCCCCTGGTTTGATTATGTCAACCAAGTGTGGTCTTTGTACCTTGTGATCCCGCTTCTAATCTTAGTAAACTGAAAAACACCGTATCGTGGCGAATGTTATGTGTATTGACCAAATATTTGTTGGCTTTATGCTTCGAAAGAATAAAAATTAGCGTGGATTAACGCATAGTAAAAACCGCATCTGTATTCTCTGAAATCGCAAACGGAACCCTAATCACTACGGTTCGCCGAAAAAGTAAGCATTGAGTTCATAGTTCAAAAGCAACAGAATCTATTATATTGAAATGTTTATTTATTATCTTAAGATTGGCGATACCCAACCATTTAATAAGGTAAATATACCATATTCCGGACTATTAAGGGTTTTGAAATTTTAAGTTGATTTTTTAGTTTGTGGAATTCAAAATATCCATGAGATGACAATGTTAATAAAAAATGTAAAGCGATAACTTTCATATTAACATCAGTCAGCACTGATTTGTCTGTAACTCCTCGGGTGCTAAAATTTTGTCATTTCAACTAATTCCGTGCTATTATGTACCTTATTCCGTGCGTTGTAAATTAATTGTGAGCACGTGTACCTGTCTCAGTAGAAAGATACAAATGGAATAAAATATTAGTGTTTAAATAAATTTAGCCTTCATTAATATGATTAATAAATATTTAAATAATTCAAGTAAAACAAAAATAAAATATATAATTAAATAATATTTCAAATTTCATAATTTCTGGGTATTATTTCAAGCGATGCAATGGTGATTGATGAATTATCTGTGGATTCTCTACTGCCCAGAATTTTATACTGGAATAAATCTTTGTGCAAAATGTGTGTTGATTACATTTTCACGTACAGCAGCCATTTTTTCTGGGGCTCTGACATTGTTGCACACACTCTGGCTTATTTGCCACAGACCCCCTTTTTCAAATTTTTTGATAATCCGGTAATCTGTAGGCTTTGAAGACACCATATCCCTTCCAAAACTTAATTGATGATTGACTTGTGTAAAAGGTTTTCACTATTAAAACGCGTTCTTCACTTGAATCTCGAATATTTTTCCACGATTAAATTGCCACGTGTGTTCTTCACAACTATCAAGTATGTACTGTCAATATTAATATTCACCTAAATGGCGGCAAAAAAATTGTAAACGTTTCGGATAGATACCTTAGAAATAATTTAACGAGTTCAAAATAACCTACTGACAAACATCGTCAAATCGACGACCAAGCCTCTGCTGATCGAATCGAATGTAAAGATTCACTATCTAAGGAACGCCGGTCCGAAATGTATGGTGGTTACTGTCGATGCTTCCTCTGATTTGAAAGTTTTCACGGAACACAAAGATTTAGGAGGCGTGGGTCTAGTAGCCACCGAACCAGTGAATGTAAAGAGATTACCGAAGGTAATTATCTTTGATGTCAGCTCTGATCTTGATGGAGACATGGTAACTAACTATCTTATAAAACAAAACTGCCTGGAACAAAAAGATTTTTTAGGTTCTATTTAGAACTGGTGCGAAGAACAAAGAGACCGCTCACTGGGTTGTAGAAGTAGAACCAGCAACCAGAAACATGTTGCTAAAGTGTGGAAGACTGCACGCGGACTGGGATCGATGCCATGTGAGAGAATATGTGACTCCAACTAGGTGCTTTAGGTGCCAGCGATACGGTCACATTGCAAAGAATTGTAGGGCGCGCACAGAGACCTGCTCTCACTGTGCACATCATGGTGATGGCTTCAAGGGATATCCGAATAAAGACAAACCTGCCAGCTGCGCAAGCTGCAAGGAAATGCAAAAACCAAATGACCACCAAGTAGGTCGCGTTTCATGTAACGCATACAAAAGTGCTGAGCAACGCCTGAGATTTAATACTAACATGATGATTAGTCACAATCAAAGAAATTGCAACAGCAACCTACGAATCGCCCACCTCAACATGCAGGGTTCTAAAATACTCGGATCAAAGATATGTGAGAGCATTTCCACCCACGACATAGATATTCTGTGTATGTAAGAATCACACTCGGTCAATGGTCAAATCAGCGGCATGCCTTCTACAGTCAGAGTAGCAACAGGATGCTCTGAGAATCCCAAGACTGCAATTAGTAGTCATAGTGTCGGCATGGACATGGCGAAGCTAACTCAGGTTTGTGATAGCCTAGCCACTGCACATGTGTTAAAATATCATCGGAAGTTGGTTCATTCTACCTACCTTCAATATACGCCCAATATAGCGAACCGATCGAGTACCACCTGTGCAAAATCGAAACGATCCTAGGTTCTTTGTCGTGTCAACAAAACAAGGTAATGATCGTTGGAGACTTCAATGCTAGAAGTAAAATGTGGCATGACCGTTTAACCGATGAAAACAGAAGAAAAGTAGAGGAATTCGTGTCCAGAAATAACCTTTTCATAATGAACTTGCAGGGACACCCAACGACGTTCTCGTCTAATGGGAACTCCAATATTGACTTAACAATAGTCAACGGAGCCTTGCTGGGCTCGATAGTTGGGTGGTGTGTAAGATAAAATTTGACATCTAGTGACCATAGAGTCATCACGTTTGAGCTATCAAACGCGCCACAGAATGGTCCTCTTGCAAGTAGCAAAACTCCGAGATTTGCCATAAAGATAGCTGATTGGGGTCTATTTGCTGTGTAGAAGCACTTCCTGAAATTAACTCGATCGACGAAATTGATGATCGTGTGGAGCTGATCTCAACGCAGTTAACCAGTGTCTGCAACAACTCAATTCCTAAGAAGAGACGTAACAGTTGAACTCTAATCTAAGTAAACTACGATCCTCTATGCGCTAGCTCAGAAGAGCATACCACAAGAAGAGGAACCAAATAGCAAAAGAGTTGAAATTGTCTCTCTTTAGAGCGGCAAGGAATAAATACTTCCATGAAGTATTTATAGCTAAGCAAAGTAGTTTCCAAAGGTAAGTCACGGAACATGGCAATAATGACCCATGGGGACTTGTATACAAGTTTGTCGCCGGCAAAGCAAGACCACCTGCAGTCTTAAACACCAGCAGAAAGACAAATGGAGTCGTCACTGATACGTGGCATGACACACGCTTGGAGTTACTAAACTCGCTTCTGCCGGACGAAAGACCTGACATAGTTGGATAACAATAGTTGGATATCTGATGCTGAAGACCCCCCATTCACGTGGGAAGAGGTCACCAGTGCCCTTACTTGCTTTAAGCGTAACAAGTCTCCTTTGACTTGACAACTTGAACGCTGAAATAATCCAACTGGCTTGGCCCATAATAGGGACTTCCTTAGTAAAATTATTAAACAGCTGCCTAAAATTTGGCTACTTCCCGAAGGTGTGGAAAAAGGGTGAAATGATTATAATCAGGAAACCTGGGGATAGAGATCCACTTTCTCCGAAGTCTTATAGACCAATCATGTTGCTACCTGTCATGGGGAAACTCCTAGAAAGGTTATTAGCAGTTCGTATCTCTCCAAAAATCGAACAGAGCGGACTGTTCTCGGACAAACAATTCGGCTTCAGACGTAGCACGTCTACTGAGGACGCGATAGTTCGCCTAACAAACAATATCAAAACCCAAAGTTCAAAATATGTTATGGGTATATTCTTGGACATTGCATTTGATAACTTAATGTGGCCAAGGGTCATCGTAAGTTTATCAGTTTACAATCTCCCTGGAAATATCATGAATGCTTTTAAGAGTTACTTCAGCAACCGAACCGCAGAAATCGGAGACAAATATGGTTCAGTAACAAAACAAATTACAAAAGGATATCCTCAGGGTTCAATCCTAGGTCCCCTAATCTGAAATATTGTGTTTAACACGAGCATGATGAATAACCTGGACGAAATAGCATTCGCAGATGACAAAGTGATTTTGGTGCAACTCGAGGCTCGAACTTCAGCGCCAGGGTCAAATCGTCATAAATAACATAAAAACGCTAAGAAACTATTCCACTCATTTGCGAGAGTATCAAGAGGGGGATGGGGACTGAATCACAAAAAACTTGTAATAATTTACAAAGGTGTGGCGGAGGCGCTTTTCACGTATGCCGCAGCTGGTTGGTATGACAGGTTAAACTGTCACCACATCAGATCATTGGAAAGTGCTCAGAGGAATATTCTGCTAGGAGTAACAAAGGCCTACCGAATAGTATCTAAAGACGCTGTTGTGGGTCTAACCGGCGTGCTCCCGGTGGATATTCTAATCAAAAAGCGAGCGCTCATCATCTAAGAAGAAGTGCCATAAACGGAACAGGTGACCATATACATGACGCAGATAGTAGACGAATTCAATTCAGCAGCAAAAACGAAATAGAAGAAATGGCGGTTGACCTTTGGCAAAGAAGATGGAATGAATCAGCATATGAAAGGCATACATTTGCATTCATTAAAAACGTAAAAGATCATCTAAAAATTAAATTGCAACTAACAAACTCGATTAGTTAAATCATCTCTGGGCATGGTAAGTTCAAGGCCTACCTCCAGAGATTTAAAATAATAAACCATTGTCGATGTCTATGCGGTTCGGAAGTAGAAGATGTAAACCACCTACGTTTCGAGTATGACGAAGTGACGGTCAAGTCATTAAAACGAAAGTGGCTTGGTAACTCAAACATACATGAATTATCACTGCCAAAATTACTGAGTGCCGAAGTACTCCCACAGTTTCGGCCATATTGTGCCGAACTGATCAACGTCTTAAAAGAACGTAACAGTGCGCTAGAGTTGGCAGGTTACCCGGAAAGTACATGTCTCCAAGCGACTAGGGATGGGAACGCTACAATTTTTGAATTGTAACGGCTAAACAGTACCTAGCACTATTATCAGCGAACTTGCTAATTTATTAACAATGCAAATATTGCAAAATGATGCTTGTGACCTGATATATATTTAAAAATTCTTAGTTTAAGGTTATACCTAGATATAAGAATTAATGTAAATTTTACGGGAATGTTGACTACGACTACTAATTGAATTGAATTACCCCATGGTATATTAGACCGATTACTGAAGCATGTGAACGGCGAGGCTATACAACTTATGGACAATGCGAACATAACTAGATGACTGAAAATAGTAGAACCTGATATATCAGATAATGTAGCATATGTAATAAAAATAATTATTGACACGGTTTGCATAACAGAAGCATAACCAAACAACAGTGTCAAAAACAAGTAAAACACCAATGGAATTAATTTAAGCTAGAACAAAAGTGCTTATTAGTCTTAAGACTAGATTGTAATGGCAAAAAAATTCTTTAGAATTGTTTTTCATTTCAGTACACTTGACGTTATCAAAGATGTCCAAATCATTCTAGTATTTTATTTACCTTCTTGTGTTCTAGAAATATTTGTTTAAAAAATCATTAACGATTTTTATATAGCAACCAAAGAATTTTTCACGTACATTCATAATTCGTGTTATATTTCCTAAAACACTATACTCGTACTATAATCTAAATCGCTAGATCGAGAAAACGAAGATTTTTCTTAATGCATTAGGACTAAGAATATGTAATATAATATATACATAATTAAAAAATTATTACCCTGTAAAGTAAAATTAGGGAATGAAAAACTTTTCTCTTATTAAAACAACCACACTGCGACATCTTTCTTTCAGAATTTAAATTACACAACTGAAGTACTGAGTTATGTGCCAAAGTCTATGAATCCGGTATTTCCACATCGCTGATTATTCAGTACAACTATGTACAATATTCTTAGCCCTTAGACACAAACATTTTATGTTATTAATTTCATAATTTAATTAAAGCATTAAAATAGAAATTCATACTAACTTTTTACATTATGTATTACAGAAATATATAATATTTATACATATATAAATGTATATATATAATTTTATTGATCCCAACAAAATGTGTATATAAAAAGTAATACAGCAAAAAAAAAAGAACGAAAAACCTTCCATTCTCTTTTTAAATATTCAGCTTTTTTATGCTTAGCTTAAAACCATAAGAAAAAAACTTACATCAAAATTAAAGACCATTTTTTCTAAATAGATAATTTCACGTTATGAAAAAATTATAGGAAAAAAACGTAGAACAAAAAAAGTATAAAATAAAAATACAAAGCTTAAAATTATACCACACTAGTAGCTCTATGTATATATGTAATACATTGTTAGGAGTACACGTGAGAAGAACTAGGAAACTATAAAAGAAAGCTCCTCGGTGTCTGTGTAATACCGATATATTCATCCACTGAACTTTGGAAAAATACAGAATACGTATATTGCCGTTTCGGTAGGCCTACCCGTTTCACATATCAGATTTTTTTCTGGTCTATGCTTTTTATACTCGTATTATTCCCTTTGTATATAAAATTCGTATGTTATTTTTCTGAATGCTGGCGGCAAAATTATTTGGAAAAAAAATCACAAAAAAAACTAAAGCGAAAAAAAAAAATTAAAACTTAAAGAATGAGAACTTATAGTAAAAAAATTTAAATTAAAACAGAATGGAATAAAATATATATTATGTGTATAAAGTAGAAAATATAATGTTGCTATACTTGCTAACACAAAAATCTAACGAGAAAAAAAAATTCACTAAAAACGCACAGTTCACACACAACAGCAAAAATTTCGGATTTTTTTGAAATACGTTTTTCTTTGGGAGAGAAAGAAAACCGAAAATTTCGTAAAAGACGATGAGAATGTATATGAAACGCTACGATACGAAAAGAAAACATCGAAAATATACAAAAACGCACACAAAAAATAATCCCATAATACAGATGGTGTAGTTTCACGTCTTCTTCTGGCTCTGTGAGTTTTTTTCTGCTTCGATTTTTTTATCCTATGCTTCTCTCGTAGTAGAAAAAAAACTGTGTGCTGTGCTAGATATTATGATGATGATGGTGTGTTTCTAAGATATAAACGTTTTTTCTACATAAGAAAATTCCATTGGAAAAAAACTTTTTTTTATAAACTGATTTTCACTTCGTTCGTATTATACAAAATTTAGATTGGCAAAAAACCTCCAAAAAATTTTCGGAATAAAAAAAAATGAAAAATGAGTTCTTATATATATATATTTATATATGTGGATGTCAAGCATTTGGAATTCTAGAACATTTTTGTAATTAATTTTCAAGTAAAGAAGTCGAATGTAATTCATAATTGATTTTATCGCCGTTTGTTGTGTAGAATTTTGTATAAATTTTAGAGATGGCGTTCCAGTTTTTAGATTGTAGACCACGTTTATGTTTTCCTGTGCAAATAAATTCAAAGTCTTGAAAAATTTATGTGCTGGGAATAATAAATTGAAGATATAGGAACAGGGCGTTGAAACTATTGTCGTTATGAAACCATTAGTGAAGGGAGAGTAGACTACTAGTCTAAAAACCAACTCCAAGGCATACAATAAAACAGAATCTAATATGAATGAAATATTTAAATAAAAATATCTGAAATTCTAGTTAACATGATTTAAAAATCTTCTGGCGTTTCGTTAATACGAACTAAAAACCATCCGATTTTCTTTTACATAGATCAGGAATACTCGAACCTCTTCCGCTACACAGCTTTCTATTAAATTTCGCAAGGATCTCCCAATTAACGGAAAAAGTTTAAGTATGAAGTTTCATTCCGAATAGTCAATCCGCTCGGACTGTATAAATGTCAAATTTTGGTGAAATAAAGTTTTTTTTTTGTTAATTGCCATTTCCGTTAAAATTTAAAAAAACATTTAAATAATTTACAATAATTTTAATCGTTTTTTCACAAATGCTAAATACTTTTCAAAATATTCGCAAAAAACGAAACAGTTTCCATGGAAACGGCCACTTCCGGTGGGCTGATTTCGAACAAAAAATCACTGGGATCTCCCAATTCATGGAAAAAATTTAAGTATGAAGTTTCATCCCGATCAACCAATCTAACTGGTGGGCTTAAATTTTGCAAAGCTTATCTGGACCGGTATTGTTGCACATTCAATTTAGAATCTTTTAGTCGTTTTTCTCGTCAATAAAAAATATTTTTCAAAATATTTGCAAACAACAGGAAGTTTCATTTCTAACTTTATAATTCGAAACAATATAAACAGATGTTAATAAACACAACTAAGACCCTCTGTTGGAATGCAGAAAACAGCGCTGACCCACCGTCTATGTCAATGTACAGTGTATTGACCTGGAACTTGCAATGTGCAGGGGTGCGTGATTGAAAAAGAGGGTATTAATTGACCTTCAAATGACATTAAATCCACTGAGCAATTAATACTTTCTTTTTAACAAAAAAAAATTCTTTAATTTTAATCAATATTCGATTTTTTTACATTATAATTAATTTATTTTAGCCAGATTTGTTAAAATTTATTGACCCCTTACATTTTTAGGTTACGAATAGAGCGTTCAAATAAACACGTTAAATTATAATTTATGATTAAGAACTTTCCGGTCATTTTATATTCACTGTTATCTAACCATGAAAAGTTTGATTTATCGTTTCTCATTTGCTGTTCTGATTCTAAATCTCACGTATATGGCGCTACTGATAAATATTTTAAATTTTTAATACATATTATACTTACTATTTTGGACCAGGGTGTTGAATGTTGTCATTTCCAGCAAATATGCGGTTCTTTAATTTATATTTTATAATTTTTTCGTGTGTGTATGCCATTTATAAATAAACCAAATTAATTAATAAAAGTTTGCTATTTTTTGCTAGATTTAAATAAATAAAATTAAAAATGTGTGTTTATAAAAATAAAAAAAAATGCAAAAAACTAGAAATATATAGGCAGGCATTCGGTTTGGTGATTTTTATTTTCCTCGGTTTAAGAGATTTTTTCTTAAATCAACTATTAATCTTATTTAATCTAATCAAGTGGCAGTTAAAAGCGTGTTTTGAACTCTAAAAATAGATCTGCACAAATATAATTTTCTTTGCTGACAGACAAGAACATTATATTTTAATATTATTCTAATGATGATGAGCTAATATGAGTTATAGTGTTTACGTATGTAGTTAGATATGTACAAGTTTTATGTGTTTTGGGGCAATTAAATTTTTTGGCCGGACAATTTGATTGCATAGCTCTTTATTATAGTGGTTGTAATTAATTTAAATGTTTTACGAGCGCAATGATACCTTTAATTTAGGAGGTATTTGCGGATACAAAATACTCGTATATCCCGTATATTAGCTTTAGTTTATCTCCAAAAACGCGTTTAATATTGTTTTCGAGTTTATCTGGTAATGGGCCAAGTGCATAAGTCTCTCAAAGTTTTTAATCTCGTAATATTAAGATACATATACTTTTTGTTGAAGCTAAGTTTGGCGAAAAGTTTGATGGAAAAATATTAAATCATCTTGTGTACTAAAATGAAGCATGTGTTACAAAATTTAGTCACCGCCTTGAAGTAGAAATTGTATGTAGTTGGAATTTGATCAAAAGCGTTATCTTAAACATTTCAAACAATATTGGTTTGCCAAAAATTTTAAATTTTCTATTATTTTCTAAAACATTAACAGACACGGCATTTCTGGTTACTAAATAAACCGGATCCTTTATTCTAATCGATAGCCAAGATTACGTTTCTATGTTAGAGCACACTCATCTCAAGCAACACACCATCATCACGTTCATATCAACCTTAATCGTCCTTTGTTCGTCATCGAGCATGGTCATTTGACATATACTTTTTGGTACGTATAGTGAATTATAATCACTATAATTCAATCAAATTTAGAAATGCAGTGACTCAAAAAATTGTCCCAATGATCCGTATGAATTCGTCCGATCCGTATGAATTCTTCTTATTCTTCGGTTTTCTTCAGGGGAAATAACAGTCTTACGACCTGATTTAATGTATTCTTTGTCAGGTAAATACGACCTTAATACTCGATTAACACGTGAACGATCGACACCAATCTTCTCCGCAATTTGTCACAAAGACATGCCGTTCTGGCCCCAATAAATAATATTTCTTGCAATCTTAATTAAAACTTAGAAAACAACAACAAACTACCTTTGAATTCTTGACTTATAGATAGCTAATGTATAAGAATTACAACAATCATTTTTGAACAGATGAGACTAATGATTTGAAAAATTCAGTCTTCTCATCAGGTCGCGACGACTGATGTTGTATTATTACATTGAAATATTGTCTATATACTTATATAGAACAATACCATGCAGTTGTACTACTAGCGGATTAAGGTGTAGCGTACGAAATTTGATTCTTTCACATTTCCATCTATATTCTATTTTAACAATTAACTTTTCGAATTCACGAATTTTTATATTGATATGAAAGTTCGAGAGTGCTGAAATAGACCAATATACGGAACAATCACAATATACCATTACAATTGAAAAAACCAAAGTAAAAATAAATTACCGTCTAATTTTTTCCAGAATTTACAAAAAGGTAATCGTTTCGTAGAAACATTTTAAAATAATAAATTGTCCCAATTAGTGTTTGCAATGCCAGTAAATCGATTTACCCATTTATCGATAAATCGACTAAAATGTGCCGTCATACCGGTAAATAATCTCTAAAATACCGGTATTTCGGTAAATATTATAGAGTTTTAATTACACAGCTGCATGCTTAAATTGCAGTCGGACTATTAAATGTGCTAGAGGAAGCACAAGCGGGCTACATAATCATTTAAAGAGCCAACACCAGATAAATATAATAAAATGAAAAACAATTCAACAGGCTGCCGACCAAATGGCACAGTGGTTAAAGCTTTGGCATTTGGATCGGAACGTATCGGGGGTTCGAATCCCGATAGGGACAGGATGCAAAGTGATATGTCATCAACAGATTACGATCTGTGGTGAAATGTAAAACATCTATGACCGCCTGTCGGTGTGCAAACTCATGGGCTGGCCTATCTTCCATGCCAGTATAGGCTGGCATGTATAGCTGTGCAATGACCTAATAGCCGTACGTCCTCGATTTGGCTGAATAGGCATAAAGTAAGGACGGGATAAACAAAACTGCGAAAGAGTAAAGAGAGCCTTGTGCCCAAAACAAATTGCATTGAATTTAATATTTTTTATTAAATTCAATGCAATCTGTTTTGGGGTACAAGGCTCTCCCTAAAAAAATTTAAAAAAAAACAAAATTAAAAAAAATATTCAACAGGCTTCTGCAAGTGAAGCCAGGGGTGGGATTTTGTAACATCACAATTTTCGATAATTTATCGAAGATTATGTCTCGCTTCTCTAGAATAAAATGTCACACTATTTCATATTTTATATCATTTTCAAGCCTGCTAGATTAAAAAATTGTGATATATATACTCGATTTCTACCACCAAATAATTTGTTTACGATACTTCAACGAAATTAGAGAAAGAGACAATTGTCACATTTATTCTAGTAGGTTGTGATAGGAACAGAAAAGAAATAGTTTATAAATGAAAGACGCCAATTTCAGTTTAGGAAAACGAGACATAAATTTCGATAAAGTATCGAAAATGTGATGTTACAAAATCTCGCCCCAGCAAACCAGTAGTTTCGTATATTTTAGTAATACACAAATAACAAAATAATTTAATGACACTATTGGCAAGAATTCACAAGTCGTCATCGCACGTCATCTACACGTGATTGCATTTCTTTTAATAGAGTCTGTACATCCTATGATTTGCAACGATTAGTAAAACATAAAGGATTTAAAAACATTCCGGATTCGCCGAATACAGTAAAAAAATGGTACTATACTACTATGGTTAGTCCATACAAACTACTTTGAAAAACAGATGCCTTTAAGAATAAGCCTAGGTGAAGCTTTTAGCATCGTTTTATGAATGTAATTGTAGATGCTCACGATTCATTTTGGAATCTCGGTTTAATCCGAATTCAACGGTCAAAATCAGCGGAAAAATGTAGTAACATTCTTAATCTAAACTAACCGAATCTTTAATGGAGAAAGTGGGGAAGCTTTGCTTTGCTCACGGTATCCAATTGGCCATACTTTTAGTGGGATATAAAAAAGATAATTTTGTGGAACAAGAAAGTTCAATTGACTCTAGTAAAAGTAACATTGATATCAATTTCGTAAAAGAAGATTTAGATTATGAGGAAACCGAATGTTTCGAAATAATAAATTAAAATCAACACTAACTATATCAACATCAATAAATCGGCCCAATTATCGCTAAGGTACGACAACTGGTTCTTCTGTTTAAAAGATCACCATTAAAAAAGATATTCGTCAAAAGCATATCAAAAACGACTTGAAGCGTTCTTAGTCTAGCGTTCTTTAGATACTGAGACCCGACAGCCTTTTGATGAGTGACAATGTTGAAACGATTTTATTGACATCGAGCCTCAGATATCCTTCTAAGAACCAGAATTTCAATTATTGCCAACTATAATAACAAATTTGTTGCCAATAAAAACTGCTGTATAGGCATTATGCCATAAGGATGAAATCTTAATATTGCGGATATTATGTTGTTGTTTATACTCGATGAATTCGCTCTTCAGAATACACCACCTTCAGTAAAGAACTAAAAGATGCTCTTATTTAAGAGTCATAGAAATACGTTCAGTTTATTCCGATGTATTGTTTTATCTATTTGAGTCAAAGATTTCAAATGGATTAGGAAATTATGGAATATTGTAACAAAACCAAAAAGAACGCGATTGTTAAAAAATTGCTGAGGTGGCTCGAAAATTTGCTTACAATATTACAATTTTGCTTACAAAGAATTGGAATTCAAAATGCCTCAAGAGAGCGAAAATAATTCTATAGAGAAAATTGAACCATCATCACAGGAAACAGCAGCAATAACCTTCATAACCATTCATTTTGTCCGTTCGACCAACAAGCGTGGACTCCGAACGAGCATTTTTTGCTGCTGGACTAATTGCTACAAAATTTAGATCCAGATTGAACGACGATGTCTTAAATATGATGTTTTTTGCGAGCGAGAGATTTTTCTAAATTTAAGTTAAAATATTTATTAACGGTAAATTCTGGTTGTACAATTTTTTAAATAAATTATGTTCTGTTATTTTATTTAAATTTTCATTACGTAATCAAAATATTTATATTTGGATTTACGGTAAATTACGAGTAAATCGGTTTTTTCATAAATTTGTTACCCTAGTCCCAATTCCAATTAACGAAAAAAAGAGGGGAACAAATAATAAAAACGAAATGGTATCACTTCTTCTGCTACTCTTGTGTACAATGATTTCTCTCTTTCTATAAAAAAAATTAAAAATGCATTACGTTGAGGTAAGAAGATTAAATAAAAACAATAATATGCTCTTAAAATCCTGTTTTAAACGCTCTAAATCTGCCGTAAAATATGACTTTATGTATTTAGAATATGCTCAAAAGACAAAATAAGATGTTTAGAAAATTAGTTTTCTTCGTAAAATTGTAAAGGTCTTTTTTATTTGAAAGGCCCATGTATGCCATTATGTATGTATAAAATATAACATCGTTCAAATCTCCGCCACGGCTTCTCACGGTGACACGGATCCGGGTGGTCCAATTTTCAATGACTCTGCCGCATAGATCCGGCTGAATTTGAGCGATGGTATTGGTTATGTTGGTTTTAAGGGCATCGGTCGATTGCAGCTTATTGGCATAGACCTGCGACTTGAGGAAACCCCAGAAGAAAAAGTCTAGTGGGGTCAAATCGCACGTTCTTGATGGTCAATTGACGTCACATCTGCGAGAGATACCCTACCCTCAAATCGTTCATGCAGAATGTCCATCGTTGCGTCTGCTGTGTGCCACGTAGCACCATCCTACTGGAAACACATGTCGTCTACCTCCATATCATTTAATTTCGGCAAAAAAAATATCGGTTAGCATCGTTCTATAGCACCCGCCGTTGACGATAATGGCCTCACCAACGTCATTTTTAGAAAAGTACGGACTAATGACTTCGCCGGCCCAAAATCCGCACCAAACAGTAATTTTTTGTGGATACATTGCCACCTGGTGAACCTCGTGTGGGTTGGCGTCGTCCCATATACGGCAATTATAATCATTCATCCAAAAATGTGCCTCGTTGCTAAAGATGATTTTTCGGTCAAAATCGGGTTCCTCTTCCAAACGCTCCGAAGCCCAGTCTGTCGAACAAACGGCGTTGTCTATGGTAATCACCTTTGAGCTCCTTGGTCAGTTGAATCTCGTACGGATGTAGGCCCAAGTTCCGACGCAAAATTATCCAAGTTGAAGTTGCCAAATTTGAGATCAAAGTATTTAATTGTTTGTTTTATTTCAAAAAAAAAATTGTTCTCGCTTAAGAATATAAAATAATATTTAATTTAAATTTTGGCTACAATAAATGACTTAACAGTAGAGGATTTTTCCATCCGCCGGATGTTAAGTTCCAATTTATTTAATTTGATTGGCACTGATTATTTTGATTTTGGCATGACGTGTTAAATTTATAAAAAATTAATCTACACATTGATTTAGGAAATTAATTTATAATTTTATTGTAGTACTTACTAAATTTCGTTTTCTTTTTATTTAATACAAAACTTGTTACTTCACACGATGATGTTAATTGTCACGAAGACAAATCAATTTCTGTAAAAGTAACGAACCCTTCAAACAAGGTGTTACATTTACGGTGCTTAAATAGAGGAATTTGTTCATATGATTTTTCGCAAACGTAACATTTTGGTGTTACAAAAATGGACCATTAATGTTGTTCTTGACCCATGATAATTAAACTTTTTTGTGAAGAGTTTTGAAATTGTTTCTGCTCTCGGTGTAGCAATTTTACTTCTCGTAGTATAACCCGCATTATTTTGCCATGCTCTTATACAATTTGAACTATTAATTGGTTTTGAGTCTGATTGTGTATCGTTAATTGATGATGCGTCTTGAATAATACGCTATTATAGTTTTGGATGGTACTGATGATAATGGTAAAGCTGCTAAAATATGTTGGCGATTCGATTGTAAATTCTCTATTCGGTGTGAATGGCTAAGAAAGGCAGGGGGCTTAGGGTGCAACTGAGCATAGTTGGTTTCTTCATCCGAGTCAAAATATTATGAATCGTACATAACCTGCTCGTCTTGCGACATGACTGAAAAATATTAATTAAAAAAAAATACATGATATTAATGTAAATAATGTTGGAATGAAACAAAAATAATATTTGAGCCGGATCCAATTTTGATAATTTTTGTTTGAATATCTTGAATATCTCAATAATATAATTCGTGATTATATTCTTCAATGTTAGTGTAATAAATTCCTAAATTTAAAAAATTCCTACGAATATAACTATTGGTTGTATTATCATACAGTTTTGACATATATCATTTCAAATCACTTTCTAAAAATCAACAATTTTCATTAGACGCGCCATATATGTATGTGTCATCAACGGAACTTATTGAGTGGCGTAATAATACTTGATATTAATATTTGCCCTAAAGGTGGATCTGCTGCTGGCGACGACCCATTCGGAAGAGAGGAATTCTTTGGCGTTTAGTTTTCGATATTCCCAACACCCAAAACATTGCTCCGAAATCAATCACAACGAAAAAATTTATATTTTGACAGGTCTTATATTCGCAATTCAATGTTTTTTCTTTCGTCCATAACACCGTTGTTATAGACGTCAGAAACCAAATTGACCCTCTACTCTCTACTAAACTGTTAATTTTTCAAAATGTAGAAAACTAGTGTAGAACACTTTCTTAAACGACTTCGATTTGCAAAAGTGAGTGCTGCTGGTTTTATTCCATGGAAAGTATTACAGTTATACATCCTAATAGCTGTATTTAAGAAACTTTTTTTTTATAAAAATTTACATCATTTTTATCAAATAATGATTCCCGGCGATTGGTGAAACGAGTGCGGACGGTGGTGTATGGTCAACTTAAATTTGAGCTTAGAGAGGTACCAAAATAAGCATTATATCAAAACTATAGTGAAGTTTATATCAAAACTAGTGTGTAACAAGAATAATATCATCAGCATAAGCGACCAAATTTATCTCGTTGTTCCAGTTTCAATTCAGGATAGAAATCTGATATGTTAAATAACACTTCATTTAATATAAAATAAAACAAAGTCGGGTTAGTTACACCATTTATAACTCAAGAACGGCTGGACCGATTTTTATGATCTTTGTTTTGTTGGATTTGACTCCGTTCCGAATAGCATAATAACTATTAAAACATTGGAAAAATTCACCAAAAAAAAAGTTATCAAGAAAATTCATTTTCTCATATATTTAGTACATTTTGTTTTTTTTATTTTGTTCGTCTCAATTCAGTGGTGGTTTAGGAAAAAATAAAATTCGGAAAAACTCAAAAGTGAAGCCCCCAAAAATCTAATAAATAAAATCTTTTTATATGAATTTTGTAGGTGTAGTTTGTATGTGACGAGTGGTGCAGTGGTTAAAGGTTCGGCGCTTGGACCGCAAGGTACTGGATACGAATCCGACTGGAGGCTGCATGCACATTTACCATTTTATTTTTTATCCAATTTTTTTTTATTTCATCTTCTTATCTATATACAGAGGTGGACAGAAAATTAGGGACAGCTATTTGTAACATAACTAAAACTCTATATTCAATATTTCACTTTATCCCATTGATCTGACATCTGTTTTAAAAGAATTCTAATTTGCTCTAGTACTACAAAATATAATAAAAATGTATTTTATTTTTGATATATTTCGGGAATTCTCCTAGAATGTTGGAAACGTCAAACAAAAGTGGTCAAATAATTAGGGACACGTATTTTTTCTGTATTATTTTTTTAATTTTTAATATTTAAAAACTGTAATTTCCTATTTAGTAACAAGATAATATTGTAGTTTATTAAAAATTCTCAAAAAACTAAAAATAAAATATCACGTTTAACGATAATGGGCCGTGGTGTGGATTGTTCACCGGATGAAAGACGGATGATATTAAAATTCACAAGTCAAGGTAAATCATACCGTGAAATTGCTGCCATCGTTCAATGTTCGAAGAATATGGTTACCAATGCCATAAAAAGAAAAAAGTCACACAATAACGCGTTGTGAAGAGGAAAACAATGCCTCAGACAGATCGTCATATTTCCAAAATAGTGAAAAAAGATCCTTTTAAGACATCTGTTGACGTTAAAATGGAACTAAATTTAGAAATTAGTACGCGCAATATTCGAACACGTCTAGCAGAGTGTAATCTGCATGGCAGATCAGCTCGAAAAGTTCCACTTCTTAGCAAAAAAAATATCGTCGATAGACTCCGATTTGCCAATGACCATATTGATTGGAATGGTGACCGCGGGATCGAAAAATGGAGAAACATACTATGGAGCGACGAAACCAAAATTAATCTGTTTGGTTCTGATGGGAGACAGTATGTCCGTAGGCCAAAAAACCAAGAATTTCTTCCTCAGCACACAAGAAAAATGGTGAAACATGGCGGAGGAAATATTAAAGTATGGAGATGCTTATCTTACAATGGTGTTGGACCTTTATACTGGATTAAAGAAATAATGGATCAGTACGTTTACGTAGATGATATACTTCAGAACGTCATGCACCCGTATGCTGAAGAAAATATGCCTTTAAGCTGGGTCTTCATGCAAGATAATGACCCTAAGCACACGTCTAGGAAGGCAAAACAGTATTTTGATAGCAAAAATATCAATCTTTTATCTTGGCCAGCACAATCTCCCGATCTCAATCCAATTGAGCATCTGTGGAAGGACCTTGAAGTTGCCGTAGCCGCAAAAAAACAAAAAATAAGGAAGAACTGTGGAAAGCCGTTAAGGAAGCTTAGGAGTCAATACCTATCCAACGATGTCAAAGGTTAATAGATTCTAAGCCACGACGATGCCAGGCAATGATTAAAAATAAAGGACAGGCTACCAAATACTAATATTTATATTAGAAATTAGGAATGGAATTAGTTTTATTCGCTTGTAACTCTAGTGTCCCTAATTTTGTGTCCAGCCTTTTTTTACTTTTTGGATTTTTTAAGAAAAGTTGTTTATTTTTGAAATTATTTCTACTATCATACGAAGCGTATACAAAATTAGTTATAAACCAACCATTTGGAATTAAATAAATTATTTGAGTTTTGTTACATAATTAATTTTATATTTTTTTTTGCTGTCCCTAATTTTCTGTCCACCACTGTATATAAAACAAAGTCGGGTTAGTTACACCATTTATAAACGAAGAACGGCTCGACCGATTTTTATGGTCTTTGTTTTGTTGGATTTGACTCCGTTCCGAATAGCATAATAACTATTAAAACATTGGAAAAATTCACCAAAAAAAAAGTTATCAAGAAAATTCATTTTCTCATATATTTAGTACATTTTGTTTTTTTTATTTTGTTCGTCTCAGTGGTGGTTTAGGAAAAAAGAAAAGTCGGAAAAACTCAAAAGGGAAGCCCCAAAAATCTAATAAAAAAAACCTTTTTTTATATGATTTTTGTAGGTGTAGTTTCTATGTGACGAGTGGTGCACTGGTTAAGCTTCGGCGCTTGCACCGCAAGGTACTGGATACGAATCCGACTGGAGGCCTGCATGCACATTTCTATTTTATTTTTTATCCATTTTTTTTTTATTTTATCTACTTAGCTTTATAATTCATGATGGAAATGGTGGATTATTTTTCTTCGATGCGCCCGGTGGAACTGGGAAGGCATTCCTCATATCATTGATTTTGGCCACTGTTCGTGCGTCATCCAATATTGCTGTAGCAGTTGCTCAGCGTTGAAATTGTCGTTAGACCTTCAATCGGCTGAAAACCCGACTTGCAACATTGCAAAACATTCAGCAATGGCGAAAGTTTTGATAGCAAGTAAAATCATCATCGATTTTGAATGTACAATGGCGCACAAATGCGCGTTTGAAGCATTCAATCGAACTATGAAAGATCTACGCAATGACTCAAGATGTTTTGGAGGCGCAATGATTCAACTGTCCGGCGATTTCAGTCAAAAAATACCAGTGATTCCTAGATTGACCGCTGTCGATGAAATAAACGCTTGCCTCAAATCATCGACTCTGCGTGGCGCTATGTGATGAAACTTCAGCTGATGACAAACATGCGAGTTGCATTGTTAAACCAGAGACAACCTAACAGAGATATTTCATTCTATGTCATCGTAAAAATTTAAACTGCGAGTTCATTTTCTGTAAATAGCCGCAAATAACCAAAAATATTTTGTTTTTTTTTTGCGTAAACGTATACGCAGTTTAACAAAAAATGACCGATACAACGATGACATTGGAATTGTCAGAAATATATTTTGTTTTCATTTTTTAGCTCGCGCGAAAAATTTTATTTGATTGTATGTGGTTAAACGATCCATCTGCCGAAGATTTCTCCAAGCAATTGCTGACTATCGGTAATGGCCATGTTCCGGTCGACGAATCGAACAGATTGATTTCGTTTCCTCAGAACTTTTGCAATTTTGTCTCAACGAAGGACGAGCTCATCAACAAACTGTTCCCGAACAATATTACTAACCACAAAAATCACAATTGGGTGAGTGAACGAGTAATTCTTGCGGCAAAGAACAAAAATGGGGATCACTTAAATTTCACAATTCAAAATCTAATCGTCGGTCCACTTCATTCCTTCAAATCTATCGACTGTGTGACAAACAAAGACGAAGCAACCAACTATCCAACTGAATTTTTAAATTCATTAGATCTGGCTGGCTTGCCCCCGCACAATTTATACCTGAAAGTTGGTGTGTTGCCGGTAATCATCATGCTACGAAACCTGAATCAACCAAAACTATATAACGGAACGCGTTTTATTTTGAGAAATCTCAAGGAAAGTTCAGAGGTCTTGCATTCGCCATGACGATCAACAAATCACAAGGCCCATCCTTGAGTGTTTGTGGCCTGAATCTAGAAAATGAATGTTTCTCTAACGGCCAATGGTACATAGCATGTTCACGTGTCGGTAAACCATCCGCTTTGTTCGTTCTCGCACCTGACAATAAAACAAAAAATGTCGTATATCACAAGATGTTTTACTGAAGGGAATCGACCCTATTGCAACCTACTTAGGAAATAGTTTAAAAGAAAGTAGTGCAACAATGCTACGCGAATCATTTCCAATCAATTCAATAAAACGGAAGCCTTGCTGCCACGTGAATTACATTTATTTCAATGTAATTAAAATATATTTCATTTTGATTGAGTTTAATTAATTTGGAGTATTCATTTTATCCGCCCTGGAGGCCTCGGGTTCAATTCCCGGTAGTGACAAGGAAAAAATTGCACGGCTGGTTTAGGATCAATGAATTAATCACTCATTAGTCATTATCCGAAATGAAAATATGATTATTAAACCTCATTTAAGGCGGCCAAATCTCTTGATGGGATATAGTGCCAGAGAGAGAGAGAGAGAGAAATTCATTTTATCTTAATAAAAAAACTCAATTTAATTAAGCTATAACAACTTTAAACAACATTTATTGGTTTTGAGGCGGTACGAAGTTCGCCGGGTCAGCTAGTTTAAAATAAAATTAAAAATACGTGGTGAAATGGGACAGCCTTGTTTAATCCCTTCAACGTTCCCAAACAAAAACAAGCCTTGATTATACGATTAATCAAATAATGAATACCAAAGGCTTTCGACAAATTAATAGAAACCCATAAATTTGATGATCTAAAATTTAAATTTTGAGCATGGTTTGGTTTTATTTTATTATTTTGTAACCACCATATACACGAGGGTGGTAATTCATGATAAATTCATTTTGGCTTAGACTACGTTAATTTTACATTTTAGATTAAGCAAAAAACGGTTGCTATCCGTCTATTTTTGAATAGTATGTCATGTCGCCTGTTAGCTTTGCATCTTGCATAACAAAATAGAAATATATGCATTCAATGAAAATGCCAATCAATAACTGCAACAGTAATAAAAGCTTTCGATTGGCTCCAAACCCAATTTTTTTTTTGTTTTGAAATTTTTTTTTTGCCATAAATAATTCATTTTTAGTCGCTTACTTCTATTCCTTTTCTGTTTGTGCTCTTCGCCTCTATATTGCGCCCAGCTTTTCATATTTTATTGTCTGTAACGCGCGGCACATTTGTTGTAATTTTATTTCCAAACGGAATTTTATTTTGAATTTTATTTTTTGCGTGAAAATTTTTACATTTTTTTTAACAATAAATTTATTGTTGTTATAAAAATAATTTTTTATATTTAGTTATTTTTTGTACATAGACGACTATATGGATAAATAATACACACAGAATATAAATTCTAAATGAATTTTGTTAAGTTTTTTGTTCCATTTTTTGTATTTAACGAACAAAAAATGAGTAAATTAAAGGGAAATGACTGATTATCATCAATGTAATGGCGTGATTCTACATAAAATGGAAATTAATGAAAAATACAACACAAAAGTGTTCTACCCAACCAATATTAATGAGGTTTTTTTCTGCTTATTTTTCGTTGCAGTAAATTAGCTGCATTTGATGGCAAAAAAGCAATTCGTGGCGGAATTCCATTTGTCTTTCGTAAGTTATTGACTTCGGCGCGTGTTATAACAAAATTAATCGAATCTTATTTTTTATTTTAAACGTGTAGCTCAATTTGGGCAATGGAATTATGGACCACAGCATGGTTTTGCACGGATAACAAGATGGACGCTGGAACGTTCCCCAGAGCGATTACCAAATGGTGATATTGAGGCTGTATTTAGTTTAATGGATAATGAATTTACACGATCGATGTGGAACTATCCGTAAGTGATAATCGAAATATGTATTAATTTAGATTAATGGTTAATAATTTATTTTTAATTTCCAGATTCCGAATTACGTATCGACTAATTTTACGCGAAAAAGAATTACATTTTCACATTGGAATCTATAATCCGAGTAAAGATATCACATTTTCGTTCAACCTTTTGTTACACACATACTTAAAAGTGCCAGATGTTCGACGTTGCCAAATAACTGGTCTACACGGGTGCACATTTATTGATAAAACTCGGGATGGTGCATTATATCAAGAAGGTCGGGATGTTGTAACAATTGGTGAATGGACCGACAGAATTTATCAGCACACCGCACAAGAACACATTATTACAAATGTTGTATCAGGCCGTAAGATGAGAATACAGAAATATAATTTCCCCGATACAGTTATATGGAACCCATGGATCGACAAGGCACGAGAGATTGCAGATTTTGGCGATGATGAATATCCAAATATGTTGTGTGTTGAGGCTGGCCACGTTTCAAGCCCTGTCATTTTATTACCCGGCACAGCTTTTGAAGCGAGTCAAATACTTCAAGTAATTTTTTTTATTATACTATCATTTTAAGTTCATAATTATTATTTAATCAATTAAAATTTAGCATTATTCTAAATAATTAACAAAAAATTAGGTGATGTGAGTGGAAAGTTCTGGGACCGGGTCATCAAGTCGTAGTAGATCACAACGAAAGTTGCATTCAGCAAGTGGTTCATCAGCGGCATCAGCTACAACAACAGCAACATCGAGTAGCAGTAGTACATCATCTGGTCCAACATCGGCAAATGTATCTGCACTTACCGCTACAGCTGCACTAGCATCAACATTATGGCAATTCCCTCCACCACCTCCACCTCCACAGCCACCACCCGCCCATTCAACACCATCCGTTTGGACAAATTACAATTATCAATTATTTAAAATGACTACCCAGCCAAATTCGTGTGGTGGTTTATGCGGTCCATACAATAATTGCGATTTATGTTCGTTAAATATTTGAAACGAGGATAAAATTAAAAGAAATTAAAAAAAATTGTGCAATTTCTTTTTTAAATCACACTAAGAAAAAACACAAATCGTTACGGCAAGAAAGAAAACGTTTCTTTTAAAAAATTAATTTTCTTTTTTTAAATATTTTTTTTTTTTTTGTTAATTATTATTTGTTACACGGTATCCCCGGAAATTTTAGGGTACATGGTATACTTTTTTTAATTTTAATTATAATTTACGTTTGTATATAAATTAAAATTTTGAGCTTTATGAAACTATAATGATCCCAAATTTGGGAATTTTCTTAATGTTTTTTTTACAAAAAATTTTATTAGTTCGTTTAGGTAGCTTTAAAAATTTATAAAAAAAAAAAAATATTTCCCCATCAAAACATTTTTAAATATTGGGGTTTGTTAATAAAAGTAACTACATACATATAATTATTTGGTATACGATTAATTTTTAAGTGAAACAAATAAATAAAATTATTGATTATATTTTTAATTATTTTGTTATTTTATTTTTACATAAATAATATTATGTAAATAAAATTTAAATTTATTATTAAACGAAAAAAAAAATATATAAAAATTCAATTTAATAAAAATATTTTTCGGTAAGTTTTTGATTTTAAAAAATTTATATAGAAATAGAAAATTTAAGGATCAATTAATATATTATAAAAATATATATATTATGTATTAATTGGCTACTGTAAAAATAAATAAAAAACAATATATTCAAAATACGCAATAAATATTAACAAACACAAAAATAAAACTCGTGTGTGCTTTCAAAGCCAATTTCAAAATAAATTCAGCGCGCGCAAAATACAAAAGCACAAATTGTATATTAAAAAAAAAATATATTAAAGTAAAAATAAAAAAGCATTAAAATCAACCAATCATGAATTATTATATGAATAGACAAATAAAAAACTATATTAGCAATTATGAATAAATAATCCACTTTTTAATAAAGAAAAAAACATTAGAATTGTACGAAATTATTTAAAATTTATTTGTTTGCTGAACTTTTTATAAAAAAAAAATATTGGGTATTATTATTTTTATTATTATTATTTTAAACATAAACAGGGATCTTAACTCTTATATACATAAATGTTAACGTTAAATAATTTAAAAGAAACTAAACAAAATTAAGGAAAATGAACACATTTTCAAAAAATGGTGTATACGATTTAGAGAACTATAAAACATATTATCATTATTATTTTATTTGCTAATTAAAATAAATGAATAAGTGAAATAATTAAATGTAATTTAAATAAAAAAAAAGAAAAGAAAACTTTAAACAAAATGTGGTTTTAATTAATTTTTTTAGGGCCTCGGATTATTAAGGAATAAATTTAAGAAGTGTGTATGATTACCATTTATAGCAGTGGGTCTTTTATGAAACATTATTCGCTTTCGTAAAATTCGATACGCTTCGAATATTGCTATTACGAAACAACGAATCGACTTACATCTTGGTAAATATATCTATTGATATTTAAAAACAATAATTATAATTTCCTTAATTAAAAAATATAAAAATACATGACCGAATTTATTTACACGATAAAAAAAATTATTTTAAAACAACATTGACATAAAACAAAATTCGCCACCTAAAGACCAGTCGGAATTTTGACGTCACATTTTCTGGCGAATTTGTCGATTTCGAATTATTCGATAGAAAAAAAAAATCAATACCAAAATACACCACGAATCGAATTTTCCGAAATCGAATAACTTTCATAATAGGCATAGGCCCCCGGGGGTCGGTAAGGTATTTTATCATCAATATCTCATTGTTGAATTAAACATATGTAAAATTTCTAACGTACCACGTACACCTACAGTGGGTCACAGCCAAAATGATGCAAGCAATTTTTTACTTTTTTTTAAGTAAATATCCAAAACACAATTTTAAATATCTATTTCTAGTTCACATTTATTATAAGCTTCAGTATTAATTGTTAATTTCATAAAACAGAACATAAAAAAATTTCAATTTATAACAAAATAGTAACAAAATTTCTACGTAAAAACATGTCACATCTAAAATGATGCAGTTTTAAAAATTCTTGAAAAAATTAATTCATATGTTTGTAACTAAATATTATCACATTTTATAATTAATTTATTAATATTTGGTTGGATATCCATTTTGTTTTAAGCACGTCGGATGGAAAACCGGGATTTTCACATCTCGCCGTTTTATCCAATCAAACGAAAGAAATAGTACAAAATACACGCCCCCTTTCATCCCAAAAAGTTGACAAAAACTCAACACTGAGGAAAAAATCCTGCAGATAACCAACCTAAAAAACAAAACTGTAATTTTTGAGCAATATTTACCAACCTAAAAAACAAAACTGTATTTTTGAGCAATATTTCGTAGACTATTTTACTCGTTTTTGTTGTATTATGTAATGCGTTCTTCGGGATGAAATTTTAATTTGTTGTGTTGTAAAGCGTTCTACCAATTCGTATTATTTTGAGATTATTGTGTTTATTTTTAGTTTATTACATTTATTTTTAGTTAAATAAATAATATTTAAATATATAATTTTGTTTATATAAGTGTAATTTAGTTTTATTAATTAGATTAGATTTATTTAGTTTTATTAAAAATTAAAAAGAGCGCGAAAGAAAATTTGTGGAAAAACTGAAATACTATGAATTTATAAAAAAATGAAAAACGAAAACTGATATGATTTTATATTTAAAATGCAAACAAAATTATTAAATTACCACAAAAATACGAAAATGACTGAATGAATTAAGCCAAGCAAAACGAAAAACGATATAATTTTTTTTAACAATTATGTAACAATTGAAATAGACCAAATACAGAGCAAAAATCCGATATGTTACTAACTTCTCGTTTGAGATGTAAAAAATCCCGATTTAAATGAGCCAACTTTGAACAATTCCAGATTTATGTTTCGGATCATTGTCCTGGTAGAACCGAAAATGATCCTTAATATTCAACTTTTCAGCACTTTAACCTCCATATTTCTCTTTAGTATATCTAAATATACATTTTTGTTATTGCCTTCGATAAACTCTAAATTTCCAACTCCGGAAGACGCCATATAAGCCCATAATATAATATGACCTCCACAGTGTTTAACAGTTCTTCGTAAATTTTTAGCTGCTAGCTCCGTATTAGTCTTTCTCCATACGTTAGTTTCATCCGTCTGATTCAAAAAGGTTAAATTTTTTTCATCAGCAAATAAAACCGTGTTCCAGAATGTGTCATCTTTGCTTTTATGGTCTTGGGCAAATTTAATTCTAGCCTTATGATTAACTTCACTGATGTATGGCTTTTACCGCATTGTTCTACCATGAAAATTTGGTTCTCTTAATATTCTGCGTATTGTTTCTGGATGGCATATTTTATGTAAATATGTTCAGCCTACTCGGCACACTTTGGAGCACTTAATTTGGGGTTTTCTTTCATTTTTCGGACAATCCATCGACCATCTTTTACGGAAAATATTTTATTGTGCGCTTTTCTAGGCTTATTTTCAACACGGCGTTGATAAATTAAGCGTCTGATAATATGCTTAATAGTAGAATAACTTGTTTTCACCATTTCTGCAATTTTTCTGTTAATTTTACCGTCTTTAAAGTGTTTAATAACTAATTCACGAGTTTCAAAACTTGTGAGGCGACCCATTTTTTTCAATTATTTCAAAATTTCACTTATTTGCCTATATTGAAGCACTATATTGACTATAATCGCACAAAAGGTTGCTTAAAACTGATACTCAAAATTGTTTTTATTGAAAATTTTGTTTTGAGTAGGAAAAGTACCGCTGTTTTCAAAACAAAGAGAGTGCATCATTTTAGCTGTGTCACGTTTTTACGTGGAAATTTTGTTTTTTGTTACTATTTTGTTATAAATTGAAATTTTTAATTTGTTTTGTTTTATGAAATTAACAATTAATACTGAAGCTTATAATAAATGTAAATTAAAAATAGATATTTATAGATGTTTTTTGGATATTTAATTTAAAAAAAGTAAAAAATTGCTTGCATCATTTTGGCTGTGACACACTGTAATTATTCAAAACTATCCGAAAATATATTCGAAACCATAATTTTGGACTTGTCAGATCTCGAATAAGATTCAATCGCATCAAGCCAAAGGGACAAGCTATGTCACCTATCATTATAATTGCTGAATGCAATCAATTTGTGGAGTCCATAAAAGTTACATATAGTGAAAAATTGCATTTCTAAACGTATTGTGATTCTTAATACGTTGTAACATATAGCAAAGTTGATTGTAACATATAACAAAAAAATGCAAGAGCTGAAACAAAAACAGAGCACGTCGCGTATACCACCACGGATGAAAGTCCGGGATTTTTCCCATCCCAAGCGTGAAGTTAGTAACTTATTTGATTTTTGCTCTATATTTGGTCTATTTTACTTTTGACGTACCGATCACAAATTTCTATTTTATTTTACTTGCTTTGGCTATTTCACAGTGATTTTTGTGTTTTTCGTACTTCTTTAGTCATTTATCAATTGTTTTTGCTTTTTAAATATAAAATCGTAATTAATTTACCGTTTTTTATTTTAGTATATTTGATTTTTTAATAAATTCATTTTTTTTTCATAAAATTTACGTATTAATTTCGCTTCTTTAGCTTATGAATTAAGTGCTAAAAATGCCTTTATCAAGACAAAATATAATCGATTTGTTGAATGGGGACCTACTTATTTTAAATACCGTATTAGCGATGTATTTAAAATACGAAATGGATAGATACGCAAACGGGCGCCGTAGTATAAGGCGGTTCAGTGTGAACCCGGCCAATCGCAATAGGCACCAACAAGGATTTCATCAAAATCTAGCTGCGGAAATGCGATTGGTTGATACGGAATCTTTCATTAATTTTCATCGTATGACAGTGGTGGCGTTTAATGAGTTGCTGGCAATGGTCGGTCCTATAATCCAGCGAAATGATATAGGCAAGAGCTCGATAACTGCATGTCAACGATTGTCTTTAACTCTAAGGTAATTATTATAATCATTGCTTTATATTTAATATCATTATTTAATATGAGATATTTTATACATTTTTCTTGCAGATACCTCGCAAGTGGTGACAGCATGGTATCACTCGGGAGAGACGTCTATCGAATAGGAAATAGCACGACGTCAGTGATAATAAGAGAAACCTGTGAAACCTTGTGGCAAATTTTAAAGGAAGTTGTGTTCCCGAAGCCCAGTGAGATAATGTGGCGCGAAATTAGTCACCAATTCCGGCAACAATGGAATTTTCCACAATGTTTAGGGTCGATGGACGGGAAGCACGTTATAATACAAGTAAACATATTTAAATAAAATTTTGTTAATCTATTTTAGTGTAGCAATACCATATTTTTTTTATTTATAGGGTTTTCCACATTCCGGCTCAATGAACCATTATTATAAGCATAGTCACAGCGTTGTGCTTTATGCAATAGCCGATGCCGACTATAAATTTATAGTTGTTGATATCGGTGCACCAGGTCATACAGGAGACAGCAACATCTTCCGGCGTAGTAACTTTGGTAGAGCCGTTATATGCGGTGGTTCTGGGCTTAACATACCACCTGCTGAGGTCCTGGAGGATAATTTAGAATATCCTTATGTGTTTCTTGGAGATGAAGCATTCCCGTTACTTACGAACTTAATGCGTCCATATCCAGGGCGAAATACATCGATATTACCAATTGAGAAAACGGCATTCAATTATAGGTTGTCTCGAGCCAGAAGAGTGGTCGAGAATGCGTTCGGAATACTATCCAGCCGGTGGCGTATATACCGGCGACCCATTATAGCCAGTAAAACAACAGTGTTCGGTATAATTAAGGCAACGGTCGTTTTACATAACTGGCTTCGGCAGAAAAAAATACAAGAATACGTAAATGCCGATTTAGTGGATCGTGATGTTGGTGGAACATTTCGACCGGGAGGATGGCGCAATGAAGATAGCGGTGGCTTACTGAACGTGCAGCGTTTAGGCTCGAATAATTCCAGCATATGTGCAAATGAAATTAGGGACCAATTCTGTAAATATTTCAACGAAGTTGATGTATTACAATGGCAGTATTCGACTGTTCATTGAAAAAATCTGTAATTAGGTTTCATGTATTAAAATCTAATTTTTTGCGGAATAGAACAACAAGTGTTAATAAAATGTGTTTATTAAGTGAACCTAATATGTGAAATTAGAAATTACGATAAGAACTAATCTCGACTTATAATTTTACTATTGTTAAAGTTGTTGAACACATAGATAATTTCTGGCTACACACAAGTATAATTTCAAAAGCAATAGAGAACTCCACAACGAAACCTACCTTTCGCGACGATTTCCGGACAGCATTAAGAATCGCATTCAAGAAGCTATACGAATTTAATAAAACATAACGGCATTAATCCAAAGTCAATTCAATAAAATCGGGGATTCTAAAGATACCTCTCTAGAGTGGATACCTCTAGAGATAAGGATTACAGATTAGTTCCATTTCCCATGTTCCAAAATTCTACCGGCATCTACCGATTTTATATTTGAAGTATAATGTGACATCTACTGATTAAACCAAGAACTAAAGAAAATAAATATTTATAGGGTTTCACTATCGTCCAAAAGAGGGTCGTATTTTACAAATCATGGTTCTTACGGTTACGAATACTAATCTTATCTTGTTATAAAGGAAGAACTGTAATTATTTGTATGTTGATTTTGTTCGCGAAAATAATCTAATTTCCCTGAGATAAAAACAATTTAAATAATTTTGTCAGAAATCTTCTACATTAAATATCCTCTCAATCTACTACATTTTTGTTCCAAAAATTTTTCGTTTCTTATTAGCGAACGAAACAAACATATACCGACGTATAAAAAATTGCACTAGTAAAAGCAGGCCAAACCTATACGATTGAAAAAATTTGGTAATTTTTTTCTGTACATTTGTTATTCATAAAATTTTCATCAAGTGAATCGAACATTTCTGTAAAATCGCAGAATTATTTTTGGGAAACAATTTTCGTTTTATTTCATCCAAACGAATAACTTAACAAAACTTACGTATTGTTAAAGTTCTTATATAAATCTTCAATTAAATTTGAAGTGAACTACAGCTAAAATTTATAGTTTTTTAAGCACAGAAAATGACTCGTAAGTATAAAAAAATTTATTTTTGTGATATTCCCACTGCATTTTGACGTTTATTTATTTTGATTTTGTTTGTGCGATAGGTATTTTCTGTGGTGTAATTTAAATCGGTTCGCTAAAATATTTCACTAGCTATTTAAATTAATAATTAGTTTATTTAAATGTGTTAAGTTAAATAATAAATTGGCTATGTCTTCATTGTTGAGTAATAAAGAAGATGTTAATTTGGTTTCCTCTTCGAGTAGCCATCTCTTTCCGACTTAAAAAAATTTATGAACCAAATTGCTTAAATTTCCTATTAATATTTTGCAGTTTTAGAGTCTTGTCAAACAGTTATGGTATTTTGGTCAGTATTGTTTCTTGTTTGATGTTTGACTTTTCATCATGGAAAGACTTGTCCGGCACAGCGTCTAATTATACAGCTGTATTATGAAAATCAGCGTTCTACGAGGAATGTGTTTCGTGTGTTTACTGCTTAGAGCAACTTATATTCCACATAATCGGCCTACCGAACGCACAATTCGCAATACCATCAAAAAATTGAAGCCAATTTTCATTATTGGAGAATACGCGACCAAATAGACCACATCCAGTACGTAATGAAGAAAATATAGTGGCAGTAACAGAATTTCCGCGATGACCGTGATGAATCGATTCGGCGCCGTTCCCAACATATTGGCTTGTCGTATGGAACAATTTGGCGTATTTTACGTAAGGCTCTTCGAATTTTTTGCATTCAAAAAATTTAATACAGTAGAAATATTTTTTATTGGTTAAATATTGATGTGTCAAACGAAGTTTATTTAGAATTAGATATTGCTATCTCGCCCTAATTTCTAAATTAATTTGTTTTTGTATGAAATCAAGTTTTGTATAATTTTAGGTGAAATTAAAAAATTTGCGTAATTCAAAACGAAATATCTGACTCATACATAAGCGCTATACATTAAGTTAAAAATATAAATGTTATGGAGTGTAGTGTGTAGATATTTAATTGCAGAACACAATTCGGCCATAATTGTTCTTTTGTGTCGGATTTTTGTTAGTTTAAATTTTCCGTTGTTGAACTGCCTTATCGACTAACTTTTGAGTTGATGTTTATTTTTTTAGACTGACAGTTAATCAATTTTTTGAAGTGGTAGGTAAATGGCGAGATAAGACAATTGGCTCGAATTGCTTGATTTTATCGAAATAGCTTTGATTTGTTGTTACCATTTATCTTTTAAACCTTTGAAGGACAGACACATTTCATTATTGTATCGACACCTTTACCAGTTAGTATTGAATGATAGGAACTATCTTGGGTCTAGAGAAGGCGGTGGTATAGCGAACAATCATGAATGTAACTTCGTTACCTAATTTATATACCAAGTATTTTCGAAATGTGGTTTGACTTAGAGACATGTTAAATAAGAGAGTGTATGCCATACAGCTGTCTGGATAGTTACAAGTCACTTCTGGGCATTGTTTTTATTTAGTATACACACATAATTATAATTAGGATCATTGTGAAATGTGAATAGATTTAGGCCTAAGACTCGTAATACGATTCTCACCTGACCTAAAATTACTATGCAAATGTATAGATTTGCAGGGTGAGTCACTCGGTGAAGTGAGAACCATAATAGTGGCAATAATTTTCTTTGTGAAAACCATTGTGCTAATGAATTGTCTAATTTTGATTTTTTTTTCTGTTTTCAGGTGGAAATCAACGAGAATTAGCACGTGCCAAAAACTTAAAGAAACAAGACGCCAAAAAGAAAGATGATGGATTAACCGTTGAACAAAGGCGTTTACGCGATATGCAAGCGCTTCAAGAAAAACAGAAAAAGAAACAGGACCATGGCGGCGAGTCTAGTCAATCGGTCAAAAAATAATTAATATTTCCCAACAGAAGAAGACAATACAACAACACAAAATTTAAAATATTAAAATAATTGATTTCTTGTAACAAAAATTAGTATTTTTTATTATTTTTTTGGTTCTGAAGCTGAATAGCAGGTCCCTTCTGTTGATCTTGCTGCCAACAGATAAATATATAGTCGTCAATTTTGTTTGATACTTTTTCGATTTCGTCGTTTTTATTGGGCGTCAACATTCTTCCCAAACCTATAAAAACAATTATTTTATCTACACATAAAATTAAATTTGAAATTAATCAACAACTATAATTTTTAATTTTAAGTAAACATGCAAACAAAATAAATATATATAAATAATAAGATAATGAAGATTCTCTCAAATGATGAAAGTAAAAAATTAAATAAAAAAATGTTTTAATTTTTTTTATTTAGTTATTTTATATATGTATTTTTATTTAAACTAAAGTTGACTATAAATAAATTATATAATATACATACAAATAATTTTATAAATAAATAAAAAATTAATATACACATTAAAAAAATAATTTAAATTATTACAACTATCATTTGTTTCTCTATTTGTAATATTAATTAAATTATAAAATTTAAGATTTTGTATAGTTAAATATATTTTGGGAGTTTTATTTATTTGTTTAATAATAATAATTATTGAGTTTTAAAACCAGAATTATTGAAATAAATAAAGAATGAATTATGTAAAAAATAGTTTCCATTTATTGAATTTTGAAACATCATAAATCCAAACCATTTATGTAGATAATGCAACCGCCGAATATTTATCTTGGACACATATTTTCGTATTTACCACCATCTATTGGTGATATTTTACACTATATACAATTTCGTGTTTGTACTTTGTAATTCTGTTTGCCTGGTAGAAAGTAAAAAAAATTACCTCGTTTAACGTTCAGAAATATTGTTTGGTTGCTGCAAACTATTATTGTTTTACAAGCGGCATAGAAAAAAACATTTTATTTTGTAACATAGCATGTATATTGGCATATGATATGACGATTATTGATTTTTTCTTTTAATGTTCTTTTCGAATTACTTAAAGTCACCGCCCACACTTCACGTTAGATTTCTTATCCCTTTTCCTGCCACACACAATTGTGTGAAAGAAAAAAAGAATCATGTCAATTTTTTTTTGTATGTGTTTTTAACCAACTTACACATTTGTGCATTCCTTTCTTTTTTCAGTGAAATAAAATTGGCGGCAGGTTACTTGAGATGAAATCCACACTGATATATTCACCTATACATTAGTCCGTCAGATTAAACAGATTTTAAAAATATGAACTCCCAACAAGGCAACCTAGCTAATCGGTAGTGTTACCAGACAATGGTTGGTAGAATGAAAACATTGCACTGTCCTGACAGAGGTGTAATCGTAAACAGTAGATACGACTGTGACGGGAGTAGAAGAAACTGAAACCAACGTCTTGGTAAGATCTAAGCTTAAACTATCGAGAGTTCAAGTTTATTCTTTTGCAGCCGACTGAAGAGTTTTTGGAGGTATGCAACTGTTGTCTGAGAAAAGGCCCGTCTGTTGGATGTCAAGAATATCTGCGTTGTTGAGGGATGAGTTAGAGAGCTTCGTAAGAGATCCTGCAGATATTTATTTAGGGCTGCCGGTTGAGCTGCAAATGGCTGTACAAAAAGCAAAAGTGATCTGAACATATTCCACTTTTTTGCAACTTTCAATAATGTACCATCCGATGTATATCATTGAAAACTTACCTAAAACTATTACTACACAAGAAAGTACGGAGCGGACATTCCATTCGCTTGATAACGGAGATAGAACCGTTTGAGGTAGAAGGGTTACTACGACAGTCATCTTATTCTAGAAATTACAAATATCCATATTGCAAATATGCAAGGGTGATTAATTTTTACCTGGCCCAGCTCTTTTCGCGTCACATACTTTTTGACTTCGGGCTTTATGATTCGCCGAATGGTCTATGTTATGAAAATGCTGAAGGTGCTGCATGCGCACACTTTCAAGGAAATAGAGAACCAGCCTTGCTATTGTCGAAGTGATGTTAGCGTCCCCCGAATGATGAACTGGTGTCGCAAATAGGTCTAATTGATGGGTGAATGGACACCTCCTTTTAGACTAAGCATTATACTTACCGTTATACATAAATGTTCAAGCACGTTTTGAAATATGTTGACTTATGTAGGGCAAGTAGGGTCACAATACATTTACCTAGGAGGTTGCAAAAATCCGCGGAGTACTAAAACCCAAGACATACAATTTTCTTTACAATCTTCATTTTTAAAACATAATTGATATTTATTAATATTTTTATATTGTTTTACTTACTTACAATATTTTAATGATTTTAAATCAATTTATGTTTAAATGTTTAAGCTGATATAACATGTTTTTTTTTTTATTTTTTAATTATAACAAAAATAAAAATAAATACTGTTTTTTTTATATATAAATATAAATTTGTAAAACATAAATAAAAGTAAATAAAATATATAATTTATTTTTAAATTTAATATAATACTTTATATTTTTTTTGATTATATACTACGCCATTTATAATAAATATATAATTTTTAATTGGATTTTTATTTTTTTTATTATTAATTTACATTTTTATTTTGGTTGGTAGAAGGAGAAAATATATATATTTTTATTATTTAATAGAGAAGTACTTTAAATTTACAAATATTTATTTAGTTAATTTTATATATTTTTTTTACATGTATAATAACAAAATTAATATAATAATATAAACTTACCTATAAATATTAAATAATCATTTATAGAAGTTGGTAAATTTATCTGTTATAATTTTTTATAAACGTATAACAAAAAACTGTTATAAATAAAACAATACGGTTTATAATCGTTTTTCTTCTTCTCTGTGTGTTTATTTAAAATAAATAATTAAAACGATAAAAATATATAAATATATGATATAAAAAAAATAATGTTTTTTTTGTTATAATTAAATTATATAAAATAAAATTATAAAAGATATACATATAATTTTTATTTATAATAATTTTATAAATGTATGTAGGAAAATGATTTATTTTGTTTTGGTTTTTAGTGTGTTATATAACTTTTTTTTTTATTAAATTTGAATTTTTATTTTTAATTTTTAATTATATTTAATACATAATTAAATAGTTTATATTAATAGTTTAGGTTTTGTGTGTTTTTTATAAAGTAATTTATGCTTCGCTATTGTTTGATCGTCGTTTACGTCCTGGGCCACCAGCGTAGTTGGCTGCGGCGATGCCCATGCGATGTTTTGCTTCTTGTAAACCAGAATATCCTCGAGCCAAACCAAAATCGACCGTTCTTTTCTCACTGGAAAATAAAAAAATAAAAATGTTTTGATTATTTTAAAATAATTTAACAAGGTTCAACAATAGTTTTAGGTTTTCAAATAAAGTTCTAATATGAATTGATAGGATTTGAAGGAAATAGCCTCATCCCGAATAGCGCATCCTTATTAATATCACTGAACGGTCCCATAAAGGTAGGAGGAAGATTCAAAAATCTCCCATTCGAAGAAAGGCGTCCTCTAATTCTAACATGTAAGGCACAACTTACCACAACTTACCAATGCATTAACATTCTAGCATTTATCCAAAAAACGTTCTAGATAAAAAGGGGAGCTCAAGCAGTAAGGAATTACATTCAAAAATGTATTGTCTGTTTCCGTTTTCAAAGTAAACCTATACAGAACAGATCATGGGCGACGTATAAAGAGGTCATGTCACTGCGTCATGGCAATTTACACACTCTTATGTCGATTATGCCTGTCCATTGAACATACGGATCTCAAAAACCAGAGGAAATAAGGCCTTCATGCATTACAATGCTGTTTTTGTATACATATGTGTTTCAACAAAGGTAACTCATCTACTGGTTTCCGATTTAAGAGCAAACACCTTCTCCTCAAACAAACTTTTAATCCATAACCAACGGCACTGATTATGGGAGGCTGTGGTTAAATAACCAAAACATCATTTATGTCGAGTCGTTGGAAATCAATTGTTTTCGTATGAGGAATTATCAACCATACGTTATGCATAATCGGATAATCAATCTTCTAACTTCTGGACTTTTTTAATTACTTGTAATGCTTTACTGGCTCCCCAGGATAATGATCTATTGTAGATAAAATACAGGACCAAGTGGAAGATTAGGCACCCACAGGTGACGGACCTAGTTCTGATAAAGGAAGATAACTTACCTCATTCGATGTGGGCAAGGTATCGAATTATGAAAACTCACCCGGGTAAAGATAATCTTATAAGAACTGCCACGATTTCCACTCTGCAAAAAGAAATGTGTATGTGTTAAAACTCAGCCAACTAAGTTGCAAATCTTGAATCAGAAGATGTAGCAGGCATATATTTTGACAATGTAGGAGCGGTTGAGGGGGGGGGGGGCAAAGTTTTAGATTCATACATCCTCGCCGGTGCTCCCTGGGTAATGCTAAATGAATCAGGCGGTGTAGTGGAGACGAGCAGTGGAAATCCTGTTTATAGTCATGGACACTACATACCAAACCAGCGTCTGTTCTCCAGGTTAAGAGCGGCTGAAGCGGGCGTCTGTCTTGTATCAAGCGGCTCGCTATATAAATGTGTTTCAAGGTAGGACTGGATGCCTTAAGATTCTCACCAGTACGTGACCCACAGACGTAATAAGCGGGTTGAGCGGCAGGCCAATAACCTTCCCTCATAAAAACATTTAAGTTATGAACCCTAATCAAAGGCCTCGGATTACCATATCGGAACCAAGCAAAGAGTTACACATTAGACGTGCTTGGACTACAAGAGCTTAGATGGTCTGGGAGTGGGATCCATGACACCACCAATGGTTATACTCTTCATTACAGCGGCCATCAGAACGAAGGAGAATTTGGAGTTGGCTTCCTCATCCATCGGCGCGTGAAGCATCATATCATCGATTCCCTATCAACATGCGGATATGGACGGTCAGACTTCGCACTAAGAAATTTAACATCACGATCGTTAATGTGCATGCACCCACCGAAGATAAATCAGATGCCATGAAAATCTCTTCTTTGTCGAGCTTGAGGAAGTCATCAACAACATACTGCACCACGACATTAAAATCATCGTGGGCGACTTTAATGCAAAAATCGGTAGGAGTGCAGAAAATACATCGCACATTGGTCGTAACAGCCTGCCTAACTAGTAATAACAACGGCCAACGCGTCACCCACCTGACAATAACGCACAACTTAGTTGTATCAAGTACGTTTTTCCCACATAAGAGAATCCACAAAGTGATTTGATAATCGGGGAGCTGAATGCACTTGTAAATAGACAAAATAAATAAATTGGATAAAAAACAAAATATTAGTTTGGATGCAGCCTCTGGTGGGATTCGAATCCAGTACATCCCAACCCAAGCGACGAAGCTTTAACCAGTTTTTTTTTTATAAAATATTTAATTCTTCTAGCAGTAATATTTCATGAAACACAGTTTGACAAAAAAATATATTTAAAAAAGTCATGCTCCCTTTAGATTAGTTTGTAACCTCGGTTCCTTTTGTAGGATTCTCAGGCAAATTATAATATGGTTAATGTTTTTATCTCGTTTTCTTGTTTATTGTTTTTTTTTTAAATTTTTTGCAAAAAAAAAAATCATTTCAATTTCATTGTTTAAGTTGGCCTAAAACTTGCTTACTTCAAAACTGACCGAATGTTATTTTAAAATTTAAATTAAATTACTTAAGACTAAAAAATTGTTCTACATAATGTTAAAATTTAGGTTGATGATGAATTAAGCCACCAGAACTTTCCTAATTGGTTGTTAAATTTTTCTTGGGTTTTCCGGTTGAATATGGTGTTGAACCTTAGATTTGCGAATTTCTCGGGATCAAACCGCTTTTCGTTTGGCCTCTGGGCGATGTGATAAATTAATGGAATTTGATTATCATTCTGAATGTATTTCAGTTGATCTAGGAATATAAAGGATTCGGGACCTGGGATGTTACCTGGAAGGATACTGTTTTGGAAGGTTTGAAAGTTCGTGTAATAAGGACCATAGATTAAGAAGTTACTGCTATTATTGGAGGAACTCAGGATATGTTTTCGTATTAGGTTAATGATATGAATATCTATTCTGTCGAAATATTCGAATTTTTTCCATATAACTAGGATTTAGATTGAACCATATAGGGCATCCGTATGTTAGTAACGGTCATATTAATGTTTGGTAGCAAATTCGTTTGACCGTCCTCTGAATATGCTTCGCTTTGAATACTCGCCTGTTAGCAATGAATGCTCTTATCGCTTTATAGAGTTGGATGTTTATATGTTCATTGAGGTAACAGAACCTGTCGATATGTGCCCCTAGATATTTTATTATTGGTTTGTTTGGCAGTTGTTCATTGTTTCACTCAAAGAAAAAAGTTGTTGAAATAACAATTTTCATATGCAAAATCAATAAGAAACATAGGTTGTTTTTGGCCAATAAACGAAGTTATTGCAGTAACAATTTTATAGTTATTGATTTTACTACCTTTAAATCGACAGAATAATTGTTATATCAATAAGTATTTAGTTCCGTTCAATAACATGACGTTTTAAATTGGACGTTCTTTAGTTATTATTCCAAAAAATTTAATTATTAATTTTTACAAAGAGCGTAAAAATCATAATAAAGAATATTCTGGATAATATGGGTGATGATGGTACCTACCCTGATAGGGTGAGGTTGAGGTGAGGTTACCAATCCATTGGAATTGGAACGTATTTTGAATATATATAATATATACTATAAACGTTCAAGACCATCTTGAATGGGGCATTTGTCCATAGAGGGTGCGAGGCCCGTGTAGAGACTATAATCTTCCTGAAAAAGAATTCTCTACAGAGTCGTGTTGCTGATATTGCCGCACTAACTTGGAGATGGAGTTTACCACCAAGTTAGAGCTGCAATATCAGCAACACGACTCTCTAGAATTCAATGTTTCCATTAAGCTCAAAACAGAACAAGAGCGAAGGCGGCGAGCGAAATCGCCTGTCATATTAGAAAACACCGAAATCATGCAAAACAAACACAACCATCAACGCAGGCGACGACGATTTTTTCGTTGAAAAAAATTTAGAGTCTATGGCTCATGCCACACGTAAAAAAAAATGCCGCATTTTTCTTCGTTTCTTTCCCCGTTTACCTATGATACAAGTTTTAATTGCGACTTAAACAAATTTTCTGTTCTACCACACAACTCAAACATAAATGAAATAAAAAATATTTTAAGGACATTTTTGACTCATTTTAGTTAAAATTTTATTTAAGAGAGAGCAGAACAAAACATTGGTAGAAAAAAAATGCCAAAATACAAAAAATGCTCGTGTGGCATGGTTGTATTTCTATTTTTGTTGCCGACGAAACAATGTTGCCAACTGTTTTTTATATATGTATAAGTTGGCATCAATTAACCGTCATATTTGCTGTGTTTTAATATTGGAGCACTATCCGGAGCCAAATGGCAATTTTCTATTGAAACTGCAGCTATTATTCACTGGTGTCGCTGTACTATAAAAATTAAAACTAAATTCATCAATAAAACAAACATTTATCACCTGAAATATATTAATTGACATTTATTTTGACATGACGTTATAAACAAAAATTCATTTTGCTGCGTTTTAATTTTTTATTGTAAGATTTAGTTTCTAATGGTTTCAGGGGTTTACAAAATTAAAAGCCTTTTCAAATTTCCCATTGAAATGGATAGCGCTCCCGATAGCGGCTCCCGATAAATAAGTGAGCCGAGATATTTTTTTATCGATTTTTAAATAAAAAGTTGAATGAAAAATCTTAGTTTTGATTTAAATAAATTAATTAAATGCAATAATAGCGCGCTAAATATAAGTTTTCACATAGAAAATTGGCTGCTCCGGATACAGCTATCGGGCGCTAATAAAAAAACACAGCAATTATTAACCATTTTTTTTTAATCTAGTAGCCTAATGCCACAACGACACATAAAAACACAGAAGGTTATGCCGTTTGGTTGTTTTTTTTATCGCCATACGCTGACGCTTTTGTTCTGTTAGCTACAGCGATATCGCGGCGATATTTTTTATTTATTCGTCGACGCTTGCCGTCGTCGCTCTTGTTCTGTTTCTAGCTTTAGTGCGAAACACTGAATTCTTTGCATTAACAATTCGGTCGTCTCATCAGACTGCAGTGACCAAACTACAAAAATTGAAAATTTTTGAACTTACATATAAAGTATAAGTATAATGCTTTAGCGAATTTTAATGATTAACGAGAACAGTCACGTTGTAAATGTAATAACTTTAGTTATTGAATTAGTAATTTAATCAAGTCCTAATCAGTGCTGTCGTTTTGTAAAAGTGGAAAGTAGTATGTGATCAATTGCCAGAGGAGCGTTTTACCAAAAAGAGGAGTATGATTAAAAAATCACAAAAAATCATTTTATTATATTTATTTCAAAATATGTAAAAACTAAAACATACACATTAAATTGCAGTTCGTATTCATTGGGAACCAAAATAATAAAAAATAATTAACAATACATATGAAAACATATAATAAATATTCAATGTAAAATTTAATACATAACAAAAATATATTTTAAAAGTAGGAAATTGCAGGTATAATAATATTAGAATATAACAGGATGTAGTCATGTTTGTAATATTATTTGTAATATTTATTGATTAGTTCCTCAGAAGGATCCCATTGGCTAGTATCGGTTCCATCTAAGAGTTCTTTGGCCATAAGAATTGCATTTACGGTTGCGGTTAATAAGGAGTTTCGCTTTTTGTCCTTAATGAGATTTACTTGTGAGAATATCCGTTCTGCAGTTGCGCTACTGTGTGAAAAACTCATTATCGATCCAACAAAGATTCTAAGATGTGGATACATTTCCTCGTTCATACCATTTTTCAAATCGAAAACCAATTTCCAAAAATCTTCAACATTTAGTTGGATATCAATATTCTGCTGATGAATCAAATTTCGCCATTCATCATTCAAATCGTCGACGTGATCCTCATCAATTAAATTTGGAAATAAGTGAATGAGTGGTGCAAGACTTATAGATTTCTGCTTGGGATCTAAACACTGAACAGCCCCTAGTATATCATCGTCGAATTTTATTCGGCTGCTGATTTGTTTGCACAGTTCTTTGTAATAAGCATAACATGTGCGTTTTATAACCTTCACTCTATCTTCTGAAACCGTCCCTCCTTGGATAATGATATCAGCCTTTGCTCCTATGTAAATTTGATCCACCTCTAAAATATTTTCCAAATTTGTGAAATCGATTTTGTCTAAAGAATTGCCAATAATGACTTCAGGTTTAATAAAATTGGATAGTATAGTTCTAAAATAACCCATTATTGTCGGAAGTAATACGTGTATGCGTGGAGTTTCGGATTGGTATTCCTTATTAATTTTATTAGTTTGCTTTAATATATTTATAAGAAATAAAATGAAAATAAATTAAATTTTCATCGGTCATTCCCGAATAAATCTTTTGGGCCATATCAGCATTCGAGTCCAGCTGATAGGATAAAAAGAAATGTTTTAGAGCGACCCATTGCTCTAGAATTCTCGATGCGACCGCTTCTAATGATAACCATCTCGTAGATGATATTTTTAAAATTTTATGAGTTTCTGTATTAAAATATTCCTGGAATTCTTTGAATTCCAGCTGCCGCTTTGAGCTATGAGAAAAAAATAAATATATGTTTCGAGCCATGTGTTCTATACTTTCGGGTAGTTTTTTGGCAACAGCAGATGCACATAAGTGCAACGAATGGCATGTACACCCCATGACATACAAGTTTGGTTGCACGTTTTTCAACAGAGCTTGTACTCCAGATTTACTACCCATCATTACGGATGCATTATCAGATGCAAATCCGATTAAATTGCTTATTGGTACTTTCGCTGTTTCAAAAAATTTTATAATTTCATTATAAATAGGTTTTGCATCGGAATTATTCAGTTTTATGAAACCAAAAAACCTGTCACGTACTTTGCCTATAATGAAATCAAAATATCGTACAACCAAAACTAGACATTTATTAACACTAATATCTGTGGTTTCATCGACGATCAAGGAAAATTTTTGCTTTCCTAAATGTTTTGCCACATTGTTCAGTCCTTCTTCTAAGAAATGCGTGTTGGTGGTTTCGGTTGCTTTAATTTTACCACATTTCAAATCTTTAACTACCACTGAGTCTCCAGCTATAGCATTATATTTTAATTAGCATTATTAATGGGTAACTAAGCTAAAAGCTAAATTGTGTTGTAGGATAAACATAATTATGCGCAACTCGGCGATTTTAGCTAGCGTTAATTTTTTGGTGAATAATTTTGTTTGATCAGCGTCAAAAATTGCCGGTTGATTTTTCAACGATTTAATTTGGTTTTTGTGAAAATCAGAATTATCGTGCCTCGAAATATGTACTATATTATTTGTTAAAATTTTATTGCAAAACTTATATTTGGATTTCTCTTGTCCATCTGATCCAATTATTTTTTTCAACCAACTATATTTCTGAATCCAAATTGGTCGAAATTTTTGCTTATTATATAATTTTGTGCCATGTATTTTACGTGCAGTTTCTGATGTTGATGGCAACGATGGTGATATTTTTGAGTTGGATGTTGTTATTCCGGATAAAAGTGGTTCATTTGGCGTCGTTATTGTTATTCCAGTAACAGATTCTGAATCATTTGATTTTGCGGTGTTTACAGATGGAGAAATTGTAACATTATTTTCTACGTCTATGATCGTATTTTTTTGGATTTAATTAAAAATTTGTCCATTTTTTATAAGTTGAACACAGAATTTGCTATTATTCCAAATTATTTATTATTAAATTAAAAATATTGTTTTCTGCACCAAAACTATATCACAATCATATGTACATTAAATTGAAACGAGAATAATTTGCACTTGAGAGTTCCATGTTAATGTAATACAATACACAAAAGCAAACTAATAGAAAAGGACAACCCATGTAATACATTTATATAAGGACAATTAAAAAGGGAAATCTGAAAAGGCTTTATTTAATTTTCTGGTTGGTTTCATTATTGATTGGTAAGAGTAAGACAAAGAGAAGGATGCAATTATAACAAATGTAAACGAAAAAAAGAAAGTATGTATGTACAAATACTGAACCAGAGTGAACGGCAAAAAATAAATGTGCATGTGTTTGTTATAAAAGAAAAGGAAACAACAAACTGAAAGATCTCGTTTTTTGTTTAGATTGCAAGGCTCATGCCACACGTAAAAAAAAATGCCGCATTTTTCTTCGTTTCTTTCCCCGTTTACCTATGATACAAGTTTTAATTGCGACTTAAACAAATTTTCTGTTCTACCACACAACTCAAACATAAATGAAATAAAAAATATTTCAAGGACATTTTTGACTCATTTTAGTTAAAATTTTATTTAAGAGAGAGCAAAACAAAACATTGGTAGAAAAAAAATGCCAAAATACCAAAAATGCTCGTGTGGCATGACTGAATGGCCCATGCCACACGTAAAAAAAAAAAATGCGGCATTTTTCTTCGTTTCTTTCCCCGTTTACCTATGATACAAGTTTTAATTGCGACTTAACTAATTTTCTGTTCTACCACACAACTCAAACATAAATGAAATAAAAAATATTTCAAGGACATTTTTGACTCATTTTAGTTAAAATTTTATTTAAGAGAGAGCAGAACAAAACATTGGTAGAAAAAAAATGCCAAAATACAAAAAATGCTCGTCTGGCATGGTACAATGAGTAGTATAGTAGTACAGTGTATTTGAAAGTAGTACATTTACTCCCTTAGTAGTACTTTCGACAGCACTGGTCCTAATGTTTATTTTAACAACGAACATTGTCCGATCAATAAATTTAGTAAGTTTAGACTTGATAACTAATACATTGTCATTACAATAAGTGTATTTATTAGTAAAACTATTTTATTTTATTGATAGAATACATGTTTTTGTTAAAATTAAAACTAAGTTATTCATTAAACAATTTTATTGCTGATTTTCGAAAAATACGATTCAATAAGTCAAAGTTATTGAATTAAAAACGTTTTTTTTCTGGGTGTTAGCTTTATTTTGAAATTTTTCCAATTTTTTTTTGATGTCGTCAGATGCAGTTTGAACCAGGTTTCTAATTAATATTGTTTCACATTTCTTCTCGTGTTTATACTTTAGTTCTCCATGTATGAAGGAAATCACATATAAAATTTACTGCTGACTGTAGGATTTCTTCAATACATTCTATTCTAGTATTTGCACTGTAGAGTACTACGTCATATGCGATGCATTGTACCTTTTCCGAATTCACGTTTTGATATCCGATCAGATCTTTCATGCCTAAATTGAATAACAGAGGTGCAGTAATCGATCGTTCTTGCAGACCATTGTGGATTTTGAATGTTTGATTAGAAATAAAAACTCCATTCGTGGTTTTAAAATTTCTATTGTATAGCATTTCTAGTAGAATTTGGAGTAAATCACGATGAAATTTAATTTTTTGTAGTTTGAATATTAACCCATTGAGCCAGACCGATTCGAATGCCTTTTCCATGTCAATAAATACGATACCCGTGCAAATTTTACTATTTAATTTGAAACAAACATTCGAGGTGAGGTTGGAAATTGCATGTAGAGTATAATGCTCGTAACTGAATCCAAATTGGCTGTCCGGTAACAGGTTGTGTGCTGTGGTATACTCCGCCAATTTGTTGAATATAATTATTTCATAAATTTTGCTAAAGTTACTCAGTAAACTTATAGGTCTATAACTTTCTGGTTTTGCTGGATCTTTATTTTTTTTTCTTATAGGATACATTTTTGCCGTTTTCAACACTTGGGGAATTTTTGTTGTTTAGCAAGTTGTTGATGAGTGTGCATAACTCAGCTATAATCTCTTCTGGTAGGTGTTTCAATGCTATACTCGGTATTTCGTTCAGTCCATACGATTTTTTGTTATTAAGACATCTTAGTATTCCTTTTAACTCCGGTATTGTTACAAAATAATTTATATCCCCAAGATGAACAGGAGCATTTGCCTTATTTGTGCCATTAAATTTTACTGTCATTATTTTGTTGTATTTGGTCTTCTTATGCTCGTTTTTTAGTTTTTGTACCGCTGTAGTAATTACTGCTTCGTGTTCCTTTTTTCCTAATGACGGATTGAGTTGAGTTTGGCTTTCTGTATGATACCCTAATATTTGAAGATTGTCTTTTATATTGTGGCTGATATAAGCTTACTCATGTTTCGGCAGACTAGCTCAGTCTATATTTAATTCCTCCATGTTTTGCTTCGGCTTCAGGGATTTCAAGTAAGCTTTAACCACCTGTGTCATAAAAAATGTACCCACAAAATTCATAAAAAAATGGCTTTTTATTCGATTTTTCGGGTTTTCCGACTTTTCCGGTGGATTTTGTCAAAAATTTCTTTCGTAAGAACCATCTCCTGGTAATTGCGAACACAACAAAAACAGATTGAGCCAAATCGGTTAGATGTACTCAGAGTCATTAAGACCGCTGTGTGATCGGAAGTAATGTCGTCAATGCCTTCGACTTCAATGTAATTTTAGACTATTTCTGTCGAGAGATAAAAGTCAATCAAATCAGGAACTTTGTTGATGTCTGTAGGCCAATAGGTTGGTTTACGCGATGAGTGATTTTCACAACCTGACATTTCTATTGCACTTAGGAGTTCTTTTCCTTTTCCTGTTGGTATGGGTCGAGATACCCACGCAGTATGTTTGACGTTGTAGTCACCTCCTATAATAAACCTTAGTCCAAGTTTATTAAAAATCTTGACATATTGACATCTTACGATATTATGTCTTGGTGGGCAGTAGATCGCCCCTAAACTGACTTCAGCACCACCATGGTTAATGGTTATTACGGTAGCTTGCATAAACGGCTCCTTAATTTCTTCTTGTTGGAAATGTAGAATATTTTGTTTGCTTAAGATTGCTGTCCCTCCTTGAGCACGACCACTGAGATGCAATGTCCAACAGGCTCTATATCCTGTAACTTTGAAAATGTTTTTCTCCATAAAGGTGTGTCTCTGATATTAAAGCTAGCGATGAGCATTGCGGTGAGCATTTTCACTATATTATGAATGGTTGGCTCGTTGAGCACAGGTTTCTGAATGCTTTCTTGATTTAGATATAGTGACATAAATGAACCTACTGCAGAGTAACCTAGTATACCCGCTAATTTAAAAATATCGGAAACTCCCGCCAAGGCAGTTTTTAAGGCTAATTAATTCACAAAATAAAGTTATGTACGTTCATCAGACATTTAAAATTAGTACGACTAGCCACTGGACTAGTAAATAGTAACTTCCTGATTAAATCAATAAGAATCAGAATGTGAATCCAGAATTGTCTCGTCTCCATTTCTCCCTTTAAATATGCTACACATCTATTCATTTATCCATCACATCATTCACCATTGATTTAAATATGTCTGTCTATATGTAGGTCTACCTATCTACCTACCTACATAATGTTCGTTCATATCTTTATTCAAATACGAGCGCCATTGAGGCAGTAAATCCTAAATATTGAAATATTCCATAAATCAAAATGAAAAAATCAAATTAAAAAAAAAAATCAAAACCACGGTACATCATGAATAATTTATTGCAGTTTTTCTATCGCAATTTTATTATATGGCGCGGGCAAGTTGGTACATATTATTTTTTTAATGTTCCAATTTATGATTTGAGATATGTGTACAGTCACAAAACATAAATAAATTTTTTTTTCTCGTCAATGCCATCAGCATATTACGATACCCGAGCATACCCATATTGCAATAAAAACGATTCGTATGCGATAATCGACTGACAAAATTGAATTTGTAACAGAATTCGATTTGTATGTCACATTTTATATACTTGGAAAACCCCAAATAATCCTCGAAACTTAATTTACCCGCAAATTAACATATTTTGTGGATGTGCACCACATTTTTAGTGTGTGGGTGTGGGCAGGGTCACAGTTTAATACCATACAAAAAAAAAGATGTTTGACTTAATTAATCCTTAATTTACCTTTTTCACACATAAAAATTTATTTCATAATCCCTGATTAACAGCGTTATCTTATTTTACATCAGGATTTTAAATTATGTACCTACGAGTATTTTAATCGGGTAAACGAAAGGAAATTCTGATTTCCTTAGCAAAAGAAAAATATCGTTACACCGGTAACAAGACGACTTGTTGATTATGTGCTATGCTTCCGATGTACTATACACCATTTCACAAAATTGCTTAATTATATACGAACGTAAACAAAAAAAAAAGTAGGACAAAACTTTTGAATGAGCAGAAAAACTTGTCTAGTAAACAAAAACATAATAGTTGATTTATAATTCCATACCGCAACCAACAACTATGTACAAAAACTTTGAAACGACATGTAAATATGTAAAATAAGCATTCAGCAATTGCTTTTCACCACATCAGACAGAAGATTCAGAAATTCCGTTTGATTAGAAACGAAACCGAACTGTTTGCTTCTTTTCTTTGTATATGTGTTTGTGTGTTGCTACTCAACCGCACAAGAAGTTCCCCGAAGGCAGAATTTGAAAATTTCCAATTAACTGATTTTTCCAACTGTTTTGGTTGACGAACAATATTTTGTTGTGTGCGCTATAATTCTTTTGTTCTACTTATTTTTCTATTTAATTAATGTTTTTTGAGTTGTTGAGGTAGTCCCATAGTATTAGTATGTAGAAGCAGTAATCATCAAGTTTCAACAAGCTTAGACTGCCAGAGTATCTTAAGATAGAATTAATTTATATGTACTAGAGTTGCTTAAGATAGCTGTTTTCGAATATACTGCGACTGTCCTAAGTTCTTTCTGCAAGTAATTAAGTAAGAAAAATTGGAAGCTAATATGCTTTTAACCAATGTCATCTGTCAAGTTTTAGAAAAAAACTACGATTTTTATAGTTTCGAACGCGGTTCTGTAATTAAAATAATATTTATTTAAAGGATGACCCCCATTCTCTCAAAAGTGATTTTAATTAGCTACAATTTGCAGTTGACAGGGTACTTTAAAATTGGACAGCAAATGATACGTTACGATAATAAAATAGGGTCCGATTACAGAATTGAGTAATGACGCTATATCAGTATGCTTTCCATACTTTGCCCATTTAGGGATTTGGTCATCTCATATTGGAGATACATAACCAGTTTATTGAAGGATTAATGTGGACAACACACAATGAATCCTAACTACGTACCAGGGTATTGGAAGGGGCATTTTCCTCCTGAATGAAAGTCGCTGAAGTTGACCCGAAATATCAGCCCGAAATTTTTGGTAAGTTTCTTCGCTAAAGTGTAGTCATCCCGAAAAAATGTACGTCTAGAAAAAGTGTAGTCTCATCCCGAAAAATATAATATGAATACCAACACTATAAATAAACAGCACTAGTGGTATGTACGATTAGCTAGAGAATAAGTGAATGATCCTGGTAAAAACCATTTACATATGATATGGATAAAAAAAATACAAATCACAGCAAAACGACATTTTTGTGAAATTCGCACATATGGCCCAACCTTAACTTCAGTGGAGCCAATCCTAGAGATAAAGGAGACTAGTGGCAAATACGGCTATTTAGGTCTCGCTTATGTCAATGATTTCTGAGAATTTCATTTTGAAATCACGGGGATAAATAATGCAAATTTTGGTTTACATTTGCATAGAGCGACATGTTTGTGAAATTCGCACATATGGCCTAACCTTAACTTCAGTGGAGCCAATCCTCGAGATAAAGGAGACTAGTGGCAAATACGGCTATTTAGGTCTCGCTTATGTCAATGATTTCTGAGAATTTCATAATCCTCCTCCAGATAGTTTTCCACATATATGAAGGGTTTCCTTTGCCAGAAATAAATTATTTTCAAATTTGACCTACTAAAACTGGTTCGAACTAATTAGTTCAAGCAGCCCTTAAAAATTTCCATTTCCTTTTAATGTAAATAACGCTAAATTGATCAAAAATGTAATTTATGGAAACAATTTTTCGTACATAAACAAAAAATTCTCGTGACACAGAGTCGCGACATATAGTCAAAAAATGATTTAGTATTTTATTAATTTTACAATAAGGTATTTCATATTGTACTTGTTGGTCCGCGGGAGTTATTTAACTTTTCTCCTATCCTTCGGTTGTAGCCGATGAGCTTTCCCTTATCCGCCACCTAGGGACGCGCCCGATGGGGGTAACAAGTTCTCCTCACGGGTTAGTAATTGATAATTATTAATTATTAAGTCGAGCACACCGTTCCAACTGACCTTCACGTCGCTAGCATAACTATCCCACAATACACATCTTTCATATGGAGCGCCCTTTTCAAGGGGGTCCATTTCACCCAACGGAGAGCTCGTTTATAGAGATCCAATTCACACTGGGGAGCCCGTTTCTAGGGATCCTCTATCATTACAAAGTGACGCGAAGAGTACACATGTTGCGTTGTACCCGGTGTGGTAATTAGTAATTAATAATTAACAATTAATAATTAGTACTTATTAGTAACTAGCGAAATTTTACCTGTTTTCATGAAACCAAAATCTTCCGGGGTCATCAATATTATATCAATTGAAATCCTTAAGCCACCCTTTACAATAATAAATTTAAATTTCTGAAAAATGTCGCTCTATGTAAATGTAAACCAAAATTTACATTATTTATCCCCTTGATTTGAAAATGAAATTCTCAGAAATCATTGACATAAGCGAGACCTAAATAACCGTATTTGCCACTAGTCTCCTTTATTTCTAGGATTGGCTCCACTGAAGTTAAGGTTGGGCCATATGTTCGAATTTCACAAAAATGTCGTTTGGCTGTGATTTGTATTTTTTTATCCATATCATATGTAAATGGTTTTTACCAGGATCATTCACTTATTCTCTAGCTAATCGTACATACCACTAGTGCTGTTTATTTATAGTGTTGGTTCCATTAAGGATTTTGCGTTACAACAATTTCGATGTTGTTTTTATAAATGTTTTGAGGATACTGTTTAAATCCGTTCACATGAAGAAATTATAGACTCATATACCTTTTTATCACAAATTAATTTATATTTTTCTTAATTAAAATTTATAAATTTATAATATTTTTATATTTTACCGTTTCTTTAAGATTTGACAAAAAATTATAAAATTTACTTTACTACTGTAATATTACTAAATTTATTAATACAGTAATAAAACTAAAATAATTTATAATAATATACTGGTAATACATACAACTACACAAAATAACGATTACATTTTTTTCCATAGTGTACATAACACTATTCATATTATATTTTTCGGGATGAGACTACACTTTTTCTAGACGTACATTTTTTCGAGATGACTACACTTTAGCGAAGAAACTTACCAAAAATTTCGGGCTGATATTTCGAGTCAACTTCAGCGACTTCTGAATGAAGCATACTGGCATGTCGGAGGAGTTTAATTAATTGTGTTTGTATTAGTGATATTACCTGGGTAAGACGGAATATTATCGAAAATTAGAATTTTCTTGGATGTAATTATTAAATCCTATTAAAATTAACTGAATAATATAAAACTAATTTATCTCGACTAGTTACATGAATGTTTAATTTGACTCAAAATTATATTTAAAATTCTCAAAAAACGAGCATTACACTACTTATAAGGCTGCGGGCCAATAGTCGGGTAAAAGTCAATTTTAAGTAAATTTTTCGGTAAATTCATTTATTTTCAAAAACTCTATGGCAAAATGATCGAAAAATCTGTTCTAAATCCGATTTTTACCATAGTAAACGATTTACCCGACTATTGGTCCGCAGCCAATATAGTAGATACAACTATTTATTAAGAATTCTTGAAAATGAAGTCTGCCTAGAGATCTAAACACAACTTCAGGTACATGGAGTGTTAGTTAGGAACCATGCCAGTTAGAAAAAATATTTAGATGCACCCCATCCAAAGGAGAGGGCAGTTAATAAAATATTGTATTATGACCAAATATAATAAAAATTTTGAGGCCAACTGAGATATCCCTAGAGATATAAACACAATCTCAGGTATATGAGGTGTTAGTTGGGGACTATTTCAGTTAGCAAATATATTCAGATGCTCTCCATCCAGGGGAGGGGCCAATTAAAAAAAATTTAGTATTATGATCAAATATAATAAAAAAATTATTAACTGCCGCTTTCATGAATGGGGATCTGAATATATTTTCTAACTGAAACGGTTCCCAAATAACACGCCACATACCTGAGGTTGTGTTTAGATCTCTAGGAGTATCTTTAGAAAAACCAATTTCGTGTCGTTTTACAGTTTCCATTACAATACAATATCTAAAGCTAGCATAGGTCATCGCAGTCATTCAATTGCGCTGCGATCTATTTCACGTGGCAGATGGATTTTCCCAAAATTTTCTTTCATACAAACCTTGTCCTGACAATTACGAACACAACAAATATAAAATCAGTCAAAATGGTTGAACCGTTCTCAAGTGATGATCTTTCATGCATGCGGCAATTAATTATTATTTATATAGATTACACAAGACAGACTCCAAGGCGTCAAATGTGTATTTTAAAGGTCGATTTTATATCACTTTAGTAATTTACTACACCAGGGAGTCAATTCGCGTTCCGTGAAATAATGAAAATGAAAAGTTTTTTTTCATTTGCAATCGAGTAGGTTTGAATTGCCCATAAGAAATTATGATTTCACACAGTGGAATATAAATTACGTGCAAATAATTCAAACTACTAGATTGCAAATGAAAAAAACTTTTCATTTTCATTACTTCATGGAACGCGAATTGACCCCCAGGTCGTTATACCCGATATTGAGTGAAATGTTTCTCATTGGATGTAACTCCGTATAACCTGACACAAAAATAATGTATTACTCACCTGTATAAGGTTGATTTTTCCTTCACTATGCTTACTATGCTTACGGTGTGTAATAAATTATTAAATGTGGCAAAACCAACATTTGTATTGCAATTTAAAACCTACATCTTCTGATGCCAATTCCGTCTGATATAACACAAACATATATTTTTTTACACACATAAGGTTGACTCACCCTCGCCAAGACTACTAGTGCAATATTTGATCCAAAATGTGGTGGCAGTCTTGTGTAATAAATAATTTAAGTTGGCCAAATTGACTTTCTTGTAATAAATAATGTTTGAGGTGAAACTTACCCTTTCGCAAGTGATTTTGAAATAACTAATTCAATGTAAATAATTTGTAATAAATTCCGGTCCAAGAACCGATTATATGATGCCGATATAACTATAGACAGTCAATATAACTATAGACAGTAACAATTTTGGCTGTGAAGGTTTAATTGTAAGCGAAACCGGACGACTCGTTCCTTGATAACTGTAACTGTAATGAAATCGGGATTTGTTGTAATAAATTGTAATAAATGTGTAACAAATTATGATATGGGTTTAATTGAGGCAGGCTAATTTGGTCGGTGCAGGTTTAAAGCACTGGGGGGCAAAGTCCTAGATTCAAACCTCCTCGCCGGTGCTCCCTGGGTAACGCTAAATGAATCAGGCGGTGTAGTGGAGACGAGCAGACTAAATCCTGTTTATAGTCATGGACACTACATGTCAAGGCGGGCCATTGGCGCCTCAAAACCAATACCAAACCAGCGTCTGTTCTCCAGGTTAGGAGCGGCTGAAGCGGGCGTCTGTCTTGTATCAAGCGGCTCGCTATATAAATGTGTTTCAAGGTAGGACTGGATGCCTTAAGATTCTCACCAGTACATGACCCACACACGTAATAAGCGGGTTGAGCGGCAGGCCAACAACCTTCTCTCATAAAAACATTTAAGTTATGAACCCTAAACAAAGGCCTCGGATTACCATATCGGATTCATCACAAACTCGACCTCGGAAATTGTACACGGACAACGCTTTAAAAATGGGAACATGGAACGTGCTTAGCCTCTTAAGACCTGGAGATCTCCGGAACCTTTCGAACCAAGCAAAGAGTTACACATTAGACGTACTTGCATTACAAGAGCTTAGATGGTCTGGGAGTGGGATCCATGACACCACCAATGGTTACACTCTTCACTACAGCGGCCATCAGAACGGAGGAGAATTTGGAGTTGGCTTCCTCATCCATCGGCGCGTGAAGCATCATATCATCGATTCCCTATCAACATGCGGATATGGACGGTGAGACTTCGCACTAAGAAATTTAACATCACGATCGTTAATGTGCATGCACCCACCGAAGATAAATCAGATGACATGAAAATCTCTTCTTTGTCGAGCTTGAGGAAGTCATCAACAACATACTGCACCACGACATTAAAATCATCGTGGGCGACTTTAATGCAAAAATCGGTAGGAGTGCAGAAAATACATCGCACATCGGTCCCAACAGCCTGCATCTAACTAGTAACAACAACGGCCAACGCGTCACCGACCTGGCAATAACGTACAACTTAGTTGTATCAAGTACGTTTTTCCCACATAAGAGAATCCACAAAGTAACGTGGAGATCGAATGATGGAAGAACTGAAAACCAAATCGATCACGTCATGGTGTCCAAGATACACTCCACCAGCATATCTGACGTTAGATCCTACAGAGGTGCAGACATGGACAGCGATCACATGCTTGTCATATTTAAGTATAAGTGCAAACTGTCATCTACGTTTAACAGACAAGCACAAAAGACCGTTCGATGGAATATCGATGCTCTAAAAGACCAAGCGTCACTGCAGAGTTACCAATCAGCTGTCACTAATTATTTAGACCGGCCCCATAACAATGAAGAAGCTCCTCCTAACATCCAGGAGCAGTGTCACGCTATACAGTCAGCCATAACAACCGCGGCGCAAAACACCATCGGAAGAAGACCTCCGAGGCCCCGCAACGATTGGTTCGATGATCAATGACGAAGGGTCGTCGAAAATAAACGAACGCTTCGTGAAAAATGGTTGGCTCGCAATACCAGAAGCACTCTAGCAGAATATCTCCGCGCTAGGAAAGCCACGATTAAATTCCTTCGACAAAAGAAGCGCGAACATATGAGATTATGCATCGAAAACATCAGCTTCCAAGCGGAAGTAGGAAACTCAAGGGACTGTTTTGCCAACGCCAGGAATCTCACTAAAGACTTCCATCCAAGAAGTACAGCCATCAAAGACGGGAATGGAGAGCTGAGAACAAACGTGGCTGATGTTCTCTCAGTATGGCAAACCTACTTTCAAAATCTGCTAAATCGGAATGACGAAGTTACCCCCATTAGAGCAATAGCTCCGCCAGGTGAAGAGTTCTTTGTCGAATATCCCACAGTAGAGGAAGTAGACGCAGCTATTAGTCGATTGAAAAACGGCAAGGCACCCGGTCTCGATGGAATCCCCGCAGAACTAATTAAACTCGGAGGCGCTACTCTTGCAACAAGTTTATACGATCTCGTCGTTTGTATTTGGGACCAAGAAGAGTTGCCGGAGAACTGGAAGACCGCACTCATATGTCCGTTGCATAAAAAAGGCGACCGTCTTAAATGTGAAAACTTTCGTGGCATAGCTCTATTGAACACTGCTTACAAAGTGTTGGCTAATGTTGTACTTGCCAGACTCATCCCTTTCGCCGAAAACATCATTGGCGACTATCAGTGTGGTTTTCGTCCCAACCGATCGACCACTGACCAGTGTTTTACCATGAGGATGATCTTGGAAAAATGTTGGGAGTACAACATAACCATACATCAGCTATATATAGGCTTCAGACAGGCGTAGACAGTATAAACCGCGACAACCTATGGGCCGCGCTCATATGCCTGGGAATCCCAGAGAAACTCGTTTCTCTGTGTAAATTAACAACATCCGGATCTGTATGTAGAATCGTAATTGAAGGATCTGTGTCAGACCCCTTTGAAATAACATCTGGTGTTCGACAGGGTGATGCACTCGCGCCTTTGCTGTTCAATCTGGCGCTTGAGGACGTAGTGAGGAAAAGCAACATCGAAACCTCGCGCTGTATATTTAATAAGTCAGGCCAAATTCTTGGATATGCAGATGATATCGTGCTTCTTGGCCGAAGACCTAGCGATATCAAAGACAGTTTCATATCGCTCGATCGCTGCGCAAGAAGACTTGGTTTGGAGGTGAACAGCAGTAAAACCAAATATTTAGTAACACCTAGGAACATCTCTACGGCAAATCTCGGAATTGGTGACCACAACTTTGATAGCGTCGAAAACTTTAAATACCTCGGGTCAGTTATAACATCGTCGAATGATATGCAGGCAGAAATAAAAGCCCGAATCGCTGCCGGACAACGAGTTTTCTACGCCCAATCAAGATTATTGCGATCGAAACATCTATCGCAGTCGTGCCAGCTCGCACTTTATAAAGCACTTATAAGACCTGTGCTGGCTTTCGGAAGCGAGAGCTGGACCATGACCACTAACGATTGTAGATTATTATCTACCTTCGAAAGGAGGGTTGCCCGTTCAATCTTTGGTCCAATTAAAGTTGCGAACAACGAATATCGGATTCGTATGAATCACGAAATAAAGCAACTCCTCGGAGGCAGCGACATTATCGGATTCATCAAATCCAATCGAGTGAGATGGCTCGCCCACGTTACAAGGTCTCCCCAACAACGGATGATAAATAAAGTGTTCCACCAACAACCAGCCGGAGTACGTCGTAGAGGAAGACCCCGACTACGCTGGCGCGACGACATCGAACAAGATCTACGAACATTAGGATGTCGAAACTGGAGGACGAGAGCGGTGGATCGAGATGGATGGAGGGCCTTAGTGCAGGCGGCGAAATCCCTTCATGGGATGTGAAGGCCAGAGAGAGAGAGAGGTTTAAAGCACTGAAAATTCTATAAATAGTGATCACTCCTGGATGGTGAGCACCTAATTACTTTTTCTCTAATTCACCTTGATATTCAACTAACAGTCCATATACCTTAGTTTGTGTATAGATTTTTAGGCTTATCTCAGTTGATCTAACAATTCTTAATATATTTTTGGTTATAATACAAAATTCTATAAATTGATCTCTTCCGTAGATAAGGATGTCTTCACTATTTTTCTTGCTCACGTAAGCCCCAACTAACAATTCATATTCCTCAGGCTGTATTCAGATCTCTATAGATATCTATTGTGGCCCTAAGAACTCTCATTATGTTTGTTACCATTTTTAAAAATAGGAGTTCCCTTCCTTTGGAGCTTGGAATTATTTTTTAATTTTTCTATTATCCCACCCGTTTTACCCGAGTGTGGATTATAATTTCTCCGGCTATCTCATTTAATTTCAATAATTCTTCCTTATGTAGTTCAGCGTGTAGTGTTTGTTACTAATCTGTCTCGAATACCGATTTTCTAGTTATTTTTTTAAAATTTTTATTAACCGCAATATTCTTATTAGTGAATATTGATTAAAGAAATGGTAAATGTGTTATAATTTCTCTCGGGTTATTTTAAAGATAATTGGCAAATATTTAAAATAAAACTACAAAATAAGAGTTACGGTAATTCCGCTTAATACAGGTATCATTTTGATATGCACCAACATATACATATAAACGTTTAGCACAGATTTAGAAAAAACTTCACACTACTATATAAACATGTGAAGTTTTTGCTATTTTTTTACTAGTAAAACTTTAGCAATATCTTCACATGCATGGAGGGGGTGCGATGTTATGTTTTCCTTCTAGTTTACATTTACATTTATGCTATTCCGATACGGTTACCCAAATTTGTAACGCAAGCAACGGTTGCTTGACGTTGATAGCAAAGTTGTATACCCATGATCCCTATCTGCCATGCACTCCCAAATTTATTTAATTGTTTATTATTATTATGGAAATGATGGCCCACCATTAATCAAGCAACAAGCTTCATGATGATTTATTTTCAAATAAACTAAAGTAAATCTGATTTTGTAGTACTGCAATTAATGACAATGTTAATTTGGATGCCTGATTCGCACTCAGTTGAATTTATTTGATACATTTTCACTGAACTTCAACTCATATTAACATTATTGTTGTCATATATAAATGTTTCGCATTTATGAACCATAAACTTTTTATACATATGCATGTAAATAAATCAGTACCGCCGTAAAATTTTATTGTCATACTTTTGTTAAAAAAATGAAAAACATTTAAAATATAATTTATAATCGCGAAAAATGGAAATTTATCACTGTACCCCCGTTTAATACACAATATCCGTTATCGGTTCTCTCCGCTTGACATCAGTACCTAAAATGTACCGAGGTCGTATATAAAATAAATTCGGTTATTTGAACAAAACAATAAACTTATAGCTGACGGCAACGCGGTTTATGGGGCAGCGCACGTTTAACATTATTAACATTAATTATTAACATTTAACAATGTTAATAATTTCGCTAATATTTAATAAATGATAAACATCAGGTGCTGCCCCGTATATGATTGTTCAGGTTTTGCAAACTACTATATACATATTTAGATATTATCGAAACTTTAATTAAAATTTTTCCCCGTTAAGCAAAGTAGAGAATTTTGTTTTCGTAAACCAGACACACACACACACACACATTGCTATTTTTCCAATTTAATTTTAATCAATAATTACTATCGAATTATTTATCTATGGTTATAAATACACTGCGGTTCACTTGAATAGGACGACCTTCGTTTTGGAAATGAAAAAATTTACTTTTACGATGCGCACTTGTTCAAAATGACAAAATATGTATTTAACTAAAAATATAAATTAGTAGGCCAACAAAAACTATGTGTTATGTTTTTTGATATGGCATATGAAGTGCCAATCAGTTCAGAACTAAAATCTAGTGTTCCGTCCGAAAATTCAACGTCCCGCAAAAAAAATTTGTGTGACTTTTTTGTCTTTCTAGCTTTCACATCCCATGAAAGGGTTTCACCGCCTGCACGGTCCTTCATCCACCTCGATCCATCGCTCTCACCCTCCAGTTTCAACATCCTATTATATATAGGTCTTTTTGACGTTCTTACGCCAGGGCAGTCGGGGTCTCTCTCTACGACTGGGTGGTTGTTGTTTGAACACTTTATTGATCATACGACGTTGTGGGAACGTTACGACGTGACAGCCAACTAACTCGATTGAGTTTGGTAAACCCGATGATACCACTACCTAGTGGTAGCCCTATTCTGGTAATTTCCCGGGGATAGGGAATTGGGGTAAGAATCAACAAATAAATTATATTTAAATAATTTTTTTTTGCCTAATAAAGGCTGCTCCACGACTGTGAGGTTTTACCTGCACTCAAAGTCTGAAGTTATTAACTAGTAGTTTTTGCTCAATAAAATTCGTGTACATTATTTGACGTTTCCTTCATTCCATTGAAATTGTTCTTATTGTGTTTTTATTACCATCGAAAGATCTTTTGCGTATTGTGTCCTACGATTGAGTTCCCTGTATTTCTCCAACTGCAAAAACATCAAAATCCGTAAGCAGATCCGTACTTATACCGTCTTCCTTCTCTCCTCCCCCTGGTAATACTGAAATCTAAAAACTGAAGCAAATCGCCACAGATAAATTAGGAGCTCAATATGAGGTTAAATTGCCTACAGAGCTAAGGCCTAGAGTGAAAATTTTAGGAATGTCAGAACAACTAGAAAGCGGTGAAATTATATCAGCGTTGAAGCAACAAAATTCGTTTTTAGCTGCTAGCGACATAAAAGTAGTAACAACCTATCGAAGAAGAAATACACAGAAAGTCGATACAATCATTGAAGTTGGTGCCACTTGCTTTAAGAAAATAATGGAGGCTGAGAAACTCAATATCAATTTTGATAGATGCCACGTAGTAGAATCAATAGGCTTAACAAGATGTTACAAGTGCAATGGTTATTCACATCACGGCGATAAGTGTACCAGCAAGCTAATGTGTCCAAAATGTAGCGGAGAGCACAAATATAATGAGTGTAAGAGTACAGAAATCAAATGTAGCAACTGCGTTGAAACAAATAAGAAGCTAAATCTAAACATTGATGTAAACCATGCTACGTGGGATAATAACTGCACAGTATATCAGCGCAAGTTGAAAATACTAAGAAACCAAATCAATTACCAATAGCAGTTTCGAAAACAAGACGCCCTATACACCAACATCCGAAGTCTATCGTCAAATTTCATGGAGTTACAGGAAATTGTGTTCAATTTTAAACCAGCCTTAGTATTACTCAGTGAAACTAGAACAACTGAAGAAATGTACGATTCGGAGTTTCATATTGATAACTATAAATTTATACGCTGCGACTCGGATAGTCGACATACAGGAGGAGTTGCTATGTACATTCATGAAAACATAAATTTCAAAATAATTTCAAACTGTGAGAAGGATCGCACTTGGTTTTTAGCAATACAAATCATAAAAGGATATCATACGACTGGGATATTTGGAGTAGTATACAGATCATTTCAAACAACGAGAGCAGTTTTCTTAGATAAATTTGACGAATGGATGGAAAATATCATAAACCATAACAAAAATAATTTCATATTCGGTGATTTTAATATTGATGTCAAATCCAATGAATATTACAGTGTAAAATTAAATCAATTGATAAGTGATCATAGACTAATTCAGGTGGTTAAAGAATATAGTAGAGTTACAGCAACCAGTGAGAGTTTAATAGATTTAGTGATCACTAATTCAAAAAATGTGCAATGTGAAGTAGTTAAAGAGCAACAAATTAGTGACCATTGTATGTTAAGCATTAATTTAAATTGTGAGAAGATAAAAGCAACAAGAAATTGTGACCCGATAGAAATACGTTCGCGAAAAAATTACTCTCATGAATTACTTAACTATGCTTTAAATCAACAATTTCTGGGATGCAAAGATACTAACTTAAACGAAATAGACCAAGAAATAAACGCAGAAGCTGAAGAGTTACTGTTAAAGTTAAAAACTTGTCTGAATGAGTTGACATGTACAAAATTGATTCATAAAACTAGTAAACTACCATGGTTCTCGGAAAATTTGAAATTACTAAAGCAAGATAAACTACGATCTTATGAAATTATGAAAATTATAAACTCAAATGAGAGCTGGGATAATTATAAAAGAGCCAGAAATATATATAAACAATCTTTAAGGAAGGAGCAGTCCACTTTTTTCAAAAACAAATTCATAGAAAATCAAAATAATCCAAAACAACTATGGAGAATGTTAAAATCGATGTATAAAACTAAAACCACAACACAGTGGAATATTCAGTTTAACAATAAAGTAGTAAAACTAGATAAACTAGAATTGGCCAAATCTCTTAATAATACATTTGTATCCAGTGTGATTGACATCCATAACAATATTCCAAAAGTAAAACATTTTAATGAATCGAATGCGTATCCCTACACAGTTCCATTCTGTTTTCAAAATATTACAAGTCAAGAGATAACTAAAATTATTAGTAGTTTGAAGTCGAACGCAGGAATTGATGGTATAAACCGTACTATCATGTTAGATGCTATGAAGAATGAAATATTCTCATCAAAATTTACGAACTTAATCAATAAAAGTTTATATGAAGCTAAAGTCCCGAGATCATGGAAAATATCAACGGTTATTCCAATTCCGAAAACTTCTAAGCCAACAACACCAGAAGAACTACGCCCGATAAATATGCTACCAACCTACGAAGCTGTGTTAGAACGAGTAGTTAAAAACCAATTAATAAACCACATTAACAACAATAATATACTAGTCGACCAACAATCTGGATTTCGCGAACACCATTCATGTGAAACTGCATTAAACTTAATGTTAGATAATTGGAAATCTGAAATAGATGACAATAAAGTAGTAGTAGCAGTGTTCCTGGATTTTAAACGAGCTTTTGAAACAATCGATAGACAAATTTTACTAAAAAAATTAAGTAAATATGGAATACAAGGCGCGGCGTTGGAATGGTTCAATAATTATCTTCAAGAAAGGCAACAATATACAAAAGTTGATAACTGTATCTCTAAGCCAATACCAAATAATCTCGGAGTACCGCAGGGATCTACTTTAGGACCATTACTTTTCATCCTGTACATCAATGATATAGTAGAAGTTATAAATAATTGTAAAGTGAATATGTTTGCTGATGACACCTTGATTACGATTGCAACACCAACCCTTAGTGAAGCTGTTCAGAATATAAATGAAGATTTGGAGAACCTGAGAAAATGGCTGATGTTCCATAAGTTGGCACTTAACATCTCTAAAACAAAGTACATGGTGATGTCAATAAAAACAATACTAGAATGTAATCAAAATATATTAGTTGATACTGAAGTCATTGAACGTGTTAAACAATATAAATACCTTGGTGTTATCATAGATGAAAAGTTAAATTTTAATGATCATTTGAATTATGTTGCTAAAAAAATGAATAAAAAGTTAGGTTTATTTAATAGAATTAAGGATAAAATGCCACGTGAAACAAAAATTATATTTTACGAATCAATTGTTGGACCACATATTGATTATTGTTCATCAGTGTTATTCATAATGAATCAATCACAAATATATCGTCTCCAAAAAATTCAGAACAGATTCATGCGAGGTATTTTAGGAGCAGATATTAGGACACATATAAGTGAAATGCTTAAAGTACTAGGATGGAAGTCTATTAACCAAAGAATACACTACAACGTTTTGAAGTTGATGTTTCGCCTTGAAAACGGAGCTCTACCAAAATACTTGGACTTAATGTTATGCTCTAATAGAGACGTTCATAACTATAATACCAGAAACACACATTATCGATTACCAATGTATAGTAAATCTTTTTCGCAACGATCCTTAGGTTATAATGGAGTCAAATTATATAATTCTCTGAGCAATTTCTATACTTTGGGAGAATTACGAGAGTTACAATACAATCAGTTTTTGGGACTATTGAGTGTATTTATTAAAGATAGAATTAGTATTTAGCTAGTATTAAGTATAATAATTATGTTCTATTTTATTAATTCAAGATAATAAGATTAAAAAAAATGTCATTATTGATAAATAAATAAATAAATAAATAAATAAATAAAATCTATTGGAATGTTAATTTTGAACACTTCTATCAAGAGTCTCGGGATACCATTATGATAACACAGATCGAGCGAACAATCGTCTTTAATGTTTCAAATACGTTTTACAAACCAAGCACAACAGGGCTTTGGCAGATCATTGGTATTAACACATCGATAAATCTAGATAATTTTAATCGGATTTTATCGTGCAGTTAGCAATCAAATTCAATTCCGTACGTATAGAAATTAATGTGTGATCAAAAATGTTGGTATGATTAAAAGACCTGCATCAGTATATCAATTATTATGGATCCGTTGAATTTTATTAATAAAGCCGGATATAGTGGAGCAGTCAATATATTGTCGACATGAAAGGTGGATTTGAACAATTAACATGAGCCTGTATTGAGAATGTAATTGATGACGAATTTGGCACAAAAGCTACTCATATCTTTCGAGATGTTAAACAACAGAAATACGAAGAGGCAAAGGTATTATAACGTACCGATGGTTGAAGGAAATTTTTTTGAAGATACACACAATAAGTATAAATCATAAATATTAGAAACGTGGACCCGGTCCGAATGGTTTATTCTGGAAAAATTTCGACTGAACGTTAAAAATTTGTTTAGTACCGCGCGGTTGGTCTAGACGATACGATATTTTGGTATGATTTCAAAGGGCCGAATGTCGAAGGGCCGAATGGGTCGAAGGGCCGAAGTTTTTTTTTTGTGTTTAGAAATATATTTTTTTATTTAATTTAATTATTTTTTGCATGACAAAATTTTCCTTCACCAAAATGTTACTTTCCTTTACCAAAAATGATATTTTTAAAACAAAAAAACAAAAAAAACAAAAAAAAATTCGGCCCTTCGACCCATTCGGCCCTTCGACATTCGGCCCTCTGTACCCATTCCGATATTTTTATTGCATTTGCTTTATTTACACGCTATCAATAAAGCAGATTTCCAAAGAAAATTATTTTGATTCTATTCATTTATAAAAATTTGCGAAACAAAACATTTAATGACAAACACTTGTCATAAAATAGCAAAACGCTTGCTCATTTTCCTTTTTAAGCAAAATTTTTTATATCTGTAGGTTGGTCGTCTCCGGACCAAGTAGCGAAAAGATAAAAAGCATCGCTCGTACTCGTGTAGTTGGCTTAAGGTAAAAAGTTAGTGGTAATTTTTTGAAAACAAAATAAAATTGGGAATAAGTTTCCCTGGTAATTTCGCTATGGAAAAATTATTCCCAATTTACAAATATTCCCGATAGGGGCAGGATGCAAAAGGGATTTTTCATCATTTGAATACGATCGATGATGGAAATGAACACAACTATGACCCCTTGTCGGAGTGCACAACTCATGGGCTGACCCATCTTCCATTTCAGTACTATAGGCTGGCATGGAGCAATGCAATGTGCAGATGGTTCTACGTAAATCGGACCTATAGCCGTACGTCCTCGATTTGGCAAGCAATGCGTAAAGTAGGACGGTAAAAGTGAACTGCGAAAGAGTTGGGAGTGCTTCGGCCCCAGAACAGATTGCATAGAATAAAACATAAAAAAAAAAAAAAAAAAAAAAAAAATTACAAATATTTACATCATACATTTTTTCTCAGTGGGCTACAAAAAACTGATTTATAGATAAAAGCTATGTAAAATCTTTCCCCAGTTTCGAATCACCGGAATAGGACCACTGAAGTTACTCTATCTCGTGGTTCATACGCATCCGATATTCGTTTTGCGCAACTTTAATTGGACTAAAGATGGAACGAATGACCTTCCTTTCAAATGTAGATAACATTCTACAGTCGTTAGAGGACAGGGTACATCTCCCGCTTCCGAGTCAGTACAGGTCTAATAAGTTCTTTATAAAGTGCAAGCTTGCACGACCGCGATAGATGTTTAGATCGCGAAATAACTTTGATTGGGCGCAAAAACCTCGGTGTCCGGCAGGGCTTTTATTTCTGCCTGCACATCAATTGACGATGTTATTACTGACCCGAGATATTTAAAATTTTCAACGCTATCAAAATTATTGTTGCCAATTCCGTGATTTGCTATGGAGATACGTCTGGGTGTTGCTAAGAATGTGATTTTGCTGCTGTTCATCTCCAAACAAAATCATCTTACGTATAGTGATCGATAAATATACAGCGCGAAGTTTCAATGTTGCTTTTCCACACCACGTACTCGAGCGCCAAACTGAAGTGCATGTCCTTGTCGAACACCAGATGTTTTTTCAAAGGAGTCGGATACAGTTGCTTGGATTCGATTCTACATGCAGACCCAGACTTTGTCAATTTACAAAGAGAAATGAGTTTCTCTGGAATTCCTAGACATATGAACATGGCTCTTTGGTTATCATGGATGATATACGGTCATGTGTCTGCCACCGGAAGTCTATTATATAGTTGATGTAGGGTTATATTGTACCCCCAACATTTTTCCAAAATCATTCGCATGGTAAAACATTGGGTAGTTGTTGATCGGTTGGAATGCAAACCACACTAATAGTCCTGTCCAGAGTGTTGTGCCATGCTATTCTAGACATTTGAGAGGTTTGCCTTCCTTGTGCAGCGGACATATGAGCGTGCTCTTCAAATTCCCCACCAGCTCTTATGGTCTTAGATAAAGACGATGAAATCAAATAGTGTGAGATATTCGACAAAGACCTCTTCATATTATGAAGCAGTTGCTCTAATGAGGCGTCTTCGTTATTCCTATTTAGCAAATTTTGGAAGTGGCTTTGCCATACTGAGGGAATATCTGTCACGCTTTTTCTCAGTGTATTTCTTGGGTGGAACTCTGTAGTCTAATTCCTAGCGTTAGCAAAACAGTCGCTTGTATTTTCTTGTTCCGCTTGGAAGCTGATGCATGCTCTTAAATGTTTGCGCTGCTTTTTTGGACGGAGTTACTCTTCCATGCAAGGCGGTATTCTCCTCGAGTGCTTCTAGTGTTGCGAGACAGCCATTTTTTCCGAAGCTTTTGTTTATTTTCGTTGACCAGGTGCACTGATCATTGAACCAATCATTGCGGGATTTCAGTGGTCTTACTGTATCATTAGCCACTGCTCCTGGATGCTAAGAGGAGTTTATTCGTTGTTGCTGTACCGTTCTAGATAGTCAGTGACAGCTGTTTGGTAACTTTGCGGTGATATTTGATCTTTTAAAGCATTAATATTCTAACGAACGTTCTTTTGTGCTTGTTTATTGAATATAGATGCAGTTATAGTCATATTTGAATGATTTGATCGCTTTCCATGTTGCATCTCTGAGAGATCTAACAAATATCCGTTTTGCTGGTGGACATTATTCCGAAAATTATGGATGAATTTAAGTTACGTACTGATTGGCACACCTAACTCCATATGCCTGGTGAGGGGCTATCTCTGAGAACGTCACAACAAAATTGGTCATATTCTCAAGTGAATAATGAATAATTAGTGAATAATTTTTAAAATATCGCGTTTTGTACCGTACCGGGTTTTGAAATATCGCGATTTAAATATCACGTTTTAAAATATCGCATTTCAAATGCGACCCTAAAATTCATTGTTTAGGTCACATGTACCAAATATGCCCGTTTTAGCGTACCCTTTAAATAAAGTTGTTTTTTTTTTGTTTTTATATTTACTCAACTACATATTGATAAAGTGAAATTGTGTTTCAACGTTAACCTGTTCTTTTTTCAAGTTTTATTCAAAATTTGAATTGTTGTTGTACTTTAATTAAAAAAAATTAAAAATGAAAAAAATATCAGCTGAGTTGGAACAAAATATCATTTCTCTTTGCGAAACAAGATATTCTCTGAAGAAAATTGCTAGGTAATTACATGTCTGTCATAAAACAGTACACATGAATAATTTGGGCAAATCAAATGGTTGTAAAGGACGTCCACAGCTTTTAAATTGTAGGGATTCTCGTGCAAATGAGCAAATTTTAAAAGAAAAAAAGAGAAACCACAACAACCAACTTAGAAATACACCCCACAAGCTGCTAAGGAGTTGGGTAAGAATGTTAGTGAGCCGATGGCTAGGCGGTTGTTGCAAAAAAAAGGTTTGCATTCATAAGTAAAGAAGAAAAAACCAGCGTTATCTAGCAAAAATAACAAAGCGCGCCTCGAATTCACAAAATTTCATAAAAATTGGTCTATTGACGATTGGAAGCGGGTGATTTGGTCCAACGAAACGAAAATAAATTGATATTAGTCAGATGGAAAGTGCTACTACAGGAAACGGCCACTTGAAAAAATAAAGAGACATCATGTTACGGAAACGATGAAGCACGGTGTCGGATCGATAATGACCTGGGGATGTTTCACTTGGCGGAACGTTGGCCATCAAAGGAAGAATATTTAAATATATAGAAAAAATCTAATGAATGTGCTTATCCGGAGGATGAAAATATTTTTCACCAAGTTGGATACCCCGAACACGCAGCTAAAACAGTGCAAAAATGGTTAAAAAATCAAAAATTCCAAACTATGAAATGGTCTGCTCAAAGTCCGGATATGAATCCCATAGAGTATTTATGGGCCTTCATCAAGCGTCGATTAAATGAATATGGTGAGGCATCTAAAAACATAGACGAATTATGGCGGCAAGTTGAAACGGAATGGAATAAGATTGCACATGACTAAATTCAAGTGGTTGCCAAGAGTATGCGACGTATAAAATCGGTTTTTGACAATAAGGGACTTTCGACCAAATTGTAAACTTGTAACCTCAAGTTATTTTTACGAGTATTGTCTAAATAATAAAATAATAACTCTAGAAATTAAAAACTTAAAATGTTTTCAGTTTAAAACTCTTTCAATATGTGATACTAAAACCATTTTTTGATAAAGCTCTGGTATATGGCCAATAGGGATGGAAATATGTGATTTCTTAGCTGATTTTGGTAAAATTCGATATGTGCTATCTAGGGTTTCCAGTCCGAATATCCAAATATTGAATTATTGGAATAGTTCGGCGATTACTTTTTTTTTTTAAATAATTTGTTGATATGTTTTAATAATAATTTTATACAAAAACTGCACTGGTATCTATATTTTTATTGTTTTTTATTGATTTTACGATGATATTTTATGTTATATTGTCCTTTTTAATTGTTTCAAAGTGGAAGACTGCGATTGGTACTTGTTGTTATTTAATTAAATAAATTAAAAACAATATGACACACATCTAACATTTTTCGTTTAATTTCCTCCTCCCGCAACTCATATACTAATTGAAACTTTTAACTACCATGTGGAAGGTTTAAAATATGAAAAGGGTTTAAAATTAAAAATCATATCAAACCAAAATGTTGAACTTAAACCATCATCTAATGTCATGTGAATAATTAAAGGCTCTCATAGGCTTATCAAATACTCCATAATAAAATTCTGGGCTTCATTTACAAAATATTGAGTTTTTAGATTGTAAGGTAGCAGGACTCAAATCGAAAACAGGTTGAAAATCTAATTTAGATAACAAACGCGCCGCCTTGTATAAGTTGTAAGGACAACTGTCTGTTAAGGTTAAGCTGAAAGGGAACGTTGGTGTAGAGAAGCAAATCATTCCTATGAATGTTAGGTTTCAGCTACATATTGGGGTAGATACTCGATCGGTTAGCAAGCAGGCAATTTGCTAGTCAAAATCCTGGCTACTCAATCAATTTTACCAAGGAAATTTGAATTTTTTTATTTTTGTTTTGAGGTTTTTTATTTTTTTTTTGTTTTTTACGATTGTACAGTAAGTTTTGCGACTTCAAAAAATAAACAGCAAACATTTTTGTGTTGTTTTACTGTGCAATTGCAAAATAAACAAAAATTTTATAAAAAATATAAATTGAAATTCAAATTTTCTTGGTAAAATTGATTGAGTAGCCAGGATTTTGGCTAGCAAATTGCCTGTTTGCTAGCCGATCGAGTATCTACCCCAATATGTTCAAAACAAACCGAAGTCATTACAGAAATTATTAGATCCGATATGTGACTTTAACTATGTGAAGTAGGAGGCAATCGTGGCAATAAACGCTGAGAGGGAGATCCATCACCGGAACTCCGATAGCTGAAAATATGTAGACCATAAAGCGATGTACTATTCACTCTAATGTATAACATGATATTCAACGGATTTCTGTTAGAACTAAAGAGTGAGTGGCTTTGGTCGCCGAACGATTTAGCGATAACTGTCCCAGCGAAATCACAACTGAGAAGGTACAGATGCATAATGCTTCTTATACGTCCCAAATTAGGACTGCAGATGTAGACTGAGACTCAATTCATCCTAGATAGAGCTAGTCCTATTTACTAGCAAATACTCCCCCTACTTTAAAGGACACTAAACTCACATTTAATTAGACAAAAGAATTTCTTCATTTCTGCGTCTAAGAGTTTATTTTTTGCTTTCATTCGACAGAAACTATTGGTAGATACATTGCGTCCAATACTGCTCTACGCGACTATCAGCGGTAGGCCAGTGAAATTGTTTCCGGACGGGACACTCGAAGAATCGGATGCTTAAACTGTACCTTCGATAAAAATCTACTTTTAATGAGATCGGGGAGAATTTGAATATCCAAACAGCGTGCGTCCCTGGTTTGTCGGACGTACAAAACCCTTGTTCAGACGAATGAGGCCATAATTATTAGCCTAAATTAGCGCAATGAAGCAAGACAATTTAGACCCAAGCTGGACTGGAGGCAAAGGTGAGAGTTAAGAACGGTCGTAGGGATTCCCATCGAACACAATCGTTCTTATTCAGGTGAAAAAACAAACTAAACTAAAATTCTTCTGGCTACTAATTTATTTATGTTTAAAAAAATTCTCATTTTGAACGATAGTCGTTTTCTAATCGCACGTTTTAAGTACCAAAGGTGTCTTCCAAACACCGACTTAAAACAGACTTATTCGGTGGCACCATCTTGAATAAGTTGGTTAAATCAACGTATGTGAAGTTATCCCCGGATTTTATCTCCGCAATTAAAAAAAGTTCATCAGGCAACACTAACATAATTAACTATATCCCTCTAACTCTTGTGTGAAGTTAGCCCCGCCCCGTTTTATATTATATTTTATTCCAAATACACTTTGTAAGTAAAATAATTTTTAAATTGGCTCATAAATTTGTCAGATTATGATAATTTGATTATAAGATCAAATCATTTCACATTTAGGAAAACATGCAAAAATTATCCCGTTGCAACAGAGCGAAATTAGGCTCCAAACAAAATATTTACAAGTAATTCATTTTTGGCCCAAAATATTATTTTAATTTGATATGTCAAAAGTATTAATCTGTCGGATCAGAGCTACATGGTTTTGATATAAACACTTTTGGCTAAATATAAAAAAAATTGTTTGTTCGTGATGCTGATTACAATTAGTTAATAGCTCTAAAACTGTTTTTCCAGTTAGTGTATTTCGGACAGCGCCACTGTTGTCATTGCCAACTTTATCCACACCGTTTGGAGCGTAATTTCGCTAGGCTGCAACGGTACGGCTTTGTTCATATTTTGCGAAAAGTTACGTATAGGTCTGGCTACTTCAAAACGATACAGCTCTGATCCGACAAATTAATACTTTTTACATGTCAAATTAAAATAATATTTTGGGCCAAAAATGAATTACTTGTAAATATTTAGCTCGGAGCCTAATTTCGTTAGGTTGTAACGGCACGCTTTTTTGCATTTTCCTACATGTGAGATATGTGTTTTCCATCTTATAACCAAATTATCATAATCTGACAAACTTATGAGTCAATTTAAAAATTATTTTGCATCATTTTATTAAATATTACATTTATTTTGTGTGTTTTGTGAATGAAAATAATTTTAATAAACATTTTTATTTTTTATATAATAAAAATCGGTGCTAGTTTCACATCCGAAGTGTATTTGGAATAAAATATAATATAAAACGGGGCGGGGCGAGGCTAACTTCTCACAAGTTAGAGGGATATAATTATGTTAAAGTTGCCTGATTATTTTTTTTAATTTCGGGGATAGAATCTGGGGATAACTTCACATATGTGTTAAATCAGCTCAATTCATTGTGCCGATTAATTTGTGACGTAACAACAAAAAAACAAAACGCAATTCCTGTTATACAAGAAATACAAAAATCTTGACACGTTGGTCGTTGTCACTATAGATTTGAAAATAAAAACTGTATGTATTACATTTAGTCAAGACACAATTTTGGAGACAGTTCTTATTTACATAAGTCTCCTTGTGAAGTAACCTATTTGAATAAGTCAAAGTTTGGAAAGCAACGTTATCAGAACTTACAGCAAATGTGGATTGCAACACCAAAAACCGACTACCGGTGGATGTATCTCAAACTAATTCCACAAAAGCTAGAATAAGATAGAAGTGCTTGCAAATACTTGAAATGTGCGATTGGAAAACGTCACGGTAAGCCGTGTAAAAGAAAATCTTGAACAACGATATCGATATATTCCAAAAAAAAACGGTTGTTCCTATTCAAGTGAACCGCAGTGTATATATAAAACTCAGATAAATTCCATTTTGTGAATATTTTATCATAAATAAATATTTAAATTATTAATATAAGTTTTGTAAACATGAGTAGTACGTACGTTATGACCTCATATTCATTCTGTGATGTTGAGTGCAATGATTTTTAATTACCCGCACGAACTCTCGACTACTGAGAACCATCGAACTTGTATACGAAAAAAAAAAATTAATTTAATTTATTTGTAATAAAGCATCAAAAAAGCTATTGAATTTTTAATTAAATTATTTATGTTATAATTTTATTTGGTGTATGCTCCACAAAACGACAGTAGCACAGTAATTAAATTACGATTTTAATTGGTTTTTCATGAAAAATTATTGTTGATTTTTTTTTTATTTCTGTTATCAGCGACACCAGAAATTGCGGATTTTTGAATCGTTTTGAGCCGTAAAAAAATTAAAATTAATTTATTTAAATAAAATCAATAAACCGCGAAAAGTTAATTTTCTCGTTTAACCGCAAAAACAAATTACGTACCTACACAATTTAGAAATGCCGTTTTATTAATAAAAGTGATTTAAAATTTCTAAATATGGACTAAAGAGGAAAGCACTTTTAGAAAATATTTTCGTTAATAAAAATTAAACTCCGGTTAATTATTACGTAATTATGATTACGGAAATCACATTCAGTTTTTTGCAATTCAAAAAATTTCGATTATATTTCTATGCCAGGGTGAGTTTTTATGCCAGGCTTTTATCTTGGAAACTGTGCAAGATAGGAGAAAAGTACTTATAATGAGGTTTGTTAAGTGTCGATAGGAACGTTTAGTGGTGATTTTGAAAGATATTGGGAGAAATTGAGGATTGGTTAACACATTTTGGCGGTTGGTCACCAATCATGATTCATGGGTCATTTTTTATTGCAATAACGAAATCAAAATTGTATTAGTATTTCAATAAAATCAGGTTCGTTGCTTATTTGGAAATTTCATTTTACATAATTAAGAACAAATCCAATTGGAATATACCGTTTTGATAAAAATATCTTTTTTCAAAGAATTTTATTTTAAGTGAAAGATATAAAGTTAAAATCAATACAATTTTTAGGTTGTTCATAATTTGGCAACAACTAAATGCAAAACACTGTTTAGAATAATATGCGGGGACGTAGTAACACAAATATTTTACTTTGGATAATCCTAAATCGGAATCGTTTGATCACCTGTCATTGAGGAGTGATCACTAGCTGTTTTCGTTTGGTCATCTCTACGTACGGATTTATTGCGAGAACTTGTTTAAAACTCACGTCCATCAGATTCGGAATGTTGGAGTAAGGATTGGTCACTAGTTGTTTTCATTTGGCCAATCTTATGTAAGGATTTATTGCGAAAATACTCAATGACAGTTAACAAAACGATTACGATCACTGCATTTATTAAATTATTAGCATTGATCAACTTTCCAGACCTGAATACTTCGAACCGCGCTGAAAGATGAGTTCTAACGAATTTACAATAAATCCTTTCTTAGGGATGACCAAACGAAAACTACAAGTAACAAATCCTCAATGACAGTTGTCCAAATGATTCCGATCTTTGGATTTGTGATAGTATTAGGATTAGCTAGAGTAAATTATTTCCCATATTGCGTTCCCCTTCCCGCATATTATTCAAAATAATGTTTTGCATTTAGTGTTGCCAAATTATGAACAACCAAAACATTTCATTGATCTTAACTTTATTTTTATCAAAACGGTACATTCCAATTGGATTTGTTGTCAATTTTGTAAAATGAAATTTCCAAACAAGCAACGAACCTGATTTTGTTTTCGTTTTATTGCCTAAAACGCCGAAACGTATTGACCAATCCTGACCTAACGATTACCTAACAAAATTTACTGAAAACGGTATGATTTTCTTGCAATGAGGTGCTACCCGGGATTTTTTTTTCTTCAAAATTTCATTGTAAGTGACCAAACGATGAAAGATAGTGACCAAGCCGGGCCAAACGATTCTAATGATCATTTTTATCAAAACCTTTGAACGAGGTGCAAAAATGGCGGCACTTCCTGTCCCGTACCTTTAACGATTAACTGCTCTTACGATTCAACATAACTTATACATGTTTCGAGGATGTGGTACACACTTTAAAACCATCAATTTAATACTGGTAGCGTTAATAGGGTTAGTAGCTGACCTCAGTATTGATTGAACGAGTCAGTGAAACAACTAAGGATGATCGAGAACATAAATTATAAGACGGCAGGGTTAACAATATAGTAAGAACCAAACAACGCCTGCGGAGTAATAAGGTAACGTTTTACTACCAAAATGTAAATAAAATATCTTCCAAAGCTGAACAGTGCGACCTTAAGTTCTGAATTCTTTCCTAGCCAATATGTCGTTTATAGATATTATCGATCGCTGCATACCAGCAGCATGTTGAAGGTTTCGGAAACGACTCAAACGGTTTTCATGAAAATTTCTAAAATTGGTTGAAGGGGTTATTCATTTGCCAGGAATCAATTGCGAATGGTGCAGATTTCGAAAAATTCATTGGGCCCGCGAATGGTGGGCCCCAAAAATAATTTTTTTTGGCTCGTACTAATCGATTTCGGTTTGACAAATCGAACAAATTGACTAATCGATTTTACAAAAATTTTGCTTCATTTTTATAAAAATTGCTGGAATCCGGAGGAGCGTTTTCGATTACTAAAACCAATTTTGATGGGCTTTTATTTCGAGAAAACTCATCAGGTGGTCATCCGGTCGGGGCTAGAAAGCTTGGAGCTTTCTTTTAAATTTTTATTTGGCTAGGACGATTTTAGCGAACAAGGAGGTCTGATTTATGGATAATTAATTTAGGATTCCTTGGATAGGCCGTCAATTTGCTAAGCGCTATGTTGGCTGATGCTGCATCATGTTGCATCATGTTGCACCTTGTTGCATTATGTTGCTTCATGTCGCATGATATTCCATTTTGTCCCATGTTGCAGCATGTTGTGGATGTGGTGCTTCGTCGTGAGATATTGCTTCATATTTGGTTGAATTACACCATGTTGAGAGATGTTCCACTATATTGCGTCATGTTGGCTTGCAGCCTTCTTTTATTATTTTATTTGGCTTGAACGGTTTTGATAATGTTTGTTTGGGCAGGGTTTTCGAATGCAAGGAAATGATTACAAAGAGTTCTGATTTCTTGCTAACTCATTTACGAGTCAATAAAGACTGCTAGTTGTATGTAATTGTCTCATGTGCACTGCTCTGGGAGCTCGTAGATAATTTGATAATTCTTTGTGCATTTTTATTTATTCCATGCAATATTACCTGACTGTCCTCATTTCCATAAACTTCTCATCATGCTCTATAATAATTATGGTTTTTATGTCCCATTATCTAAATTAATTTTTAGATTTTTCAGTAGCTCGCTTAATTTGTCGACACATTTATTGAAGACTTTTCATCGCCGATTTTAGATAACGGAGCGGCTTCTATTTATTTTATCCGTCCCTTTTGTAGATGCTTGCCAAACCCACTGAATGGATACACTCGGTAAAAGTGTTTAAAAAGACTTATCGGGTTAGCAGGATGGTCACAAACCAGTTGAAAAAGACTAACAAGAAATTTTGTTGATCCGACAATGCACAGAATGCTTTTATGAAGTTGAAATTACTCTTGGCGTCTGCGCCGATTCTTGAAAATCTAGATTTCAGCAGACCATTCATCATTCAAACCGACGCATCTGACACAGGAACTGGCACTGTCTAGACACAAGGGCTGATGATGGGGGGAAACGGAGCCTGAAATTGACATCTTCTCAAAGTCGAAAAATTTAGATCTTATAGCGATGGCCATGATCACCAACTGTGCTTCTCTGATATGGCTATGAAATTTGAACGATCCAACATCTCGTCTCGCACCAATGAGGTTGCAACAATTCGATTTCAAACTCAGGCATCGCAAAGGAAAGCATAATGTGGTTTTTTTTTACGAAAATTTGTGTTGTAACCGTCAAATTCTATAACGATATTCAAAATCTAGCGATACGAATTATGTCAAATCAATAAACACCGGAATTCACAATCTAACGTGCCGATGGGCGATGCAAGGACGGCCTTAAAGGCGTGGAAGATGGTAGCAGTCGACTACATGGGACCTTATCCTGGGACCAAATCGGGTAACAAATATTTGTTAGTGGGTATAGATGTTTTGACAAAATACGTGATTTTAGTACCAGTCAGGAGAGCAGAATCAATTTCTTGAATAAAGCTAATGAAGACTTGAGTTTAGACGTTTGGGATTCCGTCGATTTTAATTTCAGAGAACGACAGTCAATTATGAAGCTAGATAGTTCTGGATACTCGCCATTTTACGCCAATTTGGGCCATGAAATACAGGTAAAGATAACGACAATAGATCTCCGAAATGAACTGGAAGCACAGGTTGAGCAAAACACGGCGTTTAAAATGGAACACATCCATAAGACTATTCGGTAAAATTTACAACAAGCGTATGAACTGTATTCATCTAGGTAAATTTTACGTGCTCGTGTAAAAACTTTCATACCACATGAGATAGTTTTGAAAAAGGCTTTCAAACAATCGAAAGCGGCTGACAATTACGCCCGAAGTTGGATGGCTTTTACGAAAAATGTAGAGTGATGAGAGTAGTCCGTCGTAGTACGTATCTGTTGGCGGATTTAAATGGTAAACTTATCGGAAAATATCACTCGAATGATGTTTGGCCTTGAAAGGAAATAAATATAAGCAAGCATTATAGTAAATTCAATGTTGTTAGTAAGTAAAGAGTTAGGGATAGTATTATGGCAATACAATTAAAAACCATTATTCCACTCAGAATAATTTCTAGATTACAAAAAGTAATAACCATAAACATTCGAAATTCATCGGCTAATCTCATACGAAATGTAACACAAAGAACAAATATCCTACGGAAAATTACAGCTAAGAACCCCAAAATTTTAAAATTTTCATATCAACCGTTTATCAAAACCGATGTCAAACAGAATAAAGACTGCGTACATGACATCGGGAGTTAGTTTGGAAAAAATACCATGGTATCACACAAAATGTATTAAAACAACAACAAAGTTAACGCGTTCCCGCAAATGACGCCTATATCCGTCAAATTTTTTCTAATATATAAGCAAATGGCGGCTATAGCCGTCTTGCATATTTTAATTAATAAAAAAAGGAACATCATTCTTATGAAGTGTACTAATGCATTTATTTGTTAATTATTCAGTAATACATCGAAGATGTATGTGGCCATATTCCAGAGCTTCTTCCAAAAATCAATTAAGAATCCCATTTGCATCCAACATACCCAATCCCATCATAATCGCTTAAGAAAACACAGAGTCAATACAAACGGCGAAACTAAAAATGGTGGTGCTTCCCTCTCTTCCGCAAGCGATGCGTCACAGTCCCCACTTAAGCTAACGAATTCTAGTGTAATTAAATTTTGCATGGAGATGCTAGGTATAGCTGTAGCATCAAACTGTATCCCCCGATTTTGTTATCATCCGTTTTCTGAGTTGCCTCCCTATATGAAAGCAAATTTAGCAATATTATAGCTATATTTCTCGGTTTACCATTTTCAAAAATATTCGTGGTCTTAAGAGTTCATTTATAGATTATGTACTTTAAATTGAAATTAAAAAAATAAATTAAAATTAATTAAAATATGCAGGACGACTATAGCCGTCATTTGCCTATATCACCAAAAATCCGAAGGCTATAGCTGTCATTTGCTCTGTGAAGAGAAAAAATGTTGTGATGAGTAAATGACGGCTATAACCGTCGAGAGTTTTCACGGAAAAACTGTGAGCAAATGTGATAATTTTCACTTCCAAATATATAAAGGTTGCTCAATTGCATAAGGCAGTCATAACTATAATTGAAAAAAAAGTGTGTTTCTGAGCACGGTCGTCAATTTAAAAGTGTGCGGCAATGGGTTAAAAATTTTCAACTCAAGTATGGAACTAGTAGGCGGGGCATAAAGAATTTCATGAAATTTGTTTGGTTTTGAGTTCGGGAGCGAGTATGATGCTTTTTATTTCCGTTGTCATGTACAAAAAGCCTGATAAAACAAAGTCAACCACACACAATCAACTAGATCTCAACCTAGACGAGACGGAACCAAATATACTATAAGCAATTTACTTATCCAGACAAATCCTACTCGATAAACTTACTAACTAATGATAAAATAACTAGAGACACAACCTCACCTATCATAAACTACCTGAAAGTAGTTTCAGTAATCAACGCAGGCATCAACCTGTGCGTAATCAAAGAAAGACACACAAAACCATTACAAATAAAAAACAATTGAGTTCCTAAAATATTAGAAAGAAAGCAACAAACTCAATGAATTCCATCAAACCAAAACGAATCAAACAGCTCTAGAAATTCAACAAAATACAGTGTCACCAGAACCTCAACAATTAATTATTAAGCAAATAACGAGTTCAGACTCTCAAGAAGTGCGACAAAATCCACAATGTACAATTAGCGATTATTTGTCCAATTCATGCAATGGTAAACGTACAAAACAAAATTAAATTTATACGATTTACCAAAATTAGAAAATTCAGTAACATCTTTTTCTCAATCAAATGCCATTATTAAAGATCAACTAAGGTAATTATTTTTCTTCCAGAAGATTTTACTTCTCTCAAAAGGGGAGGAATGTTGTATAATATATCGAAACACGCGATCTATTTATTTGTTTTCTGCATTGTAAAGTAAGGTAATTAATTTTTAACAAAATAAACATAATTGCGTTAGTAATTTGAAAATGCAGTCTTACAACCTCGGAAAATGTACATTTGCAGTGCTTGTATAACAATTTTATTTTCAATAAATCTATCTCAAATATATAAAAATCTCGTGTCTTGTGGTCGCACTCATCTGAAAAGGCTCGACTGATTTTTATGAAATTTTTTATTTATATTTGGTAGGTATGAGAATAGGTCGTAAAGTATATTTCATACCGCTAGGTGATTAGGGTATCCCTAAATGAATTAAATGTTTTAAATCAGTAAGTACAACAATTTTGTAATTTTAGCTATTTGTGTGTGTGTATTACAGTGAACAATGTCAGCAAGACGCAAAGGGGCCCAGGGATTCAACAAAAATTGAAGTCTTTAATGAGTTTCATTACAAAATTACACGTATTCGGTCCCACACGTTGCTGGATGTATTACGGTTGAATGGGAAAAGCGAGGATTATCTCATGCACACATTTTAATTTGGTTAGTCGACAAAATACGCCTTGAGGAAACCGATAGTGCAATTTCCGCGGAAATTCTAGATCCGTCTACTGATCCAACTACTGTTCGATATTGTTACCACAAACGTGATTCATGGCCCATGCGGTGATCTGAATCGTTTATCGCCTTCCATGGCAGATGGAAAATGTACAAAGCGTTTTTCTAAAAATTTCACCTATGACACGATCACAAATGTCGACGGATATTCCATATATCGACGGAGAAATAGTGATAATGGCTAAATCTACTGCGCAAAACATTCAATGCTCTGCTCATATTAATGTTGAGTTCTGCAGTTCGGTGAAGAGCATCAAACACATTTGCAAGTATGTGTTCAAATTCAAAATACCGATGTGAATGCCCCTCAATTGAATGACAACGACAAAATAATGCGCTACGAAATTGGCCGATACATCAGCTCCAATGAAGCTACTGGCGTATCTTTGGTTTCCCAATTCATGGGCGGGACCCAGCAGTTATACATTTAGCCGTCCATCTTGAAAAAGGCCAGCGCGTATTTTTCACCAACGAGACAGCAATTGAGCGTGTCATAAATCCATCAAAAACTATACACACCAATTTTTTCGAATTGTGTAATCGTGCACATACTTTCGGCGTCTTTGCATGGACGCTACTCTATTCCGAAGTACCATGCTATTTCACATGGAATCAAACAAGTAAATGTCCCGCAAGCAAGGCACACCAATTGATGCGTGCACCCTCCTATTCAAATCAGACACTTTGGGCCGAGTATATACAGTCACTCCGAGACAGATTGAGAGCTTCTATTTGTGATTATTGTTGGTTAATGTCATCGGCCCATTGTCATTTCAAGATATACGGAAAGTGAATGGACAACAGTATCCAACATATAAAGATGCATGTCTTGCACTTGGCTTGCTCGAAAACGATAATCACTGGGACTATATGCTTGCTGAAGCAGGATTGGGCTGTACAGCAACACAAATTCGTCTACTATTCGCTATAATGTAGACACATGTTTCCTGAGACTAGTAGACACGTTGTGGGATAAGCACAAATATTCGATGACCGACGATATATTGCATTGAATTCGTACACGGCGCAACGATCTAACGATTACATTCAGGCTATGTACAATGAAGCATTGATTGCTATCGAGGATCTTTGCATTGTCATTGCCAATTTACCACTCAGTCATTTCGGTATGAGTTCGCCAAATCAAAGTGCAGCTGATTTTATGGACATTGGATACCGAAATGACTCGTGAACTGCAATACGATACTGCAGAAATAGCAGCGATTGTTACTCGCGATGCACCACTACTGACTCATGAACAAAAACTCATTTACGACCGTATTATGCTGGTAAATTTCGGCGGGATAGGGTAGATTCTTTTTTGGATGCAACAGGTGGCAAACAATTTCACATTTTCCTAATTCTCGCCGAAATAAGATCAAATAATAGAACCGCATTGACCGTTGCATCATCTGGCATTGCAGCAAGTTTATTGGATGGAGGCAGAACAGCTCATTCAGCATTTAAGCTGCAACTGAATATTCAAAATAATATTCACTCACTGAATATTCACACAAACATTCTCTTGAGGCGTTGAACAGTACACTGAAAAATATAACAAACAACGAAAAACTATTCGGCGGCACTCTGTTACAGTCTCTGTTACTCTGTTACTGATTTCAGATAAACACTTCCCGTCATCCCACGTTCAACGTACTCGCGTCCAAATGGTACAAAATCCATCCGATGACACGTTCTCGAATCAATTGTTAGATATCGGCGATGGAAAAGTTGCTGTCTATGAAAATACTAGATGCATAAAATTGCCCACTAATTTCTGCACAATCGTTGATTCGCAAAATGCTCTCATTGACCACATATTTCCCGCTATACGCACACATAAATCGTGCGTGGCTGGCAGAAAGAGCCATTTTGGCAGCAAAAAATGTAAACGTTGATGATTTAAACTTCAAGATACGATACAGCAGTCGTTGCCAGGCGACTTGGTGCTGTAAATTATGCAACAGAGTTTTTGAACACACTGAATTTGCCAGGCATGATGTACGGTTATTTTACTTCGGAATTTGAACCCACCACGGCTGTTCAATAACACGCGATCGGTCATTAAAAAATTTATGAAAAACATCGCCCCACACACTAACAATACATTCGTTATATTATTTTTTATTTAACAACCAAAATATTCACTAGAAATAAGTTATATGGCAGAACAACGTTTGCCGGGTCAGCTAGTGTTTTATATAACGTAAGATTTTAGTTTTAAGAAATAGTCATAATCAGTAATTATTAAGAGTAGCAATCATTATATGCGAACATAATTAGTAATAAGTGAACAAAAACTATTTTAAGAATTGTAAAGCTTCAAAAGTTAAAATTTAAGTTGACGTGTGAATTTAAAATAAAATTATCAATAAACGTGAAATAGCAAAAAATTAGTTTAAAATGTCCACAATTACAATTTTTTTTTTAAAACATATCCGTGATTTATCGGCAAGTAAATGAATTTTGCCAAGTATTTAGATTAATTTGTCCATTCTACCGGTAAAGCAAATTCGGACTTTGCCCGTAATATACATACACACACATATTACAGCTTCCTTCACCAATTTTTTATTATAGGGATTTGTTATACTTGCCGGTCGATTGGCATTTGCCTACGAGTATTAAAAAAAGTAACGAAATTAATTTTCAATCAACATTCCTCCCCTCCGAAAATGATTATAGCGGTACGATGGTGATGAATGTTACTTTATTTCTGTAATTAGCCGTAAAACATTAATTTCGATTTTTTTATAGTGTCCGTAACATAAATTTAAGTTAAGCGGTTTTCAATTGCCACACGTCACTCATAAAAAATCAACTTTATGGATCGTTTACGAGAAAGGATACGTCAAACTTAATTTAGAATTTTTTTTTTTTAAGATTGTATGTACCATTAATACCTACGTCAAAAACCAATAATGCTATTAAGGCTCAATAAACCGTAACAAATCCGCTTATTGACGACGGTTTAATAGATTTTTTATATGTTCGGTAAAAAATATTCCACCTATTTCCTATCATCGTATCAAATATACAGTTCCTTAAAAAATATTCAAATAACATGAACTATCGTTATATCCTTAGACTAGAAAAGAAATATCATAGATAAAATAAACAATCACCAAAGTGTAACGTAAACAGAAAAAATATCTACCTCTTTTTTTCAATAAAGTTTCACTTTTTTAAAACAAACAAAAGAAAAACCTACACACATTGATTTAATAACCAATTGACATTGATATCATAACATGGTATAGTGTAGCGAGATTTTAGTTCATTGAAAATTGAATATACCACCCTTTATTGCCCTGAACGTATACGGAATATTTTTTTCGCCGAAATAGCAAAACCAAAATTTTTTATTTGCTAAATGTGAAAAGTACTTTCCCGTTTAATGATTTTCTGTAGTTATTATACCAATATAATTTCCATATTTCCATATGCCGAACAATAAACCGGATTGCTATCGCTGGGTTTAGTCGATTAATATTGCGGTGCTCATGTGCGCCAGATGTTCTTGCACGCCATGAAATTTAATGTATTCGTACATAAATCGTTTAAATATAGACGACGGACATCCGATATCAAGATAAAATCTTAAATATTGATTAGACGGAGATCCCAAAACATATATGTACTTAGAAACCAAATACAAATTATCATCAATTTATTCGTTCAGTATATGGCGTAAATAATCTCCAGGAATCTTAAAGAAATTCAATTTAACATTTTGTTTTGTATTATGGATAAGCGTATCCAAATTTAGGCACTTAAGATATTCTAATCCAAATCTAATTTAAAACTTTCGTTTTTTGTTGTTGTTCGGTTGGTACATATATATACATATACACTTGTTGTAACTAACTTTTACGAGTATGAGTTTGGATTAAGTAAACAACAGAATTTTATTGTTAAACGAGAATGAATATCAGTACTTACTTTTCTAGGTCGTCTCGGGCTCTTAGAACTGAACGGCCAAGTCGTGCAATCAAGTCCATTAGCATTTCTTCGGTTGGTTCTTCCATATCCATATTATAATATCCGGGACCATTGTTGTATGCTAAACGGCTGTGTGCAGAAATAAAATAAAAAAAAAAAATTTTTTAGTGAGATATTTCATGAAAAGTGTACAACGGAAAAATTGTTAAAGCTGAAAAAACATTTTTATGGTTTTGTTGCTGACGGTACATTTTTACTGGCTACCACTTTTTATGATAATTTTTAGGTTTTTGTTGTATTATTCTTCGCGTATATATTTTCAATTCGCCGGAATTTATAACATATACAATGATATACATAAAACAACTGTATTAGGTCTGACAGGAAGTTATATCGGTCGCTTTATAGTCAGTTACCAAATTAGACGTAATCTTTCTCTTTATTGGACATTACATTGTACAAGAAATAATTCAGATTTTGTGTGTTTAAAGGGGCTGGATCCAGCATATAAAACAACCATATATTTTCAATTTCTATAGCGTTGGGGCGGATGTTACCCTACGCACTGTAATATTTAATCATTTCATCCATAATTTAATTACGAAACTTAACTAATTTATAATTTTCATGAGTCGTTTGAAAGTGGCGAAGTGGCTTTTATCCGTAACCTCTTGCGCTATTTTGACGTGCAATGTAAATGAAATGACGTACAGCATACGTCTAGAGCGAATTTGACTTTGTTGTTTTTCATTTCGAAAAAGCTATTATAAAAACCACAAAAAGTATTGGTTACTAGTGGAAGTTTTTGAGATATCGGTCGAAAATTGAAAATAACTTATATGGCCGCAGAAAATCAAAAAATTATAGTGAAAATTCTAGTTCATAATTTTTTTCCGAATTGTTCCTGTATGCGATGCAAATGTTATAATTATTAATTAAGAAATAGCCGAGTTCACTCCAGTTTAAAATTTATTTATATCGTGTAGAATGTACAGATATCATTTTTCATAACGATTGGTTATGAAATTGCAAAGTTTAGTCCAGCACGAACAGATCCTAGAATTTTGCCCAAGTTGAGTTCCTTTTTACTTCGGAAATCAATCAATTTGTGATTTTAATGATCACTTTTATTTCGCTAAGATGTTTTATTTTGTGAAAAAAGAGATACAAAATGAATAAAAAATTTCCGCAGGTATAATTACACAACAAAATGATTCTTTTTAGTGACAGTGCTGCCACTTGCGACGAGTAGCGTAATCTCTTATTTTCCGCCGTCAAATTTCCGCTATCTTATACAGCAGCTGTTCGTTTGTTTGTTTTAAATGGGCGTTTTGGTTTTTAAATTTTTTGACGGGACTGAGATTAGGAAAGGGACTAATTTTAATGTAACATGCGTATTAGTAACATGCTCGAATCTCAGGGGTCCGTCCCATGGATCAAGGGGATTATTCTTGCAAATGCAAATTTTACATCGAAATTGTATATCAAAGGAACAGCTTTTCGTAATATTTTTGAAGCGGTCTAGGTGCTCCCATACAAGTTTTTTCCAAAATGTCGATTTTTTTTTTAAATTTTTTTTTTATTTAATCCCAGATTTTCCTGCTCGCCCTGTCTCCATTTACTCGAATTTAAGACGAAAGCATGGAGATGATGACTACACGTAAAAATTTCATGACCAATAAATTAAAGCTATTAAGAAATTGTATTTGATAATAATTTGATTGTTCGTTCCTCCATTACTATCAAAAACAGGACAGCGTTTCTCAAAGTGTGGTCTGCGGAGCCCTGGTGTTCTACGTGTCAACTGAAAGGGCACCGCGAATCTCACAATCAAATTTCAAAAACATTATAAATTTAAATCCGCTAACAATTAATTTATGAAATTGTTTTGTTGTTTTGAAACATCACTGATCACTGCTGTTTTGGAAGCAAATTCTCATACTATGACATATGACGGTCAAGGCCTAATTGTTTCAACTTTTAAAACTAGAAATGAGAAGGCCACTAAAGCATCCTATATCGTTAGTTATTGTATTGTACTGGCAGGAGAAGCTCATAAGTAGTGTAAAGTGGCCGGTTCTGGGTCATCCCAATCCCAAAAATTATGTCATCGATGACGTAGTCGTTTTTGATGCCAAAAGCATACATTTAGAGGCAAGATCGAGATTCAAAAGCAAACATTTAGGAGGAAATTCGCCTAGTTTACTGGGTGACGTAGTCATTTATGATGTCATTTTGTGATTGGGATGCTCCAGCTCCAGCAGCCGATTCTGAGTCATCTAAAATCCCAAAAAGACGTCATAGGTGTCGTTGTCGTTTATGACGTCATTTTGTGATTGGGATGCTCCAGCTCTGGCTGCCGATTCTGGGTCATCCAAAGTCCCAAAATGACGTCATAGGTGTCGTTGTCGTTTATGACGTCATTTTGGGATTGGGATGCTCCAGCTCCAGCTGCCAATTCTGGGTCATCCCAAATCCCAAAATGACGTCATAGGTGTCACTGTCGTTTATGTCGTCATTTTGGTATTGGGATGCTTCAGATCCGGCTTCCGATTCTAGGTCATACCAAATCCCAAAATGACGTCATAGGTGTCGTTGTCGTTTATGACGCCATTTTGGGATTGAGATGCTTCAGCTCCGGCTTCCGATTCTGCGTCATCCCAAATCCCAAAATGACTTCATAGGTGTCGTAGTCGTTTATGATGTCATTTTCGGGATTGAGATGCTTCAGAATACAAAACGTAATCTTTTAAAGCAATTATTTGTGTGTGTCATCATATAAAATCATATAACCGCATTTGACACATCAATTAAAAAAAAAAAAACAAAATGACGCGCATGCGCTCAAGCAAACCAATATTAATAAAATAACCACTATTATGTTTTTCCGGTTTGCTCACCTCGCGCTGTCAATTTTGGTACAAAACCACTTAATTTTTATAAAATTCACAAATTCATTCAATTAATTCCACATCGACTAATCTGGTTGAATTCACCAGTAAACTAATTAACGAGATAGAAAAACACCGTCAAGTTGATGTAGCGTACACGGATTTTAGTAAAGCATTTGATTCTATCTGTCATCATAAAGCACTCCAGAGTTTATTCAATTTTGGGTTTTCTCTCGATTACATAAAATGGTTTAAATCATATCTATCAAACCGGTGCCAATTTGTGATAATGGGAAATGAAAAATCAAACTGTATTAAAGTTACATCTGGTGTTCCCCAAGGATCACACCTCGGGCCTTGGATTTTTATTGTTTTCATAGACCGAATAACCGAGATAATCAAAAACTCAGACGTGCTCATATTTGCAGATGATGTGAAAATTTTTCGTACTATTAATGGATTGTTAGATACGGAGAAACTTCAAGAAGACTTAGATAGATTAAGTGAGTGGTGTGATCGGAACTCACTATACTTAAATATTAAGAAATGCAAAATCATGTCTTTCCATCGTAAACGAAATCCAATAATTACTTCATACAAAGTCAACAACGAAGTACTGCAAAGAGTCAATGAGGTTATAGACTTAGGTGTTACATTTGTCGAAAACGCCAGTTTCAATAGGCATATTGAAAATTGTATTGCGAAAGCGAATGCCATGTTCGGATTTGTTAAAAGATGGACAGGTGAATTTAAGGATATCCAAACCTTATGTTCACTCTATTTCGCTTATGTTCGATCTCAACTGGAATACGCTGTAACGGTCTGGAATCCATACTATGCTGTACACATAAAAAGAATTGAAAGCATTCAAAAGAAGTTCCTGATTTTTTTGTTAAAGAAAAGTGACTGGGATTACGACCACAACTTACCATTCCATGAAAATGTGGCTCGCTTACTTCCATACACAACAAGATGCACAGATTACAAAATATGCACGCTTGAAAATAGACGACTTCTCTTGGGAGCAGCTTTTATTGGTAACGTTTTGCTTGGTCACGTAGATTCAGCTTACATCTTGGAAAACATATCAATTCACGTGCCATGCAGAACATTTAGAAACCATAAATTTTTAGCACTTGAACACCATTCCACCAACTATGGAGAAAACAACCCAATTAATAGGATGTCTAAATCTTTCAACTTAATTGACGATGTATTTGACTTCAACTTATCAAAGGACAACTTTAAAAATATCCTTAAAGACTTTTTTCTAAATTTTCAATTGTTTAAACCAAAATTTGGTTTATATATTTTTTTTTTATTCTGTTTTAAAGTTTTTTGTTGTTTTAATATAATTTTAACTATAACTGTAAATAATCTGAAATCATACATGTATATTACAAAATAGATTTCTTTAAATAAATAAATAAATAAATAAAAAATTCACTTAATTTTAATGGAAATTACGATTTAGGAAAATCCGACCACAACTTCGAGGTTTTAAGAAATTCTGAATCATTTGCATACCGTACAATCACAACACACTCACTACATTGATTCTTTTTCACCATTCCACAAAGCACCCCAATATTGAATTTTGACAAGTGAGCTTTCTGTGAACCATAAAATTTTGTAGGTTTGTTTTACTCACGTGATTACTAACGTAAACGTCAAGTGTTGTCATACATAGATATGCGACACTATGGCCGATTCCAGAAAACTCAGAGATGTTATCAAGTGTGGGCATATATTTTCTTAAAGTGGATGAATCGTCCTATTCAAAACAGTTAACCACATTAAAATAAAAAGACCTGGGCCGAATGTCGAAAGGGCCAAATTTCGAAGGACCGAATGTCGAAGCGCCAAATGTGGAAGGGCCGAATGTCGAAGGGCCGAATGTGTCGAAGGGCCGAATGTGTCGAAGAGCCGAATGTCGAAGGGCCGAATATCGAAGGGCCGAATGTGTCGAAGGGCCGAATGTGCCCAAGGGCCCCTCAGGGGGTATTTTACTATTTTTCATCTTTGGATATTTATGAAATTCCACGTATCCAGTCAGCGATACATTTTGGTGAAGGAAAATTTTGTCATGCGCCACCAGAGATATTCGGCCCTCTGTGTTAGCTTTTTGATAATTGGTATATGGTACAAAAAATTAAAAAAAATAATTAAATTAAATAAGTAAATTAAATAAAAAAATCAAAAAAAAATCGGCCCTTCGCCCCATTCGGCCCTTCGACACATTCGGCCTTCCGACGCATTCGGCCCTTCGACACATTCGGCCCTTCGACATTCGACCCTTCGAGACATTCGGCCCTTCGACATTCGGCCCTTTGATATCATAAAGGTGTGTTATTTACACTTTTAATTGTTACACTTTTTAGAAGTTACACTTTTCGTTAATTTGTGTAGCTAAACTTTTCATTAATTTGTGTAGCTACACTTTTCGTTAAAAACTTCACACCGGTCAAACCCCTTTATTTTGATTAGAGCAATTATTAAATCCGGAATTTTCATTTTTTATTTCCGAGATATTGGTTTGGTTTTTATATAAATCATGCGGTATATGGCAGCGAAGAACAAGGAAGTAGACAGTCAAATGCATTGTTACAAATCCGTTAATTGTGTGACCAATTAAGACGAGGCAACCAACTATCCGACCGAGTTTTTGAATGTACTTGATTTGCCGGGAATACCACCGCTACCAACTTGAAGCTGAAGGTCAGATCTATAAAATCATGCTGCGCAATCTGAACCATCCGAGATTGTGTAACGGTACGCGATTGGCTGTGAAGAAACTGATGAACAACGTGATTCAAGCGACGATCATGAAGGACAAATCCGAATAAAATACATTGAATTCTTTTGAATTCCAACTGACTCGAATTGATTTCCACGCTGAGAGAAAAAATCCGAAAAACAACTCAATTTTCGATAGATGCCTGAGTTTGAATCGAAATTTCATTCTCTTTTCAACACAATGGAATCTCCACTGAACTCAATCGTTTATTGAGAATCGAGTTGAATTGTTTTATTTTTTCGCTCATCAAAAAACAATTTTCGTGAAGCATAAAAGTATTTGCTTGGAACGAAGTAATTTGGGGCGGAACGAGGTTCGCCGGGTCACCTAGGAAAATCTTAAAACTGATGATGATCAACGAATACAAAGATCAGCTTATTTCTCGGAGCCGCATCATCTGTGGTTTCTCCGGGTTTTCAACTCTCAGACCAAAGTGTTGAGTGGTCTTATTCCATGGGGGTAAAACATGTTTTTAACGTCGTCAAAACTTTTAGTACTATGTGATATTTTAAGATATCGTTACGCTTTTGCAATATACTCGTGTTCACAAATAAATGGTAAAATAAAATTTTTATCAATTTGCATATAAAAGTAAATTTTCAACGCTTTCCGCAGAATAATTTTCATATATAATATCGTTCGTACGGCGCGGTTTATGTTTATGAATTTGAAACGGTAGATATAAAACTGTTACCTAGAACACACGAAATGTTTAATGCTGTTAAATATTTATGTACCCTATGTAGTTTTATTCGTATACCAACTCATTAAATTCGATTATACTAAAATCCTAAAATATTTATATTTCAATTAAAAATTTAATAAAATTAAAAAGCTTTAAAAATCTAACGTTAATCCAAATCAATAAATTGTTGAGATACACGAAATATTTCTAAAGCTTGCAATGTCTTTATTATCTATCATTGGCTCCCTCAAATGGGGTTCAATTGTAAAAAAAAAAAAAAGTTTTTGGGTGGGTTGGGGTAAAATTCTTGAAATGGTTCAACGAATTGTATTATCGGTTATAAATCCACATCATAAATAAAACAATTTCAATCTGTGATGTACGCTACATAAAATAGAACATAATAATTCCAAGTATTGGTACGACAACAGTCACATCCTAGAAAAACAACTGTTGACTATATTCCGAACGAATTTATTACGAATTTACCATCATAATACGCTCGGATGATGTAAATTGCATTAAATTTACCTTACACTACTCGGTTAAAGCTATTTATATCCAAAGTACACTACCGAAGAAATATTATTTAACAAAATACAATTGTGGAAAGCAAAATTTTATGGATGGGGGTTGAAAAAGTTTTCCTCGAATTATATTTAACTTGAACACAAAAACAACACCCGTACCGATTTTATTATTTATACAGCACACACAGACGACAGTCTTCTACATTTTTGTATCCATATACGAGTATATACAAATACAACTCGTACTCGTACATGTGTATTGTATTTCTGTTTTGTGTTCCGGTGGAAATGTTTGTATTAAATAAATCCAAACAAAAGTTTTTGGAAAATGAATTTCGTAAAAAAAAAAATTAATTTAGAGATTTGAAAATTGAACAAGTAACGTTGAATATAAATATTCTGAGGGTGCAGATTAAATAAAACGGCAACGTATGAATTATAAAAAAAATTAACATATTTACCTTGGCATTGGTACTGCCTCCGCCACTGATAATAGTGCAAAGCTCATACTTAATACGAAGGCTAGTGTGCACCAATATTTTACTGAGCTCATTTTTGTATTATAAATTTGTTTTTGTGCGGAGTTTCCGGAATTGACTAGAACGCGTTCGCCTTCGTGTGTAACCCTGGTTGGTTAATTATCTGTAATATAAAAAAATAATTTTAATTAATCAATTAAATCGTATATTTAAGAGTTGCATACACATCTAAAAAAGAGGACAACGAAATAAATTAATGAGCCAACCTAGCATCAGGTTGGTCTGTCACATCGTGTATACATAATAAATGAAATTAAATGATCCCAAGCGATAAATTTTCTTTTTTATTTATATACGTTTTTCAGTTGGCTTTTCTTTTTGAGTTCAACTCGGTTTTATGTTAAAGATTTATTATTCCATATTTTGCCGGTTGCCGCACATAAAAATTACTACAGGTGAATTATAAAAAATGTTACCCAATAGAATGTTTGTAGTTGTTGTGTGGTTTGAATTCAGATAAATTATTAAATAAAACTTAGTATGTATTTCTAAAATCTATTAAGATTATTCTCGAGTTTATAATAAACTGAGATTTGTGTTCAAGTAATTAAGAATGAGATGATATGAATACATACTCGTATACTGATGTGCTGTGTGTACCATATAAAACAGGGTTTGTTAGAAATCCTTAAATTTATGGCACAGATTTATTTTGGAATTAGACAGATTTTATGAACTGGGTTTGATCAATAAATTCGGTTATTACATTTTGCAGGAAATTTTATGTTTAGTCTCGAGAATTAACCGTTTGCGTATTTTTTGGTAAACTTTATTGATTATATTGTTACGAATTTGCCATTTCAAATCCGGTCAGTATATTGTGATAACCGTTATAGAATTTGACGGTTTCAACAACAATTCACGTAATTTACACACTTCTAGAATTTTCCCATAAATACCGGAAATAATCTCTGTGTTCTTTTCAAATATTTACCTACTATTTATGCCACTACCACTACTGGGGCCGTATTCTTGAAATCGGTAAAAAATTCCCCAATTGGAATTCAATTTGCTTTGAAATTCTCCATATTATTCGATTTTTTCGCCGCCTACTTTTATCATTTTTTAAATTTTTTTGCACATGGACATCATTATCGGCCTATAAATTATTAATATGTTCAGCATGCATTCAAAAGCAGAAAGACAATCTAGCTAACACGCATGATAATATTTCTAAAATGTCAACTATGGAGATTGCAATTTAGGTCTCCTGAAATGTAGTGAGTGAAATTACAAAAGAGTTAGAGAAAGGAAATACTGAAGAACATGATTCGACCCTTTGTTGGAGATTTCTAGTAAGTGTAATGCACAAAGCCGCCACCATACATCTTAGATCACAAATTTTGTTTACTCCAAGAAGAAGGAAGAGCATAATCGAATTATGACAAGAAATCTTTGGAGTGAGAAAAAATAAAATTGACAAGCGAGTTATGCTAGAAAACAAACCAAACGTATCATCAACAGTGTAGTCGAGCACGTAGAGGGGCGTGTCATAAATTTTTTTCAAAACTGGTTAACCTTAATCCACAAGAAAGAATAAAAAGACGTATCAGTTCCTGAAACAATACAAACGGGAAAATGGCCAACAAAGGTCTACATTCATACCAATGCTGCGTTGAGAGCAGGAGCTGGCTGAAACTCAAGGAACACCTGTACCGTTAGTAATCGAAAAAGATCACTGGTCCATGGAGCAGCCACCCAGTAGAGACGAGATACAGAGCTGCTAGTTTAGATCAGGTTCCTATTATACAACTCATAGAAAGTTTATCTGAGGAAGGGTGGGTATTTTTAGAAAACATTTTGAAATCTATATGGAGAATTACGATTACTGATGTTGGGTATCGAATTTACGCAAAATTACTCCGCAATAAAATATCTGAACACATGAACATCTGAAAAACAGATTCACCGACGATTATCTGTTTGTTGTGCGAAGAATTATGGAAGAGGTATGGAGATTAGGAAAAAAATTATACGTTTTATCGTTGTATCAGTCGAGGATTTGACAATGTTGATCTATTATAAGTGACAAGTATGCTTAAATACGAAAATGTACCACATCATTTGATCAACTATCTCCAAGATTATTTAATATTGTATTGGATAACATTTTAAAAACCCCAGCTGAGCTACTCTCAAGAATTTCCTTAAAAAAAACTACCTTTAATATTGGCATATATGCTGATGAAATAATTATATACTGCATACAGAAAGAGAAGAAATGTTGAACATTGTAAAAGAGCTAGTATAGCTTCTAGAAACAGTAGGAATGCATATAAATGAACAGAAATCGGAAAAGTTAATCAGAGAACCGTTAAACAACTTTCCTAAAAAGAACAAAATTCCTAAGGATATAGCCATACAAATGTACAAAGCAATTATAGCCCCACTATTAACATATTGGTGGATCAGATTATAATAGTCTGGAACAAAATCGTCTACAATAAATCCAGGCGAATCGAGAATATTCGATCAGTATAATATAAATACGAGTGCAACGAATACAATGTGGCTTAGAAAGTCATTCAAGAGATACGGTACGCGACAGATTAAAAGCGAAAGTGAACAGTGCGAAATAATATTAGTGATGTTTTAGTGAAATAAAATTGTTTGAATTATTATAAATTTATTTCGAGGAATATTCTGGAAGCGGTGTGAATTACGAGAATTCAGGATTGTTTTTGTAACCGCCAATTTCTATCAAAGCATAATTTACCGGTTCCAACAATGAATTAATATTGCGACTTTGTGGGTAAGAAGAAGCACGGATTAGATCCAAATAATTATGAGTTCGTAGAGGTAATAGAGGAGAAACTATAGATGTTAAACGTGAGACGGAGTTCTTGGTCTACCTGGAATCCCCTACAATTTTATCAACAAGTAAAGTGACGCAACAAACAATAAAAGATTTGACGCGAGAAATGAAACAAGAAATTAATGAAATCAAAATAGGCAACGAAAGATTCGAAAAGAAAATAGACGGTAAGTTTCTAGACGTACGTACCGAAGTGGAGAAAGTACAAAACGAAGTTCAACAGGCGGATGTACAGGATGTTGAACAAAAGTTTGAGGTTCAACGTCTCTAAAAAGACCATCTTAGCCTGAAAGCAAATATATCAACATCGCGAGTAGTGCACGAAGTATACTCGAATAAGCGCAAATCACCGATAATCGATGGACCAACTTCATTTGGTAATTTAAATTGTTTAATGAGCTTGTATAGTATGAAATTTAAATAACAGTTATTTATCTCATTTTTTAAAAATCTTTATTACTTCTTAAGCTTCCGGAACCTTTTCGGTTTTACATTTTTGAGAATGAAACCGAAAAGGTTACAAAAGAGTGGAATGACATGAGTCAAGTCACACAATTAATAGTAGCTTTGAGAGCTGCTCCTGAAAATGATTACAACAGTCACAGTGAGATAATGAAGACGTTAAAGGACGCTACCGGAAGGTCGGAGAAGAGCTTCCAGAATACGCAAAGAGCTGGAGATGCTATAGTATTGCCAACTCACCGTTTATTCGACACATGTAAAACAGTAAGTTGACATTAACGGCGGCAAACAGTCCGCCAATAATAATTTATAGTTAGGGATTACTACTCTTTAATTTGGAGCGTCGTCGCGAATTTTAGCACCCATTCTTAGTAGCATCAGTCAGCAAACCTATCATTGGTGCAGATTTCCTAGACAAATTCGGTTTTGGTAAATCAACCATTTAAAGACTAAGTGCTATGATTAATCCTGCAACAATTTTATCTATCATAGGGACAATTTTCGACATAAGCTCGCCGTCACCTATAGAATATTCATCAGCAGAGGCATTCGTGGTTCGTTGCTAAAGAAATTCCTTAAATTACTCAATCACCAGGATGTTACGTATCAGTAAAGCAAAATGTAGTTCACATAACCCTTTTGTGATTTACTAACACAATTGTGCGGGTAGGGCAACAGTACCATGTCAAAAATTTAGTTTTGTATGTTTTTTGTACCAACTTACACATTTCTGAATTCCTTTTTAACTTATTTTCGACCGAAAAACACACTATATCTGTATACACAATGGTGTTGGTTTTACTTCAAATCAAGCGAAATTTTTTATCAACAACGCCATTACATATTATGGTTTTTTACTCACACATTTGTGTGGGTTGGACTAAAATTGAGCCAATTTTTTTCCTTGGTTGACAAAGGGATAATTGCGACGGAAGGGCAACTTTCCATTTTGATAACCATGTCGTCTAGACCATTAAAAAAGCACACCATTCAGCACATAGGCATTTACAAACAATACTTATCATCGACATGCTCACCACTCCATATTGTACCTAAAAAGGAACAAAATGACCATGTGGTGATTACAGGCGATTAAACGCAGTTACTATCCACCACTCCTCTTGTCGGGCTAATCATAAAATCCCGGTTGTATTCGAAAATTAACATAAAACTGTAACTACCATATTTGGTATGGATGATTTCTGTAGAATGACTTTGTTCTCAGAAACGCAAGTTAAACATAACGATTTATCGACGAGATAACGAAGGATTCACCATTTCATTGGAGAAAAACCCACCATATTTGACTGTCATCTCAAAAATAAAATTATCGTGATATTATAAGAATGTCATAATAGCTGGAATTTTATTTCCAGCTCAAAAAATAATTTAATTGAAAACAAATTTACCAATGTCCTACGAATATTTAATAAGAAAAGATTAATTAGATATTATTTTTGGAAACACTCCGATTAAGGTTGATTGTATTCTCGATATTCAATTTTAGGAGAATTAAAGATCTGGAGAGTCCCAAAACCCTTTTCACAAACATAAAGCATTGAAATGAATTTACGATTCGATTTAATTGTGTATCGAGATTATTCGATTATTTGAAATGCTTTTCTATTGAAAACGGCTCAGGATCCACACCAATTACAATTTTTTGGGGAACCGGGGTTCTGGAGGGTCCCCGTTGCCAATACCTCAATATGTATTATTCAACAAAAATTTACGTTCGTTTTAAGTTCGTGTCGAAATTATTTTTAAGCTAGCGCAGTACTCGAAATCAGCTTCCGAGCACCCTCTACAAAAAAAAAACACCTCAAAGTTAACGGCAGTACTCGATAATTTCGACACAGAAATAAAACTAATGCATATTTTTGTTGAATGGTACATATTTAAATATTTGCAACGGGAACCTTCCAAAGCTCCGATTCCGCCAAAAATGGTTATTGATATAATGGATGCTCGTGAGTGCCATTAAATAGAAAACTAGCTCTAAGTTAAAGGCATAAATCGAATAATTTCGTTACGGAACTAAAGCGAATGCAAATTTCTGTTGAATGGTGCATATTAAAATATTGGCAACGAGCACTCTCTAACATAAAAGCATCTGAAAGTTAACAGCAGTACTCGAATAATTTCGACACAGAATTAAAACCAACGCAAATTTTTGTCGAATGGTACAAATTGAAATATTGGCAACGGGAACCCCAGGTTCTGATTTTTCTAAAAATAGTTATTGGTTCGATGTCCCTCAACACCCTGTAATAGAAAAGCATTTCAACTTTAACAGCAGTGCTCAAATAATTTCGACCGGAAATCCAGAAAATAGGTACCCAATTAATTTAAGAGGTCTTGAAAATGGGCGGTAGCGAGAATGCGTTAGACCATCGGCGGAAATATTTGCTGCGAGCTCCAAAAATAGTGTAAAGCTGTGACGCAGATTTTAATGCCTTTGTCAGCTGAATATAACCATAGTGCATGGGAATCAACGAGTGCTAAGAGTACTAACTATAACAAATTTAAGTGCGTGATTGAGTTTCGATTGAAGTCGCAAGGTTAGATTGAAAGAATTAAAGCGTTAATAGAAAAAATTCGAAGAAGAATTTAAGTTAAAGAAATGGTCCTTCATCGGAATGCAACAACAAAGGAAAAGCTAAGGACGGTAGTAGCAAGAAAAAAGGCAATTGTTCTCTTTGTGGCGGTTACCGGTGTGGTCATTAGAAATGTACAGTACACAGAAGAATAAAGAGAACAATTCAGATAACAAGAGACAGACAAATGTTTTAGACGATGCATTTCTGTGTCATAGTCATGACTCAACATCAAGGGGAGACAGGAAATATTGGGATTGGACTTAGGAGCTAGTGGCATTATGTCATCGACGTGAATGGTTCGAGAACTTTATGGAGACTTCATCATACATAACGGTGAGAAATGGTGAAAAGATCATGACTTGAGGCAGAGGCGATATCAACATTTTTGTCGGTAAAGGTCATGAATAGTGGCTATCAATTGCATTCAAATCGCAAGTTCTGCGAACTACTGAAAAATGGAAGCATTTATGCAGTGGGAATAGGCTGACAATAGAAAGACAAGTTCACAAGAAATGTTTACGAAATAATGAAATCGATTTCGATGCACGCTTCTATACGGAATGCATCTTCGTAAAAGTTATAAACTTCGTGAAGAGAGCTCAATGGAATGTGATAAAATTATTTATGCGAACGTTTGTGGGGAAAAACGAATTTGATTCGCGCTTCGAGGCATTTTTGCTTTTAAAGGACGATTTTTCACATTTTCGTTACGTATACTATTTGAAGCAAAAGTCAGAGGTTGCAGCAAAGATCAAATTCGCGGTAATACGAATGCAGCAAGAAAAACGGACACAAGATGCGCGGTCCAATCTGGATCCAAAGGCAATCAAGTTCAGTGTTTGTCTAATATGATAATCATTCGAAATCTTATCGATTGTTGAATCCGGAGACGAAAAAAATTGAAACAGCTCATGACGGTATTTTCCATTTGGAAGAATCAATGGCTGCACTGGACGTTAGGGACACTAAAAAGAAGGCCGATGAAAATGTGAACATAAACATGACAACGCCGGTGCAACCAATCAAACGTGGTGCAATATGCAATCTGGATAAGAGAAACATCATTGAAGAATGTTTGCGTGATTAAAGTATGCATCGGCAGAACACGTCGCCATGTTGGGAATCAGTGAAGAACCAAGGACATACCCCCATTTAAAATCGTACGTGGAGCTTGGTCAATCCACTAAAATATCAAAAGGTGATTGATAATTATTGAGTCTACAAACTAAAGAAAATCCAGATGGAAGCACTGATCGTTACAAAGCATGATTGAAGATTTCGCACAGAGCATGTCATCGATTACAAAAATCGAGTAATTTTGGCGCTAGCGACATCAAAACCGATCAGATTGCAGCAGTTCGACATAAAAACAGCTTTGGTGAACGGTGATTTGGAGAAGAAGAAACTTTGATGATCGTACTTCCGATTTATGTCAATAGTCTGATTGCAACGGAGAACGACGAAGTAATTTTTCTTATCATTGAACACTTGCGCAGAGAATTCGAGTCAAAATATTCGAACTTAAATTTTTTTGGTGCTTGAAATTGAACAACGACCAAATGGATCGATTTATATGAATCGGTAAGCGTATTTGCAAAAGGTACTTAGCAGTTTTGGCCTCGCGAAATGCAATACAGTGGACAGTGTACAAAATCAAATTTGATTTTTACTTTTGAATTTACTTAAAGTTGTGACAGGTGACACCTGGTTTAATGAAAATTTGCACAGAAGTTTTAGACTCGATCGACCCAATTGAAGTTTATATGTACTAAATTAATCCTAAACCAACAAAAGCAAAAATTAATAACAGTGTATTGGTTTAAAGCATTCATTTATGCGACGGCGGAACGCAACAAATATTTCTATTGAAATAATTAGTGTAGATAACTGCAGCAGGGAAATTTTCAAATTTCAAAATGAAACTTGTCATACCGATTAAGCCCAATTTGTGCTAGTTAGAGCTCACATGAAAAAATTAGTGCTAGTCCAGGAGCCGAAAATACGGGAAAAGAAAATTTAAATAACGCCTGAAAGACGAAAAAAAATAAAACCTAGTTTCTAGAAAAAACCAGAAATAATTTAAGCCTAATTTTAAAACTTGACAAAAGCGGCTCCACTGACGCAATTTGTGCTTATCATATAAATATGATTTTCATAAATTTTTATTCATAAATTAAAGAAAATCAAACTAGCCCCTAAAAGATACTATATTGAACAAACAATATACAGATGTATACCGTTCAATAATATTTTTGTTGAACAACAAATTAAAAAATAGAAATAATTTATTATAAAATCAAAGAATAAGCATTTCAGCTAGCACATTCCTGTCACACATGTTCATTGTCGTCCGAAAAATATAGAGGCTGAATTTGTGCTAATCCAGAATTGGCCCAATTCCGTTGAACAACAAAGACCGTTGAATGAACAATTTTCTGACAAAAAGTGTTCTAGAAACCAATGATGTTGGCACTTCTGATTAAATATTCCTATCAGGTATGTTCATTGCCATTCGAAATATATAATTCTGGATTAGCACAAAATCAGCCACTATATTTTTCGGAAGACAATGAACATGTGTGACAGGAATGTGCTAGCTGAAATGCTTATTCTTTGATTTTACAATAAGTTATTTCATTTTTAATTTGTTATTCAACAGAAATATTATTGAACGGTATACTTCTGTATTTTGTATTTTCAAATAGTATCTTTTAGGGGCTAGTTTGTTTCTTCTTAATTTATTAATGAAAATTTATAAAAATCATATTTCTATGATAAGCACAAAATTCGTCGGTGGAGCCGCTTTTGTCAAGTTTTAAAATTAGGCTTAAATTATTTCAGGTTTTTTTTCTAGAAATTGAGTTTTATTTTTTTCGTCTTTCAGGCGAAATTTAAATTTTCTTTTCCCGTATTTTCGGCTCCTTCACTAGCACTAATTTTTTTCCTGTGAGCACTAATTAGCACAAATTGGGCTTAATTGGTATGCCAAGTTTCATTTTGAAATTCGAAAGTTTCCCTGCTGCAGTTACTCACACAAATAATTATTTAAATATTTATTTATTTATTTAAGGGAGGAATGGAGCTCGCATACGAGCTCGCATAGACATATCTAAGACGACATTCAAATTGAAGAGCGAAATTTCTTAGTAAATTTGATTAAAAGGTAATTCATATCTCAAGATTTTCACCGATCGGCAAACAATTGCTACTATAATATTTTGGTAGACCTACATGTGTCCTCTACTTGTGCCAACCCGATTAAAATTCTAATGAGGATTCCGTTGTTCAATTGAATGTTGCTTTAGATATGTGAGCCCAATTAGAATTTTAATCGGGTTGGCCCAAGTAGAGTGCACATATAGATCAGCTTAGGCTGTGTGCCAACTCAAGGAAAAAATCAATTTTAAGTAAAATTTGGCAAACTGATCAAAAAATCTGTCCTAAAACCGGTATTTATTTACCTTAAGTTTGGCACACAGCCTAAATAGGAATAAATTGCATAATAACTTAACCATATTGTATTCCGATAATTCTCATTATTATTTGACGTTACTTTTTTTTGTTTTTTTTTTTAAATAAAATCTGTGAACGATGTTTGCTACTTCTAGCGTAACATAATTCCTCCACAATTTTACGGTTATTAAAATAGTAAATTTTGATCAAATTGAACCTAAATGAACATGAATGACGTGAATTTAAATTATTTGTAAACCTAACAAAGTTGTATAATCGCCTAAATGTTCGCAAATCACTAATACATCTTCACATTTTGTTTTGTTTTGAATATAGTATAAACTTCGTAGTTCCCACTAGAAGTTTGAATTTTTTGGCATCTCGGCTGGTGTACTCAATTGTAAGTCTTGTTGTATTTTTGACAGCAAACAAGAAACACGCTGAAATAGTTTTGTGCACACGCCAGCATTTATTTCATCCCAAGTATAACAAAATGGAACTCATTTTGACAGTTTCAACTTTCGTTACATTTTTGAGATATTTCATGGAAGACATGGAACTCGCACAATATTCAGTTCTTTGAGTTACGGGTTTTTGTTCCATAGTTCATAGTAAAACTTTTAATAAAATGGAACTTGACCGTGAAACTTAGTTCCAACAATTGTTCCATAAAAATCGAAATAAGTTGGAAGTAGTGATACTTGGGATTCGTTCCACTGCGTATTAGAGTGAAGGTTGGAGAATGTACAGGATTATGGTTAATTCAACAAAGGTTAGGTTTTGTGGCTTTATTATAGATTCAAAAGTAATTGTTTTTCATATATATATTGCGAGTATGTATATTTGTTTCCCACCACCATTAAATGGATTTAAATATTTGCCCTTTAAACAAACAAAAAAGCATTCTAATTATGATTTATGATTTATAACAATAATGTCGAAAGGTATTCCGTTTGTATAATATTTGATCGCATGGTAGAAAATAATTAAAATATAAGGAACAATTAATTTTGGGTCCATAATAAATCTATAATAACACGTAGGTAATCTTACATTTTAACATATCAGACCGAAGAAGAATTTTAATAAATTTTATTAAATATTTATGTTAGGAGCTTAGTGACATAAAAACAATTATTTGTAACCTGTGTGTTTTAGGAAAATATACCCGGCATTATATTAAAATAACAAATATAATAATGGCAATGATGTGTGAATGTATGTATATAGTCACAGAAAACGTCGTCCTTATTGTACAAAAAAAAACAATAACGAGAGATTGTGGTTTGAATAACATCACGCATATTTCGGGCCCTAGGGTGTTTATCTTAACTGGAAGACAAAGATAATTAGTCTAATGCATAATAAATAATCGTATGTCATATTTGCCGAAAGCATTTATATAATACTCGTATAGATAACACAGATAAGAAAATAAATACAAAATTACATAGCGTATTGTTCGTTCACACAGAATCAGCCGTGCATATGATTTAAATAATAAAAATGTATTCGTTTGACATTACATCTTCGTGGGCGTATCTTACGCTAAACCCAATTCCTATATAACATACGTTTACTTAACCTAGAAAAGAAAAATAGTTGATTTAAATCAAATTAGAATAACAAATACCGTCTACATATACGAGCCTATTTACCATCCAATATTAAATTTCAGTAGAGAGCAACTTGTCAATGCCTAATAAATATTGACAATACAATAGAAACATCGTAAATAAATAAAAATATTCCAGCCAAACGATACGAATTCGAAATCAATTCCTTCATGTAAACCAAGGTAAGGAAAACACACAGAAATCCTTTTGATTTCATGACATTCGCCGTTCCTTCTTCTATTTTATTTTTGGTTGCTTCTCCTTGTGTTGTTATATAAATACTTAAGTAACAAGTTATTTTTTGTACCATTTTTAAGATTTAGAGATATCGAATAAAAACAAGTAACCCTTTGGGGTAAATTTGACAATATAATTTATATGAATTTAATACCCCCTCTACTGTAATGGCGGCGAGGATGAGTTGCGAGTCGAATTATTATTTTCTGGTTCATTTCATTTGCTTTAAGCTTGTACACCATTGAGTTTCACTATGAAATAGAAAATATTAAAAAAGGAGTTTATAACAACTTGCGAACCAGGAAAAAAAAAAGTTTTGTACTATTAATTAATTTATCGAAATATGAAATAACTATGAAACAAAGTTGGTAGTTTAAATTATTTAATAATTTATTTAAATATGCACAAAGACTTATAGTGTAGGTTAAATGCAGCAAGGAAATTTCTTTATACAAAAAACTTTAAGTTTTGCTAAAGACATGAATAAGCTTTCATAAAATAGTTAATGAATTTTGACTATAAACGGCTAATTTATCCAAGAAATTTTTAATAAAAGTTCCAATAAACTTAAAAAAAAATTTAACGGAATTTACAAGATATTTAATGAGTTGGAAAGTTCCCTCATGTACACCACTCTCTCCCCCGTCCCCGTTTATATTTATGAACAGAAAAATTATCAAAAGTCATAACCGATTAAAATCTTCCTCATCATGTACCAAAAGCCATAGATTCTTAAGTAATTCACAAACACTTAAACGAAACAAAACTAATTAAACAAATTAAGTTAATTACTTCTGAGACAAGAAGCTGAAAACACACAAGAAAAAAAAAGTTTACAATTGTTAAAGAGAAAAACAAAAAGCGTGCGGGAAAATCTGCTTTTTAGAAGACGGTTGTTATTAATTTTCATCATTCCACTGGAAAATTTTATAATTTCGTTACGTTGAATAGAAAATGTTTGTCTCTTTGTGGCTGTATACATTTAAAAATAATGATAATGGAATTATAACAGAAATTTTACGATCTGAAAATTATCTGTCACATTGTTGGGCTGTATACTCAATTGGGTATATTATTGAACAGGCGAAATGCAGTTCGAAGATTTATTTAGAAGGGTGTGAATTCAAATGCGAATTGCAGAAACAAATCGCATATGATTAAATGATTCAGCTGACTAAAATTCATGTGAACAGCGATTCATTTTGAAATCGTCACTTTATCATATACACTGCAGTTCACTTGATTAGACGCATTTGCCTTTTTACTTGTTAATGTAAATTTTACTGTAATTTCTCGCGAAACGAAGAAAATATTTTTATTGAGAAGAGTGGGAAATGGAAATCCCTACTCAATAAATCCATAATCGATAATTATTCTGAGAAAGCAAATTAACTTGTCTTACATTTTTTTTCACACATCCCCGAATTTGTTAAATTAACAAAATTGTACACTGGGTAAAAAATTGTCACAAATAACAAATTATCAAAACGCTAATTCCCTAAAAGTAAAAAATACTAGATGTCAAATAACAAAAAGTATATACACAATTGTTTTTTAACTAATTGTTGATGTGTGTGAAAACAAAAATTTCGAAAAACTAGGTGATCCACTGAAGAAAATATTGGCCAGTTTACAGAGCTCTTCCGCGGATGTTACCTTTATGGCCATAGTTAGCTTAGGAATTATATTTCTTTAAAAAGGGTTTTCGGACCTAGTTTTTTGTTAAATGTGTGCCGCACTACTTTGCGTAAAATTTCGGACGAAACCTTGTTGTCCAATATGCAACTGTCGATGTTTACTACGTAAATTATATCCGTTTTTCTACCAAGAAAAAAAAAATTTGGCTCAAATAAAGTCCAAACCACACAAATGTGTTAGTAAAAGAACAAAGTATGTTATGGCGTTGTTGATAAAAAATTTAGCTTGATTTGAAGTATGTACGACCAACACAATTGTGTATTAAGTTATAGTGACGAAAAAAAGTAAGGAACACACAAATGTGTAAGTTGGTTCAAAACACATACAAAAATAAATTTTTGACATGATTCGTTTTCCGTACCCACACAATTGTGTGGGCAGGCAGGTAATGGGATAGAAGTACGGATATTATTATTATTATCATTCAAACTATGTAATTTCCGAAGTAAGGAACAATCTGATGCGTGACCAATGTAATGCTGACCAAAAACCAAAAAGTTAGGTGAAAACCTTGCACTCATGAATGTTGTTTCTTAAGGCTGAGGCTATATTATCTAAATTACTGTCCCATGCTGTATGACCTTGTATGTATGGTCTTATTGCTGCAAGTACTAATCTGTTGCCTCTCTCTGAAGCATTAACCTGAACGGAATACTTGGCCGTGAGAATATGCTTGATACCATATTCAGAGAGGAGCTGATTGAATACTTTTGCAGTAAATTGTTTTCCGTTATCGCTTAGTATAATTTCAGATACGGAAAAAAGTTGCTATATGTCAGCATATTTATGTATAAAACGCCCGTACAAGCCTGACATTCCTTAAGAACCTTCAAAGTTGGTGCACGGACTTTGGAATTGAATACATGGTAATAGTTTCTATTTTCAAATTATCAGGCGTTAGTAATCCGTCACCTACGACATATCCAAGAAATTTTGATTCTTTGAACACAAATTTGCTCTTTTCAGTATTAATTGTTAATTTTGCGATCGCTAATCGCCCGGTAACTTTGGACAGTAAATTCAAATGTTCATCAAACGTTTCACTCGTGATGAGTAAATCGTCTAGATATACAAACACCTGAGAGTGCAGTTCCTGAGGTATCACCCGGTGCATCAGACGGCACATAGTCTGCGGCGCATTGCAAAACCCGAATGGCATGTCTGTAAAATGATACAATGGCCTTCCAGGTACTGTGAAAGCTGTATTATCCCTGGACTTCACATCGAGCGGAATCTGATGCTGTATAAGATCGCGGAATTTTGACAGCGGAACATAAGAGATTACGCTACTCACCGCAAGTGGCAGCACTATCACTAAAGAGAATTGATTTTTTTTATGTAATTACCAGCGGAAATTTTTCATTCATTATGTATCAATTATTTCACTAAATAAAACATCTCAGCGGAATAAAACGTTAAAAGTGATCCTTAAAATGAAAAATTGATTGATCTCCGATGAAAAGGAACCCGGTACATGAAATCTTGGAATTTAAAAATATTCCGTCTTTCTGGCATTTCTTCCACTAGTAACCAATACTTTCGGTTGATTTTTATAGCTTAGGCCATTTGGGAAAATTTGGGGAAAATTCATGAACTAGAATTTTCACTAGAATTTTTTTATTTTTTGCGGCCAAATAAGTTATTTTCAGTTGTTGGCCAATTTCCCAAAATCTTCCACTAGTAACCAACACTTTTGGTTGTTTTTCGAATAGCTTAGGCCAGCGGTTTCCAAACTTTCTGATACTGCGACCCACATAGAAAAAAATAAAAAATTGGCGGTCCCCCTTATTAGATATAAAACAATAAATATAAGCACATTTTCAAGTTGTGACCCAAAACTGAATTAAAGTTTTACTATCAAATTCCTGTTGCAATGAAGTATCGCAAGATAATTCAACCAGTTGTTCTTTTTCGAAATTGTCAATTCAAATGCATTAAGTTGGTTATTCAAAAATGGATTCGGGATCCACGCAAACTTTGTAAAATCAATATCGTCGAAATATTGTGAAAATGTTTTAGTAAACTTTGCAAATGTTCTATAAAAAGATTTCATATATAGTATATCCTTTTCTAAGTTAGATATCCATAGCTCCAATTTTTTAATGAATGCATTTGATGAATGCATTTGTGGACCTTGCATTGATTGATATAAATCGCTTGATTTTTTAAAAATTTCAACTAAATAAGCAATTTTAAGAATAAAGTTATCGTTGCGAAAAGAAGATCCTCATCTTTATGATTTTCAGCAAGAAAGATCGCAATTTCGTCTTTAAGTTCGAACACTCTTTGAACAAATTTTGAACGAGATAGCCAACGTACTTCATAATAGTGCAAGAGTGATTTATATTCAGCTCCCATATCTTAACACAACTTTCCAAATAATCTCGCTTTCAAACGACTGTTTTTGGTATAGTTTACAAATAGAGAAAAAATTCAATATTATCGGCATTTACAGGGATTCTTAATAAAGTAATATCGCAACAAGAAATTTGCATTAAAATTTAATGATTAAATAGATGTTTGTAAGTATTTTTTTTTAAATATGTAAAGCAGAAATTAAAAACTTCACGACCCCCTTGAGGTTATTACGCGACTCTGGGTCGCGACCCACAGTTTGGAAACCGCTGGCTTATGCCATACTGAGACTATATGGGGTTTTTGGGAAAAATTCATGGACTAGAATTTTCACAAGAATTTTTTGATTTTATGCGGCCAAATAAGTTATTTTCAATTGTTGGCCAATATCTCAAAAACTTCCACTAGAACACTTCCAATCGAACTCAATATTTTCGATTAAGAGCAGAAAATAGTTTTAGATTCAATATATAAAAATGAATTCCTGTTTGTTTGTTTGTTTGTTCCGAATGGGCGTCTCAGCCGCTCAACCGCTCAACCGATCGCCATGAAATTTTTACCATGTACAAGTTGCATATCCAGAACCAATCTTACGATATTTTGGAAGGGGCTGAACCCCGGGGTCTATGGGCTGCGGTTCAAATTTTTCCACGAAATTGAGTTTATGGGCCTGGTTATATGAAATTACTGACATGTTCGAATCCGAGGGCCCAGCCCTGGATCAAAAACTAATTTTTACATGTATATAGATACAAATATTTGATTATTCCAAAATGACTTCTCAGCCGCTCAACCGATCGCCATGAAATTTTTACCATGTGCAAGTTGCATATTCAGAACCAACCTTACGATATTTTGAAAGGAGCTGGACCCCGGGATCTAGGGGCCATGGTACAAATTTTTTCAAAAATTTAATTTTTTTTACGAGAATGAGTTTTGGAAAAGCGTTATATGAAATAAGAGACATGTTCGAATTCGGGGGGTCCGCCTCTGGATTAAAAATTCATTTTTACATGTAAAGATACAATTATTTGATTGTTCTGAAATAACGCCTTAGCCGCTTTGCCGATCGCCATGAAATTTGTACCATGTATATGTTGCATGTTCAGGACCAAGCCCACGATACTTTTGAAGGGGTTGGACCCCGTGGTACAATTTTTTCCTCAAATTTCAATTTTTTAAGATTTTTTGACGGGAATGACTAAGGAAAGGGGTTATATGAAATTAGTGACATGCTCCAATCCGGAAGTCTGCCCTGGATCAAGAATTCATTTTTCATGTATAGATACAATTATTTAAATGTTCCGAAATAGCGCCTTAGCCGCAAATTTAGACACCAAAAAGGATATCTAGCGTGCGATTGTTATACACAAATCATACCTCTACTATAATTGATTTAATTATTCAAATTAATTTTATTAATTTAAATTTAAGACAATCTTTCATCACTTTAACTGAAGACAAATCTCTGAACACTTATATTATCCATACTAATAATCCATTTTTACTGGTTTGACATGTACTGTTTAGTGATATCCTATTTATCATATCCTGTTTTGAAATGTACCATAGTCAGCGAGTTCTAATTTCCACATAACTTCAGAAATAATTAACATTCTATTTTAATCCACTATTGCAACCGGCGGCTTTTAAATAAAATAGTAGTTTCATACTAAACGCCAATAGTTTATTACTTTATTTAGTTTATTAGTAAAATAATCAATGATTGTTTCATAAAATCAATTCTAGGAAAGGTACTAAAAAATATTGTACGTATATAAACTGATTTACTTTGAAAAGTACTAGCGTTTTATATTTGGAAATAGCATCATCTACGAGAAACATCCTTGGATTCAAATTATTGTACGTGTAAAATTGTTTAGTTTGAAAAAACTTCTTTTGTTTTTCGAAATGTCATTTTCAACCACAGCTCGCGGTAAAACGTATCGAAGTGGACGTAGTTTTAATCGTTTTGAATAAATTAATATTAATTTGTGTTTCGGATGCCGTTGTTCTCGATTAGTTAGCTATATTGCAATAAAATAATTGTTGGTTATTATTTTCCAGGTATTAAATATTATTTCAAGTGAATATACATTCTTATTAGTTTTAAGTTTTCAGTTTATAATCGTGTTAGTCTATGATTACTTTTTGATTGTAGATAAAATTTGATTTTGCTTAAAAAAAATCCGTAAAGACATTTTCAAACACAGTTCGCGGTGAAACGTATCGAAGGGAACATTAAAATCGTTTTTATAAATTAATACTAGTTTCTGTTTTGAATGCCCGTCATACTTGACTAATTAGCTACACGTTTAATTTTTGCTTAAAAATGTCACCGAAAAAAAGATCAATTGGGCAGGTAACTGCAAAGTCGAAGAAGATTAGAGCTACAAGGGTGGCTGAATCAAGCGAACAGTATGAAACACGACTTGCAAACGTTCAAAGCAGTACATCTTCTTCTAGAGCTAATGAAACAACTGAACAGCGTGAAACACGACTTGAAAATGTTCGAAGCAGGATGTCTTCTTCTAGAGCTCCTGAAACCATTGAACATCGTGAGGCCCGGCTGGAAGTCGATCGGTTACGATAAGGACGATTAATAGAAACTTTTAGAGGTGATTTAAAGTTAGCAGCATTCAATTACGAGAAAGACTATGATAACAATGTTTCAATTGGGCAAATGGAAAACATTTGTTTGTATTGTCATGGTTTAAAGTTTCACAATGAATCGTTGTTCAAATGGAAAAGTGAATTTGCCTCCTCTGGTTGATCCACCTGAACCTCTTCTAGCTTACGTCTCCGGAACTACTGAGTTATCCAGACATTTTCTACAAAATATTCGAAAATACAACTCATGCTTATATACCTCCCGTGCAACGCAGGGTAACTCAACTAGTTATTAAATGTTATTCAATTTTTTTATTTCTTTTCGAGAACTGCATTCATTCTTTCAAAGAGCCGCAATTTTGCCATATGTGTTATAGAACAACAAAAAATATAAAACCGTCTAGATAATAAAAAAAGAAAGCAATATAGCGAATACAGGCATAATCCAAACTAAAATGTAACGATTGTGAGGCGTTCTACATCGGAAAACTGGCCGGAGTTTTATTACACGACTTAAGGAACACGTAAAAGATGTGGGGAACACGGTCCCAATACCCTAAACATCAGAATCATGAACAGTACACCTACACAGGTTATGACAATAATTTAGAAATCCTACAAAGAATGAAAAAAGGCGAAAAAATGAATAGAATATAGAGGAGTATAAAATTTATCAACACAGGAACAACCCACAATTATTGAACGATAGGATGCCCTACAACGAAATTTACGAATATATAAAGGAAGATTTGTGAACCAAAATTAGAATAGAGAAAATAGCTGACTGATAGCGATTTAAATTTAAAATAGAATAATTAAAAAAAAAAAATAAAGGTTTGTAAGTCATTGTTATAATGTAAAACAACAACTCTTGTGGTTGTCACTCTCTGTAAAACAATACACTCAATAAACATTTCGTGTCGGTATATCCCTACAGAATGTTCGTTGGGAGACACGAAACAAACAACTCGATTGTTTAGTTTTTTCTCGCTTGTTTGTTTTATATTTACTGTTCAGCATCGATTCAGTACATACTACCGCAGAATTTTATGCATGTGCATCGCATGTGCCATTTTGTACCAGAGCGAGTTGAAATTTAATTTGTGCGAACTTATTTTTGAAATCACTAAAGTGAAAATTAAAAAATAAAGAAATCGTGAATGATAAAATAGGATTAGACGAAGAAGGAGATTCAAAAATTACGCCCGAGTCCAATAAACAAGTGTGCACTGTCTATGACAACGATTCGGATTTAAATTCAGTTTCAAGTGAAAATGCTACAGATTCAGATTTTAGTGATGATATGTCATTTGTAGAAACAAAGATTGCTTACAAATTAAGGCAATGGGCATTGGAAGATAAAGTTCCACAAAAAACTATTGATATTTTTTACAGGCACCTGATCAATGTAAAGTTAAAGGAATTCCGCTAAGCGCAATTTTAAACATTGCCGGCGGAGAATATTTTCATTTTGGGATTCAAAATTATTTGCAGTCCCACAATTTTCCGTTTCTAAAAAATGTTCCTGTTATTGTAATAGATATTAGCATAGATAGTCTAAGTTTATTCAAAAGTTCTCAGGCGGTATTATGGTCTATAATAGCATCTTTTTCCAATTTTAGAGATGAAAGTCTCATTTCTAATCGGGTGCTTCTCTGGAAAGTCAAAACCAAATTCAATAAACAATTACTTAAAAATGTTGACAGAAGAAATGATGGTTCTTAACAAACAAGGTGTTAAAATTGGCAATGATTGTGAACCGAAATTTTTTAAAATTCATGCTTTTATTTGTGATAGCCGTGCAATATCATTTGTAACTGGAACCCAATATCCAACTGTGAAAAATAGCTGCCCCAAATGCACTCAAAAAGGATTTTTTGTCAAACGAAGAGTAGCTTTTCAACAAAAAATTTTTTCCTTACGGCACGATGAAAGTTATGCATGTAGAACCGATTCCGAGTACCATTCACAGGAATTTCAATTTCATAAAACGTGTTAGAAGGGGCTGGGAGTGGTATGGTTTCGCAATTCCCACTCGATGCTATGCATCTGGTTGATCTTGGTGTAACGAAAAAATTTTTAACTGCATGTTCGCAAGGTAAATTTAAAGGAACATTTTTCAAAACAGAAGAAATAAATTCTATGCTGAATGAATTTCATAATTCCCTAGAAGCCCACGGAGTTTAGATGATCTCCCCCGTTGGAAAGCAACTGAATACAGACAATTCCTATTGCATACTGGGATTGTGGTGCTATAAAAATGTATTGATTCAAGCGTATATCACTGTTTTTTGCTTTTACATTGCGCAATAGGAATGTTATCTTGCAAAAGAAGCATTGAAAGTGATATTGAAGTTGCTAATGAAATTATACAGGAATTTGTTAAACAGTTTGCTATCATTTTTGATGAACATGCAATTTCTTTTAATATTCACTGTTTATTACATTTATCTGATTGTGTTAAGCAATTTGGACACTAGATAATTTTTAATGGAAAATCAAATAAAAGAATTAAATAAAAATGTAATAAAATAATAAATTATTTTCATGCCTGTACATATTTAACAATTCGAATATTATTTTGTATTTTTCTTAATTAAGATTCAAGATATTAATGAAAATAGGAATGTGAGTGCAGCCGGATTGGTCACAAATAAACTCCTTAAAGAAAACGTAGTATACAGCAAGCGAACCGCAAAACTATTACAATATTTGACTGGAGAAGAAAATAATGAAAGTGACGTTGAATTTGAGCAAACCTTCCCGGCCCAAACAATTGAACAACTGAATGATGTGGAGGTTAGCCTTTTAAAACCGTAATTTGCACAGCATTTGGAGTTCGTCCTACGGTGAAAAATAAAATAAAAATATTGAACCATTTTTTCCTTTTACAGACTATTTATTTATGGAGATTTAGAAGCAATCCTGAATCTGTTGAACCGGTAATTAAATTCATTGCCTATGATGGCGTCTACAGCCAATTTAATTTGCAGGGCATAGCAGGCAAAAAGGCTTTGACTAGCTACAAATTATTTTCGAAGATTATATTTGGTATATTTTTTGTTTTAAGTAACATTTTTACACGTTTCTTACGCATAACTGGCTTTTTTTCTTACAGATGCTTGCGGTACGGGGCTAGGTGTGGCAGAATACAATAATCAACTTCGCCGTTGTATCGCGAAATCTCACAACATATTTTACAAACTTAAATCATTAAATAAAACAAAATAATGTCAAGTAGTAGTTTTTCTTAAAAAAATGACTTTCTTAATTTATTTTAATTGATAAAAGACTTATAAGTATTAAACAAATGAATTGATTTTATAAATGAAATTGAAATTAATAAGCACTGTGATGAGAATAACAATAAATATTGAAATTTTTAATAAAAATATATATTTAAAATATGTAGTTTTGGCTCTTTGTGTAGTATGAAGTATGGCTAAATAAGTAATTCTTACGACAGGCTGAAGGACTACTGAATAATCCCTGAACAAGAAGTGATGTGGATCAGGCCTGAAAACCTACAGAAAATGTCATGAATAATAGTAAATAATTTAAATGATATCACTATTTGTCCTTCTCTGGCTTCATGGTTTTCTCATTTGAAAATTGGATAGTCGTTTTCGGTGTATTAGTGTACTGCTGAATTTTTTCCCGACGTTCTGTATCATTTCACTGGAGGGTCACGTTCTTTTCTATTAAAAAATTGCATTTCCTGGAGTGGTACTGCGTTTATTCATAGAAAATCCATGACAAATTCCGAACTAAGTCAATTTCTCAATCAAAATTTTTTTAAACCTAGATGACCCAAAGAACCGTAATGTTTTGAGTAATTCAGGCCCTCTACTATTAGAAAATTCCAATTCCAGGTGTGGTAGCCGTCTTCGTTTAATCCATGAAAATTTCCAGTTTCTAAGTCTACATTCTAACCCCTTTCTTGTCTAGACTTTTCAAAGAAGTGTTACCTTATTTTACTTTTATTAATTTTTGCTTTGTTGTCGATTAGTGTTTGCATTACCGGTAAATCGGTTTGTCGGTTTGCCGGTAAATTTACCAAAAACGCGTTACCGAATTACCGGTATTTTTTTTTACCGGTATTTTATTAAGAGCAATAAAATTTCGATATGTTTTAATTTTAGTAGTTATTTTAATTTTTTTTTTATAAATTAACCAAAAATTAAAGTTTTTTTAAATTAAATTTAACTCTTAATTCTACATGTTCCAATTTTTAACATAGATATATACGAAATTACTCTTCTAACTGATGGTTTAGAGATACATAATCGAAGAAATAACTACGGCTACTGTGATTCAATGTGAATCGATTAGTAATCTAATCCAAAAAATTGTTATAATGTTTCGTGGGTCCCCTACAAAAAACGATAATCTACAGAAAAACATAAAAGAAGAATTCAACAAAGAAGTGTCCTTAATTATTGATTCCAAAACCCGATTGGATAGTCTCTTAGTAATGCTAGGGCGATTTTATGAAGTAAATAAATACATAACGAAAAGTTTAATCGACTTTAAATCTAGTTTCAGTTTTACAGAAGATGAAATAGATTCACTTGCATCTACGATCGCAACATTGCAGCCAGTAAAAGTCGCTGTAGAAGCACTGCCGTAAAGATACAAATTTGTATGTGACGGATCTAACCTTAAAGTTTATGCTAGATGATATTAGTGCAGAAAAATCAAATTAGGCAAAGAGCTTAAAGAATGCGAGCATTAAGGAAAGAGGGAATGTTTATTCTGATACAATAATAAACATATCATTATACGCATTCAAAAATACTAGGATTATTTTTTAATTTATTTATTTATATATAATTTTTTCAATTATGCGTTTACGTTAAAAAATTATAAAAAGTTGCTAGAATTCATTAATTCATAAAATTTATTAAAAATATTCAAATTTAACAAGAATTTAGTGAAACATTTCATTATACGCACTATTATAAAATTACAAAAAAATTGTCTAAGTATAAAATATTTCAATATTTAATTTGCTTGCCATTTTGTTTAATGACATCAAACACACGATTATGGATTGTATAAGATTATGCAAAACTTGGTCATCAATTTCGTCCCAGCAACTTGCAAAAGTATTCCTTAATTCTTGGATTGCAATCTGGGCTACAAGCGGGCCACTCCATTAAAGTAATCCCTATGGACGCAAACCACTCCTTACACTTCTTGCATTATCTTGTTGGAATATGAAACTATCTTCAAAATTTTCTTCACTGTAAGGGACGAGTATACTTTCCAACATTTCTATGTACTCGTCAGAGTTGACTTTAGACGATGGGAAGCACAAGGTAACCTTACCTTTAGATGAGAATGCTCCCCATACCATGACTGTACCCCCACCAAAATTTCGTTTTGTTCTTGCCAATAGCAGCTAAAACAATCTGGCTCATCGAGATTGCATTTTTTTTCATCCGAGAATATCACTGAGTTCCATTCTTCTTTGAAAACCATATGTGCTCGAGCCCATTTAAGGCGAGCTTCTATATGGCGCTTCGCTAGCTTTAGTTTACATAATGGTTTCTTCCATTTAATATTTGAATCATTTCTTAATAGTCGTGCAATGTGTTGTTTTGTGACGGGTAAGTTTAACTTATATTTAATTTGTTGTGAATTTAGGTGGTTTTTGGTTGCTTCATACTTTATCCTTCCAATATCCAGAGTGCTTAGTTTTTTACTCCCTTTTGGAGATTTTCTTTGGCCGTATTTTTTCGAATTTTTTAAAAAATTTCTAATGACTCCCTCAGATCTACCAATTTGCTTTGCAATTTTACGATTCGAAAATTCATTCAGCTTCAAAACAGAATTTTGGGCACGTTCTTCGTGAGTTAGTGTCTTAGCCTTACCCATGATTTTAAATTCTAAAACAAACAACTTTAACTAACTTATTTATGCTGGGTCGTACAAAACAATTGAAAATCAATTTAGTTTTGAAAAAAAAACCGTGTGGATCGCAGATATATATATACGAATATTAACGTGCGCATAATGAAATATTTATCTAAAATCCTTTTTGTTTCAGCTAAAATCGCACAAACAAACAAATTACAACCAGATGGTGCATATATTTAAATAAAAACAAAAAAAACACAAATATACAAAAAAAAGTAATGCAAATTTCCAATTATTTTACATTTTACGGCGGAAAAATATGATGCGTATAATGATATGTTTACCACTGTATATTACAATATCTCCATGATCCATCAAGCGAGAAAGACGATGCTTATCAAATATTCAACAGAACCAGCAAAACTGTTATTATCAAAAAAATTGTTGAATTCAAAAATTCTCCACTCCAACAGAACCAGAAGTTGAATTTACAGAAGCCGCTAATTTATCTTCAAATGATCATCAATGTACTTCAATATCTTTATACCCTGTTCTTATGATGTAATTGAAGGAAAAGCTGCAGGGAGCAATTGAGGATAAAATTATTAAATTTTTTTTTAGAAACACATGCTTCAAATATTCCTAGAGGGTTAGTGAATGTGATAAAAAGGGAGATGGACTTCTTTCAAGAACAGAACATTAGAGGTAAATATTTAAACTTGGTATTTACTCAAACTCTGACCATTCGTCCGACAAGTGTCGAATCGGAGTGTGCTTTTTCAGCGACTGGTCTGATATGTTGGAAATTTACAACAAAATTTAAATGACGACAGCATGGATACGATGTGGTTTTACGAGGCTATTTCAATATTGAGTGCGTTATTTCCACTAGTTTTTGCAGTTTTTTTTAAAATTAAATTAAATTTATGATCACCGGTAAAAACCCGGTTAATCGGATTTTTCAGAAAAATTTACCGAATTACCGGTAATTACAAAAGTCGGTAATTTTGCAAACTATATTGTCGATACAATCATTTGCTATTCCAAAGTTGCCACGTGGTTTGCGATTTAAGTTTCTGCTAACTTTAACAGTATACAGTTAGCTAAAAGTTGACAGGCGAAATTTCCAATAAAGAATGCCTACATCAATCAAGTCAAAAATTTCTAACCGAAAATCGCCAAATATAAATCTAAAATAATAAACTAGAAGAAAGTTAACATTTAGGGGATAACATAAAAAATTCAAACAGTAGTTTCTATTAATTAGAATATAATTTACCAGTTGGTAGTCGATATTTTGATCGAAACTCAACAATCTTCCTGAACCATACTAAGAACTTTTGCGCATATAAATGCAACATCAATTATTTATAGTGAAATCGATTGCTAAATGGTAAAATTTTAAAAGCGGAACCATTTTATCGTTTAATAATCAGAGAAAACTAAATTATATCCCCTTAAACATTACAAATTTATCCTCAACCAGGGGCGGTATTCTTGAAATCGTTGGAAATTTACCCAATCGTAATACAATTTGCTTTGTAATTCTCTAAATTATTCGAATTTTTCACCGGCTACTTTAATCATTTTTTACAATTTCTTTTTTTTTAAATTAAGAAACATAATTTTTTCTTCCTACTAAGGTATAAATTCCAACTGGGTAAATCGATTCGAAATTATTCCCTTAGTAGGGAGACAAATATTAGTAAACTTGAAAACAAATTTGAAAAAATGATTGAAGTAGCCGGCGAAAAATTCGAATAATATAGAGAATTTCAAAGCAAATTGTATTCCGAAAATTTCCACAGATTTCAAGAATACGGCCCCATACATTTTTCAGCTGGAATAGTAAATACAGTATCTGATTATCTTTTTCTTAATGGGAACACACTTAAATCATCCCGATTTACATTGCCTATGCCTCTCACGTAATTAATAGGCCTCTTAATTCACAGGAATGGTATGGAAACTAAAAAGGAGTAGATTGATAGCATAATATAACATGAAACTATTTAATGCAATGTGGTTTACTATTTTCTAAATGAGGCAGGTCAACAAAGATTTGTTCCAACTACTATATGTAGCGTAGTACACCAGTTTGCTACTATGGAATCCATTTTATTTAAAAATTAAAAGAATTTTACTTAGGACAGGTTTTTGGTATTAGGACCGGACATCCACTATGTGTAAGAAACGACATTTTTAGTCCTATAATTGAAATCGATTAATCAATTAAGATTATCCATTACAGACAAACCGTGTTAACAAGTGCACAAAGAAAATTATTAACAGTTTCACATAAAAATACATAATTTTAATTTATCTAATCTAATTAAATCTAATCATGGGTTAATTTAATCCCAAGGCAAAACATAAATAAAACAAAATAACAACAAGCAATATAAGACAAGCAACGAGAGGAGACAAAAAGTATCATCATAATAATAAGAAAGTGGATGAAGATGTTACATAAATTAATTTTGTTTCTTAAGTAGATTAAAGGAAATTTTGTTTAACGAATTTCATTTTGGCGTATCTTACTCTTGTTTTAATTGTAATTAATTTTAATTTTAATTTATTTATTTTTTATATTCGAAGGCTGATTATAAATATTAAATTTAATTGAGGACATGCGTTTGGGATGCTTTTTTGCGTATGTGTTACACGTAATCAATATTATGTAAATGTAATTTGTTCCTATGTTAATGTTAATGTATGTATAAAAAGAGGAAAGTGTTAAGTAATTAAAAATTTACATATAATCTGTTTTAAAATATCATTACAATTTTTGCAAAAATTATCATCATCATTAAATATGGAATGTTATCTTCGGCACAAACTAATTAGCATTGTTACTTCGTTCAGAGAATTTGGTCAGTAAAATAAAATTATGCTAAAAATTAAAATCATCAGCAGAAGTGTAAGCAAGTTTTTAGATATACGAGGTTTTTTAATAAAACGACTGTGCAAGATGTAAGCAATTGAAGATGCAACGTAACGCAAATTAAATCACTAAAAGAATGCACCCATCATATTTCGTTATTATATTATACTATAAAGTCGCTATCTCATTCATCGGCGTTTGCAAACATCTGCGTTATCAACCTTCATATATTTATGTCAAAATATATTACGACCGTGCCCCTCGGTACAGATATATCTGGACAAACCAAGGATAATAACATCAGATTAATATTAACTGATTCCAGCTTCAATAAACCCTGCTTCAAACACGATTTTAACGTTAATTTAAAATTGAAATTTATAATAAGGGAATAAACTTTCTTAGTTTGTGATATTTATTTTAAAGACTAGTTTCGTGCCTTAGTTGTTTAAAAATGCGCATTATATCATAATATATGTCGTTGTGTTCGAATTTGACATACTCGTACAGTAACATTTGATTTGCAACATTAATTATATGGTAGGAAACTCCTGTTTTTTCCTGGCAATCGTGCTTGCTTTCAGACAATTGATATTTAAAAATCTGTGTTCAATAAACCATAACCCGACTACTTGGAAGGTTGGAATATAACTGGAAAAAAGAGATGATGATGCTTCAAGGCGATAATTTGGAAAGAACAAGGCAATTCAGGTGATCTAGACCCATATTGGGCGGATACTATCTCATGTGTAGCGGCAACAATAACACCCCTGGAACCAAGATTTTAGTAACCTCGAGAACGAAAAAATCCTAGAATTCAAAATAAAATAGAGTTCGATCTTCTTTATAAGTGGAATAAGGGTGCGAAACTACGTGTAAAACAAGTACTGCTGTTTGTAAAAAATCGTTAAAATGAGAGTACACCTTTCGATTCCTATTCTGTCGACCCACATTTTCAGTTCGTATACAGTCGTTTGAGTCTCTATTTCACCAAGAGTCACTTTAATAGTGCCTTTCAAAGCCTCAATCATCTCTGAATGCTTAGCACAAGATTTATCTTTGACGGCTTCAAACAAATTATAGCCCAACGGAGTTAAATTGCAGGGCGGCCAGTTGATATCGTCATTTTGGCTGATAATGCGATTTTTGAAAAAGGCCGCAAAACGTTGATTGTATGGTTGGCTGTATGGGCAGTGGCGCCATCCTGTTACAAACCAATATCGACCAAGTCTTCCTTTTTAGTCTTAGGAAATAAAAACTTAATTAACATAGCACCTTGCACATTTTCGGACAAAAATGGCCTTATTAAGCCTTTGGACCATATCCTACACCAAACATTATCCTACACCAACACGTTTTTTCTAGAAATCAGGTTTTATTTGTTTCTCAGGTTTCATTTTCTTCCCCGTTTTCTCGGCTCCTGGACTAGCTAGCATTAATTATTTCCCGTGAGCGCTAATTAGCATAAATTGGGCTTAATCGATATGCAAAGTTTCATTTAAAAATTTGAAAGTTTCTCTGCTGCAGTTACCCACACCTGTGAAACGATTCCGTGAAGTGTTTAACCCTAATCAGCATGGGTTGAGTCTCGGAGACTCATTTTAAATTTATCTGCTAAAAAAGCATTTAAAAATTTATTTCTATGTGAATTATGCGGTATGTGTTCCAAGATCAACTGTTTAAGATTCAGATGATATAATCATATTTGTAATTTTTTTTATAAATATAGGCCTATCTGAACCATTTTAGAAAAAAGCACTAAACCATGCGATGAGTCTTACAGACTCATTATGTATTTCAATAAAAATTCCATTACAACAGCAATTTTGTGCAGAAAACTAGAGCGAGATAAAAATTTAAATTGGAATAAGTATCCGTTTCCACAAGGAAAAACTCCTGCACGTAATTTGATCAGAGGCATTATTTGCAAAGTCACACTTCCACCTGGAAACTATATTGAATCGACGCTCGATGCTTTTTCCCTTTTTATAACCGACCACTTGATCCAAATAATAGTGGAAAGTACCAATTTATATGGTTCTGAAAAACGCGGAGTATTGTGGAACCCAACAGATCAACGTATTGATTAATGCTGGTGTCAACAAGCAAAGAGAGTCAGATCACCGAGAGTTTTGCACCCTCTGTTTGGTAATGTTTTGTTTAGAATAAGCATGTTTGTAACAGATTCTTGCTTCTCTTTCATTACGTAAAATTTGATGATACATCACCAAGATCAGCCAGAAGAAATCGCGATAAATTTTTCGTGAAATTTGGGAAATAATAAATACTACTTTTTTAAAACATTATATTCCAAGGGAAAACGTTGCAATTGACGAGCAGTTGGTGCTTTTTCGTGAGAGAGTATCCTTCAAACAATACATTCCGTCCAAACTGGACAAATATGGGATGAAAAGATGGGGGATCTGCGATAGTTGGAATAGCTACCCTCTAAAAGGTATTCCATATTTGGGAAAGCAGAGTCATCAAAGAAGAACCAATATGGCGTCGAATGTTGTAAATGAACTAACTATGCACACCATTTTTCTACAGCAATAGAAACGTCACATTTGATAACTATTTCACAAGTTTTGAATTGGCGCAACGACTACTGAGTGTTAGATTGACATGTGTTGGCACACTTCGCAAAAATAAAGCTTGTATTCCAAAAATTGTTTACCATTATCGGGCTATGATTTTACAGTCATCTATGCACGATGATGATAAAATAAATGCAGAAAACCATAACAAATCAGATATTAATTTACATTATAATTCAAAGAAAGGAGGAGTTGATACTTTGGGCCAGCTGTGTCACGCATTTACCTCCAAAAGTAAAACCAATCGATGGCCACTTGCCCAATTTTTTAATATAATAGATGTAACTGGAGTTGCATCGAAAATAATATGGTTGAATATCTCTATCCAGACTGGATTTGTCCAAAGACGTAGTACTGCTCGTCTATCTGCCTTTACAAAGAGGTTAATGACACAAATCCTTTCATCGTATACTTCAGGGCAGAAACCGAGTGATGCTGAACAAATATCCAATAGTATAATAAAGCGTAAGTGTCATATGTGTAATTCAGCTCTTGGACGAATATCAATCCAAGGGTAAATCGTTTACTACGGTAAAAATCCATATTAGTACAGATTTTTCGATCAGTTTACCATAGAGTTTTTCAAAAATAACTGAATTTACCGAAAAATTTACTTACAATTGACTTTTACCCTTGGATTGGTACGCAGCCTTAGTAGCCTTAGTTTTTATGAACTATTATTTCTGTTGTTGAATTTTATAAATAAATAAACATGAAATTTAAAAATTTCTTTGAATTTTCATCTAAAATGCTTTTGAGTCCGAGAGACTCATCGTATGCTTTTACATAAGTCAAATGACCCATGCTCATTAAGGTTATATATATTAAAAAATAAGAGTTTCCACCAAGTACTATCGGTACGAAATGTATCACAAATATTTAATATTAGAAAACTAATAGTTCTCTGAACGAAAATAAATTTATTTTATTTTCGTAAAATGGCAAAAAGTGTGAAGTCGTAGTAGATATTAAATAACAGAGCAAGATTAAAATGGAATTTGTAGAGGAAGAATTCAGCTTTCAAACACCAAAACTGTAACTCGAGTCTATGAGTCAAATTTTTGATATAGCCGTGTGAAGTCGTAGTGGACATTGTACTGTACTAAAAATTTAGTTTTAGAATTTTCAACCATTTGGCTATTTTTACTAATATTTAATTTTTACAATCATTGTTTTACTTACTAAATTATTTGTTATTAAATTAAGTTTTCGTGAATAAATTTCTGCGCTTCAATATTTTTTTTTTGGTTTCGGGATGGAACGACCACCAGTCGCGACTTTTGTTTACTGAAATTTGCTGTTTTGGAATTTATTTTCGGGATAACAAAAAAAAAAAAATTTCATGATAGTAAACAATTTCGGGATGACACTGAAAAATCTCGCGGTATTCGTTTTATAGTGTTGCCATTGCATTTCTTCGGGATATTTTTCGGGCTAACTTCCCAGATATACGAGTAGCAACATTTCTATTTTCGTGTACCAAAATTTATAATATTTGATTTTAAAAGCCTATAATATACATGTAAGAGATTTAAAATTTTTATTTTCGTGAAAGTTGAAATTTGTCAATGTAAGTTTGCTTAAATAAAAATATTAATTCTGGTTGTGTGTGAATTGGTTAAACTACATTTTTTATAGCTGCTAGATTCTTATCGTTTCTATAAATTTTATTAATCACAAAATATTTAATTTAGTATAGCAACTAGTGCAGAAAACATCCATTTCACGCACTACATACGTAAACATAATATTATAACACAACGACATTAGCCTATATAATTCATGCACGAAAAATTTTCATTATTACATAACCGTAATTAAAATTAATAATTTTTAATAAATTCATAAAATTTTATTTATTTTAACTAGTTTTTGTTTTCATTTTCAAAACTCATAATAAAAATATTATGTTCCTAAAAATTTGGTAATGTTTAAATAACAACAAAATCAAACTAATTAAAACTGTTTCTAACTTTATGTTGTTTCTAACAAAAACAAAAAAAAAAAATCATTTTGTACAAAATTTATTCTAATTTAATTAATTAATTTATTATTTAAGTACACACAAAGCGAACAACAGTGTGGGGCGTCCCGCACAGCATAGTCACAAACGTCTTACTAATGTCGTGCTAAAATATTCATGAATTGATTTAAAGGAAATCGTGAATTTTTCTTTTAAATTTTATATGCTTGTAGTTCTTCGCAGCATCTTTAGAAGTATTTATAAAGAAAATCTAAACTTGTATTTTCCCTGACATCTATAATTACGTTACAATTTCATTTGAAAAATTTTGTTTTTCCTTTATTATAGGTGTAAATATTATTTATGATGAGTTATGATGAAAATAAATGAGATATTTTTCTTATAATCATAAAATTTATTTAAAACTTTTCCATTTTCCACCTCCTATCGGCGTTTTCCTTATTCTTTATGTATTCTTACGTCGAATGATAGGGATTAATGATTTTTTAATAATTTTATTTTGTTAAGAAGCTCTACAATGAACGAATTAAATACGTACATAATTAAAATCGATGATGAATATTTTTTCCGTTAATAAGGTGTGAAAAATGAAAATTGGAAATGACTTAATATATCAAAATTTAGGCAGTAATTTATAATACACAACCGGTGTCTCTAATTTAGTGTCTGGGCGATAACATCTGCGCGAAAACCCATAATTTACGAAAATCTCTGACGTGTCTCCTACACAAATTATCACATTTCGCAGTATAGGAAAATTAGTTTCCTTATTTGCGAACGCAAATGATAAAATTTAATTTTATTCACAAAAATAAATAAACTATTTACATATTACTATATAAATTTACCACGAACTTAGTTTTATAATTATGCTAATTTAAAATGTACAGTATACTAAAAAATAAAAATTCTAAGAAATTTATCTGCATCCTGAATTCAAGGGGAAAATCTGTACAAAGTGTTCCTTTATTAACAAAAAAAATGCTTAAATTACATTTTTTATGTTAGATATACAGTTTCACTAATGGTTGTGTAATCCAATATTTTCCCTCGTGATGGTTTTTGGAGAATAACAATTAAGTTTGTAGAAAAAATTTTGTGTTAGAGAAAGTTAGACATTTAATCCTGCCACCCAAATATCTTGGAATGTACCTTTAAGCTGTATACATGCGAAGCACAATAAAAATCCAAAATTTATTAATCAAAAGTGAATTGTTTTTAGCGCATACATCCACTGAACAAAGAAAATTATACAAATCTATTTTTCAACGAATTTTCATATGAAATTACAAAGCTACATATGATTTTTAAACCACGCAACAACCGTACCACACAGACAAACAACGCTCTGAGCGCTGCTATATACACAATAAGGTTAAGAAACCATTAGTACTGATTTTCCTTTTAGCTACATAACATAACATATATAAGATTATACGAGATCATTTACATGAATTTCATTAAGAAATAACTGAGACACAGTGAAATTGTAACATTTATAATTCATGCAATATTTTCATTGTTGTTATCGGTGTGTGAAAAATAATGAAAGTGATGAAAAAAGTTCGTTGAACACAACTTAATATTTATAGTTAGTTAACATGTAGAGTAAACTATAAGTTGTAATAATGCAGATGTACGATAATGTCGAGGGTAAGGTTGATTTAATATAAGCGTATACGTAAAAGGTGGACTGAATCATAACGAATGGAAGATACGTTTATTAGGTATATATAGGAGAGCAATTAGGGTGTTAACGGAATTACAATAATGTTAATCAACACTATTTTAATAACAAAAGAGGTTTTTGTACTGTCTGAACAGGAATATTCATTAGATCTTTTAATGAGGCGAGCTTTTAGTGCGGTTAAAGAAAATCCCATTATATGACAGCACCAAACTCCGTATTAAAAAAAGACGGGAAAGGTTCGGAGCCAAACTTTATATAAGCAGTTTTGTTGCCTATAAAGAACTGAGTGAATATAATATTAAAAGAAATAAAATTATTTTGATACCAGCTAAAAGTATTTAATTTTCTTTGTATATTTATTAATTGATATTATTCGATCTTAAAACTAACTACATAATTATCATAAGCCAGTAAGAATACAAAGATTTAATTGCTGTTCCTGCATCAGTAGTTGATCCGAGATTTGAAATTAAATGTAATTTGAGATTATGAAAAAAAAACTCTTCCAAATTTTTATTTATTAAAAAATTATGATTGAAATCATCAGCGAGAATAATATTTGAAGCTTGGAAAAGATCAACTTGACTCAACAAAAGATCCTTAAAAAAGCTAGGCTTGTATGACGGATTCTTATAAATATTAATAAAACGAATATTTTTATAATCACTAGCCAACGTCTTTGATTTCATATCCAAAACTCTTTTCAAAATGCATGTGAAGTTTATACTAAATGTATCCTAAAACCAAAAAAAAAAATAAAAAGTTAGGTTTAACTTAGGAAAAACTTCACACGTCTGTAAAGTGACAGGAAGTTTATACTAATTTATTCCTAAAATAACAAAACAATAAAATATTTGAGCATGTGGTAGTGAATTATGCCATCATTTAGGTGTTTTTGGTATACAAGTTAGGGAAAACCATTAATAATGAAGTTAAGCCTAGTTAGCTTAATTCGAAAGATCTGCTTCTTTTAGCGAATATACATATATTAATAATATACGATGGTGAACAAGATATTAATTATCAAAGCAGATCAATTGTAATTCCATCGGTTTCTTTGATAATAAAATTGAATTAAGGCCAAATTTATCCAACCACCAAGTTTTAAAGCTCTATTGCATTCTGCATCCCCTATACCGCCTGCGGTAACTATGTCGTCTTTCGTTAAGAAGTTCAAATTGAACTTAATAATATGTAAACAAGACTGTAGGATTTTAACATCGATTTTTGAAATTTGCTAAGTAGATACAGTTCTAATCTCGAATTCTACCTACACTAATGTTGCCTGGAGTGCATACCACCCCATAATTTTTAACCCGTTCGGTTAGCACGTAATACTAAATGGGGTTGCAGGATTTTGGCATCGGTATTCTTGATTATGGAATATACATAGATGAGCCAAAGACATATATATGACCTTATTGTGCCAATCTAAGGCCAATCTAATGGTTTGTCGTCATCTTTCTATCATAGAGGCATTAGCCGTGTTTTTTTATTTGTTCCCGATCGATGTATCCGGAGCACTCATTGTTCTATGTCAAAAGTTATATTTAATTGTTGATGACATTTTCCAATAGGGACGTTTCTACGGCATTTATCTCGGTAATGATATTATTGTTTAGTTCTTGGATAGTGGCTGGACTATCAACATATACTTTGCTTTTCAAAAATCTATATAAAAAGTAATCTAAAAGCGTTAAATCGCATGATCTTATACAGGCTAATTCACACTTCCGCGAAATTAAATGATTTTGAAGAATTTTTGCAATTCGTCGATATTCTCACGCGAAGTATGGCAAGTTGCACCGTCTTGTTGAAAATAAACATCACCCAAGTCGATTTCATCGGGCTGGTGCAAAAAATAGTCCGTTATTATTGCATGGTATGGCGTAGAGTTGCACGCGTAGGATTTAAAATGTTTAACACTTTGAAATATTTAAATCAAATTGGCGTTGATTACACTAATCTTGATAGGAGAACTGAAAGCGCTCAATCAAATTCTAAAGGGTTTTCAATTTGTGCGGGTCAATGTTGAAATGGGATAAAACAAGCTGTGTGTGAGGTATTAACAAAATTCTGTTTTATTTGAAAAGCCCATATATGCCATTATTTATGAAAAATAACATCGTTCAAATGTCCGACCCAGTTTTTCATGGTGACACGAATCTGACTGGTCCAATATTCAATGACTCTGCCGCATAGATCCGGCCTAATTTGAACGATAGTATTGGTTATGTTAGCTAGCTTGAAGGGCATCGGTCGATTTCGGCTTATTTGCATAGACCTGAAACCTGAAGAAACTTTACAAGGAAAGCTCTAGCGAGGTCAAATCGCACGATCCTAATGGCCAATTCATGTCACCTCTGCGAGAGATAACCCTATTCTCAAATCGTTCATGAAGAATGTCTATCGTTTCGTCTGCTGAGTGGCACGTAGCCCCGTTCTGCTGAAAACACATTTCGACTACCTCCATATCGTTCAATTAGAGCCGAAATAAATCGGTTAGCATCGTTCTGTAGCGTTTGCCGTTGATGGTGATGGCCTCACTAAAGCAATTTCCAAAAAAGTACGAAACAATAACGCCACCGGCCGAAAATAGACTTAGTAGATAGACTTAACCTCAATAGATACGTTTCCATTATCAAGGAAACCGATGCCAAATTCCTGCAACCCCATTTAGTATTACGTGCTAACCGAACGGGTTTAAGAATTATGGGGTGGTATGCACTCCAGGCACCATTAGGGTATGTAGAATTTATTAGGACTTTATGAAACTTGGTGAGTAGATAGACTTAACCTAAATACGCTTCCATTATCAGGGAAACCGATGCCAAAATCCTGCAACCCCATTTAGTATTACGTGCTAACCGAACGGCTTAAAAATTATGGGGTGGTATGCACTCCAGGCACCATTAGGGTAGTTACAATTCATTAGGACTTTTTGAAACTTACTTAACATATTATATTATGGTCTGTTAGTTATATTTAAGGAAACTAAGCTTGTTATTTAATTCCATTTTTTCCAATTTTAATCAATATACAGTGTGTTGCATAACTATATAACCACTCGTTTTTTTGATTTTTTAAAATAACGGATTTAAAAATTTCAAAAATTTAATGCAAAAAGTTGCGTAAGAATGAAATATATAAAATACAAAAAAAACCGTTACAATATTCAATCGTTTTTAGCAAAAATAAAAAAATATTTGAATTTGCCTTGTTGCATAACTATATAACCAGTAGGCCTTTTGATGGTTTTTTCTCGCTCATTTTTATAAATTATAAAAATTTTAGTATTAGTTGACCTTGATACTTACAACTACAGCCTTAGAAAAATAATGCCACGTGGAAAATATTTATCGGACGAAGAAAAAGGCAAAATTCTGGCCCTTTCCAAAGAAGGTTTTTCGTTAAGACGAAACGGACAAAAATTAAACCGCAGCCATGTTACCATTGGCAATTTTTTAAGAGATCCGGTTAATTACGGGACAAAAAAAAAGCGGAGGGCCAAAAAAAAGATGAAATTACGCGAAACCCGTGGGTTGATTAAAGCCGCAAGTAATACTTTCAAAAGCCATAAGCGCCTGAAAAGCGACCTTAAATTAAATGTGTGTTGGAGCACAATTTGTCGGTGTTTGAAAGGTGCTGAACATCTGAAACATAGTAAACCGATATCAGCGTCTAAGTTATTGCCACGGCATAAAGCCGCCCGTCTTGAATTTGTTAGGGCAAACATGAGTCGCGACTGGTCAAAAGTAATTAAAAAAATAATTGGTTCGTTGTTATGAAAACTATGCGATTTTATTAAAACTAACCCATTAATATTTATTATTTTTGCTTAAAACGATTGAATATTGTAACGGTTTTTTTTTGTATTTTATATATTTCATCCTTACGCAACTTTTTGTATTAAAAGTTTTGAAATTTTTAAATCCGTTATTTAAAAAAATCAAAAAAACGAGTGGTTATATAGTTATGGAGCACACTGTATTTGAAATATGGTTAAATTTTATTTGTAGGCAAAGTATTTTTGTACTATACTTCTTCGTTATATTAAAATTTATATGCATTATAATTTGAAAAATTTTAATGAAACGCCTAAATGATTACATTACACATACCAACGCAAAAAAAATATTTTGGTTTTTAGGATAAATTTAGTATAAACTTCACATCGGTTTTTCAAATACGCTTCGAAAACATGGCATTTCGTCGGATATTGGAATTTGACCGTATTTCATGGCAACGTTTTGTTCGCGTTGTCGTACATCGAAAGTGGACCGTATTTCACGACGATGGTCTGAGTTAAAGTTTTGTTCGCCCACTCGAATTTCTGAATTCGATCGTATTTCACGATTACGGGTTGTGTCTAAGTTTGGTTCGCCTTCTAGAATTGCTGGATTTGATCGTATTTTTTCACATTTTCTTTTTGTTGGTGGCACTTTAAAATTTATAAATTAAGAAAAATATTTACAACACAAATATTCACAATTACGCAATCACAGTATACAATCACAGTATATAATCGCAGTATAGGCTGGCATTGAACTATGCAATGTGCAGATGGTGATAAAATCGGACCTATAGCCGTACTATAGAGTACTATAGTAAAATCGGACCTATAGCGTGAAAAGCGAACCGCGAAATAGTTGGGAGTGCTCCGGCCCCAGAACAGATTGCATAGATTAAAACATAAAAAATAAATCTATCAATTTTAAGGAGTGGGTTTATGTGAAAAATCCTATATATATATCCGAACACCCTAAACACAGAAATGCCCAAATCAATAGGGCTCTATCTCATGAGTTGCTTGAACGTTTAGTGGAGAAATTAAGTTCATATCTCCATCCGTTCTCAAGTTATCGTGGACACAGACAGACAGACGGCAAACCGAAACCATATAGCATTTTTTTTAACAAAAATGCTTAAAAACACGAATTTCGAAGTTATCTAATAAGCAGCCCATGACACACACAAACCGGTGGCCCTACTATTGAATTCGATACCTTGATACGTCATTAAATTTATGTCGATAGTTTATTTTCTGATTTATCTGAACTGTGTAGACGGATGAATGTTCATCAAAAGTTACAAGCAAAACATGATGACGGAAAATATTAAAAACAAAAATAGTATGGTTCGTCAGATGTAAGACAGGGTTGTATTTTGTCACGTTTTGGTTTTACGTGTCATGATGTTTAATAAAATGTTAAATGCATAAATTAATAATATGTCCACACTTGTGTTAAATACAACTAGCTCCAGTTTTTCTTTTATTAAAATGCTTTTTATATTTTAAGAATACCAAAACTCGATTGCTTCCTTTCACGACTGCCAGGACCATTTTTCCTTTATTCATTCTTAAGATTTTTCATATTTCAACATGCTATCCGGTGCGCAACTAAATTTCCGGGTTTTTTTGAAAAATTAAAAATGGAAAATTTCAATAGAAATATAAAAATTGGTTTATTCAAAGTATTGTCCTTCGCTATCTACACATTTTTGCCACCTCTCTGGCAATACATGAATACCACGACGATAAAACGACGCGTTTTTGGACTGACACTATTGATCCAACTAATTGTGTACTTCTTCGAAACTGGCCAAGTGTAGCCCTGCCAAAGCATGCGCCAACGACCGGAACAAGTAATAATCCAAGGAGATCAGATCGCATCTGAGCGTTTTAATGGTGTCCTGGGCGATGAAAGTGCGATGGCAAGGAGCGTTATCGTGCTGCATATCACTCGTTTGTGTCTCGTGTCCTATTCTGGCCGTTTTTCGAACAATACATAATTCTGATTGATGAGTTGTTGTCAGTAGCGTTGCTCATTGGCAGTTTCCATATGTTACAGCAGCTCATAGTACACGATTTCTTCCCGGTCCCACTAAACGCAGAGCACAGTCTTCTTTACGAAGCGATTTGGCTGTGCCATCGATGTTGATGCTTCGCCAAGTAAAATTCACGCCTTTTTGCGTTTGGTATTCTTAAAAAAGACCCACTTCTCATCTCCCACAACAATTCGATACAGCAAGCTCTTTCTTTCATGCCATGAAAGCAAAATTTCGCAAGTGGCCCTTCGATTTTCCATACGTCTCTCAGTCAACACTTGCAGCACCCATTTTCTCTCCTTTTAAATATTTCCCATAGCATATAAACGTTTGTAAATACCTTGGCCAGTCGTGTTTAATGCCTCCGCAAGTTGATCTAGAGTTTGCATATCATCTCCATCCAATATCGCTTGCAGTTCGGTGTCTTAGAATGTTTTTAGAGTTCCGGAGCGCTTCTTGTCATCAAGGTCGTAATCGCCACTTCTGAATCGTTTCAACCAATCTTCACAGGTAGGGTGCATGTTCGTCGTAGGCCTCCTTAAACAAATGACGTGCTTCAGCTGTATTTTTGTCAAGTTGAAGCAGAAAAGTAATGCTGTTTCTTTGGCACAAAACTTAACATTTTCGTTCTTAGAAAAAATGTTTTTGCGTTGCGATATGTGCTGGTATTACAACTTTTTCACTATTCTTTCTAATTTGTTCTTAATGTTTAAGATAACAATAATAATAACGACCCATACATTTAGACGAAATTCTAATAAGTACTAGTTTGTTCAGTAAGTTTTGTCGATAGATATGAGATAGCGCTATTAGGTTCGTCGTTTTATTTTTCTAAAAATGGTAATACTTTTTTATGAACAGATGTGAAGTTTCATGTAGATCTGTCAACTCATTCGTATATTAACAGCTGTTGAAAGTTGACGTGTCACAGTATTTTTGTACAATGAAAAAAATTGAATATCGTGCAGTAATAAAATTCTTATTTTTGGAAGGTGTAGCACCAAAACAAACTCATGGACGATTGTTAGAAGTGTATAAGGACTCTTCACCTTCAGTTAGAACAGTAGAATTTTATCACTGCACGATATTCATTGTTTCCATTGTAAACAAGTACTGTGAAATAGTACTGTGTGTTGTGCCAGGAGGCCTACGAGGGTATATCAAAAAGTCTTGCAATATCATATGAAAAAAAAGAGTGAGTGAGACAACAATATATTTTTCAAAACCATTTTTTGTCGCGATGAAACTTCTAGAAGAACATTTCGATGTAAATTTTACAGTTCGTTTGTTTTTGTCAATTTAGTAACACGTGTTTTGAATTTTTCTTAAAATGAATGAAATTGAATATCGCGCCATTATTAAATTTTTCTGTAAAGATGGACGAAATGCAATTTATATATTCAACTATATATCAAAAGTTTACGGCGAATCTGCACCATCATATGCCACAGTAACAAGGTGGGTAAAATTATTCAAAAGTGGTCGGGAGTCATTAGTAGACGACAACCCCTCGGGTCGGCCAGCAGATGCTATTAGCCATGAAAACGTAATTTTGGCCGAATCTATTGTATTGGAGGACCGGCGTATTTCTGTTCCAGGGTTAGCGTGGAGACTTTCCCTTTCAAACGGTACCACATATACTATATTACATGACCACCTTCACATGTCGAAAGTAAGTGCGCGATGGGTTCCCCGTTTGTTGAATGCAGAACAAAAAAAAATGCGTGTTCAAACTTCAAAGACGATTTTAGATATGTACAAAGAAGATCCAGAAAATTTCTTGGATAACATAATAACAGGCGATGAAACATGGCTTCATCACTGGGATCCGGAATCCAAACAAGAATCGATGCAATGGATTAAACGTAGTGAACCACCACCAAAGAAATTCAGAACTCAACCGTCTGCTGTTAAGGTTTTGGCAACAATTTTTTGGGATTCTGAAGGAATTTTGATAATCGATTATATGCCACCGAAAACCACAATCATAGGCATATATTACGCAGAGGTTTTCCGAAAATTGAAAAAAGCGATCCGGGAAAAACGGCCAAGGAAAGTTAGGAAAAAATCTTGCTTCTTCACGACAATGCACCAGTGCACAAGGTTAATATTGCTCAAGCTGCATTAAAAGACTGCGGCTTCGTGGAAATTCCGCATCCACCGTACAATCTAGACTTGGCACCCAGTGACTAGTTTCTGTTTCCCAATTTGAAAAAAATACTAGGGGGCCGGAAATTTTCCAGTGACTATGAAGTACACTCTGTTGTAAATTAATATTTTATGGAGCAAAAGAAATCTTTTTTTTTAGAGGGTTTAGGCAAGTTAATTGATCGATATGACAAATGTATAAACCTTAAAGGAGATGATGTCGAAAAATAAAAATATGGCTGTCTCACTCACTCTTTTTTTTCATATGATATTGCAAGACTTTTTGATTTGCCCTCGTATTATGAAATTTTTTCGATTTCGTAAAATTCAAAAATCGTAAAATCCACCCTATTATGAACCAAACAAAAAAAAAATCGAAATCGAATTTTACGAAAATCATATGTTCTAAATTCGATTGCTCTATACTTATTATTTTTATTAAAAAAAATACTTTAATTATGTTATAAAAGTTGGCTACTATAATTTATTACAATTAATTTGAAACTTTTTTATTATTTAGCTAAAACCAACATAAAATAGCATACTTCATGGTCTTAAATTATACGACCAAAAAAAAGTTTCACAATGGGAATACTCGCGGCGGATCGAATTTACGATTTCGTATTTTATGAAATCGAAAAAAATTTCATAATAGCGTGCGGCATCTTTTGGTTTGTTTTTGTACTAACGATTATTTCGCCACTTAACGGGCTAATGTCTTCTGTCAAGTTACACAAATTCAGTATTGTATATGCTTGATCAGAATTGGCCCAATTCCATTGAACAACAAAGACCGTTGAATGAACAATTTTCTAACAAAAAGTGTTCTAGAAACCAATGAAGTTAGCACTTCTGATTACATATTATTCCAAAATATAGTAGCTGAATTTGTGTTAATCCAGAATAGCAATAAACATGCTACAGGAATATGCTATCTGAATCGCTTGTTCTTGGATTCTACTTCTTTTGTTTAATTTGTTGTTCAACACAAATATTATTGAACGGTATATCTCTGTAATTTGTTCTTTTAGTATAGTATCTTTTAGGGAGAGTTTGCTTGCCTTAATTTGTGAATGAAAATTCTATAATAAGCACAAATATTGTCCGATTAGCCACCTTTAGAAAGTTTTAAAATTAGGCCCAAATTATTTCTAGTTTTTTTCTAGAAATCAGGTTTTATTTGTTTCACCTTCTAGGCGAAATTTGAAATTTTCTTATCCCGTTTTATCGGCTCGTGGACTAGCACTAATTTTTCCCCGTGAACACTAATTACCATAAATTGGGCTTAATCGGTATGCAAAGTTTCATTTTGAATTTCGAAAGTTTCCCTGCTGCAATTACCCACACGTTGCACAGCACTGGTAAAAAAAGGTGTTTAGCTTTGGTAAAATTAAGCGGGTTTTACTTTATATAATAACTTTTAAAAATTCCTTAGACCAGCGCTTAACGAAGCCAAGGACGGCGTTTGCTCTGTTAATCATATTACCAATATGCTTCATAAAGTTTAATTCTCAGAGTGTTACACAGAGACAACCGTATTTTTAATAACGTGCTACAATGTCATTTATGGACAGAATGAATAACATTGGTCCCTAATAGCGGGTGTGGAGGAACTGAATGATACTTGATGTCGACAATTTTTTATGTAAGACTCCACCCAGAGTAGGAACAGTACTGGAAAGGCAATGGCTTTAAGTTTGAGCATAATGATGCCATGGAATCCCTATAGAAGGCTTTATTGACATTAGTTGCAATGACATTGGCCTCCTTCTCCGCCTCCATTATATTACGAGCGTATGATGTGAATTCAATTAGCTTGTTGTGGTGGATCACCTTTTAAAAATCCGTGCTGAATATCAGAAAACGGAGATTTGTAGTGAAAGCATGGTGTATCATAAACGATACTCTCAAACAGTTTGAGAATGCAGGAACTACAGCAACTTTGCTATGTTTGGGAAAATTCCAAAAGAGGTTAATTTTTTAGGGCCATCACATCTTGTTACAACAAATCCCGGCAAACCATCTGGACCGTACGAAAAATCAAGTGTGGTTATTTGGGTGATTATTGTAAAATTAATTCCAGTGTTTTCGGAAAAATTCAAGAGAAAAATAAAATTCAGTGGTGTAAATTAATAAAGTGTTTCTCGCAAGGTATTATAATTTCAACGAAAAGGAAATGAACGAGACATTTTTGGAGATCCACATTGATGTTCGACAGAGATTCAACATATCGAGAAAGATCTTCTTTATTTTAAAACAAATGAAACATCGTTGAAAGAGTTCCAGACAGTACACTCGAACAAACTAAAGCCACAATCATTCGATGGAACAAATTCGTTCGGGATTTTCAAGTTTCAATTTGAAATGAATATCAATCTAAATGAATGAAATGAAGCGAGTCGTGTCGCAGAATTAATGTGGAGCAGTCAATTTCCCGGAGATCGCCGTAACAGTTACAGTGAAAAAATGAAGACGTGGGATTAAAAATTTATAAGGGACTATATGCCATACCTATATCGCATCGAATTGGAACGACGCTACCTCACGGTTGGTAATGTCCTGGAAGATTACGCATCAGAGATCGAGCGACTCTTAGATTCTATGACGGCTATATGGTTATTTGTTAGATGTGTGACTAGATGTGTCACATTTCTCGGGACTGCTGTGAAAACCAAAAAAAGATCACCATCTCAACAGTATCGAAAATCAAGGAAAGACTTAGTATTGGGATAGGATAAATAAAGGGTCGTTAAAATCTAACGAGCCAGCTTAGAAGCAGAAGTTGGCTGCACAACTGATTGCCTCAAAATCTCCATCCCGATTTCCAGGTTAGCATGAAGTGGTATAGCAGCTTAAGTAGATTGAAGTTATACAAACAGCGATTGTCGCGGATTTTGTAGATAAGGCCGTTCTATAGGTATAGACTTTATGAGAATAAATAGCTACATTTTAATGTCGGATGCAACTTAGCAGCTCTAATGTAAAAAGAATGATAAAATAAAGAATTCCACCGGGACGGAAACGCCGATTTGTCAACCATCTAGAAGTACCTTTGGAGAAACAAGAGATGGCAGAATTAGATTATGCATTGATTATCGAAAACTGAGTAATGTAACAAATTGTATTATGTAATGCCCCACAGACTTTGAATGATTAACGGAGTGAGGTACAGTTAAGTCTAAGGTGTGCTCATTCTTCAGAAGGTAAGATATGGGGTCATAACCGTCAAAGAAATCTAAACAGACAAAGCAAAAAAATTAGCACGAGTTACGAAGCTTCCCTGGATAGTGTACTTAGACGTTTGGTGCCAGAATTTGCCAATTTTGCAAAATGTTTGTACGAATTACTAAGGAAGGATAAGCCATTTGGATGGAAGGAAAAAAATCATAATCGAAGTAGATTTATGAAAGTGGTACCCAACGACATGTAGTGAAATTTGAGATAAGACGCACTCTTAGAGAAGGGTATAGTAGTTAATTTAGTTGGACCAAGGAAAAAATTTTGAATCATTATCTAGAATATTTGTCAGTGATTCGACATTAATAACATAAGAACAGCATCTTTGCATCCTCAATCACACAGTATGATGTAATAATTTCGTGGGACATTGAAGAAGTAATTTCGACTGAACTCGATATAAACAATTGTTCGTATCGATTAGTGGCACACGACCTACCGAAGTAAGATAAGGTAGAATGATTTTCGGGAATGACGTACGACTACTTGTCTTAAGTTCGCGGGGGGGTATTCCTTCATCAGATTAAATTGGTTATAGGGTTTAAATTACAAGATTTTTGAGGGCCAAAATCAGGGTTGTAGCCTTTGGTCAGTTAAGTTAGTTTAGTCGGCTCTTAATATAATCTAGGTTATGTCAAGAGAAGTAATGCGGGAAATGTTAGTTAAATTCATTTTTCATTTCAAACAAATAGTCGAGTAAAATTACTTAGCTCAACGAAGATAATTTGCTTTATTAGCAGGCGATTACTACACTCTAAAAGGACATATGACTTACAGCTGATTTAGGAGAGAAACAAGTATGCACTTAAACATTCCAAAATTAAATTGCAACAATATTGGTCTGGAAACATCTTTAAAGAAATTTATCCAAATGCCGAATTAATTTTTTTTAATAAATTTAATTAAGCTTTCATTAGGGTTGTCCTCGTTGGTTTTCTGAATTTGAACCGGAAATGAAGATTTCCGATTAAACAAAACTGTGTTTACCAAATTTTTTTAAGATTCATTCTACGCTTTAGTAATCAAGTGCAGTGGCGGCTTTTTAATTTAAATACCTAAGCAAAACGCTTTATCTTTTGAACACCTTACGTTTAAGACACGTTTGCTGTAATATCTGCCATTTAAATTAAAAATATATTAGCCAATGGTGCGAGCGAAGCTGAAAATTCAAGCTTATTTTGCAAATATAAACATAATAACAATTCATATATAGAAATTAGAAGAGCGAAGATGCAATTAATTATATAATAATATATAAAATTTATGATCTCTTACAAATGTCATTTTTATAAAAAATTTCCATTTATACACGACCAGCAGAGAATTCTAATTAAAATTTCATTCTACGCTGATGAACGCGAAAAAAAAAATCCTACCGCACATTCACAAGAATGTTTAAAGCTTTTCAATGTGGAAACACAATTTAGAATGAAAAACCAACCCACGAGATTGAAAAATTAAAGTCTATCATTTTTATATTTTTCATCCCCGCTAAACCAAACCAAAACAATTTCCATTCATTACCAAAAAAAAAAAAAAATTAAAATTATATTTTTTATGTATTTAATTATATGTGAACGTGCCGAATCATAATTTGATTTGCAAATGAACCATAAAATTTTGCGGAAATTTGTAGTGGTGGAACCAAAAGTTACGAAATAGAATTAGATCGCGACACGATATAGGAAAAAATTTATAGTGAGTATGTCACGGTGTGTAATCTGTGTGTAATCTTAATTTAGAAGACGTTAAACAGATAACAAAATTTTTTATTTTGTTTTTGGTGATTCGTTAACAACTTAACACATTCAGCTGCTGATGTAAAAACGGAAAATGAAGACGTTTTTGTCGCTATGTGCTAAGGAAGTATTTCGTTTACTATATAAACTGTTACTTCCCGGCAAAATTTTCACATCTCAGTTTATTTCTATTTTTTATGTTCTGGTGGAAAGTTATGTGTTTTATACATAGCAGTTCCATACGAATGGGTTTTTCGTAACTTTTTTTGGAATATGAATTTTTAATAAAAATTCAGAGAATGGCTGTAGTTGGACGACGGTACGAGGATATTTGTTTTTTGATTAAACTAACCGATGCATGATTCATGGGAAATCTTTTATATTAAGGCCTGTTGACTGACCTTAGCCAATTTTGTTTATTCTACTTATTTAAATAAATTTAATATATTTGTGATAACAATGGTCCAATATAATTTAAACATACAAACATACCTATAAACGAAACCATTCAAAATAATTAGTTTTCTGCTTAACTATACTTATTCGTCTTTATGTGAAAATGTGAAATCTCAAAAGGATTCTTGGTTGTCTTATTTGTATGTACTTTTCAGAAGAACATATTCATCGTTATCGCATAACATTTTTCTTCACTCAAGTTTTACATTTAAATGCTTGTTGATTTATTTTTTACAAGTTGGAAATAAACATTGGGGGAGAAACGGATTTTATTCTCTTTTACATACAGATATGTTATTCTTATACACTAAGCTATCGACGGGTTTTATAGTTAGTAAGAAAGGTCGATAGAATATCGAGCGTAAACCAAGCAGGTATAGCAACCAAACGAAAATAAATCATGAAGTGGGACTTCATTGGAATGGCCATTAGAATAGACAAGATGTAATTTACACTGATACGAAGCGATTTTGTTTTCTATAATGAGTGAAAACTTTGCGCCTAAATGTTGAATTTTCAACTAAAGTGCTTCATTTATCTAGATGTCCATGAATATCTGTATACATGGTGGGGCACTAATGTTACTACAAAACCAAATATTTCTTTTGTTTTTAATTTATTACCTTTTTTTAGTATAAAATCCGGTATTTAAATTGTTTAAAATGAACAGGATTGAGGACGCAGACAAAATACGATTGGTGTAAGTATATTATGAACTGGAGTCTCCAATTTTGGTACAGAAAGCACTTAAGAGACTCATATAAATCGGAATGCGCCTAAGTAATCAATTGAAGGAGTGTTTCGCGTATTTTACACAAAGACTTGAATTTATTTTCATATACAATTCGACTTACAAGTTACTTGAATGCAGAAGATCTAGCATTTCGACTTATCGTGAACAATTTATCGTGAAAAAATTTATCATAGAATAGATTTTCGTGGAACAATTTATCGTAGAATAGTTTATCGTAAAACAATTTATCGTAGAACAGTTTATCGTGAGGACAGTTTATCGTATATCACAATATGTTTTGGATTTGAAGTACCATAAAAAAAAATCCAATATATGTATTTCATATCAGAATTCGGCCATTTCTTAACTGATTATGATGATAACCGATTCCGATGGAACTGAGTATGTCAGATGGAAATAGGATTGTAAAATGTTTTTTTTGAAAAGATCTGAAATATGGCACCTGAGAAGGAACATGGCCATTTCTTAACCGATTATGATGAGATTGTGTATGTTGGATGGAAATGGGACTCTAAAATTAAATTCCAGAATTTGAATATTATCATTAACCAGTCATGGTACGGCTGATTTGGGAAAATTGACATCATGATTTAATCCACAATGTTGCCAAATTTCATAACTATGAAATCAGTTTTATCAATCAAGGATCAACTGAAATGGAGCCCTCCTAGCCCTTGTCATCGGAACTGTCAAATTTCAGAATATTGCAAATAATTTATATTGCAATACCGATTGACTTTACAAACCAGATGTGCAAACAGTGAAGAGGAAATTATCGAGTTCAATTTAGAGTGGATTTCAGACCGTTGCTTATTTTCGAAACTGCAATGTTCCATTCAATTTGGCCATAATCCAGAACTTTTGCTTTCCTTAAACTGATTTTGATTATCCTTTTAACTAAACACGGAGTTTCAAAACTAATTTAAAATATTAATTACCGCTTCAGAGCGTTACATGAAGTAATTTTAAAACTTCTTTCTAAATTCATGTTATGACCTATTAATCATATTTGGTTAATGTTATAACTTCACGCATATAAATTTCTAGCAGTTTCGTTATTTTGAATAATGTCGATTTTTCGGATGTATAAAAAACTGCTGAGTCAATTGAAAAAAAGTTATTCTTGCCATTCCCGCGAGTTGTGTTGTGTAATTAAAATAATTAATAAAATACATAACGCAATGTAATCATTTTAATTTTATTTGGTTGCCAATTATAAAAGTGTCGACGAAGATACGGCGATGGGTAATAACATTGGAGAGGACTTCAAAGAATCTGCTATCCTCCAGTTACTAACAAACCAAAATAAAATTTTGGAACAGTTGGCGTTAGCAACGACAACAAAACACGTGCCGCAATTTTTTCGTTTTGAGCATGGGAAATATTCATGGGACACATATTGGATGCAGCTCAATCAGCACAAAAAAAGGCGTTTTTTCTGTCAGACGCCGGATCGTACTTGTTTTTTTATATACTGTTCTGATTGGGTGACTGATTTGCGTGGTATTGCAAAAAATTTGTTTGCTCACAAAGCGGTTGCTCTCAGTCATATGTAGATTTTCTAACCCGCGGCGTTCTCCTTATTTACAGAAAACAAATCCAACGCTGGGGGAAATAGCAAAAGCATATGAAACAACGATGCGAACAAATGAAACGTTTATGGGTGAAAATGCATCGGCATCGCAAGTATTCAAGGTGAATAATCATCAGCCACGTAGAGAACATCGTTCTCGTAGCTCGTTAAGTCATTTCTGCAATGTGAAATTGATCACGATCGTCCAAATAGTTTGTATTACAAAGCTACGTGTGATCGATGCAAAAAATTCGGTCATATTGCTACTGTATGTATGTCACAACATCGTGGTCAATCATCAAGACGACATCGTGGTAACAATAGAGGTCATCGTCAAGGTCGTTCAAGTTTTCGACAACGCTATAAGTCTCGCAACAGATCGTACTCACCACAACGTAACAATCGCAAGCCTCAAACAACGCTTATGGTGAATGACGTTGATGTTTCATCAATTTTTCAAATCAACAGTGGTGCTATGAAAAAGAAAATGTGGATTATGATCCGCATTTATTCGGAACCGGTTCGAATTCAACTGGACATTGGGACATGAATGATCTGTTTGAATACGTACAAGGTAATTAATTCTCCCGCATGTCAACCATTAACGACTCGAATTGACGTATACTCGTATATGGGCCAACACATTCCAATAAAGTAAACCGTCGATCTTAAAGTATCATGTGTGATCATCTGTGATCGTCGTAAACTCATACGATGCTACGGATATTCTTGGCATGAAGTGGTTAAGCATTGGGTTTCTCCTTTTACGAAAATCAAATTTTAGGCACGCGATTCTCTAGACTCTAGAGTGCGTGAAATTTGTAACCGTCATCCAAAATTGTTTGATTCATCAACCCCGGGTCATTGTACGACGTACAAAGCAGACATTAGTTTGAGAGAAAAAGCAAAGCCTACATTTTTCAAGCCACGAGTTTTATTGTTCTCTATAAGGAAAGCGGTAAAAAATTAATTGCAACGATTGGTCTCGCAAAACGTTTTAAAACCAATCCAAAGCTCTACATGGGCTACCCAATCGTACTAGTGAAGGATCCGAATGGTGGAATATGAATTTCCGCCGATTATAAAGTGACGGTCAATCCACAAGTCGATATGAAGAGCTATATATTATATGAATATCACCGCATGCCTTTCGGAATATCTAGCGCACCAGGCATTTTTTAAAGACTGATGGAGCAAATCATAGCTGATTTAGAATTTTTTTGCAGTATATTTAGACGATCTCGTTATATCCGGCGCTAACATTGAAGAACATCTGAAGAATGTTGAACAATTATTATCACAATTAGAATCCAACGGATTCAAACTATAACTAAACAAAAGCGAATTTGCGAAGTATGAAATCGAATACTTGGGTCATATCATGTACTGAAATGGAATTTGTCCAAAGTCGACTAACGTCGAAGCGATAAAAAATCCATGACAACCGAGAAACGTGAAAAAGGTGGAATCTTTTATTGGTAAAATGAACTATATTATAATCGTTATATCAATAGTTTTTCTCTGGTAGCTGCACCGCTTAATCAACTACGTAGACAGCACGTGAAATTTTACTGGGGTGAAACGCAAGAAAAATCATTCAATGAACTGAAGTCATCGTTACGTGCTGCTCAATTGGTACATTTCCGAAACGATTATCCAATCATTTTAGCAACGGATGCTTCTTCGTACGGTATCGGTACCATAATTTCTCAACGTTACCCTGACGGGACTGAACACCAATTCCGTTTGCCTCGAAAAATCTAAATCGCGCAAAAGATGGGTAATCATGGGTAATCACAAAGAGTCATTGTCGATTACCGTCGGCGTTACAAACTTCGATCAATACGTCGGGGTCGCGAATTCGAATTGGTTACCGACCATCCATAAGGCATTGGACTCATTATTTAAACCCCAGCAAAAACTTACCGGTTCACTCAATCAACCGTCTTCAACGATGGTCAATTATCGTAATGAGCTACACATTCAGAATAACGTATAAATCTACGAAATACCACGGCAACGCCGACGCACTATCACATTTACCTTGTGGGGCGGATGAGAATTTTGACAAAAGCGAAGAGGCCTGTTTTGAAGTCAATGAAATTTACAACGATCGCATTCTAGATTATCCAATCGACTACAATTTACTAGCAGAACACACTCGCTCTGGCCCTCTCTCTACTTTGTAAAATGAAGTCCTACGTAATAAATGGGAGGCCGGAAAAATTAAAAGTCTCTGAATCTTTTTACTCAGATTATTTTAAGCATCGTCATAGCATGAACAAGTTTAACGATATCATTTTCTTACAGACAGAATATCTTTGGATTATCGTTCCCTCTAGCATACAACGGAAAACACTAAAGCTACTACATGGTGGACATTAGGGTGTCACCCGTATAAAGAAATTGACTTGTCGACATTGCTGTTGGCCAAACATCGATAAAATCGTCAAAGGATGTGACAACTGTCAACTAAACGCATCGTCATCGAACAAAGAATTTTCCGAATAGCCAACACCAGATGAACCATGGTAAAGAGTTCATATCGACTACTCGGAGTCATTTATGAACAAAATGTTTCTTTTGTTTGTGGACGCATACATCAAATTTCCATTCGTCGTTCCAATGACGAAAACAATATCATCGCTCACAATTCGAGCAAATCTTCGCAATCGAAAATTTACAATCGTAAATTATAATAGTACTCAATTTATGTCTGTAGAATTCGTTGAATTCTGTCGTATGAACAACATCGAGCATTTGACATCAGCACGTTTTCACTCACAATCGAATGAAGAAACCGAACAAATGGTCCGAACTTTCAAAACAGCAATGAAGAAAATTTGTGATGACGGCATCAATGGTCACAACGCCCTATTGAAGTTTTTATCGTCTTTTCATTCTACAACGTCCCTTAAGCTAGCAGAACCCATATAGCAGAACATTACAAGATAGTACGGATAATTATAGGCTAATTATAGATAGGCTAATTAAATGCCGCATTAACAAATTTTGGGCTCCACCCCTTCCAACTAAAACGCGGGTTCTGCTAGCTTAAGAAAAAGTTAGCAGAACCCATATCAAAAACTGATTTAAAAATAATTGGAAAATTAACGGTTACTTTTAGGCTAATTAAATGCCCTATTTAAATTTTTTTATTCTGCTCGATCTAGAAAATGTAAAAGGCTTTATCATTTCAAGGCTAGCAAAACCCAAATCGAAAATCGGACCAAAACCGAAATTAGAACGCAAAACAAGATCTATTGATAAGCAAATAATTTTAGGCTCACTATGGGCTATTTAAATGGCCCATTAAAAAGTTTTGGGCTCCACCCGTTTTTGACCAGACTTCAGGCTATTTAATTTAAAGCTAGCAGAACCCAAATCTGAGCCTAAAATTATTTGCTTATCAATAGATCTTGTTTTGCGTTCTAATTTCGGTTTTGGTCCGATTTTCGATTTGGGTTCTGCTGGCTTTAGATTAAATGACCTGAAGTCTGGTCAAAAACGGGTGGAGCCCAAAATTTTTTAATGAGGCATTTGATTAGCCCATAGTGAGCCTAAAATTATTTGCTTACCAATAGACCTTGTTTTGCATTCTAATTTCGGTTTTGGTCCGATTTTCGATTTGGGTTCTGCTGGCTTTAGATTAAATGACCTTAAGTCTGGTCAAAAACGGGTGGAGCCCAAAATTTTTTAATGGAACATTTGATTAGCCCATAGTGAGCCTAAAATTATTTGCTTACCAATAGACCTTGTTTTGCATTCTAATTTCGGTTTTGGTCTGATTTTCGATTTGGGTTCTGCTGGCTTTAGATTAAATGACCTGAAGTCTGGTCAAAAACGGGTGGAGGCCAAAATTTTTTAATGGGGCATTTGATTAGCCCATAGTGATCCTAAAATTATTTGCTTATCAATAGACCTTGTTTTGCATTCAAATTTCGGTTTTGGTCCGATTTTTAATTTGGGTTCTGTTGGCTTTAGATTAAATGAATTGAAGTCTGGTCAAAAACGGGTGGAGCCCAAAATTTTTTAATGGGGCATTTGATTAGCCCATAGTGAGCCTAAAATTATTTGCTTATCAATAGATCTTGTTTTGCATTCTAATTTCGGTTTTGGTCCGATTTTCGATTTGGGTTCTGCTGGCTTTAGATTAAATGACCTGAAGTCTGGTCAAAAACGGGTGGAGCCCAAAATTTTTTAATGGGGCATTTGATTAGCCCATAGTGAGCCTAAAATTATTTGCTTATCAATAGACCTTGTTTTGCATTCAAATTTCGGTTTTGGTCCGATTTTCGATTTGGGTTCTGCTAGCTTTAAATTAAATAGCCTGAAGTCTAGTTAAAAACGGGTGGAGCCCAAAATTTTTTAATGGGGCATTTGATTAGCCCATAGTGAGCCTAAAATTATTTGCTTATCAATAGATCTTGTTTTGCATTCTAATTTCGGTTTTGGTCCGATTTTCGATTTGGGTTCTGCTGGCTTTAGATTAAATGACCTTAAGTCTGGTCAAAAACGGGTGGAGCCCAAAATTTTTTAATGAGGCATTTGATTAGCCCATAGTGAGCCTAAAATTATTTGCTTACCAATAGACCTTGTTTTGCATTCTAATTTCGGTTTTGGTCCGATTTTCGATTTGGGTTCTGCTGGCTTTAGATTAAATGACCTGAAGTCTGGTCAAAAACGGGTGGAGCCCAAAATTTTTTAATGGGGCATTTGAATAGCCCATAGTGAGCCTAAAATTATTTGCTTATCAATAGATCTTGTTTTGCATTCTAATTTCGGTTTTGGTCCGATTTTCGATTTGGGTTCTGCTGGCTTTAGATTAAATGACCTTAAGTCTGGTCAAAAACGGGTGGAGCCCAAAATTTTTTAATGGAACATTTGATTAGCCCATAGTGAGCCTAAAATTATTTGCTTACCAATAGACCTTGTTTTGCATTCTAATTTCGGTTTTGGTCCGATTTTCGATTTGGGTTCTGCTGGCTTTAGATTAAATGACCTTAAGTCTGGTCAAAAACGGGTGGAGGCCAAAATTTTTTAATGGGGCATTTGAATAGCCCATAGTGAACTTAAAATTATTTGCTTATCAATAGACCTTGTTTTGCATTCAAATTTCGATTTTGGTCCGATTTTTAATTTGGGTTCTGCTGGCTTTAAATTAAATAGCCTGAAGTCTGGTCAAAAACGGGTGGAGCCCAAAATTTTTTAATGGGACATTTGATTAGCCCATAGTGAGCCTAAAATTATTTGCTTATCAATAGATCTTGTTTTGCATTCTAATTTCGGTTTTGGTCAGATTTTCGATTTGGGTTCTGCTGGCTTTAGATTGAATGACCTTAAGTCTGGTCAAAAACGGGTGGAGCCCAAAATTTTTTAATGAGGCATTTGATTAGCCCATAGTGAGCCTAAAATTATTTGCTTACCAATAGACCTTGTTTTGCATTCTAATTTCGGTTTTGGTCCGATTTTCGATTTGGGTTCTGCTGGCTTTAGATTAAATGACCTGAAGTCTGGTCAAAAACGGGTGGAGCCCAAAATTTTTTAATGGAACATTTGATTAGCCCATAGTGAGCCTAAAATTATTTGCTTACCAATAGACCTTGTTTTGCATTCTAATTTCGGTTTTGGTCCGATTTTTAATTTGGGTTCTGCTGGCTTTAAATTAAATAGCCTGAAGTCTGGTCAAAAACGGGTGGAGCCCAAAATTTTTTAATGAGGCATTTGATTAGCCCATAGTGAGCCTAAAATTATTTGCTTATCAATAGACCTTGTTTTGTATTCAAATTTCGGTTTTGGTCCGATTTTTAATTTGGGTTCTGTTGGCTTTAGATTAAATGACCTGAAGTCTGGTAAAAAACGGGTGGAGCCCAAAATTTTTTAATGAGGCACTTGATTAGCCCATAGTGAGCCTAAAATTATTTGCTTACCAATAGACCTTGTTTTGCATTCGAATTTCGGTTTTGGTCCGATTTTCGATTTGGGTTCTGCTGGCTTTAGATTAAATGACCTGAAGTCTGGTCAAAAACGGGTGGAGCCCAAAATTTTTTAATGGGGCATTTGATTAGCCCATAGTGAGCCTAAAATTATTTGCTTACCAATAGACCTTGTTTTGCATTCTAATTTCGGTTTTGGTCCGATTTTCGATTTGGGTTCTGCTGGCTTTAGATTAAATGACCTGAAGTCTGGTCAAAAACGGGTGGAGCCCAAAATTTTTTAATGGGGCATTTGAATAGCCCATAGTGAGCCTAAAATTATTTGCTTATCAATAGATCTTGTTTTGCATTCAAATTTCGGTTTTGGTCCGATTTTTAATTTGGGTTCTGTTGGCTTTAGATTAAATGAATTGAAGTCTGGTCAAAAACGGGTGGAGCCCAAAATTTTTTAATGAGGCATTTAAATAGCTCATAGTGAGCCTAAAATTATTTGCTTATCAATAGATCTTGTTTTGCATTCTAATTTCGGTTTTGGTCTGATTTTCGATTTGGGTTTTGCTAGCCTTGAAATGATAAAGCCTTTTACATTTTCTAGATCGAGCAGAATAAAAAAATTTAAATAGGGCATTTAATTAGCCTAAAATTAACCGTTAATTTGTTACGACTGTGTGGTCTTAACAAGACATTTTTGTAAATTTGTTTCTACTCTCCACGTGGTTTCTTGCGTCCGGGTTTTTGTTGTCTAAACGTGGTTTCTTGCGTCCGTGTTTTCGCTGTCTGAACGTGATTTCTTGGTGGATGGATTCCTGTGTGTTTTCTTCTGTTATGTTGGCAACGGAACGAGAATGGGAGAGGAAGAGAGAACAATGCACATCGAGTGTGTGCAAAGTAAAACGTTTTGAAAAAAATGTTTTTTCTTGTATGTCTCTCTTTTGTACCAACGAAAATTTGGTATAAAGGAGAGACAGAGAAGAGAGATGCATTTTCTTCTAAAACGTTTTACGAGCTGTGCGACGCTCGAATTTTTTTTGGTTGTCGGCATTCGGGTTGTGAATTTTATAAAGTCGAGTTTTGATTTTTGAACAAAATTCAATACGAGTTTTTTATAAATAAAGTCGAGTCTGGAGTTTTTTTTTTTTGAAAAGCAAATTTGGTTTATAAGAAAAGTTGCGCTTTAATTTGTGGATATTCAAATTTTTTTTTTTTTGCGCTGGAAAATTAAATAAAATAAAGTTTGTAAAATTTTCAAGTTTTTGTGAAAAAAAAAAAAATAAATAAAATTAAAAGTTGAGAATTATCTTTGACTTGGAGTTTATTTTGTCGGGGGCAAGTTATAAAACCAAATTGGATAATTGAGTCCGATGAGAAGTGCGAATTACTTGGATGTTCAGTAAAATATTAGACGTTTTGGATTTCAACGGTGTGTTGCTGTGATCAAGATACTTCAATAGTTAGTGGTTGGCGGTGATTTTTTTTTTTTGGGTGTGGTTCGCACAGTTATTATTGGATAATATATCGGCAAGTGAACGCCGCAACGAGTTTTAATAGGCGTCTGTGCTCATGACTGGCCTAAACTTTGATGGTGAAATTTTTATTGGCATATTTTGTTAACGCGACATATTTTATTGATCGGCGTGAAGACGTCACAGTGAAAGTTATCAATTTAAAATCAGCGAGAAACCGGTCGCGTAGCCAACATTTAACGGTGAATTGATTTGGCGGATATACGCCTAACGAGTTTCGGGTGACCAGTTGAGGCCATTCGTTTTATATTGGTATCGGGGAGAGGCCCCGCAACGATACGGGTGGCCAACCGGCCATTTGTATTTGTTTGGTAACGGGGAAAGGCCCCGCAACGAACGGTAGCCAACCGGCTATTGTTTTTGTTTTGGTAACGGTGGTCTGCCGCAACATTTTGAGTCCCAACCGGGCAAAATATTTGAGGATCGGCAAGACAACGCCCAACTTATTTTGGCGGCCAATCGAGGCCAAAATTTTTACCGACCGCACAAGGCCGCAACGGTTCGGGGCGGCGACCCTGAGGCATGACGGCCGCGCAAGGCCGCAACAGGTGTATTATTAAGGTACAATTTTTTTTTATTTTTATTTATTTTTCATTTTTTTTTGGTATATTTTATATTTTTAAAATTTTTCTTAAATTATATAAACATCTTTGTAATCGAGCGCCGCACAGCGGGTGCACGCTCGATGCGTATTGTTCTCTCTCTCTCGTTCCCTCCCTTTCTTTTTTTCGGGAAGTTGTTTTCTTTTTGTTTTACCTTTTAAATAAAATGAATTATTAAATTTTTCGTTTGGTATGATGGGAGCGGAGACTCCCTCTGTGTCGGTTTAGTGTTTGCGGTCCCTTGGTGCCCGCATCCAATTTCGTAACCGGGGCTTTGCCCTGTTTGAATTCGAATGGATGCGCGCACCAAGGCACCTCTCTCCCATTTATAATTTTTGAGTTGTTCGTTCCTCAAGTTCCGGCCGACGAATTTCGGCGGAACATCCGGGTTTATTATTATTATTTGCGTTTTATTTTTATTTAAATTATCTGTATTAATCACGGTGTAAGCCAGGAGCCATGCATGCCTCAAACCCCACGACCCTTCGCACTTCTCCCTGAGAACGTAGCCGGCAAAATATCACCGTGGAGGCCTCTGCATGCGCTTAGTGAATATCTGCAGGTTGGCAGTAGCCAGCCTGTAACAAATTTTCCAATTATTTTTAAATCAGTTTTTGATATGGGTTCTGCTAACTTTTTCTTAAGCTAGCAGAACCCGCGTTTTAGTTGGAAGGGGTGGAGCCCAAAATTTTTTAATGCGGCATTTAATTAGCCTATAATTAGCCTATTATCCGTACTATCTTGTAATGTTCTGCTATATGGGTTCTGCTAGCTTAAGGGACGTGTTCTACACCGTTAACAAATGCAGTCAAATTCAGAAGAGAACATTGCATCATATCGATCAAATACAACATCGATGACAAAGTTTAGGGTACAGATTCTTAAACGGTAAGTCCAAAAAAATATAGAAAAGCTTACATCGTCAAATCGTGGAGGAAGAGAATGCATCTTGTTGGCACAAACTATAGTATTTGAAGACGACATCAAAATCAATTACGACCAAGAATTTTGTCATCAACCGATGACTATATGACAGAACCAAATCTTTATCAACCAATTTTGTTCAATGAGAATCGTATGCCAAATGACATGCAAGAAAAATCGCGAAATGAGGTAGAAGCACCTGCAAGTGCACAAGAACAAAAGTCTCCGACATCAAGTAGATCTGCGTAGTATTTAACGAAATGAATCACCTGCGGCAACACCCGTGTGTGATAATGAAAACTGGGAATCTCCTCAAGAGATTGAAAACAACAACGATACGGATGGTATTGAAGTTTATACTAAATTTTACTAAAATCATTTAGTTTTATTTTATTCTTCATTGTATCGATAATGAAACTTAATAAATGAATAATCGCCATTTTCAGTTATGTAGGGCGTAGGGGTAGTAATCCCCAAGGGATTGTCTTGAAATTTTTTACAGTTACAGTATTTCTAACTAGCTAACGTAAAAATAGCATGAGACCAATAATAATTGGGCGGAACTGCCTTTAGTATTCTTCAATGTATCGATAATGAAACTTAATAAATGAATAATCGCCATTTTCAGTTATGTAGGGCGTAGGGGTAGTAATCCCCAAGGGATTGTCCTAATTTTTTTTACATGTACAGCTATACTAATAAGCTAACATAAAAATAGTATGAGACCAATGGTAATTTTGCGGAACTATCTTTAGTATTCGTCATATTGTACTGACGATAACATTTCATAGCAATTCCCTATTTTCAGTTATTTCGGCCGTAGGGGTAGTAAACCCCAAGGGATTGTCCTAATTTTTTTTACATGTACAGCTATACTAATAAGCTAACATAAAAATAGTATGAGACCGATGGTAATTTTGCGGAACTATCTTTAGTATTCGTCATATTGTACTGACGATAACATTTCATAGCAAATCCCTATTTTCAGTTATTTCGGCCGTAGGGGTAGTAAACCCCAAGGGATTGTCCTAATTTTTTTTACATGTACAGCTATACTAATAAGCTAACATAAAAATAGTATGAGACCGATGGTAATTTTGCGGAACTATCTTTAGTATTCGTCATATTGTACTGACGATAACATTTCATAGCAATTCCCTATTTTCAGTTATTTCGGCCGTAGGGGTAGTAAACCCCAAGGGATTGTCCTAATTTTTTTTACATGTACAGCTATACTAATAAGCTAACATAAAAATAGTATGAGACCGATGGTAATTTTGCGGAACTATCTTTAGTATTCGTCATATTGTACTGACGATAAAATTTCATAGCAATTCCCTATTTTCAGTTATTTCGGCCGTAGGGGTAGTAAACCCCAAGGGATTGTCCTAATTTTTTTTACATGTACAGCTATACTAATAAGCTAACATAAAAATAGTATGAGACCGATGGTAATTTTGCGGAACTATCTTTAGTATTCGTCATATTGTACTGACGATAACATTTCATAGCAATTCCCTATTTTCAGTTATTTCGGCCGTAGGGGTAGTAAACCCCAATGGATTGTCCTAATTTTTTTTACATGTACAGCTATACTAATAAGCTAACATAAAAATAGTATGAGACCGATGGTAATTTTGCGGAACTATCTTTAGTATTCGTCATATTGTACTGACGATAAAATTTCATAGCAATTCCCTATTTTCAGTTATTTCGGCCGTAGGGGTAGTAAACCCCAAGGGATTGTCCTAATTTTTTTTACATGTACAGCTATACTAATAAGCTAACATAAAAATAGTATGAGACCGATGGTAATTTTGCGGAACTATCTTTAGTATTCGTCATATTGTACTGACGATAAAATTTCATAGCAATTCCCTATTTTCAGTTATTTCGGCTGTAGGAGTAGTAAACCCCAAGGGATTGTCTTGAAATTTTTTACAGTTACAGTATTTCTAACTAGCTAACGTAAAAATTGCATGAGACCAATAATAATTGGGCGGAACTGCCTTTAGTATTCTTCAATGTATCGATAATGAAACTTAATAAATGAATAATCGCCATTTTCAGTTATGTAGGGCGTAGGGGTAGTAATCCCCAAGGGATTGTCTTGAAATTTTTTACAGTTACAGTATTTCTAACTAGCTAACGTAAAAATTGCAGGAGACCAATAATAATTGGGCGGAACTGCCTTTAGTATTCTTCAATGTATCGATAATGAAACTTAATAAATGAATAATCGCCATTTTCAGTTATGTAGGGCGTAGGGGTAGTAATCCCCAAGGGATTGTCTTGAATTTTTTTACAGTTACAGTATTTCTAACTAGCTAACGTAAAAATAGCATGAGACCAATGGTAATTGGGCGGAACTGCCTTTAGTATTCTTCATTGTATCGATAATGAAACTTAATAAATGAATAATCGCCATTTTCAGTTATGTAGGGCGTAGGGGTAGTAATCCCCAAGGGATTGTCTTGAAATTTTTTACAGTTACAGTATTTCTAACTAGCTAACGTAAAAATTGCAGGAGACCAATAATAATTGGGCGGAACTGCCTTTAGTATTCTTCAATGTATCGATAATGAAACTTAATAAATGAATAATCGCCATTTTCAGTTATGTAGGGCGTAGGGGTAGTAATCCCCAAGGGATTGTCTTGAATTTTTTTACAGTTACAGTATTTCTAACTAGCTAGCGTAAAAATTGCATGAGACCAATAATAATTGGGCGGAACTGCCTTTAGTATTCTTCAATGTATCGATAATGAAACTTAATAAATGAATAATCGCCATTTTTAGTTATGTAGGGCGTAGGGGTAGTAATCCCCAAGGGATTGTCTTGAAATTTTTTACAGTTACAGTATTTCTAACTAGCTAACGTAAAAATTGCATGAGACCAATAATAATTGGGCGGAACTGCCTTTAGTATTCTTCAATGTATCGATAATGAAACTTAATAAATGAATAATCGCCATTTTCAGTTATGTAGGGCGTAGGGGTAGTAATCCCCAAGGGATTGTCTTGAATTTTTTTACAGTTACAGTATTTCTAACTAGCTAACGTAAAAATAGCATGAGACCAATGGTAATTGGGCGGAACTGCCTTTAGTATTCTTCATTGTATCGATAATGAAACTTAATAAATGAATAATCGCCATTTTCAGTTATGTAGGGCGTAGGGGTAGTAACCCCCAAGGGATTGTCTTGAATTTTTTTACAGTTACAGTATTTCTAACTAGCTAACGTAAAAATTGCATGAGACCAATAATAATTGGGCGGAACTGCCTTTAGTATTCTTCAATGTATCGATAATGAAACTTAATAAATGAATAATCGCCATTTTCAGTTATGTAGGGCGTAGGGGTAGTAATCCCCAAGGGATTGTCTTGAAATTTTTTACAGTTACAGTATTTCTAACTAGCTAACGTAAAAATAGCATGCGACCAATAATACTTGGGCGGAACTGCCTTTAGTATTCTTCATTGTATCGATAATGAAACTTAATAAATGAATAATCGCCATTTTCAGTTATGTAGGGCGTAGGGGTAGTAATCCCCAAGGGATTGTCTTGAAATTTTTTACAGTTACAGTATTTCTAACTAGCTAACGTAAAAATAGCATGAGACCAATGGTAATTGGGCGGAACTGCCTTTAGTATTCTTCATTGTATCGATAATGAAACTTAATAAATGAATAATCGCCATTTTCAGTTATGTAGGGCGTAGGGGTAGTAATCCCCAAGGGATTGTCTTGAAATTTTTTACAGTTACAGTATTTCTAACTAGCTAACGTAAAAATAGCATGAGACCAATGGTAATTGGGCGGAACTGCCTTTAGTATTCTTCAATGTATCGATAATGAAACTTAATAAATGAATAATCGCCATTTTCAGTTATGTAGGGCGTAGGGGTAGTAATCCCCAAGGGATTGTCTTGAATTTTTTTACAGTTACAGTATTTCTAACTAGCTAACGTAAAAATAGCATGAGACCAATGGTAATTGGGCGGAACTGCCTTTAGTATTCTTCATTGTATCGATAATGAAACTTAATAAATGAATAATCGCCATTTTCAGTTATGTAGGGCGTAGGGGTAGTAATCCCCAAGGGATTGTCTTGAAATTTTTTACAGTTACAGTATTTCTAACTAGCTAACGTAAAAATTGCATGAGACCAATAATAATTGGGCGGAACTGCCTTTAGTATTCTTCAATGTATCGATAATGAAACTTAATAAATGAATAATCGCCATTTTCAGTTATGTAGGGCGTAGGGGTAGTAATCCCCAAGGGATTGTCTTGAATTTTTTTACAGTTACAGTACTTCTAATTAGCTTACGTTATAATATTGTGTGGCCGATGGTAATTTTGCGTAATTTTGTGTTTTAACACAACCAGGTTTGTTTATAGTATAAATAAATTAAGGTCAATTAATTATGATTTCTTATTAAAGAAATTTACATAATTTTTTATTAATAACTAACGTTTTTAGAATAATTAAATGTTTGTTTATTAAATCTTAAAATCATATTTTCAAAATAAAGTAAATTATATTTATATTTTAAAATAATTAAAATATTGACCCCTAAATATATGCAATTGAATAGCCTGTGACATTTAGTAAGATTTAGTAAAAACTTCACTCGCGTCGATACGGCGCAAAAAACTACACTGTCAAGAACACAACACAATGAAAATCCAAGTTTACAATGCGAAACATCAATGAAACGATCAACTCGTCCAAGGCAGAAAACCGTGTTATTCCAATCAACGCATTAAAATATCGATCGACTAGTCTTTTAAGGAATTTTAATTATCATTCAATTTATTGTTTTTTTTAAATTTTCTGTAATTAATTTTTTTTTGCTGTTGTATTGATCTGTCAAAAATTAACGAGGGAAGAATTGTTATCTCTTCACGCATATCAATTTCTAGCAGTTTCGTTATTTTGTATAATTGTCCATTTTTCATTACTTTTCGGATGTATAAAAAACTGCTGAGTCAATTGAAAAAAGGGCATTCTTGTCATTCAAATATTTAATAAAATATATAATTCGATGTAACCATTTTAATTTTATTTGCTTACCAATTATAAAAGTTAATATATCGCTCAACTCATTTTAAGATTACAAAGTCACTTTACTGAATAAATTGTGTGTAAGTCAAGAAGAAACGGACCAATACCAAACTTTACTAATAATTACAATTCCATGGTGGCAGCATAAAAATAAAATTTTGGTCTACATATCTTGACTCCAGTCACAATACGCTGAATCTATCGTAGCACGTAAATTTCCGTTAAATTAGCATTGAATGGAACTTAACGGAGTGCAGATTAACGGAAAGTAACGAATTTTAACTGAATGGCTTTTTACTTTAATAGTTGTTTACTAAAATTTGATGTATCCTCCACTTTGTGAAACACAAACATTACTACCCTTATTATTTTTCTAATATCTGGCATTGACATGTACGAGTACATATTTCATCTTCGTCTAATTAACATCAATTATCTCAAAAAAATTTAAAGATATCAAGAAATAAATAAATTAAAGAAATGTTTAAAATTACTTAAGTAGACTTGAGTAAAATCGTATATATTGTGGTATAGTGTAATGGACCGTACTGATTATGTTCAAAATATTAAGCAACATGTGGCCAACCCAAACCAACATTATTTATTTACGAACAATTTAAAATTTGGGCCGTCATTTTAATTAGTATGTGTGCGTGTGGGTGTGTGTGTGCAGCATCAGGTGTGACAAGGTAGATATACCCATTTTCCTTAATTAAATTAAAATTTTAGAATTTATGTTTCTATATGCCCAGGCAAAACGTTATATAAGTTTACCCCATTTGGTAAATCAGAATCAATTCCCATTTAATTTTTTTTTTTTTTTTTTTTGGAAATCTCAAATGAATTTACCTTTTCTTGTTGCGTCTTGCGTTGAAAATGATATCATATACCATGATGATGTTGAAGTTAAATAATGTACAAGTATTTAATATTCAATTTTATTTGTTCATTTGGAGTTTGGAGATAACAAGAAAATTGGGGAACAATGTAGGTGGTGGTACGAGAAAAATTTATTCGTTTGTTAATTAAAGAATACAAAAATATTATTTAAATTAGAAAAATAAATAAATCTTAGAATATCAAAAATGAAGAAAATATGGGAATGAAAAATTTATGTAGAAGTCAGCATAATATGTAAATTCATTAATGCGTACAATTTTAAATACGGCAACCTATAGTAACTTTTCGCCTTTGCTGCAATGTTATTCGAGAGCGTATTTAAATTAATTGAAAGTTAAAAAACTGTGGAACAACTACATAGAAGTTCTTTTGCAAACAGTATATGATTATGACAGTATCAATATCAAATAATCTAACAAATAGTTTGAATTCAATTTCGCAAGTATTACACGCTAACATTAACTTTAAAAACGTGTTCAAGCCTACGGCCGTCCTTAAGTCATGTATGGCCCAAAATGGGCGATTTTAGAATAATTGTGGTCTGGTCGACGATAAATGGTATCCTTTAATTACATTTGTTTGTTTCCTAAATTCAGACATAATGGCGGTAGTAAAACAAGATTATGTATCATGCAGTTGGAAACATAAGATGAATTTTGGTCAAAGTATGATTATGGTACTAGGCAAACCGACTGTACTCAAACTCGGTTTGATTTGGACATATATTTTCTTGAGTTGTAAATCAGCCATTTCGTAACCGATTTTTGAACAAAATTCAGAAAGTTAGCTAAATTTTATTTTTCGTTTAAACTTTTTTCGAGGAGATAATTGAATCTGCTAAAGTGCTAATTTATGACGTTTGTATTAAATAGGTAAGTATGTGTCAGCTGATGTACATTTGCAATTAACGTAAAGTGTAGTTCAAACAATTTAACTCAATTTTTTGACGAATACCTTAGCCGGTATATAATCAGACCCCCGCTTTTGCACAGAAACGGTAATTAATGTTCTATAGCTCACAGTGGAGTTACTTCCGAAACCAAAGTGCATCAATGTGTATAAATTTCGTCAATTCATCTTGCGTTGTCTTACGTAGCTATATCAGTTTTAATGAAAATGGGCAAATTTTCATTAGATTTGGCAAGAAGTCGCATATAGTAGGAGTGACAAGACCGGATAGAGTTAAGAGCCTCGGTTTCAAATCAGAATGCAATTTGCGTTGTCTGGCTCGATGTAAGCCTAAAATTATTTTAAAAAATTGGATTTTTTTCATTAATTTTACTTCTCATTCATAAGGTAAGGCAAAGTTTGCGGGTTGCCAAAATATTTTAAAAATCCGCGGATTAGATTTTCTGGAAAACGTTTTTGTTGGCATTCTTTAATTACAAGAAGGCCCATCAAGTTTATGAATTGGTGGCACTGAGCAGCATAGAAAAATTTAGAATATGGATATACGAACTACTACGTAAAGAGCGTAATATAGAATCGTGAGACGGAGCCTGAAATGAGCGGAGCCTTTTAAATCCGTTCGGTGCGTCTAGTGGTTATAACTTCAGAGTTTAGAAAATTTTACGTTAATGGCCCTACTGTAAATCCACCACTCCCGGACGGCAAGGACTCTCTCTAAGAATTTTATGTCTGTTTGACGCTAGACAGGGACAAGTGCAAAGCAAATGAGCAAATGAGGTACGGTTTCTTCCACCTCTTCATATTTCCAGCTGCGATAGCAATCACGTGAGGAGACACACTATAAGTTTCAGACAGTACCCTGTAAAGCACCCACAACCAAGAGTGAACTCTGACTGTCAGTAAAGAATTCTAATATCTCTTTCTGATATAACATCCCCGGTCGTTTTTCTCGCAAATAATTCAACTTGAAACACTCTGCAAAGGAAAACAGAAAGAGTGGATTAAGTTCAATGCATTACTAAACCTAACTCCTACTTTACCATACATCTTTGAACTATCCGTGAACGAGGGTTCAAAACAAATTTCTCACCCAGTCCTCTCTGATGGGAATATAAGTTCTGAATCTTTTTTAAAAGGATGGTGACGGAGAAGCGTTGTTGGCGGTTTTTCGGATGTCTCTGTTATTTAAGATAGATGAGTTTCCTTGCCACACGGAAGATGGAGTTGAAAGTTTTAGCTTAGATAAGGCATTTGTTTATCTTGGTAAAAAATTGTTTCCAATGATACTTTTACAAGAGTAAAGCACAATAGTGGTTTTCTTAGCGCTTTCCTAAGATGTTTGGTTTATAGTTTAGTTTGCTAATTAAAATGAGAACCAGGCAGGTACCTCTATTTATTTGTAAAGGCTAAATTGACATCATTTAAATTAGAACTGCGAGGAGGGGGCCTCAATCAAAATAAGTTTATTTAGAAGCACGGCCCACCTTGCGGTATGCCTCTGCTCACAAATCTAATAATGGAACCATTAGCTTACGTATCTCACTCTCGACCAGATCCACGAGAACCCTAATGATCGTTTCCGAAACGACACTGTTAAAGGCCTCCTTTAAGTGCCTACGTTGGGGATTCCTCAGAAAGGTAGGACTATAGTAAAATGGCAGCAAATTTACGGTCCACTACAGAAATATATCTTCTTGGCCACGAGTACTGTCAAACTATTGGTGCTAAGTCACCCTCAAAAAGCAAATGCAGCACGGACAATCCAGGAAGTGTCTATATTTGATCAAAAGTACGAATTTCATTGAAAAATTGGAACAGTTGCATGATGAGTGGAAAATCTTCTAAAGAATAAAAATAAACCTTCCAAAGTTGACAGTGAAAGAGAAATTATCTTTAATAGTAAACTTTGCTGACCAGTGAAGACTACAAGCGTCACAGCGTGAGAAAGGACGTCACGGATTTTTGGCTGAACCCAGACAATATGAAATTGAAGAAGAAAAGCGAAAATCGGACCGTATGAAGGCAGGCAAAAATCGGAAACGAACATGTCTTGAAGAAAAACTTAAATCAATTCTAATAGACTCACAAGCATTATTATTGTCATCGGAGTGACATTGAGTAAGTGGAAAATTACAGATCGTGCAGCAATGAATATAATAAATGCCGTTGCCGAAAGTGTTGGACATTCTATTGATGAACTCGCTTTAAATCGAACAACACTGAGGCGTCTTCGTGAAACAAATAGAGTATAAATAGCAGCATCAGTTAAATCGACTTTTAAGTTTACAAGAGGCGTAATACATTGGGATGGAACATTATTTCTGGAGTTATCTGGAACAGAGATCGTGGATTGTTTAAATCATTCGCCATTCGTGATTTTGACATATATAGACACCAATCTGATTATGCCGATTCAATAGCCCCTTCTCATAGGTAGATTCTGACTATAGGGTTGGAGTGAGTCTGATGGGGTTATAGGGGTGAATGATTATGCCGATTCTCTTTCTCTTTCTCTTATATTCTCTTTATGCCAAAATCACGAATTGCGAACGATTTAATCGACGAAAAATGAGGAAAATCAAAATTTCACCCCTATAACCCCATCAGACCCACCACTAACCTATACTCAGAATTTACATATAGTCATGGACTATGGAATCGGCATAGTCATATTGATGTCCATTTGGCAAAACCTCAAATGATGGACAAATTTATCGTCGGAACAACGGAAAAAGGAACATTTCACCAATATAACCGAATAAAACCTACTTCAAACACATAATCAAATTCTACTTAGGGTCATGGTTCATCCAATTGGTACAATCAAAAAGCTCATCTCTCAAAATTCTTATATACAAACCATTCATCAGCTTAAAGTGACTGCGTCTCATGACTATTGTAAAGATGCCTGTTATTGACATTTTCTTTTAGAAAATTGATGATTCATTTGTAACTTTTAAATCTGTATTGTTGGCATTTCTCGGTTTGAATGTTGAAGTTAATCGTCTTTATCGATACAATCTGCATTATCGACATTTTAAAATATTTTCGGTTGTGATAGCAAAGTTAATATCTGTATTACCGTTTTCGGCTGGGATAGCAAAAACACTATCTGCATTACCATCTTTCGGCTGGAAACTTTCGGCTAACTTTAACAGTATAAAAATATGTCGTATTTTATCGTTTTTTTAACGATAAATATACAATATCAATGGCTCGCAGTAATAAAAAACAATTGACAAGTCTTCAAAATTATTTGGAGAGTTTTTATTAGAAATTTTAAGAGTAGTACTAACAGAATACCAATTAAGAGATTCTTTTACAAAAATTTACTAACGAAAAACCTCTAACTAACAGTAAGGTCTCTTAACCTTCACCTTTACAGCCAGCATACCCGGGTATGTCCATATAATTCCATATATTTATTTTTGAATGATAATTTGTAATTGCATTTTAAATTGATAAATACATTTTGGCAAAATGTAATCTAAAACAAATAATTGTTATTAACAAATAATAATTACTAAAGATTTCAAGCTGATTAGTCACCTAAATCCATAAAATTTTGGTCAATAAAACACGAAAATTTACCCGGGTAAGCGGTTGTTAACATAAGGGTTAATAGTCTTAACATCAGAATCGCCCGGTAAATAAAATCGCGAGGTAATTTATTTGAATAAATATATGTCTACACAGAAATGTCTCCAAAATTATGTCTTGACTAAATGGAATCATAAAGTAAAATATACATAAGAGGACTCATATAGAGATCTCGAGGTTAATCTATTTTACTATTGGCAATCTGTATAAGCCTAACAAGAACAATTAACTATAAAATAAGATTAACCTCGGAAAAATTGGCTTGTAGAATTTGCACTACTTGATTTCTCTTATATATTTATTGCTCGATGCCTAATCTAGTGGCAACGACTAACATTCAAGATTTTTTCCTTCCAATAGCAATTGCATTTTGTTATTACGTCACAAATAAGTCGGTACAATGAATTGGAATGACTTGACCGACGTATTTAAGATACCGCCCAATGAGTCAATAAGTTTAAAATAAGTAAGTAATTGGAAAAGAGACTAAGCTGTAAACGGATTCGACAAGGCAAATTTGTATAACAATATTGATTTGTGTCTAGTTTATTGCACTTTGAAAAAGAAACTGCTTAAATGGTCGACCCCCTGTTTTTTATTGCTAAAGGTCGGCATCTAACTCGCGCTAAGATAAATTTTACATACAAATTTTACGTAAAATTTAGCTAGCGGAAGAATAAAAAAATATTTAGCTCAGGATTTCGCAGATGCGGTACTCAGTTGACGTGAAATGTTTGGACTCTCATTATCACGTATAGAATGCGCTAGTGAAAACTCTACAAACGTTTTCATAGCAATTTATCTGCCTAGAACAATAAAATTTTGACAGCAAAATCTGATTTTTTTTTTAAATGGTTGAACAAAATAATTATCTAGACTATGAAAATAGTTTCGAACTATATTTTTGTTTGTTGTAGCACAAATAAAACAAACGCCAAAACTTCTCTCTACATAAACTTTTTAGCGTACTAATTTCGTGGAGACTTGTGGCAATCGCTCTAAAATGTATCTTAGCTCGAGCTGGATACTTAGCTTATTTCTTAAGAGCATAGTTGGAATGGTTTACCGGGCAAAATTCGTTAAAACGCTTATTTATTTTATGAAACAATGACTTGAACAATGTATTTATAGATAAAATATTGGGCGGTCGCTCAAAGCAATACATGTTATTTAAAATATTAAATTAAACCCACAAACCTCATTTTTATGATACTTTTTTTCCAAGAACGTTTTGGGTATACATTTCATTTACTAACAAAATATCCCGCACTACCAAAATATATTTTAAAATATAAATAATAATTTTTGATATATAACTAATATTTAGTATATAATAATAAAATTAATTACTTTTTATCATTAAAAAATGATTTATATGTTTTTAACTTGAGACGAATTTATTAATGAGTTGGAAAAAATTTTTAATTGTCACCCGAAATTATGGGATAATACTCGTAACGTTAACATAATTAAAACGTCAACTATATCACCGTATATTTCATCTATCACGTATACAATTTTTATTATTTCGAGTTATTAAATTCTGCATCCTTAGGATGATATATGGTCGACGTTAAATTAAATAATGCTGGTCCATAAAAAAATATTTTAATAACTTTGACAATATCAAATCGAACTATATTTTTCGAAAAGTTAGGTCACGTATTTATCATAAATAATTAGGTTATATTACTGTAATTTTAAAGTTCCGTTGGGAATTTAATAGCTGCACAAAACGTAGACGGCTTTATGAAACATTAAGATTTTACATGTTGGAGTTAATATGATATATAAAACAGCTTAACCTAATAAACTCTTTAAAATAATAATTTAATTAAGATGTATATAAGAATATTTTTATATCGTCTCTCTTATCCCAACTCTCATATCTTGATGTATCTTTATGTATTTAGACATATTATACGAGTATAGACAAAGATTTTTATCTTTAATCCGTTTACATTTTTTCCTCAACATCTTGAGCTATTTTCTTTTGAAATGGGATTAAGTAACCCAAATTTTATGTTTCATCTTTTAATTGGTATATACAGATATAAATTTAGTTGATGAAGGAGGTGAGAAAATCTATCGTTAATTTTAAATCAATTAAATTAAGTTTCTAGCACGACACCAAAAATACGTTTTCAAAGTATAGCCCTTAATACTTATTAAAAAAGCTCGTTCAACTTGATAATTTTTCGAGAAACTTCTCGAGATTCCTTAACTACAAAAAATCGAAATTTAAATAGATCAAAGTGAAAATCGTTTGCCGTTATCTTAAGCAAACATAATATTTTTTTTGAAATAAAATGAGAAAAATCTTTAAGAATGTTGTTCATTCTGTTCTTACATCATTTTCTTATTACTCGATTTTTTTTTACAGAAATTCTACATATATTCATATGTCTATGTATAAGGAGATAATATAACTTCTTGACGCATAACGTATTTTAATTTTTTTTTTAATCAAATTGAAAATCAACATGAGTTACTGTGTAAATATAGAGATAATCCGTAGAAAAGTCGAAAGTAATGTATAAAATCATAAACCTGAAATTGGTACAAAATTCCTACCTGTAATCAACTTCGAATCAATGCTCAGATTATTTTGCCAAAAACATGCAAAGTATTTTAATTTGGCCACGAGCATGAATAATTTAAATGGTTCTAAGAAAATTGAAAAGATCAAAATAATCGTGTGTTTATCATGTAATAAGCATATGTTTACTTTTAAGCACAAACATTAATAATCGCAATAAACCCCCTCACAAAATTGTTATTCGGTGCTCGACGTGTTTCTCTTAAAACTCAACAACTTTTTGGTATAAAAAAATAAATAAAATTTTTAATTCTTGTTTTAAGTAGAAAAACAAAACTTTTCTCTTTTATTATCATTGAGCTTTAAGTAATTGTGGTAGCATATGTGGTTTCAGTGATAATTACCGTATGAGATAATGATGGAATGGAAATAAATGGTTAAAGTAAACCAAATATTGAAATAATCAATCAATTTCATTTCCTAGGATATGCGAGTTTTGTATCGTATGGTCTAAGAAAATTTGAAGTCGTTGCAGAAAAAGCTTTCATATACCATACCTAATTTTCACAATATCGTGATGTAAGAAAATGTTGATAGACTGCTTATCATTAAACTAAAGTAGATTTATATACATTTCTACATCTTTTACGGGATAAGGTAATCATAATTAAGTATATAAGGTAAAAGGTTAATACTAGCCAACCCAAGCATTTTCTCGGTACATTCTGACGTTTCTTCTGACATTTATTTTTATAGGGTTGTATAGAAAAATACATATTTAAATGGCATTTTACTCGCCTCCTTAGATTAAATTTCTGTATTAATCGAATTGCACCCACTAATCTAAAGAAGAAATGGATACAATAAACAAGAAATAATGGAAAAAATTTCATTGTATTCACTGTGTGACAGAGAAAGCAAAATTTTCCATTATCCTGTTTAATTTCGAATTTTCGGAAATCAAATTAAAATTTGTTGTCAACAGTGTTTGGTTGTTACAATAGACAAAATATGAATTTATATGCTGTATATGTAAGGTAGCAGAAAATTTCCAGCAGAAATAATGTGTTTTTGCTATTCACCGTAAGAGGCATCACTATCACAAAACAGATTTTTTTCTGCTGATATTTTAGAAACCAGCAGACATTTTTTAAAATATTTAACCACTTAACAGTTTGTTTATTTATTATATATTCCGCTCAGGGACATCCATACCACTAAAACAAGTAAGTATAAACATGAATATATTTTGCTCGGGGAAATCACTACCAAAGAAGTGAAAATAAGCTTTGCTCAAGCGAAGCCCAGTCGGGCTCTTCTATACACAATCGAGTCACGCTCGTCCAAAACTGTCGGCAAATCAATTATTCTCAGCAGAAAGTTATATGAAAAACCAAAGAATATATGAAATAGAAGAGAAAATATTTGTTACAACGTTTTGAAACGAAAAAAGGGATTTTTCTTTAAAAAAACGATTTATAATTATAAGGTTTTTTATTAGTATATGGCACAGATATAAAATTAAAATAAAAAACAGATATAAAAAATTTGTTGAAAAAATAAAACTTCTGTTTAAAAATTATAATTTCAAAATTGTTGGTAACTCATCAGTTAGTTTAAAAGATTCCATTTTTTCAAAACCTAAAGATCCAATACCGTTAAAAAAACAGGCCAATTTAGTTTATCAAATTAAATGTGATTGTAATGTTGTTTATATTGGTCAAACCAAACAATTTTTAGAAAAACGTGTGTATCAATATAAAAATGGCGTAAAGAACGATAACGAACAAAGCATGAGTGCTCTTACAACACATCTGAAAAGTACAAGTCATACAATTAATTTAGATAATGTCAAGATACTTGATAAAGAACGGAATTTTAGAAAGAGGTCAATTTTGGAAATGTTGTATATTAAACCTAGTACAAATTCTATAAATATTAATAATGATTATGCTTATATTGGAAATGTTTATGATTATTTTGTCTTGTCTACCTTATTGTTGTTTTAATTTTAAAAATTCTAAATTTATTTTAAATATTTGCATTTTTATTTTATAAATTTAAATCTTATTTTATATAATTTTAAATATCTCTTCTATTCAATTTGTATTTACATAAAATTTACTGTATAGGCTCTGTATATTTTGTAACAGAAACATTTTGTTTAATAAAATTTCATTAGCTTTGATAATGATGTCGAATTGACATCGAAAGCTCAGCAATTAATTATTTTAGTTTTATATCTGTGCCATATACTAATAAAAAACCTTATAATTACTATTATTGGCTCATAAAATATATTTTCAAAAAACGACTGGCGTATGTAATATAAGAACTCTCAAAATAAACTAAAATTGCCATAATCTAAATACAGGACAAAACAAAAACAAAAATCGCATAAGTTGGTAGCATTCTATAAATTTTGAAGCCATTTAAATGTGAAATGTTTTCAGTTTTTTAACAAAAGTGTTACAAACACCTCTCTGTAGCTACCCCTGGGTTTATGTTTTTATGGTAGCTGATCATAATCTATAAATATTAGCATCATAAGAATCACAACTGGTTATGATTCTATACTTTTTACACTTGCCGTATGCATTTGGCGAAACATACACTTAATAAACACATTTTATTAAACACTTGTTTTTCTATTTCGCAAAAAATTAGATTTTTGAATATTTTAATTAAAAAATTTGTTCAAAAAGTTTAAAAAATCACTCGATCGATTTCGACTTGTTATATATAGTAGAAAAAAGGCAAAAAAGAACGAGAGACAAAAAATAGACAATAAAAATTAATCTATTGATCGTCCCAGCCAACTGTTGTTTATACGAAAAAATTAATAATAAAAAAGGGGAGGAGTATAGTAGGTAAGCGAATAGTCATAGGCTGAGAAACAAAATTCAAGATATATTGAAGTACATTTAGGCTACCCGAATTAAGAAAAGTTGAATTACGAAAAGTGTTTTTTCTGAATTTAAATAAATGTTTTTAATTCATTATGAAAATGATTTAAGAAAAGTTGATAGAAATGAAATAATAAAAGTTGATTTAATATGTGCACTTATTAATTCATTTTCAAAATATTTTAAGAAAAGTAAAAAAACTGAAATAAAATATGTTGTTTTTTTAAATTATTTAGGAAATGATGTTAGAAAAGTATTCAAAAAATATGTAATTAAATTTTTCCCGGAAAATATTTAATTATTTTCAATTTTTTTTTTACTTAGTTTAAAATTACAAATAAGTCATTTTGATAATGAAATAAAATATGTATTTAAAATCGAAATAAAAAGTAAAAATGTACTACAGTAAAAACCTCAGGAGCCTGCCTCTGTTTACTGGAATTTTAATTTTTAGGAATTCTTTTGCTTTTTTACTTTCTTTTCTCTTTCATATTCAATTTTAAATCATTTTAAAATTTGCAATTTTTTTAGCACATTTTCATTAATGAAAGCATTAGTTGAAAATTTTAAATTGCTTTAATTTTCCTATTACAGTAAAAGCCCGATTACCCAGCATCCAAGTAACCGGAACACTCAGTTAACCGGAATTTTAATTTTGAGGAAGTATTTTTTTGGTTTTTTTTTTAATATGCATTTTTTAATTCATTTTTAAACTTGCAATTGTTTTTTACACATTTTCATTAATGAAAAGATTAGTTGACAATTTTAAATGGTTTTAATTTTCATAATACAGTAAAATCCCGATTTTCCGTCATCAAATTACTCGGAACACTCAGTCAACCGGAATTTTAATTTTTAGGAATTGTTTTTCTCTTTTCTCTCTCTTATTCATTATTTAATTCATTTTGAAATTTGCAATTGTTTTTTGCACATTTTCATTAATGAGAGCATTAGTTGAACATTTTGAATGGCTTTAATTTTCATAATACAGTGAAAGCTCGGTTATCCAACATCCAATTAACCGGAACACTCAGTTAACGGGAAATTTAATTTTTAGGAGTTTTGTTTGCTTTTTTCTCCTTCACAAGAGAAATTATTTATTTTGTTATTCGGGGATACACAGAAAATATACTTCCCTTTACTTTTTTTCTGTTTTATGCATTATTCTATTTGAATTGAATGTGTAAAGTCGTATTACAGCTAGGTTAGTGAAATATTGAATATATTATTAAATTTTAGGTACTCGTATACATAATATGTATGTACATATTCATTATTTGCAATAAATTCAATGAACTGATGTATAAAAAAATGTTTTCTGGTACATAATTTGAAAGTAAATAAACTAAAATCATAAAAAATAATGAAATCAAGTGAAATTCTTGCAAAAATTCTAGTTTTTATGAAACATTCAATTATCTGGAATGCTCTCATCTCCAAGCATTCGGGAAAACAGAGCTTTTTCTAAAGTACATTTTCTGTGAATACCCGAATAATAAAAAAATAACTCTTATGAAAGAGAAAAAACAAAACAAAATTCCTAAAAATTAAATTTCCGGTTAACCGAGTGTTCCGGTTAATTGAATGCCGGATAATCGAACTTTTACTGTAATATGAAAATTAAAGCTATTGAAAATTTTCAGCTAATGCTCTCATTAATGAAAATGTGCAAAAAAATATTGCAAATTTCAAAATGAATTAAAAAATGAATATAAAATAGAAAAGAAAGAGAAAAGAGCAAAACTATTCTTTATATCCTATAAAAATTAAAATTCCGGTTAACTGAGTGTTCTGGGTAATATGATGCCGCGTAATCGGGTTTTAACTGTAATATGAAAATAAAAGCCATTTAAAATTTTAAATTAATGTTTTCATTAATGAAAATGTGCAAAAAACCAATTGCAAGTTTGAAAATGAATTAAAAATTGCATATTAAAGAGAAAAAACCAAAAAAAACTTCCTAAAAATTTCCGGGACAGCAAATTTACTACGAATTTTTGTATTTCAATTTTGAGTTCATTGCGAAAAAATGGTAAATGGCCATTAACATGCCTTTCCAGAGATTTCAACTAGGGTTTCGTACCCAGTAAAATTTTTGCGATAACTTTTCATTTGCGACATGTCTCCCGAAAGTATAATTGCGAAATGCTATTCGTAATGCGCTCTATAATATAATTTCAGAAATTGTGCTCAATACGATTGTAATGAATCGGTTTGCGATAATTGCGATAAAATAAACCAGGGCTAGGATGTTGTACCATCACTATTTACGACTTTCGACTTTTTTTATGTCTCATTTTTTACGAGTAAAATGGCAGCCTCCAAAACTACGCATTTTCTAATGTGTTCTCAGCTTGCTCGAGCAAAACATCGCTCTATTTCTATTATACGATTTCTAAGACTACTAGATTAATCGACTATGTATTACCAAATAATTTTTTCGTAATACGTTCATCGAAATGTAGAAAAGAGAGAAAACTCACAATTATATTAAGAGGTTGAAATCACGATATAAGACACATAATTGTTTATCCGAAATAGAATGATATTTGATTCCTAAAAATTCAGACATAAAAAAGTCGAAAGTTGAAAATAGTGATGGTACAACATTGAAGCCCAGAAAATGAAGGAAGTGACAATTGCGTGGCGAATCGTTAAAATTCGCTAAGGCAATGTGATTATACTTTGATTGCAAGTTCAAAGTATTTTCAATATTTTTGTAGTTTGGTCACTGCAGTCTGATGAGACGACTGAATTTTTTAATACAAAGAATTCAATGTTTCATTAGTTTGAAACCAAACTTCCAACGTCTTGATAATCTCACCTTGATATAAAAATATATCTGGTTACTATCCAGAATAACCCAAAATTTCAGTATTTAATTTTATGAGTTGTTCGTGAGTGAGGTTAAAGTTAATCTGGCGATAACGTTTGAGGATTATATGCGATATACTGACGAGTACCTGCGAGGGTATCCTTCAGTTTTACGAAACTTTCGTAAAACGTAAATCGTAAAACGTCGTTTCGTATTCGCGAATTATAGGCGATATTGCGATTAGTCGTAGTTAGTAGTATTCTACAGATATTCTGCAGCCTTGTTGGGGTAAGCATCTCAAATTGGTTTCTAATTTGCACCCCTAGCCAGCCTGATTGAAACTTCCTAACCAGACAGCAAATTTCCTACCAAGTTTTGTATTTCAATTTTAAGTTTGATCGAAAATGGTATGTATGTTAATGGTCATTTTCATTTTTTGTTCAAACTCATAATGCAAATACAAAAATGTGTTGCCTTGGTTAGAAAGTTATATTTCGAAACCTGAGTCTAAATTTTTAACAAGGCGCGTTAATCAAAATAGAAATACAACAATTCTTAACAAATGTGCTGTCCTGGTTAGGAAGTTTGAATCAGGCAGGATTGGCAATTTAACAATCTTTTTGAGGTGTTCACGGAACCTGTGTCGAATCTATCTTTTGCAAAGCAAAACTACTTAACCTTTCAGAGACATAAAGCTCCGTAATATACAAAATACCTACCAAAAAATAATTTTGTATTTTGATTATTGGATATTTTAAGCAGGCTTACTGGATAGCCATATCAAGTATATCCAGTAATGGACTACCTAAAAAAGGTTTACGCTGGGAAAACGTAAAATAAAAAATGTAACATGTAACACTTTCTAGTTTTTCACAGACCAAGTTAGTGTATAAATATTTTAGCTTTATAAATAGAGTAAATAAAAGTTTTTATAGTAGGATAGCTTTAATTATTTGATATTGTTAAATTTAATAAGTTATTTCTAAAAATAGCCAAACCAGATACAAAACTTGAACACTACCAACGCATTTTCGGAAACTCGGAATAAATGAAAAATGGCTTACCTTATTTATATATTTCTTGTAGAGGTATAAACAATTTGCTGTGATTCTGTAACGAAAGTAAAATAAAAGAAAACATAAATCATAAATTTTTAACAACATACTACAAACATAGCATCTCTCACGCATTTTACACATTAATCAATATACCAATAAAATAAATAAAAAAGATTTGGTAAACCAACATGTAGTGTATTATATCAATCATATCAGTTTTAATTGCCTGTATATCCAACCAGTGTTTAATGAGAAGAACCAATTTAGCTGGTGTCACCCGCATATGAGTAATAAATAAAATAGTTGCAAAGTAATTATACAACAGAACAATTGATAATTTTTGATAAAACTACCTAGATGTTACATAGATTCATGTCGTCATTCAAACATTAAACGATACATTACGAAATGGAAAACAATTTTACAATACAAAATAAACTTGAATGTAGCAAATATCTCTTGTTTTCCTTATCAATTGATTATTGACCCGTAAAATTCCCTAAACTGCTCGTTTTACACATTTATTTATAAAAATATGATATTCAAATTTTATTATGCAAATAAATATTCTAAATTTATATCTCGATTTGTTTGCGCATATACGGCCATAGAAAAATAATACTCGAAACTTATTTTGCTAAAAACAATAATTTATTATATATACCAAGAAAATAAAAGCTCGCAGCAAAAGCTTTACTTTTATTTTCATAAATGTTGTTGTTGTGTATGTTTTAGGTTATTGTTTATTGCTAAAACCCGTGTACAAAATTTTGTATTTACACGTTACACACACAAAAACGATTTCAATTTTCAGGTGAAAATTGTTTTTGGCAGCGCTACTATATACGCAGACATTATGAATATTGACTTTTAATGGTAAATATTTAAATTGGAATGTTACACCAACCACACTGTGTCACTTGTAAAACGGTCGACAAAAATTAATTCGATTTTTAAACACAGTGGAAGAAAAAAATTTTTTTTTTGTTTAAGTTTTGATTTTAAATGAAAATTAAAAGTCCCGTGAAAAATATGCAAATATATTTAAACATTTTCTGTTTGTTCTTTGCACTGTCATTATCGCTTTAATTAATATTCGATTGATATTTATTTTGTTGTTATGTTGTGGGCAGTCTTTAATTAAAAATTGTTATCTACGCGAGTAAATTTGGTCAAGGTAATTTTTCCCACGTTTTTCGAGTGAAATATTATATACCGAGAATAAATAAAGGTCGAACTACAGGTGCGGTACAGTACGGCGTGAAAGTTTACAAATTAACATTTATTGGTTTCTTCATTGACGTGTTCAAATAAAAATGAACAGGGAAATGCAGGCAATCGGATCCACACAAAGATATCGAAAGCTATTAGAATTAAAAAAAACTTTGTGTTGCCTTGTTCTGTAGGTATAAAGGTTGTTCTGTAGGTATAAAGGTGGTAAACTCAAATTTTAAGACATAACTCATTTGTTTAAATTAACGTGTGAGAATGGCGAAATTCCTGTAATTTAAGTCAAAAATATTAATAGAAATTTTAAAATTTCATAAAAAACTCTAAAGTCAACTAATTTAATGGCAGCACAAAATTATGACACCAACAATTATTTAAATCAATCTTTCAAATTCGAGGATGGGTAATATTACGAAGTAACTCAATGATTTAATTTATTCTTGGGTGTGGTGTTAGAAATTTCAATCATCTCGAAGCTCTTTTGGGGTTGTTATAGTGTAAACTTGATAGCTCCAAAAATCCACAGATAAAAAATTTGGGGCTCGTTCAGTTATCCGGGAATTTTTATTGTATAATTATTAGTTATTTATGAACTTGCAATTTAAGAAAACTTAAACTTTCAATTTTTGAGCTCACCCTTAAAACTGAACACCGTAATTAGTTAGCATAATGAAAACATAGCAGAATACAACGAAAATTTAAACTGCACATATATCTGAGCTCATAATTCTAAACATGTTGCACCCTATAAAAGGTTTTGTCGTTTATACCTAAGAAATTAAAAGACATGTTTGCGCTTAGATGTGTGTGGTACCTTAGCAATTTATAGAGTAGTATTTGCTGTAAGGGCAGCTCAAACATCAAACTGCACGTTTTGCATCGTGAGCTCATAATGCAGCAGCTCAAAATTCAAAACATTTTGAGAGTCAAATCGCGCGACCTTAAAATACGCTTCTTCATTGACAAAAACCAGTAGTGGCTGGTAGCAACTCAATTAGGCTCATCATTTTTATTGAATTTGAAATCCAACAATCTATTTTTATTAGCCGCCAATGGCTCGAAAATCAATACCTACGGCACGAAATTGCTCAAGGTTAATATCGGACTCAAACGCCCGTTTACTCATGCTTTCGTTTTAGCTGATGTAAACCGTCCGATCATTGGTGCTGATTTTCTCGGTAAATTCGCTCTATTAGTAGAAATCAAACGAAAACGGCTGATTGATTCAGCGAATCAGCTGTCAATCAATGCCACGTCAATCAGGGTCGATACGCCCACCACGATTGATAACGATTATGGTCGGCTAATAAAGAAGTTTCCTTCCCTAACAGCCGAACCAAATTACAATTTACCCGTCAAACATTCCGTGGTTCATCATATCGTAACGACAGGTCATTTACCGGTATCTCGACCACGAAGACTAGATCCGATTCGTCACAAAGCTACGTATATCGAATTCCAACGTATGGTGGAATTAAGGATTTGCTGCGTATCGGCATCGCCCGTCTCTTGCCCTCTTCACATGGTACGAAAGAAAGATAATGACTGGAGGCCATGTGGAGACTAAGGCAGACTCAATTCAGTAACGATACCGGATCGTTACCCGATACCACACATCCAAAATTTTTCGATGTATTTACATGGATGTTCGAAATTTTCCAAAATCGATCTCGTTAGAGCCTATCATTTAATTCCCGTGGCTCCCGAGGTTGTACATAAAACGGCTATTACGACTCCATTTGGCCTTTACGAATTTACACGCATGCCATTTGGTTTAAGAAACGCCACTGGAACGTTTTATCATCGAAATCACGCGAGATTTAGACTTCGTATTCACGTACATCGACGACATCTTCGTGGCATCGAAAAATGAGGAACAACACAAACTACATCTCGAAAAACTTTTCTAACGACTCGATGAGTTTGGTGTCAATATTAAGAAATCTAAAGGCGTTTTCGGTTCGAACTCTCTCGATTTCCTCAGACACACGATCAAGCCGAATGGTATTCTGCCGTCAAAAAAAACGAATTCATGTCATTACGGAATTCTTACCCCTAACCACGATCAAACGTATTCAGCAAGTTATCGGCATGGTAAATTACTACTACCGCTTCATACCGAAACTTGCTGAAACACTCACCTCAATCCACGAACACTTGGCTGCTCTACTAAAGAATCCCAAGACACTGAAAAACTTCTCTTGGCCCGACGAATGCCAAGACGCATTTACAAATTTAAAAACGGATTTGTGTACAGTCACGTTATTGCCTCATCCAAATAATAATTAGAAATAAATTGCCTGGTTAAAAGAAGGCCCCACATACTGAATCTAGCAGAATATGATTTTCGGCAGGTTGCTTATGCAGACAATGTTACTATCGGCGTTTTTTGTATCAATCCACACTAATGAGTTGGTCTCCTTAGCCACTGTTGTGCGTTGTTCCTGTAAAAATTCCAATTAGAAATTGTGAACTATGTTTTGAAAACTATGTACATCGTTCATTAGCTCTATCCCTCAATCATTAGGCACATCTTATTATAAGCTATATTATTGTCTGGTGGTCGGCTATGAATGTAACCTAAAGTAAATGCTTTGATAAAAAGGCAGTGAACTGCTATCTCATGCACCAGTGATGCATAAGAATTCAACCATAAAGCTCATTTTCATCTACTTGCTGGCTTGTAATAACAATGAGAACGCATTCAGTCCAAGTAATGGAGATATATCCAAAACTGAAGCAAAGGCATTTCCGTTACTGTCGCCTAAGAATAAGTTTAGGACACTGATACGAGCAAATGAATCCGCTCGCCCTAGTATACAAGCGATTCTGTCATACCAAGTATTGTGTTGAAATCATAATTACGTGAACAGAAATGCTTGAGGAGAAGTCAGTAAGACTAACGAAGGGCACATGGCTTACTAACTTCTTATGTGTAATAGCTAGACATATTTGGCCAGAACTAAATTTGCCTAGATCCTGATGGCTGAAATTACTGCAGAGGTGTGAAATCTACATGTTTGTGGGTGCTATTAGTGGACATTGTCCGATTGGTTAGAATTAGAATTTTTAAATGCCCAAAACAATGCACAATCGATTAAGTAGCACCAACTAAAATGTAATTACTCAAATCGACTAAAGCACATCGAAATAATTCAAATTAAAAATCATGAAATTATTACAGCATTTACGAGTAATTTAATTTAATTTTCGCATGAAGCTTTTTCTCTAAATAAACCTAATTTGATTTACTACCCCGTCACGAGAGACTTGTTGATTATAAAAAAAAGTGTTCGTAAAAAAAAAAGTTGTACGTTTTTCTGTTGAATTCACATTTTTTTCTCGTGACAAAAAAAAAACTTGTCAACTATAGAGAAAGGGAGGATGCGTCGAGCCGTCGAGAGGGATGACGAAGGATATCATCGAAAATTATTTAAATTTACTATATCTAATTTATATACGTATGTACGTCAATATATTTATAGACCGTCCGTAAACACACATCCAGTATATTCTCGTACATATAGTACTCAACAATTTCCAAAGTATTTATTCTACATGTTTTGTATTTTCCCATACAGATATTTACACATGGGATTCACAAACCACTAAAATTGACATAGGCAGGCAGGCATAGGCAAAAAATTAAATAAATAAAACGATAAACTAAACAACATTTTATACGTTACATACTTGTTGTATCTGTGGTGAAATAATTTGAGATGGGCTATTTGTGGTGTCACAACAATTAAAACGATTTTTTGCGCGTGTGTGTGATGTACACAGTGGTTGTTTTAATTATTCACTACTAAATTAAATGTTTATACGTTGTAATGATAATCAACCCCCGCAAAAATCAAAATTTTTCAATTAATTTTATTTTTATATGAGGACATAGACACTATCAATAGACACTTTCACTATAAATTAAATTTATATAATATTGATTAACACACTTTTTTTACACACCTCGATTTTAACTTTATTATTGTTAGGAGTTAAGATGATTGTCACAGTTACGATATTACTAAACTGGTATTTTTCAAATATTAATTTCAATAATTTTAAAATGTAAGATGGAAATTAAAGAAAACAACGAACATGATGATAAATTATACACGCGCATTGTACTCGTCATTGGATAGAGTGACATATAGAGATAGTTAGCTTGGTTGGGAAAAAGATTGCTAAATCATTTATGCCGGCTAAATTTACAGGTTTTGTGAAGTTTAAGGTCTACATATCTTAAAAGCACATTTCAAATTTTTGGATTCTAGATATTTTTGCCTAATACAAAATCATTTTTTAATCGTGTTTATACCGGTGGAATAGTGGGGTTGTGACTTGTGTTGTGTTTTAACAGTACAAAAATTTAAAATGTACTACAACTATAATCAAGGTTAGCCCGTCGACCGAAAAAATTATCTGAGATATAGTAAATTACTAAGCAGAAAAAATGGCGAAAAATAATTTTTTGTTATGCATAATACAAGCTTTTACCTTCAGTCAAATTTGCATGTAATGGATTTTTATTTGTTTAATACTTCAGTTAATCTTTAATTTGAGTTTATTTGGAAACTAAACTTGTCAATTTTGTCAATATCACAAAACCAATTTACTACTAATAAACTTAGTTTATTCCATACGATACTTTTATGGCCTAAAGGTATATTCGGTGGTCTTGACGTAAAGCTGTCGGGAGGAATCGAGTTGGCACTTGTGTGAGCTTTCTTAACCTGGAAAAGTGGCACAACAAATAAAACAATCAGACAAATTATTACAACGATAAAACGCCGGCTTGAAATAAATTGGATAATTATAATAAAAATATAATATATTTAACAAAATCAACTTTATTTTATCTATCTGTATTAACTTTTACAAATCCATTTTTAGTTTACGGCACGAAAAGCGCCTTGTGCCAAATATTATCTATAAAAAAATTATGGTTTTTGGCTTAAAAGGTACTGAAAATTAACCAATCAGAACCCAGAACTAGTATGCCTTAAAAGCAAAAATTGTACATGTGTGCCTTTACCCAGTTGGATTTTTTCCCTTAGTGTAGTAGTAAACAATAATTAAAAACTATGAAGAGCAAAGGTCTATACTTAATAAACCCAGAGAAGCCCATTGAAGCTATCCAAAAGAGATGTGCGGTCAATTTTGAAAATAGTTGTACAAAATCCCGCAATAGGATGCCTAAAATTGTTCGGTCGGATCGCTAATACATCAGGAAAGGACGTTAGTTCAAAAACTATTGGTAGAGTATTCAAACGGTCTGGATATAATAGCAGGATGAAAATTGCTAATTTCTACCAAGAACAAAGAATTGAGGTTTAACTCCGCTAGAAGACATTTTAATGAGAGCATCGGATCCTGGAATAGCGTGTTATTTATACAGACGAAAGTAAATTCAACATATTCGGATCTGAGGGTAGGCGGAAAATATGGCGTTAAGCAAACATTGCTTTATAAAACAAAAATATAATACATACCACTATACATGGAGGAGGAAGTGTTATGGTTTGGAGTGCGATGGCTGCGGCTGGGGTTGGTAATTTAGTATTCATTAATGAAACTATGGATCGATTTCAGTATTTCACCATATGAAAGAAAATTTGAAGACATCTGTTGAAAGGCTAGGGCTCGAAAGGTATTAGATCTTTCAACATAACAATGATCCGAAACGTACAGCTCACTTGGTAAAGGAATGGTTAATGTATAATATACCCAAACAGCTCGATAATAAGGAAACACTTAAGGATGCGCTGAGAAAAGCTTGGGCGGAAATTACTCCCGAAATAACCAACAAATTAGTATTATCTATGGGTCTACAGGCAGTGGTTGAATTTTGGAAATCGAATGAGGTTTACGAAATATACTAGAAACAGCAGGTGTATGTAGAATTTTGTCTCTGACTTTATGTAGGCAGAAATAAAAGCCCTTATTGCTATACCGAATCATTCATAAGACTTCCGCTGGCTTTCGGAAGAGAGAGAGAGAGAGAGAGAGAGAGAGAGCTGGATCCTGACCTCTAACGACTGTAGAATGATGTCTATACATTTGAAAGGAAGGTAATTCGTTCCATCTGGACCGGAGATGTAACGAATTACCCAAAGTTGCATTACAGTTGCGTTGCGCAAAAGTATATCGGATTCATATCAACTAATTAAGTTGGTCTTATTAAACACATTTTATTAAACAGATCGCTTTTCTATTTAGTTAAGTAGTGTTTAGAAAACTGTGTTTGTTAAGTGTAAGTGTGTTTCTCCAAGTGCCTACGGCAAATAGTTAAAAAAGAATCAAGTTAGTGCTTCAACAACCACCCGGCGTTCGTCATAGAGGAAGGCGGAAAAATATTTCCATTGGATGTGAAGTCTTAAGCACGATAGAACTTGTAATTGTAAAAAATAGCACAAAAAATTAAATTGTAATCAACATTTTTTGTTTTATTCGAAAGAACAATACATGCGGCATTAATATTTGAAAATGATTTCGAGCATATGGGCACTGTGTGCCTAAAGGACCAATTTTGGGCCACTTTTTCGAGCAATGCTGGCCGTATGTCACGAATAACACGAACAATGCTGGCCACCAAGGCGTCAATTATTGCTGGTTTACCAACTGCAACTTGTACGGGTAGGCCAAGATCTTCGCGCAAAATTTTCCATGTAGTGGACGGACAGAGCCCCAATTCCTGCGAACGACGACGAATCGATAAATTTGGATCTTCTTTCACACTTTCATTTACAGCGGCGATATTCTCTTCAGTACACACATTCCTTCAACGTGTTGATATTATTGCATCCTCTAGAGAGTATGTAAGATAAAAATCACGAAGTCGTCTATAAGTTGCGCGAAACGACAAATGGTTTTCAAAGTTTTAATAATTTCGTAGCGTTGTTCAAGCATGAGTATATTCATGATGATTTACCAGAGTATATTGAGATCTGCCAGATATTTTTCATAAAAGTTTATTTTTTTTGTTTTGATTTTTACAATTTCAAATTCTATCAGGCTTAAAAAACACCCTTTATATCCCATTCTACAGAGTCTAAGGGTTCACGTAAGCGATATTGAAACAGACTCAATTATTCAAGAACATCTTATCGCTATACTCAGAACTACGAGTGGGTTATGTGAATAGCCGCACCCCAATCGCTAAAGCAGGCCACAATACATTCTTGAAATTTGTATTTCAATCCATCTACATTCAGTGCTTATGTACTAGACTATTCTTCTTTATATGAAACCTTGTCCTTCATATCGTATTTATCGCAATATACTTAGTATTTCTCATACATAAAACACATCATTTAATACCACTGCAATTAGACTCAAAATGAAGTAAACTATAGAAAATAAATTTTACATTTCTAAAGGCTTCGGCCATGTTGCGTATAGCAACAGGGGTTAAATCGAACCGTAGTATAACTTTTGAGATACACTTTACGTGACTGAGACATTTTCAAACGATAAAAGCGTTAGCTTTCATAGATTACAAAATACTCGATAATCGCGTCGATTATAATTAGGGTAGATTGAAATCATATATCTTTTCCTTTTAAGTCAAGTCGGTCATACCTTAAACCAACAAATCCATTCCCAGTTATCAGTCATCATATTTGATTACTATGAAGTATGCATTAATTTGTTATCATTATTATTTGTGATTAAGTTACGCGTGTAAAATTCTTTTCGAACAATGGAATATTTAAATAGCGAAGATTAAAAGTTTTAACGAGTACTAAGCTAAACTACCAAAAAATCCATAACCAAAGTTTAGTAAGTCCAAGTTCTTATTTGTGTCAGACTTATATAACCTTTAAGATAACTTTTAGAAACGGTATATTTTGTGTACCACAAAAACATCGCCACAATTCCAACCATATTCTCCAAATACGAGCTACCGTAACACAAAAACTGTATTATAAAAAAAAAAATATGAATATTACAATTACTAATTCAAAACTGCGGATAACAAGAAATAATTCTTATTTTGCTTAAGAAATAAATTTAACAAGAAACTAAATAAAAAAAATATTTTATTTGCTTACTTACATTTTTTATTTTTTTAATTAAAATTATTTATTTTATACATTCTTGAAAACGTATCTCTTGTATATACAGACAGACCCGTTTACACATAGCTTTACGGTATTATAACAACCATGAAAAGGTGTGTGCTTAGCCTTTAAGAACACTTTATACAGCTGATGATGTGATCTATGTGGGTATGCAACGATTTTCAAAAAAAAAAAAAAAAAATTTCTAGTCGTACGTGCGCTTTCTAAAGTTCATATTGCATGTATACCTAGATAGTTAAACCGCAGACACAAATATGAAATTCAATTAAGATTACCAACATTACTAATTATAACTGCGCGTTGGATACATCCAACATGCAGGATAATGATATTTGATATATCGTTGGCATAATCATACTTGTGGCCCTAGATTACAACAAAAATTTAATTCGATTTGGAATACGATACGACCTTAATCGAGCGTAATATAACGTGATCCATACAGAAACACACGCTTCCTTAAACGTGGCTAACAATAATAATTTACAAGTATTACGTTTATCATTATTCGAAAATTGTAAAAATTACGATGGTATTCAATCCAATAAATATAATTTTTGCAACACAATAAAAATGATTTGCATGTAAAAACACATTTCTTATACAATTTATTGATATTGCTGTCTTATTATAATGATCGCCGAGTATAGTCAGCCTTAGTAATTCCAAGAACTGATTATTTACAATTTATGTTATTGCTTAGACGCAGCAAGTGCGAGGAAATATATTACACCTTACGTACAAAAGAAAAAAAAAGGTGAAAATTGTATTGTTGTTATCTTTCTTATCATATAATAATATACGAGTGTTATTCGATGTGTTTCAATTGTTTTCTCAAATTTTATAATTTTTTACAAAATGTTCTAAGAATTTGTAAAAGATGAAGAATTTCTATATACGGTATATCGTCGTTTGATGTTCAGATAAAATTAACATAAATTTGTTATTTGATCTTATAGAGAAGTAATTTTCGTAATTTTCTTTTCTTTTATGGAAATTTTATGATGAAAAAGATCTTTGCGTATTTGTATTAGAACAGCTAAAAGGTTTGTGCCGCCAAAATAAATTGATTAGATATGAGTTTATTTATTATCTACATATATATACATAGCCAAACATACACACACACGCATACAAAGAATTTTTTGTATTGGTAGTATAGAGATTGTGACAGAATTATGATTTTGGAAAATCTACTTGACAAATTTATAATTTTTGCCTCCATATTGAGATGAGGGATTATATTTACCTGGCTGAGTATTTCTTGACAAGGCACGTGTAATACTTTAGACTGGGAATCAAGAGAACATCACGTTCCTTATTACAAGTAAATAAGGGTTCTTGTTGTGTTTTGATTTTAGATTAATTATTGATAATAATAATTTCTTAAGGTGATTGAACGAATTCCTGGAAGAATACGATAACAAAAACTGATGGACAGTTTTATATGTTTTCAGAAAATTTATTTGTTAGTTTAAATTCGACATGAAGTTATTCCATGCTTATATCCCAGAAAATAAAAAAAATCATCAGGTAACTCTCGTCAATAAAAAAACCTACTTGCCGTTAGGTTCGCCTAGCTCAAAACTTATTAGAAATGATTTTACAATCCAAAATTAAATTCATTTATATTTAGAGCTTGTATTTGAACCAAAATTAAGTTTAAATTTGACACGTTGAAAGTATAAATTTGTCGAACAAGGATATACGATTTTGAGACGGTCACGTTCATGCTATATGGTCAGGTAAATTGGAAAAAATGGTGCTGTGACAAATTAGTGAAAGAATATAAAATTATCCGACCAAAGATATATGGGTTTGAGAAGGTCCATTTCATTCTTTACGGTTAGGAAAATTAGAACGTCTGCTTCCGTAGCAATTTTAGGAATTTAGGCCCTGCGCCTAATATATCCAAACAACTCGTACTTGAAAGTAAATTACATTCAAATTTGACACATTAAAAATATAAATTTGTCTGATCAAGTATATTTGGTTTGGAGAAGGTTCAACTCATTCCTTATGTTAGAAAAATATGAACGTCTCGTTCCGTAGCAACTTTGCGAATTTGAGCCTTGCGCCAAACATATTTATTTATTTATTTAACCTACAGTGAGTATACACAATCGATAGCAAAAAAGAATAGAACAAACTTCAAACATATTAGTAGTTATTTACAATATTTCAGTATAAAAATAAAATTTAATAATTAATCAATAGACAAAAAGTAGAACAACTCATTTCTAAACGATTTTCTTGTTATGTTGAAATCGAATTCATCGTTAAAAGAATCAAAGAGTCGCGATAATCTCAAGACTGGTTCTGAGGGTGCAAAGTTTGTAGGAACAGGATCAATATGTAACAAATGACGACGGCGCAGACAACGTGTAGGAGCGTAAAAGTTGAAACGAGCAAGTATATCGTCATAATATATTCGTGAAGTCGGAACATGATGAACGAAAATAGCAGATGCAACGTCTCGTTGGTGATCTAAACGTTGTAATTTTAATAATTTACAACGATCATTATAAGGTGGAAGAACTTATTGGTGCACCCGCTCAGTAGGTAAGCCGCGAAGAGCTTCTACAAAAGAAAGTGCTTTTGAACGGTCTCAACTCTGTCTGAATGGCAATGATAAAATGGTGACCATATCTGAGAAGCATATTTTAGAATAGAACGAACAAAAGACATAAACAGAGCTTTCAATGTGAGTGGGTCGCCGAAGTCATTACGATTGCGCTTAATGAAGCCTAGCATAATGTAAACTTACTTTTGAAATGACAGAATCAATATGCTTGATAAAAGTAAGATCATAAGAAAAGGTTATACATATCTAAGTCGGTCATGAACTCAACACTTTCAACAGCAGCATTATATAGAAATAGTGCTAAATAACTGGTGAGTGCATCCCAGGGAATGACAAAACCCTACATTTACCCACATTAGACAATAATTTGTTTATAAATGACCAACTGCAAAAGGTATTCAAGTCACCTTGCAGTTTAACACAATCAGACACACCAGTAATTGGAGCAAGTATTTTCATATCATCTGCGTAAACATTGTGCGAATTTAAAACAATCAACAACATTATTGACAAATAATGAGAATAAAAGAGGACCAATGTGGCTACCTTGAGGAACTCCTGAGGTAACTCGAAATAAGCGAGAAGTAAAATCATTAATCTTAACAAATTGGTAGCGATCAGAAAGGTACAATTGCAACCACCTGATAGGGATGAACTGACAATTTAGTTTATCCAGCTTATCGATAAGGATCGAGTGATCAATTTTATCGAGAGCTTTTGAAAAATCGGTATATACTGCATCCACTTGTTGTCTATGTTCCTAAGAAATTAGATTAGTAACGGTAAACCTACCCGGGTAAAATCCGTGTTAAACAGGAGCAATAAAAGTTGTCACATGAAATAACAAGAATTTCTGTACCATGGATTCGAAAAAATGATGATATGGCAGAAAGAATAGCGATCCTCCGATAATTGCTGATATCACGTCTTTTGTTAGTTTCCAAAGATCAGGAAAAACCCCAGTTCGTAGGCTCTTGTTAAAGATTAGAGTCAGTATGGGTGGGCTAAATTCTATGCACAATTTTGAATAAGGATAGGTGGAAAACCATCATGCCCAGCTCCCTTATTACCATCAAGTTGAGATAAGCTAACATAAACTTCTTCTTCAGTAAACTTTAAAAGTTTAAAATCAGAGATATCGCGATTATTTATAGGCTTAGTACGTGAATCCACAGGTATTTAATAGATGGACTCTAGAGGGTTGACTTGCGGAAGAGTACTGAAAAGTTATTGGAGTAGGAAACCCGACTACCTTCTTTTTACCATTTATGAAGTTCCAGAAATTGTTTGGATTAGAAATCAGATCATCTTCTATTTAAACAAATTTAATTATCATAAAGGAACTAATTTAAAGTGTTGAACTCCTTACGAGCTATGTTGAAATTAGAATAAAACTTAACGCCATCATGTCACTTAAATAAAGAATGGAACTTATTCCGGCTTTTTTCAAGGCGAAGCAGTTGTTTATTGTACCACGGCTCACGAAACCGAGATTTGTGTTTATTTGAAGGAACATACCCTTTCAATACCAGACTTGAGCAGCTCGTTGAACAATAGAATAGTATCGTTCATATTAGCATCACGTTCGAGAAAGCCCCAATTAAAATCGACTAGAAATTTGTTTAACCACTTAAGTGACGGCTTTTTCGAGAAAGTGTGTCCATAAATTGTCAGGTTTTTTTACATTTCTTTAGAAAATAATTACCAAGTAATCTGAATACAATGATTTTTTTCAATTTTTTCAAGTCACAAAACAAGCTTTACCCGAGCAAGACTCGGGCAAATCAAAAAAGCAATCGAAATACGCCCCCGAGTTACGCTCGGGCAAATCACTAAGGTAGTTAAAGATACGTAGTCAGCGTGTTTAAAATGAAAATGAAAAAAAAATGTCATATATCTCTACAACTCGTACTTAAACTTAAACTATACATACAAATTTGACACGTTAAAGCATGATACAATAATTTTCTCTTCTTACAGATAAACCCACCATGAAACGCTCAAAATATGAACCAAAACGGTGATCTAAAACAATTATCTTCTTATATATTCATACGCCTATAAGCGAAATGAAACAAAATTTAAAAAAAAAAATACGGATTTGGCCGAAGAGAAAATTAATAAAGTAAAAATCATTTATTTACTTGGTTTTTGTTTTATTTATTGTGAGTTTATCTGATAAAGAAAAAATTATTGTATCATGCGTTAAATATAAATTTGTCAAATTAAGAATGGTTTTGAGTTGGTCATGAGTGTCATGGCTTATATTTATGCAAATTGGGAAAAATCGTTCTTTGACAAATTAGCGAAATTGAACCCTGCGGAAAATACATACAAACAACACGCATTTGAACGAAAATTGCATTTAAATTTGGCACGTTAAAAGTATAAAAGTTGCGGATGAAGGCTATGTGGTTTTGAGAAGGAAATGCCTAACATTTATAGTCAAATTGAACAAAAAAAATCATTCAATAGTAACTTAGCTTACTGCTAAGAAAATTAGAACTAAGGGCCAACCATAAAAAAATTATAAAATTAAAAAAAATTAAAAATTTTGACGACACTAATTTTTAATGACATTCCAGCCATACTAGACGTAACGAGTATGCCGTAAATATTGTAGAATATTGAATGACAACTATTTATTTATTTATAAACTATTTGTTATAGTGACAGCTGTTTATTGTTTGTTGTTTTTTTTAGGTAGCACGATACGAATTTTAATTTATTTTACGTTTGAACGCAAAATTTCGCTCCAATAATTTTTATTAAGTGACAATTCATATTTAACGAAGCGTCGTTAAATTTTTTAATTTAAATTAATTTTTCCATGGGCGAAAGCACAGAAACGGCATTTAACGCAAACATAATTTTTTTAAAGTTACGTTTATAATTTTTTTTAATTTTTCTATGGTTGCCCCTTTAAATCGTTCAGTGGCTTCGCCCCAAAACCATTGCGTAGTGTAGGTTAAATAAATTTGAAGCTGAAAAAAAAAATTTAAAAAAATAAATAGGCCAGCTAAAGCGTTTTCACGGGTCATTTTGCGTTAATAATTTATTTTTCATGAAATAAAATCATAAAATAACAATTTCAAACAAAGTTTACCGAAATCTATGAAGAATCACACAAATCCAATTGGAATTTTCATCGCCTTCTTAGATAAAATTTATGTATCAACGGAGTTAAATTTTATTGTGAAGTTTTCTACCTTGCAATAATGTTGTGTAACGTGTGAGATAATTGTTTGTGAATGATTGAATTAACGGATTTGACAACAACGTTTTCTATGTTAAATCACTTTGCACTGAACATTGCGTACAACTTAAACTTAACTTAATCTCACCTAAACGAATACGTTAACAAGCGAAACTTCTGCATTAGGATACTAAAACCTAACCGTCTACAACAAGTTGCTGATTGGTGTGGCTTTTAAGCTGGTTGGGTTATCAGATTCTTTTGAATATTATGATGCCGGTAACGTTGTCTGACGAACTACTCAGCCCGTTTTGATCAAATTTTCGCCATTGTACTAAGGGTTGGTCTATAGTGGTTTTAGGCGGTTCCGAATTTCATTTAACCAAAATTTAGAACTCCTTCGCTGATCGCTGCACTCTCTCCAAATCCACGTCATCTATGACGAAAATTAGCGAAAATTTAATGGAGGATCGAATACAATATTCGTTTCGGGTCACATGTAGCTCACAATAGAACGAAAGCAAAATATTTTATTTGTTCTGCTATCTTCTATGTATACAAGGTCTTCATGTAAAATCCGGTACAAATTGGTAAGTCTGCAAAACAGCATTTTGTAAAATTTTCCTAATTTTTATTAGACAAAATCTCCCTGCTCAGCCTACTTTTAAAACTAACTAACTTTGCACTCAAAATTCTAGTCCATTGGTTCAGTAGTAAACATATGAACAGTAACACGTGTTCGTTCAGGTCGTTCAACCGAAAATATTACTATAGTGATTCAGAGAAGTAAGTGAGTAAGTGTTTCAGAGAAGATTTAAAATTATCCGGAGCGCACAAATGGCGAATTTTACGGCCTTTATCACCACTAACAAGGTGATGTTAGTTGGCCACCAATAACATATATTTTTAACAGTAGGTGTGTTTAATTTCAAATTTACCCTGTATTATTATAAAGTGGTAAGGTTTGTTTTCGATTATCTGAATGAACTTGACCTCAAAGCGGCCTAATTTGTATGGTGAATGGAGATGGGATTTTAATAAGGTTTATCTGACCAGATAATGGCTTTTACTCCACGGCGTGAGATAAAACGTTTTAGACATGCAATAAAACATTGCGATGTTAAGTCAGTGACTATGTCTAAATGTATGGACTTGGTTGAGAAACATACAAAGGATGCAACGTATACTTTGTAAGGTGATGACTTTCGCTGGAATTTGTTCCGCATATAAAATGGACCACAATAATCCACTCCACTGTTAAGAAATGGTTTGGTTTCCGGTATAACTTCTAAACTGTTTCGAAATAAAACCCAACCATTTGAAATATTTTGGGGAACTTTGCCATCCCAACCTAAATTTTCTTTCCATAAACGTTGCATTAAAAGCTTTGCAGTTACGATTACAGGTGGTAATAAGCCTAATGGATCAAACAGTTTAGCAATTGCTCGTAATTGTTGGCTTTCTATTGTTGGCTTATTAAATATAAAATAGTCTTCATTTGGTTGCCAATATAGACCAAGTGCTTTAATATATTTTCCTTTACTTCCTTTATTCGTTAATTTTAATAACTTCACGATCGTTTTCTGGAATTTCATTTAAAAAATTGATATCGTTAGTACGCCATTTGTGTAAATGAAAACAACCATTTTTCGTTAATTTAAAAAGTTGTGATTGGAGTTGCAATGCATTGAATAATGTGTCTGCTCCTGTTACTATATCATCGACGAAAAAACTAAAAACGACGGAGAGTGAGTAATGCTTGTGAAGCAAGTGGAAATTTTAAACTTTCATCTAAAGCTAATTGTTTAAAAGATTGCGTTGCCAAAAATGGAGCTGACGCAGTACCATATGTTACTGTAGTGAGTTCGAATGTTTTTAAAAGTTCTTGTGAATTGTCACGCCATATAGTATGTTGAAATCTGGTTTGATTAGGATCAAGATTGATTTGCCTGAACATTTTCGTTATGTCAGACGTCAAAGCATACTGATATTTACGAAAACGCAAAATTATGTTGAATAGATCGGACTGAACAGTTGTCCCAACCATCATTTTATCATTTAATGAATTTCCGTTTGAACTCTTTGCTGAAGCATCAAACGCTACTCGTAATTTAGTGGATGAGCTTTCTGGACGCAAAAATTGCATGATGCGGAATGTAATAACTTTCATTGTCATCTTGGTCAAAATCATTGACCTGTTTCATATGACCCAATGAAAGGTATTCTTTCATGAAGAATATGTATTCTGTTTTTATTTCCGGATTCTTTTCAAATTTGCGCTCGGGGTTTAAAAATCGTTTAACTGTCTCGTGTAATAAATTATTGAATGTAGTAAAATCGAACTTTAATTGAAATATTTGAGGCCTTTACGGTTTGGAGCCAATTCTGCGTAACCAGACACGAAGATGATTTATTACACACCTGGATAAGGTTGATCTGCCCTCCACAAGGTCGAAGGAGTATTATTAGATTAAATATCTGGTGGCGGTCTGGTGTAACAATTTATTTAATTTGGTTACATTGCCGTTTTTGTTATAAATAATCGTTTGGGGTGAAATTTACCCTTAGGCAAGTTATAGGGGTGGTTTTGAACTAACTATTTAAATGCAATTAATTTGTAATAAATTCTGGTCCAAGAACAAACCAGATATTACAGCTACATCAAAAGTTACAATTTTGGCGGTGCAGGTTTAATTATAAGCTAAACCGAACACTCACCCTCAAAAACGGTAACTGTAATAAAATCGGGATTTGTTGTAATAAATGTGTAACAAATTATAGTATAGGTTTCATTGAGGCGGGCTAATTTGGTCGGTGCAGGTTTAGAGCACTCATTTTTTCATCATCTAACTCGCGCTATATAATGTATTTTTCTGCTAATGTCAGAAGCATCAAAAATAACAAAAAAAATATCTGCTGACTTTCTACCGACGTATTTATAGGAGGTCGATATTCTGGTTCAGTAACATTTATAATTTATCATACCAATTACCTTAAGTTTGCCTACCATCTGCTGATCTGTGGATATTTTGTTTAGAGTCATATGTCTGTTGCCATGCGAATATACACGGGTAACTTTAATCTTTAAATTACAGTTAATTTATTGCAAGATCTCACTGTACGTATTTCTAATCGCCAAACAAACACAATTCATGTTCATCCAAACTGTCAAATAAATTTGCCAATAATTCTATTTATTATTATTATCGCATAACAATATATCGTTTTCGTTTCTTGGATGCAGGATTATATTATGTGCCTTTAAAAAAAAATCCCAATATTATGAAAATATAAACACATCATAACGATAAAAATTCAATTGATTTTTCATTCAGTTGTTTTTGGTTTCGTTTGGCTTTATCTTCAAAAGTAGCAACAAAAAATAGTTTATCCCGAGTACTCTATACTTTATATGTCAAGCGTTATTATGCGATGAGGTGCGGGTAAATTTTCTTTTTTCTACTTTATTTTACAATTTCATTTTGTTATTAAATTTTTATGATTTTTCATAACAAAAAAAAAATGAATTAATTTTTGATGCGACTGAATTTAGCGATTTTTTGGGGGAAATTTACAAAACCATGTGGAAAATTAAGATTTTCTTCTTTATTTTATTTCACGATAAGAAAATTGAAATGAAATGTACACGATTATCATATAATGTTACATGTGACAAATAAAAAACCAATTAAGTTATATTTATGTACGGTTAGTTGAACGTGATGCGAATCCAAACACACAACATTTGTTACATGGTGTTAAATACTCGTATTATATTTGTCACCTATACATTTTACCACCGTTGTGATATTTTATATACAACACTTTAAAGTTTTTCTTAACGAAATCGAAAACACACAGCATCTCAAAAATAGCATCGAACATGTATTTCAAGTACAACTTGTGTGTGATAAGTGACGGTGAAATGTGATGTCATTTCGTAACATCGCATCGTAAATAAAAATCGTAAAACAGCAACAAACACAACAATTATATTAATATTCTTGTAATACTGTCAATATTGATACCGGTGGATTAGACCGTGGATCAATATAATTGAATTATGTATGGCAGAGAGTTGTATAAATTTAAAACGTTTCGCGTTTAGTTGATATATTAACTACTTCACGGGGAATATGCCATATACGTATAATTCACCTATACTAAGTGTAAATATACTTGAAATGTAAACCAATTTATTACAATTCAAACAAACGTAAAGTTTTATATCTATTTTTCACCTGTTAAGACAACATAATTTGCAACGGGGGGAATGAAACTGGGAAAAACCAAATGTTTGCGTGTTGTTTGTTAAAATTGAACCACACACGGCTATACCGTACCAAGTTTTGTTTTTCTTCTCGTTTAATATAAATAATTTATTTATTGTGCTATTGTTTTCGTAACGAATAAGATAAATAGTATTTTTATTTATTACAATAAACAGAACAAACAAAAAAATCTTAAGTTGATTTTTATAAATTGAATTTTGCGTTGAAGTTGAAACTCACAAAACAGCACACAGAAAATAATTCAAATTTATGTTTTATGTTTAATCGATGAAAAGTTTTTATAATTTTCTTATGGTATAATTGCAGTTATGGAAGTTCATTGAATTAAAATTATTTTCGGTGAAGCCAGGTGTTAGATGTACGTTTATTTAAACAAAGTTGAAATTAATTTTTTTTTTTCTAAAATTTAAAGTGCCTTTTACGTTTGACTGTGTGAGTAACATGACTTGTTTAAGAATACATATACAAGGTGTACCAAAATTGGCAGATCAAACGAAACCGGGTGATAGGGGAGCTCATTTCCAACAAAAACAGCCAAGCAAAGTTTTTTCGAATTGTTGATGGTGCAAAAGTTATTCCACTTTTAGTGTTTTTTTAGTAAAATCGCATGCGCACCCACCAAAAAATTAATTTAAAAGAAATAAAGAGTTCTTTTGTTTAACTTTCTTTTTTAATACAATCTAAAAAAGTGTGCCTTTCCAATAAAATCATTTTTATAAGGTGCATTGTGTTCTGTCAAATAAGAACTTTGGTTTTGTAAACTTTTTGGGTCTCAAAATTTTTTGTTGATGTTTAAGTGACGCCAGCGGGAAAAGAATGTACTACAGAAAGTTGACATACTATCAGAAAAATATGCAACACTAACGCAGATTTTTAAATGGTATCTCACACTGCTGGGCTATTCACAATAGACTGTTTTTTGTCAATTTTTTCACGAAGTCAATCGTGTTTATTAAAAAACGCACTTAACAAAATTTCGAGTTCTAAAATAGATGCTTTGTCAGAAATAATACAAAATGAATAAAATAATTTTTTTTTTATTAATTTTAAATATTATTATTCGGATTTCCCTCGAATTTCCTGGATTTCTCGAATTTCCCCCTGAATCGCCGGATTTCGATTTTCCCCGGATTTCTACTGGATTTCCACCGGAATCCGGGAAATCCGGAAGAAAAACGGGAAATCTGAAAAAATCCGGGGGAAATCCTGGAAAATTCAGGAAATCCGGGGAAAATCTGGCGAAAATCCGGAACAATCCAGGAAATCTGGGAAAAACTCGTGGGAAATCTGGAAGAAAACCGGGAAATTCGAGATGTCTAGTGGAAATCTGAGAAATTCGAAAAAAATCCGAAAATATTTAAAATTAATAAACAAAAATTATTTTATTCATTTAGTTTTATTTCTGACAAAGCATCTATTTTAGAACTCAAATTTTGTTAAATGCGTTTTTTATTAAACACGAGTTAGTTTGTGAAAAAAATTTGACAAAAAATATTCTATTGTGAATAGCCCGGTGTGAGATACCATTTTAAAATCTGCATTAATGTCGCATATTTTTCTGATAGTGTGTCAATTTTCTGTAGTACATTCTTTTCTCGCTGGCGTCACTTAAACATCAACAAAACATTTTGAGAAAAAAAAAGTTTACAAAACTTTAGATTTTATTTGACAGACATTATTTTTTTGGTGGGTGTGCATGCGATTTCACTAAAAAACACTAAAAGTGGAATAACTTTAACACCACCAACAATTCGAAAAAATTTTACTAGACTGTTTTTGTTGGAAATGAGGGGCAGCTGCCTTATCACCCTGCTTCGTTAGATCTGCCAATTTTGGGACACCCTGTATATTACTTATGTAAAGAGTATATGGCGCAAAACAATTATTTTTCATTATAAATTTCCCTTTGCATAAAATTAAGGGTGCTGTTTAAATTTTGAAGGTTTCATTGTAAAATTATACCCCATAAAATGAAAATTTCTAAAAAACTGCCACCATACAATAAATGCAAATACAAACACCGATTTTGTGTTGGTTGCAAATCAGGAATTTTAGGAAAGCTGGGGGTTTGAATTTGACAACCAGACAGACGACGTAGAAAGCGGCTATCAATACAGATCCCGAATTTTGCCAGTCAATTCTTTGTAACGGCAATTTGTTTTATTTGTTGTTTGGTAGCAATTGTTGTGGTGTGGGGATTTTCGATACAATAAATTTACAGAAGCGCAAAAGGCAACATTAGACTAAGTATAGTACAATCTGAAAATTTTTGAACTATTTAAAAATTCTAATACTTGAGGCGCAAGGAACAATTTAATCTTTTTGAAATTTCAGACATTTCGTCCGTTTTTGGTGAATTGATGGACAGCCCGGAATAACATTTTAGCCCTGTCTACCGAAGAATATACTCCATCAAGTGATTCGAAAACTGTATGATTCAATAACATTTTGTTTGCATCTTCTTTCTCGATTAGGCCAAATATCGTACGAACTAAAAGATACTCAATTACAGCTACCTTTGACATGCCTTTGACTTGCTGCTGGAGTACAAGACGTTTTGTTTAATATTAAGCGAGATTTAAAGGTGTAAATGTATCCATAAAATGCTCGATGACTAGTTTCGGTTATCGATGTTTTATCCAAGGAACATAGTTTTTCTCATTTACCAATGTTCATTTGAAATTATTTACCTTCTGCTCTTGTGTGCTCCCTGAAATCAATTCTATTTGATTTCTTGACATAACACTATGGGCTTTAATTGGTTAATTGTTACCGTTAACTAATTTCTGAAAAATGAATGAAAATTTATGAAAATTATATTTAAACGACAAGTAGAAATCCGGTTTTTTAGAAAATAATAAATATTATAAACTGACGGAAGTTTTTTATCTTCTTTTAGGCAAAATTAGAAATTTAAATTTCGTGTTTTTCGCTCCTGAATTAGCAAACATTTTTAACCTAATTGCCAAATTTTATTTTAAAATTTGAAAGTTTCCCTGCTGCATAAATGAAATCCAATATGAAAAAGGAAAATTGGACATTGGTATCCTAAAACTGTGCTGTTGCAGAATTAAAAAACTTTGGACAGAAATAAGAACGCTGGCCTGTAACAGAGTTAAACTTAACTTAGCGCGTTAGAGTAAGGGTATGAACCGACGTAATATGGCTGAGAAGCATAGTTTGGGGGAAGTTGTATAGAAATTTACACTCGGTAGCCGCCGAACTTCAAAGCGAAAGAAATAAGTAAGAAAACTGCATAGCAACCCCAAAATATAGCGTTCAACCACCACCATAAATTGTTTTTGGACCCATAGTTGTCTTTTTTAATTTTGTACGTGCAAATCCACATTATCAAATTCAAACGTACGTTTGTACGAAGTCAAACCCGTTACTATTTACATGAACCATAAATTACAAATATAAAACAACCAAATAATAGCAGTATACATCTGAAGGTACAAGTAGGTTCTGAGTTTCACGTGAAGTTTTTAGATTTATTTGCGTTTGGCGAATAATCAAATATTTTACCATAAATCTTTAAATTTTAAATAAAAACAATTATAATTTAAACTATTCACATAAAATAAACAAATTCATCTATTTATGCCTACAAATGTATACGTTAAAAATAAAAATTCTCCAATTAAAATTTCATTCCTATTTCACGCGAAAATATATAGACAGGTGAGTTTCTAATTTTGTTCTGCAGAATAATGTACGGCAATCCAGATCATTTTTATCGGTCAACAGTTTTTCGCTGAAAATTTTAAAACTTGTAAAACCGCACACGATTAATGGAAAAAATATTACTATTTACTAGTCCGTTATCTATCTAAAACTACGGTATGTAAAACTATAAACACGATAAGATAAATTTTGTAGTTTAGTTGTAAAACTTACTCAACCATTAGAAACCTAAATAATTAATTTTTTGTGTAGCATGTACTTAGCCTGAATTCAATCAACCAACCAATCTCAGAATCATACCCTCGAAAATAAACAAAGCGGTGTTGATTTTTCATGGTTTGTTTAATAAATATTAACGTATATGCGTGCGTGTGGAAAATGAATTAAAAATTAAAATTGATTGATTCAACAGGTTGACATTATATTACACCATAATCTAGTAATTATTTTGTAATCAATTACATACATACGTAACTGGCATAATATTGTATGTACATTAAAAGAGGGTTACATTCAAATTCTACTTTTTAGTCAACGAGTATTAAGCAACAAATTTTTTCTCACGAAGGGTTTACACAACCCCGTAAATTTCAATCTAAGCCGCACCATCTTCACAATTATCTCATGTGGCATAATTATCAGCAAACTATTAACTACATATTAGTATTTTTTATGTCCAGCAGCTTATTGGGTTTGAAACAAGGGAAACACTTTGGTTTTTACTTGATAATTGAATCTAACCAATTTTCGAAGCACTTTTTCCACTCCGATTGAGGTCTGCTGTCGATCCGTCGTCGGCAGTGGGTTTCCCCTATTTTGCTGAAGAGTTGTGGCAAACAAATGGTTGTGTACTACTCAGAGTTGACTGTTCTACGTTTGCAAATGGTTGGGACGTGTCCAACGGTTTTGACATGTCCATTTGCTTCGAAGTGCTTCGTGCGTGTACAAATTTTGTTGTATTTGGCTCATATTGGGACACCATTACCGTTAACTGCTGTTTGGTTTCGGGCTCATGCGCATGTACCCAAGATTCGTCACCTTGCTCAAATTTTTTGAGCATATTGTTCGACCAATTGACATGAGACTTTTTTGAGCTTTTGTCAAATTATGTGGGATCCAACAGAAATATTTGAAAGAAATATTCAGCTAAGCATTTTTTAGTTTGACAAAATATCATTAGATGTCACGAAAATATATATGGTTTGATTTCTTGTTACTAGTTTTATAGAGGCACCCATACAATGTTTACGACTTCTTAGTCGTAGAAAACAAAGAGGCCATTTACTAACAATATTTCTACCACAAAAATGAAACGCCCCCTATTTTTAACCCCAGGGCACTTTTGTAACCCTTACAAAAATGAGAACTCCCTTACACGGTAATAAAAAAATTCACTAGATGTGAGCAAACTAGACGATCTAGTCTAGTTGAATCAAGTGAAATGTATATTACTAGATTTCTGGTAGTTAACAGTTCAAGTAAAATTTGATAATATAAAACCGGAACTCTAGTATAATATTTTGTTGTATTTTTTAACCGGAAATCTTGTATAATTATGAAATAAACTGTGTTTCTAGTAAAACCAGGACATTTTCAGTTATTTTTTTAGCTGAAATTTTAGTAATATTACTGTACTTCCCGCTTTTTTAGCTGATTTCTGGTATATTAGGGCTGTGCTTCTTATTGATATTCCAGTGTAGAAGTATCAGAATTTTTTAATTTCTAGTAAAATCAATATTTTTGCAACAGAAATTCTATTAAAATTAATAGAGAAATAAATTTTTTAACCTGATATCAAGTATTGTGTGATGTTGATTGCCTTGTAACATTGTTAGAATTTTACCAATTTTCTAGTAAAATCAAATAATTTCTTACATGTTTCTAATTGATATTCTATTAATATTACTAGAAAATACCAATTTTAAAACTGATTCAACCTAGTAAGTTTAATTGGAACCTTTTTGTTTTATTATTGGAAAATCGGAAATATCTGGTACATGCAAGAATAAATTTTCCATTAAGCACTCCATTATAGTGACGTGAAATTTCAGTTAGAAACATATTGGAGTAAATTCAAAGTGATAGAAATTAATTTATCTAAGAAATAACGAGATATTTACCGATAACTTACCATCACTATAAAACACTAAGAGGTATGCCATGCTTCCCAGTGAAATCCTATTGCAGTAAGAACAAATCGAAAACCATTCTTAACACGTTCGCGGACAGTAGCCAAAATTGAACGGCTTAGAAAAACACACTAACGTTTTTTGTAAATGCATAAGCTTTTAACATCCATAAAACAAAATATGAAAGGCCTTATAACATTAACCATTTACGGCCAAAAAATGGCACGACGCCAAATGCCGTCTTGTCCCTGCAATAATTTTTTTTGATGGACCAGGACAATGACGTGAAATGCCGTCAAGTGGAAACCAAGTGGAAAAATTTGGACGGTATATCCCGTCTTGTCCCTATACATAGAGACGGCATACGCCAACTTGTTCACGAACGTGTTAATATATCGAAAAATAAAACAACTGAAATTTGATTTAAACATTTTATTTTTAATAAAAACAATCCAAATTTAATAATATTTATCATAAAGTCACTCCCTAAATTCGTGTTATCGCGATTTTTTCATTTTAATTATGGGGAACGTTTAATAGAATTCCCGTAAAATTTAATAGAAATCACATTTCATTCAAAATAATTCGGGCGGAATTAGATTTACTAGAATGTCGCTAGAATTTTTGTAAATTAATTTTTTAATGGAATTCTAGTAACAAAATTACCGTGATTTCTGTTGAAATTAACTAGACATTCCATTTTAGAACCAAACAGAAATGATCTGGTAATTGTCTAGTATTTTTTTACCAGATAACCACTAGTCGAGTCCCAGTACAATAAACACTAGAACTAGAAATTAACTAGAACTTATTAAAATTCTGGTTTTGATTTTATTTTGACTGGAAATCTAGTACATTCATTGTAAAATTTAACTAGAAAGCTCCTTTTTGTACTAAAATTTTACTGAATTTTAAATGGTATCCGTAAAACCAGACAATCTAGTGGCCCTTTAATAGATTTTTTATTTGCTGTGTAGGTGTAGGTAGCTTCTTGACAGCTTGGTTTCGTACTGACAAAAAGTTGGTCTACTCATCAGGTTACAACAACAACCAATCAGAGTAGTTTATTACTAATTAGTTAACAATAAACACATTTTTAATAGCGCTTGCTTTTTATTTCGCAAAAATTAAATTTTAAATATTTTAATTAAATTTTTTTTTTCAAAAAATTAAAAAATCACTCGAACGGTTTCACTTTGTTAGGCCATCATCAGGAGTAGCTGCTGTCTACTCCTGATGAAGGCCTAACAAGCCGAAATTGATCGAGTGATTTTTTAAACTATTTGAAAAAACTGTTTAATTAAAATATTCAAAATTTAATTTTTGCGAAATAAAAAGCAAACGCTATTAAAAATGTGTTTATTAATCAAATGGCAAGTGGAGACTCGCAATAATATTTATATGCTATCTGCTATGAATACATGCTATGTCGGCAGAACTTGATAGCATGTATATTGCAGGCATATTTTGACGTTTCTTCTATTTCAAAATGGCGTCTACTGACATTTTAAGTATTTATTCAAATGACTAGTAGTCTAGACTATCGACAAAAAAATGATTTCAAAACGTCAAATTATAGCAAGTTTACCATACCAGATTCCATCTTGGAAAACTTTGATAGAAAGTGAAAGTAGATTGCAATAGTATTCAGATAGTAGGTCGAGAAGCCGTTTTAAATACGACAATATGATATCGACAGCCGGAAACTAAGGCTGCTTAGCCAGTCCTAAATATTACAAATGAAAAAAAGGATACAACTTATAGAAAACAAGAATTATAAAGAGAAGAGAAGAGAAGAGATGTGAAAAACTGTTGGAGTTAAACCTCAACCAATCAAACTTAAGAGCTTAAGTTGTGTTCCGTTTTGGACCACTTAGGAGAGCGTACCGACCGCTCGAAATTTTAGAGTTTAGTTGTCTATTTGTGACGAGAAGCCTATACAATTTTGGTGATTATAGCACTAACCGAAGTGGTGCAATCGGCGTGTAACTTAAGCTCCTAAGTCTGACTGGTTGAGGCTTTAAAGTTAGAAAAGAGCTGCAATGTGTATCTATTCAAAAAATGTTGTAAACTAGACTTAATCAAAAAAGTGGAATAACCAATTTATAATCTCTGGTAGAGATTGTACGCAGTACCTCCCGGTCAAGTGCTGAAGCTTAACCACTTAAAAAGAAGAAGCTAGTTTTTAATTCTTCTTGATTGGCTCCTAGATTCAATAACATAACCTTCAAACATACCAATTTAATTTGCTGAAATGTATGCAACAATAGTATCCTTTTCTTTTCGGTTAATTTTTCGTTCCTTGAAAACATAGCAAGGAAAAGTTTTTTCATTTGCAAATCGAATCGAGGTTCAAGTAATCACCTTTAAGTAATCAAAGCCACTAGATTGCTTTACTAATGAAGAAAATTTTACTTTTTCATTATTTTACGGGGCGTGAATTTCACCCTGTTTTATTTATCGTCTCGCTTTATGATATACTGCATACACAATTTGTGACCTTTGGCAGACGGTTTCCTAAACCACTAAATTCAAAACATGGTGATTTAATTTGCCCGATCGTTCAATAGATTTAATTGCACCACACTTTTATCTATGGTTTTTATCTACTTGAACTAAATATCCTCCAGGAGAACAGTTCAGCTGAAATGGTCACAATTTTACAAGAATTCATGAAAGTTCCATTTCCAGGAAAACGAAGTAGCAAGGGTTCTAGCTGAGGGCTTTTTTTAACGGTGAATCCTTAGTAGATATCAATTTTAAAATAAAAAATGTTTAAGCTGTATCATTTGAACCATCGATGTTGCTATAATACAGAACTATAACCCTATGTTGCTTTGGTGGATCTCGGTGCCGAGTGTAGAGGTTGACATAATACATGCAACGCGAAGATAAAATACTGTAACACTGAAATACTGTTAATGAAAAACAATGGAGTACTATAGGAGACAAAAGTAGAAAAAAGGAAAATTTATGTGAAATTTTTATCTGTTTTGTTTCTACGCTTGCTATAGGAAAACGATAGCCGTAGAAAATAAACGTCGAATTCAATAGTTAGGCCCTGTGCTGACATGTTCTACCATCACAACTTTCGATATTTTATCGAAGTTTATTTCTCGTTTTCTTAAACTAAAATGGATAACTGTTTCATTTATGAATTATTTCTTTTCTATTGCTATCACAACCTACTAGTGCAAATGCGAACAAATTTTCTCTCTCTAATTTCGTTCAAGTATTGAAAACAAATTATTTCGTGATAGAAATGGAGTAGAATATCACAATTTTTCAATTTAGCAACCTGGTAAATGATATAAAATGTGAGATAGTGTCACATTTTATTCTAAAGAAGCGAGACATAATCTTCGATGAAGTATCGAAAATGTGATGGTAGAACATGTCAGCACCGGGTAGAGATCGTCTTATATTTTTTATTTAATTTACGATATGCACGTCTAGCCTCCTTGGTAGAGGATAACTGAAAAAAATATGAACAAAAGAAAATTTCAAGTATTTATGTCATAGTAAAACGACGTCATTTTAGAAATTATTTTATTATCTTTTTGACCAATGTGAAATCGCAAACACATAACCGAATAATTATAAAACAATTAAATTAAAGCTAATAAAGAAAAACAAAATATTTGTCGAACTCGTAATGCTTACATAATCGACACCCATATTTTTCGTGTACAAATTTCCGAATATCAACCGAATGTTATAAAGAATAATTTTTTCTCAAATTTTAGCATGCGATGTTTCTCTAATTTCAGTGATCACACAAAGTACAACTGTGGCCCTATTCTGGCTTTCCCTGGGAATAGGGAATTGGGAAAAATATTTTCATAGCATTTTTATCTAAATTGTATTTTTCTGGCCTACTGAGGGAACATGTTTGGTGTTAATATTTTCAAAACAAAGTTAAATGGGAAAATATTTTTCCCTATAAAATTTTTGTGGAACAAAAGTTTCCCAATTTACTTACTTACTACACTAAACTTATTCCCGCAGTAGGCCAGAAAAAAATAATTTTGACAAAAATGCTATGAAAATGTTTTTCCCAATTCCCTATTCCCAGGGAAAGCCAGAATAGGGCCACTGGGAATATATAATAGTTTTCTAGTTAACCACCTTAAGCACTTATGAATTCTTTTGCTTGCGTCTTTACTAACTACTCGCAACTGGGGCGAGATCATGAAATCGGACCGCAAAAAATCAATCGTTTCAAAATATTTCAATGAACAAATACAAAAAACTTCGATAAAGGGTCAAAGTTGACTTAGGTCATTTGTATGAAAATAGAAAAAAGGGAAAGTTTAACGGCAAAATTGAATTCGGCATTTTGTTCTTTATAGAGTTGTTTTAAACGGAAATGCTCTATCGTGCAAAAGTGTTTTTCGGAAATGTTCCAGTAGATTACTCTTTGCGTCTAAAATATTATGGAGATTGCTATGGCAAATTTTTGGGGAATATGTATTTGAAAATATTTTTGAATCGGTTTAAATTTCATGGTCCTAATATTTTGACATAACTACATAGAATTATTTATTCTTCAAATATGGGCTTTGTATTAATTATAAATGCCTTATTTTTAACTTGTGCAATAAATTAATATTTCACATACAAAACAATAAAATTGGTACAATTTAACGAGCACCAAAAAAATGAGACTAGGGAATGTATGGAAAACGCTACCAGTGGAAAAAAATGAAGCTTACTTCAGATACACCGAATACTCTTATTTCATTTTTAAAATGATAATTTTAATACAGTCAACCCGGCTAATATCATCTCGGTTAATATCACGACTCGGTTATAATCATTAAAACTTCAAATCCACTTTCCAGTCTCTACTATATTACATACATTTTACTCCGTTATTATTATCTCGGCTTAATATCCAGTTCCGCTTATTATCACGAACATTTTCTTTGTTTTTGGTTCAAAATCGTTTTAAATCATGATTCTCCTCTCATCTACTCTCATGATATTATACATATTACATATGCGCAAGCGAATTTATTTTCATTACGTTTCGCTTTGTTATGGATGTATTCTTCTCCAAGTATAATAAAAATAATCCGTCCCAAGAGAAAAATCCTTTTCACTTCGTGGCACTCCTCGTAGCAAAGCTATTTATACACCGCCCCGCTTAATTACGAGGCATAGCTCGTCTTGCTGAATAGAGCTATTTCGCCACCTACAAACTAAATTCGCGAATCTAGATATTTATCGATAATCGATAGATATCGAGAATTACTAAAAAAAGGAATTGAAACAAGAAACGAAAAAGAACAGTCGCGTTTTAGAAGTTCAAGAGGCACAGTCTCATTCTCGTGAAAAAGTCCAAGTGAAAATTAAAGTGTCGAACAATCGTTCACACACCAACCATTTGTGAACTAGAATTATAAATAAGAATTATAGTGATAATATATACAAAATAAATAAATAGTTATTATAAACAAAATAATATAGTGAGTGTCATTAATTAAATCGTAAAAAAGCTAGAACACTACTATAAGTTCTTTTCAAGTAACTCCCTACTTCAAAATGAGTCGTAATAGATTTTGTATTGCTATGTACGAGGGCAAATCAAAAAGTCTTGCAATATCATATGAAAAAAAAGAGTGAGCGAGACAGCAATATTTTTATTTTTCGACATAATCTCCTTTAAGGTTTATACATTTGTCACATCGATCAATTAACTTGCCTAAACCCTCTAAAAAAAAGATTTCTTTTGCTCCATGAAATATTCATTTACAACAGACTGTACTTCATGGTCACTGGAAAATTTCCGGCCCCTTAGTGTTTTTTTCAAATTGGGAAACAGAAAGTAGTCACTGGGTGCCAAGTCTGGACTGTACGGTGGATGCGGAATTTCCACGAAGCCGCAGTCTTTTAATGCAGCTTGAGCAATATTAGCCTTGTGCACTGGTGCATTGTCGTGAAGAAGCAAGATTTTTTTCCTAACTTTCCTTGGCCGTTTTTCCCGGATCGCTTTTTTCAATTTTCGCAAAACCTCTGCGTAATATATGCCTGTGATTGTGGTTTTCGGTGGCATATAATCGATTATCAAAATTCCTTCAGCATCCCAAAAAATTGTTGCCAAAACCTTACCAGCAGACGGTTGAGTTTTGAATTTCTTTGGTGGTGGTTCACTACGTTTAATCCATTGCATCGATTCTTGTTTAGATTCCGGATCCCAGTGATGAAGCCATGTTTCATCGCCTGTTATTATGTTATCCAAGAAATTTTCTGGATCTTCTTGGTACATATCTAAAATCGCCTTTGAAGTTTGAACACGCATTTTTTTTTGTTCTGCATTCAACAAACGGGGAACCCATCGCGCACTTACTTTCGACATGTGAAGGTGGTCATGTAATATAGTATATGTGGTACCGTATGAAAGAGAAAGTCTCCACGCTAACCGCGGAACAGAAATACGCCGGTCCTCCAATACAACAGATTCGGCCAAAATTACGTTTTCATGGCTAATAGCATCTGCTGGCCGACCCGAGCGGTTGTCGTCTTCTAATGACTCCCGACCACTTTTGAATAATTTTACCCACCTTGTTACTGTGGCATATGATGGTGCAGATTCGCCGTAAACTTTTGATATGTAGTTGAATATATAAATTGCATTTCGTCCATCTTTACAGAAAAATTTAATAACGGCGCGATATTCAATTTCATTCATTTTAAGAAAAATTCAAAACACGTTTTACTAAATTGACAAAAACAAACGAACTGTAAAAATTACATCGAAATGTTCTTCTAGAAGTTTCATCGCGACAAAAAATGGTTTTGAAAAATATATTGTTGTCTCACTCACTCTTTTTTTTCATATGATATTGCAAGACTTTTTGATATACCCTCGTATGAAAACCTTTGTTCACCCTTAAAAAAAATTCGCTCACGCAGATTCAGTTCAATTTTCAACTGTGTTAAAATATGGTTAAAGTTAGAGTTGTGGTAAAGTCCAGAAATAGTCATCTTTTTATAAAATTTTATGCGTAAATTGTGCATAATGCACTGTATAAATGGTTTGTGGGTGCGTTAGCTACTAATATCAACATCACCGGTGAGATATTGCAGTTTAAAGCTGAATCATTTGCTCATGATCTAAACTTTGAAAATTTTGTACCCACAAATGCATGGATAGATCAATGGAAGAAAAGATACGGGATCGTTTATAAAAAAGCTCATGGTGAGAAAGTTGATGCAGATATTCCAGCAGCAAATGAATGGCTAGCTACTTCCTTAGTTGATGTTCTTCGTTCCTATAAACCAAAAGATATATTTAACGCGGATGAAACTGGCCTTTTGTGACGTGCAATGCCTAACGGATCTCATGTCTTCAAGACAACTGAACATTCTGGCATTAAAATTTCAAAAAAAAGAATAACAATTCTTCGTTGCGCCAGTATGGATGGAGAAAAGCAATCAGTTTTGGTAATTGGCAAGTCTAAAACACCACGTTGTTTTCGTGGCATAAAGCAGTTGCCAGTCAAGTACAAAAGCAATAATAATGTGTGGATGACCTCTTCGCTATATTTGATGAATGGTTACGAGAAAGCACTGATTTCCGAAATTCGTAAGATTGTTCTCATATTAGATAATTGTTCCGCTCATCCTAAGTTGAAGTTAAATAACATCGAATTAGTTTTTTTACCACCCTATCCGTAATTTTAAGTTCCATTACAGAAGATTACTTGTGCTAAAATTGCTTGCGAAAATTGAGTCTTCCACGGATCAAATATTATCTACCAAACTTGTAAAAAAAACATAATTTATTGAACGCCCAACTTTTAGTTAAAGAATCTTGGAACAAGCTTATCAATTTGACTGTTCAGAATTGTTTGAAAAATTCAATTTTTTGTAATGATCCTTCAGATATAATTGAAATCAATGAACCCCAACCAATTTTAAATGAACTGGACTTTGATTTTAACAATTATTTGACAAACTATGAAAATACTGAAAGTTTAGAGCCATTGAATGACAAAAATATTGTAGTTTCGATTGTGGAACGAAAAAAGGACATTGAAATTAATATTCTGCCAAGTGATGCCAGCGAAATCAAATGCGAAAGCAATAACTAAAAGTGTTGCTTTAGAATCCTTAAAAAATATAAAAATATTCTTAGTGAACAATAATGTTGCAGCTTGAGCTTGGGATTGCGTAAATGAAATGGATAATATTATTCACCGTACCGTTTTGGAGAACCCAACAAAGACTAAGCAGTTAACCCTGGAAAAATGATTTAAATAATTTTTAATAATTTATAACTTATCGATATGTTATGTTTAATTGTTGTTATGTTGTATTGTTATTTTTGTTATTTGTTCTGTTTCTTTGTTGTACAAAAACTTTATAGTTTATACACATATTAATATTAATAAATAAAATAAATAAATAAATAAACTTGCCAGATTTATTGCGGCGGGAGTCCAAAACATAATATAAAAAAAAAAAAACAATGAATTTCGATCAAGGTTGCCTTGGGACTGCTTTTACTTTTCTAACACAGTTTTAATGATTTCCTAAACATTTTTAGCTGGTTTGCTTTCGCAAAGCCCGCTTAGCTGTAATATTAGAGGCCAATTTTCTGTTTTAGCAATATTTATTTGTGAACTTCCAGTAACGGAAAATAAATTTTCATCATAGTTGGCGTATTTATCAGTTGTATCAGTTGTAATTAAAGAAGAGTTGGCTTTAAATAAAACTAAAAAAAAAAAAAGATTTTCATAAAACCGATTCAGATTACAATTACTACTGACATAAAAGAAAGCCAACTATTACTTCAACGTTACTGGAAATTCACAAACAAAAATTGAAGAGAAACCAAAATTGGCCTCTAATTTTAAAGCTAAGCGGACTTTGCGAAAGCAAAACCGCTTTTGTTTGATTTGTGCGAAAATAAAATCAGTTTCAAATGCAGCCTAGATCGAAATTCATCGTTCTAATTTTTTTATATGAAGTTTTGAGCTCCAGCTCCGCTGTAAACCCGTCGAGTTTTAGGCCGTTGCACACTTGAGCTATGTTTTTTAACTGATGTGAGTTATGTTTTCATTTTACAGCTTCACGTTTTGGTTTCCACACTCAAATAAGAAGAATATTGTAGATAAATCTCAGAATCTACCCAATCTGTAAAGCAATATATTTAAATGTTTATTTTCGCCTTGAGGATAATTAAATAGCTCACATCACCCAGAAAATGGAGCGAGAAGCTATGATCTCAGACATAGCCCAATTTGTTAAAAAACATAGCTCAAGTGTGCAACGGGCCTTATGATCAACGCGAATATTTGACTACCCACTGAAGGATAGCGGAAAAAATTAGATTTGTGGAACAAAAATGTTTAAATTATTTAGATGTTTTGAAAATGTCATGTCGACATCAAAATTTTCGTTAACATGCTGATGCTATGTGCAAAAGTCTCCTCTTTCTAAAATATCCTACTGCGTTGTCGATTAATTTAATATTTTGTTAAACTGAGGAAACTAAACAAAATCCAAAGTGGATCTGGTTGAAAATTATTTTAATACTCATAATCACAAATTTTTTAAAAAAAATATAGTAATTTCCCCATTGTTCGCTACCCCATTATAAACTTTCTAAAATTACTTAAGAAGTTTTCATTGCCTCCGGAGCCACCGGAAATCACATTAAAATTATTATTTGAAAAACAAAAACATCGGTGGGAAAAATAAACTATCTTTTGTTTTCTAATTTTTGTAAGAACTTACCAAATAAAAGTAAATTTCAGTAAAAACATTTCCCAAGTGTCTGCAGAATAAAAAACAAAATTATAAAATTTTGCACGTGCTAAGGACGTTTCATTTAACGCCGATTTCATCTTTTGTTTTCGTGGTCACACACATACACATACAGATCCACGTTATTGATTATTTTCTGTGTAATATTGAAAATGAAAAGTGTTGAATCTCTACAAAATCGTAAAATTTTGATTTATATTATGAAAATTATCCTCTGGAAAAGTTTTGCTTTGTTTTATTTTATTTTGTGTTTCGTTTTTCTTTTGCATTTTTAAAATCTATTAAAATTATACCTACAACAATGGGCCGCGTGGAATTGTAAAATATTTATTCGGTTATTACCGCCTTTCGACTTGTTTTTTTTTTTTGCTTTTGATACTGTTTGGTGTGGTAAATGGTGGTGGTAGTTTATATTTATTAAAGAAAGCAACTTGTTGAATGCACGTTAGACAAAATTTGTTTATTCACTGGAGGTGATTGTTCTAAGTTGAGCGTTTTTGTGTAGCAAGTTTCAAAAGATGTAAAAGCCACAAGTTTTTAAACGATGAGTATGAAATTTTAAATTTTTACACAATTCCTATTACATTTGGTTAGGTTTTTGCAAAAGTACGTTATCTGTTATAAATGTACCACATGAAGTGAGTATCTTTCTTCTTAAAATTTAATTTTTTTCGTTTTGTTGATGCGATGAATTATTATAATGCTAACACCTTGCACACATAGTTAATGTCATTATGATTTTTTTTAAACTTGTGGAAAACATTAATTTTTAATGGAAATAAATTAACAGATGTACTTCACGATTTATGTAAGATTTCTTATATCTATTATTGCGACGTGGAACATGAAAGGTCATGGCACACAGTAGAGATAGAAGCTGTATGGACTTATTTCATCTACCCAGTAGCAATTTGTTTAAACATGTTTTCCATAATCTTTAAATATTAAAATCATTAGGATTAGGTTTTATATTAGGAATGGTAAAGGAATTGCGATTTTTAGAATAACTCAGTTGGAAAATGCTCTATACAGAAGAACCAAAGTATATGTACAACACAAAAAGGAAATTTTATTTTTCTTTGAAATAATTACGTAGATATAAATATGTAATTGTAAATAATATTTTAATGTTTCTCAAGCATAATGTTTATTTAATAAAAAATACATGTTATGCTATTTATGTTGTAATGTACATAGCCAGAGACATTTAAAAACTACTAGGACTAAACAAATATTTAATACATTTTTACTTCAGTGGTGAAAATGAATACTCGTTTTGCGATTACGGTACTAAATCTTATCAAAGTAGAAATATATTCTGCAGATTTTCATCCACATGCTTAATCACTCAGATTGCAATTTGCAAACACTTTAAAATTTTGTTAAGTACTTAAAATTGTTCGAGTAAATGAATAAGAAATCGCTTTTTATTACTGAAAAACAATTTAATAGAACATTGTGTATTTTGTTACGAACTTCTAACAATGCAAAAAGGATTTTTTCAAAAATTTCTATTATATGTATTATTGAGATTATATTGAATTTAGTACTTTGCTCTTGCTTGAGTATTATGTTCAAGTCAACACTCACACACATGCACAGAACTTTTGGGTCGGTTGTGTAAGCGACTGTGAGAGCCACTTCACAATTGAATTCATTCTAAGTAGGACGTGCAAATTCGTTTTTTTATTTCTTTTTTACAGCGGAAATACTTTGTGACCAGTATAATCTCAATATTTTATGGGCTCAGATCACGGAAAACTGCAAAATAAAAGTGATAAAAGGAAAAATAGCGAATTTCAAAATAAAACTGTGCACGGCGATAACAATTCAGTGCATCAATTTAGTGCGATTTCGAGTGGAAAGTTAGTTGTGGTATTGCGCGGAACAGCACAGCGGTCAAGCAACCACGTTGCGCATTTAAGTGGAATATTCCAGAACAAAATAAAACATTATTTTCTTGATTTTCGAGGCCGGAGAGCACAATTGAAACAAAATGGATGGTGAACGTGTCAGCATTGAAAAATTGGAGGGCGCTGAACTTTACGACTACGTCGATGGCACAATCGATAAACCAACTGTTGCGAGTGCAAATTATAGGATCGAAATTGTGACTTGGAAAAAGGCAGACGCAAAAGCAAGTCGGACAATTTCAACTAAATGCGGAAAATAGTCAATACGGCTAATCATGGGCTATGAGATAGCAGGTGAAATGTGAACGGCGCTCACAAGTACGTATGAGCAAAAGTCGGAGAGTAATACTTATTTTCTGCAACAAAAGTATTACAAATTCATGAAGGATCCGTCTTTCAGATCAATATTAATAGAAATTGTACAGCAGTTGAGAGATCAGAAGGAAACCATATCTGAATCGATGATAATTTCGAAAATTTTGCATACGATGCCTGTCGAATACAATCATTTCAATAGCGCATGGGAGTCTGAAAGTGCAGTCGATCGAACACTAACAAATCTGAAGCCGCGTTTGATGGCGGAAGAAATGTGTCTCAAGCTACAGGGCCAGGTGGAGGAGGTAGGAGGTGAAAGTGTTGATGGCCAAGCGAAGTTTTCCAAAGAAGGGCAACAACAAAATGGGAAATTCGTCGAATAACAACAACAAAGCGGCGAATAAAACCGACAAGCCGAAAGGCAAGTGCTTTAAGTGCGGAAGCGGCGGCCATTGGAAGCGGGACTGTCCAGAAAACAAGAACAGCTCGGATAGAAAGCAAGAAGATACTTTAGTGGATGCTTTCATTTTATCACACAGAAACATATGGTGACAAAAACGCCTGTATTTTGGATGCACGAGCGACGAACCACATGAGTCAAGGACGTGATTGGTTTGAAAACTTCACGGTAATATCTGAATCGGTGAAAATAGACAATGGTAATAGAATCGTGGCTCGAGGCAAAGGTGATATCAGTATTCGTGCTTTCAATGGCAACGATTGAATTCGCAAGCGAGTCATGGAGGTTCTATTTGTACCGGACTTGCGCGTAAATCTATTTTCATCGGGTAAGGTGACAGATCATGGACACAAACTGAGCATGGACAACGAAGAATGCGAAATACTCAAAAACGGAAACGACGTTGCAGTTGGAGTTCGCAGAACTGGTTTGTTCCAGATGCTTTTAATAACAGACGAATCACCACAGTTCGAGGCTACAGCAAAAGTAACAATCAAAAAGACGTCACTTCAATCGTGGCACGAGCGACTGGAACATCAAAATGTCATAAACGTAAAAAAGTTCCTGCAAAGCCGAAACATTGAATTTTTCAATAAGGATTTTACATGCGAGGCTTGTGTTTTCGGCAAACATCATCGAAGCAGTTTCAAGAGTCACGAGGAGAAGTCGAAGTCGTGCGGCGAGATAATTGACACGGATGTGTGCGGATCGTTCCAGGAAAACTCAATTGGCGGCGCTAGGTACTTCTTGTTATTAAAAGACGATTCGTTTCGTTTACTTCATAAAACAAAAATCTGAAGTAGCGAGTTGCATCAAGAAGTGTGTCAAGCTGATCCAGAACGACGATAAGCATAAACTTCATATTGTAGCTATTACATAATACTCCTCGGATGAATTTGCATTGCCCGGAGGACGAGATTTTTGTTTTAAATATTCTAACTTTAGTCAATCGTCGCTTATGTTTAATTCGGAGAATTAAAAAGCTTTTGGGTACCTGCTCTTATAGGAAATTAAATTATTCCATTTTAAAGCTCTTGGATCGGACACAAATTATGCGGCAATCGTAAAACCACTGCTTTGGCGCTGTTCGCAAATTATTTGTTTCTTAGAGAATATATTGCACGCCACATGCAATAAAACGATATGTCAAATACACTTTTCAGGAAAACAGTTTTTCCGTACAAATTTTACTGTAAGCTCATAGTAAAATTCATTTGAAAAGCTTAATAACGTCTGCAGGAGGATTCGTAAGAAAAACCGGAATTACACATTTGTACTCGTAGAGCCTATTGCTGTTATTTTAAAACTACAATCATGCAATAACGCAGGTAGTATTTATCATTTTCTAGCATGCAGTATACGATACGTATACATTCCGTATATTCCGAGTCGAAATAAATCAATCAATACACCACCAACCCGGACAAACATCGTGGAAATGCGGAATAGAGAACGTTAATGCACAATTTTTTACAAAATCAATGAAAGATCAGCATATTTTCCTGAGTCATTTTGTGATTAATTTTTTATTGGAAATTTTCTATTTTCTCTCTTTTTTCATTCCCGCTCGAGAATTTTGCGGGTGCACAGGTAGTTATATTCTTAGAAAAGCTTTTCGTCATACATATATTATGACAAACTTCAAGGAAATCGGAACTGTGTACTCCCTCTCGATGACGAAAAACAAATTTTTCAAAATCACTCTTTGTGAGCATACATCATTACGATCAATTTTCTTACTAGAAATTTGCGAAGTTCCTAAATTTCCCGTAGCTTTTCCTGGTTTCTCGTTTTTTCGGGCCGAAATTCTGATTACCTCGTGAGATTGCGGCCCCTAGTTCTTTTGTCTTGTATTTTAAAGATCTCCCCGATGAAATTCTCTATGATTTTAACCTTAATCAATATTTAAACCCTGATCTATTCATCCAAGAATTTATAGCCAAAAAAAATTAGTTTTGTGGTTAATTCAACCATTAATTTTACAATAAACCACATTTTGATCTGTTTTGTCCTTCTCTACCTTTTTTTTAAGTTTATTGAATATTTTCCGTATACATTTCTTGCTATAGATATATACATATATGACAATATACATATATGACAATTTACGTATGTTACTGTCCGTTATATGAAAAATCATGTTTTGATTGTTGTATTATTTTGCAGAAGACCAATTCAAGCACAAAATCAAAAAGCAAAATATTGGTCAAGCTATTCGATTTTTAATTGATAACAACCGTATACGACATATTTGTGGGAATGTTACCTGCGGAATAACAACGTATTCAATGTTACTAATTTTGAATTTAATTGCACGGTATGGAAAAGCGTTTTTCAAATACAATCGGTATGTCAATTTTATTGAAAATTAATTTATATTTCGGAATATTTCTCTACCAAATAAACATCTCGTAACATTCAATTGTAATATTTTGTGACAAAAAAAAAATTATTATTTGGTACATATTTATAAATATGTCACTTATGCATATATGTATGACGTGTTTACATAGTATTTCATAAAGCATGAAATTGTTTATGATTAATTCAAAACCAACAAATTGACAGGTAAATAATTGCAACGCAAATTGCAAGAAACTGTTGAAAGATTAAATTTAGTTTTTGTGACACGTATACGAATAATTATCGTATTCACATGGTGCCAGTAAAATTGCCGCCTTATAATTTAGTGTACGGACAAGTTAATACCGTAATTAATCAATGTTTTTCCGGGAATCTCCTCTAATAATTATGTGCTTATCGTGCCACGTTATCACAACATAAATAGAACTTGAATCCATTAAAAATATTCACATCTTAATCGAATATCAATTTATGTCTGCATATCGGAAAAATATTAAACCTTTCCTACGTAAGAATGGTATGATAAGTTTGTAATCGATTTATAGGTGGTTAATCTAAACATTTATGTGCGATTGGAGTGTTTTGTTATTTGAAATGTTTGATCCACTGTTTCTACATTTTTTTTCACCTAAAAAAGTTTTACCTATAACGCAGTATAACGGAATGCTTCGCAGTCTAGTGGTAAAATTCCGTATTGTGCGAATAAATTTTTTTTCTCATTCCAAATTTGTTGACATTTTTAAGTCTCACATCGAGTCATCCAAAAATTCGGTTAGTTATTTTAATAGAAGGAAATTGAAATCGTGGATGAACTCCAATCCCTTAACAAAATTAATAAATTAAAAAAAAAATCTAGGAAATTAAAAAATCCTTGAATTAAGGATTAAGGAGTTTGATGGGGTAGACAATTTGATTGTCAAAAACAGTTATTGGTTTGGTTGATGTTTTGCATTACTTATTCAATTTGACTTTTATACTGGAGTTTCTTTGGATAAGCTAAAGATTGCAATTGTACTTCCCATTTATAAAAAGGAATGCCTATCAAATAATCAATTATAGACCCACTTCACTCTAAAGCATTATTTCAAAATTATTTGAGAAACTATATAATAGATAGTTACATAGATAAAATTAAATTAAATTTTTGAATGGTTTAGAATAGTTTTCAAGCTACCTTCATAATACTGTGGTCTAATTGTTAGGGTTAATGAAGTTGTCCAGGAGATCTAAAACGTGGTGTCCCGCAAGGACCAGATTTGGAAATTTAATTATTTTTAATATATTTTAAATCCGTCCTTGAGATTAACATTTAAATCTTACTACTAATTTTGTTGATAATCTAGCACTAACTTATGATTCACATGATTTTAGTGAAGTCTAACATTTGTTACAAAGGGATTTTAGTATTCTGAGATATTCCAACTATTATGATTGGCTCGCTGCCAGTATTAAATATAGAACAATTATTCACACTTATCTTTTGAACTATCATGTTTAGCGTTGTGCTGGAAATCCATGCTCCTCACATTGCTTCGAGATAGTGATCGCTAACAAATTTATACAATATATTTAGGAGTAACTATTGACTCTCAACTGAATTGGTCCTTACGGCAGTGCACAAGTTCAATCGTCGTAATTTATGACCTAGCTGCACTCTAAGAAAGCTGTATCATGCGAATCCGAAAAGTCGCAGTAATTACGGCGTATAGTTATCATAGTCGTATTGACCATCATTACAATTTGAGAAATCCAAACAACTATGGCAATATCCAATGAGAATGAAATGCAATGGTTGAATTGTTCGTCATTTTCGAGCTGCCTCAGCTGATTTTCGATATCTGCTGTTTTATCGCCACCACTCAATTCCACAAAGCCCAATGATTCCTCCCGACCAATGACACCTACTCCATGATCTTCATCAACCGGTTCCGCCTTATTACCGAGAACCGTTTCCAACATTTGCACCTTATCGTTTTCTGAATGCTCTACCTTCTGATATTATGTGTACCATTTGACACAGTTTCCTCTCCACAAATCTTTACTTTGTTGATCAAAGTTTTGATTAATTCTGATATTCACAATCCTTGTCCACTATTTGTTCGAATTTGCCCTATCAAATTCGGTTCGTATCACTTGAGCAATGCCTTCTAAACTACTGGCCTTTTACTACTCTCATTTTTCGTACATGACGTCAATTTAAGTCTAAACCGAGACTGCGCAATAATAATTTTTTAGATATTTACACTAACAAAGTAACTAGAGAAAGCAACAACAACGTCGACTTAGCGTGTCGTCATCATTTGGTGTAAGCAGCCAGTACTTTAGAACGCATTGACTTGAGCGAGGTGAATAATAATTTTGTGTACATATACACTGTATAATATGAAACGGAAACGGACTGAGAAATTGATTCAATTCAATTTGCATTCGTTTCGTCTTAGCGATTATACACCATCGGTTATGATTTTTATGTTATCCGTACAAGCACATGTCGAATTGACAAAATATTTTATATTTTAATTGGATTCAAACGCAGTGTATTTAGTTTGCCGAAAGTAAAATGGATTTTCCGAGTTAGTTTTCATACATACGAGAAGTAAACTTCAAATAATATAAAATTAGAAACATATATGAAAATTTCAAAACCGTTTTCACTAATTCGTCTATATAACCATGCCTGCTTCGTCTTTCCGTTTCGTTTTCGTCTATATAACTAGCCCATAAGGCAAGTAGCAAAATAAAAAGTTCCGGTTGAACCGGTTGAATTTTTATGATGATGACGTCACCTCTTCTATTCGGTTGCTTTTGACAGAGCCAACTAGATAAATAGAGCCTCTCTATTCGAGCTTTTTCCCACTAAACTTAAAATACGGGATATAATAAATATAAGTTTCCTATAGGAATGTTTGAAAAACGACTAATTTTCTTTTTTTTAAGTATATTTAAACCATAAGCTTTTATAATATTTTTGTACGGGTAAATTCAGAAAGGTTCAATTTTTGATTACTTCAAAAAAGGATTCAAGAAAACCCTTTAAACTGTGTGAAAATTGACTTGGAAAATTAATAAATAATGAGCTTTTATTAATGTTGTTGTTGTATTGCGTCATGATTTCAAATCACAATATGGTCTCTTTCTATTTTCTTTCGAAAAACACGATTGCCATGGAAACAAGAAAACTGATTTTTGTTCAGGATTTTTTTATTTTTATTATTTATAAATAACGACATTCAGTCAGTCACCACTACAATGTGGTTGTGAAAGCATGCGACTGACCGAAGCCGCTCACTATAGCACATTTCAAAACAGGATGTAATAAAACAGGACATCACAAAACAGTACATGGTACGGAACAGGACCGATAAAAACAGTACATCACAAAACAGTACATGGTACACTAAAGTACATGGTACGGAACAGGACCGATTAAAACAGTACATCACAAAACAGTACATGGTACACTAAAGTACGTGGTACGAAACAGGACCGATGAAAACAGTACATCACAAAACAGTACATGGTACGCTACAGTACAAGGTACGAAACAGGACCGATAAAAAGAGTACATCACAAAACAGTACATGGTACACTAAAGTACATTTTACTGAACGTTAAGCTGGAGGATTTTTTCAGCTTGATTTGTTAAATTTTTTTTATTGAATACGTTTAGTAATTAGGATATTATCAAGTGGATATTTGCCTTCACCTAGAGTAATTAGACAGTATACTATATAGAATTATAATTGCTTTAAGTTATAATAAAATATCCCTTCACCTAACAATATATAACATTATTTGTATTTAAATCGCTAATACTTGATCGTTGCAAAATAGATCAAAAATTTAAGTAAATATATAAATAAATATATCCCTTTTTTAACCAAAAAAATGGCTCAATTTAAGTCCAAACCACACAAATGTGTGAGCAAAAAACCATAGTATGTAATGGCGTTTTTGATAAAAAATATCGCTTGATTTGAAGTACAACCAACACAATTGTGTGTATAGTTATAGTGTTTTTTCGGGCGAAAATAAGTTTGAAAGGAATGCACAAATGTGTATGTTGGTTCAAAAACATACAAAATTAAATTTTTGACATGGTACTTTTCCGTACCCACACAACTAGTTATTAAAACCGTAAAATAAATTGACTATTAACTATTTTGTGGTGTTCTCTTTTAATATGTACTGTTTTGCGATGTACTCTTCCGTACCATGTACTTTAGTGTACCATGTACTGTTTTGTGATGTACTGTTTTAATCGGTCCTGTTCCGTACCATGTACTTTAGTGTACCATGTACTGTTTTGTGTTGTACTGTTTTAATCGGTCCTGTTTCGTACCATGTACTGTTTTGTGATATCCTGTTTTGTGACATCCTGTTTTAGCACATCCTGTTGTGAAATGTGTCGTTTCGTATGAGACCCGCGAGTGACAATGTTTCTGAATCACAGATATGTATAAATACGTGATTAAAAAAGTATAGAACAATGTTTCCTTCCTAGCGCGTAATAAAACCTATAAAATTTTCATTTACAGTATGTACTTGATTTTGTAACATCGTTCGAACACCATAGCGGCCACCGAAAAGACATAATACTTGTATGCAATTTAAAAATATTTTATTCTTAAGAAAAATTACAGAGTAAATATTTTCTTAGTGATTTACAAAAAAAAAAAAATAAAAAAAAATCTTTGCGGTGATTATTTCGCGCGGTGATATTTTCAGCGGTGATAAATGATGAAAAACTCAGATAGTGACCGTTTCGATAGCAGCTTTTCGATAAGTTATGGATTATGTACTACTAAATGGGTTGATTTGGTGTCTCATTCAGTTAAGAAAATACAACTTGTTTAAAGTAGCAACAATGTTTTCAAAAGTAAACAAGCAATGAACATTAAATGCTTGCGTATTTGTCCCACGTATGTGTGATAAGCCGAGACGTCTCTTAATGTTGTAAGCCATTCTTTCACAAAAAGTGCCAAACATTGATTTTCTTCGGTTCTCTATAGGAAATTCGTGCCATTTTCGTGTGTTATGTACGCATCGAATACAAAAGCTCGAAGCAATCGCTTCCCATTGGAAACTTCTTTATTTTCTAATCACTGTCGATGGTCATTTATCATTTCTCCTCGAGTATCATTCATTGCAATACATTTTAAAACGATTTCAATTGAATTTTCTATTTATCTGTATGCTTTGTAACATACGCAATTACAAATAATCGCCTAATGTTACAGTTACTGTAACGCCAATGTACTACCTTAGACAATCAAATAGGTTGTCTCAGGTACTACGTTACGTTTATCGATTGGCATGACTAAATTTTAAAAAGTATGTTACAAGTATATAGACAAAATATAAAACATCGCATTATTCGAGGACTTTATTGTGCTATTAGCGCGAAATTCTTACCGTTGTAACTATTTTGAGCGCGAAAGACCAGAAATCTTTATTATACCAATTTTTTTTATATAATAAAGCGTACGATACTTTTCTGTTTATTTTGGGTGGTACGATTTTGGTGAGTCGTTGAGTAGCCAAATTAGAGATAAACACAAAATAATTCTAATAAAACAAAAGAAAAAATAAATCATAAAAAGTTAGCTAAAGTTTCTTTTTTATTGAGACGCTTTGCGAGATTATGATTGTGCAAGTGCATACAAATTATAAATAAATCGCTAGACTCATTTGAAGCGATAGTGTAATATGTATTACAAAACACCAAACGAAAATATTTTCAGTGGTTGAACAAAGTAAAACACCCAGTGATAAATTGTGTCCAGTGTAATTATGAAGCGGAACTTTGCTTAATCGTACAACTTTATATGATACGCATAGTGTTTACTTTAGTACAAGAATAATGCTTAATGGGTTTTTTCTTTTCGTTGCACTTGGTGTTGGTATTTGAGTGCCAGTTTGAGCGGAACAAGAAAATTTCGTTTCGAAATAATCTACCGCATGGTGTACGTCCACGATAACGCTCTATTTAATATTCGTCATACAATATAGTACGATCGCCGCATCGTCGAAATTTTAAGTAGCTAACAGCCTCCAATCGGTTATATATGTAGTTAGCATTCAACAAAGGAGTAATTACCGAATTTAAAAATTACTAGCGATCAAAGTGGACGGATATGGTTCGTCGTTCAAAACATCTCAATTCACATGCATTTTGAATAAATATATAGTAAATACGTATAAATACGGATACAAAAATAGTTGGATATTCCGGTATAACAACATTACGGTCAACAGTTCATGATTATTACGTGATCGATCAGAAAGTGTGTCGTTATATCAGCTGTTGTATGTTAATACTTTTTTTTGTGCTATTCTTATTGAGTTGTAATTTGAATTAAAGTCATTGATCATTTTGTTAGATTTATTGATTCCAATCAACTTCTAATTAAATTTTTTTTTGATATTTTTTTTTTTAATTCGATTTTAGATATATTTTTCTTTATTCAATATTTGGTGTTGAAAGCTTTTCTTTCAATTTAGTTTCAACAATTTTTTTTAAATTTCTGTGAGCTTAAAGTTAATTCGATTACATTTTTTTTGTAGTTCGGTTGTTACGTGAATTTCCAATTTCATTCTTAATTTTTAGGTAAATATTTTCTTGAGCAATAATGTTTATTGTATCTTGTGCCGTCAATTTATTTAATTTTTTTGGGGTTAGAAATTATGACCCTTGTTAATCAAATGAATTTAAGCAGTTAACTTTACAATCGACAGAATGGTAATAATTATATGTATTCAATAATCTTTTTTGGGTACAATACATTTTGTCAACGTTTGAAATTTAATTATCGACTTATTCAATTTAGTTTTTCTTTGTTGTGTTATCTAAATAAAAATTAAATTAATTCTTAAATTTACATTTCTGGCCATGAAGTGGGTGAGTTGAGTGCATTAGTTAAGTGCTTCTATCAATGATGCTTTCATTCGCCATTACACAGCTGTGACCAATAAAACAAACACCCACGACCAAATTTTATAAACCTCAACCGCATGCACCAGGAGTGTTATGGCTTAAAACATTTTGTTACAGCAATATTTTTTATGTTAACAACGGCCAACTTCGTTCTTTGTCAATTCATAAGTTGATCAATTTTTTTAGGCCAATGTTACAACTTCCATTCAACTAAACCACGAATAAACTTTCCACAAATTTCTTAACTATTCGACGTTGCGTACCCGATTCCAACATTTAATTAGTGTGAATGAATGTGTAAGTAATATACATGCAGAAGCAATGAACTAATTCTGACCTCCAAAATATAACCGTGATCTGAGAAGCTAGATATTCGTCTTTGCCACCTAATTCCTGCCAGATTTAATAATTTGTACCAATAGTTTTGAATAACATTTTGGTGGTACAACATCAGTCTTGAAATATTCAAATATCATAATTATCATAGCGTCAACAATACTATACTTTGGACACTCGACTCAGTACAGCTCGTATTTTTTCATTGGACTTGTTTCACAGCTATAATAAATCATTTTTTTATTTATTTGTTTATTTATTTGCATTTTCCAATTTCGAGTAGAGTTCTACCACATTTTGAGCTTATAAGTTCATTTACAATGTGGTGTGAACTCTATTAAAGATTTTAACATCGAAGTAGTAGTTCGGATTGGCAAATAATCGTAGACATACGTCGTTCCTCTTATGTTGCTTCCAGCGCTGTTAAATTTGACGATGAGCTCTTATAATTTACTATTATATTACGATTCAAATATTTACGATTTTTATTCGTATCTGAAATCGGGACAAAAACGACATGCATTGCATTCATGACAAACTGCATACGGCTACTGTTAACTGTTTTAAATTAAAGTAAACAAATAGCAAATAGGTAGCTATTTTATTTTTGAATTTTAGCTTCGGATTTTATTTCGGATATTATACTGTGTACTTTATCTTCACCATTGAATTACGATGATTGCACTCTTCATGCTGAATTCGGATTATTTTTTATCCAACTTTTTAGCCAATCAAATCTTTATATTCAACTAAGTCCCGCCCATTTTCATCTCGGTTTAGTTGAAATATTTCCATCTTATGAGCAAATAATCCAAGTCGTACCAACATAGTAACAAAAATAACCGGTAGTATGAGCAATATTTTTGCTCAACTGTTTGTTGTTGTTGTTTATTTACGACATTTTAGAAATGAATTTCGCCTTAAATAATTTAATTTAAAGTTAATATATACAATAAATGGAATAAATATGCGAGATGCATTTATGTAAAACAATTAGGATGAGAACCAACGATTTTATTTTGCTGCAACTGTTGGTCTATAAATTATTTGATAATTTATAAATTGTGATGTGTGTATAAAACTGAATATTGTGTATTTGTAATCCCAAGACATACGTTCATTCGATTAAATTAAAATAAAGCCCCAACAAATCGTAAACAAAGCAGAAATTTTGAACAAAAAATACAAAACAACAGAAAATATATCGCACATCCTTTTAAAAACTGTCAACACAAAAAAACAGTTTTGAGATAAATGCATTTTCCCAATATGCAATGCCGACGGAATTCCATTTACATTCGCTTTCATAAACCACACTGCTTCTATGGAAAGAACCATGTGTATCACGCGGAAATTCGTACTCCCCGCCAAAGAAAAGTGTCACAAAAATTCCGGTGTCGGTGTGAATCCCAACTAAAAAGAGAAAAAAACCACAGAAACAAAAAGCACGTGTTTGTATATATTTTCCTATTGGAATAAATAATAATTCTTATTTGAAATAAAACAAAATTTTCCATTTATAATAAAATAAATATTAATTTTTTATTAGCACAAAAATACACAATTAAATTTTATAACACAAATTTTATAAATTAAATTTTAAGCACGTTCACCATACGTCTGGTTTGTTCACCATACGCGCATCCAATTGAACATCCCAACAAGCACAACCGATCTTGAAAAGAAAAAATGCATTGAAAATTTACAACGTAAATGTATTTCGCGACGACGCCATTGTGAGACAGATTTCTATTACCTTTTTAGTCCAAATTTGTACATCGCGATCACTAAATAACTTAATAATTATTATTTTATACTTAAATTTAAAACTATTTACTTTAACAAATCGAAAAACATTATAATGAAACACAACACTTTAAAGTAAAAAAACTAATTATGTAGTGCAACCGTGCACGTCGACTTGTCAGAAGAAACTGAAAATAAAAGATACAATCGAAACTTATAAAACGAAAATAATATTACCGCGAAATAGAAAGAGAAAAACAATTATTTTTCTCCAAGATCAATATTTTTGTGTCTTTGATATTTTGTAGTACGGAATTTTGTACGACATTTGAGCAGTTTTTTCCACACAGTGGAATAATTGCATACTGGGTTAATTTTTTTTTTAATTGCTAACGCTACTGTGATGCTGAGATTATTCATTATTAGCTTTATAAAATAAATAATCTCAGTATCACAGTAGCGTTAGCAATTTAAAATGCATTTATCTCAAAACTGTTTTTTTGTGTTATGACATTTTTTTAGAGGATGTGCGATATGTGATTTACATAACAACCGTAGACAAATTTTTTGAGCAAAAGTTGGTAGAAAAAAGCCAGCTTTTTTTTATCTCGTTCCGTGAATCCAACTTCATTGTTTTGGATTTCATAGTTCATATTGTCGTTTCTATTTGATTTCGTTTTTCAAAACACATTGTTATCTTTCTTGTTTTCTTATAAAATTTAATTTACTATTTCTCTCTAATAATTAGTTTAAAATGACGATAGAATGACGTCATCAATTTTCCGTATTTTTTAATTGTTGTTGTTGTACAGCGAAAATCAAAGCAAACCAATATTAATAAAATAACCACTACATATTATGTTTTTCCGGTTTGCTCACCTCCCACTGTCATTTTTGTTGCAGAATCGACACTCACAAGAGTGGTTTAGGGCGAACTGCGTATTCAGGAGCATAAAAACTCCACCACCAGTAATGATATGGAGCTGCATTAGTAGAGATGAACTTGGCTGGCCTGGCTGGTCCAATATACTCCGTAGAGGAAACCATGAGAAAAGAACAATATAAAAAGGTGTTAACAGACGTCTTATTACTTTACATGAGGTCGTTATCTTAAGGCCAATACTCTTACTCTCTTGGCCTGGTATTTCTACGGATTTAAACTCTATAAGCATACCTAAACAAATCGATCAACGTTGTCTGTTCAATATGAACACTATACGAGAAATGGTTATTTGTGCAGCAGTTTTCGAAAATTTTTGGTTAATGTCTCAAAAGAAGAGGCTCACAATCCTAATGCGACAGCTGATTAACAGTTTTTCATTAGAATAAGCACATCAACATAAACCGCTAAGGTAAAGCTAGTGTAGCTTAGTAAGCAATTAATTTTGATACTATACCATAAAGGTAAAAATTATCGTGCTAACTGTTGAATTGAGTGTTTAAAGCGATCCAATAATTATTTAGACTTACTCGTACTTAAAGCCGCTCTTTCCAGTTCCTAGTTCCATGATAAGTAAAAATAATTTCCAAGACCAATAAGAATGTTTAATTGCGAGCAATGCAGATCTACAACAGCAAACGCATCTAATTAGAAGACTATAGTGGTAGGCGAGGACCAGGATACCGTAAAATGCTGTTTAATTCCTCAAGTAAAATCGAACGTTATTATTGGTGCAGTTGTAATGCTTTTTTTTAAATGTTACAATAACTGCACCAGACGTACTCAACATTTAAAATGCCACTGCATACCAAACAAAAAATTAACAATCTAGTTTTGACCATAATTTTCTCAAATAAAATCAAATTCGCTGTCAAAATTGGAACAAACTTTTAAAAAAAGGCCCTAAATACAAGAGCTGTTGAAGACTGTCTTCTATTGTTATCAAATAATCAGATGAACCCGAGCAATTTGTTTTTTTTAATTACGCCGCATCCGATTAAGGGATTTGGCCGCCTCTGATGTGTTTATGATGGTCAGGTTTTACTTCCGATTAATGATTGATGAGCCACTGAATTATATCCAGATCCCAGATCTGCTATATGAAGCATTTTTACGTTTAATTATTACGTTTACTTAATATGTTTAATTATATTTAATTTTCCTAATATTGATTACTTCACTTACGAGACCCGAGACTCTAGCGGCCCTAACACTTGTGGCACGATTTAATTTCGGGGCGACAACGAAAATGAGTTTCTGATAGCTCCGACGATACCTTGCTAGTTTTAGTCCAGAACCCATTTGGTGATTTTATGACAATAAAACGCCCAGGCCCCGCCCAGACTTCAGCAGCTCTTGTTTTTAGGCCTTTTTTATAAAATTTCTTACACTTGTGAGAGAGAATTTTATTTTTTTTTTATTTTCCTTCTCTTTCTCAAACTTAAATTTTTCTTGTTTTAATTTTTGTTTTGTTTGCAAATTAGGATTAAGGGAATAAGCTTAAGCATACACAAACTAATAAGCTTTACAGCATACACAAAAAATGAACCCTGGCCCGCTTTAGACTTACAATTAGAAGGCAGATGGATATTGAACAGCCGGGCAGATCTGAAAAACTTTACCATATCAAAAAAATAAGAAGGTTTACGATAAATGATTATTTTATACAAAAATAAGACTGTAGTAAAGTTCAGATAATCAGATAAATCACAGTTAAGGACCGATCGCGAATACCTAGAAATGGAAACATGTTTCCTCTTATTGAATATATACCGAGCGCATAAATTAAAAGCAATCCTTAAACGATCAAAACAAGTTTTCGAGCAACCCGAAAATATAGGCGCACAATAAACTAAGTGAGGAACAACTAGCAATCGAATTAATTTAAGCTTAGCATCACGAGGGGTGTAACTTTCATGAGACCACAGGTTCCTAAGCGTAGCATAAATTTTTGTGCAAATATCCCCAAAATAATAAGCTCCCTAACTTGTCCACTATTTCAATTCTGTTGCCATCTACCATTATGTCAGAAGGCATGAGACTGTGTAGCAATCCGTTTATTGCAAGTTATAAACATGGCTTTAGATTTCCACGGATTAATGTTAATTAAGTTGTTCTTACTCCAAACTACGATCCTCGCAAGAGTTTCATTGATATTTAACACGCAAGCCACATTGCGCTGCGTAGCTGAATGATAAATTTGTACATCATCTGCAAACAGGTGATATTTTATGGAGGTGAGAGAATTTGCAATATCATTAATAAACATACTAAGTAATATAGGACCTGGGCTGTATAGGACCTGATAATATAGGACCTGAGGGGCTTGAAAAATTAAACTGAAACAATTTATCCAGTAAGATGCCATGATCAACAGAATCAAACGCCTTAGAGAAATCAAGAAGAACCAACAAAGACACCATCCCTTTTGCAACATATGAGCTCAAATCATCAATGGTTTTGGCGAGAGCAGTTGTTGTACTATGACCTTCGCGAAACCCCGCCTGGAACTAGTGCAATAGATTGAATTTATCAATATGAATAAGAATCTGATTCTTCATGACCTTCTCCAAGAGCTTCGATAAACAAGGAAGTATACTAATTGGTCTGTAATCATGCAGTTCAACAGGCCTAGAAATCTTACCCACCGGCAATAAATAAGCCAACTTCCACGCTTTAGGAAAAATTGATTTAGTTAATGCGGTGTTGATTATGTGAGCCAGATATTTAAGAGTTAGTGGAAGAATTAAACGCACAAAAGAAATAAGTATACCATCTGCACCCATGATTCAGACTGAATGTCTGAGATTGCTTCGTATACCTCAAAGTCCATTACATTACTAAAATAAAATGCATGAGACAGAATGAGAGTCAATGTTATCAAAATCCCTCAAATTGAAAGGCGACCCTTGAGAACATGCAGCAAAATGTGTAAAGAATTCCATCTGTTGAAAATCGGTTGAAACCGCTTGCTTATTTTTAGAGAGACCAAACTTTTGAAAATTGCGCCATAGCACGTCACTTGGTAGGTCTAGATTAAAAAGTGGTTTTTCTAAATGCCAAACTTTGACCGACCTGATCAAATTGTTAACCCTGTTACGATAAACTGTATAAAGCTTCCAAGTGGTATCATTTTTATTAGATTTCAAAACTGCGTGTAAGAAGTCCTTAATATTCCACAGCTACAGGATAGAATCATCGAGCATGAACACACCGAAAGGGGAGCGAAACTATCCAGAAGCTTTACAAGCAATGAATTTAAATATTCCAATTTGTCATCAATTTTTGGAATAGAAAAAATCCATTCCCTGACAAGTCGATTAGCCTCTGCAATCGATTTGTTCTGGTCAATATTGTTTAAAGCTCGTCAAAAACAAAAACTGACGCAACTAGAAACATCCAAATCGAAATTATAGGAATCATATATCATACCATAACTAACCCCGAGACCGAAATTTGAGTAAAGAAATTCAAATTCGATCGATTATTCAGTATAGCAATAAATCGAAACAAGTGGCAGCAGTATTACTAAAATTCGTAGGATCATACGAGGCAATTCCCAAACCAAGTGATGATATGAATTCATTAAATTCCTTTACAACAGTTGTATCTGAAATGACATTCGTGTTAAAATCACCAAGGATGAGAATATTAGTATACCTACTAGATAGATCCCCTAAAGTTGTTTTAATTTTATTAAGGAATTTAACTCTAGGTGGACAATACACGACCCCCATTAACAACCAAAACTTGAAACGCGGCCAAATTGATTAAGTAATTTTTTATCCCAAATACGTTTAGTGATCACAAAAAGCGATCCAAATATACATATAAAAATTAATGGTGTAAAAAAGTAAAACATATCCAGCTTAATTGACCGGTATATTAAGGTAAATAGAGTAAAGCTTTCCGTGGTATGGTTTTATGGAATATATTGATTAAACAGGATTTCTAGTGAAGAAATAATTAGGTCATATATTTTTAGTTAACACAGAAAACTATTGTATTTATATATGACGTTATCCTCCTCTATAATAAAAAGCTTATTAAAATCAAATGTCACTCAATAGGAAATTAATACGTTATTTTATTACTATGGGCATATGGTTTAAATCAAACTAACATATTTTATGTATCTGTGCTGGCATCATGTCCAATGTCATCACCTACATACAAACGCTGACCTACTAACAGATCGAAATATCAAATCGAATTTTTTGTTGAATCGTGATTCCTGGAGTGCGCAATTTAATTCAATATCCGATTTCAATTTGAAATACACAAAGCGTTCTCCGTATCTGTCGAACAAAATGTTGTAACAACAAAAAAATTTAAATTAGAAAAATACAAATTGACTTTATTTGTAAATGTAAAGTATACATTCTTGGTGTTTGATCAACAATTTCGTAATTTACCCGTAAGCAACTTTAAACTATACATTTATAATTTGTTGGTTTGTGTTAACACCAAAATGCGGGATGAAAAGTTTTCTTGTTTTATTTATTTTATATTTTTGGATATATCGTCTTGGGAAGCACATCATCTCTCGCATCAGTAAATTTTTCGATAAGAAAAGTGATTATCTACCGAACGGTCCAGTTTTTGGTTCACAACCTTCAAGTTATCTATGTACGGAATATGTATATATGTAGTTCTTGTGTTGGGAATTGAATTTGATTCAATTTGGACAGTTCTTTTAATTATATTTTTTAAGCGCTGTGGTAGCAATAAATTTTGCTCGTAAATCATCAACTAAATTGTGAATATCGTACATAAAATAAATTTTAGTGGTTCCTCCTATTTAGTCTGCTTTTGTGGTAATGAAATCCATTAAAAATTCATAACGAAGTAAAACTACTGTTTCCGAAAACAACGTTGTAACGTTCATATAAATTTTGTTATGATTATGAACAGTTTGGTATGTATTTTCCATCCCACACAACACCCATAACATATATTTATTTACTATCCTCTATAGTTTATCTTATGCATATACTGGACTCTGTTTTAAAGATTTATCTATACATAGAAGTTTTTATTTATAAAAACCAACCATCAACCGATGTACCTTTAGTCTATCGTACAATTTATTCTAAGCATATTGTGTGATGTAGATCTGTTAACGGAATTGCTTAGAATAATGGAAAAATGAAAATGTATTATGATTAGAAAATATAATTGAATTTTCATCCCGTTATGACGATGGCTATTATTATTTTAAGTACACAGTATTTTTAGGTCACAGCATTCTGGAATTCAACTAAATGTAATCTCATGTAATGGTTTAGAATTTTTTTCTTTTGAAATTTAATAGGTAAATCAATTTAATTGTGGGACAGAATCTAATAATAGCCATAAGTGGGTGTTAAGGAAAACAGATAGCTATATGCGCCACTCTCTTAATTTTCTAAAGTGTAACTTTTGCTCAGGGAAGAGAAGAACAGGTTATTGTCGAATGAATTCTAATTATTTAAAATCGGAAAAACATACATTGGATATTCGAATGTTTTCCACTTTAGTGTTTGATTAATCATTCCTAACTGTCCAAAATAATTTACATATGATTATGATTTTCTTATTATTATTATTATTTAAATCGTTTACTTCCATTTTATGTCTTGAAAGTTACTCTGTAAATTTGATTTTAAACAACGCTTTCTGAATTTGTTTTTGTTTCTCAAGATGGATGCACATTTTCTCGACTCTGATAAGTTCTAAATTGAGTGTACTGTACGTCACTTAAAAGATACTCCACTTGAAAATTTTAATGCCTTACAACAGTCATTCCTATAAGAATCAAAAAAACGCCCAAATGACGAGATTAAATTGTGTACCAATAAGTTAATCGAACATCGAAGGTTTCTGTCAAACATCGTAAATGTCGTTCAATTTAAGAAAAATATTCGGATCGCACTAAAACTAGAATAATGTTCGTCATTGAGAGACTTCACTGAACGTCCACTAAGTCGGCGTTATAAACGGAATTGCTTATGCTTGAAGGGCACGGGAGAAAATTTACTGACAAAACTAGAATCTTTACTCGAAGCTCATGAAGACGAAGATCTTAATAAAACCATAGCCGAAATTAATAAGGAAATTGATCTGCCCCAAGATGAGAAAGTAGGTACTATGTCATCAAACGAATAGCCACAGTGAAGGATCCCAACCCAAACCAAAACATTCCACACCAAAGGCAACCAGAAGGAGGACTAGAGTCAGGTGATTCCCGAACAAAAACCACAACAACTAGTGACGAGTGTTCAACAAAATCTAAGGTGAGCCATATTAGCAGATGAAAAATTTCATTTAGTGGAGAATCCGAAGGTTTATCTGTAGAACGCTTTTTATTCCGCTTTGAACACTATGCCATGACGTACAATACCACAGATTCAGCCTTAGTAGCTGAGATCGGCGTTCCTTTAATGGGAGCCGAAGCAAATTGGTACTGGCGCAATATTGACAGAAAACCTGATATTAATTGGAAGGAATTGAAACGAGATTTTTTGGAAAGATTTCAAGATCGAAGAACCACTCATGATGTCAGAAGAGCTATGAAGCCCAGAAAACAAAGGCCAAAAGAATCGTTTCATGATTTTTATAATGATATTCTCGCAATATCATTGAAATTTAGATATCCGCTTAACGAATCAGATATATTACACTTATTACGACGTAATATGAGATCCGGATTGCAAGTAGTAATAGCGGATAAGGATATTAGTTCAATCGCAGAGCTCGTGCGAAGATGTTTAGCGATTGAAGATGCTTGGATCGCACGAGTTACGAACCTGAGCTAATATGTTTTCGCAGGTCTATAAGAGTATACTTATTAGTATGTGTATCAACAGAAAATTCTGAACTTGGCCATGTTTATGTGCAATACAATCAAACAGAGTTATCAACGGAACCTTAAGTTACCTTTTCTATCAAACGGTACCGATTTACGCTCGTCAGATCGAAAAATTTTCATGATATGTTGGAATTGTTCGGACATAGGGCACACTTTTAAATTTTGTTCCAGTAATATTTCGCAGGTATACCTATGCGTAGTTGATTTAAATGCTTGGGAAGCCCAACGAGGTATCGTGTTCCTGGGAATACGGTACCTCGGTTTACGACAACTCCAAAAAAAGAGGATACGATGAGAAAAACCGAAGTTCCTTACAAAACGACCACTCTACTTCAAATCAAGGAGTAGACCCAATTTTTGCTTCCATTAAACCTATACTCAGACTAAATCTTACCTTACACCATAGCAATACATATATAGTAGTACCATCATTCGAAAAAAATCTTTAGAGGGTGAAAATCCAGGTAGCGCGTTAATCGAAATTAAGTTATGCAATAATTTTACTAGTTCGCCTAAATGTTTGCAAGATTAAATACACTTACAGTACACACGGCGTATTTTTGTATACCATTAACCAGTATAGTATTGCTTCACTCTAACTTATTATACTACATATTAACACAGAATATATTTATTTCAACTCGTATTGTTTTACTTATGTGTTTAATAGTTTTTGTGATAAACAATAAAACAAATCATGAATACCTTACTTCAATTTTCTTTTTATAAAAAATAGCATAAATAATTTTTTTTCTATGATAGAAATGCAAAAGAATATGAATTGTTCAATCAAATAAATCCATTATTGGAAAGGAGATATGAACGATAGGATATATACATATGTATATTAATATATTGAGTACATACTTAGCTGTGTATTATTATTGTTTATTTTAAATACATCTGTTCTCACAAACACAAACGAATAAAGATTAAAAATGAAAACGATGTAGAAATCTATATAGAACAACTAAATACAATTTTTTAAAAGGATGCCGTTGATTGCACTGTTACAGTATGGTAATTTATAATTGAAAATATGAACGAGTAATTTTCTTATATATGCATACATTAAGAACAATGTATTATTATGGAAAGGCAGATTTTCTATTTATCCAAATCTGTGTGAAAGTTCAGGGACATTGAACCCAATATTTGTTTCAAAATTAAAATAAAATTTATTAATTCGATTTTATCATAAAAAATATTACGTAAGAGAAGTACGTAAAAATAGGAAAATTGTCACTTGGACATACTACAATAGTATGTCGTTTTTCATTATTGTCTGTCAATCAACCACTTATTAAGGGATTGTTTCTCATTGGAATAGAAAAAACGAGGATGTCATTATAAAGATTATAATTTCAACCAAAACTATTATGCATGTCTGACTTGATCTGTTTTGTCACAGAATCCAATGAGAGTCATGTGGTGTTTACAGTGTGCAAATCTAGAGCGTATAATTATAATCTAATTATGAGCATTTAAGGTTCGCTAACAAAACTTAAATTCATTTTTCTGTTAATCTAATCTGTTAATCTCTAATAAATTTTATTGTTTAAATTGAGGGCTGAATTAATCCATCTCAAATGAATTACATATAAGGAAGTATATAAGATATTTTTTATAAATTCAATATATTTACAAGTGAATAGCTTACGAGTTTAGGTTGCCGCTCACTATTTTGTAATTAAAACTATTTTTAAATAGTAGTTAAGCTAGAGATTGGTCAGCATTGTCTGAAAGAAAACGTTTCAGTTCTTTATGGCAGGATAAATAATGGCTTACTTTTAAGTTCCGTCTTTATTCGAACGCTAATTTTAAATTGTTTAGTTTGATGTACCATACAAATTATTTTTTTTAAATAAAAAATGCGTTGTGTATTTTATATTGAATAAAAAAAATCAGTTTTTATTTTCCTCTAAATTGTAAAATTTTATTTTTATGTCTTAATTTAATTAATTAACCTTAATTTGTATTTAGTCTTACACCGTTTTAATACTTAATTACCTTTCCGAAACGAATATTTATTTGTGGAGACTTTAAACAGCTTTCACAATAAAACAATTTTTATTTTGCCTTAGAAGTTTGTTTGAAAATCAAACTTTAGAAAAAAATTTACTTTAGAGAAAAAATTGTCTATTGTGAGAGCTCTGTTAAGGTGATGATACATGTACAGATTTTCCCTTTAAGGCATAAAAATTATGCGCGCTTGTTGGTTAAAAGTCAGCCATCTTGAATCGCTTTGAATCAATTCGGATGATTTTGCATACTCATGAACGATGGCTACTAATAAGACAATAAGGCCTGTTTCAGCTGAACTAAGACAAGCGAACTGACCTATGTTCATCGTTCTTGGTTGTATATAAAAAACTTTTATAAGCCCCGTTTCCCACTTGAGCTAAGTATTTTGACTGATATGAGCTATGTTTTCATTTAACAGCTTCACGTTTTGGTTTCTTTCCAAAGTCAAATAAGAGAAATATTGTAGATAAATCTCAGAGTCTACCCAATCTGTGAAGCAATGTATTTAAATTTTTATTTTCACCTTGGAGATACGAGGGTATATCAAAAAGTCTTGCAATATCATATGAAAAAAAAGAGTGAGTGAGACAACAATATATTTTTCAAAACCATTTTTTGTCGCGATGAAACTTCTAGAAGAACATTTCGATGTTAATTTTACAGTTCGTTTGTTTTTGTCAATTTAGTAACACGTGTTTTGAATTTTTCTTAAAATGAATGAAATTGAATATCGCGCCCTTATTAAATTTTTCTATAAAGATGGACGAAATGCAATTTTTATATTCAACTATATATCAAAAGTTTACGGCGAATCTGCACCATCATATGCCACAGTAACAAGGTGGGTAAAATTATTCAAAAGTGGTCGGGAGTCATTAGAAGACGACACCCGCTCAGGTCGGCCAGCAGATGCTATTAGCCATGAAAACGTAATTTTGGCCGAATCTATTGTATTGGAGGACCGGCGTATTTCTGTTCCGCGGTTAGCGTGGAGACTTTCTCTTTCATACGGTACCACATATACTATATTAGATGACCACCTTCACATGTCGAAAGTAAGTGCGCGATGGGTTCCCCGTTTGTTGAATGCAGAACAAAAAAAAATGCGTGTTCAAACTTCAAAGGCGATTTTAGATATGTACAAAGAAGATCCAGAAAATTTCTTGGATAACATAATAACAGGCGATGAAACATGGCTTTATCATTGGGATCCGGAATCCAAACAAGAATCAATGCAATGGATTAAACGTAGTGAACCACCACCAAAGAAATTCAAAACTCAACCGTCTGCTGATAAGGTTGTGGCAACAGTTTTTTGGGATGCTGAAGGAATTTTGATAATCGATTATATTGCACCGAAAACCACAATCACCGGCATATATTACGCAGAAGTTTTGCGAAAATTGAAAAAAGCGATCCTGGAAAAACGGCCAAGGAAAGTTATTAAAAAAATCTTGCTTCTTCACGACAATGCACCAGTGCACAAGGCTAATATTGCTCAAGCTGCATTAAAGGGCTGCGGCTTCGTGGAAATTCCGCATCCACCGTACAGTCCAGACTTGGCACCCAGTGACTACTTTCTGTTTCCCAATTTAAAAAAAACACTAAGGGGCCCGAAATTTTCCAGTGACTATGAAGTACAGTCTGTTGTAAATGAATATTTTATGGAGCAAAAGAAATCTTTTTTTAGAGGGTTTAGGCAAGTTAATTGTTCGATGTGACTAATGTATAAACCTTAAAGGAGATTATGTCGAAAAATAAAAATATTGCTGTCTCACTCACTTTTTTTTTCATATAAAATTGCAAGACTTTTTGATTTGCCCTCGTAATTAATCAGCTCACAATCAGCTATGTTTCTATCCCACAGCTTTAAATAAAGAAATTAAATAAATCGGGACGTACGAGTGTGTTGAGTTAAGCTTCGCTAATTCGGTTTCACTTATTTAGGCTTTGCAAAGTAAATCGAAAGCTGTGATCTCAAAACATGCTCACTTTGCTAAAAGAACATAGCTTAAGTGTGCAAGGGACCTTAGCGATAAATGCAGCTATTAGCATAGTTTGGCATCCACAGCTCATTCCACTGCACATTTGAGTTAATTACATCGCTCTCACATACATTTCAATTCAAGTAAAATGCTATATGTCTGCCAAAATATTATTAGAATCACATAGTCACATAGGCAAATATGTACACAATAATAGCAATGTATGTGTGAACGATATAGCTGACTTTTGCAATCCAAAGACAACGCGAGCTAAGTTACTTTCATCGCTCAAAACAGAAAAACATAGCTCGCATAGCTTAGCTCAAGCGTGCATCGTTTCATTAAAACTCTTTATTTTCAACCAAGAGCGATGAACTTAGCTGACATCGCTTAGCTTAGCTTAGCTCAAATCTGCAACGGGCCTAATGGAACGATGCACATTTGAGCTAAACTATGCGAGCTATGTTTTTCTGTTTTGAGCGATACAAACTAACTTAGCTCGAGTTGTCTTTGGATTGCAAAAGTCAGCTATATTGCTCACATTGCTATTATTATGTGTACTTATAAAATATTGAAATTTGGATGACATTTGAGTATTGTTGTGTTTGGTATTGTGGATCAAATTCAAAAAAGTGGTTGAATTCTTAAATAATATAATAAAATTAGTTAATTAATTTTTGACAGAAATAGGATTTTACTTGTATTGAAATGTATGCGTGAGAGATATAATTAGCTCAAATGTGCAGCGGAATGAGCTGTGCGAGCTAAACTATGCTAATAGAAACTACGTTTCTTGCTTAGCTTAGCTGAAATGTGCAACGGGCGTTAGAATGAAATAAGTAGCCGTTTTGAACAGAACCAAAGAGCTAAATAAAAATTAAGGTTAATTAAATGGGAGCATTATTTTCATAAAAGCTCCCATTTAATTAACCTTAATTAGGTTAATTAAATGGGATTTCAGTTGGGCTCTTGAAAGTTCTTGTTGCTACAATAGCTTAAATTGTTGTAATTTATTTTATCTTAAAAAACAAATTAATCTCTCATAAGATAAAACAATAATATTTTTATCTAAATTGTATTTTAAATAGGAAAGCAATCGCCAATGGTAGTTTTTAACTTGCTTATTAGAGTTTTAATCTCTTTACAATTTTCATAATACCCTTCTTAGACCCTTCTAAGTCACATAAAAATAAAATTAAAATTTAACCCATACAAAAATTTTAAAACATGTACTAGTTTTTTTATACTGAATAATACAATTTTTTATCCTTATCTGGCAAATTAAAACCTTTCTTTAATAAATGCTTGTAACATGAAGGTGATTTAAAATCAAATTCCAAATACATTTTTTGTTCAACTTGGGTCCAAGATAATTTTAATTTATGAAATATTTGTGCAAGTACAAAATGTGTTTACTTGTGGTCGATCGTCAAGTGTATTATCAATTAATATTTTTATTGTGTTTTCTTCTGTTTGCATTTTACTTTTCTGAGGGGTATTTAATATAAACCTGAGAATTTTGTTTAAAGGTTGAACGGGTTCTTTATTTTCGTCTTCAATTTGATGTTGCGGACTAGGAAATTGAGATGGTGAGATGGGACATTCATGAGGAATTTGTGGAACTTGATAATTCTTTTAATAAGTTCTTGGAGGCCCTTTTTCATATTTCAATGTTATAGGTGGGAAATCAGGTGTTTTCAATATTCTTGTTGTTTGACTCTCAGTCACAGAATATAGAATACAAACAGAAGGGACATAACCCAGGTTTTCTATGGAAAAATTTCGGCCGTTTTTTTTATCCTTGATTTGTATGGAAAAGGGTAGAATATAGTAGTGAAAAAAATTGTGCACTGAACTTTTTTACATTCAATAAGGGTAGAGTCAAATTTTTTTTTGGTCCACTTAGTAGCGTATATATATACTTTATAATATATGTCTCAGTGTTGTGTGTCTGGTTGGAAATCGTACGCGAAACTTTTGGGATCAATTTTTTTTTATTTAAAAAAAATTCGAATTTTAATAAACGCTTGCATCGTGCATCTATGTCATTGACCTTACACTTACAAACAAGATTATTAATTGGCTGGGGAAAGACAGTTTTTTAAATATTTTTGGTTCTAAAACTACTTATTTTGAAATCATTAAAATTAAAGTTCTTCATAATAGTTATGCGTTTGGAAGTAACTTTATTCTTGTCGAACACACGACGATGGTCATGCAACACCGTAAAAAATGTTCTGGTGGATTTACAGTCATTTTTATTTAAGCAGTTTTTGTAAGCACACACCATTTTATCACGCAAATTCACAAAAGTTTTAATACACAAATTTTCAAAATGAACTTTTTATAACGTTTAAAAATAAGAAAACACAAAGCTACATGCGTTACGATTAGACGACAAGCAATAAAATTTTAAACGAACAAATTTACGAAATTAACTTCCAAACAATTTTTAAATCTTTGTAGTGTGTAGATGTATGATTTCCTTTTACATATATTGAATTGCTGAGTGTGTGCGTGTAAATAAGTATGTATATCATCGGTGGTCTATCTATATAGTTATCGAAACGAAAACCAAATAATGTGTATGTGTTGTACCTACAAAATCATTTAAAATAATCTTTAATTGGATTTAAATGTAGATCGTTTTTATGGACAATCTCCAATGATTTTAGCTTTTTATAATTTTCAACGAATATTTTAACGTTCAAAATTATTTGTCTATAATTTAGAAAACATTGTTGCAATTCAAAACAAAACCAACTTAGTTGCGATCGGTATTTTCTCTCCATCATCTTTGTTACATTTTCTATTTACTTTTGAGCGTAAAAACTGTTTTGACTTATAATGAGAGCGTCATTATATGAGTAATACAATGCGATTCATTACTATTTATGATAAGAAAAAAATTTAGTTCCCATTTCTGTTTGTTTTCATATAAAATTATTATTTTTATTACTATTTTATTTGCTAATTATGTATTTGTTAATTATTATTATATATGTTATTTTATTTGTCAATTTGATATGAAAAGAAACAGAAATGGGAACTAAATTTTTTTCGTATCATAAATAGTAATGAATCGCATTGTAAGTATATGTATAGAATTTTTTTTTTGTTTTCTGCATGTTGCATTATAAAATATTCTAGCTACATTTAGGAGAAGGTTATGCTATTTAGGCGGATAGGTAATTGCAGAAATTCTTTAAAAAGTTTAAAACGATACCAGTAGTGGTATCTAACATTTCACTCACGAACCTACCGTTACATTACTATATAATGTTTATACAATTCTTACACGTTTAGTTTACAGTACCGTTTTGACATAAAATTTCCGAAAAATATGCAAACTACTCAGACCTTCCAAATGAAAAGAAGAAATCGTATACGTCAGTATATTATACGCATATTACGAAACGTCATTTCTGAGACCTATATTTCGGATTCTACCCATTAGATAATCGCATTAGGTTCTGGGAGCGAAGCTTTTCTAAATGATCCTCGATGCATCAGGTTGATTCAGGAAGAGTAATAGGTCATATTTATGCCAAGATAAACGACAATAATTTGGCCAAGGTCATGAGAATTCACATAATACCTACCCTTAAACAAAAGCTCTACCTACATAGGCATTGACTTTTGGAAGAATTTCAATCAACAAATTATTCTTATGTCTATTTCCAAATTTACCGACTTGGAATTTCGAGAAAAACCTGAAAATGCTTTGAAAAATTATCTTACCGTTGAACAGTGAGAACAGCTGAATAGAATTATACATACATTTCCGTCGTTTGATGCTCTCGGTTTTCGTCGTACCAATCTCTTGATGCATCACATCGACGTTGGAATGGCTAAACCAATAAACCAGTGGTACTATGCTTTCTCTCCAGCTGTCCAAAAATACCTTTAACAAGAATTAGATCGAATGTTATCTCTCGGGGTTATTGAGGAGTGAAACAGTGCTTGGAGTTCCCCGGTGATATTAGCACGAAAGTCAAACGGCAAAGTTCAAATGTGCCCGTAGACTGAACGAGAGTCCTGAGACAAAACAGCTTTTACTGTCCCTGGTCGTCCCTTGTATCAGTTTACGATCATGCCGTTCGGGCTTTGCAATGCGCCGCAAACGATGTGTAGGTTAATGCACCGGGTGATACCGCATCAACTTCATGAACAATTCTTTGTATATTTAGGCGACCTCCTCATTACCCCCGAAGATTTCAACGAACATTTAAAATTACTAATTCTGGTTGCAGCACTACCTCAAAAAGTAGACCGGATCCAGGACTTACCGTAAACATACAAAAGAACAAGTTCCTTTTAAAAGAGATACGATATTTGGGCTATGTGGTAGATGACGGTTGTCTCCGAGTAGACCGAGAAAAAGTAAAAGCTATCGTAGATTTCCCAGTGCCAAACACAATGAAAAGTTTCGCAGATTTCTAGGTATATCAGGGTGGTATATGAGGTTTACTCCGTCCTATGCTACCATGGCAGCCCCCATCCGATCATATTAAAAAGGGCAGTAAATTTATTTGGAGTGAGCAAAGTCAAGCGGCCTTTGAAAAATTAAAAACCGCATTATCCTCGGCACCCGTATTAACGCATCCAAATTTTAATCGGCCGTTTTTTTTAACCAATGCGATGCAAGTGCGACGGGCGTTAGAAGTATCCTCTTTCAGCTAGGTGATGATGGAGACGAACACCCTACCGCATATATGTCGCAGAAACTTTAGCGCAGCACAGCGGAACTACTCCATAACAGAATTAGAATCCTAGGCCGCTGTGCTCAAAAGAAGTTTCGGAAGTATATCGAGGGGTACTCGTTCACCATCATCACCGACCCTGTAAGTCTCATAGAGCAGAAAGATTAGCAGCAGTTATAGAAAGTTTGATTAATAATTCTGTGCTATATGATAACCTTAATGCTCTCGAGTTCCAAGACAAAGAGTATACACAAGTCTGATCGACATTATCGAAAAATCGATTGAAAAATATTTGAATTTGCGAGTAAGATCCTCCTTCGTCCTCGCATCATGGGATTTCTAAAACGTTAGAGCGGTTACAACATCAAACAAAGGCTCAAAATCGATCAACACAGCCTATGATGGGATAGCAAATAATCGCTTCTCGTCCGATGCAGCAACTTTTTATGCACTTCTTGTTCTGGATATGTTTACGAAGTATATTTTCATACATTGTTTTATGTGCCTTGGCGATTGATGCTTGCAATTTTCTTGAGAAAGACATATTTATGAGTTGTAATATCAGACAACGCAACTCAGTTCATCATTCGCTTTGTTTGAAGTCATTGTTAAACAAATGTCGCGTAAAGCATATAATGACACCAAAGTATTTACCTCAGTGAAACGCGTCGGAACGTGTTAATCACTCTATTCTGAATGCAATTCGCGCTTACATCAAGGAGGATCATCGAATGTGGGACAGTCATCTACATGAAATCGGTTTTGCTCTCCTTTCTATAATGTTTGGGCAACACCTAATTTCACATGAAAACGAATATCAACTTTTACGTGACCTTAATCAAATTAGCCATGATCCAATCAGAAAACTAAATGATCTCGACTACGCAGATGATATATGCCTTCTAACACACAAATACGCAGGCATGCAGCAAAAGCTACAGAAGTTATCAGAAATAGCACAAGATGTCGGGCTCAAGATAAACATAAAAAAGACAAAGGCCCTGAGACTGAACACAAGCATTAGTACACCACTTCGCATCAATCAAGATACAATAGAAGATTGATTGATTGATTGATTGATTGATTGGAATGTGCGACCAAACCTAAGTAAGATTCCCGGTTGACGCCGGGCCCATCCGCACACTCTTTTACATATAACAAGATGGAAGGATAGGAAAGGTTAGTTAATTATTATGGAAATTGACCCGGTTTCAGACACCTAAGTAGTCAATAGTTAGTTGAAATGTAATATAAATTGTTAGTTGAAATGTAATATAAGACGGTTAGCACGAGACAACACAATTATTTTTGATTATTTTGGATATATTCAGCAATCAGCATCCTAAAAAAAATTGATTATTATAATTAAAATTTATAATTAATTAAGTTGCAGTAAATTTCCTGAAATAAAATGTCATTATTATGAGTTAAATTATATTGATTAGAATGTACGGCCAAGACCAAGCAAGGATCCCGGACACGCCGGGGCAACCGTACACCCCTCCTACATACAACAAGATGGAGGGATAGGAAAGGTTGTTAGGTATGATAGACTTGACCCGGTTACAGACACCTAAGTAGTCAATAGTTAGTCAAGCACAAGACGGCACAATTATTTTTGTTCTTCGGGATACAAACAATCAGCAAGCAACATCCTAAAAAGTAATTGGTCAATTAGTAAATGTCCTGAAACAAAATTTCATTACTATGAGTGATGAAATTTTATTTAATACCACTTCCCCACATCAACCCACAACAACGCGACGCCAGGCCCTCCACACACCTTTACTATAGCATTTTAAAAAAATTGATAATCAATAATGTTGGCATCTTAATGGTACGAGTAAGTTTCCTGAAATAAAATGTCATTATTATGCGTTAGGGAATCATTATTTTGTACGATACACCTAAATTATTCTTGAATAGAATAAATGTAATGCAATGTAATGATTATTATAACTAAATTAATTATAGCTCGATTGTCGTAAAACAAATAAAATAAAATAAATCAAATCCAAATTTTGTAGCATCAAACGGATGGATCCCCTCTTCAACGGATAACCCTACAATCCGTAACAAACCAATATGTTTATTAATAAAAATAAAAATGAAACAAAGACATCTGGTTTCAAAAATAATCAATCTGGAATCTATAAGGAGTATTTATTCCTCGACGCTTACAAAATAATAAAGCTGCAAATAATAAAAATGTAGTCATTACGGCTTCAAAATTCTTCTGTAATCAAAAATGTTCATTGGAACAAAATAAATTAGCTTAATCAGGAACTGCAATGAATAATATAGTATTAATAATAAACACCTGATAAAGGGGTACCGAACTAAAAAAGTCCGAATCAAGAAAGTTCTCCAAAAATGAAGCAAAAAAGTTGATTTTTGTATGAACACCAGCGACTTATTTTAATTCACATTTTTAACTTAAAATTATGAATTAAAAAAGCGATTTAGAAAAAGGAGAAAACTCAGAAATGAATTAACAAAGGCTTATACTATTTCATTTTTAAAACACGTACCCTAACTCACCTTCAAAATGAATTAAAAAAGGCACATTCTATTTAAAATTTAAATTTAAATTCCAAAAAGTTTTCATTAATGAAAATAATAGTTGCATGGATTTACATTGATTAGTTATAAAATATAAATACAAATAAAAAAGGCTTATATTATTTCATTCTATAAACATTTATATTAATTCATTTTAAAAATGAATCAAGAAATGCCCCGGCCAAATTCACCTTATCGAACTCTTTCATTTCTTCTTCAACTCCGATTTTAATTCATCCCCAAAGCGAATCAAAAACACTTATTTTAATTCAGAAAAAAACCCTTCAATTCAGACCCCTTTAATTCATGCAGCCCCTGATAAACCTTGATAACTCTAAATTGCTCATTATATAAAACATAATAAATATAACAATTTAATACTCAAACGGTGAATAATTGGAGGTAGGAATTAGTAAAATTAGTTAATTTCTGAAATCAAAATGTGGAAAGAATCATTTTCATAAATAATCTTAATAAAATGTACCAAGAAAAATATTTAATGTAGATCCAGGAGTGCTCGCTACCCGCTTCTCTAGAATAAAAAAACCAACACACTGCAACCCATAAAGTTATTTCCCAATCCCAATAGATGAAAACTCAGCGATCGCCCGTTAACATCAATATAAAAGAAAATTTATCGCAATACACATCCACCGTCCCTGTGTAAATTGATCACACAAAATGAAATGAAAAGCAAAAAAATCAATCATTGAATCGTTTTTTTTCATATAGAAAAACATTTACACTACCAAGCACAAAAAGAAAAAATATAATAATTATGTAATGACATAAATAAAACAAAATGAAAACAAAAGTCCTCTGATCTTGTATATTTTTCGTTCGTAATCAATACATACACATCCATATAAAGCACAGCCGAAAGCATATAACAAGCTTTGTATATACATACATTGCAAAACCACATTTTCGGTGGTATTGAAATGTACATTATATCCCGCTATACACCTCCAATACTAATTTCCATACAAAATATAATGTACGTCGTACGAGTAAATTTAAATAAAAAATAAAAGTTAGAATTCAAAAGTACCAACGAAAAACAATCGTCGCAAAAAGAACAACAAAAATTGTTATCGAGTGTAACAAAACAAAATAACAGAATTGAAAAACACTTTCTGGCACAAACAATACTCAAACAATACTACCACCATGAGAATACTAGTACTCTACACCTTTATGAGTTATAGAGTACAGTAATCATTTTATTATATACTTAAAATTTATTTGTAAAATATATGTTAATAATTAATATGTATTAAAGCGTGTTAAAACAATGGAAAAAATGAGAAAACACTTATCTTATTCCTCCTCTGGAATCATAAAAGTCCTATACATATTGAAAAATTACATACATACAATGCGTATGATGCATTCAACAACGGTATCAAAATACATATAAACGAAATTGTAATATACATATTCTACGCCATTGCAAGCGCATCACACACAAATTAATATAATATAACTATTCAATATGTATCTTATTACGGCTTCAAACTTCTTTAAATCACACAATATATTATTTATGTCTATGAACACTTAGATATATATTATTTAATTAATTAATTAATTAAAACACATTTAAACTATTTATTTATTTTTAATTATTTAGAGGAGAGACAAAAAACACGTCTTTCCTCTACGACGTTCAATCGCCAACCCACCAATCAAGATACAATAGAAGATGTCGAAAAATTCGTATACCTTGGCTGTACTGTATCAAGAACAGGTGGAATGGAAGAGGACATTAATCAACGCATCAACAAGGTGAGAAACACGTTTAACATGCTCCATAAGATCTGGAATGCATCCGTCCTGTCAAGAAACACCAAGATACAATTGTTCAATGCCTGTGTAAAATCAGTACTGTTGTATGGCTGTGAAGCGTGGAAACATACCCAGAAAATAACAAGAAGGCTCCAAGTGTTTGTGGATAAATGCCTTTGACTGCGGTCCAATTCGTGACTTATTTTGTGGAGACTGACTTATTTGAAAGTCTACAATAAGCGTCCTGTCGAATAGACTTATTGAAAGCTTGTTAGAATTATATTGATGAATTACCAGTTTGGGTGCAAGCCTCGCATAAAAGTCAAACAAGTTTACAATAAGTCTATCTGACAGGAGGCTTATTGTAGACTTTCAAAAAAGTCAGTCTTCACAAAATAAGTCACGAATTGGACCGCAGCCTTAGACGATTAATCAAATGCTACTGGCCGAACAAGATCACAAATGAAGAATTAATGCGACAAACAAACCAAGTAGACATTGAGAAGGAAATTAGGAAGCGGAAATGGAGATGGATAGGACACACGCTGAGAAAGCCACCAAATGACATAACCAATGCATGGTTTCTGTTGCCTTTTTACAATTCAACTTGAATTTTACCGAAACGTCATTGTAGTGGTGTGCATATTAGTATACGTGTTTTTTTTCTGTTTTTGACGTCATTTAAGAACACAAAATAATGTTAGGTACTTAATTTGTGAATTTATTAAATTTCACAATATTATTTAAATTAATAAAGTGTTGTGTCGCTATTCCTATATAGTTTAATCTAATTCCTAGCAAATACATGAAAAAGTAATTTCATTCAAAAATAAAAAATATTTTTTTATGTATGTATTTGTTCTTCTATCATTTCCATATTTCTACTAAACAAACAAATAACAAGACAATACACCGATGCGATCAAGAGACACGATAATAAAATAATATGAATTATGAAATATGAAAATTTATTTTATTTAAGTTTTATCTAGATATAAATGACAAATTCATAAAAAAAACTGAAATCGAATCTATTTTCTTATCATCTGTCATTTTTTCCTTTGCTCGCGAGCAGAGGAAATGTATTGTTTCTCTACCGATAGTATCATTTATAAAATCGGGTCAACATTTTGGCGAAAAATCATGTGGATTTGACACACACACAATGATACAAAATTACAGCACACAATATTAAAAGTGTATATAATACACTGATTGAATTGATTTTGAAAAGGCAACAGAATCCATATCCAGGATGTCATTAGACTGGAATCCGCAAGGAAAGAGGAAAGTTGGAAGGCCAGCAGTGACCTGGAAAAGAACGGTGCTAACTGAAGCAAAACATCTCGAGAAGACATGGGGGAACTAAAGAGAATATCCCCAAATAGAGTTCGATGGTCCAGCCTAGTAGACGCCCTGTGCTCCTAAATGGAGATAAAGGAAAAAAATTGAAATTAGCAATAATCTACTTCGATTTGCATGAACTAATCAAGTTACTTCAAAAGGATTAATTTCCCCTAAGTTGAGCAGCCATCTATATTCATGAGAAGCAGAAGACAAAATTATATACCTTTGCAGTTTTTTAAAAAAAACTTATGGAATTTACTGGAAATCGGCATATGACCTTTTAAGAATTTAGTAAACCAAATAGGAAAATAGCCTCAAGGGTGTCTAGACAATTCGATTCATTGAATAGCTACCACCAATTACCATCACATCTAAAACTGATACTACAACAACTGCGAATAACAGTAATAAAATTGGACATTAAGTTTCGACAGGTTCTATATTTCGAAATAGTGCTGAATTGGTTACACAAATTTAAACGAAAACTAAACTTGAAAAATGGAAGATTAGAAATTTTCCGAAATCCAGCAAACCATGCGCTCGAAATCTGTAATTAGTGTGAACTGGGAATATAATTACAAAGAAACCCATAGAAAATGAAAATATAAAGGTGGTCAAACCGGTTATTGATATGCAGAACAAATGCCATTTAGGAATTCCCAGCTCCGCAATCAATCAAACGAATTCAGCAGTCCATCGGTCAGGTAAACTGCTACCTTCGCTTCATACTCAAGCTTACTGAAACAATTATTAATTTTATAAGATACAACAAGCATATACTTCGGCATTCAAAAAGCGGCTGTACAACTAGTTGCCTCATACACTGGAACATAATTCAATATAACATGAAAAGCTACGGATTGAAGTCACCAAAATCTGGAAATAAGGTTGAGTTGTATAACATTCGTTGATGTGTGGAATATAACGATATATGTTTGTGATGTGTATGTGCGATTAAAATATTCTTGGCCGCTAATAAATAGTCTAACCACTACAGTTGCTTGACAAATGTCATCAAAAGGCTTTTCTATTTAAATATTTTGGTGTTTCGTAATTGCGACTAGATAGTCGCAATAGAAAATTTGTCAAAATTAGTTTGAGTTGTAAGTCGTACTTGTATTACTTACAGCCATCATTGGCTTCATTTTTAAGCAACTCCAATTACAGTTTAACTACATCAAAGGGAAATCCAACTAATTAAATCATCCACGACAATAAGCTTTATGATAATCAAATATGTAATACTAAAACTATCTCGGACCTTGTTTGTAACCCTTTGATCTTAAACTTAAAGCTTCGAAAGTAAAAGATTTACTTTTATTTCGAGCTTTCATTCCATATAGGATATTTTGAATTTTACTTACTTAAAGTTGGGTTGGTAAGAAACTGTAATAAAAATGATACCAAAAATATTAAAACACACAATTATATTATTTTGAGATCTTCATATTTCAATAACTAGGTAAGACCATTTTACATAAAGTGAATGCCTGCATTCTTGATAAACCAACAAAGAATAACGCCAAAAAATTATATTTTTATTTGCTCAGCACCAACACTGGCCACACTTGGTTTGGGCTCTATACTTTCCACTGATTTATTGGGATCTGCTTTAGGATGTACCGTATTTGTTCCTTTGAAATTTCGCCCTGCACCTTTTGAAAAGAAATAATCAAACTCTCCCAAAATTTGAAAGCGAATTCGGTGGCGATGATCGTGTATACTATGTCCACGGTGACTACTCAATATTGATTTAATTGCTTTCGGATTTTTCTTGTTCACCACCGTTACAGAAGTTGTGATCGTAAGAATACCACAAGAATCACTATTTTGTCTGTAAACTTTCAAAAATTTGCTCAACGCATTTGGCTTTTGCATATCGAAAGCGCTAACTAAAATATATAAATTATTAATTTGGACGTATGCGAGGAGCGCACTCAAATGTTATTGAAAAATTTTGAATTATAAAATTGTCATATTTTAGAAAATCCTGCGTTTTTCCTTATAAATTATTTCTAAATAAAATATCAGATTGCATAACTCCAACTCTCACCGGCCAAACTAGAAAGCTGTGACAAATATCAAAATGGTTTGACTTTTAACTCTAGACGTACTTGATTACAATTAAATAATTGCAGAGCCATCTACGATTTAAATTTATATAGGTGGTGATGATAATTGTTTAATTTCCACTTGTAGCCTGGGGTGCATTTGGTAACATCACATTTTCGAACGGATGTGAAGTTTTTATCAAAATGAAAAATTAACAAAAAATAAAATTTGTTAAATTAACAAAACAAACAGTCGGCAAAAGCAATGTTAGCAATGGAAACTTGACAACAGACAAATTTCTTTTAATTAAAAACTATTATCAAAACTTAATTTTAGTTGAAATAATAAAACTTACATAAGTAAGACAAACATTTTATGTAATTTAATAATGTTAATAAATCGTAGTATGTACTACTAAAGATTCAGTTATATGTATACTGCCACAGGAATGAACTCGAGTTGCATATACTCGTATGTTATTGGTCTCATCAAAAAATTACAAGATTTTTCCATTTGTTAATGCGTTTGAAAATCTAATCGCATACAATATTTTGGCGATTTTTGGGTTTCAGTGTATTAATTGGCTTTAATTTTTGGGTTTATTTTTAATGTATTTGCTCAACTCAAATGATTTTAATGAAAATTTTTGGAAGTCTGTTTTTGAGTACCAGGCGATGAATCTTCATTTCGGGAAAATCGTTTAAGGGCTTGTCTTGTGGGCCCCGGGCTTATTTTTAATGTTTTTCTTAGCTCAAACAATTAAAATGAAAATTGCTGGTAGGAGGTATCCAAGTATGTACAGGAATCGATGGCGAATACTATATGATGTCAAAGGACGAGTTTAGTCACTGCAAACATAGCAACTACGAGTATATTTGAATGTTGATCCATCCTATTTATTCCGTATACGCCAACAATTCTATATGCGAATTAAATTTACTAGCGTCACAACAACCATCCAACTGTCATATTGTAAAAGGAGTATCGCAAAATAAACAAGATAGTACATGGTTAATTTTGAAAGGCAATAAGTGGATTTTCTCAATCCGACAAGGACGGCAAGCTACCATAGTTTGCGATGGGGACTTCGTGGCAGTACAATTGCCGCGCAATGGAATAATTTCACTTGAAAACGGATGTACGTTAAAAGAAGGGTCAATTCTTTTAACAACACATAAAATCTTCAAAGAAACTGTAATTGATTCATCATATCTCCCAAAAGTCAACTTATCGATGCAGTGGATTAAAAAGCCTACAAACATCTCAATCGATTTGGAAAACTCAACCTTAGGGAATGAGGTAACTGCGCTGCACAAGCGCAGACAACACTTGCAAGGAGAAGAAATCGTAGTATCACATCATGACATTCATCAATATTCTGTTCTCTATGCGATGATTGCCTTTGGCATAATCGTCTTCACGGTCTGCAAATACCGAAGTCACAGAAGGTCTCCACCAAACGAAGCCTACAGGTTAGGAAGTCAGGCCCGGGAGAATGTTGATACTCAACAAGGTGCATAATATCGTATGTACTTTAGTTTCAAGTATAATAACTTGCTTGGTGAACTAATATACGCTCATTGTATGTGCTGTATTATATTCATTCATAATAATATGCTTAGTAAACTAAATTTATGTATAAAAACCGTAGAAATATAATAATAAAAAACCAGTTGTAAAACAAGAACCTCGTAATATATTTGTGTGCCCTCACCAGTGGTAAGCCACAAATACTAATTATCTACAACAAACTTACATTTGTGGAGCCTCCGGTGAGAGTCCATGTAAGTTGATTCACTGCAACAAGAAGTTATCCAGTGAGGAGAAAATGCATTACTTACTCTCAGTAATCCGAGGTGATGCAGCCAAACTCATAAGTCACCTTACAAGAAAATTACTCTACCGCTTGGAATATTTTATTCTCTACAGATATGAGGATAAAAGACTTATAACAAACACCTTTATTGATACGATTATGGAATTACCTGTCATTCAGATAGAATCTGCAAATCACTTAAGAACGCTACATGACACAGTCATAGAATGTCTGCATGCCCTAAAGAATCAAGGAATTAACACAGATTCTTGGGATGCTATACTCATAAACATTTTGACACGGAAGTTGGATAGAAAGACACATCGGCTGTATGAAACATCACTTAAAAATCAAAAGGATATTGAAACAGCGAAAAACTTCCTGAACTTTCTTCAATTACGCTTCCAAGCACTTGGAGTACTATCCAGAGAAAACGTCAACAAAAAAAGAGATCAGCAATCTACTCCATTTCGGAAGGCAGCAAAGGTCATAGTGGCCCAAAAACAAGCGAAATGCAGTTATTGCTATGAAGAACACAATCTACCAGAATGCAAGAAATTTCAGAACTTACCACACACCGAGAGAACCAAGGCAATTTATTATCAACCATTATGTCGGCGCTGCCTGCTTCCAAGGCACAAAAATCCATGTTTCAAAAGGACTTATGTAAGGGTGCTCAACATAGTCTGCTTCATTGTAACGACAATCCAAAGAGAGTCGGTAAATCCCAACCACCAACACAACCGGCTATACAGTCAGAACATACGTGGCACCGTAATTGCAGATTGTTAGGCACTGCTATATGGTAAAAGCATCTTCTAACACTTCCGAAGAGCTTCTTCGCGTTTTAGTTGACCCTGGATCACAGGCTACGTTCATAACAGAAGAGGCTTGCGACAAGCTAAAACTAACAAAGTTCAATGCGCACGCAGACATCATTGGAATTGGAAAAACAGAAGCCGGAACAACAAGTTCCGTCGTTGAGCTTACAATAAGTCCCAGATTCACATTCAATTTCAATATAAAAATCAAAGCGCTAGTTTTCAAAACTTTGACCCGGGACATGCCAGAGCAGCATCTAGATCCATGGAAATGGAAACACACCAAAAACATTTTGTGGGCTGATCCTACATTCCACACCCCTGGTCCAATCGACATTTTACTTGGTGCCGATTATTATGGAGACATTCTGTTGAATAATATTTTATAACCATCATCCAAAGAACCGATTGCACAACATACAAAATTAGGCTGGATATTTATGGGACGAACTTCAGTTGATTGCAATATTTCGGTAACCCAGACATTGACAGTGGAGGCAGTGGATATCGATAAACAACTTAAAACATTTTGGGAAATAGAAGAAATCCCGTGCAAGCGAGCATACACTAATGAAGAGTTAGAATGTGATAAGTTATATGAAATCAGCCATCAACGTTACAATGCAGCCAGCATTGTTACGTTGATGGCTGATTTCATATAACTGATGATTTCATATAGTTACGTGGTATAAATACCGTTTAACTCAGAGCTGTTTTATTCCAAGCTTCGGGCTGCTCTAAAATGCAGTTCTAAAATCTTCGAGTACAACTACAAAAGTTAGGGTAGTTTTCGATGGGTCAGCCAAAACATCAACCGGAATATCATTAAATGATGTAATGTTAACGAGTCCTACTCTACAACAGGATCTATCATCCATATTATTAAGGTGGCGGAAGCATAAGTACGTCCATACCGCTAATATTGAAAAAAATGTTTAGACAATTAATCATTGATGAAGATGATCAGAACTATCAACGTATATTATGGAGACAATCCCCGAATCAAGAGATTCGGGAGTATAAGTTAACCACCGTTACGTATGGTACAGCAGCAGCTATACTTATTTAGCAGTCAAGTCACTACGTCCGCTTGCCATCGATGAACAAAAGAAATATCCTCTTGCATCCAACATAGTTTTAAGCGATTTCTACGTCGATGACCTGATTTCTGGACCAAACACATTGGAAGAAGCCTCACTCATCCAAAAACAAATCATTGGCTTACTAAATAGCGGAGGATTTACCTTAAGAAAATGGGCAACAAACAACGCTGTCCTTTCGGAATTCATATCAGAACATCTAAGAAATCAAAATCGTTTGAAATTTAAGCTTGACAATGCAATTAAAACACTTGGACTACAGTGGAATTCAGCAACAGACACATTCGGCTTTATTGTCATCCGATCTACGTCTGACATCGGCACGATTACTAAACGAAACGTGCTTTCGGATAATGCTAAACTGTTTGATCCATTAGGCTGGCTGGCACCAATAACAATTGTAGCCAAGCTTCTGTTGCATTGTCAAGCTTAAATTCCAAACGATTTTGATTTCTTAGATGTTCTCGTATGGATTCCGAAAGGACAGCGATGTTTGTTGCCCATTTTCTTAAGGTTAATCGAAGTTTCAACTTAGAACAAACTTACATTTGGTCATTCGAGTTAAAAGTAAGAACCACGCTTGGAGATATATTTCTAAAAACTTCAAAACCAACATAACATCGAAGATGGATACTGTCAAAGCTTTGTGTGAGCAAATACAAACTGGAAAATTAATAAACAAAATAAGAACAAACGTTAAAAAAGATTCAGCTGTTAGAAAAACTGTTAAATATTGTGATGAAAGACTCAAGAGCAATATACAGCTGCTCTTTGACAAATTTTCAACTGTGGATGCTGCTTTGGTTCATACACTCGACAAAAATCATCCGTATGTAGTCGAAAAATTCTTCGATGAAGTCAAAACTGCGTATGAAGAAACTAAAGCAGCCCTCAAAGATGCCCGAGACACGGCTATGCCAGCCAATTCACCTGACACAAATGAAGAGATGAACAAAAAGGCGGCAGATATTTCTTCATACGTTCTAGAAGACAACGATGATGACGATATTGAGGTGTTCCCGAAAATTGACGTCGCCGACCAAGAACAATATGCTACGCACCAACATAAATGGCATAATGGAATTCATTATTAGCACTGAACCACGCAGCAAATCATTTTACGAGATGAAAATGAAATTATTAAATACCTCGTGGATTACCTTCACAAACAACCACGAAGAAATATTGAGCAACGCAACCGAAGAAGATCTAGGAAATCAATATTTTGGTGAGAAAACTTACGAGACACTTTAACAAGATTATGAATTCGCGAACATTCATCTTCAAGATCAACTGGAAAGTATCAGCAAGGAAGGAACTGATAATACCCAATCCAGGATAAAACTCGCTCGGATAGCAATAGCGCATTTCTATGGGAACTGTTCCTCGATACATCGTGATGAATACTAGCGAAAAAAATCATTTATGGGCTTGTCTGGTAGGCCCCGGGCTTATTTTTAATGTTTTTCGTAGCTCAAACGATTTAGGTAAATGAAATTTGCTTGAAGGAGGTTTTCTAGTACCAATAAACGATTACGATGGATCCTAATTTCGGGAAAAATCGTGTAGGGGTTCTGGCGGCACTGGGATTCATATTTTTTTCTGTTGCTCAGCTCAAACAATTTAAATGAAAATTGCAAAAGGACAATTTCGAGTAACAGAAATCGTTTGTGATGGATTTTAAGTTCGGGAAAAATCGTGTAACGGGTTTTCTGGTGAAACCTAATATTTTTCAGAAGCACTAGGACTTCTAAATCCTTTGCCAAGGACCAATTTCATTTCAAAGAGTACCTCTTATGCTACTAGTCACTACTCGGTAGAGTCTCACCATAATATTGTATGTGATTCGATTTTCCAACGCATTAACAAATGGAAAAATGTTGTAGTTTTTTGATGAGACCAATTTTATTTCAACATATATGCAACTCGAGTTCATTCCTGTGGCATTCAGTTATACATATAACTGAATCTTTAGTAGTACATACTACGATTTATTAACATTATTAAATTACATAAAATGTTTGTCTTACTTATGTAAGTTTTATTATTTCAACCAAAATTAAGTTTTGATAATAGTTTTTAATTAAAAGAAATTTGTCTGTTGTCAAGTTTTCATTGTTAACATAGCTTTTGTCGACTGTTTGTTTTGTTAATTTAACAAATTTTATTTTTTGTTAATTTTTCATTTTGATAAAAACTTCACATCCGTATTTTCGATATTTTATCGAAATTTATGTCTCCTTTTCCTAAACTGAAATTGACGACTGTTTCTTTTACATATAAATTACTTCTTTTCTATCGCCATCACAACTTACTAGAATATATGTGACAATATCTCTTTCTCTAACTTCGTTGAAGTATTGTAAACAAATTATTTGGTGATAAAGTGGTCAGCATGTTTGCTCCAGCGACCGGAGGTCCCGGGTTCGATTCCCGGTGGGTACAAGCAAAAAACTTCACGGCTGGTTTAGGATCAATGAATAAATCACTCATTATCCGAAATGAAAATATGATTATGAAACCTCATTTGAGGTGGCCAAATCCCTTGATGAGATATAGTGCCTGAAGGAGAGTGGAGAGAGAGATGTTGCAAAATGCCACCCCTCTATTGCTGTTATAGTATACAAGCTTTTACTTGAACCCGAAGGTTAAATGTGAAACAAAATATGATTTGAGACATCACTTTAGTTTTGGCCAAAGGTTACCATAATATTAGGAAAATACTAAACCGACTTACACGAAATTTAGTCATATCAAAATGACGCATAATGTTTCTTCTGACCAATTTGAGTATTGATTGAACCAAACTAATTTACAAACAACACAAACATTGAAGCTTAAAAACAAACTTAATTTTTTCGATTGGTTTAGCAGTAAAAGTATTCCCAATACTTATATCAATTTGAGAAATTGTACTTAGGAACAAAAAAATCAAAACATTTAATTTGTCAAACCTAAAAAAACAAAATTACGAATTCATGTCAGATCCAGCATAAAGGCGATATTTTGGCGAAATATACTCCCACAGTTAAAAGTTTTATAAGAACATTTGACTAAGTGCATTTATAACAATTTGGATGAAAAAGTTAGATGAAAGTTTATGAACATGTTTATTGATTTTTTAACGGAATTTCTAATAATGTTTCGATGGAATTCTGAATATAAAAATATAATCATAAGATCCCCACAAAAAGTAATTAATTGTATTATATTATGTTGCCAAATGTAATACATTTTTCATCCCCGTGAGTATGTGTATGTAGTACAGAAACTTATTGAATCCCAAATTCATTAAAATTCAACAAAATCATTACATGTCGAACCTTTTTCATCTTACATACATACATGTTACGTATATCCGTATCCGTACGTATACGTTACGTATATCAATCTATATCCCGCACTAAGACCATAAATATAATATCTTAGAAATAATTATGGATAAATATGTTTTATGTTAAGCTAACCTTTTTTAATGGTTTTATGATGTGTCGGTATTTTAGTTAACGATTTACGGATATCCTAATTATATACTTCTAACCATTAATTGGTATGCATTTTTTGTTGTAATTAAACTTTATTATTTCACTAAAAACAATTTTATAAGGTATTTTAGAAAATCCACAAATTAAATTTTAATAATTTTAGAATGGAGTTCAGTTCACGAAAACGGATAACACGAAATATCGGATAACAAGAAATATTTTTTGGTACTTAGTTTTTCTTATAATTTTAGTATCAAAATTTTCGCTTAAGACGAAATTTCTTTTAACACGAAATTTCATCTAACGCTAACAAATTTTTCAGTCTCTTTATATAATATTAGTACAGAAATATTCGTTTAACTCGAATTTTAGAATTAAACACCTGTGCTTTCATAAAACAAAAAAGGTCGTTCAGTTTTAGGGAATTCCTGAAATTAAATTTTGTTTTGTTGGAGAGAAATAGTTTTAGTTTGCTTTGTATTTGGTAGTAGTGAGTACATAATTCTCATTATTCTCTGTTTGAAATCATTAAATTTAGCTTATTGGTGTCGTTCGCGGTTTAGTTTTGGTGTTACTTTTGGTGAGTGAGATATAAAATTATTCTTGTTGTCTAAATTGCGTTCTCCAGAATTCTTTAAAATTGTTGTTGCTTCTTCAGTGATTAATAAGCAAAAGCATGGCTAGCGGAAATAAAAAACAAAACACTTAACGTTAAAAAATTGATATTCTGGAAAATGTTGATCGAGGCAATCGATCAAAAACAGAAATTTGTAAAGAATTTGGGATTCTAAATTCTACTTTAACAACAGTTCTAAAAATTCAATCTTCATATGAAAAGGATGATTTCGAAGGAAGCCGGAAACGTTTGCATTTACCAAAATATGAAGATTTAGATTCGGGATTGCTGCTTTGGTTTAAACAAGCCCGATCTCAAAATGCTCCTATTTCTGGACCTCTATTAATGGAGAAGGCATAATCGAAAATAAGAATTACCTTTAAATCTAATCCTGGATGGCTAAAACGTTTCTAAACAAAACACGGAATTGTCTTTAAGTGTATTAGTCGAGAGGCGAGACAAGTATCAGCTGATATGACTTCCGATTCGATATCATCAACTTTACCTACAATTTTGAAGGATTACGATAAAAAAGACATGCGGATGAATTCGGTTTATTTTTTCTTTACATGCCGGGCAATACTTTAACATGTAAAGCAGAAACTTGTTCTGCGGTGGTTGTTATTGGATGGAATTCCGATGGAACAGAGAAACTTCCTCTTACTGTTATCGGAAAGTCTAAAAATCCGAGTTGTTTCAAAAAGGTTAAAAATTTACCCCTTCAATACACCATAAAAGAAAGGCAGTTTTAATTATAGATAATTTCCCTGCACATCCGAAGATCCAGCTAGAAAGTGTTAAATTAATTTTTCTGCCTCTAAATACTACCAGTGTATGACAGCCTTGTGATCAAGGAATCATTAAGAACCTAAAAGTGTTTACAAAAAAATTATTACTGAGCTTCTAGGAAGATATGAAACAGGTATCAGTCTTAGATGCGTTATACATGTTACGCCACGCATGGAAACTTGTCACGCCTGTAACTATAACAAATCGCTTTCGCCATTCTGGTTTTACAATCCCAAAATCTTCCGACGATGATCAGCCAGTGATAATATGTGGAACTACTGTAAACGATGACGTGAATAATATTTTTGATCCTATTTCTTTGGTTACAAATTTACCTCAAAATATCAGGGTCGAAGATTACTTGAGTTTGGATAACTTGATACTACGTCGCTTTTAAGTGGTCGTGCAATTTGTGACATTATAAAATCCAAAACCGCCGAAGGAAATGAGAATAGCGATTTAGAGGATGAAGACGATGTTCCAGTTCTGGTACCTTCAGTTGAACCGTTCGTACGTGCTTACTGGATTTGCGTTGATTTACCGGAGCCCAACCAGATGGAGAAAAGTGTACAACATTCTTGGTGACTTGGAAAATGATTTGGAGGAAAACAGAATCAAATGATACAAAAGAAAATTACGGACTTTTTTGAAACAACAGCGAATTGAATTAAAGCATCAGTATGTTTTTTTATAATCTAGATATGTATTTTTGAAAAGTATGTTCATATGTGCAATTCTTCAACAGTACCTTTATGAATATTATTTTGTATTACCTACATAATGTGTAAATGTTTTTATTTAAATGAAATTACAAATGTGATTTTTGGTTAGTAACATGAATTTAAAAGTATGAAAGAAATACATATTTGTTCATATGTAATTACATGTTTTTATTAATTTTAAGGAATCAAATTTAAGTGGGTATGTGTGCATTTAAATTTAAATTTTTCACTAATATTTTCGCTCAAGACAAAGTTCTCATTATGGTCTAACTTATATTCAAACATTGGCAATAACAAATTTTTCATTGTTCTTTTTACGCTATTTGCCCTAGGCACTTGGCGAAACACACTTATACTTAATAAAAACATTTTTATTAATCACTTGTTCGATTAATCGCAGAATTAATTAAGTTTTTCATTGTTTTTAAAGAAATCCGTCGTCTCCGTCTGTCGTCTTTTTCAAATAAAAAAAACGATACAAACGATAGAAAATTGAAATTTAGAATTAACAAAGTATTCTTACAAATATTTTTTACTGCAAAGCGCAGACTAAAAATTGTTTGAGGGCTCGAATTGATGCCGAAAAGATAAAAATGAATATTGTGTCAGAAATAATATTGTTGTACCTTAACTTCAAACTTCAAATGTCCAACTGGGTTTAGGCAAATTGAATGGTTGTTTTGAAAAATCTTTGACGTGATCGAGGTGGTATATTATTTTCGTAAGCTTAAAACTAAAATATAGTTGTAGGTTAACTCTTAATCAATTTTTAATAAATGAGAATTTTGAAATGGTTTTGAGGAACTTTTGAAAAATGTGGCACGAACCACGGGTAATTTTTTTTATTGTCAAATTTGATACATATAGACAAGAATTTGTGGACATTTAATTTTAAATGATTCCAAAATAAAACTAATTCTTTTCTAAACCGTCATATTGAGCACTTTGATTTTTTTTGGTAACTGTGAAAAGCTATATGGTCTGTTGAATATAGGATTGGTGGAATTCTTGATGATGATTAAATCCGGTGTATATTTTTGCAAATGAATTCCCAGAAAATTATTTTAGTGAATGCTCCGGACACGCCTTTGTACTTTGATTTCATATAAGAATTAGTGATGGATATGGAGGATTCTAGGAAACGATTGCAGTGAGTCCATTTAAATTGGCGTTCCATTCTTATATTTTTTGGCTCGCAATGTTTTGATAAAAATTGGTTGGAGAGCACTGTGGCTTTGTATTGCATGATGTTGCACAATGTTACGTTGGTTGTTTTTAATTGGATGCATCCCAAATTAGGCGGTTGATGGAAATGAAATTCTAAAATTGTTTTTGGAAAAATGTTTGGATACCAGTATTCCTGAGACGGAACTAGACCATTTTGAATCGATCAAGATAATATTTGGTAAGATGGTTGAAAACAGAGTTTTGAAATAACTTTTCGAGGAAATTCTGGTATATGACCAACTGAAACGAAACTTTTTTATTTATCTGTAAATAAAAAAAAGTCGGGTTAGTTACACCATTTATAACTCAAGAACGGCTAGACCGATTTTTATGATCTTTGTTTTGTTGGATTTGTCTTTGCTCCGAATAGCATAATAACTATTAAAACATCGGAAAAATTCACCAAAAAAAGTTTATCAAGAAAATTCATTTTCTCATACATTTTGTACATTTTGTTTTTTTTATTTGGTTCGTCTCAATACAGTGGTGGTTTAGAAAATAAGAAAAGTCGGGAAAACTCAAAAGGAAAACCAAAAAATCTAACAAAAAACCTTTTTTATATGAATTTTGTATGTGTACTTTGTATGTGACGAGTGGTGCAGTGCTTTAAGCTTCGGCGCTTGGGCCGCAAGGTACTGGATTCGAATCCGACTGGAGGCTGCATGCAAATATTTATTTTATTTTTTATCCAATTTTTTTTATTTCATCTACTTATCTATATAATTCATGATGGAAATGGTGGATTATTTTTCTTCGATGCACCCGGTGGAACTGGGAAGGCAATCCTCATGTCATTGATTTTGGTCACTGTTCGTGCGAGATCCAATATTGCTGTAGCACTTGCTCAGCGTTAAAATTGTCGTTAAACCTTCAATCGGCTGAAAACCCGGCTTGAATATTGCTAAACGCTCAGCAATGACGAAAGTTTTGGTAGCAAGTAAAATCATCATCGATTATGAATGTACAATGGCACACAAATGCGCATTGGAAGCACTCAATCGAACTATGAAAGATCTACGCAATGACTCATGTTTTGGATGCGCAATGATTCAACTGTCCGGCGATTTCTGTCAAAAATACCAGTGATTCCAAGATCGACCGCTGTCGATGAAATAAACGCTTGCCTCAAATCATCGACTCTGCGTGGCGCTATGTGATGAAACTTCAGCTGACGACAAACATGCGAGTTGCATTGTTAAACCAGAGACAACCTAAAAGAGATATTTCATCCTATGTAAACTTAAAAATTTACACTGCGAGCTCATTTTCTGTAAATAGCCGCAAACAACCAAAAAAATTTTGTTTTTTTGCGTATAAGTATACGCAGTTTAACGAAAAATGGCAGATACAACGATGACATTGGAATTATCAGTAATATATTTTGTTTTCATTTTTTAGCTCGAACGAAAAGTTTAATTTGATTGTCTGTGGTTAAACGATCCATTTGCCGAAGATTTCTCCAAGCAATTGCTGACTATCGGTAATGGCCGTGTTCTGGTCGATGAATCGAACGGATTGATTTCGTTTCCTCAGAACTTTTGCAATTTTGTCTCAACGAGGGACGAGCTCATCAACAAAGTGTTCTCGAACATCATTACTAACCACAAAGATCACAATTGGGTGAGTGAACGAGTAATTCTTGCGGATGTGGATCAAAGATGTGGATCACTTAAATTTCACAATTCAAAATCTAATCGTCGGTCCACTTCATTCCTTAAAATCTATCGACTGTGTGACAAACAATGACGAAGCACCCAACTATCCAACTGAATTGTTAAACTCATTGGATCTGGCTGGCTTGCCACCGCACAATTTACAACTGAAAGTTGGTGCGGTAATCATCATGCTAGGAAACCTGAATCAACCAAAACTATGAAACTGAACGCGTTTGGTTTTAAGAAAACTCAAGGACAGTTCAAAGGTGAGGAAGTTCTCATTCCGAGAATTCTGATGATCCCAACCGATATGCCATTCGAGTTTAAACGAATTCAATTTCCGATTCGTCTTGCATTCGCCATGACGATCACCAAATCATAAGGCCCATCCTTGAGTGTTTGTGGCCTGAATCTAGAAAATGAATGTTTCCCTCACGATTTTGAGGCGGTACGAAGTTCGCCGGGTCAGCAAGTAAATAAATAAATAAGAAACTAGACTATTTCATAACCGAACAGTTGGATATTTGGGATCCTTCTACCAAATAGTATTTTGGCATTACTGAGGCTCTCAGCGGGGTCATTATCCAATAAAACTTTTAAGCACAAACCGAATGATATATTTGTGGTTATAAAATTGTAGTAGTAGTTGTATGCAAAGCTTTTCTACACGAATAACCAAAGTTCTCACCGACCACATGGCACAATGGTTCAAGTTTTGGCGTTTGTATTGAGAGGTACCGCGTTCGAATCCCGATAGGGGCAGGATGCAAAAGGAAATTTTCATCAACAGATTTCGATGTGCGATTAAAAGGAAGACAATTACGACCCTCTTTCGGCGTACAAAGCTTAGAGACCAACCCATATGCCTTTTTCAGTACTATAGGCTGGCAGGGATCTATGCCATGCGCAGATGGTAGCATTAATCGATCCTATAGCTGTACAGAAGATTCTCAAATAAATAATAATTTCTCGGTGGAAATATTCCACGCGTGTATGTTCGCCATATATTATACAATTTTTGGGTATTGGGGACCTGCAGTATTGTAAATTAAAATACCTTATGCATAATCTGTATTCTTAATGTTTTTTAGTGAGATACTTAATTAAAAAGGAACATCTGTCAATTGAAGATGGAAGAACACTATTTCATTTTCTGGTGATCAACCGTGAAGTTTGTTTTTGTATTGAATGTAATATCGTTTCTACATGCCTAACATCCCTGTGTCAGATTTATTTTAAAAATGTGTATCGAAATGTAGCGATCATCAGAAAGATGTCAAAATGTTAACTAATGCGTTTCAGAACGTGAAGTGCCTAAAAAGTTTAAATTTTTGGTACTAAATTCATCTTGTTTAATTTTTTACATTTTATCTCATTTTGTCTACTCTCAACTTCACGTATCACACACGCTCTTAGTAAACTTCCAGTGACACAACAAAATATAACTAGTGTTTCATGTATAAAATAAAACGGTTTCTTTGCTGTCAAACGGACAAAATCAATTGCTCTTTCAGAATCTGCAATCTTATTTTTTAAATTACTAACGGTAGCTGAGATATTGAGTACTTATTAGTTCCATATTCATCATAATTGTATATCCATTTTTTGGCGAATGGACCAAAAAATTTGTGTATTTTGAGAAATTTTGTTTTCTACAAATTGGGTCAGATGCCCAAAAAAGTTAATAAGGTAAGTGTTTAGATTTCAACAAATTGAAAGAGTTCGCCCTGCTACGAATAAGGTTAATTTACTGAGTGAAGCTAAATTTGAAACTAAATTTCTATAAAAGCTGTTGTAATTAAATTCTGTCTTATTTTTAATTATAAAAAAAAAATATTTCCCCAGTTTCGATTTAAAAATGACATTCGAAATCACTTTTATCCTGAGCCCCATATTGCCCCTAAAAGGCATTGCTTACAGGCATTCAAATTGTCAGTTGTTACTACCAATTAAAATACACTTATTAGTTAAGAAATCCCAAGTATAATATATTATATCTCAATATATTTTCAAATGATATCAATCCCAGAAAATATCGTAACTGTTTCAAGGAACAATTAAACTTTATTTGAGGACTGCTTCATTTAGATATCTGAAAATTCATAAATGAGAACTTAGCGAGAAGAAATTGGGAGTGAGGGAGGTAACTAAAATTTCGATGCAAAACACTCAACAAACTTTGAGTGAATTAGGAGATTAAATAAATTAAATAGTGACATGGATCTTTAGAGTTAAAATGTGACCAACTGTGCGTCAATTTTGAATATCGTAAAAATTTGATCGATATTATATTTTCCACATAATTGTTATCGATCAATAAGCATGATTCAATAAAGAAATCAAAATAGTTCGAACGCAATAATTTTTTATTTATTATTCACAAGGAAACGCTTATTAGCCCACCCCTTAGTACCCTGACTAAATTAATTGAATAAATTTAGGTTGATACAAATTAAAATAGACCAACTCTCTACTTAAAATCAATATCTCCATTTAGAAAATGATAGTATTCATTCAGTTGAAAGGTAAATATTTAAGTTGCTCACTCCGACTATGGTTAATTAAATTTGTAACATTTAATATTATTATCAAAAATTCAATAACCAATTTATAATGAAATTTATGTTTTGCTTTTAGAGGACTAGCAACAAACCAATCAACCATATTTCAAACTCCTACAAAATATTGATATAAGGACGAGCAGAAGAAGATACGAGTATAAGTTTGCTTTCCACGTAAAGCTCGATTAAATTTTATTATAAATGATATTTGATTCGAGAAGGGACAGTGTACTTATCGAATTCAGAATCAAAATTTCAAATTTATTTCCAAAAATAATTTAAATTTTTTGTGAAAATTCAACCAAATTTTTGAGTATAATTTTTCTCTGACAATTTCTGAGAAGACGAATAAGAATTATTACCTCCAAACGATTGGGGCAAATGTTTAATAATACACCCAAAGTGATTCGAAAGTTATTCCATTTTGTAACGTACATAGAATTACATTCACATCCTTATTAAATTCCTGATAAAATATTTTCCTTTTGTATTTTCCGCCTGCTACGCAAAAACACGATATTAAACAAAAGCGATAATTAATAAATACAGTTTCTGTTGTTTTCGTTTATAATGTAATTTTATAAAATATTAAATTTCCAGATTTTCTGTTTATCTTCAATACCAAAACAAAAAATATATGATTTCCATACCTGGTTTTTATCTATAATAGTTATATATAGTCTTTAGAAAAAGACTATAATGATTTTCCGAAAAAAGCAAAAAAAATATTATGATAATAATTATTTTTATAATTAAAACAATGATCTATATACAATTATTATTCACTGAAAACACAATTTCCACAAAACAAAATAAATTATATAATTCAAATAACAGAACCAAAAAAAACGTTAATATTCACCTCAAAATGTTTTAAGCTTTAATAAACTTTTAATATTTACACAAAACCGAAAAAATTATAACTCGTTTCACTAGCACAATATTTTCTTATTATTACCTAATATTATTTTTTTTTAAGTTATATTTTTTTGAAAAACTCACAAACTAATTTTTAAAAATTTCGCTGTAAAAATTTTCTTTAGATTTATTTTTGGATAGAATGAAAAGCACGTGACAAATTCACAAGCAACAGTGATTTTTTTCAAACGAAACCAACGAATTTATATAAATTTTTCTAGTGCGATAATATCGTGACAGAAGAGTTCTTTAGTTTTTCTTTTTGTGTGGAGAATTCTCCAAACATTTATTGTGTGTTGGGGAAATGAAAATATGGAAAAATTTAAGGAGAACATTTTTGTATGTAATTTGTTCGTTTTGATCGGACGTAATGGTTATGTAGTAAAGAGGCCATAGTACGGTTTTCGGGATTTTAGCCTTTATTCGCAATGCAAAGTACATATTTATGTTTTGTAAAAAATATTTTTTCATAAAAATTTGCTGTAATATTTCTGGCACACTGGCAGTTCCCGGACAAACATAGAAGCCGGTTTTTATGGAAAATTATTTATAGTTTTTACATGTATGTGAAGTTGGCCCGAAAAGTAGCCCGAAAAAATGTGTCTTTGCTTAATCGGTAAAATTTCCGGACCGAAAAATTTAGAAAAACTGCATTACCTTTAATTCTCATCCCGAACTTTTTTTTACATCAACATACTACAACAAGATTTGATTTTACAAGCCAACACGAACAAATAGAAAAAAATTTGTTCAATAAATATATAATACGTATGTAGATATATGTATGTATATAAAAAGCAAATTTAGTGAAAATTTCAAAAAAATAGTCTCAAAAAGACGAGTTAAAGATATTACGTAAGATTTAAAAAACAAAAATACCAAAACATTTTGAAATAAAGCGTTTAAACAGGGATTGCCTTAGACTTCGGCCACTGTCGAGAATTAGTCTACGTTATTTAAAACCTAAATAATGAAGCCCCTTTTCTGTACGAAGAAAGGGTGTCCATACCAGTCTCAAAATTTACTAAGAAATTTTCTTCTGTGGCGGTTTTCACAGGGATTACCTGAAACTTCGGCGACTGTCGACAATTAGTGTAGGCCATCTGAAAGCGAAATAATGTAGCCCCATTTCTGTACAAGGTGGAAAGGAGGTTCGTACCAGTCTCAGTATGTAACAATTTTCAACAAAAAATTTACTAACAAATTTCCTTCTGTAGCGGTTGGCACAGGGATTACCTGAAACTTCGGCGACTGTGGAGAATTAGTGTAGGCCATCTGAAATTCAAATAATGTAGCCCCATTTCTGTTCGAGGATCCTACCTTAATCATTATGCATTGATGTTGAATAAAAAACGAATTTTTTTAAGTTTTAATATAAATTCAAAGTTTATTGATTATTATAATTAAGTTTGACTTTGTTTGACATATATAATCAAATGCGGATCAATTTGATATAAATTAATATTTCTTATTGAAGTAACAATTGGATTGAGATCGTCGTATTTCATCCATTTCTCCTTTATTTTTCCATAACTAACAAAGTGTCCATTTCCCATTTGTTGATAGCTAATAATAGAGACGAGTTGGTAAGAAATCTGGTTAATTATAATTATAGGTTCTACATCACGTATGGTGGCCTTAATTTGATTTACCGTAGTACGCTCGGAATAAATACAAATGAGCACCTGAAATTCACAGTTATCCACTATCATTTTATTTTGACAATTTAAACAACCTTTTATTGGTATTTCTTGAAGGCAACTGCTTAGTTTCGGGAACCCTAAAGAACTTAATTTAATCATATCAATTAATATGAGCGATCGTTCTTCCGTACATATGGCGTCACACTTCTCGCATTTTAACGTCACTATAAGACTTGGTAAATTTTTCAGAACATTACCGGCTATGTCCAATATACTGCTATAGCAATCGTTGGTTATTCCATAAATTTCGATTAAAATTTCTTTCCGAATTTTATAAACTAGGTCTAAATTGTTTGATAACAGTTCTCCAATAAGCTTTTTTATTCTGCAATTGTTTTGTAAAAAAGTACACATTTTTATCGGGTCATCATTCAAATGTAAGTTTAAGTATCCCAGTGCTAATGATTGCAATAAAGAATCGAGGCAGCAGGTATTTGTAAAATACGTGCATCTTTTTATTGCATTCATTATTAATGGTATAGTAGAGTGTTTCGGTTTGAATACATTTTTTTTAATGGGTATGGTCTCTTTGAAGTATCTTCCTCTGTCGTATTGATTTTCTGACTGGACGCATTTTGACTGAGGAGCCCGATGGTATTTATAGTACGATCAGTGGTCGATAACGTATGCAGTTTTTTTAATGTCTTTAACTCTAAACTATTGCTTTTGCCCTTAGAAGTTAATTCATTTAAATTTTTTCCCTTCCATATTGACTCCTTCATTTGAGAATCATATAAAGTGCAATCCGGATCTCCAAGATTCGATGTTTTTTTAAAGGATGCGTGGAATTCCAGTAATTAATCTTTTATAGATTGACGCGTTTCGTGAAATAATTTCTCTAACAAAACGGCTTACTTTGGTTGCAAGCTTACCAATTTTTTTAGAATTTTTCATTCTTCGTTTGATTGTGGCGTTGTAGTTTTCGATGTGGCTGTTGCTATGTCTTTCACCATTTTTCAAGATGCCTATCTATAAAGGTAAATACGTGAAATATTTTTTAAAACAGAGTTCAACAAATTTTACATTATAAAAGCTGCTGGGCCCTCCAATTATATCAACGCCATTACACTTTTGCTCTTCTAATAAACATTCATCACTAATTTTTTTAAATCCACCTAATCCACCTAATCCACTAATATTTTTGTCCCACCTCGTACAGAAATGGCGCTACATTATTTGGATTCCAAATGGCTTACACTAATTCTCGACAGTCGCCGAAGTTTCAGGTAATCTCTGTGAAAACCACCACAGAAGAAAATTTCTTAGTAAATTTTTTGTTTAACATACTGAGACTGGTACGAACCTCCTTTCCACCTCGTACAGAAATGAGGGTTCACTATTTCAGTTTCGATTAACGTAAACGTATTTTTTTTGCAAAATTTTACGTATAATTATTATACCCGTATTTTTTTTTACAGATTTATTTTTTGAAGCTATCGCTAAATTTGCTCTTCATAAACATATTTGTTTATTTATTAATTTTTTTTTTCTATTTTTTAGTATTGGTTTGCAAAATCAAATATTGTTGTAGAATGTTAATGCAAAAAAAAGCGAGATAAGAAGTAAAGGTAAAGCAGTTTTTCTAAATATTTCGGGCCAGCCAGAAAATATTACAGACTAAGCAAAGACACATTATTTCGGGCTACTTTTCGGGCCAGTTTCACATCGGTAGTTTTTACCATGTTTCCATGACAGAGTTAACATGGAAACCGAGTTCCGTTAAATCTGTTTTAACTCAACGAAACTAGTTAAGTTGGGTTAGGTCTCATCTGTCAACGTTTTCTACGTGTATTTTAAAATGACGCTCATTGTCAACTATTAAAATACAGATTTTGAGTAAAAATATTTTAAAATTTACCTTGAAAATGGGTAAACTATCGAAATAAATTTCAGCATAGCTGTCAACTTAACTCGTGTTCATGGAAACGGTAAGAGGTAACACCAACAAATTTCCAACTCAACGAAACCTAACCCAATTTTAACTCGGTACATGGAAAAATGGTATTAGTTGCCTTTTAAAACAAAAATATTTTTATTGAATAAAAAAGAAAAAAATTTAATTAAAAAAATAATAAAAGAGCCCAAAACCAATAAAATTATAGACTGTTTACTCTTCATTATTGGCTCAGTAAAAAATTTCGAAAAAGTGCTGAAATTTATTTTAATAAAGGGGAAAAATGTCTACAAAACGCGCATGCAAAGTTATATCCAACTTCATAATATTAATTTCTCCCCATTTCTCCGTATACACATACGCGAGATAACAAAAAGGGCGGTCACAAAATGCGCAAACTTGACTACAAGTTAAACAAAACTTTGGATTAAATGTAACAAAAAAAAAGAAGTAGAGCCTTTTGTTAATAACAAATTTAAGAAATAAACTTTTTATGCTCTCGCATATAAAAAAAAATATATGAATTTTCATATTTTAGGCGTTGATTATTATTAATATTATTATATTGTATGTATTTATACCGCGTGTGTGTGAAATCACTTGTGCCGAACTTTTGTTGAGGTTTTTCATCATTTTTTGAGTTATCTAAATAAATAGCTATCATAATATATAAGCCCACCAAAAAGTTTATGTAAAGCTTTCAGTTTTGCTAAACATTTTTTTGTTACATTTTTTGTTTAGAAGACATATTGGTGTCACCAAAAAAAACAGCTTCTCTACGTATAATTATATTATATGATTTGAGTGGATTTTTTCGGTGTTGGTGTGCTTTTTTCATTGACGTCATTTGATTCGTATAAGTTGAAATTCTATATCAAATTATTGAGAATATATTATTATATATGTAAATATTACGAAAGATTGTTGAATCGAAATATTGCGTCAACTAAACTGTTGAACAAAAATATATTGTACTTTAACTATTTAAATTGCTTTTATCGATAGTTGTGTTGAAGTGTTTATTCTAAATTTATTTTAAAACTGTTAAGTGAATAATAAGAAATCTGATCTGATATTTTCAAATTGATGAATTGGACTGGCATGATGTTCGATTTGAGTACCTATAAACTTGGTAATTAACTCGAGCGTCCTCTGACAGTTTGGAACACGTGGTATATAAAATTTCCGGTTTATGAACTTTTTAGCAAATTTAACAGAAACTTTGAGCAGAGAAAGGAAATTATAATGAATAATGGGTTTAAAATTGTTGGAAAGCTTCTATATGTTAGGTGATTTGAGCAAGTTTAACATAATCGATGGGTTGCTAAAATAATAGAATTGTTTTTGAAGTTTTACGTTGGGGTTGGAGAGTCCACAAAACAATATCTTCAGGATAGGCAGCGTAAACAAGTCGTATCTAGTCGAATACAATGTTGAAAATCGGATCTAATCTAATACCGCATGTCTAATAACAGTTGAAAATGTTGAAAAAGTGACAAAATCTATGATTTATCCAAAATACTTTCTTGTCAGAACCAAAACTAAAACCATAATAATCTAGCAGAAACGTCGAGACAATGCCTTCCCATAACAATTACTCTGCTAAAAATGCAAAAACCTATTGTCCCGCCCTATTCTATTTAATCCATAGCTTTAAGTACCCTCCGACCAACTAGACCAGAGCGGAGAAGAAAATATTAAAATAAAATAAAATATTCAATTAGTTCAAATCCAGCTATGCGTGACAATTTTTGGGAATCTCTCCTTATCGCGTACAAAATATCTGAAATAATTCTGTTATTTCATAATAAATACGCAAGTATTCGCCAAATACAACAAAATTTAAGAATACGAAGAGTGAACAAATATTTACAGGATTGCTAGTTTGGCCATCTCATTAGAGCGAAAACAGCAGCGTGCCAACGTACATTTGGTGTTCTCAACTGATCTATAAAATTTATATATTTTGAAAATAAAATTTACCATTTTGTATTACAGTTAGAATCAACTCAACCAACTAAAATCGTCGAGTACGAGATAATTTTATCAAAACCTTTTGCCATTATTCCCAAGTCAGATGGAACTCTGCATGGAATTCACGTTAAGAGAGTATTTTATGTATTTTATTTATTTTGTTTCAACAAAACAATAAAAATTACATTGAAATTTATGAACCATATAAGAGAAATAATATTTAAATTGGTGAAATAAAACGAATGAACGAATAATGAAACGAATTATCGAAATTTACTACTCATATTAAAAATTCCAACGTCGAAATATTATTACAACTGGCCTATCGTTTAGTTTTCATTTCGCTTCATTTCGTTTCCGAGCTATATACATAATATATGTAACTTATAACCCATAAAATGCGTACGTCGAACCACTTCAACTTGACGGCTTTATGAAAATCTCATATCAAATTGTTAAATTGTTTACTAAGTAAAAATATTAATTTGTTTCCCTTTATCTCCAATTTAGGAGCATAGCCGGAGAGGCATTCATACATGGGTGTGTTTTGCTTCATCGTGATTTACTCATATTTATATTGACGCCTCATTTGTCAGATCTGAATCTGCTTCTGTTATTTCTGCTGCATGCCAGCGTGTTTGTATATTTAGCAAGCATACAATTAAATACTGTTTGAGGACGCGCTGTCTAATATTCTCATGACTCTGTCTAGTGCCACTAGGAACATAAGTGGCAAGTACGCATCCTTGCCTTATTCCTTGGATGTATTTTGTATAAGTTTGATTAATTTCTTCGGTATGTCCACCTTACATTGCGCCCGCATTACACCGTAGTAGTTCTTTTTAGTTGAAAACCTATTTAATATACATTTACTTGAGCTTTCATAGCTATAATTGAGACCCCAAAATATGATTTTCATAGTGTTAATAATGTTCCACCTAGAAATATTAAAGAGTTAATTATAGCTTTGAGTCCCCTAATTCCCAAAACCGTTAATCTCTGAATTAATGACTGCATATTTCCCAATTATCTAAAAATTGCTAGGGTTTGAGTTAAACAAGATTATCCACAATAACCAAAATGGCTTCAAAAAATCCACGAGTGTACTCAGCATTATTAAATCTAATACGAAAGGTCTAGAAAATGTTTGCTATCTTGTTGTTCTAAATGTTTGCTCTAATATAGAAAGTAAAATATCTCCTATTATCTCACGCAGAGACGTTTTTACAAATTTAACTTACTACTTACTTAATCCAAATTTGCGGAGCGGAGAATGCTACTTACACTAACAAGTGCTACTTACACTACTTTAGTTGAAAACTTATTTTATAGAAATTTATCTGACCTCTCATAGCTAATTAGAACCCCAAAATACGATTTTCATTCGCATAGCTTTTTCTGGCTCTGCAAGCCAGTATCAAACTAATATATCAGGTAATAGCGTATTTTGTGTTATGATTGTATGTGTTAAGGTAAAAGCCGCGGGCGGTGGCAAAGTCGTCAGCATGCTTGTTCCAGCGACCGAAGGTCCCGGGCTCGATTTCCGGTGGTGCAAAGGAAAAAAGTTCATGGCTGGTTTAGGATCAAAGAATTAATCACTCATTATCCGAAATGAAAATTTGATTATGAAATCTCATTTGAGGCGGCCAAATCCCTTAATGGGATATAGTGCCAGAGAGAGAGAGAGGTAAAAGCCCGTTTTATTGCTTCGAAATCTATGAAATGAGAGTCCTATTATATTTTAAAAATGGTTCACCCTTCACCCCACGGAGTATTTTTTACGGTATAAGTGCAAATTGGAATTTGAAATAGTAGGGACTAACGGCTTTACTTAACACTCATTAGATCGTGGGAGCTAATTGTGCCCCTCAAGACGCTAAACCCTCTGATGAGGAATAATGAAACTACGGAGATATAGGGGAAAGGTCAACAATCATAAGTCAAAGAGTTGTCAAAGTGTAAACATCTAAAATACGTCTAAAATAATAAAATAATAAAAATAAATAAAATAATTAAATTTACCTAATTTTTGCTTTAATTTTTATATTAATAAAATCATTAAGTCATATTTAAAATATAGTTCACCAAAAATATAAGGGATTTGTTAATTTATTCGTGCGTGATTCACATCTTCATAGCAAAGTACAACATCGTCAACCATTTTATTGTCAATCAATTTCGCGCCTTTGTAAAACAATGACCGTAACCTGGCGCTTGTGTGGTGCCACTATCACAAAAAAAGGACGACTTCCTGGTATTAAATGTAGCGGTCCTTGTGAAAATTTCTACCATGTTAAGTGCGCTTGTATCTCACAGGAATTGTTAAGTGATATTAATAATCGAACTGTCAATTGGTTATGTGAAAGTTGTCGTCTACAATCCAGTCAATCTGTGATTGACAACGAAATCTCGGACTCTCAATGTGATGTGAACGTGAGTCTAGTCGATATTATGATTCAATTAAAACGAAAGGAAAAGAAACTATCTGCTCTGGACAAAGTTAAAGACGCAGTACATACTCTCCAAGCTGCGAACGATGCTCTCACTTCGAAACTTAAACATCTAGAAGACCAGTTTAGTATCCACTCTGCAAAATTACATCAAATGGAGGCTGATTATGACAAACCAGCTCAAATGCTAAACGCTTCAAGCATTACAATCAGTGGCTTACCGATGGAACATGTTGACATTAGTGGAATGATTTTCAACACAATTAATAAAGTCGAAAATTCCATTCAACCGGATGATATTTTATCGATCGAACCCATTCGTAGAAACGTTAGCAAAACCACACTGAATAAAACCAACAATTATGTAACTCGACACAACTTCTTTATTGTAAAACTAAAATCCATCGATCTACAACAAAAAGTTTTAACGCAAATGCGCAAAATTAAAACACTTTACGCTACAGATCTGGATATCATCTTGCCACAAAACCACCGGGAGCATCAAATCCATATAATGCACCGCCTTTCGAAATTCCAATCACAGCTGTATCATGAGGCTAAAAACATAAAACTGTCATCAAACTTTAAATATTTATGGTGCAAAGCCGGACAAATTTACCTAAAGAAATCGGCTGATTCTGACGTCTATCGTATTCACTCCATGAACGATATTTTTCGTATCCAGAACATCATACACTAGCAATTGGATAAAGCGGTTGCTGCTTCGGTATCTAGAATTAAATAATGTAACGTTAAGTAGTTTTTTTATCTTACCTTTATTAGCTCATATTTGTTTTTTATATATTTTTTCCATATTCCAGCTTAACTCTTTATACATTTTGTTGTCAAAAATAATATTTGTTTATATTAATCAGTCAGCTGTTTTGATTCCGGTAATTATTTTTTTTATGGTGGTAGTGTTTGTTATGATTTGGATGATGTTTAAACACTGTTTGAGTTATTTTTTAGTGATTTACTCAAAAAACTTAAAACTTATTTTTTTAACATTTTCAAATTTATTTATAATTAGTCGGAATATTTTGAAATTTACTTGGAATAGATTATTCGTTGTTGTGATTTATCTGGCTGTATTGAAAATGTTGTACTTTGCTCTCACTCTTCAAAATTTGTTTTTTGTTGTATGTATATTGAATTGTTAGTCTTATATTATGTGTAGTGTAATTCACCAAAACATTCAAAGTTTGAGAGCAAACTTCAACATTTTCAATGCTTATTTATCTAGTTTAAAAGTGCAACCACTATTAATATTTGTTTCGGAAATCTGGATTTACTCACACGAATCTTCATATTACAGACTGCCAAATTATAATTTCATTGCTTGCTGTAATGATGATTATAGATCTGGTGGTGTTGGTGTGTTTATCAATCAAAATTTAACTGTATCTTCTTTTCATTGTTACAACTGGACCACAGCTGATGTTTTAATTTTAAATGTTACCTTGGGGCGTCATGATTGGACCTTTATCTGCATTTATAGATTTTGTAATAAACCGGTAAACTCGTTTTGTGTCGATATTGAGGAGTTACTTCTATCAATTAATAATAATAACATAGTTATTCTGGGAGACATCAACATAAATTTACTTAATATCAATGAATGCTATAGTTATCTTACCATGTTAGCCTCCCACGGATTTCTAAGTCTTTTAAATGAAGCTACTAGACATTCATCTTGCCTCGATCATGTGTTCATCAAATCTACAAATTCGGTTAATTTTACTGTGGAAAACACACCGATTCATCTATCTGACCACAACTTAATAAAGCTAAACATTTTTGCATCTCAGATCCCTGTGCTTCAAAATAGTGTAGCTGCTAATTTTTCGAGAGTTGACTATAGCCGTCTGAATGCTTGACTACAATCTGAAAGTTGGGTGACTGTTTATGGTGAGAATAACTGCAATATCGCTTTTGATAGGTTCTTATTTATTCTGAAATCGCACATTCGTGAATCTAAGGTCGAATCTTCTGCCCCTACATTAAAAAAACTGAAACCGTGGATGAATTCTTATCTCCTTTTGAAGATTCATAAATTAAAAAAATTCTCTAGAAAATTACGCCATAATCCCACTAATGCACGTTTGGAAAAATTTGTCAAGAAACTCTCCAAGGAAGTAAATGCTAGAATTAAATTTGTCAAAAATTCATTTTACAAGAAGATTTTTGAGTATGTTAAAAATAGTTCTAAACTCACATGGAAGGCTATTGATGAAGTTTTGGGAACAAATAAAGACAAAAACCGAATCACCAAAATTTACAAATACCAATCTGATGTTCTTATTTCAAATTATCAATATATAAGTAATGAATTCAATACTTATTTCCTCAACGTTCCATCGGAGATAACAAATAATTTGAACAACACTAACTTTTCGACTAATTCTCCAGGCTATAGCAGATATGTTTTAGGCTCGACCACTTCACCAAGTATGTCTTGTGTCTTTGATTTGATTAGCGCCAGAGAGATTATAAAAGAGATTAGTAGTTTGAAAAATAAACACTCTTGTGGAATTGACGGAATCGACAACCTAATCTTAAAAAATTGCGTGTGGTATCTAGTAGATGTTTTAGCTTACCTCTTCAATTTCAGCCTAGAAAGTGGTGTATTTCCAGATGTTTTCAAATCAGCCCTTGTAATTCCAATTCATAAGAAAGGTGATGTGCTATTACTAAATAATTATCGACCTATTGCTAAGTTCCTTCTCCAAACTATTTGAGAAAATAATAAAACGTAGATTGCTCGGTTATCTGGAGAAAATCAATTTTTTTAGCCGTAGTCAATTTGGTTTCTTAGCAGGAAGATCCTCTGAAGAAGCACTACTACATCACCTCAGTTATGTTTACTCGGCTTTTAACAATTCGCAAAAATCCGCTTCGTTATTTTTAGACATTGCAAAAGCGTTTGACACGGTGGATGACGAGGTTCTTGCAAACAAATTATTAAATATAGGTATCAGAGGTAAAGTTTTTGACTGGTTTATTAGTTATTTCAACAATCGTAGCCAAATTGTTAAAATAAATGATAAATTTAGTGAACCTGGTTACTTAAATTGCGGCGTTCCGCAGGGATCAGTATTAGGACCTATTCTATTCTTAATCTACATAAATTCTATATTCGACATCGGTCTTCTGGGGCACACCACTGCATTTGCGGACGATTTAGCATTAAGTTACACTTCAGCAAACCCTTCGGAATTACACAACCTAGTTTGCACAGACTTAGTGAATCTTGGTAATTGGTTTTACTACCATCGCCTGGCTCTTAGTAATAAATCCAGAGTAATGTTTTTTGGTCAGGCCGCATCTCCCAATTTTAAGGTTTTGTATCATGTTCCATTTTGCTCTGGACACTCATGTTCATCACAGTGCTTTGAAATTTCCCTCGTAAATGAGTTTAAGTACTTAGGAGTTACCATCGATTCGCAGTTGAAATGGAATTCTCATCTCACCATTGTCAGAAAAAATGTTATTACTGCGACTTATAAATTCTACCATCTGAAGCAATTATGCCCACCGTCAACACTGCGAGTTCTATATCATGCACTAGTTGAATCTATTATTATGTATGGTATATCAAGGTTCAGAAGGTCTTACTTTTATATGGGATTGTTTTGGTTTCACAAATTACCAATAGAGTTGAAATTCATTCCGATTGGCCGCAAACACTATTTTGATAAAATGATTCGACATTGGCTGATTAATATAGACAACATTGAAACCTACTTCTAATTTTTCTTTTTTGTATTGTATTCACTAAATATGAGCTGGAATTTTAATTTTATTGTATGTATTATTTATTTATTCTTTTATGATAGTTTTTAATTTATTATTTTTATTTGTACACTTTTGGCAACCTAAATTTCATGATTTTTTTCTTTCTTGCTCCCCCACAGGTTCTAAAAACCTATTAGAAGCTCTAACTTTATTAGAAATAGTTTATGATTTGTATTAATGTATGTAACCTGTTTTTCTAAATAAAGAGAATAATAATAATAATAATTTCGTAAATATGGAACCTCCGGACAACCGGTTTTTAATCGTGTAAACGAATTTATAAAATTAAAATAGCGCTCGTATAACCATTTTCAGACTTTACCTGTAACATATGCACTAAAGATAAAGATCTATGTAACATAAATATAAATAAGCACAAAACAACGATTTTTAATATGGCTCGCAATATTAGCCGTATTGGATCCCATATGCTTCTTATGACCCTCTTCCGGAAAATAATCAATAAAAATTCTGAAATATCATCAAAACTGTTTTAAACTGTTTTTGAACACCTATTGTTGCGTTTATTCCACAGGTAAATTGGATGCTACAATTGTCATTTTCATATAAATTTGAAATTTTAGCTGGCAGGGCTGGGCTGTGACATTTATAGGATAAAATCCTATTTTGTGACAGGCTTGCGTCAGAGGCAAACAAGGAGGTTGCACAAATTGTGGACGGAATATTTTAAAGCAGGCAGGGTCAGAGGAAAATTACAAGTTTTAGAGTTGTAAAGCAGATTTACTTCGTCAACGTTTATTTTTTGATGTTTTTTTTTATCAATTAAAAAATTGACTTTTTATTTTTATGTAATTTTTATTATCGAAATCGTAGAAAAAATATTGGGTCCAACTCGAGCGTAAAAGATGTCGATGCTCTCAAACTAACTACCATTTTGCCCTCTAAACATACAAGTAACTTTTTTCGGAAAACTTGACTACTAGATAACATTTTTTTTTTTTTTAGAAAATACCACTTAAGAACAACAAGTGTTTTACTTGGGTAAAATTAAGCGGGTTTTACTTTAATATCTCAAAGTAACAGCTTTTGGCTTTAGCTTTTCGATGCATTTTAAAAAACCAAAAAAAATTAAAAAATGGCCGCCTTGCGATGAACACCAAAACTATAACTTTTATATTCTTAAAACTAAAAATTGTTTGGTTTACATTAAAGTTCCTTCGGTTTTATGCGGTAATTTTACTAGAAATTGTATCAATTTAATAAAAAAAAATTCATCAAAAATTCGACGCTTCTATACTAATGTTTGGTCGGAATTTTTTCACCGTAAGTGACAGCGCAACAAAAATTTTCAAAAGTATATCGTTTACAAAAAAAACGATTAAAAACTAGAAGACTAGATTAAACTCTAGAGTTTTTCAAATTTAAGCGGAAATTACGATTTTTGACAAAAAAAATTTTTTAACAAAAATTCGCCCACTGTACATTCTTTAGAACTAATTGATTCTGATGAAAATTCTAATTAAAGCTTTTACCATAAATTGGGAGGTACCTATGATATGTGGACGAAACCGGTCCACCGGAAGTGGCAGCTTCCAAAGAAGCGTTTTCTTTTGATAAATGAGATGATGATTTTCGAAAAAAAATGGTTTGAGGTTTTCTGTTGTTTTTGTTTAATAACCGAAATATGGAAATTTTATAATTATGGCACCTTTCTATATAAGGTGGATGGTTTTTTAACCACATTCTTGTACTTATGCATTTGTGGAGACCAGACGGAGATCACATAGAAACAGTCAACTCAAGTTGCGAGCGGACATAGGCAAAATATAAATTGTATAGACATATAATAGCTGTTAGCACTCACGACCACCTTTCAAAAAACCCCAAACCTCAAATTTCGTTGGTTTTATGAAGAATTGTGTTGTTAATACGATATTCTAACTGTAATGAACTCTTCTGAAGAATGACCGTTTTACTAACTATTTAAATAATCTCAAGACACATCGTTAAGATTTTTAAAAACTTTGAATATTTTTAGATCGTTGGCATATTCTACATTTTTTATCGCCAATTTCAATATAATGTTAAGTAAGTATATTGTAAATTGTCTGGTAAATATTCCATATTTACCAGATATTTGTTTTACATCAGGGTGAAGTTTTCATCAAACTACGCAGTAACTAAACTACTAAATTATTAAAAATACTACGAACTTACATACAAAGTATAATCACAATGCGTCAGCTAATTTTTATGTTTTGCTACGCAATTTTCAATCCCTTCGTAATCTAAAATTTTATTTTATTTAACCAAATATAATATATCTGTTAAATATATATACAATATATGTTAAATACACTGATCAGTGTATTTAACGCTTAAATGTGATTTCTTTTATATTTTTGTAGTTCGGTCACTGCAGTCTGATGATCTGATGAAATGACTGAATATTTTAAATTAATTGAATTAAATTAAAGAAAAACGCACAACTTACAGATTACGATTAAATAACATTTCGCCAACTAGGCTAGTTCTGTACCGAAAACGAGTAAAAAACCAACATTTTAGCGTTTTTGCCATTATATTGATTATTGATTGAAAAAAATTAAAATTTCTAATTTCTTACTAAATTTAAGATTTAAACCCCATTTTTTGAGATTTTATTCATCATATTTCCCTCCAAGTGACGCAAGAAAGATGTCCAGAATCTCAAATACCAACAATCCAATCCAATTTCCGAAAATTTCATCCGCTTCCGGTTTTATCTATTCCTTTTTTCGCCTCCAACCATTTTTTTCTCTTCAAACAGAAGAAACCCCTCCTTCGGGTTAACCGAAAGTGATCAAATCTTATTTTACGTCATTTTTATGCTTAAAAGGACATTTTTGTAAAAATTCAAGGTTTTAATTCTTTTTTTTCAACGTTTCAGCCCCGGACCACCCCTTTCTTATAAGAGGAGCAGTACACTATTTTTGAAATGAGTAGAAACCATAAACGCTCTGCAAGAGCTCACACAAAATGCGTTATTTTGGATCGTTTTATTACCTGTATTAAAATGAAAACAATTTTCTAATTTTAAATATTAAAATCAAATTAAAAATTATAATTCAAGTACTCAAGTTTCAGTCTACATTTTGTAAAATAACGAAGAGCTATTTGTTGTGCTTCAAAAACATGATCAATGTTTTATCATATGCGACACTGAATCGTATAGATAAGCTCTAGTATAGAAAGGAAATCAAAAAGGTTTGCCTGATCTGTCTAGTCTAGATATATCGGTGGCTACTTAGTAAAAGAAAATTGTATATTCTATAAACAAGGTTGCACAGTTAGTTTTTAGTTCTAGTTTTAATTTCAATGGTTCAATCGTTACCATAGGTCATTGACATTCAGTCAATGACGTTTTATTGATCATGTTTTTATAGCACAACAGCTAGCTCTTCGTTATTTTACAAAATCCCAGAATCTCAATTTTTTACTTAATTTTTAATTTTGATTTTAATATTTAAAATTTAAAAAAAAAATTCTGAGCTAGAATAAAATTTCGAGATTTAACGAAATTACTATGTTAAATTCTGGGCTGGAATACCATTGCAGTTTTAGTGTTACCCGATGATTTTTCTTTATTTTTCTGGGATAAAATCCTGGCATAACTTCACAAGGGTCAACAGTCCATAGGAATTGATATCTCTGTTGGATCCCGGGATAAACACGGGAAGACAATTTGCTGAGCACTCATCGTTTTGACCCATATTAAAATTAAGTAACTAGAATTGAAGAATATAGGATTTAGTTTTTTCCGAGTTAAGGAAAATACTCTCAAATTATAGAAATTTTGAACTCAGAAATAATGAAAATACAGGGAAGAAAATTATTGGCTTATCTAAAAAAATGACAATCTCAAACCAATTTTACACCATTTATTTGGAAAAAATTTTAATAATTCCATTTTTAAGAAATATTTCTCCATTATTACCACCCACACAAATCTGCATCAAAACATTAATATTAAGCTGTGAAAGTAGAACTACAAATACCGTACATTACAGTCCATAAAGACTGTCAAGTGTTGCAAACTTAACAGTTTTTAATTAAATTCCTTATAAAACCAACAAAACAAGTATACGTATTTAAAATAAACGTTACAAACCTAGGATAACTTTAAGGAAATATTGAAATAACTTCACAAAATGATGACCTCATTTTCATGCACAACAACACATCTCGTTCGTAACAAATTTTATAAGTAGCATTTCCCAATTAAACATGTTTAGTGTTAATGTTTTGTTCCGTTATATGGTTTTAGTTTTCATTCAAACTACATGACCTAGCATAAAACACTACAAATACAAGAAAATCTTATGTATTTCAGTTTATTTTCCTCTTGCATGCAGTCTCATAAATGACGTAGGCACATAAACTCTGTCAGTGTTATAATGTAAGTTCTGTTTCTAAACAACAAAAGTCGGCAACTTTCGTTCTATTATTGTTTGTTATGTGGTGTGTTTGTGTGTATGTGTATTTTATTAATATACGTGTGATGATTAGAAGAAAATGCATGGAAAATAAAAATGACTGTGCATAGAAGAGATGGAAGAAATTATAATTTTTTTGTTATTGCAATTCAAAAAGGGAGACGGGGGACAAAAATGGACAAGCACCGTGGGAGAGATTATTATCATTATAAGTTTTTTTTTTTTTTTATTAGACGCCAAAGCTTTCTCATCAAGCTAAGTAATATATTACACAGTTGCTGCGACAGTTATTACTTTAATCATAAATTGTAATTGATATAATAGCATGTTAAACTGGCTCAACTGGACAGAAGTATCAATCAGTGTTGATTTTTAATTTTTATAAGACGCGCTTGTTTGTCCTTTTTCATTTTAATACAGCAAACATTTTTGTAATATCTGTATAAGTTCAGGTCATGAATACAATTGCAATACAATGAGTGTATTGATAATTTAACACTACAACTATCGCGGAATAGATTTGCTCAATAGCGGCCAGTATTTGCCCATCTTAGTTGCTGACTATCAGTACGGATTTTGTCCAGGCAGGTCGACAACCGGTCAAACTTTTTCTCTGAGGATTGGGTTGGAAAAATACTATGAAAAGGACATCCTTGTACATCTTCTATTTATTCAACAAATTAAATACAGAGATAAATATTTTTTTTGTTAAAAAATATTTAAATAGCCGACTAATTTTAGGCAAATGCCAAAAAGATGGTCAATTTTATTAAAATTCGTGCATAATGTGCGCCGGTTCGCGGGAACCATACTTTGTCCTGCGTTTATTTACTAGAAGAAACTACGAATTTGTTAAGGTTCTGCTCGGTGCTTTTATTCCAATAGACTTAAGTAATGTCAGTGATCCGGTAAGATGTTTCCAGTAAACGAACTGAGAGTTATGAAGCGAGCATAATTATTATATTAGGTGTATGCCCTAATTTTTACAGATTCACTGTATTTTGTGGTTTTTACAGGATAGGGCGCAAGGTAACACCTACCGACAAATCTACGGTTTCCAGTCATTTTTTGCCGGATAGAAGGGTGTGTAAATTTTTGTTTTTCATAATAAATTTTTGTTTTCGATGTTTTTGTAAATTTGGGAATGCCTAAGAATTTGGTCCTTAGGATTGAGATTTGTTCTTAACATGCATCGGTCCTACCAGATCAAGTATTCCTTCCAATACTAATGAGAAATTTGATATTAAAATGATATTCAATGTGGAGAGGAATATGAAGATAATGGGAGCAATTTGTAAATAACGACGAATGTCGACGAAAGAATTGAATGTTCGCGAATACAACTAACATATGCAAGTGATTTACAATTGCAATACGTATCCATTGTAAAATACAATAAATGGAATAACCTCGAACACCAAGCAATGAATGCGCTAGTATATAAGCGCGAGCAATTTGGGACGCAGTCATAGTTGAAATTTAACCAGTGAAGTAAAAGTTAAACAGGTTGAAAGGTAAAAGTGAACAGTACAAAAATGAACAGTAGTGTGAAGTGAAATAGTGAACTGTTTAAGAAATTATAAGTGTTGGTGACAATAAAATTTCTAACTTTAACGCTGATTGTTTTTTTTGCAAAATTAAGTACGACTAAATATGGAACGTCCGAAATTCGTAGCACCCGTAGATATCAGCAATTGGGAGATAAGCAGTAGAGCCTCGTGCTTTCAACCGAAGGCAATAAAACAAGGCTGCGTCCAAAACTACAAAGTACCATGGAAGAGGATATTGAAACAGGAGGGCAAAGATAGCGACAGTTACCCCGGGTTGGGGTCGTATGACCGTCTTTCATAATCCCGACTTTTAAAATACCGCCTTTAAATTCCCGACTTTCAAAATCCCGACTTTCATAATCCCGATTTTCAAAATCATGATTTTCAAAATCCCGATTTTCAAAACCCCGATTTAAAAGAAAAAATTATGAATTCAAGCGCCCGCGGTTCGGCCGGCTGGCCCGCGAGCGAACGATTTAATAAAAAAAAAAATTTAAAAATCGGGCTTTTAAAAATCTTTTTGTAATGAATGCAATGTAGTAACGGGGTTAGGTGGGTTGGGTACGATTTGCTAAATCCAAAACTCCAAAAACGAAATTCCAAAATGAAAATTCCAAAAAACAAAAGTCCAGAAACAAAAATTCCAGAAACAAAAATTCCAATAAAAACAATTCCTAAAAATAAAATTCCAAACAAACAAAATTCCTATACAAAATGCCAAATTTCAAATTTCCAATATGCAAAATTCCAAAAAAATCGATTTTAAGGAGGAACGGGTCGGTTATCCAAAAAAAAAATTCCAACTGACCTAGATATCCAAAATCTCAATTAACAAAAATTAAATTAAATTTAATTTAATGGTTCATAAAAATTAATACCCAAACATGATTCTCTTGATTGTGATTCTAGAAAACAGGGTTGGGTTTTTCTGGAATGCCGAACCGTACCCCTACAAACATACCAATATATACTAAAACCTTGTATCAGTCATTAATAAATAAGTACTGTAACGGCTTTAGCAGCAATTACAAGATACCTTTGAATAAACCTTAATCGAAGATTTACTACCTATAAATTTAAAAAAATTCCAAAAAAAAATTCCATTTTATGGCCATGGAAATATGAAAGGCGCGCGCCTGGAAAAATGGAATTTTTATTTTATTTATAAATAAAAAAATTTCGATTAAGGTTTATTCAACAGTACATATATTGCAATTTGCTAAAACTGTTACAGTACTTATTTATTAATGATTGTACCATACACAAATGGCTTAGTATATACATATTGCTATGTTTGTAGGGGAACGGTTCGGTATTCCATAAAAAACCAACCTTGTTTTCTAAAATCCCAACAAGCGTTAATCAATATGGTAAACAATGGGAATCATGTTTGAGTAGTTTTTAAGAACGATTAATTAAATTTAATTAATGAAATAATTAAATAATAACAATTAATTTAATTGAAAGCTGAAAATACTATTAATCTAATGAAATAATGGAATTTGGAATTTTTTTTCTAAAATAAATAAATTTTTGAATTTTCTCAATTGGAATTTTGAATTTCGATTTTTATGTTATGGTATTTTGTAAAATAATTTTTGTTAATTAAGATTTTGAAAATTTAAGCCAGTTGGAATTTTATTTTGTGGATAACCGACCCATTCCCAGTTGGGTACGATTCGTCAAATTCAAAATTCCAAATACGAAATTCCAAAACCAAAATTTCAAAAAACAAAATTCCAGAAACCACAATTTCCATAAGAACATTTCCAAAAAATTAAATTCCAAAAAAACAAAATTCCTATACAAAATGCCAAATTTTAAAATTCCAATACACACAATTCTAAAAAATTTCTATGGGTATAAATTGATTTTTTTTTGGAAATTTTATTATAAATAGGAAATCTTTAATTACGGCTTGTTCAAAGGTATCTTGTAATTTGCTAAAACTGTTACATTACTTATTTATTAATGACTGTACCATACACAGGTTTGTTAGTGGGAATTATTGGTATGTTTGTAGGGGAACAGTTCAGTATTTCAAAAAAAGCCAACCCTGTTTTCTAGAATCACAACAAGAGTTAATCAATGTGGTGAACAATCCACCGTTCCCACCCTTTGATTCTGTCGTGGTGATTCTTTCCTCGTTTCCTTCCCCTTCACCGGCAAACTGTTGGTAGTTTGTAGGTGAAGGGGAAGGAAACGAGGAAAAAATCACGACGAAAGAATCAATGTGTGGAATGGCGGAATGGGGATCATGTTTGAGTAATAGTTTCTAAGAACAATTAAATTAAATTTAATAAATTGAATAATTATTTCAATTAATTATGTAAATTTAATAATAATAATATAATAATTTGTAAAATCGAATTTTGTAAAATCGAATTTTATATTTATGTTAATAGGGGTTTTAGAAATTTAGGCCACCTGAATGTTTTTGTTTTGGATAACCGAACCATTCCCGTGTTAACGACTTAAAATATGAAAACATATATTTGTTGCTGTTTCAACATGTTATGTAGGTAAGGAATAATTTCTAAAGGGTCCAAAAGGATTTTAATGCACCAGATGTTTTCTGGCAACAGATGACGCAATAGTGAGAGTAGCCTTACAGGTAATTTTAAAATCTTTTAAAATATTTTTTACGACTAACTAAATTATAAAAATTATTAAATATGCTGAAAAATTATGAAAAACCATAAAAAAATCAAAACAAGGATCTGTACTATTATTGTTACTCCCACTATTGCGTCATTTGTGTAGCCAAAATGACATATGACATTATGATAACTCACAAAAATCTACCTGTAACTAACAGAGTTAAGTTTTTTTTTTTTTTTTTATAAATATGGAGTGATTTTAGTTTTCTGACAGTAGTATTTTGTAAACCGTATTATCGATACAGTCAATGGAGTTCCAATTGTGATAAAATAAATTTTAATAAATCAGTAAAAAAGTGTTGTTTAGTAAAAAAAATTCTGTGTGAAATATTTTAATTTTTAAAATCATAAAAAATTTTAAAAAAAAGGTTCATAAAAAATAAAAATAAAGCAAAAAATAAAAACAAATAAAAAAATAATAATAAAAGGAGCAAAATGAATATCGCATTGGTTAAAAATAAAGACAAGCGCATTATTGATGGTTACGCTTACCAGTTCGAAAAGATGGACGAAAATCAAACTTATCGATTAAGGCAAATAAAAGTGTAAAAAATTTGGCAGAAGTACAAGGATTGCGACCTTCGCAAATAATAAGAGACGATTGCAGATTATATTGGCGACCAAATCAAGCCATTATTATTTTATATAATGAGCTCAAAATCAACAAAAGCTTACTCGGAGATGTTTTATGAGCATTGTAAAATTGCTTGTGATTGAAACATCTCGTTAAATTCAAAGAGAATTGTGTCGGATTTTGAAGCGGCAAGCGTAGCTGCAGCTAAAACATATTTTCCATTGGCTGAATAGAAAGGAGACCGTTTCCATTTTGTCGAAATATTATGGAGAAAAGTCCAATCTGAACACCTTCTGGTTAAATTTGGAAACGATGAATCTTTTAACATGCAAATTTGGATGTTGAAAAGCTTAGCATTCGTACCTCCTGAAGAGGTTTCCGAGTATTTTGACGCGGTCAAAAACGAATTTGATCTAGACGCCAACCGAATTGCTAAATGGTTCCAAAAAAATTATGTAAGTGTGTGTTCATGGATACCAAGGAAGACCCCAATACAGTCCAGAGTTCTAGACTATATTCCAGAACCAAAGAGATAATTTTGTATCCTTATTTTTATTCTTAGTTCTTATCTTGATATAATCCAATTTTGTAAACTAAATTTTACAATTATTGGTTGAGGAATGGCGAAGTTCAATTGAGCAGACCCAATTCCAAAAATTCTAGAATAATTCACATCAAAATACAAATTATATCCAATATCCCAAATTTAACCAAGATCGACCAGAAATAGACCGAGTTCTTAATTAAAATGAAGATAAAAAAATAGAAAATTTAATATTTTTAAAAAAAATCCGACTTTTGTCGGGGATTTTTAAGGTTTGAGCAAAATCGGGATTTCGAAAATCGGGATTTTGAAAGTCGGGATCTTTTTTGTCGGGATTTTGATAATTCAGTCTTTTGTAATTCGGGATTTCGTACCGATGCCAGTTATCCCAAACGATGAACAGAAAGTGCAGTTTTGCGAAAAAGAAGTAAAAAATGAAGAAACCGGAGAAATGGATCAAAGCGAAACAAACATTTCAGAATACCCCCTACCAAATCCATATACCGAAGATCTTCAAATTGAATGCTAAGAGGTGAAATAAATTTCTTTGAGAAAAGAGTCGATCGCCGACTCAAGGAATTTGAAGGATAAATCAGGCAGGATCTTAAAAATAAAATTAAGGAAGTGGAGCCGGCCAGCTAAGTAAAGTAATTTTATATAGAACCGGAAGTTCGAGCGGAATTTTAAAGCCATCGACATTCGATGGCGAAATCTCATTTGAAAATTTGAAAATGCAGATTCAAGCGGAATACAACGTAATTTTTGGAGGGTGGAGGGCATAAGGTAGATCAACACCCTCATTTTGGTTGTTCGCGAGAAAGCTGCAGATGTCTTGCAAACTGTATCCGCAACAGAAAGGACCTATAAGCGAATCATGGCTGAGTTTCAACTAAGAAGTAGGCAGTCACAGAGCCAATACTAGAGATAAAACCATTAATGAAGTTGTATTGGCATTGGCTTTAGAATATGAGGAACCACGAATTTGCAAGATCAGTTTAGTTTCATTGAACATTCCAAAACATTACCCAAGATTCGTTTTAGAATCCTTAAGCATTTCTCTTATCGTATTCAAAATACGTAGCCTTTTGGTAATAAATTTTCTATCATTCAGCAACAATTCGTCAATTTTTAGATAACAACGAGTAGGTACTCTATGTAGTATTTTATGCCGTAAATAATAAGACACAACAGCGTAGGACGAATTTATATATTTAGTTGTGATATACAAGTTATATCATACATATAGTAAAACATAAATCATTGGAAATATTATTTTAAATTTTAATGTAATTAAGAATATTTTACAAAGGTGGAAATTTGTTTTATTCTCGTCTACATATATGAACGTGAATTGATAAGAGAATAAGCTTTGATGACATCATCTTATATTCTAAAAATAATTATTTAACTAATTACTCGTATATATGTTATTAATAATTCATATTATTTTTAGATATTTAAGGGTAAATACGTACGCGAGAGTACCTAAAAATTTAATATTGATATCGCGTTGGTTACGGATGAGTTCTGTGATAACTTGTTTAGACTGCGGCATCACACTAAGTTTATTTACAATACTTACATTATTTGTATTGGCATACATACTCGTAACATATTGGCAACTCTCGTGGGTGATTTAACGCAATTGAATTCGAAGAACATAACAACAACAATAAAAAATAGTTATCAAAATTTTATGCCGCATAATTTATAACCGGAAATTCTCTACCGAAAATCAAACCACAAAAATTTAACAATAATCGTCAATTTCTATTTATCAACGATCAAATAACGTATGTTTATTGTTCAATTTTGAATATATGATAAAATATAATATGTAATATATTATTTATGTATATTTATATATCGTTAATCATAAATAACAATTAATTAAATTATTAAACATAAATTTTTATTTAATTAAAACCTATTCTGGGTAGTTTTAATATTCAAATTTATAATCGTGTACACCGCGATAACGATTAACAACAATATTATATTGTAAGTACATCGATTTCGAGGTTGCTGCATGTTGTTGTTAAAGCACGGTATATTCCATTTTACAAGCGAGTTATCATTTTTATTGTTGCAATTGGATTTAATTGGGACACTTAAAAAAATTATCGGGTTTTCGAGAGGTGCTCGGACTTTTTCATTGCCAATGAGCTTAATTAAACGCTTTATGGTTTTCAATTAAACAACGTACATTTATATTGATTTGTTGCGGCTGTTAACAATTATTTTATTAAATTTATAACGGTCATATTATGTATTTAATGAACTACTTGTACTAAATCAATAAAAATATGGTTTTGTGGGAAATAATACTATTGCAACTGTAGCTATAAATGCTTCGAAAATATGAAACTTTCAATCGCTTATCAAACAGCTGCATACTCCGAGCTCTCTAACTACAGTTCGAATACACCGAAATAATTTTGTTTGAATTTTATTTGTATTGCGAACAGGGCGCGCCCAAGTAACACCCCAGATTTTTGCAATAGCACATACACAGTTAGAAAGTTTTATGTATCCTGTTTTATTATAATACAACCAATATATGAGAACATCTTTGACAATCGTGGCAATTAGCCTACAGTCTTCCCCCGAACATAAACCAAGGGTGCTATAAGCGAATAGTCAGGGGCGGTCTAGTCATAGGTACACATGGTGCACTGCAACCAGGCGTATTAATAAAAGGGCGCAATTTTTAAAATCAATTCATAAAGTTTAAATAATTCAGTCAAACTTATTTTCAATCACAATTTAAAGTTCTCTACTTATTATTCTTTTAGTAGTATGTTACTATAAACATATTATATTTAGGGTTTCACTGTATTAGGGTGTATCAAAACTCTATCATAACAAATCTCGCAAACCAATAATTTCCTAGGTGAAAAAAACAGCAAGAACTTATGGATAAAACACAGGCAAGTTCTTTAGTTAAATTTTTGATTAACGATATTACTACGGCGTCAACGACTACCTGTAACACGGAGAAAAAAAACACTGATTTTTAACCTATATATGTATGGGAAACCTGTTATGATATGGGTTCCCATACATTGTTGTCAAACATACTATGTACATGGTTCGCTCTCCGATTTGCATATTAGCCAGTGCTATATAGGAATCGTTCCTATATATAAGCAAATTATTTATAATGTATAGTAATGTTTATTATAAATAATCGTATGTGTATAGGAATGCTTCCTCTTTGTTTTACCAAAATCCCGTAGTACTTAGTTAAGTAAAGCATTTTTTATTGTGGCTTAGTATAAGCATACCGTCGAAATGTAGGGTTTTTATTAATCAAATTAATCAAAATTGATAAAAATGTTAGCTTATAAAAATTATGTACTATCTTATAAAAAGAGGATTTAGCTAAAGAAGAGTGTTAAAATATATTTCAAAAGGAACAATAGCCTAGCACTTAATACTTTGCAAATCAGAGAGCATATCATACACATAGTTAGGGTTACAACAATAAATAGGAATGCATCACTTTTCATTTGGATTTTCTTCATTTCATATTTTTTGCTGTCTTCCCTAAGCACTAAGTACATAGTAACATTTTAAATATTGCCATGTGCGGTCGTCAAAATAAGTGTCGTTAAAAGTATAAAAAAGTGTATAAAAAAAATTAAATATGTATATCGGTGTTTTTTATTATTTGTGTGATATCAAGTTATTTATAATAAAGGTAATAATTTGTATGTTTCAATAATTTTTATTTTTTAATTCAGTGTGTTAATTTGGAATAAACTTAATCTTTTGTCAATCTTGTTTTATTTTATTAATTAAAAATTGACCGTTCGACAGATTTCTTCATTTTCAAGAAAATATTATACGTGCACTTAAAAAACATTTTATTTTATTAAAAAAAATAGTAAATTTCTAAGCTTATCCCAAATAAAGAAATTGATTTATTATACCCAAAATATGATTTCTCTATGTATACAATGTGTATCCAGCAAAATGGTGGTTAAATTATATTCTAATTGAGGAGGACAGTTTCCAATATTACCATAGCACTTAACACTATGCAAATCGGAGAGCGTGTCATACTCATAGCAAGGGTTAGAACAATATATAGGAATGCTTATTGAAGTTTCAATACGAATTCCCATTTATTATTGTAAAATTAATCATGTACATTACGACTTGTCCCATTTGTGTAGTATTAAGTGCTATGATACATAGAAATCATAATTTTTGTTTTGGCAAAATTCTGTTTTACTCTGTGAATCTAAACCGTTTAATTTAATTTTTTTATATTCTCATTAGATGGTATACTGGATAAGGAATGTGAAGGATAAGGAATAAATTCGATCGACGATCCGGATATTGCCAGTATTTTATCAGCAGAGAGATGAAAATGAAGTCTTATTACTCAAATTGTAATTTTATTTTTAATACTAATAACTATTATTTAGCTCAGTTAAGCATTAACAAAAATTATTTATTTGTAATATTTGAAAAAACGAAAGAATTTTCAATAGTTTCAAATATTTTAAACAACATACAATTACTCATTCCGAGATAATGAAATGTATATGTTATATCATACATATAGTAAAACCGAAAATATTAAAGGAGTAAAAAATACGTTTCTAATATTATCGTCATTATCGTTTTTGGTCAATACAACAGACAAATGTTCAGCATATTGAAAAATAGGGTAGAGTTCATTTAAATAAGATGAAGCTTTCAAAGTAAAAATCAAAGTAAAATCAAAATTTTTAGTTTTAACATTTAATAGGAGGATTTATTTCCGAAAATGATGAAGAGTGGCACATATTAAGACAAATTTTAGAAATTGTACTTCAAAATGATTCGGATACCAAAACTGCTGACTGTTTGGAAAAATGGGTCTTTTGAAACAGTTTCGGTGTAGGTATGCGATTTGAAGGTAAACATAAGATTTAAAAAATATCGCTAAGAGTACTACTTCAAATATATATATATGCAAAACCATTTTGCATATATTTCTTTTTGAAGTAGTCCACCACGGCTTTCCTTATATTCCAAAAACAATTGAAAATTTAAATCAGTGTGAATTTGGAAAATATATTGAAATGGGCTCATTTAAATATTTTGAATCTATCGTTATCGTATCGTAAAGGCACCAAAAATTATGGTAATTAATTTAAATGATAATAATAAAGATGAACCGACATTTTTTAAAATAAAAGGATTACGGCAGGATTGCGGCATGTTTAACACTACTATATGTCGTGGAAAATGTACCATGCTGAATTATACATATAGCTAAACAACTCAGCAGACTTTACCATAATCATTAAATGTAGTGCTATATCTCATATAACTCAAGACAATTCAAATTACAAACGCAACAATATTATATTGAAACAGTTAACATTAGTATAGCTAAAATTACTATCAGGATTAACAATAGTTTCTAAAATGAATAGGACGCTCTACCTCGTGTGATGGTATATATTACCATTTATTAAAAATATTCTACTATTTTTATGATAACCAGTACCAAGTTTGTAATAAATATTATTATACTTCATAGAATAAACTTATGAGTATTATATAGTACGCTCTCCTATAATAGGCCACAAAGGCGTGGGCTCCGATATTTTATTGAAATAAATACTAAATTTTAAAACATTTTTTTAAAACACAGGCAAGTTCTTTAGTTAAATTGTTGATTAACGATATTACTACGGCGTCAACGACTACTTGTAATACAGAATTAATAAATTCTGATTTAATGGAAAATTGTGATTTAGTGCAATCGGGTTCGGCTAATGTTCTATGACAATATTGTGAATCTAGACCCAAATTCTTTAACGAGATCTGTTGTCGTAAGTATCGAAAATTTAAAACAATCATCTGTAGTTAATGATAATGCTAATTGTTCTCAACACGAACACGGCATCATAAATAAATCAAATTTATCTGATTTTAGTGATCCGGCAAAATGGCCTAAACTAAGTGACAAAATTAATCAACTTATTGTTGAAAATGGCTTTATGCAAGTAGGAAACATTAAATTTCCCATTCAAAATAAAAGAAAATTCAATCCAAAGATTTATGAAAGAGTGGATGAGACTATTAAACAAAATTGACTCATTTATTCCACATCGACGGATGTGGTATTTTGTTTTTGTTGTAAATTATTTGCATCTAATTGTATAAATACAACACTTATCGATCTAGGATTTTCAGACTGAAACCATTTGACCAGATTAGTTCAGTCTCACGAAAATAGCTTAAAACATATAAAATATTTTAAATCCTGGAAATAATTAGAAAACAGATTAAAGTCTAATTCAACAATAGATTCTGATCTTAACCGAGTTATGAATGCAGAAGTTTGGCATTGGCGAGAAGTGCTTAGAAAGTTAATAATATTGGTCAAATTTTTAGGAACACAATCACTTGCATTTAGGGGGAAATCTGAAGTATTATATGACACAAATAATGGAAGTTTTTAAAATTAGTGTAATTTGTGAGTAAATTTGATCAAGTGCTTTCAGAACATCTTAGAAGAATAACTAATAAAGAAACGCAAAACAAGTACTTAAGCAAAAACATTCAAAACGAATTGGTTCAATTAATATCACAGATTACTAAAGATAAAATTGTTTCAATGATCCTGGAAGCAAAATGTTTTTCTATCATAGTTGAATATACTCCAGATCAAAGTCATGAAGAACAGTTAACGTTACTTATACGGTTTATTTATCAACAAAATAATAATTTTGAAATAAGAGAACATTTCATTTCATTTGTAGTAGCCAACGATACCAAAGGGTTTGGTCTCACAGAAACGGTTCTTAGTGTAGTAATGTTCGCGAGCCGCCGTCCTATTATTTGATATTGTTCAAAATATTTATGTTTTTTTTCGAGCTCTATTAAGATGGGAAAGCAAAATTAACGCATTCAAACCTCTAAAAGAACAGTTGGGCGATATTCATGAAGCTCTTGTTGAAATTTCGTTAACTGGTGATGCATCAACTATAAATATTGCTGAATCTTTGGGAGAAAAACATTGCAATATAAGTTTATATGTACATTGGTTATTTGGTATAAACTTTTAGATACTATTAATATAGTAAGTAAATATCTTCAGAACCCCAAAATGAATATTTTGACTGTTGAAAAACAACTCGAATCTTCTTTAAAATTTCTGTAAAAGTTGAGATCAGATGAAGAATTTGAACAATTTTTACACGCAGCGAAAACAATTACAGACCAGCTTGAGGTTCCCTGTTGTCTCCCAGATATCAATGAATTACGTTCTTGTCGAAAGAAATCATTGTTTGGTTATGAAAGAGCAGATGAAGTTATTGTGGAACCCAAGCAAAAATTTGAATTTTGAATTTTATTTTAAAGTTTTGGATCAGGCAATTTCTCCTATTAACGAAAGATTCCAACAATTATCTGAACATACAAACAATTTTAATTTTTTATATGACTTTCAACAATTACCACCATGCGACAAGGTGATTTTAAAACAAAATGTTTCAATCTTTAAATAAGCTCTTACTAATGGTATTTCTTCAAACATTGACGATCAAGACTTATTAAATGAGCTTAAAATGATATCAACTTTGATAGATCCGCATACTGCTCCTATTGATGTGCTAAATTATATTTTTACCAACAATTTAGAATTTGCATTTCCAAATACAGTCATATCCATCAAAATATTGTTAACAATACCGATTTCTGTAACATCTGGAGAAAGAAGTTTTTCCAAATTAAAAATAATTAAAAATTATTTGAGGAGTACTATGTCACAAGAAAGGCTTAATGGCTTAGCTATTATGTCGATCGAAAGATATATAGTCCAAAAAATTGACTATAATAGTTTAATTGAAAAGTTTGCTAAAATAAAGGAAGAAACATTAATTTTTCACAGAAGGAGTGAAATTGTTTAATTTATTCTTTGTATTTTATTGAATTGGATTGTTTTATTATAATTTATTTTATTTAATTATTTGAAATCTGAAAAACTGAATTTGTGTTATTTGTAAGAGAGGAATAAGCCAACTGGGGATACCTCATAAAAAACGCTTCATTTTCTAACCTCTTAACCTCGCAGTTAAAAGTCTGGGCGTATAAAAGGCATATTTATATGCCCAGACTTTTAACTGCTTTCGTTTAGTGTAATCCCATAAAAGAGTTTTTGTCAAAAAATAATTTTATATTTATAAAAAAATTTTCATAATCCATGATTTTTAATTGTTAATGAAAATAAGTTTTGACAGTATAAAATTACCTAATTAACTTATATTTTTAAATTGTACATAAACAAGCAAATTTTTATATTTCTTAATTTAAAACTTTTAAATCTAAGATTTCTATTAACTTTGAGTTTAAACTATACCTCAAATACAAAACAATAGACAGAACTCTCAATGTAAAGGCACTTTGGTTGATGTGGAATAGAAAAATGGTAAGAATCAAGTTGTTATAATAAAATGTAGTACAATAAAAAACCAATAAATAAAAGAAAAAACAGCGACCAAAATAAATATACGAAGGGCAAAATAAAATGTAAAAGTGCACCAGGCGCTGAAACACTAGCGGACCGCCACTGTGAATAGTACATCTACTAGGCGTACTATTCGTTTACAACGCCTAAGCGCTCTATATGAGGTATATAACAGGTTGGTGCGAAAGTTTTAAAAGTCGCAATAATTTAGTATCACGGCGCCAAACTACTACAAAAAAAAACTTCCGGGAAATGTCCAAAATATTGTGCAAACGTTTTTGCATAAAATACACGACGCAATTGATAAACGCAAGATCAAGGCTTGCAATGTTATTAATTTCGAACAAGTTCCACGGTATTTTGAGTCGGAACCTAAAACAACATTTACCATCAGAGATACATCGGAGGTTTTAATGAAAAAACTCAATACCAGGACGTAAACGTTTCACTGCAACGTTACGTATAACCATGGATGGGAAATTTCTTAAGCCTCATTTATTGTTTTCGAATTAGAAAAAAAACTGGCTGTGAACAATAAATGTGTGGTGGACGTTAAATACAATATTTTTAAAAATTATTTAAAAGAAATAGTTCTCAGTTGGCCCACACGAGAGTAAATACCTTGACAAATATCATATTTTTATGGTTCTGATTCCACCTAATATAACTGACCTGTTGCAACCCTTGGGCGTTGCTATAAATCGTATTTTCCAAGAACATTACAATTCACAATATGATGAATACATATCAAATGCATTAGAAAATGCAGAGTTTCAAACGCGGCAAGGGAACCCAATAATCCCTAACAATTTAATAGTAAACAATTAGGTAGTAAACTGGATAGCCAGTAAAAATGAGGAATTTGTTAGAAACGCATTTAAATTTTGTGGAATAACACTGTGCGCTACAGAAAATATATACTAAAAATTTTAATTACGACGAGTTCATTAAAAATAATCCAGAGCTTCCGGTCAATGGCACAAGTTTTTTTGAAACAATTGACGGTATAGGTGAATGGTATTGGCCAAGTGTGCAAACTGCAAGTTTTTTCGCTTGTATTCACCAAATAATACAGATTGAATCTTCATTAGAGGAATTCATTAAGCATTACTCTGACAAAATCATTAATTTTATTAAACAACATCCGGATACCAAAAAGATATTGGATGAAAATGATGAAAATTTAATTTTCCAAAATGGAAAAATGAAATTTAAAAATTAGTGAAATTGACGGAAATTGCCTCGAAATTACTTCTTATGTTTATTTAGCTGGATGCACCGATGCAGCGAGAGAAATCCAGTTTGTTAGATGGGGAAAACATTTTGGATTACGCCAATAAATTAATTTATACTACGAGGGCAAATCAAAAAGTCTTGCAATATCATATGAAAAAAAAGAGTGAGTGAGACAGCAATATTTTTATTTTTCGACATAATCTCCTTTAAGGTTTATACATTTGTCACATCGATCAATTAACTTGCCTAAACCCTCTAAAAAAAAAGATTTCTTTTGCTCCATAAAATATTCATTTACAACAGACTGTACTTCATAGTCACTGGAAAATTTCCGGCCCCTTAGTGTTTTTTTCAAATTGGGAAACAGAAAGTAGTCACTGGGTGCCAAGTCTGGATTTTACGGTGGATGCGGAATTTCCACGAAGCCGCAGTCCTTTAATGCAGCTTGAGCAATATTAGCCTTGTGCACCGGTGCATTGTCGTGAAGAAGCAAGATTTTTTCCTAACTTTCCTTGGCCGTTTTTTCCGGATCGCTTTTTTGAATTTTCGCAAAATCTCTGCGTAATATATGCCTGTGATTGTGGTTTTCGTTGGCATATAATCGATTACCAAAATTCCTTCAGCATCCCAAAAAATTGTTGCCAAAACCTTACCAGCAGACGGTTGAGTTTTGAATTTCTTTGGTGGTGGTTCACTACGTTTAATCCATTGCATCGATTCTTGTTTGGATTCCGGACCCCAGTGATGAAGCCATGTTTCATCGCCTGTTATTATGTTATCCAAGAAATTTTCTGGATCTTCTTTGTACATATCTAAAATCGCCTTTGAAGTTTGAACGCGCATTTTTTTTTGTTCTGCATTCAACAAACGGGGAACCCATCGCGCACTTACTTTCGACATGTGAAGGTGGTCATGTAATATAGTATATGTGGTACCGTATGAAAGAGAAAGTCTCCACGCTAACTGCGGAACAGAAATACGCCGGTCCTCCAATACAATAGATTCGGCCAAAATTACGTTTTCATGGCTAATGGCATCTGCTGGCTGACCCGAGCGGTTGTCGTCTTCTAATGACTCCCGACCACTTTTGAATAATTTTACCCACCTTGTTACTGTGGCATATGATGGTGCAGATTCGCCGTAAACTTTTGATATATAGTTGAATATATAAATTGCATTTCGTCCATCTATACAGAAAAATTTAATAACGGCGCGATATTCAATTTCATTCATTTTAAGAAAAATTCAAAACACATGTTACTAAATTGACAAAAACAAACGAACTGTAAAATTTACATCGAAATGTTCTTCTAGAAGTTTCATCGCGATAAAAAATGGTTTTGAAAAATATATTGTTGTCTCACTCACTTTGTTTTTTCATATGATATTGCAAGACTTTTTGATATACCCTCGTATGTATGTAGAAGCTGTAATTTTTATTTTTGACTGCATATAGTATATTTTATTATTATTATTTATTTTTGTGTATTTTTGTTTTTATTTTATGAGAAAGTTGCAAAAGAATTGCTCAATATTTTGCTTGCTTTCTTAAAATTACGAAAACAAATTTATTTAAAACGCTTAGGCTTTATATTAAGAGGAGCGTTATATTCGGGAAAAAACACAAACATTGAAAATATGAACAAAAAAATGTTATTCGAATATAACGCCTATGTGTTATGTTCGGGGGAAGACTGAAGCGTAGAAGCGCTTCTTAACAAATGTATAGGAAAAATTAAAAACAAAAATAAATAAATAAATTTTTCAAAACCTCTGCTCATTAATTATATGTAAATGATTATAGTAAAGGTCTAATTTGTAGATCAATTAACAAAACGTGGAATGATGAGCGTAGAATTCCGGTTCAATGACAAAATGAAATGTAAGTATAAGGGACTTTCTAGTTTGGCTTAGAAACCCGAAAACTCAGAAAATAAGGCAACAACAATACAGTGATGAGATACGTATCGATTTGACAGTATATCAATCAAATTGCTGATTCGTTTCCATTTCCCAACGATGTAAGTTGTTATAACATTTTATTTTTATTTTACTTAAAGATAAAACCTCAAGACGTATGTATATGTTTATATTTTAGTCTTTCCATCGATAAAAATGTTATACAGCAGTGACAAGAAGAATATTATGTATCTTCATGATATGTATGACGTAAAGTAAATTACGACCTGTTGCATACTTAATTATTCAAAATTCAATCATTTTATTGAATAGTTATAAGTCTTATAGCAAATAAACAATTCATGTAAATACTGTTCCAGCAAAATTGCATAAAAAGTTATCCTTTTAAATAACTTAATATTTATAGTTTCCCATCCTCTGCAATCTTTCATAAGCCGTTGTATGCTCATATAAAGCTGAAAACCTTAAGAAAGCTATTACTGATAAATCTTAAAAACAAACACAAGATTTACAGTAATTTTCTCCATTTATATACACGACTATTGACTTTAAATTTTTAAGTACATATTTCTTAAACCATTTCGAAGAATATAGCACATTTTCCCAGTTTTCCCTCTTATCAATTTTCATGCTGTGAAAAGTTGCATTCGTTCAATGTATTTATGTAACCAAGAATATTGAATAAAAGATAAATAAACGAGAAGAATATCGAGAGTTCTAGTGAGCATTAAAAACAAATAGGAAATCATCTTGCTATGAAACGAATTTATTGAGTCTTTAAGATTTATGTGTAATGATTATGAATATGCTTGTATGGCCGCCCGCCTGGTACATACCGATATATAGGAAGTCATATGCTGAAGAGATTAACAAACTTAGTTTTTGTAGTGAGGCATAATTGTTCACGAGTATAACACAGTTTAACAATATTTATATAGAAATTTGCCAGTTCAATGTACAGACACTATAAAATTATATTAACGGTTTTGTGTTTGGCATGTATATAATTTTAAGCATAATATAGAATCACTGGTAAACCCATTATTACATTATTCTAATCTTTTGCTAAGGATGAGTTTGTGTTCTGTATTGTCATTGCATAAGTAAATGTGCATATCAAAATAAGTTATTTTTGTTGTATTTCCCTAAACAAAATGAAGAACACTGCCCACTAGAGTTGTAGGTCATTTTTACACAAATTAATACCCCCACACACGATCTGATTTGGTCAGGCGGTTGGGCTGATTTGATCAGATCAGATGTAAAATCAGGTCGTGTGTAGGTTCGTCGTGTGTACCGTTGTTGGTTGGTTGGTTAAAATATTTTGCTTCTTGGGTATGACAAAATGGATGGTTGGTTAAAAATAATAATATATTTTAATAATAAATAATTAATTTTTAATAATACAATAATATTTAGTAAATTTTTATTTAACAATAATATAATATTGAAATAATAAATAATTTATTTGTTAAAAATTTGAATTCCATAAACATATTTTGCGCTTTTGTCACCATTATATTAAATATGCCACAATTGAAACAGCAATTTTCTTATTTTTTCAATTTTTTATTCATTCTGTATTCCGCCGTACAAATTTTCATGTGCAACATTTAAAACACAAAAACCACAAACATCAAAATTTTCCTCAACGTAAGCAAAAGTAAAATCAATATCAGGTACAACCTTGGCCAAAAGTATTGAGCACCCTATAAATTTCGGGCGTACACAATAAGTATAACAGAAAACAACCCCCTTTGTTTGTTTATTATTTTTCGACATCTAAAAAGGACTAAAATCAGTGACTCACACCGCAGGTGCGGCAATAAACCATTTGGTGCAATAAAATTTGTTATTTTTCCATTTTGTATTTGTTCGTCAGTTCGCTACTTTCGCTCATTGTGTACACATCCAGTGATCTAGTCCGCTTTTGGTGTTTTGATTTGTTAAATTTAGTGATATTATTGCAATATGCCGAAACAAAAAGAGTTAAGTTTAGAACAACGTGTGCAGATACAGCTTCTGCATGAGCAAGGGAAATCACAAATAGAGATTTCTAAAACTGTAAAATGTTCACGCTGATCTATGCAATATACTATTGAGCGATTCACCGCTAGTGGATCACACAGTTATAGGTACAGAATCGGGCGCAAACGCATCACTACATACCGTGATGATCGAAAGTTAGTGAGAGAAGCTTTAAAAAATAGGAACAAAAATTCTTCAAACCGCGCTGGTGAGTTGTCAGTGGAAATTAAAAAACCAATCTCTGTTCGCACCACTCGCAGGAAGCTGATTTGCAAGGCTGTAAAGCCAGGAAGAAACCCTAGCTCTCCGAAAAAAACAAGAAGGTTCGGTATAAATGGGCCATAGGTTTAGGTTAGGTTTCAGTGGTTGACATTTGGCCATTTTTGGCCCATTGTGATACCACGCATTTACGCCACATCATTCACCCATTCACCTATTCACCTACTCACACAACTACAGTATACCACCCGCGAATTGCAAGCTCGGTGGGTCAGCGTTGAATGCTGCACTCCATCAGAGGGTCTTAGTTGTGTTTATTAATATCACTGATTGTAATCGATGATGAAAATTCGATTTCCATCTAACCTCTGATGGGATTCGAACCCAGCACCTCCCGGTCCAAATGCCGAAGCTTTAATCACTGCACCACTTGCCCGGTAAATGGGCCTTAAAATACCAAAGTTTCACCGAAGAAGATTGGTCAAATATCGTGTGGTCAGACGAATCAAACTGTGAAGTAAGTTGACAATTCAAGGCCCTAATAACATTAAATAATATGATTTTAAAATAAAATTCATCGTTACAAATATTTTAGTTTTCTGAAATCTCTACATTTTCTTTATTTCAGTTTTTTGGTACACCTTGTGTGCCTTTTGTGCATCGCCGGGTAGGCGAAGCATTTGGTCCAGAGTGTGTGGTACCAATCTAAACTACAGGCCGCTTACACCAAATGATGACGACACGCTAAGTCGACGATTTTGTTGCTTTCACTAGTTGTTTTGTTAGAGTAAATATCTTAACATTATTATTGCGCAGTCTCAGTTTAGACATAAATTGACGTAATGTGGGAAAAATGAGAGTAGTAAAAGGCCTGTAGTTTAGAAGGCATTAATAAACCATAAAACACGGCGGAGGCAGCATAATGGCCTGAGGCTGCATGACTAATTCTGGAGTTGGCGAAATGTTCGTGTGTGAGGGCCACATGAACTCTTCAAAATAGATAAACGTCCTAGAATCTGCGTTGCTGCCCTCATTTTTAACACTTTTTGGTGATACAAACATGGATAGCGTTGAATTCCAGCACGATAACGCGCCAGGTCATAAATCTGCCCGCACAATGGCATGGTTTCGAGAAAATAGCATTGAGGTTCTGGAGTGGCCTGCCCAGTCCCCGGACCTGAACCCCATTGAAAATTTATGGAGTTTATTAAAGGCGCTACACAATAAACAACAAAGAAGACCTAAAACGCTGTCTGCACTAAGAATGGAGCGCCATACGTCCTGTAAAATGTAAAAAACTTGTAAGCTCTGTACCCAAAAGAATTTCTGCCGTAATTAAGGCAAAGGGTGGACCCACAAAATATTGAATTTATATGAATAAATAATAATGTGAACCTACAAAAATTGTTTCAATTTACATATTTCAAATGTTTGTTTGTTGCATCGTGTGGATGCCACACCTGATTTGGTCAGACTGACCGTTGGCCCGACAAATTAGATCGTGTGTAACGGGGTTTTATGCTGCCTTATTTTTCAATAAAATATTGTCTATGTGTGTACCTACCTAGCATCTCCACATGATATAATTTATATCATTACCTTTAACATAAATGGTACGAAACCTTTTTAATATGACGTCGGGTGTAGTAAACGTAACATAAATTTGACATTTGAAAATCATTCGTTTATTGATATTCAACAGTGTCACTCGAGTTTTATGTTACCAAACCACATGAACGGACAAGTCTACGTGGGTTACATAACCTTTCAGAATAACAAAGTTTACGATGGCAACTGATAAACACCACTGCATTCTATACGAATTCTAACAAGGACAAAATGCTTTTAAAGCATGGAAATCAATTTGTCTGTTTTTGGTACTTGGTTTTTGTTATCTTATAGAATGTGTAATTATTGGTACAAAGGTTTTAGAAGTGGTGATTTCGATTTTAGTGACCACGCGCGCCCTGGACAGCCGCGACAGTCTGAAGATGCGAAATTGCAAGCTCTACTGGATGAAGACTCACGCAAACGCAACAATAGCTTTCAGCTCAGCTAGGAGTCACCCAAACAGCTATTTCCAAGCGTTTGTACAAAATGGAAAAATTTAAATACTTGGAAAGTGGGTCTCACGTGTGCTGACCATGAATGCGTGCCTTTCAATGCTTGCCAGGCGTAAACGTAAACGTTTCAAACGTAAAAAGTCGTGGAAAGATCTCAGTCGTGGCAACTCAGCATCGACGCAGAAACAGAACATCCACAAAGAAGGTTCTCCTGTGTACCTGGTGGGACATGAAGGGTGTGCTTTATTACGAACTACTGGAAACTGGTCAGACGGTGACTACAGAACTCTACAGCCGACAATTGAAAAAACTGAGTGAAGAATTTTATCAGAAAAGGCCATTTACTGGGCAAGGAAGCTGGCAAGTCATACTGCTGCATGACGACGCCCGACCTCATGTTGCGCGGGCGACTCTGAAGATCCTCTAGAACTTGGGAGGGGAAGTTTTCCACACGCAGCATAATCACTAGACTAAGACTTGGCCCTTTAGTGGATAAATATATAGGTCAAAACTCTGGACGATGTGCGTAAATTCGTCGATGACTTTATCGCGTCGAAACCTGCAAGTTTCTTTCGTGGCGGCATTAGTATGTTACCTGAAAAACGTGGTCAATTTTTTTATATAAAACAAATTTGCTGAAAATCTGTAAAAATTAAGTAATGCGAATAATATTTGGCCTTCATTTTAGAAAAAAATGTTGAGCTTTCATTTTTAAGATACAAGAACACAAATCAAAAAACGGTTTGAAAATACAGTTTAGCGCAAAACTAATAATAATTAAGGGAACATTTGTAGCTGACATCTGGAACCCAATTTTGGTCGAAAAACGGGAATAAAATGTATGAGTTTTACCTTTGTTTCACGTACTAGACGTATTGAATTTGTCCGCTGTTTGTATCACACAATTACATGTTTTAATGTTTTAGGTCTATAGGTAAGTAAAACAAATGTAATTCTCATAATTTTTATTCCCATTTTTTGACCAAAATTTGGCCGTTGACCAAAAACCCAATTTCCAATCAGTATTGGTGGAATACTTGATGCGATAACATCGATTCATGTTTAGATTAATAATCGCCCAATAAAATTATTGACTCTCATTGGACTCGAACTCACAACCCTTGAGATGATAAAAATTCGTAGTGTATACGCATAAACCACTCGATCACTTATCATAATATCGGTGTGTAGTATAATTCAGTACACTATACGACCGTTGCAGTATTGCTTCAGTCTATTGCATTTGATGACTTTCCATGAACCTCTGGGGTTCCCTATGGTTCAGATTCACATTATCATTGATTCTCTTAACAATTTTTAGTGGACTTCTTCAAATGCGTTGTATCTCTTGAGATCTTCCTTTTTACTTTTATGTACAACCACACCAAATTATCTCGTCGAACATTACTACATCTTCAGCGGCCATCGTGTTGCGTCTCTCATTTATCCCTGGTGCTCGTGATGTTGCTCTATTCTGCCAATCGATCGTTAAACATTTTGCGTTGTAGATCTTATACGTTGCATCAAAGGCCACAAACGATTTGACTATTCCGTCATTTTGACTTGTTTTTATGACGCTGTCCACTATTGGCTCCTACTACTCTTGATCCTTTTTCTGCCTCGTCACATTTCAGCACACTTCCTTCTTCACTCCAATGCATATCACCTTAGTACGACTCTCCATCGCTAGCAATTGCCAACTTCACTGCCGGACTCACCCTCAACAAAGGTACTGAAATCTTCGGCTGGGCTTCCTCCTAAAGATCTTTGTTCACTCGGTAAGCCATTAATCGCTCGTTTTCGCTGTCCGTGCACTCTCTTCTCGCAGTGTTCCAATTTTTGAAATTTGACTGATCATTTGCCTTTGGTTTTGTACCTCAAAATGCCTTGTGCTAGTATTCTCATCGAAATTAGTTCAGTAGACAGATATCCCCATGTCATATCGCAGCTTCAGCTCTTTTGTGATTCAGTTGTAATTTCCCTTTGTCATGATGGCATGAAACACATTTACTGCTTCTTGAACTTTGAAGTCCCTTAACAAAGTCTTCCAGATGGAGACATCCAAATTTTTTCTCGAATTCCCTAGTCCGTAATTTTATCTGCAAGCTCTCTGCATCGATTTTCAATTTCTACTTCAAGGCTCTTTACCTTTTCTAAAAGCTCGTTTCAAGCTCCTCAGTTTGCTTAATTTGATCGAGTTTCAGGTTCTAATGATTAAATTTCGCATTCCACTCTTCACGTAGCTCAGTAAACTGATCCCGGTCGAGTAGTGCCAAGATTACTGAGCACCACTGGATCGTCCATAATGTAAACTACCTCATTCATATGACACTATTTTCGCATTTGCGTTCTAAATTTGGGTTTGAATCGTTTTTAGATTTTGGTTCTTCCAAGTAGCTGTAAAACGGAAAAGTTCAATATTTTATCAAAACGAATGGAGCACAAATGGAACGAAATTGTTTAAAAAGCCACTTAAATAGCCTAAAACTAACATCTAGTTTTGCATTTGGGTTTAAATTTTTTTTGGTTTAGGTTCTGCAAATTATTTCTAAAGCTTATAGAACCCATTGTTTTAGTTAGAATTAATGGATTCCCCAAAAATTTTAGTAACGCGTATAATTAGCCTTTTATCATTGCGACCTTTTGCTGGATGGGCTTTGACGTGAAATGTGGTTACTATATACGTAAACCTTTAAGTTCGAGTAAGTTTTGCCTTATAATAATTTAACGAATTTAAGTATTTTCGCCACAGGTCTTTCCACATTAGTAAGTTCCTCGTCCCCTTTGGATTAAGAATCAATTTGTCTACTAGATCTGCTAGGCATCTTCAAACGTCATTTAAGAGTTTACAAATTAAATATAAATTACAACAAGTATGCCAGAATTGTATTTTATATTTAATTAAGTCGAAAACCTGCTGGCTAATTTAAAAAACTTAATCTAATATTAAACTTTAAACCGTAATTTATTTAAATCATATACACTTGAATCTCGATTATCCGGGATCCGATTATCCGTGAACCTCGATTATCCAAGATTATTCGGGATTTTATAGTCTCTTGGTTTATCTGAATTTCATCTGATTAACCGGATTTTTTTTTAGTTCTAATAAAAATAATTCGATTACCCGGGATTTTTGATTATCTGGTTTGTTTTAAATTCTATTTCCGATAGTTGGTTCTTCGCGAAAATCGTTTTTTGTGGGTTTGCTTAATCTATTTTAAGTACCTCAAATTGGTAGGTTGCAGAGGGACCTTATTCAATTTTTAAAATAAAAAAACCTCCCAGAGTGGTAAAAAAAGGCAACCACTTTATCTAAATTTGCAACAAGTGATAAAATCCTCAATCTTTCGATTAAGGCAGAACACCAAAACTCTTCAACACACAAGCAGAGTGGCGCAGTGGAAGCGTGCTGGGCCCATAACCCAGAGGTCCGTAGATCGAAACTACGCTCTGCTAAATTTTTTATCTGATTAACAAGAAGCAAAACTGACACAAAAATTATTCGTTTATAAGCAGCAGTCAGTGTGCCATTTTTTGCGATCTAAAAAATTATAATAATTTTAATTAATTTTAATTTTATAATATTTTTTGAAATCTAACTACACAAACAATTAATCCGTTTAATTTAAACTTTATTTATTTGCTTACAATAGTTTATAATAATTTCGTCCTTTTACTCACCGATTGTATAAAAATTCTTTGACAGTCTTAGTGTAAAATAGATGAAATGTGTTAAAGCCCACTTTACAACAGTTGCAGGCTTGCAATTATATTTATCTATAAGAAGAAGTTATACTTGATGGTTAATGAAGAAAGTCGCACCAATTTTAGGTTTAATATCGTCATTCAGTTCAAACATTAACACGACTTTAATTTATATCTCTAACACTAGGAAAACTTAACGAGATAAAAGTGAAACTCAGCGATTTTTTTTTTAAACTAGCAAATTAACTTTTACAGTTCACTATTAATCATATTAATAAACCATAGTCCTACACGGGCTTTGATTCACAAGTTGAATATTTCGCTGAAGGAAAATTTAAATTTTGACGGAAATTTAACAACTTCGTCACTTTTAATTTTACCAAATAAATTCCCCGTTCAATCTTTGGTCCAATTAAAGTTGCGAACAACGAATATCGGATTCGTATGAATCACGAAATAAAGCAACTCCTCGGAGGCAGCGATATTATCGGATTCATCAAATCCAATCGAGTGAGATGGCTCGGCCACGTTACAAGGTCTCCCCAACAACGGATGATAAATAAAGTGTTCCACCAACAACCAGCCGGAGTACGTCGTAGAGGAAGACCCCGACTACGCTGGCGCGACGACATCGAACAAGATCTACGAACATTACGATGTCGAAACTGGAGGACGAGAGCGGTGGATCGAGATGGATGGAGGGCCTTAGTGCAGGCGGCGAAATCCCTTCATGGGATGTGAAGGCCAGAGAGAGAGAGAGAAAATAAATTAGGGCGTTATATCTGCGTATATCTCTTTATTTGTTAATTCATGAAGCAAAGCTTAAACGTACACTTTCATCGTTACAAAAATATTTATAACCCCCTATGATTATATATATAATCAAGAATTAGTCATTAGAAATAGCTTAACGAATATAAAATTTGTGTTGGCCTTATATACTGATGATATTTGGTCAGCTCGAGATCAAAAGACATAATGGTAATGTCAAAAATGTCTAAAATCAATTTTTTTTTCAGAAACCTTGGATTGGAAATTGATAATATTAGACAGTTTATAATTATGTATTACAAAATAAATAAAGTGAATCCATTTTATTTTTATTTTAAATATCAAACGATTTACTAACTGCAATCATCTGACATTTCCGATTTGAGTAGGAAGATGATCACGCGGACGTTGGATCCGAAAAGAAGTACAATCTAAATTATGTACGCCGGTTATATTTGAGTTAACCTCAGCTGCTTCATATTAAAGCCATTCAATTGAGGAACGAAACAATGAGCAACCCTGGTCCTACAGTAGTCTTCATAGATTATAACGTTCCAACCGGCTTCATTTTGAAAAAATATGGACCAATAATTTCACCAGCCCATAAAGTACATAAACAAGTGACTTATTTAGTAGATGTAATGGCGTCTCAATAATGGGTTGTATGGTGTTTTCTTTCTCCAAAAGCAGTAATTTTGATTGTTGACGTAGCCAGTCAACCAACAATGGCCACACCGCTGAATAAAATTTTATAATGGAAATGAGAATAAAACCAATTTCGATTTCTACTCATCCATCGAACGAACGATGCACAAAAATGGTCATGCGACTTCAATTCACAGCTCTTGTAAACTTGTAAACAAAGATTTTTCCCGCCAAAAACTTTATGGAAGTGTTGGGCATAGCTATATACAATTGCTGTGCACGATGATGAATCGACCCATTCGCTCAGCACTGTACGATGTCTCTGCTGATGTGTTATTCGAATTACTTGCTCAGATAGACCGGTCACCGGTCAAATTGTTTGTCACTGAAAAAGTGTGGTCAATGCGAAAAACAAACTTCTAAAACACCCTGTAAAATACCAAAAAGTTGCAAATTGAAACATTTTATAATTATTGTTAATTCCTTTCTTGGAGGCACATTGCCATCATTTAAAATATCAGAAAATTTCTAACCGCCACAAAATTTGATTCAATTTTCAATAGTTAGTTTTTTGAGTTTCAAATTTGGCTATTTTAGACAATATGTCAAATTTAATACCGTCAATTCTGGAGATGTTCAGTTTCAACTAGGTACAACGCCGAATAGCTCAACCTTAATCCAAGGTACGTTCTCACTCATATGTTCGTTATTTCGTAAGCCGTAGCAGTCGAGTGAATTCGAAGAGACCGAACGGTGTAGTAATTGTCGTTAAATGTAGGATTTTGGGAATTTTCAATCATCTTGAGAATGATTTGAATTTCCTACTTCTTGATCTCTATATATGTACGAGTATATTAGGAGAAGTACCGCATTCTGCCAAATGTAGTGGACTAACTTAAAAAACGATCCATTTTTGTTTACTCGTCTGTCTATCACTCAAAGTAAGCTGTTTTATTATTCAGCAGCATCAAAGCTGTTTTATTATTCAATAACGAGGTTAACGATAACTATTCTAATTTTCTATTCGTTCATTGCATCATACATACGTCTACAGGTACTCTGTGATAGAATCTTAAATATCACATTGTTACGAATTTCAAGTGTTTCATACGGATTCGTAATGGTTTGCAAATGAAACACTACAGCGTTTACAGCGTGCACTGGCCGTGCACTCTCTTCTCGCAGATTTCCAATTTTTGAAATTTGGCTGATCATTTACCTCTGGTCTTGTTCATTTACTGAACACTCTGCGGTTTTCCGTCCGGTCGCAGTTCCTCTTACCAGTTTTCATGTTACGTTTCTTGCGACTCAGGCTGAATCGTAAAATGATCATTCTATTACTGCCAACAATCTCGGACTCAGTAACCTACCTTTCCACATCTGAAACACCCCCTTAGAATTTTACGTCCCCTGGCACTGTACACCATTGACGTAATTCTCCGGGAATCAAAATGCTTTGTGCTAGTCTTCTCATCAACATTGGTTAGACAGATATCATCTGGTCATATCGTAGTTTCAGCTATTTTGTGAATCGGTTGTAATTTCCGGTTGTAGTGCTTTACTGGCTCTTGAACCTTGAAGTCCCTTCACAAAGACTTAAGCGCACCACAGAATGTCGAAGCATCTAAAACTTTTCTCGAGTTCCCGGCAGTAATTTTGGTCAAAATCTGTCAAACTGTCTATCGTTGTGTGAGTAACAAATCTCTGCGCGGCTGACTAGCCCTTAATTTGATCTTCAAGCTGTTTGCATCGATTCTCAAATTGTACTTCAAGGTTCTTTACCATTTCTGAAAGCTCTTGCATTTCAAGCTTCTCAGCTTGCTTAATTTAAATCGAGTTTCAGGTTCTGCTGATTAAAGTTTGTTTTTCGCTCTCTACGTAGCTCATTAATTTGGTCGCTTTGAATTTTCTAAAATTACTGCCAAAATTAGAGAGCACCACCAGTATAGTCCATGGACTAAATATGGCTATGTGAATTACTTCTTTATTTATTCACATGACACTTTTTTAGCATTTCCGTTCTAAATTTGGTTTTCAATCAATTTTAAATTTTGGTTCTGCTACCATAAATAGTTGTAAACCGGAAAAGTCCAATATTTTATCAAAAATTAAAAATAAAGCCTACATTGTTACCCTTTACCTTTTTAGTTGGGCAATTGATTAGATGCATTCTAAATTGTAGTTTTGACTCATTTTTCGTTTTAGTTTCTGCTAACAGACTGGAGTGGAAAATATCAATATTTGGAATGCAACTTAATACGTAATTTATTCAAATCATATATGTCCAACCAGTAAATCGCAACTGGTTTGTTTTAAATTCTATTTCCGATAGTTGGTTCTTAATGTAGACGTTATCTGAATAGCGAAAAACTTTTTTTATGGAGTTGCTTAATTTATTTTAAGTACCTAAAATTTGTACGTTATAGAGGGACCTTATTCAATTTTTAAAATGAAAAATAGATTCCAGAGTGGTAAAAGAAAGCAACCACCTTATCTAAATTTGCAACAAATGATTAAATCCTCAATCTTTCGATTAAGGGAGAACACCAAAACTCTTCAAAACAGAAGCAGAGTGGCGCAGTGGAAGCGTGCTGGGCCCATAACCCAGAGGTCCGTAGATCGAAACTACGCTCTGCTAAAGTTTTTATTTTATTAACAAGAAGCGAAATTGACACAAAACTTATTCGCATATAAGCGGTCAATGGGACATTTTTTGCGATCCAAAGATAAAAAGAGCTTAATTTTAAGCGAAAATCGTACAAACTACTGTTTTGAAATCGTATAATCTAATTACACAAACAATTTATCTATTTAATTTAAACTTTATTTATTTGCTTACAATACTTTATAAATAAGGTTCCTCATTGTTCTCAAAGATTTTATAAACATTTTTTGGCATCCAACAGTCTCAGTGTAAAATAAGTGAAATGCGGTAGGTCCCACAGGCATACAATAATATTTATCTATCAGATAAAGAAGAAGTTGTACTTGTTGGTGAATGAAAAAGCTGAATCAATTTTAGGTTCAGTATCGTGATTCAATCTCATCATTGACACATCTTCAAACCTTTAATCTACATCTATGAGACTGGGAAAACTTAACGAGATAAAAGTGAAACTCAGCGATTTTCTCAAAACTAGCAAATTTAGTTTTACAGTTGACTATAAAATCTTGTAATGAAAATGAGAATAGAGGCAATTTCGCTTTCGACTCATCCACCGAACATACGATGCACAAAAATGCGACTATACAATACACGCACAAGCTGGATCTTGTAAACTTGTAAAAAAGGATTTTCCCCGAAAAATCTTCCATAAAGTGTGGACATAGTTATATACAATTGCTGTGCACGATAACGAATCGACTCATTCGACGCCTCACTGTACGACCATACGACGTCTCTGCGGATGCGTTATTCACATTACTTGCTCAGATCAACGATTAAGTCATCCATAAAATGGAAGTTTCGCGTACTGAACTACAATTTTCAAAATAAAATTTGCACAAGCATTGTTTTGTCGTAAGCACACCAATAACTGTCTAAGTGGTTGTCATATCGAGAAACAAACTTCTATAATCAAACACCCTGTAAAATACCAAAAAGTTGCAAATTCAAACATTTTAAGATTATTTTTAATTCCTTTCTTGGAAACATCTATAAACACGTTGACATAATTTAAAATATCAGACAATTTCTTATAACGCCACAAAATTTGATTCAATTTTCAATAGTTGTTTGAGTTTCAAAGTTGGCTATTTTAGACAATATGTCAAGTTTAATACCGTCAATCCTGGAGATGTTCAGTTTCAACTATGCCGAAATAGCCGAATAGCTCAGCCTTAATCCTAGGTACGTTCTCATTGTTGTCAAATGTAGGATTTTGGAAATTTTCATTCATCTTCTGAATTTCCTACTTTTAAGCTGTGTTGCTTTCAAAAGATTACAACAACAATTGCATTGTATTCAAGCCGATTGTTTAAGAATGTTAAGAAAAAAAATTTTAGGATTAGGGGAAATAAAGTCATTTTATGGTTATGGTGTTTACCGCAAGGGGTTATTTTTTCTATTTTTCTAGAAAAATTTATATTGAATAATAATTTAGTATTTGTTATTTGATAGCAAAATACCGAATTTAATTTATTCTATTTCTTAAAATAAAAAAAACTAAAATAAATATTAAGAAAATGAACCAACAAAGAAAAATTAAAACGCATTAAAAAATTAAATCCAAAAGTTGTTGCTTTCAAATTTCTTAGCTAAGCTAAGCGGATTAGCGAAAGCAACACTACTTTAGATTTCTATATTAGGGGACGTGCCGGACCACCATCCTCGAACTCTATTGGATTATACTATGAATTTATTCAAATTAAAAATTTTAAGGCCACCAATAGATAGATTTGAGAAACTCGAAAATATTCTAAATCCTGTTTAAAAATAGCAGGAATTATCATAATAGGCCATACACTAACCAGAAGGATAGTCGAAACTCGAAAGCCTAAACTATAAAAAGTTTTAAGCGTAATCCTGTGAAATTTTTAAAAATTCTGGTTATTTTAATTTATTCAAACAAATCAGGTTTACCGCTTCTTTGGAAATGTTGATTGAGTAAACTTCATTCAATTGGTCAAAATTCCAAAATTGCCAATAGTGAATAAAATTTATTTATTAAGAACTTTTAAAATTTGAAATATATTTTGAAATTCATCATATGATGTATATAAAACATTGACATAAAACAGTCTGCGCTGTCCTAATACCGAACGAGAGCCCGTACACATTTCTGGATTGAGCAATATAATTATAAACGTAGAAATGTCGTAAGTCAAGTTCAAAATCATAATAATTAGGTGCCATTACAAGTATATAGGATTTTTAACCTTTCCAACCGGGTTGGTGAGCCCTCGTGAACATTACTAGTGATGAGTGAAAATTTTGAGATAGGAATTTTCTTAGAATCAAAATTTCTAAGAAATGCCAAGCTTTGCCGAGAGCTGGCACTAGTAGAGTACACATATAGACCCATCAAATTATCACAGTGGCAAGCTTGTCGAGCGGTGAAAATTTTAATAAATTAATTTTCTGATTCTAAGAAATTTGTAAGAAACTACCGCAGCTTCACAAGAATGGCGTTTTAGATATGACAACTATATTAGAATTTGAATCGGGTTTGTACTAGTAAAGTACACATATAGGTCTATCAAAATATCATATAGTGACAAATTTGCCGATCGATGAAGATTTTGTAATTCGGAAAATATTTCAGCATTGGTTGAAATATTTGTTGCGTTACGGCTTCGCCTAAATGTATGCGTTTAACCATACACACTCATAAATGTTTGGTTTTCTTGGTTTAGTAAATTTTTAATCAACCAACTTTCACTACAGATATTGCGCCAATATAAATCAGAACGTAGTCAAAGCAATTATAATATCTTGAATTCATTTGACAAATCACTTTCGACAGTAAAGATTAATACAGTCGCTCACCATAATATCATTATGTCGCATAATGCTCCTAATTTCAGTGTTGCTGGAAATAAATCCTTATAACAACATTTGCTTGAAGCTAACGAAAGGACTCTCGAAAAATTTAATCCTATACCATGTTTTTCACTTTATTTTTAGCCAAATATCGGATATTTTAAGTCAAGGATTGTAGTCTCACAAGTTCTCACTCTCACAATAATTACTGAGGTTTCACACAAAAATATGAACTTTAATATTTACTTTGTCTGGAAAATATTTTTGCAATTGAATAATTATATAACTTCGAAACTTTTATGTTAGTTTCTGAAAACTAATAAAAATATAGATCTCAAAAAAATAAGAAATTGTAGAAACCATTATCAGCAAAATAATGTGTTGATGTTACATCTTACATTCCGCTCTACAAAACTACAGCAAATATTTTAATCGAGTTAAAAAATGTGCAGAGACTTTCAGCAGTATCCCACTATAGAAAGTTAATAAAGTTTAAAACATAATTGTTTTGCAATTAGTAATGAAACTGGATAAGATCGTAAATTGTTTTAGCCATAAGTGCTTTTTCTACCTGTTACCGTATCCCACATAAGTTAAACCGCATTATATTGAAATAATCTTTCAGGCACAATAATTAACTCTATACAATCGACACGAAATTATAACAATCGTGATTGATTTTGAACTAATTTGATTATAATTCCAGTCATTTTCTAATTTTCTATTTTGATAAAAGAAAGCAAATAAATTAAACGAAAATAAATACATGATTATTATATCAAAGGGAGAATGAACAAAATTCTATTTCTAATTTGATAATGATAAAAATTATGTTATTGATTTAATAATTATAGATCCATTATGCGAGCGATAAGCATATTTATGTAAATATGTACTGCAGCACATAAACCGAACAGATCAAACAAATTCTTTAATAACGTGTCCGATAAAAGCATTATAATTGCATTAACAATTATTACTGTTGCCATCATGTTTCATTCATTGTTCATATAAGAAACTGAGGATGTTAAAAATTCGTCACCATAAAATATCACAGAAACATGAACATTAATACGTCTTTATTACATTTCCAATCAAATTTTTTATAGTTTTACGAATGGAACTTACCCCTTTGCAGTTTTTCGTATCCCATTTTCCGTTGCATATCGCCTACACTTTTTTTTAGAAACATCGTCTGCAAATAAAATTAACAAGTCATTTAATAATCAAATCAACTATAGAGTAAATTGATTGGAAATAGCATTTATTGTACATTCAATTAAGCAGATTCACATATTGATGAGTGAAAGACATAAAGACAACGATTAACCATGTTACATTAATTAAATATTCTCAATTTACGTACAGTACATTTTTTACCGAAAATTACATTTTCTATTTACCAATAGATAGAGCTTACGCTATTAGAGAAAAGCTTTTATTACTTTTATAAATCGATACGGTTAAACTGCATTACCGACTTTTTATGATTATATTTTATTAAGCAGAAAATCAAATTTGCTGTTATACGCGTTCTAAAACGTTATAAAAAATATGTATTAGAAGTTTATAAATTTTCCATTATTGTCCGATGTTAAATTATTTTTAGATAACAAAAGGTGAATTATGGCGTGCCGCCGTTATAAACTTATAATATTTGAGCAAATTAAATTGCACGTTCACCCGCGTCTTGATTGCAACACCATATGTTCAGCTCATGAGAGCCCCGTGGTAGATTTTAGATAATAACCTACTATTATTAGGTCTAGAAAGTTTAGATGTTATCGGTAAGGTTTATTCTTGTTTTTTTAAAGACTTTTCTTTTTAAAAGTGGTTGTGTCTGTGTTATACACACATTTAAAAATAAGTAAATTACAAACTAATTTTGAAATTTTGATGTTTATACAATTTCTGATGATTCTGGTAACTACTAAATGATTTTAATGCTTTATGAGATTTTCACGATCGTGAATGAAAAGACGGCGAGACAAACCAATCCTACTGTTTGCCGTAGAGGCAGCAGGATTTGGTTTTCCAAAGACTTGAAATTATAAGCTACCGCTCAGGATCACAAAACGACGTTGATAGTAGCAAAATCCGGATCTAGATGACGATGTCGACCTTCATCTGCGTCGATAGATGAAGTTTTATTCTTTGTTTGACAATTTTCCACGTGAACCAATGTAAATAATGATCAGTGTTCGCTGGAGAACTGCCAATTGTTTTTGCGTCTTGTCAACTTTTCGTTGCATTAAAACAAGGGCTAGTGCAGTTGCATTATCTGTCGATGGCTGATTGACCGCAGCATTTGGTTTGATTTCTCTGGTTTAAGCGTAAATTCAGATTTGGTCTGAATTTCCTCTATATCCTTTTTGATGTCCAGCACCAGTATCGGTCGTAAGTCGTCTGACAAATGCTTTAACCTATAAAAATGGGGGGTCTAGTATCTTTCATTTCTTCGAAACTGGTTATAGCAGCTCGTCAAGTCGTTGACGATTGTAAAGCGATTCATTAACGTGGATTTTAATCTTCTGTGTTTGTGTCCTGGCTGTGGGTTTTTCAAAATGTTCGAGTATTGTACGGTCGCAGTGGTATCGCGCCGAGAGTCACGAATCACTCATCGTCGTCGATAATTCGATGGATGACGAATTATTAGTATTCGATGAGGATGAAGCATACCACGGGTTGTTTGTCCCAGAAGGGAGGAATTTTAGGTGGCAAATTATAAATATTGGTAGTTGCGCCGATGCTAATGTGCCAGCATTATACTCTGCCGTTTGTTGTTTCGGTTGCATTTTTTATTCATTTATTTTATTTTGACTTCACTCGCAACTTATAACAGGGTAGCAGAAATATTTATATTAAAAATTGTCTATACAATTGTAGGCCAAAAACAATTGACGAGCGCGGACAAACAAAAAAAAAGTATTTTTCCAACCTGATGAGAGTGCAACAACGGGCAGATTGAGATAAAGAATTCGCAACAAAGACAACAACTATACAATAAATTCGACAAATGAAGTGATCAAATCTGTTGTTGATTGCTAATTGTTGATTACCGTTGATGTATTGCTTGTGTGTTGGTGTTGTATTTAGGTATATGTCGATATTCCGCCTTTGTGTGGTATTTGTAAACGTTGATCTGCCGAATTTTAATTATGATTTGATAAAGTTGGTTCAGTTCTGTTTCTCGATCTTAAAGCCTAATTACCGCATTCGAACGTTGGGGTCAGCTGCGTAGCTCTCTCGATATGTGCGATGGTCTTTGCGGGGGCAAATATTGGTCGAACTCGTGATATCTGCAGCCACTACGCACATACACCACACGCTAAATCACTATACACAATAGTCTATACCGTGCTTTTTAACACTTTAAAATTCACAAAGTACTTTAGAGTAATTTAAAATACTTTAAAAAATATTTTACAATTTCTTATGTTTCATGTCTTTGCATACGAAAAAGAAAATAAAAAACATTTTGATTTATTTATCCTGCTATTTATTAACCGTTTGAGTCCCAGGAGGTAATACAAACGCATTACAAACAACGTAAAATCATTTGTGGTGCAAACGCAAACAACAAAAATAAATTCCAACGCAGATAACAATCGCTTCTTGTATTTGTTAGGTAACGCGATTCTCGTCTTTTTCTCATCGCTCCGTCACATTTATTTATTTTATTTTCTTGACATAAAAGTGCAATGAACGCTTGGGACTAAAACGGTTAAGCCCGATTTAATGTATTTTTCATACGAATAAATATACGAATACAAAGCAAACGAAACAATATGAAACGAGGCACAAACTCTGCGGTCATTCCAAAAACTGCAGTATCACCTCCTTTGAACTTTTAGAAATTATTGAATTTAGAAAATTTCGGTCGAAAGGAAGGTAGCAACACATTTCGACTTGCCTACAACTTTCCAGTATTGAAATGATGTACCACATGATTATATCAGAACGAGAAAAATGATCTTCCATCAGTGTCGCAACGGTTTGAAAGAATTAAGCTCTTTCAGCAACTACTTCCAGCGCCAGAATGGTAGTTTTACGTACTAAAGTGAGTCAGCTAAATTTATGGCGTTCTTCAAGCCGCCAATAATAAATTACTACCGTCAAAACGGTGTATTTTGAAATAAACCGATGGTAGTTTAGAGTAGTAAGTCGTTTCATCTATATGTGCGGCGTTCTTCAAGAGCTTCTTTACTAGACGGGTATTATAGGGGAATTATTAAAGCATTTATTCCACAATGAAAAATTATTTATTCAGTAAAATATACTGGAGAAACAAAAAGAGGAAGCTAATCAATAAATTATATTAGAGGGATAGAAACAAAAACTAAATTTATGGGAACATTTTATAGTTAAATTTTGAAATCTTGAAGATGATATAACAAACAAAACTTCACAAAATAAATTTTCTTCGGCAATTTAATTTTTTTATAGGAATTTAATCCCCCGATTCTGACGATAAAACTACTAAGACCATCTTAGCTACTACTTTATTGTAAAGACTTTTTTTTAAGACTAAAGTCTTCATTGAAATTCTGAAGGCAGTAGTCTTAAATAAAATATTATAAACTCTCCAAACACTTTTGTAGAGCTGCCAAACCTTTACACGTTACACCATATTGTTTCAAATTTATGAACGAAAAGCGACAGTTCAATTCGAAATACATATAATTATTGTTTCTTTTTAATGTCAAAATTATGACTCCTAAGACCACCTATTTCGCTGATATTAACGAAGACAATTTTTTAAGACTACTGACAGATAAGACTAAGTGCAGAATAAGAATTGAGAGTTTATAGTCTTCGCTAAGACAAAAGTATTTGCTAAGACTGAAAATACGTCTGTGACTGTACGTCAGAATCGGGGGGTAAGTTTGATTGGTATTACAATTCATCAGTATCAATTCGTAAATGTATTATAATTATTGTTGTTGTTGCTATAAACAAAATACTCCGGTTAGTATTTTTTCCATTTTATTATGGCAACACACCACTACATATAATGCGTGGATTCCACACTGAAACAATTTTTTTCAGTAAAAATACTGGGAAACCGAAAAGAGGAGAGTATACATATTAAAATTACGTTAGGGTGATAAAGACAAACAAATGTTGCCATAAAAAGTATTGAGTTTCATACTTTTTATGGGAACATTTTCCCCAGTAAATTTTACTGAAATGTTTTTGTTTCTTTCTAACAAGTAAAGGATTTATATTTTTACCTCGTATTAATTTTACTGAAAAAAAATGTTTCACTGTGGAATTCTCGCTTAAAACGGTTTTGTCAATAAAATTTTACTGATTTTTTTTTTATTTATTTATGTAGCGGAATTTATGTACCTAGCGGTATGTAGCGAAATTATATTTTTATCTCGCTCTTTTTTCTGAAAAAATATGTTTCATTGTGGAATAGAGCCTTGAAGCGCTATTGTGGTATAGGGTGGTTTTGGAGTAATTTCCAATGCCGGGTCAGGTGCGCAAGCCTTTTGAGGTACAGGTCCCAAAATCTTTCAATTCTCCGAATTAAAAATAGAAGAAGATTGGTGAATAAAATTTTAAATCGCTTAAACTATTCTTAATAATATCATCAGTATATGTAGATAGCCACACATTCCGTTGAACGATTTTCGTTTTTTTGCATTTTTAGAACCAGGGACCTTCAAAACATCGAAAAAATTGATTTTAAACCATGGTGTTTTTATCATTTTTTCAGGATTTCAATAACTTAGTACTAATAGACCGATGTTGTTATAATTATACTTTTTTTATTTGTTTGTTTTGCGGACTGGCAAACTCATTAAAATTCGAATTCTTTATAGATTTACGAAGTTTGGTCATATTTTGCATCTACAAATTCTGTGATCAAAGAAAGATGGAAGTGACCACAGTATATCTTTTATTATCCTATAAGAATGCTACTGAAGTTAGCCAAAAATTCCAGCCGAAAAAAACCCTGCATTATCGACATATTTTGTATCAGGTGGTAATAAAAAATTCTGTCGTATGAGCCGAAAAATACATGTAATTGAAGTTGATAGTAAATTTTCGCCGAATATTTTTAAAAAAAATCAATATAACATAAATCAGATGCTTAATGGTAATATGAACCAGGTGAAGTTAGAACAATTCTAAACTGTTGGATAAAATATATATAACTTACCATGTACGGGGGCAATGAATTTGAGTTGTGGCACTAACAGTGAACACCTGTGCCAAAAATCAGGCCATATTTTATGTAGCATCATAGTCAAATAAATTAAAAGGTGGTCGCATGTTTAGTGGAAATTTAGTCCGAATGACGTTACACCAGTTCGTAAATAGCTGGATTCCGTATTTATAATTTGTCGTGTTAGGGGGCAATGAATTTGAGTTGTGGCACTAACAGTGAACACCTGTGCCAAAAATCAGGCCATATTTTATGTAGCATCATAGTCAAATAAATTAAAAGCTGGTCGCATGTTTAGTGGAAATTTGGTCCGAATGACGTTAGACCAGTTCGTAAATAGTTAGATCCCGTATTTATAATTTGTCGTGTTAGTAGGCAATGAATTTGAGTTGTGGCACTAACAGTGAACACCTGTGCCAAAAATCAGGCCATATTTTATGTAGCATCATAGTGAAATAAATTAAAAGCTGGTCGCATGTTTAGTGGAAATTTGGTCCGAATGACGTTACACCAGTTCGTAAATAGCTGGATCCCGTATTTATAATTTGTCGTGTTAGGGGGCAATGAATTTGAGTTGTGGTACTAACAGTGAACACTTGTCCCAAAAATCAGGCCATATTTTATGTAACATCATAGTGAAATAAATTAAAAACTGGTCGCATGTTTAGTGGAAATTTGGTCCGAATGACGTTACACCAGTTCGTAAATAGCTGGATCCCGTATTTATAATTTGTCGTGTTAAGGGAAAATGAATTTGAGTTGCGGTACTAACAGTGAACACCTGTGTCAAAAATCAGGCCATATTTTATGTAGCATCATAGTGAAATAAATTAAAAACTGGTCGCATGTTTAGTGGAAATTTGGGCCGGATGAAGTTACACCATTTCGTAAATAGCTGGATCCCGTATTTATAATTTGTCGTGTTAGAGTGTAACTGTTAGTACCACAACTCAAATTCATTGCCTCCTAATACGACAAATTATAAATACGGGATCCAGCTATTTACGAACTGGTGTAACTTCATTCGGTCCAAATTTCCACTAAACATGCGACCACCTTTTAATTTATTTCACTATGATGCTACATAAAATATGGCCTGATTTTTGGCACAGGTGTTCACTGTTAGTGCCACAACTCAAATTCATTGCCCCCTAACACGACAAATTATAAATACGGGATCCAGCTATTTACGAACTGGTGTAACGTCATTCGGACCAAATTTCCACTAAACATGCGACCACCTTTTAATTTATTTCACTATGATGCTACATAAAATATGGCCTGATTTTTGGCACAGGTGTTCACTGTTAGTACCGCAACTCAAACTCATTTTCCCCTAACACGACAAATTATAAATACGGGATCCAGCTATTTACGAACTGGTGTAACGTCATTCGGACCAAATTTCCACTAAACATGCGACCAGTTTTTAATTTATTTCACTATGATGCTACATAAAATATGGCCTGATTTTTGGCACAGGTGTTCACTGTTAGTGCCACAACTCAAATTCATTGCCCCCTAACACGACAAATTATAAATACGGGATCCAGCTATTTACGAACTGGTGTAACGTCATTCGGACCAAATTTCCACTAAACATGCGACCAGTTTTTAATTTATTTCACTATGATGCTACATAAAATATGGCCTGATTTTTGGCACAAGTGTTCACTGTTAGTGCCATAACTCAAATTCATTGCCCTCTAACACGACAAATTATAAATACGGGATCCAGCTATTTACGAACTGGTGTAACGTCATTCGGACCAAATTTCCACTAAACATGCGACCAGCTTTTAATTTATTTGACTATGATGCTACATAAAATATGGCCTGATTTTTGGCACAGGTGTTCACTGTTAGTGCCACAACTCAAATTCATTGCCTACTAACACGACAAATTATAAATACGGGATCTAACTATTTACGAACTGGTCTAACGTCATTCGGACCAAATTTCCACTAAACATGCGACCAGCTTTTAATTTATTTCACTATGATGCTACATAAAATATGGCCTGATTTTTGGCACAGGTGTTCACTGTTAGTGCCACAACTCAAATTCATTGCCCCCTAATACGACAAATTATAAATACGGGATCCAGCTATTTACGAACTGGTGTAACGTCATTCGGACCAAATTTCCACTAAACATGCGACCAGTTTTTAATTTATTTCACTATGATGCTACATAAAATATGGCCTGATTTTTGGCACAAGTGTTCACTGTTAGTGCCATAACTCAAATTCATTGCCCTCTAACACGACAAATTATAAATACGGGATCCAGCTATTTACGAACTGGTGTAACGTCATTCGGACCAAATTTTCACTAAACATGCGACCAGCTTTTAATTTATTTGACTATGATGCTACATAAAATATGGCCTGATTTTTGGCACAGGTGTTCACTGTTAGTGCCACAACTCAAATTCATTGCCCCCTTATACGGTAAGTTATATATATTCTATCCAACAGTTTAGAATTGTTCTAACTTCACCTAGTTCATATTACCATTAAGCATCTGATTTTTCTTTTAATAATATTCGGCGAAAATTTACTATCAACTTCAATTACATGTATTTTTCGGCTCATACAACAGAATTTTTTATTACCACCTGATACAAAATATGTCAATAATGCAGGTTTTTTCGGCTGGAATTTTCGGCTAACTTCAGTAGCATCCTATAAGAAGAGTTACAACAACAAGGTTTATTTATCACAATTGTAAGCTGCTAAAATAAGCCCAATTTAGGAATTATAATAAAACTCTATCTCTACTGATAGTTTCAGTTAAGCCGCCTAAATATTTGTATCTGCCTTAAACATTCTCTACATTTCTACCAATTATAGTTGTTGAATGCATGCTATGTGAGTGCCGATAATAGTTGAATAGACATGGAACATTTGATTTTCGAACATTTAGTTGGACCGAGTGTGATTGTGTTGATGAACTGTCTTTAATGGTTTTAGTCACATGAACATATAAAAATTTATTACTTTGAAAGCAATACACAATTCGATACGCGATTAATTGTGGTGAGCATTACTATATGAAACATCTGACATTGGGCCAATTTCGATTATTTCTCAAGCAGATACGTAAATGTATACATATTTTCAATTTTACTATAGATACTCAATTTGGAGTTAATTTCCTTTGAATATTGTTTCTGTTCAAATTTGCTAATAATACACAAATATCTAGTATAGCTGTAGATAAAGCGCAAATTAGTTTGTTTATCTGTTTGCGAAATAATCGAGTATGTGGCCCATTGTTAAAGATTATTCGATCACAAGTTGTTATGACTGTTAAACTATGAGTTCAAATCAAATGCACCGAAACATATTTATCAGTTATAAAAAATAAAAATAGAGATAAAAAGAGTTTCAAGCTAAACAGCGCTCGAATAAATGGTTAAACTTAACATACATTTCCACCCAGTGACACGTGATCGTTGCTACACAATTACCAATAAACCTTTGATGACAAGCGAATATTAAATATACCTTATCGTCATTTCATTGTAAATTAACAGTATATTAAAAGATAAGAATAGTCTACGTTACATTGTGCGGCAGAGCACGCAGTCATATAGAATTAAAATTAACATTTCAACAATCCAATTTAGATACCGTGTTATCTATTGGGTAATCGGACGTTTGTATAGCCCATCAATTTTTATATTTATGCATGACCTTTAATTTCATTTGGCATGAATAGATTTGAATATTTATTCTGTACTTACCATTTATATTGTAAGAAAACCACGTTAATTTATTAATTGAAGCCACTGTTTTAGGCTTGAAAAAATTAATCCATTGTTTTTCCGTTGGGTTCTTCTGAGTCTATAACAACATTAAATACAATCATAATTACTTTGGATAAATTCTTGGTATTATTCACGCCAAACCATTCTTAGAACAGTGCTACCTAATATTTGAATTATGGGGGGGAATGCTTTTCTAATTCTACGTTCTCTAAGGTCGTCTTTTTCGAAATTTTTGTAGTTAATCCTTCGTTCATCTTCTGTGTAATTCTATCAATTTGTCATACTAGCAGTGGGGTTAAAGTTTCTGCAATTAGATGAGTTGAAATTCGTGCTTCAGCTTTTGATAGCAAATTCATATTTGTATTCTTTTACAGTTACCATCAAGAAGCTCGCTTTGTTTACTAGAAAGAACACATCCCATCTACTTGTTGGTTTTCTGTATCTATGTTTATGACTTGGCCAGTGCTATTGTTTATTGGTGGCAAGTTTGTAAATTTTCCGGTGACTGATGAAGTGTGCGCATGTTTCTATTTGATGCTGTTGTCTCTACAGAACGTTCTCAGTGTATTTCCTGTAATAATTTATTACCATATTCGTTATTCTTTTTGGCTGAGCCTTTGCATCTCTTCCAATTCGTTGTTCCACCGTATTTCCATGAAAGATTTGGAAATTTTTGTTTCTGGTATTCTCAATGACGACTTTCATTCGAACAATATTATTACGTTTCGCAGTTGGCAGCTTGAGTTTGTATATCGCTATATGATAACCTATACTGATCACCGTATAGCTGCTCCTCTTTGCAGGATTGATGTCGTGTCGATATTATTAGTTCCAATTTTCCCGTTGAAATTGTCTTGCAAATTTTAATGTGATTTAGATGTCTATATACTAAATAAATGTAGCCTTTCACTAATAGAAGAATTTGTCTTTCGTTAGGTGCATAGTACAGCAATATCGATGATTTACTTATTTTCGAGAGGAATCTTGATGTTATTATCCTGCTAATACTTATTAGTTTTCAGTATTCTGATTTCACTGGGGGATCATCGTTGAGAACAACACAATACAATACAATACCAGTCTACAATATTTCCGGATAATCGACACCATCGCAAACAATCTACTTTTAATAGTTTTTACATATATAAACTTAGATAGCTACTAATTTTTGTGTGTTTGTTTTGTCTAACGAAGCTTAGTGTTACAAATTAAACAGTCCTTTGCTAGACTAATATGGTCCTTCGAGCCACCGTAAATAAATAAAATAACATCAATACACAAAACGGAAACATCAGCCGGTGTCTAGGCCAAAAGAGAGACACAATATGATCCAGTCGCAAACAACATCTAGTCGAGAGCGTCATAATGGACAGTTTATGTGATTACAAATCAGCAGAGGAAGGTCCAACCCCAGTAAAAAACTACTCCGTCAACAAGATATCGGAACGCGTTTAATGTATCGCAAAATGAACGCAATTAATGCCAAACTAACATCAAACTAGTTTTCAGACGAGTACCTCAAATTAAAAATTCAACAACTCAACTCCGAGATGAAAGAAATTGATCGGCTGTACCGAAGTAACCTCATGGAAATCAACGAGGAAGGTCAATACTAATACTTCACCGACCTCAACATCGCCCCTGAAATTACCAAAAGTGGAAATACTCACGATTCACGGCAAATACCAAAATTGGTAAGCATTTTACAACATCTTCACCTGACGTCATTAAAGTTGACGTATTTAAAATCACATCTCCAACAACAAGCGGCACAATTATTCGCTCATCTATCGACCATTAGAGAAAATTACGAGGCGGCTTGGCAGATCCTACAGGCAAGGTATAATAACTAGCGATTGTTGGCCTAGTCGTATTTTAACGGGATTACATCTCCGCACAACATTCAAAATCGATCAGCCGCGAATATCAGAAATCAGCAAAGAACTGCTTAGAGTTCTTATTAAGAAGGTTTCAAGCGTTGGAAACCTCCGGATTGAATAAACCATTCACTGGCAGCAAAACCTGAGTACAAGATCCAGCGGAAAGTACTCATAAATACGGAGAACGGCCACCAGAGGCCGATCACACCAAAATCTTCGATCACGCGGTGTCACCACTTTCGCAATATTAGCGTAAAAAGACAAATTGATTTCATCAATAGAGCGGGGATCTGTACCAATTGCTTGTTGCATAACACGGATTCAGTATGTGACAAGAAACCCGCATGTGTCACCTGCAACAGCAAACATCATCAGCTGTTACATGAACTAGATCAACGACCTGAAAAAGGGTATCAATCAGCACCTTGAAGGGTTCTCAACAACATTATTGACAACAGCCGTTGTAACGATCAATTCCATTTGTGGCATTCCAACCAATGTAAGAGTTTTATTAGAACCAGGATCACAAGACTCTTTGATCACAAAAACCGCGGTTCAACGTCTTGGTATACCACTGCAACAAACCACGGTAAATATATCAGGAATTGGGGCTAATCATACAAACACGGCAAATTCCATCGTAACAATGTGCCTTAAACCGAAATTTACCATCAACATACAAATTAAAGGTAAAGGCATACGTGTTGCAAAAATTACAATGGATGTACCCGAACAACCAATAACACGAAGCCACAACGATAGGTGGGGTAAATTGGTTTTGGCAGATTCTGAATATCAGCTTCCAGCCCCAATCGATCTGCTGCTAGGAGCAGACATGTACAGCGATTTCATTGGCACTTGAATCCTAAAGGGTAAACCTAGCGCAATAAAAACTAGCTTCGGTTTGCTAATCTCCGGTCCAACTCTAATTAACGAAGATCCACAAAAAGCTACAGTCCATATCGGTAAGAAAAGTGAGAAAGATATGGAGATAAAATTCCGATCATCAGTGGCAGACCAGAGATCGAACATGAATGTGAACAGATTTTATCGCAGACAACCAGCCAAGAACAGAATGGGAGATATATTGTTCAAATTCCATATAAAAAACATCAAGTAGACCTATTGGGACATTCTAGACATCAAGCACTCCAACGTTTCTGACAATTGGAGAAAAAATTGGACCGTACATCAAATTGCAACATATGAAGCCAGTTAGAGCCAATAGAGGAAACTATTATCTACCTCATCATGTGGTATTGAAAAATACAGATATACCACAAAAATTCGGGTGGTGTTCGAAGCTTTAATGCAGACATCTACAGACCTAGGTCTAAATGACGTGATGCATATTGGACCTCAACTACACAACGACTTGTGGTCCATATTACTGAGATGGAGACTACCTCGGATAGTGTTCACCGGTGATATCGAGGAGATGTATCGCCAAATATGAATGCAGAGAGAACATCAGAATTATCAAACCATCATTTGGAGAGAAAATAAACATCAACCTTTGTAAGAATACGAACTCATTACCGTTACGTATGGGACATCCGCCACACCTTACCTCACCATTCGGACACTACATCAACTGGCTGAAGATGAGTCCGCTCAACATCCAGAGGCAAGTCGCATTTTCAAACGAGATTTTTATGTAGATGATGTCCTAACGGACCCTGACACCATTGAAGAAGCTCAACAACAGCAATTCTAACTATAGTAAAACTAATTCATAAGGGAAAAATAGAATTAAGTAAATGGTCTAGCAACCATCAGAGCCTCATGGATGATTCTGGAGAGATAAAGAAATTCTGGATGATAAAATCATGATCGGTTACCTTCATCCCTCGGTGTTACCTCCGGTACAAACGGAGCAAGAAATACGTGACTAACAAATGGACGAATCAAAGGCGCTGGAATCGCATCAAATCCTTAATTACGACGTCTCATCTAATGTTCTGGACTCATAATTAAACTCATTAACCATTGGAATTTTGGCAATAACACAATACATCCGCTCAAGTCGCCGACATCCGCCAAAACCACCACTCGTATAAACCATTCAATAATGATGGCGGCCCGGAAATATGTTGAGAACAATACAATATAATACAATACCAGTCTATAATATTTCCGGACACCCGACATCATCGCAAAAAATCTAATTTTAATAGTTTTTACATGTTTCTATGTTCCATATAAACTGCTTGGGCCGCTACTATTTTTTTCAGTTTTATATCCTCATATCTAATTAATTTAATTAGAACACAGCGCTAGTCTAACAAAGCTTAGTCTTAGACAAACTCAAAGTAATTATTATAGTCTTTATAATAAAATTATTCCAAAAATTCATCTCGAGAAACTGTCCCTTAAACACATTAGAGGGTCGATTGACATGTTCTGAAGAGTGTATTTATTCTCACTAAAACAATTTTCCATCTACCGTAGGATTTTATCTATCACCAACAATGAACAAGGTATTTAATCTTATATACCTTGTTAATTATGTGAAATAGAAAAAATCTAGCCCTAGTACAACTGGTATTTGGCGTATTTATTAAGCGTTTCCGCTAGCCGAGCATTTTATTGCTGAACATTATATGTATGCGAAAGAGCACGAAATATATTCGTATTACGGAAATTTAATTGAATTACATTCCACACATCACGCGAAGCATCATAATTTCCCCTCAATCCCGGGCAGGCGATTTCCAGAGGTTAGAAAAATTGCACCTTAATATTACGCGACCATTTGCCATACCACATGTCTTGGTCAAAAGTGCTTTAACGTTTTATAAGAGATCCGGCCATTAGGCCATACGTTCGCATTCGTCGAAAAACTAAACTAAATCTGATAAATTGCAGCGATGCCAACTAAAATCAACTTTTTGGGAAATAAATAAAATAATTATCGTGTTCAATTGGCGTGAGCAAACTACTCACAAGTACTTGTTTCTACACACATCTACTCATACTCAAATGGTGGTGTAGATGTCGAAAGTAGTTACGCAAAAAATTTCCGCCATATGGATTTTAGTTCTAACAAATCCAATAGATGGCTTTCAATAGTTTAAGGTTATGTTGAAATGTCAGATTCAAAAATATTGTTTGTATACTTGTGTTTGATCAATGCCTTCTAAACTACAGGCCGCTTACACCAAATGATGACGACACGCTAAGTCGACGTTGTTGTTGCTTTCTCTAGTTGCTTTGTTAGTGTAAACATCTTAAAATTATTATTGCGCAGTCTCGGTTTAGACTTAAATTGACGTCATGTGCTAAAAATGAGTGTAGTAAGAGGCCTGTAGTTTACAAGGCATTGGTTTGATCATACATTTTAAAAACTTTAATTAAATAAATGATTCATTTCATACTCAAAAAATGGCTGAATAATGCATAAATCGATGCAGTGAGTTTTTACACTAACAAAACTTTAACATTTACAGTGCTGTGCAAAAAAAAATTGGGCAAACATATTTTATTGCAAATTGGAGTCTTTTTTTGATAAAATTACAAAACTTTTGAACGCAATTGGCTTATTGTTTCATTTTAAAGACATGTATGACGTAATTTTATGAAAAAAAAAATTTACCTGCAATTTAGGGGAAAAACCCCCGAAAAATGCCATAATATTCAAAATACGGTGATTGAAGTTAAAGTAATGGAATAAATTAAACACTTATTTTTAAATTTTTTTTTTTGTTTTTTATTGATTTATAGAAATTCTATCTTTAATATTAATATTTTGTTTGACCGAATGCGTTTTAAGAGTTTCACCAAAAAATGAAGAAGTTATGGTCTGGAGATGCTTTTGTGGAAATGAAACCGGTCGATTGTGCTTCCTTAGTTCCAGCATTACAACAGCTGTTCATCTGCAGGTGCTACACAACGAATTTGAGCCTTCTGTTTTAAAGCTTTTTGGCGAGACTTGCAAATTTATTTTTCAACAGGACAACGCTCCGTGCCATACCGCCAAAGTTGTGAGTTATTAAATTTGAATTGTAGATAAAAAGATTGGCTTACAGATCAACGTAAATAATTTGTTAAAAATTTATTTTTTTTCTTATCTCTTCATTTAAAGGTAAAAAAGTACTTCGAAAAAAGAAGTATCGATGAGTTGAGCTGGCCCCCGTATAGTCCAGACTTAAATCCCATTGAAAATATTTAGTCTATAATGAAGCTAAAGGTAGCAAGAAAGCGCCCAGATCGATTCAAGCTTTAAAAAGTTCGTTGATGACGATTTGGGAATCCATACCTCCTATGACTTTGAAAAATTTATCAAATTCAATGAATTGGAGGTGTATCGCTGTAATAAAAGCAAATGGCGGTCCACTAAAACTTTAATATTAAAGATAGAACTTCTATAAATCAATAAAAAACAAAAAAAAAATTAAAAAATAAGTGTTTAATTTATTCCATTACTTTAACTCCAATCACCGTATTTTTAATATTATAGCATTTTTCAGGGGTTTTCCCCTAAATTGCAGGTAAATTTTTTTTTCAAAAAATTATGTCATACATGTATTTAAAATGAAAAAATAAGCCAATTGCGTTCAAAAGTTTTGTAATTTTATCAAAAAAAGACTCCAATTTGCAATAAAATATGTTTGCCCAATTTTTTTTGCACAGCACTGTATTTATTAATATGTATTTTTTAATTAAGGTTATTGTTCAACTAATTGATGAAAGTAGTAGAGGCACCAGATTATTTTATGCATCGTCAAGCTCGACATCTCTTTCATCTTCAGACTTGGAAGAGGATATAATTCTAAAAAGAGCACGGATAAAAGATTATTTAGAAGTAATCCCAAAATATACCGATTTTCAATTCAAACAACATTTTCTATTATCCAGAATAGGTATGTACATAACTATAAATGTGCATTAAATATCTGTTCATTCATGTGTATCATCATATGTACGTAATTATTTCAGAACAGTACAGCATAACATTTTTAGAAAACTGGGATATATATTACTTTTTCAGAAACTGGGATATATATTACTCTATGGTTTTTAGCAAACACTGAAAGCTACAGACAACTTTGCAACAGGTACAACGTAACTAGAAGTTATGTTCAGCGAATCCCTTATCGCGTTATAAAATGGATGGTCAAAGAAAGCCACACATATAGTGTGGCCATACACCAATAGAAATAAAAACCAACCAAATAAATTTTGCAAGAATGAAGGGCTTACCTCGGGTAATTGGAGCGATATATATGGTAGCCATATTAGGATTAATCATCCCAAAAACGACAAAGATACCTATTATAATAGAACAAAGTTTATTGGCATCCACTGTGGTGAACCTGGATCTATGCACGATACTCGACCGTTGAGAAAGTCTGTATTCTACAGGCGTATTAATGAAGATCCATCGTTAATTATACCAGGAGGTGTGTTGCTGGGTGATTCAGCGTATCCTGAGATCAGTTTCTTAAACCCTCCTACAAAGATTTTAGGAATTTAACAGCGAAACAGCTTAAATTCAATTATTTGCATTCAGCAACTAGAACAGTTGTCGAAAATGCGTTTGGATTGTTGAACGGCCGTTTTCGCAGAAGTTTTTGAATGTCCAAATTTAGATTTTACAACCAATTACATAGTTGCTACTTGTGTTTTGCACAATATGTGCATAGCGGAAAACGATTATTGTGACATTGAATATTTAGAAGAATATGACGTCCCTATGTTTGATAACACTCAATCCGAACAGAGTGAGCACAGTGGAACCCGACAAGAAATATTTGAATACATGGACAATCAAGGCTTGTTAAATTAATAAAAACAATGAAACTAAATTTATATTTAAATAGAAATTTAATAAAATAATTGATTAATTCATTTAAAGTAAATAATATGTCTTTTAATCATATCCATCAATTTAAATTACGGTTATTGGTTATCTACTCACAAGTACTTGTGAGTAGTTTGCTCACGCCAATGGAACGCCGTGAATAATAGGTAGGAAAAAAAGTTTGTTTTTTCCCGGTAGATGGCTTTACATTCATATATCTCAGTAACCATTGATCGTATCGGGCAATTCGTATCGGGCAATGATTTGTGTTTGAAAGGTGGCATTTTAACTTACACTTTGGCCTACGGTGACATACGAGGCAAATCAAAAAGTCTTGCAATATCATATGAAAAAAAAAGTGAGTGAGACATCAATATTTTTATTTTTCGACATAATCTCCTTTAAGGTTTATACATTTGTCACATCGATCAATTAACTTGCCTTAACCCTCTAAAAAAAAGATTGCTTTTGCTCCATAAAATATTCATTTACAACAGTCTGTACTTCATAGTCACTGGAAAATCTCCGGCCCCTTAGTGTTTTTTTTTCAAATTGGGAAACAGAAAGTAGTCACTGGGTGCCAAGTCTGGACTGTACGGTGGATGCGGAATTTCCACGAAGCCGCAGTCCTTTAATACAGCTTGAGCAATATTAGCCTTGTGCACTGGTGCATTGTCGTGAAGAAGCAAGATTTGTTTCTTAACTTTCCTTGGCCGTTTTTCCCGGATCGCTTTTTTCAATTTTCGCAAAACCTCTGCGTAATATATGCCTGTGATTGTGGTTTTCGGTGGCATATAATCGATTATCAAAATTCCTTCAGCATCCCAAAAAATTGTTGCCAAAACCTTACCAGCAGACGGTTGAGTTTTGAATTTCTTTGGTGGTGGTTCACTACGTTTAATCCATTGCATCGATTCTTGTTTGGATTCCGGATCCCAGTGATGAAGCTATGTTTCATCGCCTGTTATTATGTTATCCAAGAAATTTTCTGGATCTTCTTTGTACATATCTAAAATCGCCTTTGAAGTTTGAACACGCATTTTTTTTGTTCTGCATTCAACAAATGGGGAACCCATCGCACACTTGCTTTCGACATGTGAAGGTGGTCATGTAATATAGTATATGTGGAACCGTATGAAAGAGAAAGTCTCCACGCTAACCACGGAACAGAAATACGCCGGTCCTCCAATACAATAGATTCGGCCAAAATTACGTTTTCATGGCTAATAGCATCTCCTGGCCGACCCGAGCAGGTGTCGTCTTCTAATGACTCCCGACCACTCTTGAATAATTTTACCCACCTTGTTACTGTGGCATATGATGGTGCAGATTCGCCGTAAACTTTTGATATATAGTTGAATATATAAATTGCATTTCGTCCATCTTTACAGAAAAATTTAATAACGGCGCGATATTCAATTTCATTCATTTTAAGAAAAATTCAAAACACGTGTTACTAAATTGACAAAAACAAACGAACTGTAAAATTTACATCGAAATGTTCTTTTAGAAGTTAAATCGCGACAAAAAATGGTTCTGAAAAATATATTGTTGTCTCACTCACTCTTTTTTTTCATATGATATTGCAAGACTTTTTGATATACCCTCGTACAATCGGTGAAGTGAATAAAAAGTTACAACATTTTAAACATGGAGATAAATAATGAAAAAATTCGATATCTTTTACAATTGTATCACGACAAAGGTAAAAACGCGGCTCAGGCTTGCGAAAAATGTGTTCTATTTATGGAGAAGGTGCTCTATCAACATCAGCAGCAAAGAAATGGTTCGCACGGTGATGATTCTGGTCGACCAACCACTGGAAAAGTCGATTAAATCATGCAGAAAATTGAAGAAGATCGGCATTTAAGCAGCCATGCAATTGGTAAAGAACTAAATATTTATCACAAAACAGTTTTAAACCATTTGAAAATGACTGAATACAAAAAAAGCTTGACGTTTGGGTACCCCCATGACGGAACGAAATCGAGTCATTTTAAAAGCGAATGATTACTGATGATGAAAAGTGGATAAGGTAAGACAACGTTGTGCGAAAAATATCATGGACGAATCGAAATGAAGCTTCCCAAACGGTATCAAAGCCAGGATTGACGCCAATAAAGGTAATGCTGTGTGTTTGGTGGGATTGGAAAGGAATCGAGCATTATGAGGTGCTGCCACCAGCCCAAACGATTGATTCTAATCTCTACTGTCAGCAACTAACGCGTTTAAGACAAGCAATTCAGTTAAAACGTCCAGAATTGATCAGCAGAAAGGGCGTTGTGTTCCATCATGATAATGCTAGACCACACACATCATTGATAGCCCGGCAGAAACTGAGAGAGCTTGGCTGAGAAGTTTTGATGCACCCACCATATAGTCCAGACGTTGCACCATCGGACTACCATTTGTTCCGGTCCATGCAGAATCATCTTAATGGTTTTACATTAAATTCAAAGGGGACCTGCGAAATCGAGTTGTCTCGATTGTTCGCCTCTAAACCACAGAAGTTCTACAGTGATGGGATCGTGGCTCTTCCAGAAAAATGGCAAAAGGTCATCGATCAAAATGGTGCATATTTGGTTTAATAAAGTTCATTCGAAACAAGAAAATTCTTTGTTTTAATGTCACCCAAAAAAGGCCAAGGAACATCCGCGCTCCGGCATCTCCCCAATAGGTAACAAGCTTGGGATTAACAAAATGCATTATAATTTTCAAGTTGTTATATAAAATACGCCTGATCAAATACTGTAGTTAGAATTATACCTGATCTACACTTCATCCGCTTATATTTACGATAATCGCCTTAACATTTTTAAAACGATTACACCAGAAACCCTAATTGCTAAATTTATGAATAAGAACATAATCGCTGAACATTTGTAAATAAACTTTTTTGTATTAAGTTGTTACTTGTTTAATTATAATTTAGTGACAAGAAAAATTCCTTCTAAATTATAATTACACTACAAATTTCAAATAATTAAAATTTGTTGATTGTGATAATTATATTTTTTTAAATTTACACATTTACGCACACCGTGCACTTGTTTATGGCATTTTGTTGTTATGGATTACCGAAAGTTTAATTGATAAAAAGTTTATTTTAGCTTCACATGCGGTACAATATGAGTAATTTATCTGTATGAATCACAATTATTTTGTAAATAATTAATAGATAAGCAACGAACACCTTTTAAAATGCGAATCAATGTTAAGTGCGTTATGTAATTAGTATACAATAAATGAAATTGGGTAAGCCAAATATAACCAATAAGCTGTTCAGTGATAATCAAAAAATATTATAGACTACGTTCGCTTTTCGGATATATACAGTTCGCATTTTGCTCGCGTGCCCATTTAATTTAGTTGGCAATAGTGAAAACTGATTCTATGCTGTTTAATCTCACTTTGAATTCAAAAATGTGAAACGTTACTTCACTTTTTCTGTACTGTTTAGCAAATTACGTACTAAGGACGAATTATTTCATATGATACTGGGGAGTCTATTATGAAATTTTTGTTGGCGTTTTTTAGCTATCGCTAATTCGAAAACTTCGAAAATTACTGTTCTGAATTTTTCAATTTTATCGAAAATATAAAAATCTCGATAAATTTTTTTATAACTAAACTCATTAAATTTAAACAATTAAAATTATTTAATCCGATCACTGTGCTTGAATTGCGAACTTTTTTTTCGTGACAAGCTGGGCACCCAAGGGGTAAACCTAATTCGAGTATGCTGAATTCAACGGTGCTAGTCCCATTTCAAAGTTAGTCCCCATTTTTGAGATATCGCATTCGACATTTTTTGGCTCTGAGTCAAAATATATCCTCATTTTCCCGTTCATAGCTCTTGAACCATTAAGATTTTCGTTATGCTTTGTTCAGCAAAGTTGTTGCGCAAGTCAAGACCAACAACTTTGCCGAACATATCAAAACCGAAAAACCACATCTAATTTTTTTTGTTTTTCATTTCGACGAAAAACACTGTTTTTATCATTTTTTATCATTTTGTTGAATTTAAATCGAGTAGAATCGATCGAATAAACATCGCATCGACAAATATAGATACAATAGAAACTATTTAAAAGAAAGTTAAATTGATTCTATTGATTTTATGGTGATTTTTCCTAAAAAAAATTCCTAAAAAATCAACATTTTTCTTCTCTTTGACAAAACAATGGCGTGCCGTTGCGATAGTGGATAAAAATCCTGGATTTTCCCATCCCATCGTTTTAACCAACTACATCACGTAAATTATACACGTAAATTAAGAAACATCTGCATCAATATATCAACCATCAAATGTCACTGCGCCATTCAATCACAGAAACACACGACGGATAAAAATCTAGGATTTTTCTATCCCAGATTATTTTTCAATTTTTTTCAACTTTTTTGTATGCAAAGTCGCGTGTCTGTTGTACGAGGTAAATGTTCGAGTGATGAAAGCCGAATTCAATTCACAAAATTTCTGAAATCAAATTTGAGCCGAAAAAAACAATTGCTTTCGGTTTGTCAACGATTTTTCGGAATGTTAGTGCATTGAGCGCGTTGTTGTTGAACATTCCGAAAAATCGTTGACAAATTGTTGTTTTTGACAGCTAGAAAGAAAAATGTAAACAAACGCGCCGAATGCACTAACATTCCAAATAATCGTTGACAAATCGAATGCAATTGTTTTTTTCGGCACAAATTTGATATCAGAAATTTTGTGAATTGAATTCGGCTTTCGTCACTCGAACATTTACCTCGTTAAGAGGTTTTTTATTTGATATAAATGATTTTGGCACAGCAAATTGAAAATGGATTGAATTGCGATTCGTTTTATTGTTGTCAGTCAAAACAGTTCACACACACTCAATAGCAATTCATTTTTGATTCCTTAAACAATACAATAAAATATGCATATTTTAATGTGTTAGTTGGAAACAAAAATTAATGGTAGCTACCCTCTCGCTGATAATCCATCTTCATGCGATGGGAGGGGAGATAAGATCTATTTTTTAAAGAAATCATCATAAAGATTAAAAAAATATCGATGTTATGCAAGAAGACTGTCAAATGTTCAATGTTTATGGTGATTTTTTCGATCACAACAATTTGTTAGTTTTTTAATTTTTTTTTGTTAATAAAAAAGGGTGACTAGTAAAAATTCTCGTACCACTGATATTAATATGACGTATTTATATTTGTTTCATTGTAATACGTTGATTCACAATCATTATGTACCGCAACGAACCGATATTAGGGTGCATTTGAGCCAAAAAATGAAATTGTGCAAACAATTAAGGTGGCTTTTAAGTTATGGAGGTCAATATCTAAAATATACGAGTTTTCTGGGACAAACGGTTGATGTCATATTGTAGGTGAGGTTTGTGGCTAATAATCCTGAAAATATGAACCAAAAGTTTTGGGCTAATTTTTTAGCAATTTGGCCGAATGTGGCCGGCCGATTTGGCATTTTTCAGTTTTTTGCCCAAAATGACCTTCAACCTTAATTTTTTGAATTTTTTTATATGCTATTTGATAGCTGTCAATACCTTTCTAGCGATATGCATATGTCCGGCGTATATCAAATAATTTCAGCGCTGTGGGCGTGGCTAAAATGGCCAAAAATGGCGTTTCAGAGGCTGGCCGTGGCCAACAAGTTGCTTAGTTTTTCAAGTACTACAAACCCTGAAAATATGAGATCAAATGAAAGAAGTACGGACAAACAAACAAACATAAAGTAAGATAAAGCAAGATTATATGGTGACGTCACAGAAAAATTTCCAAATGTCATAACTTTAATCAAAATCATCCATTTTGGACGTTTGAGGTGTCGTTGAATTGGTATTGACGTCTACAATCATAACTTGTTAGTTAAAAAATAATTGGGTCACTTTTTGGGGCAGTTATACCTGAAAAACTAATTTTTTGGAACTCGAATTCGTATATACGAGTTTGACTTCCAGCACAGTAGGAGCTTTCGTCACTCGTTTGGACTGCCGTCCAAAGTGATAATTTACGTGATGTAATTGGTTAAAACGATGGGATGGAAAAATCCAGGATTTTTATCCACTATCACAACGGCACGCCATTGTTTTGTTAAAGAGAAGAAAAATGTTAATTTTTTAGGAATTTTTTTTTTAGGAAAAATCACCATAAAATCAACTGAATCAACTGAAGTTTCTTTTAAATAGTTTCTATTGTATCTATATTTGTCGATGCAATGTTTATTTGATCGATTCTACTCGAATTAAATTCAACAAAATGTTAAAAAATGATAAAACAGTGTTTTTCGTCGAAATTAAAAACAAAAAAAAATTAGATGTGGTTTTTCGGTTTTGATATGTTCGGCAAAGTTGTTGGTCTTGACTTGCGCAACAACTTTGCCGAACAAAGCATAACGAAAATCTTAATGGTTCAAGAGCTATGAACGGGAAAATGAGGATATATTTTGACTCAGAGCCAAAAAATGTCGAATGCGATATCTCAAAAATGGGGACTAACTTTGAAATGGGACTAGCACCGTTGAACTTAGCGTACTCGAATTAGGTTTACCCCCTGGGTGCCCAGCTTGTCACATTTTTCAACTAGCATAGTGAATTAATATTTTAATAATATAATTTAATAACTATTTTATGTATTCGCAACGCTATCCGACCCTACCGTAAATTATCGATAATATCGAAAACAAAAATTTCATAATATGGGGCCTCTTCAAGAATTGATCATTGTTTCTAGTAGACGGAAACGTTTGTCTGGATACGAGAATCGGTTTACAAGGATTCATACGTAAGGACGGGAGACATGGATGCTCCCCATGTCTTCTGTTAAAGTATACTATTGCTATCATTATTTTCAAATTAGAAGGCTTAAGAAAACTAACTTCAAGGAAAAAAACACAGGGGTCTATTATGAAATTTATTCGCTTTCGAAAAATTCGATTAGCGGCGAATATTGGTATTATGATTTTTATTTAGCTTTCGTAAAATTCGATATCGAAAAATTCGCTCTATTATGAAACTTAAAAACAAATTCGATATCGGATTTTACGAAAATGTGACGTTAAAATTCGACTGCTTTTAAGATGGCGAACGTATCAAAATACAAAAGTTATTTTAAGTTATATACATATACGAGGGTATATCAAAAAGTCTTGCAATATCATATGAAAAAAAAGAGTGAGTGAGACAACAATATATTTTTCAAAACCATTTTTTGTCGCGATGAAACTTCTAGAAGAACATTTCGATGTAAATTTTACAGTTCGTTTGTTTTTGTCAATTTAGTAACACGTGTTTTGAATTTTTCTTAAAATGAATGAAATTGAATATCGCGCCATTATTAAATTTTTCTGTAAAGATGGACGAAATGCAATTTATATATTCAACTATATATCAAAAGTTTACGGCGAATCTGCACCATCATATGCCACAGTAACAAGGTGGGTAAAATTATTCAAAAGTGGTCGGGAGTCATTAGTAGACGACAACCCCTCGGGTCGGCCAGCAGATGCTATTAGCCATGAAAACGTAATTTTGGCCGAATCTATTGTATTGGAGGACCGGCGTATTTCTGTTCCGTGGTTAGCGTGGAGACTTTCCCTTTCAAACGGTACCACATATACTATATTACATGACCACCTTCACATGTCGAAAGTAAGTGCGCGATGGGTTCCCCGTTTGTTGAATGCAGAACAAAAAAAAATGCGTGTTCAAACTTCAAAGACGATTTTAGATATGTACAAAGAAGATCCAGAAAATTTCTTGGATAACATAATAACAGGCGATGAAACATGGCTTCATCACTGGGATCCGGAATCCAAACAAGAATCGATGCAATGGATTAAACGTAGTGAACCACCACCAAAGAAATTCAGAACTCAACCGTCTGCTGTTAAGGTTTTGGCAACAATTTTTTGGGATTCTGAAGGAATTTTGATAATCGATTATATGCCACCGAAAACCACAATCATAGGCATATATTACGCAGAGGTTTTCCGAAAATTGAAAAAAGCGATCCGGGAAAAACGGCCAAGGAAAGTTAGGAAAAAAATCTTGCTTCTTCACGACAATGCACCAGTGCACAAGGTTAATATTGCTCAAGCTGCATTAAAAGACTGCGGCTTCGTGGAAATTACGCATCCACCGTACAATCTAGACTTGGCACCCAGTGACTAGTTTCTGTTTCCCAATTTGAAAAAAATACTAGGGGGCCGGAAATTTTCCAGTGACTATGAAGTACAGTCTGTTGTAAATTAATATTTTATGGAGCAAAAGAAATCTTTTTTTTTAGAGGGTTTAGGCAAGTTAATTGATCGATATGACAAATGTATAAACCTTAAAGGAGATGATGTCGAAAAATAAAAATATGGCTGTCTCACTCACTCTTTTTTTTCATATGATATTGCAAGACTTTTTGATTTGCCCTCGTATATATGAAAATTATTTTAAAAAATTATTAAGTGAACGAATTTTAATTATTAAATTGACCAAAATGTAAGTTTTAAACTAATTTACTAGAAATAATAGATATTTTTATAATAATAATTTTTACTATTTATTTTAGGTTTTGACAAAATTTGACGATTAGCTTTATTTCATAATAGCAATATTCGAAGCGTATCGAATAATTAGATATAGAATTTTTCGAAAGCGAATAATGTTTCATAATAGACCCCCAGCATCCAAATTTCTTCCTCGATACTATACGATGGTTTACCATCCTATCCTAAAAGAAATTTGGGCCTTGTGCCAAACCATGGTTTGACAACAAATTGGAGACAAAGAAAACATAAAATAAACAACTAAAAAATATATTAGTGATAATGGAGTAAGAACTCACATTATCAGGAGGCGAATTATGAAAGCATTACGGGTTACGACAAATGATGTCAAAAGGCCTTTTTATTTCAAGCATGTTGAGTTGTCGTAATTTCGACGTTTTGTTGTTGTCTTAGTCGTACACATTTATAAATTCGAGACAAAAGTCGTACTATCTATTTTTTTCTTGTTTTCATTGAAAATTTGTCAAATAAGTTTGAGTCGAAACTCGTAAGTCGTACTCGTAATGCTTACATAATTCACTACATTTGTGGTGTAACGTGCTAAATAGCAAAAAATTTACTAGCAGATAATTTAGTTAACTCTACTCATCATACGAATCAACATTGTTGCAACAAAGAATGAATCTTCATGGTATTCTATATCCACTGGTCTGAACGCGGCAAGTTCTTCTGCATAGAACTCGATCATTTCTTAATCAATGATGATAAAATTTGCCTCGATATTCTATTGTTATTTTTAGGTACTTGTATTTCTTCAATTCCTTGGAATGAATTGAGATTCCCGTATAAACTTTGGACGAAGTTCTCTTATTTGTAATAGGTCCACATAAGAAACTAATATTTTCAGTATTTTTCTAGTAGCTAAATCTATATAATGAATCAATTTGGATATATCAAATAGAATTCACTCATAAATTGTTAAGGTGTAATAAGCAATATATATTACTTACAGATTTTGACCAACATTTTCAAAAAAACTTCCCCAGCGCGGCCCTATTCTAGGTTTCCGCTTAATTGGGAAAATATTTTACTGTAGTTACAAATATCATTAATGTCCTCCACCGTCTCTTTAATATTCATAAACTAAACCTCGTATTGCGGCTTTATCACAATTTTAAATTATTTTTAGAAATAAATGTACAAGATAAAACGATGCTAAAAATTCTAAAACATACGAATCACAATTCCCGTAAAAAATTATGGGGAAAAGTTAATTTCAAAATTGATATAAAAGGAAATTATTGTCCCCTTTTCAATAAAAAAATAAATAAATCCCGAGTGGCTTGAAAAACGTCACAGGTCCACGATGACATATATGCTTGTTTGTCTTTCTATTAGCTAAAATAAATGTTAAAACACCAAACCATTCTTATAAACCAAGTTTCATAAATAATTGGTAAAGAAATGACGGAATTTCGTCTAGCATTGACCTATCCAGAACGTTTTCAGCCAAAAATCAAATTTAAAAAATCCACCGAGCAAAAAAATTTTTAGTGGCAGTACATCTATTGGTGAGTAGAGCAAAGTACTATTTTCGATAGCAAAGTTTCATTGTCTTATCATAAAATAAGTAAAACATATAATAGGATAGGCACTAACCAACCTCAAAAGTTTTCAGAAGAAGAGCAATTAATCTCAAAGGTCAGCCATCATTTAGGCAAATCAACGAAATCATGCTCAATACCTCTGAAAGGCTCATACAAAATCTTGCACAATTCACCCCTGCAGGTTAATTGCCACCTAAGAAGGTGTGCCACCTAAAAAGACAGCACCACCTTCCAAAGAATAAGGCCAAATATGAATACGCCCTCTAGAGAGAAGGCCACGTTTGATTCTGGATTACAAATCTATTACATAGACCTACTTTCGGGAGCCATTCCTAAACTAAGATATGATTATCGAAAAAACGTATTATCAATGAGGAATCTGTTCGTACCTTTTCGAGCTATTTGATAGGAGATTGATAAATATAACATGCGCTTCCGCGAACCATTGAAATTTGATCGAGATGGAGTCTACAAAAGTATGCAAATTCAAACGACAGAAATTGGACATAAGCTAAAGAGACTGTGCCTACCTTAGGTAGTAGAGTTTTTGTTCTGAGTCTAGTTCTAAAACCATTAGAGATTCTGAAAAAATATCAAAATCGAAACCTTTCGACGACTTTACATTAAAGGAAAAGGAATCTTGCGTAATATTCTAGAAATCTCTGCTTATTTTTCTTGTGATCTGGTGGTTTACCCTCGATAGTTTAAGAAGGCTATTGAATACCGGTTTGCATACTGTTATGTCTCTAAGATATCACAACGCAAGGGGCAATGCTTCTTTTGATTATTTATCCGCTAAATATGGATAAAAGCCCCTCTTTTCTAACATCGAAGAAGCAAGGTAACTCTTAGCTGAGGTAACACTTTTTGACCGTCGCGATATTCCATTGTAAATAATTTCGAATGCAACTCGAGAAATATAAACTTGATATTGTATAGGTTCAATCTCCACCGCTGTCACTTTGAAACCATCAGTAATAAATATTAAAAAAAAATCAGCTCTTATGCGAACAGTTGGCCTCGTAATATACAGAAACAGACTGCGACGCCTTTATGGACTAGCGAGTTGGGTAGACTGAGGAAATAACTTCAAAATAAAACCGATAAAATGAACTTCAGGGGCGGCATATTTTACTTGTACCATCACTTCGAATCGAAATTCGAAAAAAGTCGAATGGGGGGGGGGGGGGGGGGGGGTATGTTATATCATTTTCGAATCGCGATAAATGATAAAGTTTCGTCATTTAAAACAAAAGTAATAATAAATGTAGCTGACATTTCATTCTAGAAAAAGAATTGCAAAATTAAAAAACGATAAAATTCGAAAATGATACAACGGCATTATCAATTTTTTTCTATTCGACTTTTTTCGAATTTCGATTCGAAGTGATGGTACAACATACCGCCCCTGGAATTTATAGACTCTCTTAAAGAAAACATAAAAATAATTATCGAAAGTAAATTTATTTATTATTTATTTATATTGAAAAAAGTTTACAAATTTGACTTGAAACATATTAATATAAGAATATAAAATATAAAACAAAATAAATCCGCATTGGATTTGAAAATTTGAAATATAAAAGTAAAGTAACAAGTAAAAAAATCCCTGAGAGGCATAAAATTGCCTTTTCTACTTTTGAAATTATCTTTAGTTAAACAAAAATCAAATAAATAGTTAATTCTATAATTGAAACTTTTACACATCATCTTCAGTGGTTCATTATAGCCATAGTTGGTTCTGTGTCTATCTAAGTGGAGGAAGCCAGGATCTCTTAGTTGTCTACCAGGAACCTTTATTTTAATTGACTTTAGCACATCCGGTGCGTCAATTAGACCTAGTTGAAGATTACCAATAAATGTACTTTTTAGCAATTCGCATCTATTTTCAAGAGTTGTCAAGTTGTATGACTTGCGCCCGGTTAAATATGGTGGTTGCCGCTGTATGTTTACGTGGTATGATAGATCATGGTCATAGACGCATCCGTCTTTCCAGGTCAAGTAACGTATAAACTTCTTTTGAATTTTCTCAATACGATATGAGCTTCGTAGAACGGACACCACACATTTACAGCATATTACAGCTGGGATCGAACGTAGGCACAATACAGGATCTTAATTGTTTCCGCATCAAAATTATCACCCGTCCAACGTTTGACAAAACCAAGCATGGGGTTCGTGCGAGCGGTGCACAGCTCAATGTGCTTAGTAAAGCTGATGTTTTCAACGAAAGTAGCCCCTAGGTCTTTAGTCTCAAGTACTACCTGAAGGAGTACACCATTTATCTTGTAGCCTTGTATAACAGTGTTGGTTTTTTGGTGAAATGATAGAGATTTGCACTTTTCAATATTGAGACTCAGAGAATTTAACTCGCACCATAACGCTAGGTTGTCAATATCTTCCTGTAGTTTACTGGCATCGTCGACTGACTCGATTGCTTTGTAGATTTTGAGGTCATCTGCGAACATCAGGATATTGGAAAGCTTTATCACTTCGGTAATAAAATTTATGAAGATTGTGAAAATCCATGGGGGGCCAACGTGAGTCTTGTGGTACATCAGAGGTTGCTTGTATTCTATTTGACGTTTTATCTCCAATTTCAATATATTGGATTCGATTACTCAAATAAGATTTGAACCAGGCTACGAACTGGCTGGAAGCTCTGAACTTGAAAATGTGTGCCAAAGTTTTACATGGTTGATGGAGTCGAAAGCTTTTGCAAAGTCGGTGTATATTACGTCAACTTGTTTGTGCTTCTCAATTTATTTAATAGAATAGCTAGTAAATTCTATGAGATTTGTAGATACTGATCTTTTAGGCATAAAACCATGTTGATATTGTGATAAATACCGTGGAAGCACTGCTTTAAATGAGTTACATATTACTAGTTCAAATAATTTAGGTATAGCAGATATAGATGTAATACCTCTGTAGCAAAAACATCATTTCTAGATCCAGTTTTGAAAATAGGCGTCACTCTAGTTATTTTCCACTTTCGTGGAAAAGTTGCCAATTTTAATGACTGATTGAACAAAATGCTTAGAGGGATTGCACAAATTATTAGAATTTTCAAGAAATGAAGCAGGAATACCATCAGGACTACATCCTTCTCCGAATCCTACCAATGCTCGCTGGATGTCTTCTGGCTCAATGTGTGGAGTAAATATGAATGTACTATATTCACTAGAGGTTGAATCTTTATAATTATCAATGTCTTCCGCTTTATAAACAGATTGGAAAAACTCAGCAAAAATGTTGGTTATGACCTGAGGATCACAAGACTTTTGATCATTATATTTCATCCAGGCTGGGTAACCATCAGTTTCGCGTTTGGTTTTAAAAAAATTCCAGAAATGTCTGGGATCGCTTTTTATTTTATCCTTTAGATTACGAATATAGCTTCGGTATCTCAGTTCAAAATAAGATTCAAAATATTGGTTATAAGCAGTAAATTTCTGTTTACTATCCTGGGAACACACTTTGAGGTTTTCTTTATAAGCCTTGCCTTTTTTGCTTTTAAGACTGATGAGTTGATCCCCATACCATGGAGAATATTTGTTCGGTTTGCTCATAGACACGGAAACGAATAAAACGATTCCTTTAAATAGATGTGTGTAAAATTTTTCCACGTTTACATCTATGTCATCGCTGTTAAACTCGGCATTTCAATTTATTTGCTCAAAATATTGTTGTAAATTATTCGAATTGGCCTTTCTGAAGTTGTAATATAGTTTCCGGTTTTAATAATTTTGGAACCTGTTATTCACTTTCGTTTCCAATATTATTTCTATTGCTTTATGGTGAATATCATTAATTACGAAAGGTGTTGGTGATTCTTCTATTTTTAATAAAACTGGTTCATTAGTAAAAATAAGGTCCAAAGTTCGGTCTCGTCCATATTTTAATTCGCAGATTTGACTCAAACTTGAATCAAATATGGTGTCGACGAACAGGTACTCATTATCCGAATTCACATTTACAGGCATACTCTCGTTGGTTTCTTCATCATACGTCCAACTAACATTTGGGAGATTAAAATCCCCAGTTATTAAAATTATGTCTGATTGATCGGCCGTACTGGTAATTTCCATAATTGTGTCGCAGCACTTGGTATACGATGATGTATAGGCAAATCAGGTGGAATATACGCCACGTAAATTCGTACTGTTTTATTATTGATGACAATTTTAACACATAAATGCTCGATCGATGGATTCGTTAAATCTATAACCAATTCATTAGGTAGTGATGTATCGATAGTTATATGAGTACTCCGCCACCGGATTTTTTTATGCTTGTTTGTGGTGAGCGATCACATCTATAAACCACATATTGACTAGGGAAGAATTCCGAACTCAAAATTTTATCGTTGAATAATGTTTCACACATGATATAAACCGGAAAGTGTTTTTAAAACAAAATTATGAAACTGAGCAGCCTTTGAAGACATTTTATTTACATTTTGAAAGTAAAATGTCTGTTTAATAAGTTTTTGAGGATGTGACAAGGTTGGGGTTCCATGATTACATTCCGAGAGAGAGATAGAGAGATAATAGAGTTGATGGTGCTTTAAAAAACTTCACCTGGAATATTGATTTTGTATGATACGTAATCATAGTTCATTCCAAAGCTTGCTTTCGGCACCATGCATTGGGCAAACAGATCGTTAGTATTCGCGATCTTTGTCACTAGTTTGCGGAACTGTTCATCCGGCACTGAACTATGTATTCGGCTAACGAAAAGCCACTTTCTGGGTTGTGCCACTCGAATCGAGAACTCATCCATTAATTCAACGTCATTGGCAGTTGTTTTAATATTAGGGACAGGTATAGTTGATTGTGAGGATCCAGGTAGATTATTATTTCGTGTTGGCTTTAAATGATCTTTAATTTGTCTGTTTTGGATGGCTGACGGTGATGTTAGTGATGATATCGTATAGTTATTGTTCACTAGACTTGGTGTTTCGGTCTGGCTTGAGGCTTCGGACATGGATCTTGTGGCCCGATTTTCTTCTGGTTGAACAGCAGATTGGGACAAGGCATGAACTACCGTTGTTAATGTCTCTTCTAATTGATTCATTCTTTTTAGAACATTATCGATTATGGTCTCTTCTGATTTCTCAATTTTTTGAGTGATTTGTCGATTTTGGATAGGACGTTATTCAATCCGTTTTCACATTTACTACGGAACCACCGCAAACCAGGCACATCGTCCATCACTAATTTCATACCCTTCCGTAAATCATTTGGAAATTTTTTCAGCAATTTAGTTGCGTTACTAGTCGCACATCTATAGTCTATAACGCTGTTACATAAGTAACCGTTGCATGAAAAAAACCATTCACCAACGATTATAATTTCACGGTCATAATGCACTTATTTTGGATCGACATTATTAATATGTAATCAGTTTGTTCGAGTTTAAAATTTAACAATCAGCAATATTTTTACTACAACACTACTACACTTTAAAAAAATAAAAATAAAAAACTTTTCACTTAGAACAGTCAGCGATTCCGAATGTGTATTATTAGGTAATAAAATTTAAATTGTTAAGGTTAATTATTAGGTAATTGTTACAACAACTACAAAAATAAAATTGAAATACAAAAAAACACGAGAAACAAAAAAAAAATACGTCCAAGTTGGGCGAATGTTGAAAATTAATTGGAAATAGAAATGTTTCTGGCTGGGAGTAAAAACCAATCGACGACTGGTAAACTCGAGATCTATGCTTGGTGAATGTAAAATTACTATCGAAACTCTAAAAAAATATACAAGTAGGTTTTTCGAGAACCCATCAGGAGACCTGTAGCTTTTATCAGAAATGTTTTAGGCAGTGAAAACTTGAGAAACGTTGGGAACCAGACTCAGATGGTATTTTTATACTCTTCTGTAGCAGATACTGGAATTTAAATCAGGCAACTTTTAAAACAATTCTCTACTTTATCTGGCTACGTGCATTCCACTATCACGTAGGAATATAAAGATTGTTTTTACCCTATACGAACGGAGTCTCTAGATATGAGTTTGCTAAATCTTCCGGGATAAAAGCCAAGACACAAAGGCTGCCAAAAGGATAAATTTGTTGATGCAGTGCTTAATGAAGATAGACCACAAAGAATTTAGCCTAGAAGCATTTCTGAACATTGAGAGGGCATTGGGCAATGAATCCTTTTATGCTACAATCCCGATTGACGTTAGAACGTGACAAGGAAGGGAATCCACTTCTACGTCGAAGCACACAGATCCATTGTCTCGTTTGCTACCTTTATATGAAAGTCTAGAATTGAAACTGTAACTAGTAGGGCAAGCAAAATTGCATTTAAACTTGGAATTTTCACCACTGGACACTGTAATCTAAACCAGCAACTGTTTAGACCTAGGTTAGTAAGAATGTAAAATGTGAGTGGAACGAATAAAGAGACGGTTTGATACTTTGTTCTTGCTTCTACTACTCAAACTGGAAATTTTAGAACTCATCAGAAGAATAAGCCATTTTCGGAACTAACTGGCTCCTGTCGTTTTATTATAATGGCTTATTTACCAACCGCAGAGAATACTCAGTAGATCGTTCTCTTAATTAAAACAATAACAAAAAAACAATATATTTGATAAGGCTGCAGTATCAGCGTGGTTTTTATCTAAACAGCTGTCTCTGAGCAAACTAACAATGAGAAGGAACCAAATTCGATTCATTTTAGATTATTTTCAAGTAAAATGGGTGTACCTTTACAACATCGAACAAACTTTTAATATGATTTGATTGATTAAATCTGTATTTTAACGTCAATAATTACCCAGTTCAAAATATTCTGTTCGGCACAAACGGTGTATTTGCCTTTTAATTAAATCTAGTTAGGAAACGACCCTCGGAAATAGAAACCATATTTCCCGCGAGATGTTGAATCCTTTCATCATTGTTGAGAGCATGGCAATAGATGTATAATAATGGAAATTTACAGTAAGGTAAAATGGATGACATAAAATGCCTCTGCTAAACCACTCTAAAACCTAAAACGAGTTTTCAAATTATTATCAAATGAATCGAATTTAATACAAAAATCGTATTGCAAATTAAGTTAAGAACTTTTAATATGTGAAATACACACAATAATGTTAAAAATCTGATAATTCATAATTGTATGGGATTTAGTAGCAAATGTTCATATACCAATGTGTTCAATAAATTTAATCTTATCTTGAATATTTTTATCAAATAATTTATATAAATTTCATTCAATAGATCGTAAGTATACCATTTTTAAATAAAATTTGGAATTTTAGAATTAGTTGTATTATTTAATTCGTATAATAAATGCTTACCTTAAAGCACCGATATGTTATCCATTTTGAAAAAATATACATAGAAGTAACTCATTGAACATTTGTCTGGTTCTGTTCTAATTGTGTGTGATGTAATAGAGATGGCATATACATCGCCATTACGTCACTTATCGTTTGAAAAAAAATTGAATAAACGAAAAAATCTAACCTAAAATTCCGATTTTTTCTATAATTATTTTTAGTAGTTTTTCGGTGTTGTTCTTGCGTGAATGTGCAGTGAAATCGCGCGCATAAAATTAATAAAATAATCAGTCGTGTGACGTTTTGTGAATTGTGATTAGTAATACTACATACCAAAAATTAGTTTATTGTGCAAATAATTATTTTACGTACTGTGTTTTGTGATTTATTTTGGATATTTATATAATCTTTAACGTAAACTAAAAAATCATTAGAATTGTGTAATACGTGAATAAAATTAATTAGTCGACAATGGGGCAACATGTCTCCAGAACTGATTTTGAATGGACGTACACGGATGAACCGCATGCAACGCGACGGAAGGAAATGCTAGCCAAATATCCACAAATAAAAAAATTATTTGGATACGATCCGCAATTTAAGTATGTGGCCGGTGGAATGGTGCTGGTACAATTTCTTATGTTATTTGTTATGAAGGGACAATCATGGCCGGTGACGTTATTAGCGGCATACTGCTTTGGTGGTGTGATAAATCATGCGCTGTCATTAGCGATACACGAAATATCACATAATTTAGCATTTGGCCATTCCAGGCCGCTCGCCAATAGGATATTTGGATTTTTTTGTAATTTACCACTAGGTGTGCCAATGTCAATATCGTTTAAAAAATACCATCTGGAACATCATCGATATCAAGGCGATGAAATATTAGATACGGATATTCCGACAGAACTAGAAGCCAAATTATTTTGTACGACCTTTGGTAAATTGATTTGGGTATTTTTGCAGCCGTTCTTTTATTCATTTCGGCCATTTTTTGTTAACCCAAAACCACCCACAAAAATGGAACTAATCAATACCGCAATACAAGTTGTATTCGACGTAATCGTCGTATACTTCTTTGGCACCCGAGTGCTATTTGGATATTTAATACTGGGCACTGTTATGGCTATGGGATTTCATCCGGTCGCCGGTCATTTTATATCGGAACACTATATGTTCGCAAAAGGATACGAAACATACTCATATTATGGACCACTCAATTGGGTTACATTCAATGTTGGGTATCACAATGAACATCATGATTTTCCATCGGTGCCGGGTAGTCGATTAGCTCAGGTAAAAAAAATTGCACCCGAATACTACGATACAATGCCACAGCATAACTCGTGGACAAAAGTTTTGTACGATTTTATCACAGATCCAACGATTGGACCGTACGCCCGCATCAAGAGGAAGCACAGGGAACAAAACATGTCTAAAAATTAAGTTATAATTTATATAAAAAATATATATTTGATTGTTTTTTGTCGTTATGAAAAAATATAATTTAATTATTAATTTATCTTTATAATTAAGAAACTATTTTCGTCTAAGATAAAGTGATCAAAATTAAATCGATGACGATTGATTGTGTACATGTTTATATGCATCACAAGCAAAAAATGATTTTTATGATATTACAAATAAAATTTATATATTTTTCTACTTTAACTTTGTAAAAAAAAAATCTAATCATTTTATCTCAGAAAATTTTCATGGCCATTTAAATAATTTCTTTTCTTATCAATTGTGCTGATAATTTAAAATTTGAGTAACTGGTATTGACAATGCACGGGAACTCTGCATGGTACTATGCCGCGCGGCGTTGCTTAATTATCGTGCTAAACGTAAATTTAAAATTAGAATATTATCTCATTCATATGTGTTATAAAGGGCGTACCCACTATTCGGTGTGACAAAATATAAAAAACTATTTTATTAACTTTTTAAAATTTTAGCTTAGTACTTTAGCTAATCAATACCATTTTTGCTAGTCTAAATAAAATCTTAAGTTATATGATCCAGAAAAGACTGGCGTTTCATTAAATCAGCTGATCAACTCTTCTAGGTTGCTATCTCGTAAATAACTTGATTGGGCATTTCCTAGTCGGGGAGAATAGATAAGATAACAAAATTGTCTTTTGATTTATTAATTTAACTTAGTCATTATGTGATTCAAGCAGAACTGTTTTGTTCAGCTAATGAGACTTAAAATAGTAGGGCGCCACTGCTTTAGTAAAAATACTGGATCTGAGTAAAATGTGTTCGGCGTTGTGATACAATAAACCTACGGGTTTTTCTATATATGTATGCGAATCAGCTGATCGTTTGATTCATCCAGGTGTTATCAATTAAATAAGGCGATTGGATATTTATTCGTGGCGGTTTGTGATAAGATAAGCTATCAAGAAATGTTTTATGATATATTGAAATTAATTGGAATATACATTGGCGAAACTCGTAAGCTTAGTATATACAACATTTATAATCCTTCCAACATATAATTGATAACAATATGCATTTGTCGAAACTACCTCCATTTTATAATATTGGTGATATGGCACACATCTTCCTAAACATTTCCGTTTGCCATACATTTTTATTAGTGATTGTCGCATTTTGTTATCAACTTTAAAATTGTGTTTTTACTGTTCCAGGGTATACGTGTTATGAATGCTTAAGTATCTAACCATTTTAAATTGTCTTCTGGTTGGCACTTAACAAGTCAATACGTATTACCTCACATAAATGTCGTTATAGAAACATCTTTTCTATTAAATGAGGTGATCGATCATTACGTAGTATAGAATATAGCCATAATAAACATTTAAATCGTTATAACCTCGCTTTATTAAATTCCACAACTGCTTGCGTGTCACCAGTCACAACACACGATTTATTGATTTTTATCGCATTGATTGGAGCACTTGAATTTAAATTATAACAAATATTACCGATAACATGTGTGATTGGAATGAAAATGTAACAGAATACACGCTATCAGATAATAAACCAAATCCTCCCCAATTCCGATAAACAATTAGTCACAATATACTCTGTCATCCACATATGATATATGACTTGGTGTCAGGTGCCTTACGGTCGCATGTAACGTTCTTCAATGTAATCGGTTTAGTTTATTTTTATATTTTGCTAGTTAAAAACTATACCCAGCTAGAGTGCCTGATAATCCAACCTAATATACCTAATACTTTTTAAATGTCTGGCCATTCATTAAGCATAATTATATTACACTTAATAAAATATGTAAATAAAAAATTGTATAAACCAAAAAAAGATCTGAAATTATATCAAATCTGTCTAAAACTAAAATATGTATGTAAAAAAATGTATGACGAACAATTTAAATAATAATTGTGTATAATTATATGTAATTAATACTAGAATATGAAAATCTACACAAATGTGGTAATTAATTTTTCAATTACTTAAAAAACGAAGAAAAATTATCACACTTGCAATTATAAGTGTGTGATTCTAGCAAGAGGCACATCTTCCCATATACAAATTGTAAATGTGACCGTTTTGTTATTTTTCAATATAAAAGATGTTTTCAAATAGCTTTTTAAAACTTTATATAATTTTATTCATTGGACCGTTTTGAAATTGGCAATATTTCTTTGAAAAAGCTAAAGGAATTACCTATATATTTACCAACAATTTGTGTGATTTATTAAAGAACCCCTTTCAAAGAACTGTTGCAATTATTAAATAATAAAACTTTTAATTTAAAAACTAATTGCATTTATAATTTATGACATGTTTGATGACGGAATCAAAAAGCCATAAAAATGTAAGATTTATAGAAATAAGGACTCAGGTAAGTAGAAAGTCCGTACTAGATGACGATTTTCTAAATTGAGTATTTCCAAAGTGTCTTCAGAAGCTTCGGCAAAGTCATATATTAGTTGATGTTTAATCGACGACACACTCGTGTTCCTTCCAGCTAGGGTTACAAACAATCCCTAATATTTTCATTTGCTGATCACCAAACGAGGGCGAATGAATTAAAAAACAAAATCTTCTGCGAAGACAATATTGGGTTTGATGGGAAGAATAAAAATACGAATATTAAGAACAGCAAGGGATCCGCAGGACAGATCGCAGTGGAACACCATATATTATTTGCGCTCTATCACTATAAGTCTTGTAGACCATCAGAGCAGGCCAGTGTTCAGCCAAATGCTATTTAACTGCTAACAAACGAACTGCTATCGGCTTTTAATCCAAACCGCAGGGCAGGCCACTAAACCTATGGTATTGAAAAATTCTAGACAATTATTAGTATTCGAAATTGGGTTAGAGAGGACAGGACGGGTTAATTCTATGAGAAAGCTGATTTTTTTTAGTTCATGTAATCTTACAGGTCCAAGTTTACCACAGATCCACAAGATTTAGTTAGGCCAAATTTGGAACACCTACCACAAAATTTAAGATTCAAGAGTCAATGGAACTGTTCAGTAGTCATACGGAACACAAGCAAAAATTGACTGAAAGCCCTCAGAGAACGGAAGGGATAATTGAGCATATCAAAAATCCATAATTATAAAATTCGTATAATTATTGGATCGATTCCAGGATCTAAAATTCCAATAGGAAGCGGGGAAATAAACAACAGCAATTTTAAGTCACGAGAATTGGGCCCAATCGTCAATTCAATTAGGTATGTAATAGAATTTCGACGGCAAAAAAGGAAATCATACGGGCAGTTTCAAAACATCCACACAATTAGGAACTTGAAATGTAAGAAAACGTCGACCGTGCAAGTGGACGACACTAATACGTTTTAATCCGTATACCCCTGAAAATATTTTTCAGATTCATGGACACCCAACCATAAAAAAAATGGAAGTGTTTGGCCTCTCGAAGGTTGATGATGAGAAAAAAAATCATAACTCGTATTGTAATCCTATTTTCAGCGTATAGTGTTTCAATAACTACCTACCGTTAATTATATGTACCGTTGTGGTGCTTATGATGACCTGAAGTATTTCCCTGATTTAACGACGGTGAGGAATCACAATTTTCCAAACTACACAAACAACCCTCTTTTCTGTTTAAATGTATGTGTGTATTCAAAATCCGGAATTTGCTATGTAATGAATTACAATAAAAAACTATAATAGTTTGGATTCCACCAATCTAACACTTTGATATTTTTAATGGGATCATACATTACGGAGCCAAGTGAATTTTGTCTTCCATCTGAAAAGCTTAGCATTAATTTGTATTGTGTGAAGCCCTGAGCCAACGACTGTACTATATTAGATAGATGGGAGTTTTGCCCATAGAATACTGGAAGCGGTCGAAAACTTGATGTTGTCACCTACAATTATACAGATACTTAGTAATATTATAAACAACTGGAGAATCATGTTATACATACCACTAGCAGCTGACACCCCTCTTCAGCGTTCATAAAAATATCACTAAAATATTCGATCTTCCGATTATTTTTCATTTTCCGTTCCGACAATTCACATCGGCTGCCTTTCAACATTTTTTGTTTGAATTTATAACAGAATATCCAATCACTTTTATCCTGCCTGCACCACATACCTACACACTCCCGTTTCAATAAGCACAAGTAGTCTTGATCATCTATCGACTTAATTCTTTTTGTAAACGGTTCGTACGTATAAAACAAGGAACGTATAACACAAGCCCGTAGGCCCCCTAGTCGGACCATGCAATCTGGCTGTAATCGTATCGGTAAATCAATCCGTTCGTCATAGTGTCGCCTATAGAGGTGAAACCAAAATTTAGCCGAGGCAACCACAGCCGAGGTTTTTGTACATATCATAGCAAATGTTTGCACATCTTCAGGATCAATATGTTCTGATATTAAAAACCATATATCGATATGATAATCATTGTAAACGTGATCCGGATCATGTTCACTTTGTTTCCTACGGCGATTTCGTATCCGTACCCCGGCCTCAATTAGTTCATCACCCAGCACCTCAAAGGATTTTTCACGGTTTATCACATTTCCTTTTTTAAATCGGTGCGCTTTTTTATCACTGTTTGCATGATCATATAGTGTAACATCTGGAAATGAGGCATTGGTAACATTACAGCACGACAAAATTAAATTAAAGGCTGCTTACCTCCGAATTTTTGATAACTACGCGATGTAGCCCCTTTCTTCTTGTTAGACATATTTATATGTCCGCCGATTGGGTTATAAATTTTATTTTTTATAAACAAAATATAATAATAACGAACAAAAAAGAGTAAATTAAATTAAATTTCTATTAATTACTACATTTTTATTTAATTTTTTTAAAGATATAAAATTTACATCGGGCGCCATTGTTTCAGGCCGAAAAATGACAACAAGTTTTGCGAAATGTCAAAATTGAGCAATACTTGCTGGAAAGGTCCTATTTTCCGAAATTCGACTATTCGTAGTTGTCAAATTTGACATAACACGCACATGGATTTATTGTTTATTTGATGGTGTTCAGCAAAAATTTAAATTTTATTAAATAAAATGTTTGTTACCGAAGTAAATGATTTAAAAATATATAATTTAAGTGCAGGCAAATCTATACCAGATGTAAGTAATGAATACGTAATGTGCTTGCCAATATTTTTAACGCAATATATGTAAATTCTAGTGGATCACTGATCGGAAACGCCGAACCCTTCAGAATAAAAATGCAGATATACGGAAACGTATCGAGCTTATACAGGATTTTAATATGCCTGCGGTGGCTACGTGTATACGAATATCACGTGATGGACAATTTATTCTAGCCTCGGGCACCTATAAACCTCGGGTCAAATGTTTTGAGGTCAATAATCTGTCGATAAAATTTGAAAGATGTTTTGATTCAGAAGTGACCGCTTTTGAGATTTTGAGCGATGATTACAGTAAAATGGTTTTCTTGCATTGTGATCGTTATATTGAAGTGCATGCTGCACACGGTAGACACTACCGACTCAGGATACCCCGTTTTGGACGAGATATGAGTTATCATATACCGACCTGCGATTTATTTATTGCGGGCACCTCAAGTGATATATACCGTTTAAATTTAGAACGAGGACAATTTTTGCAGCCATACCAATCGGAAGGATCCTGCCTGAATGCAATTGAAGTAAATCCAGAACATCATTTGGTATGCGTTGGTACCCAAGAAGGAACTATCGAGGCTTGGGACCCTCGTGATAAGAAACGGTGTGGCACTCTAGACGTTGCCATGAAAATAGAGAACTGTAAAGAATTTCCGTCCATTTCAGCACTTACGTTTAAGAATGGATTACAAATCGGCGTAGGTACAAGCACTGGTCAAGCATTAGTGTATGATATTCGGGCTCGTGAGCCTTTAATAATCAAAGATCATTACAATAAACTTCCGATTAAAAAAATCGGATTTAATCCCAGTCAAAATTCAGTATATTCTATGGATGGCGGTATATTCAAAGTTTGGCAGGAGAATGACGGAAAGCAGTTGGCCTATATTGAATCATCTTCAGCATTTAACGATTTTGCCACAATTCCCAACACTGGCATGTTCTTCTTTGCCCAAGAAGAAATGAAAATGTTAACGTATTACATTCCGGCGATGGGACCAGCACCTCGCTGGTGTTCATTCCTTGATAATCTAACGGAAGAAATGGAATCAGATCAAATAGAAAACATCTACGATGATTACAAATTCGTTACGCACCATGAACTTGGCGAATTGGGTTTGGATCATTTGATTGGAACCAATTTGCTTCGGGCCTATATGCATGGTTACTTTATCGATATGAGGTTGTATAAGAAGGCAAAGAATGCAATTGAACCATTTCAATTCGAGAAATATCGTAAAGAAAAAATCCAACAACAAATTGAGGCACAGCGGCCGAATCGATTACAAATTAAAAGTAATCTTCCTAAAGTCAATCAAGAAATGGCTATTAAACTTCTCGATGATAAGAAATCTAAAAAAGCGACAACCGCAACAAATCTACTGGATGATAATCGTTTTAAGGCGATGTTCGAGAATCCCGACTTTGAAATAGATAAGACCGCCGAACAATTTAAAATGTTGGCGCCTGTTTTAAATCGCCTGGACAATTCAAAGATGAAGGAACTTAAGAAACGGGCACAGATGGAGCAGCTAACCGAGTTATTAGATGAAAATGGTGGTGATAAGCACGATTCCGAGGACGACGATGATTTGTTTTCGGAAAAATCTAGCGAAGCTGAACCCGACGATGATAGCTCAGAAGACGAGGGTAAACGTGAATTTGCCAAAGAAATGAAAAAACAGTATCGCTCGGTGCAAAAAGATCGAAGAGCACGAGAACATGAGGAAGAGGAGGAACATGCTGGAAAAGAACCGGAAATGTTTGAAATTGACACAACTGACTTCAAATTGGCAAATATTCGTAGAGGGAAAAATAGGGCTTCACTGGGAGACCGTTTGGAGCGAGAACGCGACTCCAACTTTAGGAATTCGAATACACGTTCTGGTAATCGATCGATGGTGTTTTCAACCCATAAATCAAAAGATTTTAAATCAAGACAAGAACAGCTACGGAAGCATAAAGAAGAACGAAAGAAGGTGGTCCGATCTACAAAATCACTTAAATTAAAACGAACTCCGTTCAAATAAATCTTATTTAAAGAAAAAATAAAATTATTGTTTGCTTTAAAATTTGGAATGGAGTAAGTAGTGTGAGGCTAACCTAACAAACCCATCAATAATAATTTGTCGTGTGAGCGTCCTTACTATAATCAAAAACTAAATTCGTTTATATATTATCATAGCCCGGGTAGCTCAGTCGGTAGAGCATTGGACTTTTAATCCAAGGGTCCAGGGTTCAAGTCCCTGCTCGGGCGCTGCTTTTTTATCAAAAAAAATTATTTTATTAAACACATTTTATTATATTTCATGTTTGTTTTAAATAACCCAGCAGTAAATTATCTTGAAATCCAATTAAGATACCTCCATTTGGCCTCGGCGCCCATTTTATACAGTTAATATCGCTTTTTTTGTTTTTATGAACCACTTTAATCTTCCTCGTATGCACATTCAAAATGTAGGCAAAAATATGTTCAGACCTTACTCCAATCATCAGAAAATTGGTCGAAACACTAAATGATAACGACAGCGTTTTCAAACAGTTCAAATCGTACTTGAAGAGACAGTCGCCTAAGGTTGAATACACCAAGCTATGAATTGTGATTGTAGTTTTGAAATTATTCGGACTAAGGACTTCGGTAAATGAGCAAAGCATATTGCCGCAGCACGATATGGCTAGTGTTGAATCATTCAGTATGTAGCTCGATGTGACTGTATTCCGCCAATTCTGCTCCAGATCGGGCTCATTATCTCTATCATCGAAATCCCAAACTTGTAGCACATAATTATTGTTGGCCATCACGATTGTATTTATCTCGCTCATTTGCCAAGGACTTTCATCAATTTTGTTCTCAAACAATTTAATGAATTGGTTTAGGTGGTTCATAATCTCGTATAAGACTGTTACTCGTATACGGGCTGCGCATCTAGATTGAATCTCATTTAATTCGATTCGATACATCGGGTTCACCAGATCAACGCACTCATTACCTTCGCTATATTTAAAAGACCTGACTATGAATTTTATACGGTTATTTATTATGTCCAGCGATTTATTGATCTGGCGCAGATTCGATTTAGAGAAATCACATCCTAACGGTTTACCAGTCTTGTACGAATTTATAAAAATCTCCAACAGTTTGGTGAAACATAAAAATTTCCGTTTTAGTACTGATAGCACTTCATTTTCACAGCTGGCCTCTAGATCGAAAATGAAATTGCTTAGTAAATTCAAGAGGAAGCTTAATTTGTCAGACGCGTTTTCCATCTCAATCGACAACTTGTTCATTTCACTAAGCTTTATAGATGGAAACTCAATCCCGGTGATCACTTTATTCGAAAATGGAACCGATTTTACGTACCGAACATATAACCTCGGATTCGATTCGTACTTGTACAATTTTATGTTTTGTTCCCAATCCCAGACGGTCAACGAATTTTTTTGCGCGAACAAAACATAGAACTTAAGAGGATGAAATGCAAGCGAAGAAATGGGCGATGGTGTCGTAACTTCATCATCAATGGCGGTACGATATAATTCCAAATTCTTGTACACATTCACCTGGCCGCCAAAACATCCGATTGCAATAATTCCTCTATCAATAGGATGAAATGCCATGGTCCAGGCTGTTCGTTCAAAATTTTTTATGTGACCGATTTTCGTCATTCGGTGTAAATTTATAAAACTAACAGAACGTTTTGTGTCCGAAACTGAAGCTATCGCGCCATCCGGACTAAAATCCAAGCTATAAATGGAACCAAATTCCTCCTCAAATCCAGAGACCGGCTACAACAACAAAAAATCCCGCCAAAATTAATTTATCGCAAAAATCTTTATAATATTATTATGATTTACCTTATATTCTGGTGGTTTATGAAAATTATCTAACTTGTTGATTAGTTTACAATCAGTTAAATTATATCCATAATTATTTAACGTAAATTTATTTGTTTTGTTCGGATGTACATAACCTAATTCACGGTCTCGCAGTAAATTCATTACATTCATCACATATGTCTTTTGATTTTTGTTCACACTTTCATTATCACGCGTTAGATTCATCTTGATGAACCTTTTTTATTAACTAACCATTTATTATTAATTTATAAAATAGATTTTAATTGTTTGTTTACAAATTGTAACTAAAATCTGCGATGTTATGAAAACTTGAGAAAACATATGTCAACGTATTTTCGGAGTAATAAATCGCAATTCCGAAATATTAGGTGAGTTCCAATATTCAAACCATCCAAATGTATTGATACACTAGATTCAGGGGCTATAAACGAGCAACATCTTAAACCTTTGGTTTCCGGTTTAACGGACGTTTTTTTATTTCGTATGACGCGTCGTTGGCAAATGTCAAATTTTGTGAGTGCTAAAATTGTTTGTTGTTGTTTTATAAATAAAATTTATTTCAATAAGCATGGGAACATGAATGGGAATCCGCGGTTCCACACTTTGATTCTTTCGTCGTGATTCTTTCTTCGCTTCCTTCACCAATATTTGTTAACCTTTCGTTAGGCGTGGGCAAATATAGCGTGGGGTAAAAACCAACATAGAAAGGCTAAGTGTAGCAAAATGATACATATTTTAAGAGGCCTTCTATTACATAATATATATATTTTTTTAACATGAAAATAATGTAGATCACAGGAAAATATTAAGCTTCTGAAATACAGAGAACGGTACTTTTTTCGTTTAAATATTTTACAGGAAAAAAATACTGTGTATCAATTTGAGCAGCAGCGCCTAACGGAAGGTTAAAACAATTTTTTCTTTTATTTTTAACAGTTGAAATATTCAACTAAGGTCTTTATATTTAACATATCCCTTTTCCGGCCCACGATCACAATTGTGTTATAGTACGTAAAAAACGTGTGCGAAAGAGAATCATGAAAAAAAAACAAAAAACATTACAAACTATGGTTATTTACATACACATTTGTGTGTGGTGGCCGTAAATTAAAACAACACAAAACTTTTTTCTGACCAGAAGGGATATAGTGTTTTTAAAACGTAAAAAATAAAAACGTATAAAAACGTATTACATATAATTGTATGCTTGGACTAATAATTTTTTAAATATATTATACCTACATATAATTCAATAATATCGCTCAAACTTCCGCCAGTTGTACCAAAACCAACGCAATTTATTGTTTACGGAAATGAAAGTTTTATATTTTGAAATTCGACAATTTAGGGTTTACACCAGAGCTACTTTAATAGTATAATACTTTTTTGCTAATAAAGTATAATACCCGGCCAGTTTACATCACAAGCGGTGTAAACCCATACTATATAATACTATATTACTTTTTTGTTTAACAAATATATTTTTTTTTTTGTTTAATACCACAAATGGAAATTTATATCCAAACAAAAATGTCTTTACCGGCCACTTGAATAAAAAAAATAAACGAAATTAAAGTATTATAATATTAAATTAGAGTTTAAACCACGCCTATAATACCAATATTTTTTTGATAGCTATTATACTTTAATAGCAAACTAGTACGTGATAAAGTATTAAAGTATTTTAGTTTGAGTTTACACCAACATACTTTTTTGCTACATACTTTTATTCTATTGGTGTAAACGGGGTCAGCTATATAATTCATGATGAAAATGGTGGATTATTTTTCTTCGATGCGCCCAGTGGAACTGGGAAGGCATTCCTCATGTCATTGATTTTGGCCACCGTTCGTGCGAGATCCGATATTGCTGTAGCAGTTGCTCAGCGTTGAAATTGTCGTTAAACCTCCAATCGGCTGAAAACCCGACTTGCAACATTGCGAAACACTCAGCAATGGCGAAAGATTTGGTAGCAAGTAAAATCATCATCGATTATGAATGTACAATGTCGTACAAATGCTCATTGGAAGCACTCAATTGAACTATGAAAGATCTACGCAATGACTCAAGATGTTTTGGAGGAGCAATGATTCAACAATCCGGCGATTTCCGTCAAAAAATTCCAGTGATTCCAAGATTGAACTTCGTACCGCCGGGTCAGCTAGTACTAATTTCATAAAAATAATTTATTTGGTGAAAAAACATAATCTAAGTTTATTTACAAAATCATGTTAATTACGTACTTCTCACACAAGTTTTTAAATGTGTTATTCAAAATTTTTTTGTTAACATAAAATTATATTAAAAAATTAAGTAAACACAAAAACATAGATTTTATTTAGCCTAATTAAATTAATAATTACAGTATAAAAACACAGCACAAAATTGTTGTTTGCCATACAGCAACAAAAACACCTGATTGAGAACAGCTGTAAAAATTCTTTGAGGTAAATGGTCTATTGGATAGGAAAACTTGGTAAAAATGATCAAAAAAAATTTACTTTATATAAATCACAGCAAATTTTCGTTTTGGTGAGTTAGTTTAAAATATGTTAAATCATTGGTTATTTTCTTGAAAAAAACTAAAGCAATAAAATGTATTTAAATTTTTTCCAACAAAATACGCCAAGTATCATCATAGTGTAGTGGCTCGTTTTTTATATACCTGAGTGTATAAATGATGATAATAAAATTCCCATGCCGGACACCGCATGATCATTCTCGATATCTATTGATAACGATTAATAATTGTAAAACAATACTATTATTAGGTCATTATGCATAGATAAGACGATCAGGAAATTTATATTCGTTTTGTACATAACATTTTGTTTAAAAGTTTAGTACGCTTTGTTTATTTGTCAATATTGTTTTTAAAATTCAGAGTGCATCGTAATATTTTGAAGTTAGGCTCACAAATACCATGAGACCAAATAAATTAGAAGAATAATAAATGTAAATTTGTAGTGTTCAATAAAAATGGCAAGCAAACCGAAAACGGATCCCATTGCAATGCAGAGCGAACCATCATATAGGCAAAATCAAAATATTATGCCAACCATCGAGCTGGAAAGGACTCCGCCAACAATTACATGTCCAAATTGTTTAAATCCAATGCAAACAAAAAAAACTTACCATATTGGCACACGAACGATTATAAATATGATCCTGTTGACTCCCATTTTATTATGTTTCATCCCTATTTATTCTAAATCGTGCCAAAACATAAAGCACTTTTGTCCTGTTTGTGGAATTGCTCTCGGAGTATCAACGTACTAATATTTTATATTTATAGCAACTTTAATTTTAAAGTGTACAGCCCTCATGTATTTTAGCTCAAATATTTGTGAGGTTATGTCATGTTTATTAGACAGACATTACAATTTTATTGCAAAAACCGGGAAGTTATTAAATTAAATTTTATTAATTATTTGAAATAGTAGTTCGTTTGCTTTAATGATAATGTCACAGCTGCCTATACGCATATTCTTGTATCAAGAAAATTTAAGCAATATACAAAATATATCGCATCTTTTAAAGAACAATTCATACCATGGGGCGATTACTTCGATCGTGCACAAAGACTACCAACGCGAATTTGAGAGGGAACCGATGAAGTCAAAGCACCTGTGTTTTAGTCGCTCGGATCTACTACTGTCCTCCCATGATTGGTATTCCAAAGTGATTTCGATAATGAGTGATTATGGTGATTGTGATTCGGAAGTGGGCACGTTACGGAAGGCAAGCGAAAAGGCCTTAATGCAGGAAATGTCATTTTCCGATCATTTAGTGCAAGCATGGGGCGGTTTATTAATTAAAGTGAAATCGAAAAAATGTGTAAATTTAGCTCGCATCGTAATGGCGCATTCAAAGAGTAAAGTTTTCGTTGAGATCCCAATGGTTGATCCCAAGTCGCTGGCGTCTCAGTATCGAATTGATAAAATAAAACAGAATGATGATTCTGAGGATACATGGACATGGTGGAATAGTTTTCGTACGTATGCCGATTACAATCCAAGAGTTAAGTTAGCACTGGAACTTTCGTCTGACATTCCAACGAGTGAGGAAGTTCATAGATGGTTGGGTGAACCTATCCATGTTTTAATCATTCCGGCTAATGTGTTCATAATGAACAGTAGCAATTGTCCAGTGCTGTCGCGCGCCCACCAGGAGGTTGTTATACAGTTCATACGGCATAATATTAATTTTGCGGTTAAAGCCAACATTAAAGATGGTTACCTGAACTTCTATTCCAGTTACATTAAGTATTTGGTAGATAAGTTCCAGCAAATTGATCCAATGAAAGGTTTTGATGATGTGCTCGAATATCCATTGCAACCCCTTTATGACAACTTGGATTCTTATACTTACGAAACGTTTGAACGGGACCCGATTAAATATAAAAAATATCAAGAGGCCATTGAAGCTGCCCTGTTGGATCTTGTGCCGCAAGATCAGATCGAAACGAAAACGGTACGTTAATCAAGTTTGGTAAAAATATTATGATTTAAATGATTTTCATTTATTTCAGAGTGTGATTATGGTACTCGGAGCTGGCCGCGGACCATTAGTTCGAGCCGCATTGAATGCCTCCCAAAACACAGGAAGAAAAATTAAAGTATTCGTTGTGGAAAAAAACCCCAATGCGATAATAACTCTTCAAGCGATTATCGATGATATGTGGGACAATCGGGACGTGCGATTATTCACCTGTGACATGCGAGATTTTGATCCACCGGAAAAAGCAGATATTTTGGTGTCTGAGTTACTTGGCGCATTTGGCGATAATGAATTATCTCCCGAATGCCTAGACGGTGCTCAGAAGCATTTAAAACTTAATGGGATCTCCATACCATGTAAATCCACTTCCTACGTAAATCCGACCATGTCGACCAAAGTTTTTAATGCAGTACGTTATGTTGAGCGGCCGTTGAATTCTCGCGAACGTAATATTTCATATACAACTCAAGCAGAAGGTACCTATGTATTGTATATAAAAAATTGTTATCATATAAGCAGACCAAAGAAGGTGTTCGAGTTCGTTCATCCTAATTTAAGTCCGATTATCGATAATTCGAGATTTTTGACACTTGAATTCGAGACAAAAGTGGATTGTGTTTTAACAGGATTTACAGGATACTTTGATTCGGTGCTATACAAAGATATTACAATCAGCACTCATCCCGAAACTCATACACCTGGGATGGCTTCGTGGTTTACGTTATACTTTCCGATTGCGGAGCCACAACATTTGAAAGCGGGTGATAAAATTGTTTTTAATATTTGGCGGTGTGTGGGCTCGCATAAAGTATGGTATGAATGGTGTACTGTAGCCCCTTTTATTACCCATATACATAATCATATGGGTCGATCATCTTTTATTTCAATGTAGACTAGCTATTTAGGAAATATTATGATAAAGCCTTTTAATTATTGAAACAACGGATATTAATGGAATTTTGTTATGCTGTTAATAAATTAAATTTTTCAACAAATTATTGTATTTTCAATTACCTATTTTAAAACCCCGTCCAAAATTGATTACATATTTCGCGATAATATGAAGGGCGTCCGAATAATGGCATACGTTTAACCGGCAGTTAACAATTGTTTACTTTATTCCTCGCTGTCCAGTCCATTAATTTGAGATGTGAATTACTAGTGTGGTGAATATGGAAAATATTGGTCCCGCTGAAATCTGTGCATCCAATGATAGGCGGTTTTATTGCGGAGTTCAGAATGGCACAATTTATGTCGGAATCATTGAAAACGTAGTATTTAGGTTGTACTCGGTTTGAACTACTACTGTTTATGATATAGAGAAAACCTGGGGGATCTTGTCAAAACAAAATTCAAATGGATCAAACTTTGTGTACCTTAAGGCTTTAAGTGCTCAATCGCGTCGGCCTCGGTGTTAACATTGTTTTGATGCCTTGTACATCTTTGATTGAAGATTGAGCCTTTTTGAGGCAAAGTCGACTTAGGTAGGTTGTCATCTCTCGATGGTGACTGTTATCTCCGGCGCAAATGCGAGTGATGGGTGGTACGATCTACCATTAATGGTACTTGACTCATCAAGGTTTCGTTCATTCGGAATTGTAGAATTTCCTAAGTTTTTGGAGACCTTATACGAATCAGATTTTGGTGACGCCTACAAATTCCAAGTTATGTCTCTATGATAACCGTTTTTCGCCCAATAACTTTAGAGATTGTTCCCGACATCCACTTTTTCCCACGCCCAAAATATCTGGCGTACATCTGGCTAAAACTTCGACGTTTTTTCATAATTCTGATGTAGTGGATTCGGTACTAAGACATATACTAGAGTACGCGGTTGTCGTCCATGTAGAAGTTGCGCTGTAGATTTGCCACTGATTGGATCTGCTGCAGCTCCTTAAGTATTGAGGTACTTTAAAAGAGTTTTTTGTCGATTATCCTCGTCTACCATGATTTTAGTGAAAGCTGACTTGAATGTCCTGACGAACCGCTCAGCTTGCCCGTTCGAAGCTGGGTGAAACGGATCTGTCGTCAGATGCTTAATAGTGTTTTGTTCACACACCTTGCGAAATTCTTCTGACTTGAATTGAGTGCCATTGTCGGACACTATTATTTTGGTAGACTCTCAATTGCATAGATTGGCTGAAGTGTCTCAAACTTAGAGAATACGTCCACACAGACCAACCACATTTTACTGATGAAAAATGGACCTGCGAAATCAACATGGGTACGCTCCCATGGATGTTTAACAGCTGTCGAACTGGAGAATGTTTTCTTGGGATCACTCGTATTTGACTGGCTACTATGCACTTTGCTACGATACATTCTATCTCTTTATCAATATTCGGAAACCAAATATGTCTCTTGGCTATCTGCTTCATTCTAGTTGAACCCCAATGACCTTCGTGAAGAAGCTGTAGCACCTTTAATTAGACCGCTTATATGGTTGTAGTTCACCATCTATATTGGAAAGAGCACTTGGCCACCCATCTCGAATGAATCTTGAGACCTTCTTCAAAACTGGATCATCGAGGGTAGTTCTAGCAATTAACGATGAATTTATAGGTAAGTCATCTAAAGTCATTTGACTTATCTGGTCCACATTCGTCAATGTTTTTTCGTAATCATCAAATTTCTCATTTTTGCCTAAATGGAAGTTTAGATAGTGCGTCTGCATTGGCATGCTTTTCAGTTGGGCGATATTTGATGTCGTATTTATAACCTTGGAGAACGATAGCCCAACACTGAAGTCTTTGGAGTGTTGCAACTGGCAGTTTCTTGTTTGGATGCAAAATTGTCGTCAATGGCTTATGATCCGTGAGTAATTCAATTTTTCTACAGTATAAATATTGGTGAAACTTGGTCACACTATAAATAATAAAAAGAGCTCCTTTTCAACTTGTCCATAAGCTTGCTGACTTTTTGTCAACGTTTTTGATGCAAAAACGACAGGACGTTCAGATCCATCTTGGAAACGGTGCGAAATTACTGCACCAACGTCGTACTTGAATGCATCTGTAGAAAGAATGATTGGACGATCCTATCTGTAGTGGACTAATCTGGATGCTTTTAGTAACTGTTACTTCAGAGCTTGAAAAGCGGTTTCTTGTCGATCGGTTATTTTGTGCTGCGAATGTGCATTTGTCGATTTTGCGGCGCGGTCCATACCTGTCAAGCCGACTCAACAACTCTTTAAGATTTCTAAAATGTTCTTCGTTACTTGCACCGGTAACGATTTCGTCGTCGAGATATACTGCACTCATTGGAATGCCCGCGATAACTTCTTCCATCAAACGTTGAAAAATTCCTGCAGCACTGGCGATACCGAAAGGTAAACGTTGGTATTGAGAAAGCCCAGAGGGTGTAATAATTACTGTTAACTCCTTACACTCCTCTGAGAGCTCAATCTGAAGATAGGCGTCGCTTAGATCGATTTTAGCGAAGGATTGCCTTCCTTAGATCGATTATAGTGAAGAATTGCCCACCCAACCTCTTGTGGTTGACACTTCATCGACTTCTTCGGTTATAGCTTTGGCTTCGACCTCTTCTTTGATTTGAACGTTGTTGATTTTGACGCTCACATGGTTTTATGTAATTAACCACAACTGAATCGGAAGTGGCAGCTTGAACTCCTTTGATAATTGCACCGGAACTTTTAGAGCACTCATACGTTTATGCTATTTCGATTACTTAGTCCTGATTAGGGTTAGATTTCATCAATGCGGCATGGCGCACTGGCTCATGTGGTGTTTGCTTTACAAGCATGTCCCTAATTTCCCACTATTTGTAGTTTTCTTCGCATCCGGCTTTAGACATATAAATGTACAATCTCTCGCTACAAATTGGCAACCCAATCTGCATACGAGTGATCCGGCAAAGGATGAGCACATGTTTTCTCCACAAAATGTTCATTTAATGCTTTTGTTACCTCTTAAAATGAATTTTTTACCAGATCATTAGGAAATAGTTTTTCTATCTATTAATTCTCAGATAAATAGGTTACACGTTCACAGGTAAAAATCACCTGCAACTCAATTTACATGATCTGATGGTATAAATATGGAAACGCGAGAATTTTCAGATACGTAAAGTGTTTCGGTCATTTAAAAATAAATGTTGGTTAATGGTTTTATCAAGTATCATAAATACACCCAACATATATTTAAATTTGCAATGGAAATTCAATTATGTATACATAGCGGAACGGAATCAATATTTTTTATCACACAGTGAAAATTTACATTGGATAAATATGGTTGAAAATTTAAATTGAATTGCAAATAAAAAATAACTAAATTTAACCTCGCGATATATTGCAAAGGCCAACGAACACTTAAGATTTGTGGAGAACTTGTAATTTTTATAAAATTAATGAGGAACTGACATCAATAATATTCTGCATATCCGCTGTTTTTATCTATAGTCCCCCAATTATCCAATATATTTCTGTCTACATTTACAACAACATTTATAATTATGTAATTATTTATAATATTTGATTAATTTTGTATAAATTCCCAAACTAAAAATTTATTATTTATTGTGACGTAAAATTGCTACTGTAATCAATCATACCACTATCTATACGAGTATACAGGGAGGTAATCAATTGATCCAGCCTCCCTAAATTTTTTATGTGATAGGTTTAATATTATAATTAATTATAATGTAAACGTTATCTAATAACTATCCCGTGTAGCAATATTTTATGCTTCAATTTTGAGAATTTGGAAAGGACAGAAAACTTTACTTAGTTCGTAATTACTTTAATAGGCTTTCTCAGGTCGATATACTAAGTAAATATTTATTAACCCAACGATTTGTCGTAAGCTTTATATACTCGTAGCATCGAAACACCAACGCTACAATTATTCTATTGACGAAACTGGCACAGCAAAGGACATCGCCTTATCTCGAGCGATACACCATCACAAACCTCTTTAATTTTCCCTCTAGATAATTCATTCAAGAAAAATTAAATCAAAACATTATCTAAATTTTCTTTTTTGCTGTATGTGTGTGTGTGTGCGAAGAAGAAATATTTCTTGCATTTAAATAACACAAAAAGCCAAATGAAAAATGATAAAAAAAAATATTTTCATTCATTCCAAAATTTTTCTTTTGTATTATTCATGCGCTTCATTTAATTGAGTAGAATACACACAAAACATTAGAGAAGACGCGACGACATCGAGCTTTATTGCGCTATGGCTTTGTTTATGTTTTTTTTTGTGAAAAATATGAAAAATTGGAGCAAATTTTCTTGGCACGTGAAATCGAAGTTTCAATAAAATGGAGGGGTGTAATTGTTGAGACCAAGACCCGATTTTCTTTTATACGATCCTAATTTTTGGAAAATGCCTATTATGAAGTTTCTGCTCGTAAATACTGTACTTTCGTTACTCGTAAATTCTATACTTTCAAAGATATTTACAAAATACGAAAAAGCGCTCATGAAAGCTGCCACTTCCAAACACGAAAAAGCTCCTTTGGAAGCTGTCGCTTCCGGTCAACAGATTTCAGCCAAAATTTGCTAGGGCCTCCCAATTTTGTGGAAAAAGCTTAGATATGAAGTTCCATTTCGAACAATCAGTCTATCTGAGTTGTAGGGGCCAACATTTCGGTTGAAAAATGGTTTGTGTGGAAAATCATCATTTCTGTGCAAATTTTAGATAACTGACAATACCGTTCCAATTGTTGCAAATTTTATTTAGAATCTTTTAGTTCGGATAGCTGTTTTTCTCGTAAATGTCGTCCTTTTCAAAATATTTGAAAAAATGAAAAGCTCCTATGGAAGCTGCCACTACTGGTAAACCGATCTGGACTATAGAGGAGACAGACATTTAGTCTGCACGTGCGCACGCACGCACACATACGCACGCACACATTCACGCGCACAGGCACACAAAGAGATTTTTTAAATGTACTTAGACAGTGGGTTTCTGCTGGCGAATCTGCACCGAGGAAGACTAAGGCGGTTTTATCAGCCAACAAGTTCATGGCCACAGTTTTTTGGGATGCACGCGGCATAATCCACATCCATTACCTTCAAAAGGGGAGAAGAGTCAACGGCGAATATTACTGCAACTTATTGGACCGTTTCAATAACGTTTTGAATGAAAAATGACCGTATTTTGCGAATAAAAAGGTTCTTTTCCATCAATACAATGCACGGGTGTAGTTGTTTGTTGCCATGGACAAAATCAATGAATTATGAGGTATCAAACGCGAAGTGATTGTATTGTGATTGTATACAGTTACAAATTTGTTTGAATTGATCGTTTCAGCTTAAAATATGTTTGAATTGATCCTATCTCTCCATATTTATTTCAAATTATTGGGATCTGAGGACAATCCGTGCGTTACAATTCGCAGTCAAACATATTTGAGAGGATTAGTTGGTTAATTTTCCTTCCCCAAATGTTTGAAAGTTCGTGTGGTCCTCATAAAGGCGAATTTATCGGTAGATTTTCTAAAATGTCGGCCTAAAATATGACATGCGACGCTGATAGAATATCGTTCACCGACAAGCCAGATCTAGTTATAGTAGACCTGTCGAATACAACAAGTTTCGGGATTAAAATGATTTTCTTGAGAACTCGGTGGTGTGAAAGGAAGAATGCATTTCCGTTTATCAGGACTTGAAGATATTCTTGCATGTGGTCTAGAGACAAATACTCATGCATAAAACGTGTGTATTCTTTTTAAAAAATAACCATAAATGGTGAACCCGACGTGATAGTGGAGCAGTCAGCAAATTTGTCAACGTTCACAAATTTTAAATTACGGTCGCTTACAATTATTCTACAATGGCCACTAATAGCAATATTTTAATGCTGCTTATAAAGAAATAATCATCAGCTATTATTCATCTTTACTTGGTCATTCCGGAGCACTGACAGGACAGCTAACTATATAATAATATTTAACAGTGAATGGTCATTATCACCTTAACAAACTCACGGACAGCTGTATATACCTAGTTATATTAAGGGTCAATTGTTCATCATTAAGAAGAAAAAACAAACTGTAAGTACCCAACTAATTATTTTTGGTGTTAAAGTTAATAAAAATTTTTTCGTTTCAAAATAAGAATTGTGTTTTTTTCTTTTCAATTTTGTCTTAATTAAAATGTCTATTTTACTTTTTCTCTATTCGTTTACGTGTTTTTGGTAATTTTTCTTATTTTCGCTTTTTTGTTTCGGCGTGTTGTGCAAGGTGTGAATGATTCACCGTCACCCCTACCAGCGACAAATGGTTCAGACTTGTCAGCAGCATCAAGCAGCGGTACGACACGGGAATCTAATATTTTGTTAACGACTGCTCAATTGGCTGGCCTTATTAATGATGCTGTTGTCAAGGCTGTCTCACAATTAAATGTTAATGCAAATGTGTTTCCGGAAACATCGCAGCCAAATTTTAATTTGCCTTCCGGTGCTGGACTTATTGGTCGAGTGGCTTTCAAACCTCCACAGCCATTGTACTCTCAAAACCCAAATGTGTGGTTTGAGATACTCGAGCAGCAGTTCAGTTTGGCAGATATCACGGTTGAGTCTATTAACTATGCTCATGCGGTGGGAGCCCTAGATGCACGTCTCCATGATACATTCGCTTATGTTATCACTAGTCCGAAGGGTAATACACCTCACACTTCATTCAAGGCGGAGGTGATTCGGGTACTTGGCGAATCGGAAAAAACGAAGCTGAATAATCTTATGCATGGTCTGACACTTGGGGACAGGAAGTCGTCCCAGTTGTTGAGTATCATGAAATTGAACGCTGGTGACAATTTTAACGAAGCGACACTTCGTCAATTTTGGATGAAGAGATTGCATCAGTCAGTTAAAATGGTGTTCACACCATTCGAAAACGACGTCTCCCTGTCAGTCCTTGCAGAACGGGTTGACAACGTGCATGAGACTATGGCTCAGGCACAAATAAGTTCTATTGAGGCTTCTGCATCTGGTTCTTCTAATCAAAATTCAACTTTGTCTCTGGATAATAAACTTTCGGAATTTAAACTATTTTATTTAAACTAACCTTCGGCTGAGAATAATTTTATTTGTTTTTACCATCATCATTTCGGCACAAAAACATTAAAATGTAAACCAAATTGTAAATTTGTATCATATAGCTCCGATAATAATGTTTCAAAAAAATAAATAGTCATTCACAATTGGCGGTGTGTAATGACGATTCTAAAACTAGCCGCCTTTTAATTTTCGAAATTTTTCTCCAGACTCATTTTTTAATTGATACAGGTGCAGATATCCCAGTCTTGCCAGTCCGTTTTGTTCGAAATCCAAGGGTCGACCCATCAATCAGATTGTTCGCAGCGAACGGGACTAAATTTTTCAGACTTGACATCGGACTGCGCCGCAAATTCTCCTGGGAATTCATAGTTGCTGACGTGTCGATGCCTATCATCGGTGCGGAATTTTTGAGGAAAACTGGGTTGTTAGTTGATATACAGAGAAAGAGGCTCATAGATCCGTTAACCTCTCTGTATTCAAATGGATCTCCTTCCTCCTACGATGATACTACTGTTTTTAGGATCGACAAATCAGCAATGGACCCAGGAGTTTTCAACGTAATATCAAAAGTTTTAACGGCCATTCACGGTAATATTAATATTGACAATACTAGACATAACGTGACTCACAAAATTGAAACGAACGGACCGCCGGTTGCATGCAAACCACGACGACTAGCACCGGACAAATTCATCATCGCGAAGACAAAATTCGAAAACTTGATGAAACTCGGGATTTGCCGACCTAGTAGCAGTCCTTGGTTCAGTCCGTTACATTTAGTACCCAAAAAGAATGGGTCTTGGAGACCTTATAGAGACTTTCGGGCACTGAATAAAGTCACGATTCCTGACAGGTATCCGATTCCACATATCCAAAACTTTACACAACGACTCGAAGAATGCACTATATTCACAACGATAGACCTTGTCCAGGCTTACCATAAAATTCCTATTGAACCGACGGACATTCCAAAAACAGCAATTTCGACACCTTTCGGACTATTTGAATTTTGTAGAATGACTTTCGGTGTTAGGAATGCAGCACAGTCGTTCCAACGTCTTATGCATTCAGCACTACGTGGACTTAACTTCTGTTTTGTATATTTGGACGATGTGCTCATAGCCTCTAGAAATTATGACGAACCTCTCGGACATATTAAACTCATTTTTCCAAATTAGAAGAACATGGGCTTGTGGTTAATGTGGACAAATGCGTTTTCGCAAAAAATGAAATTATATTTTTAGGCCATTTGGTAACTGGACAAGGTATATTACCGTCGCATGAACGGGTTCAAGTCATCAAAAATTTCGAACGACAACAGACTGTAAAACAACTGAAACGCTTTTTAGGTATGATTAACTTTTATCGACGCTTTATTCCGGGTGCTGCTGCTGACCAGGAATTCTTGATTGATTACCTAAGAGGTTACACTAAGAACAGTCGAGTTCCAATCCAATGGTGAGCAGAGGCTATCAAAGCGTTTGATAACTGTAAAATTAAACTTATGAACGCTACTTTACTTATTCATCCATCTTCATATCAGCACCTCTGGCCATCATGATCGACGCTTGCGATTAATTTCAATTTCAATTCCAATTCCAATTCCAATTCCAATTCCAATTCCAATTCCAATTCCAATTCCAATTCCAATTCCAATTCCAATTCCAATTCCAATTTAAATTTCAATTTCAATTTCAATTTCAATTTCAATTTCAATTTCAATTTCAATTTCAATTTCAATTTCAATTTCAATTTCAATTTCAATTTCAATTTCAATTTCAATTTCAATTTCAATTTCAATTTCAATTTCAATTTCAATTTCAATTTCAATTTCAATTTCAATTTCAATTTCAATTTCAATTTCAATTTCAATTTCAATTTCAATTTCAATTTCAATTTCAATTTCAATTTCAATTTCAATTTCAATTTCAATTTCAATTTCAATTTCAATTTCAATTTCAATTTCAATTTCAATTTCAATTTCAATTTCAATTTCAATTTCAATTTCAATTTCAATTTCAATTTCAATTTCAATTTCAATTTCAATTTCAATTTCAATTTCAATTTCAATTTCAATTTCAATTTCAATTTCAATTTCAATTTCAATTTCAATTTCAATTTCAATTTCAATTTCAATTTCAATTTCAATTTCAATTTCAATTTCAATTTCAATTTCAATTTCAATTTCAATTTCAATTTCAATTTCAATTTCAATTTCAATTTCAATTTCAATTTCAATTTCAATTTCAATTTCAATTTCAATTTCAATTTCAATTTCAATTTCAATTTCAATTTCAATTTCAATTTCAATTTCAATTTCAATTTCAATTTCAATTTCAATTTCAATTTCAATTTCAATTTCAATTTCAATTTCAATTTCAATTTCAATTTCAATTTCAATTTCAATTTCAATTTCAATTTCAATTTCAATTTAAATTTCAATTTCAATTTCAATTTCAATTTCAATTTCAATTTCAATTTCAATTTCAATTTCAATTTCAATTTCAATTTCAATTTCAATTTCAATTTCAATTTCAATTTCAATTTCAATTTAAATTTCAATTTCAATTTCAATTTCAATTTCAATTTCAATTTCAATTTCAATTTCAATTTCAATTTCAATTTCAATTTCAATTTCAATTTCAATTTCAATTTCAATTTCAATTTCAATTTCAATTTCAATTTCAATTTCAATTTCAATTTCAATTTCAATTTCAATTTCAATTTCAATTTCAATTTCAATTTCAATTTCTACACAAAGGTATATCTCAATTCCAAGTTGAAGTTGAAGTTGAAGTTGAAGTTGAAGTTGAAGTTGAAGTTGAAGTTGAAGTTGAAGTTGAAGTTGAAGTTGAAGTTGAAGTTGAAGTTGAAGTTGAAGTTGAAGTTGAAGTTGAAGTTGAAGTTGAAGTTGAAGTTGAAGTTGAAGTTGAAGTTGAAGTTGAAGTTGAAGTTGAAGTTGAAGTTGAAGTTGAAGTTGAAGTTGAAGTTGAAGTTGAAGTTGAAGTTGAAGTTGAAGTTGAAGTTGAAGTTGAAGTTGAAGTTGAAGTTGAAGTTGAAGTTGAAGTTGAAGTTGAAGTTGAAGTTGAAGTTGAAGTTGAGTTGAAGTTGAAGTTGAAGTTGAAGTTGAAGTTGAAGTTGAAGTTGAAATTGAAATTGAAATGTCAACCTGTAGGTACACTGACATAGACGGTGGGCCGGCGCTAAATTCTGCATTCCAATAGAGGGTCTTCGTTGTGTTTATTAACAGCACAGATCGTAATCGATGATGAAAATTTGCATTGAATTCAGCCTGTGGTGGGATTCTAACCCAGTATCTCCCGGCCCAAGTGCCAAAGCTTTAAGCACTTGTCCGGTAAATTGAAATTGAAATTGGAATTGAAATTGGAATTGAAATAGGAATGTAAATGGATATTAAATTTATTTTTTTGAAAATTGAAAATTGAAATAAAAACAATTTTAGTTTCTATTTACAATTATCTTGGGTAAATCAATATAGTAAAAACAAACGAGATAAACACATACAAATGAGTTCACAGATAATGACACTACACGTGAATCGGATGCAGCTCCAACCAACCCCCACCCACATCTATAGGATGAAATAGAGACAACTCGCTCTACAAACACGTCAGATTCATTCATTTAACTAATGAGCCGATAAACGCTTACCGAAATCAATTTATTTACAAGATTTCAAGATTTCAGATCATCGCATCATCACAACAGTATTGCATTGGTTAATTTACAAAAAGAATTGTATTATATGTTAATTCGAAATGGATTCGTATAAATCCAAAAAAAAATTAGTTTTTTTCGAAAATCCACTCAATTTTTAGTGCTAACGGTCTGTTCTAAAATTTTAAAAGTGATATTTCATTGTAGTTAATAAATAATTTAAATAAATAATAAAATAGAAAAATTTTAATAAATAGATACGAAATAAAACCTTTTAACTTACCAACTTTGAAACCAAAAACTAAATCCGAAAATGGTTGCTGATTTGGAAAATTATAAATCCAAAACTAAATCCTTTAAGTTCGTTTTACGGACCAAGCATGATCTAAAAAAAATTAGTCTCATAGCCAAGAGCTTTTAGAGGTTTCTGGAACGGATATGTTGATATTTTGCCGTTCAACGTATGATTCTAAAGACAAATTATATTTTGATATGGGCGTGGCGTGCTGCTCGTCATAAATTTGACATCCGGAATAGGGATACTAGCGGTACATAGTCGATATGCCCTCAATGATAAAACTGTTCACCATCCCTGACCTGGACCAACAACATTTATATTTTCATTTTATTTCCATGCTTGTTTTTCTTTTCCTGCATCAAACCAAACATTTCATAACGTACGAGTACATCTCGTGAGTATCGCTCGCACAAAAAAAGTACTAACACAATATTGAGAGGAAATTTTATAAATTCTTCTTTGTACATTTTCATCATGCTTTTCTTTTTTTTATTTTTTATTTAATCAAAATCACCAGCAAAATAAAATAGAAAATTCACTTTGGAAATTCTGTGTTTTTTGCATTTTATTTATTTTTCTGTTAAAACGAGGAAAATGTAAACGTCGGAAAAAGAAGAATTTTCTTACACAACATTAAAAATATTGGAAATTTGTCTATCAGTTTCAATTCAACATTACTCGGTGTTAGTTCGGTCCTAAAAAATATATAATTATTACCACCGTGTATGGATTTTATAATTTTTATTTTTTGTGTTTGTAATTAAAATTAATTAAATTTTATTATTTTTTAATTAAATATAAAAAGTGAAATGTGAAAAATTAAATTATCATTTTATCTTATAAGTGTAAAGTGGCGGTTCAACGACTACCAACCATCTAGCATAAAAAATATATATATAGTTATTTTAATTAAATAAATTTAAAATTATATATAGATAAAATATATACATAGTTAGATATTAAATAATGTTATATATATAGTGTTTGTGTATAGTTAAGTAAATAAAAAATAGTTAATCACTTAATATTTTAAATATATTATGCAAAGTAGTTTTTATTTTTTTGTGATAAAAATTAATTTAGTGAAAAATTTATAAAGAATAAATAAATAAGAAGTATATAAAATTTAATTAAATTATTTTGATTTAACAAAAAAAAAAAAAAAATCGAAATAATATTATTTTAAGTGGAAAGTTAAGTGTGGAAAATTGAAAAATCAAATTAAGTCTTTGGATAACATTAACGACTTTTTCTTTCTTTTGTTAAGTAAATATTTATTAACACAAAAAAATAAAAAAATGATGTTTGCCTGTAACTTAATTCTGGTTTTAACAATATAATATTATAAAGAGACGAGAAGCTGTGGAGTAATTAAAAAGGAAAAATGATAAGTTTGTTTTAGGTAATTAAATTTTAAGATTTTAGTATTTTATTAAGTATGTATATGATGGATTAAAAATTGTTTTAAATAAAATTTGCCGGGACTCATCTTATGTATTATAATATTAAATTTGTTTTGTAACTTGGGGGGTGAATTAGGCCGAAATAATCGGCCCGATTTGTTTCGATTAGGTGATGCATAAAATTGAATATATTCGGCAACCAGTCCTCCTATTTTATGAAGCATAATATCCATTTCATTAGAATTTTAATTTAAATAAAAAGAAATTATAATTTAAAGAAATGACAAAAAAACAACATTTTGTATAAAATAAATTAATTTGAAGACTGCGTATTTGCAAAAAAATGTCCGAATGTAATTTTTTTGTGATTTTGATTAAATTTAAAATTAATTCTGTTGTGGTTCAATTCCATCGGAATACACAACCAACAAATTTGTTCATTTTATATGAGCTTAGCTCTGTAACTGGGTTCTAAATTGAAGGCGTCGTCTGTACTAAGGGAAAGGGACAGTCTTTATAAACGATTAATCATTACCATGCACGATTTAGTGATAAATGTATAAAAACCATATCTAAATGATTTTGAGATTTGGGTCTAATCGTCGTGAATATAGTAGCAAATGATTTAACATATATTTTGTGCTGGAATTTTATATTTTTTATGAAAATACGGCATTTAACGCACTAAACTTGAACTTTTCTAAAGAATTCCTAATCCTCCGTTTTTCATCTACTTTGTTGTAAATACCAGCTTGTGTCTCCTTTTAAACCTTTAAACCAATTTTGAAGCGTATATATGTTTGTATTTTAACTTCGATAACCGTTGGAAAGGACAGCCCAACGAATCACCCTCCATATCACGAAACGGTGAATGAGTTTAAATACCAGGGATCGATGATAAATGTGCAAGATTCAGTCTCTTCATTCTACGCTAACGTAAACATTCTCAAGTGTCGCAAAATATCGCACTAAACAAAAATAAATATCTACAAAGTGCTGATAAGACCAGTAGTTATTTTTGGTAGCGAGTCTTGGACATTAACAGATCAGAAATGATTTTAATAACTTTGATATAATTATTTAAATTAAATCGTTCAAGCTGAGATGGCTCGGACACGTCCCGCGTTCCTAATATCTTACAATAAAACAGGCCCTGGAGTCGGCACCAATGAAGACAAGACCTCGCAGGAACTTTGTTCTGTTTTTGACCATCAAACTAAAGCCATTTACGGAATCGTATGCCTTATAATTCTTCGATATTGCCATAGTGCCGTTTATGGATTTATACCCCACGTGTTGCCAAACATTTGTTAACAGTGAAAGTAGTAACCTTTACTATCTCTGTTGAAGCCATTCACATACCAGATGTGGGTATTCCACAAGGCTCAGGTAGCAGATATTTAGCTTCAGTCATTAATTGCAGACTTTTACCTTGAAACTGTAGTACGGGAAATTCAATTTCAGTTTGGAGTCGTTTATTTGCTTTGTCTTCAACATAAAACAATTCAATAACGTCTCTATACTCCAAATCTCAAGACCATTATCATCCTCGCGCTCCTAATGTGAAAACCTAATATTGATGGTTGTCAAGTTGGTCGTTGTCAGTTCTAACAGGGTAAAATTCATTATCTCTCTCCGTTTGGTTTTTAAGAGGTACTGAGTGAAAAACGGCAAAGAATTCCTATCTTTGATTTTCTGCTACCCATGTTATAAATTAGCTTAACTATAATGTACTTTAATAATGGCAGTGGCCATGGAGATGAATGCCACAGTTCCTTGATGTAAACTGGGGGCTTAGGCGGCAGATATTTCGAAGAAATTATCTGTTCTTCAAGATTTAAATTTTTGCTGGGGTAGAGATTTGTTTTTACTGTTTGTGTTATGACAGAAAATTAGTTTAATGGCATTTGACATTTACGAAATGGGTAGGTTTACGCTTGAGCAAAATTGGAAAATATTGAAAACTTACTTTTAAAGTGTTGAGTCTTCGACCCAAACAGTAACAAATTGACGTGGAAAATTCAGTAGAAATTTAATGCTGGCAGGGCAATTTGTGCATCAATTTGTGAAGCGAGTTCTTGAAACTGGATTAGTTTTGGATAAACCAACACGTGATTTGTCAGTTATAGCTGTTGCTCAGAATTTGTCTGAGCATCCATTAACATCAACTCGCTATCGTGTTTAAGAATTGAACATTTCGCTTCATTTTGTGATGAGAATTTTTGCATAAAGACCTAGGTATAAAGGCGTACAACGTTCCATTAGTGCAGGAACTGAAGCAAAATGACCTTCCGCAACATTTTCGGTTCGCTAATTGCGCTGTGGCATGCTTGGAAGAAAATGAGCATTTTTACCTAAAAATCATGTTTTCCAACGAAGCTCATTTTCATCTCGGAGGCTACGTCAACAAGCAAAATTGTCGCGTTTGGAGCTCAGAAAATCCACATGTAACTATGGAGAAGCCGATGCATCCACAACGAGTTTGGTGTGGATTTTGAACCAGCGGCGTTATTGGTCCATTTTTTTCGAAAATGAGCAAGGTAATTTTTGTTATCCAGAATTCAAGAGGAGGATACATACGATATTTTGTTTCAACAGGACGGCGGTGCTTGCCATACAGCAAACGCAAATAGCGGTGTTTTGCACACCGTCTTCGGGGATCGAATGATCAGTCGTAACGGAGATGTTAATTGGCCGCAGCTGCAATTTGTCTCCGTTGGACTTATTTTTTGTGGAGAGCCTTTAAAGATAAATGTTAGGTTAACCATCCAGAGATTATTCAAGACTTGAAAAATTAAATCGAAGTTGCCATGGTTGAGATAGCAATTTAATGGGTGGACACAAGGGTGGTTTTTGCCATTGCTTCTACCCTTTAGTTTCTGGATATTATTTGAAAATTTCTTAACCTTTACACTCCTGTTAATGTTAGGCATGACTATTTATGCTGCTGTTTGGTGTAATCAGAGGGACAGTAAGATAAAGAGGGCAATATGTATCGACGATATTCATCTCCAAGCAAATGTTCGTTGCTTGAATATGTTACTTGGCATGCTTTGTAAGTTTGAAGTGTTTTATTCTTCCTTTTATTGCAACAGCCATGTCACTAGGTGCTTTGCCGCTAAATATTTAGTAAATTGAGTATCCATTGATTTCAAAATATTAGCATCATGATTTGTGCTTGATTTGAAATAATTTAGTTTGTTGGATGGAAATGAGATTCATAAACAGTTTTTGGAAGAAGTTCTGGAATATGGCCATCTGGAAAGGCACTCAGGCTTTCTTAGCTGATTATGTTGGGATTGAGTGTGTTGGATGGAAATGAGATTCTTAAATTATTATTGAATGAATTTCTGGAATATGGCCACCTGGGACGGAACTCGATCATGGGATTCTTAGATTAGATGCGTAAAATGTGCAAAAAGGCACAATGCGAAACATTGCACTGTTAGTGAAACGAACCTGAAAGGTGTATAAAATGTAAAAAGCGACATCCGGTCAACTGTAGATGATGCGAAGTAGCCGTACATCTGCCCATAGATTAAAAAAACAAGGTGCACCAACCGTCTCACACCAGGATTTCAACTACAACTATAGTTCAGAAACAACCACAGTAGAAGCTATAATACAAGGATTGTCTGAAAAGTTTCTGACCTAACAAAGATACAAAACATATTTTTCAATTTATTTTTATTTCTCTACATGGTATAAGAAGAAGTATAAGTTCATACACTTCTCCCAACGATGCTGTCTTGTGGATTTTTGCAATGCGGTAACCGCTGCGGTATGAGATGGCACATTGTCTTGGTGAATCAAAATTTTAGTTTGTGCAAACTTGGCCTCCATCTTGTCAAGTAATGATGCGTAGTATGTTCCTGTAATGGATTGCCCCATTGATGCAAATAATTAATAATCGGACAGAGTCAAGTCTGGCGAGTAAGCTGCATGTAAAAGTATTTCCCAATTAAGTGCTTCCAATGTTTCTATGGCCGGTTTTGCTTTGTGTGATGGTGCATTATCATTAAGCAAAATCACTTTGTGTTGCCTTTTATCATATTCTGGTCGTTTTTCATGTAAAGCTCGATTCATATCGAGGTAGCTCGATTCATATCGTTGGTAACGTTCTGTATTTACGGTTTCACTAGATTTTAGCACCTCAAAATAAATCACACTCTTCTGGTCCCACCCAGTACAGAGCATTGTCTTCCGTCCGAAGCGATTTGGCCTTGCAGTCGATGTTGATGGTTATCCTTGATCAATCCAAGACATTTTGCGCTTCAGATTCTCAAAATAGATCCATTTTTTATCGTCAGTTGGCGAGCAACATTTCGCAAGTGATTTTTCATTTTCCTGTTGCCTTTCATTCGGTTTATATGTGGTACCCATTTCCTCAGCTTTTGGATCTTTCACATGGCTTTTAAACGCATGCAGACGGCTTTCCGTGACACACTCAATTGATCCGCGAGTTGTTTTTGCGTTTGAACGTCAAACTTTTTTGGTGGTCTTCCACGTTCTTCGTTTCTCATGTCAAAATCACCACTTTTGAATTTATTAAACCACTCATAGCATTGTGGTGTACCAGGAGCATACTCACCGTAAGCTTCGTTAAGCATTCGATGTGATTCCGCAAAGCGTAATATGTAGCCAAAAACTCGACATTTTTAACACGTAAACAACATGCGTTATTGTATGAAACTTGTATGGTTATGAATTGGATGTTGTTGACAAATGTCAAAATAAAACAATAGCGCTGATGACGTGGTTTGGTAAATTCCGGTTTCATTTTTACACACCTATAACAAAAAACAAAGTCGGTGACAAAATTGATGCATCAGGGACTCCGACATTTGAGGAGTGTGTCGTTGATGATTTACTGTTTCGTACAACGTTTGTCTATCGGTCTTTGAGAAAGCCTATTATCCATGGTCATCGAATTGAAGCCGTATATTGGAAGTTTATAAATCAGATTCTCATGTTAAATTTGAGCGGCTTTCAAAAAAGCCATACGGGTTGTCTGAAATAATTTTATTAGTTTCTGTTACAATCAATATTGTACCATAGTTTGTACCATCGCATTCTTTCAGGCGTTAATGGTAAAACCAAGTCACTGCCAACCTCCTCCTTCAATATTCGAACGGGTCCGCTGGCCACATTTATATCCATTTTCTTCAGGTTCTGAAGACAATTTCCGCAGAAATGTTGATGGGATCCTTTGTGGAACCACAATACAGGATTAATGGAGGTGTTCCTCCATCGGGGACAACTAAAGTCGAGTTCAATCTGAAAGTGTTTGCCAGTAAGCCAAAACATCGTCTGCTTATTAAAGCTGAAATGGATATTTTAGAAATATTGACAACCGATGCGACCATCAGATGCCTTGGAGGCATTCTTGTTGTTGGTTGTTTTTGCTGCCTTAACACACATTTTTTTATAGGTGTTTCGTGTGGACTTATATTCTTTTTAGCAGTTTTTTTTTGTCTGGCAGCTTTTGAAAAGATTTTAAAATTTAAATCGTCATCTTCTTGATTGCTATGAAACAATGGGTTTCCCAAGGGAAATGTTGAAAAAATGTCCGTAAACCATGAAAGTTAGTCTCGTTAAAATGCAAAAGAGGCCTTAGTTGCTGTCAAAAATTGACAATTCCAAAGGTTAGGTGCTAGATTAACCCGAATCATCCTGAACGTTAATTTTTCGAATTTTTCAAAAATATTTTAGATGCTCAACTCCTAGGTCAAAACGATAAGAATTGCAGCATAGTCTTTCTTTCAAAGGTCTTAGTGTCCTCAGGAGGTCCTGTTGCCACAAGGCAACGCCAGGATTGAAAGGCTACAGGACAGTGTCACATACTAAATCGGTTTGTTCATGGATTCAATTCAATCAAACAGCAAAATTATGTAGTAATTCAGTTTTTAGTTTGTTCGGATAGTACTGTCAGGTAATTACCTATTTATTCATTAGTATGGTAAGGCTTAAAACAACGCAAACAAAGGCCTTTGTCGCATTTAGTGCAAGCACTTCTAACAATCGAATTACATAGGTCGCCCGCATAGCGCCTCTTCTTTTCTAGAGGTAAAACAAGGTGATTTGCCCGGTTATAGCGAAGAGTGGTAGCTAATGTGGTAGACTCCGATCGGTGCTTTAGAATTGAAACAATACTATGCAACTTTGGCGGATCTCCAAAATGCTTGCAAAAATAAATTGTAATTTCGCGTTTGAATTGCTTTTATGGCATATCCGGATTAATACACAGATGAAGCTGTAGTGCATTTTGTACACAAGCATCGATAATCCGTGTAAAGATGCAGCTCTTGCCACGATAAGCGTTACGGTAAGCTGCAACGTTTTCATCAAATCGATCGACCCCACACATTTATTGATTATATTCTGATACCACGCAACGTGGAACCTAAATGTGTTGATAGCATGCAAACGACCAAATTATCTACCCATTTCGTATACGAATCGTGGTTTCGTTCATTTTGATGGATTTCTAGATGACGGATTTATCTTCAATTTTTTTATGTGGAATCGGACAACTTTTCGGGATTCGAATCTCACAAATGGTGCCAATTTCATTGTAGCCCCGATTTTTCAAATAAGCCAACAACGGAAGGCTCGTAAATAAATTATCAAAGATTAATGAAGACGGTAATTCTTGGACATTAACAGAAAATTCGTCAATCATGTTGGAAAGGGGAACAGCACATTTACTGAAAAGTTCTTCATATCTTGAATTTGATCGCAGATTTCCTTGATACACATCGAAATTTATCATGTACCCGCTGGGCGTACATAAAGACGTATAGGTTTTCCTTTTATGAACTGTTTACATCTGTGCTTTCCAAAATAAGCAATCATACTTTCATCAAAGGATAAATTCTGTTCGGGAAGGGAATGTTACAACATTTTTGATATGATATGATCGGTTATCGGTCTCAACTTCTATAATTTATCAGTAACGTTTTGTGGCGCACGCAAGTTCGGTTCAAAATGTAGACTTTGTAAAATTTCCTCATAGCAATTTCAACGCATGCTGTCTCTGTCACTGGTTTGACCAGTAGATCCGCTAACAAGCAAAATGTCAATAAAAAGGCAAAGTTCTGTAACGAAATAAATTTTGTAACTTTGTAACATAATTGGAGAAACAAAAATAAAAACAACCCATTAACAGTAATCTTCGATATTTCTTTTATCGGTAAGTAGCATATACCTCTGAACAGTCGCAAATATTCTGAAGTAAAATATCATCTATAAATTTCTCAAACTGTGGTTTTGAGTTTCTACTGTGGAAAAATCGAAGTCAATGTGCGAGAGTCATCCTTTGACCAAGTAAATACAGTGTTCTTGTTGGATGTTGGTAAAGGGCAGTTGGATGAAGATTGATGAACACGACTTAAATGTGGTGATAATGACTTGTGAGTTGTTATTTCCGTGGGTTCAGAAGTATGTAGTGAACTACCAGATAAATTTAAAGATGTTGTTGAGCACATTCGCCAAAACACTATCTTCAAGAATGTGATCCAAATTATCTCTATCCATTTCCAGATTCTCAAGATGTTCGCCATTTCACAGCCTGACCTTAACTGTTTCCCGGGCACACATTATCTGGAATGCCGCCTTTTTCCTCATCGTTGAACATTTAAGGTATGAAGTTCATATGAGAGATCATTTTCATCGTCGGAACTAAGCTCATACAAATAATCAAGAGCTTCAATTATCGTTTCGAAACGTCAGTTTTCTAAGAGAACGTATTGAGCGAAAAGATAAAATTAACAAGATATATTTTACACAATAAAACAGATCTATAAACCCTGTAACCTATCGTTCCTGGCGTAGCCATATGGACACGCAGCGGAAAAATCTGAAAAAACACCTTAAAAATTAAATTTTCCAGAAAATCACGTAATTCATCATTTTATACAATCAAATTGCCATTATGAGATTTTTTATAACATTTTTGTGTCCTACTAATTTCACAATCTTCTCTCAATGAACGTCAAACGAAACTTGATGAACGTCAAACGAAACTTGTAAAATTAACTGTTAAATATCAGAACGAGATGTATTACTAAAACAAAAAATGAGGAAATTTACATCTATATGTACTTGGTTCCGAATCAGGGGGCGAACTCGCATACATGTTGCTTGTTACCATATGGCAACCCCAGGATGATTCGGGTTAAATTTTTCAGGTAACATTACGAATTGATTAAAAAAATGTCAGTTACTCACAGCCATTGCCATGCTACAAAACGATAATAACTATAGAAACTTCTTGGAACCCTGAAAATGCCGTTGAACCGCGGTTCTTTACTTACCGCTAATTGAAGTTCTTCTTAAAGAAAACTTGCAAATTTTGAATTGAATTTGAATAATTTACACCTTTAAATGTTTAATATCTTTCCAGTCATGCGTATACGGTAAGCAACCAAAGAAATTATAACAATGCCACCAACAACATTTTAAGAAAGCCCCGGGAGGAAGGAGTCATTAAAATAATTCATAAAGGCTAATAATGATAAATAACCCAAACTGCGTACATCAACCGTCGCGCGTTCATTAAAAATAAAATAACCTTCCATCAATTTTAACCATTTCTCAAAATTTTCCCGGAAATTTATCTTAATCTGGCTCAAACAGAAACAAAATGTAAATGTATGTGTATGTGTGTGTATGCATATATTACGTACACCGACATTTCTAACGAAAATAAAATTTATGTATAAATATGTATATATAATTTTTATGTACTCGTAAATGGGGATGTAAAAATGTTTTTAAAGAAAAATAACGTCTTAATAAACATATTTTTCTGAATTAAAACTAATGATTTGATGCTGCATTTTATGTTGTTCCATTGTTTATGTTTCTAAATAAAAATATTAAACAAAAACATTTTTAGGATAATTATGTTCATGCCTTAAAAATTGAAATGATGATTCGTCTTTTCGGCACAGTAGGGTTTCTCTAAATTTGGCATATCGTAATATCAGTGCCTCTGTATTCGGGTGACAAAACACAGATATTTTTAATCTACCAGGACATCTGTCTATGGGGTTTGGTTTATGATGATAAATAAAAGTATCGAATCTTTTCACCTTTACAGATACGTCGTATGTGTTAAGCCTAAATGTAGTAGTATGTAGTTTCATAGCATATGAACATGGTTTTTAATGTTTAAAGGTAAAAAAGCTCAGCAAAATGGCAAAAACAACAACAAACTTATCAAGTTTATCTTAATTACATTTTATAAAACTGGTAACGAACGACAGAGTTTTATGTGGTACATGTATAGTACGTACCCTTGGTTGTATATGCCAGAGATTATTCGATTTCATGCTTTTTGAACTTTTTTTTTATAGATTACTTCCATCTTCCATGTATCTATATATAAATTAAATCAGGGTTGATCGGAGTGTGGTGCTCTTCGACTCGTGTGTAAGCTTAAATAAAATCTTAGTTTATCATGGAAATTCATGTGCATTTTATGTGTTTCTACAGCTGCTGTCGAGAATTAATCGATTTCAGGTTGAAAATGTTGTAAGCACGTAGGTTGTTTCCTCATGATATTCGCTTGCGGATTAATATCAGTGTTACTGTTAAATACAATTTACGTTTTTACTCAGCGGGGGGGTGGGGGGGGGGGGATTTACCAAAATCGTAGAATTGATGAGTATAATTCGCGTGTTGAATTGTTTGTGATATCATTTAACGGGTACAGACGATGTGCATGATTTTTGAATATGCTTGTTGTCTATGTTGGATGAATTTACATATTTGGTTGGTGAGTATACAATTTGTTGGCACCACCCTTTCTGTTACTTACCTGTTAATGTTCTCTAATTTAAAACAGTTCAAACTCAGCGATTAGTTGCCATTCATTTGGTTAAAAAAGTACTTGCAGTAAAAATCGATTTCCTATGTTTGTGCAAAGGTGTTTCTAATAATCGTACAAGGGTGGTGTTTTGGTTTTAGTCTGGAAATAGTTAAAGAGAATGTGTTTTGATTTTTTAAGGTTATTAAATTTATCTGGAACCGTAATAATTTTATTTATATTATTTTTCGGTGTTTTTATCCAACTTTAAAACTTTTAAAATTTTAGAGTAATAAGCGATATTTTGACTTCCAACCACAAATGTATCCCTTCAGGTCCACCTTCATATTTTGCAAGGCCCTGTGCACGAGGAGTAGCGAGGGTTAAGACATTAGTAATCTAAAAAACTAACCCTAGAAAGGTATCGCTATTTTTTTCACCTTATCTGGTAACGCGGGGTTAAAAAACACCCCAATTTTCAAGGGCCCGTATCTTGGGCCCAGTATGACTTTGAGGATTCCAAGGGCTCATTTTTTTCGTATTTTAATATTGAATCGCGTGAACTAAGTAGTTTTGGCTAAACGTTTGAAGGGTCCTAGAAAATTGACCAAGAAGGGTAAAAAACGTGAATAACTAAGAAAAATTGCATTTTTTTTCTAAAATCACGATGTCTCAGTGAGTTTTTGAGCGAATCGAGTATTTCTAACGGGGTTCTAAAGGGGAGATTCTATGTTTTAAGGGTATTACAGTGGTTTTGGCCTATTCTCTGAAAAGGTATTTATTTTGAGAAATCAAAGTGCGCAAATAGCAAGAATTGGTAAATCGATTTTTGCGGGCACAGGTCGTTATAACCATTAAGAATTTCGTTCAAATTGGTAAAAAATGTCTTTATTTGGAATGATAAACTATAATTATTGAAAAAGAATATTAAATTTATCATTAAACATTTTTTATCTTGATTTTTATCTCTCATTCTTGCTCACCGCACGCCTGACAGATAACAGCTCTGTGGTCTTGGCACACGAAGGCCTGACACTTCGAGCATTTGACTCCATATTTTCGGTCGATGGTTCGGGGACAATGAACACATCTTCCCTGTCTTCCTGTTCCACCTCGTACGACGTTCCACGTCGTATTGGCCCTTCATCCAATATCTCTTGAATACAAAATACTGTTTGGTGTGGCAGATTTTGCAACTCTTTCCTCCTCCGGATATGAGGAATGGTGAGATCTTTGACTAAACTTTTCAAAAAATCTCTCCTGTTGAGTGATGGATTTGCAGCATAGAAATTGTATATAGTCGAGGCGTTGATCCCCAATTGGTCCAGCATCCCCATGAAAACTTGCACTGACCATCTGTTAGTTTTTCTTGCTGTTGAACATTCGTGACACATCTGGTCAAATGTGTTAGTGCCACCTTTTGTCTTGTTGTAAAAATTTACTATCTCTGGTTTATTTGTAGTCTCACATATTTCTTGCAATCGATGGAACGTTGATAAAACAAGGACTACTTTATTCTTCTTAAGAGTGTAGGAAACCAGAGTTTTCAATCGGTCAAAAGCGAATTTTGAACTTCCTGGCTCACCAGCAGTCTTGAAAGACAAAGGTATTTGCGATTTACTTTTTTTAGTGTTCCAACCATTGTGAGGTTCTTTTCCAACATTGTATCGAAAACGTCTGTTGAGGAAAACCAGTTGTCGCAGTTTATATTTCTGGAACTTCCATAAATTGGCTCACTCAACTTTCTAACATAATAGGATGGCACTTTTTCTGTTTTGTCCTCCAAAACCACTTTACCGACATATGGAATTGCGTTGACTAAATAGAATGTTTGCGAGTCATTCAAATTGGCACATTTTAGACCATATTTATCTGGTTTTTGACCATTATAAACCTTAAAAGGGCAGCGCTCACGAAAAGATAACATTTGTTCGTCAATGGTACAGTGCTTTCCGAGGCTGTATAGAGTCCTGCATTTTTGGCTGTATAGAGTCCTGCCCAAAATTGTTTATGGGGCGAATTTATCCTCAACACGACGAATTGCTCGATTGCTCTTATCATCAAATCTCAGGGATTGTAGAAGGGCTTGAAATCTTTTTAGGGACATGACGGCACGGTATCTTATGCAACCGACTTTTAGATCCCATAGATCGTGAATATTGGTCATATTTGTTTTTTGAAGACCAGAAAAATGCAATAAACCAACCACCTCGATCCTCGGTATAACGGTCGATTTCTTCATTAGTATGCTGGGCAATTTTCGACAGCATGGCTTCGTCAAAATATAAACTCCAACTTTCATAAGGAGATTTGACCTGTTTTGCAGATCCAAGAGGAGTGGCAAGATTCGTGACTATGTGGCCTCTATTTGACAGTCTTTCACGTGGAGTTGTATACCACTTATGCTCATCTTTACCCACAACAATACTCTTTCGTCGTTCACGATTACTACCACTGCTGCCTCTTCCCCGTCCTCTTCTCCTAGTTTCTCTCCTCTCTGTATTACGCAGTTTCTTGAATGCCGGAGCTGTACCCGAGCCATCATCATCTGGTGATGATGATGGCCCTCCTCCGACTAAAAATTACAATAAATAACTAAGAAATACATTTTCTCGCACCGAAATTTACCGAAAAATATGATTTCATTACCTCAATTTCACTATCGGGCTCAACTTGTTCGTTGTCTGATTTTGCACTTTGCTCCGATTCTGCGCCACTCTCCTCTTCCGTTAGATTTTCCTCATCATTTAGATTTTCCACAGGTTCAATGTGATCTTCCTCCTGATTAATCAACGGAACTACAGCCTTCAAAGGTCTTAAATTGTACCGCCTAGCCATTTTTCGAATCTTGAAACAGTGAAAACTAAAGTGAGGTTATGGTATACACACGCGAGTATCAGTATATATTTATATATGTAAATATATATAGTCCACCACCACATACATTCATTACTGCCCCACAAAGTGTAAAAAACACGAAATTATAAAAAACTTTAAGATGACGAAAAATATACACAAACGGAAACGCGGGGTGAAAAAACACCCCAGACGCACTTCAAATGTTTACTGCTCCAGCTTCCACGTGTTACTAATGCTACGAGTGTGCTCCCACTACTCTCAGATGATGAAACTGAATTATGGTTACGGTCCCGGGTCGTAAACGCGAGCCGTTTTTGTTTGCCGCGAGATTTAAACTGGTATGGGGTGTTTTTTCACCCCGCGTTTCCTTTCTAGGGTTAAAAACACCTTAAATACTTAAGTAAAATTTCAGCAAATTTATTTTCTACATTTAGCTCAAGAAAATTAAAAATCTTTGACAGTAGATATTTTATTAAATCGACTCCGTTTTCACATCACCTGACCTCGATTATCTTTTTTAAAGAGGTTTCCCCAAGAGGCCTAATTCTAAGTCTAAAACAATGGAAACATGGAACAACTCTTTAAATATATTTCAAATTCAAAAATTAATAGTTTAACTCAATAAATAGAAAATACGCTATTTTCTAAGCGTTAATTATCATACAAAACAAGCCATTTTAAAGTCCTCTTACTCAAAAATGACATTGGCGAAGTCAATATTTTTTACCGTTTCATTTTCTATTGACAAAATTGATAATGAAGTAAATCTAATGGTGGAGCGAAGATAATTTTTAACAATTTTCAATTTTGAAAGGATCTTTCGGCTGATCCAACATTAACCGGGGTTGTTAATACTTTCCAATACGGTGATTTGGCTTGGATACATTTCAGATAAATTGTTAGAAAGAATGTATCGTAGAAGAAGAAGAAAAATGTAAAAATTACAACATTACAATGCTAACTGTTTTTTATAATGTGTTCGTGGCATCTAACTCTTTATTCAAGTGCTACACGTTCTATTCATAGATAAAACGTTATACAATTTTACCGGCTTCCTGAATTATAAAAAGCGGACTTAAAAATGGCGTTTTTAATAAATTGTTGTTTTAAATTTTAAATTGACTAATGGTACTCTCTATTGGACATGTAAGTCCAAACCATTCAATTATTGCAACTAATGCTTTCATTAATGAAAATATAAAACAAACTTAAATTTCAAAATTGACATGACTTAAACAAAGTTCCATTTTTTCATATAAAAACACCTTTTTTAAGTCAACTTTTTTAATTTCAACTTTTTTTAATTCAGGGAGCCCAATTTTACCGTGTTAACTTCTGTAATATTATAATTTTAAGTTCTAACCTTGATAAATATACCAAAAGCTCTTTTAATTTTTTTTTCTTTTTTTTTTATTAATGTGACTAGACATTGGGCCCGATTCTCGAGGCATACAATTGCTGTTATGTTATTTTATTTCCCCGCTTCCTATTGGAATTTGTATTGAAAAAACAAAAATAACATAACATAACATAAAATTTTAGATCCCTGAATTGGTTAGGATGTGCGCAAAAACTCCGTATCTGACCAATTCCATTGCTGTAATTGCAAATTGCTTGGAGGACTTTAAATCAGACTTTGACGAAAATTGCAACCGTCTTTTCAATATTGAAAAGAAACTAAATTTATTTTGCGCTAGTGTTGATGACATAACGAGTTCGTTTGATCGCATTAATGACAATATTGCAAGTAATTCCAAATCGATCGCACTTAACAACTTCAGTCATGATAAATACTTTACAAAAATTTTAAAATTTATTGATAATTTCGACGTCATTATATGAACGAGATGTTTTGCAACAAATTTGATATAAATAGATTTTAGGGTCGCTCTTAGTGATGGTTTCAAGAAAAATACTACCAACATTTCCGAACATTGACATTCATCTATCTCTTGCTTTGAGAATGAACTTAAAGCCATGAAGGATATCTGTAACGAGCTGATGAATTGCGTGACGACCAACCAACCTACAGCAACAGAAGTTCCTCCAAATTCCATCTCTCTTCAACATGGACTTCCATCAACAGCCATCCTACACCTACAACATCAGCAGTTCCTGTTTCTCATACTAATTCAATCAACAATCTTACACCTCCAACACAAATTGTCCCTATATCCGATAATTACTCCGTTAACCCTGGAAATACCAGTAATATTAGACCCCCTGCCGACTCAGAGTAGCTCCTAAGCTTTAGAATATATTCGTTTCCACCAGGCGACGCCAAGAGCAGATATTCTTGCGCATATTAAGTCCATTTTGAATCTGCCTGATACTAGAGTTGGCTCGAACCAAGTACAATGTAAAAATATATCTCGCTATAATGGTCATGCCTCCTCCTTTAAAGTGACGGTCCCGGAAACTATGTTCGATTTACTAAAGTCCCCAGCATCATGGCCTGAATCAACGTACCTGCAAGAATTTGTTGATATACGTGCTAATAACAATTATACCAATGCAAACCAAAAAACTGAATTATTGGTCCCTTTATTACCAGAATGTAAGGGGACTACGAACAAAATCCCATGAAGTATTTTTGCAAACTCAAGTGCATGCTAAGTTTGATTGTTCAGAAGTGATAATCCCAAATACCAACAATTTTGAGTTGATTTATGTTAAAATCAACACAGGTTGTACGAATAAACACATTTATATTTTATGTTGCTTTATACGTCCTAGTAGTCATACGGACACCTACCAGCTTCTCGTAGATGCTGTTGATTTCCTTTTTGATAACACTGCTATTTTAGATGATCTTTGTGTCGTTGGAGATTTTAACCTCCCGGACCTTATATGGACACTATCCGAGGACAATACCCATTACGTTGCTAAGAATGCAAGATCTTTAGTTGAGATTTTGATTACTAATAATTTTTATAATTCCGGTTTGATGCAGATCAGTAACGTCAAGAACAATCTTAACAGGCAACTTGACTTAGTATTCTGTTCCGGCGCAAATAATTGTAGAGTCTCAGAAACAAATCTGGTTCTTAGTACAATTGTCTTGTATCATCCGCCTCTTTTAATTTCATTTTCCAGCGAACTAAGTAAAGTTAACATTAATTGCGAAACTTCACCCAGTTTTAATTTCCGTAAGACCGATTTTAAGAAGCTTAATGAATTATTAGCTAACGTCGATTTTAACTTCATTCTCGATAATAATCATAACCAGAACTCTCAATTTTTATGCTGCGGTGGTTGAATGCTTTCAACAGCCTATTCCTTATACTGTACGAAGACACAAACTGGTAGTTTCACTCTGGTACAACAGAGAATTGCGATCACTGTGTAATGAAAGAAACAAAAACTGGAAAATATTCTTAAAAACCAGATTGGATTCCGATTATTTAAATTACGTGAACGTTTACAATGCATTTTCGATCATGTCTCATGCACTCTATAACGATTACATCAGTAGTATGCAGTCAGAGATAATCGCTGACCCAAAGCGCTTTTGGCAATTCATTAACTATAAGAAAAAATCAGATGGATATCCTTCTATGATGAAGTTCGGCGATTATTGTTCTGGTGACCCCAAAACCATTGCTGGCTTTTTCGCAAACTTTTTTAATTTCGTCCATTCCAATAATGATGTCGTTCTTGATGCGGCCTACTTGAAACTGTGGTAAGGAGTATCAACAAGCTAAAAGATGATTTTTCCGCCGATAAGAAGGGATGTAAATCAGACGTCTCTAACTATAGGCCAATTGGGAAACCGTCCTGTATCCTCAAGTTATTCGAGAATATTGTATACGATTCCCTTTACTTTCAATGTAAAACATTGTTTTCAATGAATTGGCATGGCTTCCTTAGAGGACGATCTAGTACAACCAATCTAGCCGAATTTGCTTCTAATACTTTGAACATTATGGAAGTTGGAAAGGAAGTTGATGTTATTACCACGGATTTCAGCAAGGCGTTTGACAGGGTTTCCCATAAGATAATTTTGTTTAAACTCAGGGCTCTTGGTTTCGGATCTCAATTCTAACTATGACTCTTATCTGAGGAAACGTAGGTATCAGGTGATCTTTCGGTCATCCATATCTGCCCCTTTTATAGCAACTTCCGGGGTACCGCAAGGCAGTCATCTTGGGCCTATTTTTTTCATCTTATACATCAACGATGTCGATTTCATGATCAAAAACTCGTCAAAGTCCATTTATGCACACGGTATGAAAATTTACAGACAAATTTCAAGTCCCACCGATGTTAACCTATTGCGGAATGACCTCAATAACTGCATAACTTGTTGTACTAAAAATAATCTAGATCTGAATGTGAGTAAATGCCAATGTATAAAATACTCAAGGAAACGTGCAAATTCTATTAGCCGAGAGTATACCATCAACAGCGCTGTGGTTGTAAAAGTTTTAACCATACGGGATTTGGGAGTGATTTGTGACTGCGAACTTAACTTTAGAGATCACATCGATTTTATTGTCAACAGAGCAAACTTTTCGCTTGGATTTGTGAAACGCTGGTCTAAGGAATTTTTGAACCCTTATGTTACGAGGGCCCTTTATATGTTATTTGTTCGGTTCCTGCTTGAGTATGCTAGTCGGGTTTGGTCCCCATACTATGAAGTGCATATACGAAGAATTGAAGCGGTACAACATAGATTTTTGCACTTTGCTCAGCGTGGATTACCTGGGGTGGACGTTTACAATTTGCGACCTTATCTCGACCGCTTGGAGCTTATCAACGTCAAGCCACTAAGTAAGCGACGATCTGTTGCAGACATCGTATTCATTCATCAACTGTTATCTGGTGGAGTAGATTCTGCAGCTCTACTCGAAAAATTAAATCTTAATGTAAATAATCGTGCTTTGAGAACGATACCAGCTTATAGGATTGTCACAGAACGACCTACGGCCAGAACGAGCCTATTACAAGAATGCTGCGCAAGACTAATAGATATTTCGAACTTTTTGACTATCACATCAGCAAACTCGCTTAAAAAAAATTATAAAAATTCCATAAAAGGTCCATAAATACGAATAAATAATTATTTATTACACCAAATTGAAATTGGGTCCGGTTCAATGCTACTCAGAACTCGTATACGTATTTACGAAATAGATTTAAATGAAATATGTTGTCCACGCCTGACATTCAATGTTAATGCAATTTATTATGATTCCCGTGATTTGTTTATATACGCGTCGTTTGATTTAATTGATAATATGAGTTGAATGTAAAAAATAGACTCAGTAGTTTTTATAAAATTTTCCAATGAATCAGTCGTCTTTACGAAAATGCATCTTTTATTTGCATTCATCTTAGTAAATTTATGTAAGAATTAACCGGTACATGGAATAAATGCCAAACTAAAACTTTTTACAATAATTTCAGTGTTGCTTACCAATTCCTTTAATATTACCGAATGTGATTCAACATATCTGAGAGCCCAGTCTAAGTTAAACCGATGTCTAAATGAACGATCACTCCCTAGTTCGCGCATTTTAAAAGACAAGTTCATTCGAACATTTCTAGTGAGAAATCCTAATGTCACCGAGCAACAATTGTTTGGCCAAAAAATGTGCGATTACGTTAAAGGAGTGCGAGATTGTCAGGTAAATTATAATGCAGAATTGTCGGCTGAGTGCCTACAAGATGAGATCCGGGTGATTGAAATGTATTCGGTAGAACTTTTGGTAGCTGTGCATCGATATCTATGCCATAATAACATGACAAAATTGTTGAATATTTTCGAAAATGATGGTGTTCGATTTGTGTACAGAAGTAGTGAGATGAGAAAGTGCGCTCAAAATGTCCCTAATATTAATTCGATTCGAATTAGCGATGACGATACGGAGATAATTAATGCGGAATTTTGCTTGTAAGTAGTTGATGAAGGATTATCGTGTTTTAAATAATTATTGTATATCATTTTAGAAGCCTCCAGGTTGGGTATGAATGCGTGCGAGATGTTTTTCAATCAGCCGAAAATTCAAAACTTAAAACTGTGCTAGCAGATATTTATGCAATAAGTTGCGACGTAGTACAGTGTGATAATGAAGACGTGCTCTAAAGTGGTTATTCAATTTTATGTACTTGTTCGCCACATATAAATGTATACAAAAGTACTTTAGTTTAATGTAAAATCGAACTTTCATTGGTAATACTAATAAGCTTTGGGATTAAACCGTTTTACATATTGATCCTATTGTTACGTAGAAATGGCAAATTTTATGTATAACAATTTACATGTAGTAACAATGGGACTACATTGTAATCCTTTATGCATCCATCGCTTTTGTAGATGTGATACGGAAACACGTTTCATTATATCGATTCTCTTTAAATTTTAAATAAACCAATTTTAACGATTTTAAAATTTATAAATTACCTTACCATATGTATTTTATTTTGAATAGGTTGTTCCTTTTTACTAAAATTCTGCAGTAAAGTTCTTCTGAAACATTCAGTAGCTCTGTGTAATTTTTTCCAAAGGCTAATCTATTGATTTTGGTGTATATTGTATTGGATAGACTGCTTGAGACAAATAATCTTATTTGGTTTTAGAGCGTAAAGAGAAATTGTTGACCCTTGTTTCGATAATCGTGATCAAATAACTCCCAGCTACTACCGTAATGAAGAATACCAATCCCTTGCCGAAACAATTTCAGTGTTCCGAGAATATTCCCCGTAGTAAGATTTTTTTTTTTCTGTTAAACGCTAGAGGAGTACTGTGTGGACCGTGATCAATTTTGATACTTGCGAATTTACTAATTTCAACTAATTCCCTTTTCGACGTGTACTCGGTTACGTATATCCAACATCGCCAACAGAAGGAAAGAAAACCGAAAAGAACAAAGGGATTGAGTCGATCGCAAGCACTACACGCGTAAAACAATTTTCGTCTATTGTGACGTTTGCGTCTCTAGAAGAGACGAAATATCGTGTTAGAGGCGAAAATGTCCAACTCTTAAATTTAAAAAATGAAATTCGTATTAAAAGGATCGAAATTATGATTTTATTGGAAACCAGAACCAAAATAAAAATCAATTAGTGCTTAAATGAAAAATAAAACTTTAGTTAAATTAGATACCAAAATTAAATAAAAGACGAATACGACTTCAATTGAAATACTAAGTATAAAATAGGAACGAAACAGACTGGTAATCGAAATGTTAAATACGAAAGATAGACGAGACTAGAAAATATTTTTTAAGGAAAAAATCTGTTATGGCCAGACAACAAAAATATTAATAGGCTACTAGGGATAAATGCAGCACCAAAAGATTCCTGACAAAATTTTCCATATTGCAAAATAACATCGGGGAGCTAATCCACATTTTAGTACTTACAGAAACCCTAAGTGAAGCACGAAAGCGAGAAAGAATTCGAGAAATTTTTTTAAACTCCGAGTTGGAAATGGGTTGAGTTTCCTTTTGATTTGTTGCCTAGATAGTCTCCCTGACAATATACTTCTCCCACCGATGCTCACCTCTCTTGAATCCGTCCAAATAGTACTACGCGTCTTTTTCTGCAAAATAGTTGTTTACGAAGGTGATGGCTTCCTCATTCGACAAACATCTCTGTTCTCCAAGCACAAATTTTAGCTTAGGGAACAAAAACAAATCGTTCGGGGCTAGATCTGGTGAGTAGGAAGGGTGGTGAAGCATTTCAAATCGTTATTCGTGGATTTTCACCATCAGCACGATTTTTTTTCTGCGAAAATGGTCTTTTTTCCGTAAATTCTGTCTTCAGTTTGTCAAGTACGTATCATTACTTGACGTATGCTACTGTAATGGTTCCCTTTTTGAAAATAATCGATTAAGATAACTCCACGAGTATTTCAGAAAACAGACGCCAACACTTTCCCAGTTGAAGGAACAGCCTTTCCTTTTTTGGAGCCGATTCTCCCTTGGCAGTGCATGCACTGTTTTGACTGTATTTTTGTTTCTCGAGGGTAATGGAGTATATACAAGTTTCATATTAGAAATATTCATTCAAACACGTTTCTGATCCATAGAGAGCAAACGCAGCACCCACGGCGCGGACAGCTCTCTTTCATGCCATAGAGCCTTTTATCTCTCTAACTTTAATTCGACGGGTGTCTAGCACCTTTTGGTCCATTTGAGGGATGTTATCGTCAGTGCCCAGCAAACGTAGAAGTACTTCCAGAACTAGTGCAAAAAGTAGTGAAAAAAAGTACTTTTTTTCTTGTGAAAAAAGATAGGACGTCGGGAAAAAATTCATCAGTTTTATAAAAAAAAATTGTAGTGGTTTCTCTTTTACTCTTATTACCTATGAAATCATGCTGCCTCTTTTACACTATTCACCTATTCCATATATAAAAAGTACTTTAAAACTACTTCTTAAGGCACTACTTTAAAAGTAGTTTTTTATAGTTGTTTAAAAGTACTAATGCGTAAGCATTTTTAGAGTATTTTTAAAACCTAGGTTTATTGTTTCATTAAATAAAACAAAACAAATTTATTAAATCAATTATATTTTAATTAAAATTAATTTCTCTTAATTATGATCAGTAAATTCAAGGTACTATAGTGGATTTAGATAGGTAATCCATTTTATATACAAAATATATTTTATATTAACAACAATTCATTCTAACTATTTTTTATTTTTAAAAAATCGGTTGTGTGCATGTTGAATGCATACCCTTATTTCTTTTTCGAAATTTTGTTTGCCCAGTACGCCGCCGCAGGCATCTAAGGAAATAAATAGAAATTTATTGTTAGCTAATTATAATTTAATTTAATTATTGATTTTTCTAACCGAATAGAATAGTGCTAAAAATCTTTAACGAATTCAACGACCTTTTCCCAGCCTTTCCCTTTAAATTGAATTCATGGTAAAGGTCATCTGATGCTAATAAACGAAACACACTTTCCAATGAAGATGAGCCCTTTAATTTTCTAAGAAACGTAACCTAATAAAAACAGTAAGCTTGTTATTTTACATACTTATTGTTAACATGATTATAACAACATAAACTTACTAATTTTGTGGCATATTTATCATCTCCTAACCGAAGTTCCACCTCACTTAATTCTGGTATGGTTTTAATAGGGAAGATGGTCTCAAATTCAATTGAATTTTGCTCGTCTTCATCAATCGCTTTTTCCACTGATTTGCTAATTTTTTTAACATACACGAGAGTCTCCATAAGCATTTTATTTTGAGCGTTTCGATGACTCTGGTTTTCCTTTTCGTATTTATCAAATTTATCGTTTAATAAATAAATTTGATTTGAAATGTCTCTCAACTTGCACGATACATTTTCTGAAATATTTAAAGTAAAAAAATTGTCAGTGTTATTTCTTGTATTTACAATTTATTAAACTAACAATATAATATTTACCTGTGAAATTTTCGTTTTCTATAGTTTCTTGGGGAATTCCATTTCCATGTGTAGTTTCAGTTAAGTTGTCAGTATTTGTGAAACTTGATGAAATCGATGTCTGTGTTAAAAACGGAGTGATTTCTAATCCAATAAGCTTATCTGTAGCAAATGGATTATCTCTTTCAGTGTCTAATTTTTTTGTGCTATAGTACTTAAATCTTTTTCTTGGTGGAAATAGTATTTCGCTATGTTCAACACTGTCTGCACTGGAAATTGAATCTTCATTAATTTTTTGTGGGTTTTCTGTCGACGTAATGAATCCCAGTGAAATATTTTGGCTATTCAGTGTGTTTTGGTAGTTGTCGATGATTGGAGATAAAGGAATATCTGTTAAAATAAAAGTAAATCTATTAAATAATCTATTAAGTGTTAAAACGTTTTAAATATTTTATGTACTGTTTGTATTTTTATTGACCATTTTTACTTAATTGATGGCTCAAGTTATCTGGAAATATATTATTCACATTGATTATTAATGCGAAAATTTGATAATCGAATGGCGCAAAATTGGTATTAGAATATATCCCTCATCTACTGGTACACAAAAATATTTATATAATATTTCTTTCATATAAAAGGTCTGGTTGAATACTGCGGCCTAGTACTACTCCAAGAATTGATGAATTAACCGGTTCATTAAAATAGTTTGAACTTTCATTGAAATCATGCCCAATAACAGTTTTTTCTCCTGCAAGCGAGCCAAATCCAATAACCTTAACTATTTTTCTATTGGTTGTCAGACAATAAGAATCATTTCCAATTTCATTGGAAATATGAAATTTATTAAATTTTGTTAGCTTGGAACTTGTGTTAGACCCTTTGATTTCTTCTATTCGTCTGTATAGTTGTTGTAGTATTTTATTTGGTTTTCTAATAATTCGTTTCAAAAACTGCATGAAGTTTTCAAATTTGTAGGCGGAAAACGAATCTAATGACCCAAATTGTTTCACACACCGCGGCAAATGTAGGAGAGCATGGACATTAAAGCTTACTTTTTCTTCCCCGTATATTGTTAGAATCATTTAGAACTTTTAGTAAATCGTCTAAATGATTATGTGGAATTTTGTTTCTTATAGCCCATGATTTTAGGTTCCTTCTAATTATTGGTTCAGCATTAAGATCTTCACTAACAGTAGGGTCAGAAATGCTGTTGCAACAACTAGAATGATTGTCAGATTCTGAATGAGAGCAGTCGCTGGTATTATCAGATAATGGATTTCTAGGCACATCATCAACTTGACCAGAAGAAATAGAATTCACTGTATCGCTGTTTGAATAGTTCGAGTTTACCAAAGATCCCGATTTGGCAGGTCGGGCGAACGAATCCAAATTTTGTTACCTTAACATATCATTTTTGTATATTTGCTTTTGAATAGCTAATCGATTCAAGAACGTTTTCTTCGACATTTCTACTAATTTAGAATTAATGCACGTAAATAACTAAAATAATAAAATATTAAATAATTCAACAACATAATAAATGTTTACGACTTTACCGTTCAATTATTTTCTATTAATCACTCAATTGCAATGTCTTACGGTCTTACTATTTTTTATTAATATTATACACCACTAAAATAATAATATTAAATTATACACAACTATTTTTATTTATATTAAAATCAAATTCACAACAACACAAATTTAAAATATAATTTAAAATTTAAATTTTCAAATTAATGAAAAATGGCGACTAAACTTGATCACACTAAAACAATTGTAATAGAAACACGATGTTTAGTACAGACATCATTACTAAAAAGGTGATAGAAAGAGATGCAACTTCGCTACTAGTTTTGTTTCATTCGTTTTGTAATTTTATATGAAAAATAGTTGCAACTGTATTGACAATGTTTTGTATGTAGCTAAAACTAGTGAAGTCACGTTTGCTGGGTGGTTGCAGTTTTTAGACGTCTCAAACGTTCATCGTCAACCAAGCTGGTACGGCCAAAAATAAATATTTAATGACAGCTCGATACTAGTACTTTTCTATTATCACAAAAATACTCACGCATACACTCACTCAAACGATTATCAAACAACTTACAATGCGCGAGTGCTGCCATCTTCATGTTGAGGTCGGAACTTTTCAGGCAACCCTCATATAATTTTAAAGGGGAGTATGAAATAAATTATGAGTAGCCTCAAACTATCTAAAGTAGTAAAAGACTCCGATAGCAGCGCATTTGACAACACTGTCTACGATATCAATTAGTGAGCGTAATATACAAATAAAAAATAAACAAAAAAATAAAGTAAATACGAGAGAACCAAAGCACGCCGGTGTGCCGAAAATCAATTTTTGAGCTCAAACTATTATATTTTTTATTTTTAGGTCTATATAAATACAAGTACTCTAGCCCAAAACAAATCAGTATGCTTAAGCTTTTAGGCATTAAGCAAAATTGCAAGCCCCATCTTTGATGTTTAAATTTTTAGCCTTAGGCTCAAACTTGGGATTTTTTAATATATTGAATTTTTTTCACACCACTTGATAAAATAAACCTGTAATAATTCACTCATAATTACACTTACACTAAAATAATGCATGCTCAAATAACTAAAATATAATCGACTTTAATCACAAACAAAAGTTATTTTCTAAAAACAATGAAGGAACCAACTGAAAAAAATCACATCCATTTACTACATCACGACCACTCTAATCAAAATTATAACACCTTACTAAAGATAAGCATAATCACGAAAGTAGCTAAACTAAAATAACTAACTAACTAACTAAAATATATGTTTTCCTATTTTTTCCTACACCTAATTTTAATTTTTTAATTTTAATACTTTTTTGCTTTTGTTGTGCACCAGGGGCCAAATTTTGGTCAAAAAATGAGATTAAAAATATGAGAGTTACTGCCGGTTCATACGACGGATAAAAATCTCGGATTTTTCTATCCCAGCTTTTTGTTTAATTTTTTTCAACTTTTTTGTATGAAAAGAGGCGTGTCTGTTGTATAATTTACGTGATGTAATTGGTTTAAACGATGGGATAGAAAAATCCGAGATTTTTATCCGTCGTATGAACTCGCTGTTATAGTTGTACCTACTAGACCCAAAACATTAAATCCTATAATTGTTTGCTACAAACAGCGGAAATATTCAATATTTACGTCTAGTACGTACGTGAAACAAACGTAAAACAAAACAACAACATAAAACATTTTTGCTTTAGCTGTTTCAGCGCTATTCAGCTATTTCAACTAATGCAAACCTACATTATCTTCATCTAAACCAACATTTTAAAATGCTTTACACCCCGATTCTGACGCACAGTCACTGACTAAAAAATGACCTTAGGTAAGACTTTTTGACTTTGTTTTGAGTTTAGAATTAATTATGATATTAGTATTCTGCGCATAGTCTTAGTAAGGATTGGTCTTAAAAAAAGCCTAGTAAAGTGCGTCATTTTCTCGACTCGTAGTTGTTGTATGCGAGACAAATTTTTTAATTTATTTGCCCACGTCCGACCCATAAAATAAAATGGATCATTGTCTTCCGTGCCATTTTTTAGATAGCCACAATTCTGTAAAGGAAATGGATTAGATGTTACTTCAATTTATGTAATTTTAATTTTATTCAAATTGTGATACTCAAAACTTACTGATGATTCCTTTTCTAAATTATTATCCATTGTTGACATAGAGTCAACTGGTTTTTCCAAATGCTCAATGAACTTTAATAAATCATACCACCATAATGATGGCATAAAAACGTTGTCGGTTCCTGCCCCGGAACATTCTGATTTTTTTACCTTTTTTAGCTCCTTTCTAAATGCAATTCGTAGTGTGTTAATTTTCCTTTTCACATCTTACATAACATTTGATTTCTTTTGTGGCACTCAATAAATCCTGCCAAAATTTCTATAAAATCTTTAAATTAAATCATTAACGCTATATTTTATTTTTATATAAAAATAATAATTAAGTATTTATAAATTATTACCTTTGGATTCGGGCATTTTTTGGTTTGAAACGTTTTCGAACAATAATCATTAAGATATTTTCACAAATTTAAATGACAAATGATGAATTCAGCTATACATTATCGGTTTAAATGACAGTAAAACCAAAGATTACAAATTTTTTAGATATTCTTCATTTCGTGCATCATCATTTCATCATTTAAATCGATATAGTCCGGTCAATCTAGACATTCGAAGGTACATAAATTCGCATCAAGCTGAAAATTGGTAGAATTGTTAAAAATGTGATTATAAATAAAACTTAAAAGTTCCCCATCATTCCTCTCTCTCTCTGGCACTATACATCCCATCAAGGGATTTGGCCGCCTCAAATGAGGTTTCATAATCATAATTTCATTTCGGATAATGAGTGATTAATTCATTGATCCTAAACCAGCCGTGAAATTTTTTCCTTGTCACCGCCGGGAATCGAATCCGGGACCTCCGGTTGCTGGAGCAAGCATGCTGACCACTTTGCCACCGGGGCCCCATTATTCCCGTGTATGGAAAAAATTTGACTCGAGGTCAAAGGTCAAAAAAATGAGTTTTTCGCGATTTTCAGCGAAACGGTAAGTCTTATCATAAAAATATACTAGCCAAAAATTGTAGGTCATCATATTATCTATCAAAAATGTATCAGTGCTTTTTTTTCTACGAGCCACCCTTTCTGGGATATAACGATTCAAAAAGTTGTTCAAGTTGTTATGGGCATAATATGCACACGTTTCCACGCCACCTATGAGGTAGTGTACTTAGCGCGTTTTTTAACGTGGTTTCCCCAGTAGGCCTACTTCACGGGTCAGTTGTGATCCTGTTTAATTTAAAACTATTGCAAAATTAGGAAATTTGTAAATATTGTAAAAGATAAAAAGCGATGTAAATTAAAAAAGTGGTGAATTTTATTCGTCTGAATTGTAACCATCAAACTCTTCTCGTTCTTCTTGTTCTTGTTCTCGTTCTTCTTCTTCTTGTTCTTCTTCATCTTCATGCTGCGTGCAAGTAAATTGCGTCAATAGTGATGTATCCTCGTTGGAATCAAACGAATCTTCTTCTGTTAGTGATTCAACATTGGAGCACGACCGGCCTTGACAGTTTGTACATGCCAAAGAGCAGAACAGTCCGACTTTTTTGCAACCACATTTAGCACTGCATCCCTTTTTGCAGTTGCAAAAAATGGGGTTTAGCAGTTTTTCCGGTGTAGGTGGGAGTAAAGTTTGAACTGGCTCCAATGTATTGTCAACCAACTTCCAACCCCAGTCTGTAGGGTCTAGCTGATAACCAAGCCACACTTGAACTTGGTAATATACCCGAAGAAGATGTTGACGAGCAGCAACTGAGGTTGGAGGAAGAGAAGCTAATTGAACTTGTTTCTTATTCTTAATGTTTTTAACGACACATACATATCGATGCTTATCTAAGCAGGTAGTTGTTTAGGAGCTCCGTACATATAAAGAAGAAAGCGGATGCCGTTGGTGATAACTTCTTCTTGAGTTGGATTACTGTTTTTAAAAACTTCAGCACATTGAACAAAATCTAGTTTTTCAAACATTTTGAAAACTGTTGTTTTACCCCTCCTGTAAAATGCAGATGTCGTATCACAGCGAGTTATTGCGTGTAAACATAGTACGTGATTTTGACACTTTGCAAAAGTAGATAAACTTTTAGATGAATATATTTTCGATTGATGTTGAGCTTTTCCTGGTTTCAAGAAGAAAATAGTATTTTCAGTTGGAGTTCGAGCAGTGAGTAATACGAGTAAGTCTATATTTTCACCAACAACAATAGTTGTATTTGTCAAATTGAATTGCTCTATTGCTGTTTCAATAATCAATACATCAGCATCATTATTAGCTTGTAGCTTCAGCCTCAACTAAATCATATTAAAATGCGACTCGAGCAAGAACAGCTTTTGCTATAGCATCGTCACGAGTCCAAGCTACTTCCAGAATTGAATCTTTAAATTGAAGTGTACTTACTTGGCTAGGATTTTCTTCTTTCATACTCTTCATTCAATTTCTGGCCACAAAATAAGCATAGTTTTTTAAAACAAAAAGCTGATTCACTGACACGTTTTCTAGTACGAGGAGGACTTACTGTGGATGTACTGGCTTCTTGTTCTTCACGTTGTCTTTTATTAGCTGCAGCAATAGAAGACTTTCGAGTATAATTTTTACGACAATTTTCATGTATTATCACAGATTTCTGATTTTTGAGAAATTCTGAAAATTCATCTGCTCTTTCGATACTTGCATTAATTAATGACTTCATACCACGTTCAACAGTAACAACTTCACTTTCAGTTAAAAGTTTAGCACAAATCAAACAATATTCTGACATTTTTGTTATAAAAGTCAAAACAGCACGATATAGGTTAGGATAAACACGTGATTTCACTACAGCGTTTCGCTCAAGACTAACGGTATTTCATTTATTATAGCAGGTGTAAGACCCTAGCCACGCCCTAGCCACAATAGAACAAGAGACAGATGTTGTCCTCGAAGTTACACTGGCGTATGAAGTAAGGGACTGGGTTTCATTTGACCTGATATTCTTATAGTTATGTATATTTTATATTTTAAGTATAAGTTACAACCACCGATGGAAAAATATTTCAACATATATAACAACTCTAGATAAGAGATGTATATACGTGGCGCACTCATGCATATTATGCCCATAACAACTTGAACAACTTTTGAATCGTTATATCCCAGAAAGGGTGGCTCGTAGAAAAAAAAGCACTGATACATTTTTGATAGATAATATGATGACCTACAATTTTTGGCTTATATATTTTTATGATAAGACTTACCGTTTCGCTGAAAATCGCGAAAAACTCATTTTTTTTACCTTTGACCTCGAGTCAAATGTTTTCTATACACGGGAATGATGGGGAACTTTTAAGTTTTATTTATAATCACATTTTTAACAATTCTACCAATTTTCAGCTTGATGCGAATTTATGTACCTTCGCTCTCATTTTTATGTCTAGATTGAGGACTAATATACTATTATTTAAAATATCATTTACAAAAAAATTGTTATTTAAAATAATAATGTATGTATATGCTGTTTAACCCTTCTAAGATTTACTTATGGCGAGTGGCACATAACATTTACTAACAACTTGCTAATTGTATGCTACCTAACATAACCCTAATGGGCTAGTTATATAGCCGAAAACGAAACGGACCGAAACGAAACGAACGAATTGAACAGTGCTGCCGTTTTGAAATTTCTCAGAGGAGTACTTTTCACATTTACAGGGGAGTATTTTGAGTCAAAAGGGAGTACGCTTACAAATGTAGCGTTGGTTCGCTTTGATGCCGCGCAGAGCGTTGCGTTTCATTTCAATATATGTATTTATACTGTTTATATTGGAGGTTGAACCCAGGGCGAGTCAATTTGTAGTTATTTTTAGGTTAACCTTGAAGTTAACTTCTAGTGTTTATATTGGAGAGTTATCGTGAGATTGAGTTGAAACCAGGTTAAAATGTCAAAATCATTCAAATTTTTTTCTTTCAAAAAAGCATTCTAACTTTTGCTTGCGAACTTTCGAAAAATAAAAAATCGCAAAAATCACAAAAGTTCGCTGTTAGAATTTAGACACAGACGCGCTCGTACAAGAAAAATATCAAAAATCGCCATTTTTATTTTACTGATTATTTTTTTTGTTGTTTTTCGACTCGACTCGATATTAACCAGAGTTAACTCGACCTAAGAAATGTTTTGGATTGAGTCAAGTTAACTCCAAGTTAGCTTTTGGTGTTTATATTGAAGGCTCAACCCAGGTTGAACCTAGGTTCAACCTCCAACATAAACAGTATAATTTATAAATTCCCAACAAACCCACAATACCGAAAAACATGACACGAATTCAGCAATTTGCGGTATATGGTAACGGCATTTGTGTAAATGGTATGAACAAAAATATGCATGTTATGATTTTATGAATTAAATAAATACTTAAATTATAAATATAATAGCTGTATTTTGTTGAGAATTAATTATTTCGAATTATTTTGGAATTATTTAATTCTCAACAAAACAACAAAAAATGTTTTTTCTGTTGGTAGTATTTTGTATTTTCCTATTCTTAATTATAACACGAAATATAATATATAAATTTTAAGAAAATATCGACCACAATACGAATACAAATGTCGCTTGTCATAAATGTCATTAAATTTACAACACCAACTTAAAAACAATAAAAAACAAAAAAATATTTTCTGGTGGTAAATACGATAAGTAACTTTTGGAATTAGAATTAAATAATTCCAAAAAAAAATTGGAATTAGTTTATTCTACTGGGAATTATCAAATGCAATTGTTGTTGTAAATTCTCAATAAAATACAGCTAATATAAATTTTAGAATAGTCGCACAGGGGAGTACAAAATGAATTAGGGGAGTACGGGAGTACAGATGAGACGAGAGGAGTACAAATGGACCGATCGTTCTCAATTCGGCAGCACTGGAATTGAATACATGAAAACATACTAAACCAATTATATAGAAGAAACGAACGGAGAAATTGATTCAATTCAATTTGCTTTCGTTTCGTCTTTGCGGTTATATACTATCGGTTATCTTTTTTTTTGTTATCCTTAGTAGCACTTATGTCAAATTGTCAAAATATTTTACATTTTGTATAAATTTACATATTTTGTATATTTCTATTTAGTTCGCCAAATATAAAATGGATTTTCCAAGTTACGAGTAGTTTTCATACACACGAGAAGTAAACTTCAAATAATATAAAATTAAACACAAATATGAAAATGTCAAAACCGTTTCACCAATTCTTCTATATAACCATATCTCTTTCGTCTTTCGTTTCGTTTCATTTCAGTCCGTTTCGTTTTCGTCTATATCAGTCATGCCATGCCACACGAGCATTTTTTGTATTTTGGCATTTTTTTTCTACCAATGTTTTGTTCTGCTCTCTCTTAAATAAAATTTTAACTAAAATGAGTAAAAAATGTCCTTGAAATATTTTTTATTTCATTTATGTTTGAGTTGTGTGGTAGAAAAGAAAATTTGTTTAAGTCGCAATTAAAACTTGTATCATAGGTAAACGGGGAAAGAAACGAAGAAAAATGCGGCATTTTTTTGTACGTGTGGCATGAGCCTATAACTAGCTCATAATAGCTGAAGCAAACTATATGTAATTTGTTCCGATTCTATAACTGCTAACGACGAATATATTCTCTTAATTTTTCTTAATTAATTCTCTTAACCTAAGGGTTCTCTTAACCCGACTATCCCTCAACTCTTAACTATCTCTACAATTTTCCAATAACCATAGTAAGGTAGCGAACCTGTTGGCTACATTTTTTTTGATTTATCTTTACAGATAGCAGTATTATAAAAAATTTAAATTAATAAAACCAAAATATTTCGTAATTCCTATTCATAAATGTGGTGCACGTATAGACATTTCAAAGGCCTATCATAAAATTGTTATGCTTGCCTAAACTTCTCAAACGGGTCTACAGTCAACTTAGAGAGTTTTGCAAGACAGTTTATTGTGAGAAATAACAAAGTTTTCAACAAGAAAGAACGTACATCACTAACTTAATCCCTTTCTTGTCTAGAACCATAAATGTTGTATATGCAATTCATATTCAATTCATATTCAATTCATATTCAATTCATATTCAATTCATATTCAATTCATATTCAATTCATATTCAATTCGTATTCAATTTATATTCAATTTATATTCAATTCATATTCAATTCATATTCAATTCATATTCAATTCATTTTCAATTCATATTCAATACATATTCAATTCATATTCATTTCATATTCAATTATACTTTCAAATTTATTAGTAATTAATTTTATTAGTAATAATCTAGTAATAATGTTTATCGCAGCGAAAAATCTTTATCGCAGCGAAATTACTAAAGCTTAGTTTTATTCATTCTAACACTTACGGCTGCCTGACAGCCTCAAGTGGTATAAATCGGCCATTGACAAACAATACGTATTATAAATTATAATTACCAAACTCTTTCCACATAAACAATTGTATAAAAAGAAACTTCTCGTTTCTTCAACAAAAACATAAACTATACACAGACGTCAACGACAACGATAACACAAACATAAAACACAGAAAAAAACGGAAAATATTAATTTATACATAAGACGATAAAGTACTTTAGGGGTGGAGAAAGAAAAACAAAGATGAAAATTTACAATGGTGATAGACGTTTTAATTATACGACCAACAAAAGATAAGCGAAATAATAATCATTGCAGGAGATGAACCAAAAATATAATATCCCATTGTAGTCGAGCAAGAAGCGAGTATCGTTCAATGAGTTTACTAAATTATATTATCATATTCATATCCGAGCATATGGATATCGCACAGGTGGCAATTAAATCTAAATTTAGCTACGTGATATTTTACACTCTCCCACCGCACATTTTATTATTTTTCGAAAATATTCGATTCACCGTAAAAAAAAACATTTTAGAATTTCCGACAAATTCATTATAAATTTTCAGTCGAGTGGATCTGTCGTTTCCCCCCGTTTACATACATATTACAACATCCTTAATAATCATGTAATATTTTTTTTTTTTTAGTAGCAGTTAACAGCAGGAACAAATTGTATACAAATATTATCAGAGAGATGATAAAATCGAACGATGATTGAATGATTTTGGGGTGTACGTTTCATATGATAAACATGGCAATGTACTAAATACATATTTAGTTTATAGCAGCCAGCATGAAATGGTCCTACACAACGAAACACATAAAAAACCCTGAGAAATAAAATTGTGATAACCTAGAAACCGCGCGATAATCCAATTAAATAATTTATTTTATAAATCTACATATTGAATTGTCAGTCTACGTATCCGTATCATGGTATGGTGTGCGGTTTTGAATTTAGATCATAAAAGGTAAAATGCTGGTAGAAGTGAGGTTTTGTGTCCTTGTTTTAAATTTCCAGTTGACGTATTTTGCTACTGTACTCTCTAGTTGTACGCCCTCTCTACCTATGTACGAGTATAGCAAAAACATAAGTAGATAGCAATATGGCAAATTTAAAAATGGATAGTTTCGTAATTTATCCTTAGTTTATTATAAAACAATCATACAGTTGCTGCTAAATAAATTATTTTCTAGCAATAAAAAAATATTTATCCATCTAGCACTAATTTGTTCGATAAGGTGAGGGTCAGGTAAGGAAAGTAAGGGTAGCTAGGTTCACTTAATGCTTTATATAATTCTAGCTATTTCTATTTCACTTCTAAATAAATATTTCGTGCACTTGAAAATTTTCGGATAAGGCAGACATCGTTTAGAGGATGCTGAGGAAAGATCCTTTAACTGATGATGCATTGCAATCAGTCTGAACTAAAAACGATTCAGGACAAGGAAGGTCCCTAGGTCCTACCTCCGAGAGCAATTACGACAGTATAGATGTGAATATCACAAACCTATATTTGCATTACCGAGACGAATTAACAAGTAAGGAACTTGAGGCTATGAAAAAAAGTTAATCGCTTTTAACGCTTAATCGCACTGCGAAAATAAAATCTAGTGCATGCCATAAAATACTGGTTGAGAATGAGCCATCATACATAGGTATAAGCTAAAATTCTGTGCTACAGGATGAGGAATAGTTAGCTGCGTTGACGAGTACATAGCGAAATAGCTTACAGGTTCGCCGCTAAAGAAAAATGAAGATGAAAGGTTTTCTTTATCTCCTATCAAAATGCAGAAACGAAACTAATTAAGATGCTAAAGTATAAGCGGTGTAAGATTTTGTCGAAGAAAGATGGAGGGATATAGGAAAAACGGGTATCTACAACTAAACACCTCCAGTCTAATTAAAAGAAATATTTCAAGCACGCACAAGCTGAATCAATGGGTCTCGGCTCCTTCGTCCTAAAATGAACTATTAAGCAACTAGAGGTGTCCCTACGGTGGAGTCCTCTTATCTCTTCTGTGGTTGCTAGTGATAAACCAGTTGCAGCTGTAGTTAAATTGTTGATCAATGAGTGTGTTGCTTTTTAAAATCTAACTGCTCATCAAGGAAACCACCCAATTCGCAAATGGTATCGATTTTTTTGAGTTGAGTACCGTTAAGCGCTTAAGTGAAACCAGGAATATTATGATTTTTTTTCTGGACAAGGATTTACATTATCTGGCATTTAACAGCATTTAAGTCGTGGTCGTTATTATTATACCACAATGCAAATCGATCAAGATTATTGAGAAAAAGTGGAGACGATGAAATTAAAAGGACTCAAAATAACTAGGACGCGGACCCTAAAATAACTAGGTATTCAAGGCCACTCAAATAGGAATTAAGCCATTTTAAACTATGAGTAGAAAAACCAATAGCCCCAAACCTGTCTTGCAAAACTCACTAAGTTGGTTGTAGACCCGTTTGAGAAGTTTAGTCAGGCATGACATTTCCACGATAGGTCCCAATAACAATTTTTTTCACAATTGGGCTAGAGTAAATAGGCATTATGGTCTATCAAATGGCCGTAAATAGTGACATCAATGAGGATTTAGACTAACCTAAAGCGCAGGATCACTCAATGGATTTTATATTGGGGACTCAAACAAATAGAACTGTCGTGCACTTTTCAAATTACACCCCTGTATCCCCATTAGAATTTCTTCACAAAGTGTCTGTTAACTGGCATTACGTCCTACCAAATAACAATAGTGGTATGGTAAACCTAGAGCACCAACGTCCAACTCTTACAATGAATTTAGAAGGAATTGAATTATCGAAATCTTGTCATATGGGGGGTCAATATCGCCAACAAAATTTATTCAGAATTAGGGAACATTATTTAGGTTAACCTAAATTCGTCTAAAACTCATTTTCCGTTAAAAAAATATTAATTTTTAATCGTTAATTGTTATTTCCGGCAGTAGCTGATTAAGAAGATCAAAATTAGCTCTTCTAAAGCTAAATTTCTTAGAATTTTCCACAGTGACGCAATTATTAGCAGTTTCGTAAACAAAGGTCTAAGATAACAGCGAATGATATTCGTCGACATTATGTAAATGCACACCTATTTGTTCACCCAGTGAATTACCGACCAAATGGCACAGTGATTAAAGATTTGACATTTGGATTACAATCTGTGATTAAAAGGAACACAGCTATGATCCCGCATCGGAGTGCAAATCTATGCAATGCGCAAAAGGTAACTTAAAATCGGTCCTATAGCCATACATCTTCGATTGGGCATAAAGGACTGCGTAAAATAGGACAAGAGTAATGAACCGCGAAAAAACAGGGAGTGCTTCGGCCCCAAAACAGATGGCATGAATTAAAAAAAAAACAGTGAATTAATCGCATCAGATGATAAAAAATCTAGTCCACTTGACTAATCAGTTGCAACTTGCACGAGTTAATATTATCAACGAAGACACGCTAATGGATGAATATGAATTGAATATGAATTGAATATGAATTGAATATGAATTGAATATGAATTGAATATGAATTGAATATGAATTGAATATGAATTGAATATGAATTGAATATGAATTTACAGCATATGATGATGCGGAGCACTTGTTAATAATTTAATAATAAAAAAAATAAAAAACTTTAAATTTAATTTTAAAATGAATTTTCATTTAATAAAAATAATTTTTATATTGTCGCTGGTGAGTGATGAGCCGCTCCGTGTTGCTCCGGCAAAATTACAAAATCGATGAATTATAATTGTGTTGTCTTCCTGCCTAAAATATCAAAAAAAAAAAAAAATAAAATAAAAACAAACCAATCCAAAACTGGTTTTGTTTTTTATTTACCTGTACGAAAATATTTGGGTGCACCCTATACAAAGTAGGCTGTAACGAACATAGATGCTGGCAATCTCAACTCTTGAACGATGGCATGGTGTATGTGTGAATGCGTTTTACTATATTTTGGTTTCACAACAATTTCGCATTACAATAAAATCGTATTGATTTTGCAAAACCAAAATCAAGTAAAACGCATTCACACATACACCATGCCATCGTTCAAGAGATGGCATTGCCAGCATCTATGTTCATTACAGCATACTTTGTATAGGGTGCACCCAAATATTTTGGTACAGGTAAATAAGAAACAAAACCAGTTTTTGATTGGTTTGTTTTTTTTTTTTTGATATTTTAGGCAGGAAGACAAAACAATTATAATTCATCTGTCTATTCGATTTTGGAATTTTGCCGGAGCAACATCGGAGCCGCATCACTCACCAACACGAAAAATAAATATTAAATTTATTTAATAAAAAGTTTTATTTAAAAGTTAAAATTAAAATCTAGTTTGTTTTATTTAATTTTTCATTTATCAAAGTGCTCCGCATCAATACGCTATAGCTGGTGACCCTGACGTCAGTTTTTACAGAAAAACAGGCGAGGGATTTTTTTACTTTTATTAAACTAACGTGTAACTAGATTTTTTGTTACAATTCAAAAAAGTGCATGTGTGTTTAATTTTTAATAAATTTAAAAATATAAATCGAAGAGTTTTGTGAGATAGCGGCCGAAGCCCCGACCAATGGTAAGCGCGCTATATTCACAAATCGGCCCAAAACCCCTGACTCTTGGTCACTTATTAGAAAACACTTGTCCTTTCCGACACCAATTCTGAAAATTCATTCTTTTATTTTGCTCCAGTCAAAAACCGCGTGTAGGCAAAATTTTTTTATACGTGTGACAGAATATTTTTTATTTTTAAGTGTGTGAATATATTTTTTATTTAGTCAACGCCGTTATCTTAGTGTTATAAAGAACATGGCAAATTACGGTAAATATAAGACCCTCTACCCAATAACAAATACGATACCTTAAGAAAGTCCTAATCGATCGCTACTCCATCTCCGAGGAGCGTAGATTAGGGACGATTTTAAGCCAAATGCTGGCTGGCAAAAGTTTCACGGTCAACGTCATCACAAAACTATGGATCAGGCAACTCCCTGATTACTTACAAGCGGCGTTGATCCTTCAACAAAGCAAATCAGAAGAGGATCTCATTAAAATCGCCGATAAGCTCCATGACAGCGTTGGTACGCGGACTCAAAACACCGCATCAACAAACCAACAAGTCTTAAGGTCGTAGCGGCAGACCTAAGACAACCGCATTATAGCCGCCTATTTCTACGAGATTCAATGAATCAAATAACATTTTTGATTGATACCGGCGCTGATCTAAGCGTAATCCCTTACCGCAATTACTACTACTATGGAACAAATCGCAATCCCGATTTAATTCTGGCAGCAGCGAATGGTACTAAACACCTGTAGTACAAAATTGCTAGACGTTGACATTGGATTAAGACGTTCATTCAAACACACCTTCATTCTCGCCAATGTCAACCGCCCAATTATAGGCGTAGATTTCTTAAAGAAATTCGGTCTTTTAGTGGATCTGAGAAATCATAAGTTGATTTTTCCATCCACTAAACTGGTAATCAACGCAACTGCAGCACGCGTTGACACACCATCACCAGTGCATTACACAATTAACAATGGATATGGAGCACTGTTAAAGAAATTTCGTTCTTTAACAGCTGCACCAAACTATAATGCTCCGGTAATGCACAATGTAGTACACCACATTGTGACTACAGGACATTTACCATTCTCAAAACCAAGACGGCTTGATCCAATACGCCACAAAGCAGCTTTCCTAGAATTCCAAAATATGGTGGAACTAGGAATCTGCCGACCTTCTTCATCAGCAATTTCTTGTCCATTGCACATGATGAAGAAGAAGGACAACGACTGGAGACCATGTGGGGACTACAGAAGGCTTAACGCAGTCACAATTCCTGACCGTTATCCTATCCCTCACATACAAAATTTCTCCATGCAACTACATGGTTGCACAATTTTCACTAAATTGATCTCGTCAGAGCATACTATCTCATCCCAATTGCTCCTGACGACATTCACAAAACTGCTATTACCACTCCATTTGGCTTTATTTGAATTCACTCAAATGACATTTGGACTTAGAAATGCTGCACAAACATTTGAGCGTTTTATCAACGAAGTCGTGAGAGATCTTCTCGATTTCGTTTTTGTTTACATCGACGACATTCTCGTATCCTCAAAAGACAAGAAGCAACACCTACTCTATTTGGAAAAACTCTTTCAAAAATTATCAAAATACGGTGACTCTCTCAGTCACAAGATTACATCTAATGGTATTCTGCCGTCCGAAGGACGAACTAATGCAATTAGAGAAATCTCAGCACCTCAAAGCGTTAAGCAAATCCAATAATTCGTCGGCATGGTAAACTACTACCACCGGTTCAAACCAAAACTTGCAGAAGTGCTTGCCCCAATACACACGCATTTGGCAAAACTTCTCAAGAAACCCAAAACGCCACGAAATATTTTTTGGCCCGGAGAATGTCAAAATGCTTTCCTTCAGCTCAAGAACAGCTTGGAAAATATTGTTTTTAGCACATCCGCTAAATGCAACAAAATACAGCATCACCACTGATGCATCCAATACAGCAAAAGGCACGGTCTTACAGCAATTTAATAGTAAGACCTAGGAACCTCTCGAATTTTTCTCCAAGCAGTTAACAGATGCCCAAAGAAAATATTCCGCGAAATTGTTGTGAAACCAAAATATAATTTTTCAATTATGTTTTGCTTACACAAATTTCGTTTTGTACAAGTCTTGTTGTACGATTATGCATCTACCAGTTTGTTATGTACATTATTGTATATACAAGATTGTTGTATATTATTTGGAATAATTCTTTACATGGAGAATTGCCCGTTTATACAGTATTATGTGAACGAATTATCCATTGAGAATAATTGTGCGGAGATTCTTATAGTTGAAGAAACTATCCGCTACAAATTGAATATGAATTGAATATTGAAACGGAAGTGTATAAAACCAACAAGTATTTTAAATAAATATTTGTTTTAAATCTAACGATTCTTTGGCTATTTATTTCAGTGTTTTTTACTGATTTGATCGCACTGAATCCATATACGAAGCTCTATGACTCTGCTTTACACTCATTCATTTTGGATGTCGATTTGTGACGTCTTTTTTACGGCGAATACATCAACCGATCTTGTTTGTTTGATAAAAAATCCGTAGAGCTCGTAAATTCTGGTTGATTAAATGATTAAATTATTTGGCACAACACTAATTAGTAATGATTCGTAATGGAAAGATCATTCTCTGTTCCTACTGGACTTCGAATCCAGCACTTCATTACCGGTAGATAACATAAAATAACTTAGCTATTATATCTGCCTCTGTATCGGCAATAAACTATCTCTTACTCAAAGAAATCTTCGACTTAAGGCAATTATTATGGTAAATGTGGATAGAGCCAACTTGTTTTGGAAAAAAATCGTGAATGTGGCATAATAAAACGTTAGGGTTTTTTCATTAAATTTATAGTGATTCCAGCAACTTACGCTTCAGATTTTTTGATTACTATTAAATATCACCTAACTGCGATGGCTTTCTTTCCCCTAATTAAAAACACGTTTTAAAGTATCGCTCCTGAAGTTGCAATACTAAATAATTTTAAAATATCGAAACTTGAAATCCCGATCTGAATGGTGATTAAAGTTAAGAAGGAAAATGTAAAAACATTGGAATCGTAATCGGTTTACTAATCGAACTCTACCTAAATATCGTATAACTAACTAAACCCGATAATCATGCGGTTATCGTAAATCTTTATTCAAATGACACAACAAAAAATCAAATTCAATCAGTTAATATGCTTTAATCTCGCCTCAGTTATTTAACAACAATAATACAAAGCTCCCTATACATTCTATACATTGTACACACAGACACATGTATATATGTACCTAAATATATACCAACCAGACTTTTCTATTATCGGTAATAATCAAATAAACTCAAGTGCCTTATGAATACTGATTACACAGAACACAATAACTCTATTATAGCGATACGTGTCGAAACTGATAACATACATTCGAGCATACACACACACAAACATAATAATATAATCTAATGCCAAATCGATAATAATTAAAAATGAATTTTATGTACCACATACCCGAATTAATACCAACACCACATGCGATCAGCTACATAAAAAATTCTGCTAATAGAAAACAAATTTTTCCCCATTTACCTTTTAAGAGTACAAAAATTCGAATTTTATTACCATTGTTCATTTCGATTTAATAAACATAATTTGATTGTATTAAAATAAAGTAAATATGAAATTAAATAAATTAAGGTACAAATAAGTTCCGCAAGTACAATATATTGTGACCCTTTAGATTATGCGAAACCTTTAACTCAGTTTCAGTTTTATTATTTTAGGTATGGTTCTGGGTACATAATCGTAAAAGTGATACCATCTGCCACTTAATATTAAATGAGCATTTCAATCTGACTTTTCAGATACTCGTAATCTAAATCGTTTTAATAAAAACTTGGGCAAATCTAAAATTTTTGTGAAAAATTGGACCTAACTAAAATCGTGTAAGTATAAAAAATTCTCTTCACAGTTGCAGGTCTGGCATCATTAGAATCGGAAAGGTTTTTTACGACTCTCCAGAAATGAGCTTGACTGATATTTCAATATAAGTGAGACGATTCATAACAAGAAGACTGAGGTTTACTAATGATTGTGAAATACATACCAAAAATAATACCAAAAATTTACACTGTTAAATTTAAAAATATTCCAATTGGATTTGTTTTGTGGTGAAATTGAAACATTTTTAGATAATCTTTCACATTTCTATTAGAGAAGTCCCTAAGCCCCTAATAGTATCGCTATAAAGATCAAATAATTTTCTAACAATTTGAAATTATCACGAGAAAATCGTAAATCAATTTACTAAACTTTTTTTAATCCTAAAGAAGGCTATTTAACACCATGTTTGTACTTTTATATCTCCGATCCTAGAGATGTTCACGGGATTTCACCTATATAACCGAATAGTTAAATCAAAACCCCACGTGTGTAGTGAAAAAAATTTAATTATGATGATTTTAAACTAATCCAGCACATTTTTAAACAATTATGGTTTTCGATATCAACCTATTTACTAATTTTTCTATTACCACTCCTAGAGGCGTTCACAGTTTTTAAAATGTATTTTAGAATAGCGTAGTCATAGTTCTAACACTGAAATGAGCATGGATAATTTATAATGATATTTACTGTGCGATACAGTCAACATAGAATTGCCCTTTATGTCGCGAGGTCTTCGGCCAAGAAGCACGATATCATCTGCATATCCCAGAATTTGGCCTGATTAATTGAATATACAACGCGAAGTTTTGATATTGCTTTTCCTCACTACGTACTCAAGCGCAAAATTGAATAGCACAACCGCGAGTGCAAATCCCCGTCGAACATCAGATGTTATTTTAAAGGAGTCTGACACAGTTCCTTAATTACAATTATACATACAGATCTAGACATTGTTAATTTACACAGAGAAACGAGATTCTCTGGAATACCTATGCATATGAGCGCGGCCCAAAGGTTATCGCGGTTTATACTGCCATATGCCTGCCGGAAGTCTATATATAGTTGATGTATGATTATGTTGTACTCCCAACATTTTTTCAAGATCATTCTCATGGAAAAACACTAGTTACATTGATATAGTCGCCAATGAAGTTTTCGGCGAAAGGGAAGAGTCTGGCAAGTACAACATTAGCCTACAATAAGCAGTGTTCAATAGAGCAATACCTCGATAGTTTTCACATTTAAGACGGTCGACTTTTTTTGTACAACGGACATATGAGCGCGGTTTTCCAATTCCCCATCATCTCTTCTTGGTCCCAAATAGAGACGATGAGATCGTATAGATTTGTTGCAAGAGTAGCGCCTCCGAGTTTAATAAATTCTGCGGGGATTCCATCAAGACCGGGTGCCTTACCATTTTTCAATCTATACTAATAGCTGCATCTACTTTCTCTACTGTGAGATATTCGACGAAGATCGTTTCACCTGGCGGAGCTATTGCTGTAATGGGGGTCACGTCGTCATTTCGATTTAGCAGACTTTAAAAGTAGATTTGACATACTGAGAGAACAACAGCCACATTTGTTCTCAACTCTCCATTCCCGTCTTTGATGGCCTTACTTCTTGAGTGGAAGTCTATAGTGAGATTCCTGGCGTTAGCAAAACAGCCCCTTGAATTTCCTAGTTCCGCTTGGAAGCATGTTTTCAATGTATGATCTCATATGCTCCCGTTTAGGGAATCCAAGTCGGTTCTACCCGACTTCGTGTAGTTGGGCAATTATTCACCCCCAGAGACACCCAAAACCATCGGGCATCGCCGCAAACAACCGAAACCGACAACCCTCCTATGCATCTCAACGAAAATGGAAAAAACACAAACGTACATATCCCATACGTTGGAGGGAATCCAATTACCCGACTAGGGAATCCAATTACCCGAATTTCGGGTACCCGACTTTCGGTCCCGTCTTTTTACCATTACCCCACCGGTTTCTACAAACATACGTTTCTATTTTTTCCATTTTCGTTGAGATGCATAGGAGGGTTGTCGGTTTCGGTTGTTTGCAGCATTTCCCGAAGTCTCTGGGGGGTAAGTAATTGCCCAACTACACGAAGTCGGATAGAACCGACTTGGATTCCCTACTCCCGTTTCTTTTGTCGAAGGTATGTATTTAATCTTGGCTTTCTTAGCGCGTAGATATTCTGATTGAGTGCTTCTAGTGTTGCGAGCCAACCATTTTTCACGAAGCTTTCGTTTATTTTCGACGACCAGGCGGCATTGATCATCGAATAAATCATTACCGAGTCTCGGAAGTCTTCTTCTGATAGTACTTTGCGCCGCGGTGGTTATGGCTGACTGTTTAGCATGCCACTGCTCCTGGATATTAGAAAGAGCTTCTGCGTTGTTGCTGGGTCACTCTAAATAGTTAGTAACAGCTGATTGGTAACTCTGCAGTGACGCTTGGTCTTTTTGAGCATCGATATTCCATCGAACGGTTATTTCAGCTTGCACTTATACACTCCACGAAATAACTATAAGGGACAACTTAAAATTAACTAAAAATCAATAACAGAAAAAGAAATTTTTGAAAATAGTTTTTATTAAATATGAGCTTAGTGACATAAACAGAAAATATAAACCAAATTTCATTTTTTTAAATTAATTTTATTTTAAAATTATAATATAAAAATAATTCATACGAAATTACTATAAGGGACAAACTTAAAATTGACCGTTAGTTATATTTATTTAAATTATAATAAACTATTAATAATTAATATGATCACTCTTAAGTTGGATTACTTGACTTAACCTATAAGGCATGGAATTTGTTAAGTTGCATAAAGTTGCTGAATCAATGTTATTCCACTCTGTTTGAATAGCAACTTTGAGCTCTAAAATACTATCGAATTGTCGCCCAGCTGCATACACTTTTTGAGAGAGTATGCTCCATAGATTTTCTATAGGGTTTAAGTCGGGACTAATTGCAGGCCATTCGATAACTGGTATATTACTTGATGAAAAGAAGTTTTTAGTATGCTTAGCATTGTGTATAGGCGCATTGTCTTGTTGGAATTTCCATTCATTTCCATATAACTCGTCTCCAAAATTTACAAGAACATTGTCGAGCAGTTCGACATATTCATTAGATGTCATTTTATTAGAAATGAAACATATTGGAAACTTGCCTCGATGACCAAATGCAGCCCATACCATAAGTGAACCACCTTGAAAATTTCTACGGTGCCTATATTCACGATCTTGACGAGTATTTCTCCAGTACTTTTGGCATCCATCCGGCCCATCTAAGTTAAATTTTTTTTCATCACTAAACAACACAAATTGCCATTCTGAATCCCAAAATTTGTATTTTTCAGCAAATTTGAGTCTCCCAATTTTGTGCCTTTGTAATAGCTTGGGTTTTGCTAGCCGTTTATCATATTTAATGTTTTCACTTTCCTTTAAAATTTGTTGCACCCTTCTTGTAGATTTAACGAAGATTTAATTTATGCCGAATTTGAGCTGGAGAAGTCTTTTTAATAACGGCTAAGCGTTTTATTTCCCTCTTATCTCTTTTGCTCAATAAGGGTTTACGACCTAATCTTTTTATAGTAACATAATCTGACGGATTTGTTACAAATTTTTGAATTACATTTTTTCCACGGTAATCTAGAATCTATTTCCCGTATTGTCCATCCGGATTCTCGAAAACTTAATACTTGTATTTGTTCTTCTTCGCTTAATTTGGTTCCTCTTGGCATTTTACTTTTTTTACCTAATAACATGTTCCATTTTCGTAAAAAAAAATATTTTAAAATTCTTAAATATATTTAATACTTACGTAAAAAAATAAAAAAAATTTAATTTTGAACTATTAAATTTTATTTAACTAATTTTTTATCATTTGTCCCTTATACCTATTTCGCTTTACGAATAGCACAAATTAGACACGATTCGACATGTTTAAAACACAAAAGGGAGTAGAAAATAATTTCATGGCTTAAATTTAACTACATAAATATGAATTATAAATACGCATTTGTACATCAAGAAAAAAATACGTTTCATTAAATAATTTGAAATTTCATTTTGTCCCTTTTAGTTATTTCGTGGAGTGTACTTAAATATGACAAGCACATGATCACATTCCATATCTGCACCTCTGTAAGATCTAACGTCAGATATGCTGGTGGAGTGTCTCTTAGACACCATGACGTGATCGATTTGGTTTTCCGTTATTCCATCATTTGATCTCCACGTTACTTTGTGGATTCCCTTATGTGGAAAAAACGTACTTGATACAAATAATGGTACGATTCCACCTGAAAATAGAAAAATTTTACAAAATTTTTGCAGAAAATGTGACAAAAACAAGTACTGCAATTTACATTAGAGCAACTGAGATACAACATTTTTATTTTATGGGACAAAAAGTTGGGGAAATTTTGACATCAACAAAAACTAACCTATAAATTATTTAAAGAATATGAAAAATCTTTATTATTAATGTTTGACAATAATTTTATATCCTAAAAATTACTAAAAAAAAAATAAAGATTATTGTTGCGATGAAAAAATAATATAATGTTTGATTGATTTGGATAATTTACGAAACTACGAGTATCTAAAAGTTGTTTTGCTATAAATTATGTGAGGGGAAAACATAAAAAATCATTCAGCAGGCGAAAAAAAAATAAAAAGAGCGTGTTGTTTCACTGCACCAAGCGCAAAATGTTACTACACACCATAAAAATATCAAAAAAATAAAAGTTTGCTGGGAGTGGGGGAGGTTTTTCTGTTTAGTTGCCATAAAAAATAGTTTGCTTTATATTTTTTATTTATAATTATGGCAACAAAACAAAAATTTTCAAAAAAAATATAATATTGATGTGCGGGTCATACACAGAGAAAATCTATATTTTTATCTCGTTCTAGTTTTCTGCAAAATAAAACGCTGTGTAGTGGAATAGGCCCATAAGTAACCATACATCATTCGCACCAAACAAAACGAAAATCGTATAGCAAAAAATATTTTCCTATATCGTATTCAGTTCAGCATACGCAAACACACATAATGTACATATTGGTATCACCTCTAACATTAATCAAAGCTTAACACGTAACACCACTCAGGAAAAGGGAACAATATGGCAAACAACGAGCAAAAGTATATTATAATGTAGCGGCATATTATAGTGCAACGCTAACAATAATTATTTGCTATGGAAAGAGTGGGATTATCATACAAACTGTGTTCGTCGAATAGGAGTCGTAACATGTTGATAAATTAATTTAGGATCGTAGCCGTTAGTTCATGGCTGTTTTTATCGTAAATGATATACTTTTCAAAATACACGCAAAAAACGGAAAAACTCCTATTTAAGTTGTCACTTCCGGTGAAAAAACGAAAAAGCCCCAATGGGAGATGTCATTTCCGGTGGACTGATTCCGGCCAAAATTTACTGGCATCTCCCAAATTGTGTAAAAAGCCAAAGGTTTGATACTTATGATCCAATAGGGTTTTCATAGATGACCTGAGGATCAGTCTTCGGGATAATTAGATGCTTTCTTGTGTATGACAAATTAGATTCGCGGAACTGGCCCCTCGATTTATAGTATACCGACAAAAGGGTTCAGAGATCGAAGTGGGCTTTTTTCTAATGAATGTTCACCGAATTGACTGATTGTTTTAAGTGGTGTGACCTTATAGTCTTAGGTGCCAGTATTGTGATTTTGACAGAACCATTTACCACCGCTGCGTATAGGGTTTCTAAAACACGTCGCTGAACCCGTGAATTTGAAGATTATTGGATTTGTCGAATGATTTATCCCGTGATCGATTCTGTTAGCCTCCAAGGATCTCAAACTATCTCGATAAATGAGCCACCTTTGAGCTATTGATTTTCGAAGCGCTTCATCCCACGATACTCCGAGTATCTATACAATCCTTGAAGTTTGATTTTGGCGATAATTGTGGTAAGATGTTCCCAAAACATTGTTCGTTACAATCGGCCGAAAGAAACCAATTTAGTCAAATATTTTAACTGAATCGTTCCAGTTCAGCGCAAGTTGACTTTGGTGCTCAAGAAATTCGTTCGCTATCTCCGCAGTTCAAAGTCACCGCATCAGAGCAGTTCCTTTGGACTTCGATTAAATTCACGATGTCGTCTGAGCCGGCCACCACATTGTCGACGTAGAAGACTCGCGATGCAACTTTGGCTGCAATTGGGAATTTTTCCTATTCGTCTCGTGATACAGCTGATGGATGGTACGAATTGCAAGATACTCTTTATATTATAGTTGAAGAACTACATCCTCTCGTGATTTTCCAAGGGGTGGTAAGTTGCCATTGAATAAGTAGAAAATTGTATATCTTTCGTCTTCATTGAGATAGTGTGTCTTTTTCTAGTGCTTTTTGCAATGCATCATGGCGTTAGTTCTGAAGATAAACAAAACATCTTTAATTTTCCAGAAAGACCTGAGTGTGTTCTCGATAGTGTCATAATCCTCGATATTTGCCGTTAAACTAGACAGTTGATTTGCTGTTTTACACTTTACCTTACCGAAGTGGATGTACCCATCTTTTAAAACATCCTAATGACCTCAGCTCCGAGTAAAATGCATATCCTGTTGGGAAAGATAGTAATTAGGATTGGCAAGTTCGGACTGCTGCAAGTGTGACCATTGATCCGTGTCAATTGGTTGATATGGCAGCGTACTTATGATTTTCTCGACGACAAAGGCTTTAAGAGGGAGAATGATATATATTCGACAGTTTTCGGCTGGTCTTCTTGTTAATCCGATGTGGTTTCCCTCTGCGATCTGAAACTGACTAATGTAATTAACTGACTGTAATCCAACAAAGCTCGAACAATGAAGTATTGATCAGAGTATGATAAGAGGGTCGGTTTGATCTGAGTTTGAAATGATGATTTGACGGATGACGGTTCGGCATTCAGGTCGAATTATGTAGCAACGTGTGATGTCTTTTATTGCAAGCCCGACACAAGCTGGATTTGTAAGCCGAACCGGTTGAAGCACAACCTCTTTTCTCGAGCGAGATTTGAGCTTTCCTCGAATGTAAGAGGCTTGAATTGATCGCACTGGAATAAATCGTGATTTCCAACAGAAACTTGACACGTGAGGATGTGAGAATCTGAAGTGATGAGTGTGCGACAAATACGATGATTCAGCTATGATCAGTTGTTTTTGGTTATGGACGAGGTCAACGAATAAATTCTCGAACTCCGTCTGATTAGCGGCGTATTCGCCATTGAAAAATAAAACTTTGATTTGAAGAAGTCTTGAATCAAGCGACTGCTGTCTGTACTGTTTTGGCACTGTTAAAACACTATTTTCACTGGTCAAGATGCACACTGAAGATTGAAATGTTAAATTTCCCTACCCATGAGGTTGGTTTGACACGTTGGCGTGACACGAAGTCCCGAACAATAATGCTTTTTTAAGTTTTGATTTGTTATTTTGTTAAGCTGTCCGCGCTGCACAAATGTAGGTTACAAGTACAAAAAAAAATACAGGTAAACGTCCAAGAACACGGTATTCGAAGAACATGGTTTCGAAGAACACAGATACCCATTTCCTCAAATTACGCGGTATCAAACAACACGATTTTCGTTATTCTCTTTTCTTTTCTTTTTTGTAGTTTCGAACAACACGGTTTTAAAGAACACGGAACAAATTAATCGTGTTCTTGGAGGGTTTCTTGTATTCACATGGAGGTGTCTATTTTGACATCTGTATTATGGTGTTGTTCGATGTTGGTGTTTTATTTAGGGTGGCCCAGTGATAGGTGTCAGCTCCGACTGTAGTGGAGACGTTTGATGTCGTCTCCAACAGAATGGAATATTTTTATTTCTCTGTCACGCACCAAATATTATTTTATTTGCTCCATTATTTTTCTTGCACTGTATTAGGAGTACATATTTAATTTCGGACTTGGAAAAACTAAATACTCTATCAATTCAATCACATACCAATTAAAACAAAATATTTTAAAACAATATATTTATGAAATTGATCAGAATTTTCCAAGTAAGTTTGTTTGCTAACATCTCTCAAGCTGTTGTAGTTGTACTAATTTCAGTTCCACAACTAAAGACGTCGTCCTAATCGTGTTTTGAATTCAACGAATACCTTTTATGTAAGCTTTTACTGCGACATCTGAAGTCCAGGAACCAAAGTTTAACGCAAATTTCCTTATAGTGAATTATAAAATATTTGAATTTAACCAATATTCACATTCATTAGTTTCAGAAATTTCAGAGAAATTGAAAATTTTAAGAACAGCGATATGAACATATTTTTACACTTTGGGAAACAAAATTAATCAATTTTTTTTTATTAGTATTTAATCTTGGCAATCTGTTCTGGTGCTGAAGCACTCACAACTAATTTGATGATGGAAATCCCTTTTGCATCCTGCCCCTATCGGGGGGATTCGAACCCGGTACCTCCCGATCTAAACGCCAAAGCTTTAACCATTGCATGCCTTTCGGTCGGTATAATCAAATTTGTTGCTGTAAACTGTTCAGGAAGCTAAAAATGGTATACGTTTTAATTAAAATCAACGTGAATGGCTTCCACCATAGTATTTAATAAAATACCTGCTTTTATGCAAATTTTTGTAATAAAAAGCATTAAACATCATCATCATATAAAGAGACACAAAACTATGACGTTAAATCGTGTACTAACCTATATATTTTAAACTATTTGTGCCTTTGTTTTATAATACACGAACTCTGTTAAGCGCTTCACAATATACACACACACACACCGACTCGGGGAGAAATCCCTGTTGTCATATTTCCAATTTTCCTTTTTTTTTTAATAATATAAAAAAATATTACAGATTATTTTTTAAATCGATATTATAAGCATTTTTCTATTTACTATTAACGTTTTTATCGTGAAAATAGGAAAACAAAAAATTAAATTATGAAATAGGAAATTAATTTTCTCGGTGAAAAGAGGAATTCGTATAAAAATCCGTTATCCTTGATTTGCCAGATAAATAGTGTACGTGGTATGTACGTAGACAGAACAAAATGTAATGCTTTTATGTATTTTGTTATAAAATCGTAATTACCGTACAAGTAAAAACTATGAAAGCATAAAAATTACGAATTTATTTTAAACATTAAAATGTGATAAAAGCTAAGCGATTTATATTGAGAATTAGGTTTCGGTTCGCTTATATCAAGTTTCTTCTCTCGTGTCCTTTTGTGATGATGACCATGGATTATAGTATCTTTATTTCCTGTTTTTTACGATTATTGCTTTAAGGTAGAGATATATCATATACATGTGTGGTAGCGTAAAAACCGGGCTGTGGTTAGTTTATCTCGTTATTAAATCGTTCTAAATTGAATTTACAGTACATTATAATTCATTTACAGCGACAATTGAATTTTGGATTTTTTTTTATGAGCTTAGCTTCCTGTTAGTTTTAGTTTTATTTTCATGGAAGTATTATAAGGGTGATTATTTTTTAACTGCCTTTGGCTTTATCTTTCCCATGTTGGGAACCTCACAAAATGTTTCCAAATCTTAGAACCTAATTAAAAGCAACTTTTTACGACTTAAGCTACGAGTATGTATGAATTTTTGACTTATAGATGGCAAATGTGTAAGAATCACAACAATAAGTTTCGAACGGATGAGATTATTGATTTGAAAAAATCAGTTTTGATGTTGCAGTTTTTCATTGGAATATTGTCTATATAAATTAGGGATGTGCTAACTATTATTGTCTCCGTCGACGCGTCATTAATGCGTCAACATTACGTCGATGTCGACAATGACGTAATGTCAAAAAAAGAAAATGGGTCTGCGTCGGACCAGACGGTGGAAGTGAAACTTATTTGGCCATTCGCTCATACCATCATTGAAATCACCGCTCATTTTCATTGAGATTTCATGAAAACTTTTATCGAGCAATGCGGAACCTTCTCTGGTATAAATTAATACATTTTGGTGTATAAACTTTATGATCTGGTTCACAGGTTTACCACGAGAGATGTATAGCGCTACAACTACGAACTGTCGCCCAGTTTGTGGAACGCATTTACTAATATAAATTTCTCCAATAGCAGACTGTGCTGTAACAAGAAATGTTGATGCCTTTGAATGAACACCCATGTGAGAAGGGACTATATTATTATGGTCACTTTCATTGTAATAAATTGCTACTCATCCCGCGCAGCAACATTCTCTCGTTTATACTTTGCTATGCAATGATGTTTTGCCCATCTCTCAAATGTGTTTCCAATAATATAACTATTGTACATTTCTTGAATATGCTGTCAATCAGATCGAGTGCATGTGCAATGAGACTTTGACTATTTATTGAATAAAAACTTATTCCTTTCCTATTAGAAATAAAACTTCCCAAAGACTCAATAATTGTTGGTAGTCTATTGAGTAACAATCTTTTACACTTCGTCTATCCATATCCTTATTAGAATTTTTTCGCAACTGGGCTAGAGCCAACAGGCATTAAAGCCTATCAAATTGCCTTTGTGGCATCAATCAACGAATTTGCAAGAAATTGAGCTATCCAAGCGAATTCCCATCAGAATTTCACCCTATTAAAGTTAGCCGACTCCAGCCGAAAAATGTCGATAATGCAGATTCAAACTAATCAAACGAAAAAGGCAGCCGCAAAATTTTATTTTGTTGTTCCTAGAAACCAACTAAAAAATTTAAAATAAGAAATTTTCATTCGAAACAATAAAAATTAATATACAAAACCTAATTTCTCTAAGTGCTGTATTACATGTTTCGAGTTAAAACGTGAAATGTATTTTTGGCACATCATCTAATAATTATCATTTGAAAGGTCGATTTCTATGTTGGAAGTCCGGGAAAACTCGATTGACTATATCACACACACAAAATTTGAAAATTTCTAAAAATTGACCGTTTAAAGTGTCATGGCTGGAAATAGATTCAAATGAAAGGTCCTATTGATGCTCACACCTGGTGTGCGATATATTCAATCAAGTTTTCCCGGACTTCCAACATAGAAATCGACCTGAAATTTTTTCCAGGTGTGAGCATCAATAAGACCTTTCATTTGAATCTATTTCCAGCCGTGCCACTATAAACGGTCAATTTTAGAAACTTTTAAATTTTGTGTGTGCTATATTTTCCAACATGCGATTTATTTATCGAAAATTTCTGACTCTTCACATGAAAAGTGTCCTGAAATTTTTGAAGTTTTGCTTGCCATCAATATACCATTGAGTTTTCTCCTTTTTAAAATAGTTTTTTAATTATAGTTGTATTGCATTTAGTAAAAAAAAATTAATTTAGAATAGTTTACGTTGATGAACCGATAAACATTTTTGATTTAAAAGGTAATAACTGTTTAACACCAAAATTACGAATCTGCATTACCGACATTTACTGGCGAATAATACAAACTGTTTTCGATTCTGCATTATCGACCTGTTCTCCTGATGTTTTTTTGTTATTACAACCGAATCTGCATTATCGACATTTTTGACAGGCCCAATTTTGTTATTGTAACCGAATCTGAATTATCGACATTTTCGGCTGATATATTTTAGTTGTTACAGCCGATTCTGCATTATCGATATTTTTCGGCTGAAGCGAGTCGGCTATCTTTAACAGTATCAGAATTTCTTCACAAATGGGCTAAAGTAAACAGGCATTTTGGCCTATTAAATTACTATAATGGTAATAATGCAGATTTAGGTTTAACTAGAGTGCCGGGCGAATCAAAAAATTTGCAAGTAATTTAACATATGGGTATCAATGTGGATTTAGGTTAACTCTAATTCATCTCAAATTCCTTTTCCGTTAAAAAAATTATTCGGTTCAAAAATACCGACTGTTAAACTTTCGGCTCAATTACTAAATTGACCAACTTAATCTGATTTGTTTATTTCGATTTTATAGCATAGACATAATCTACATTATCGACACTATTTTTTCGGCTGAAAAATTTCGGCTAACTCTAATAAGGTACCTATTTAAACAACGATTTCAACAGCAACGACTTTTTTTAGTTCAGGCTTCAACGTTTATCGGATGGATGGCTTTAATATTACTGATCTACATTCATCTGATAGAGGAGTCCTTGGGTGATTGTTGTAACATCACTTGTTTCGATACTGTCGAAAACATCATCACAAATTAAATTTATCGTTTTTCCATTTTTCAATTACGTTGCTTTTGCGATCTCTACCTATTTGAATAAAATATTATGCCGTTTTACTCTTATTGTATCAACTTGTAAAACTTTTATGTGAGCAACAAATTCACTATTTTTAAAATATAATTTTAATGAACTACTGCGAATTTTCAAAATGCCATGTATTAATCGTGAGTTTATTCGACTAAGAACTATAAGTCGATTCTGGTTTTCCTATAGGAAAAAAGAATTAGGAAAGATATTTTCATTGTTTCTTTTCAAGACTTTTTCTGACATACTATAGTAAACAGTTGGTGTAAAAATTTTCAAAAACTGTAAAAAATTATAAAAATTTCGATCAAACACGATTTCTCAGTAGGCCCGAAAATTATATTTTTGTGCTATGTAAATATTTTTCCTAATACCTTTTTCCTATAGGAGAGCCGCAGAGCGCGTATCCTTGAAATCGGTGGAAATTTCCGCATGCGGAATATAATTTGTATTAAAATTCTCTATATTATTCGAGTTTTTCGCCGGCTACTTTAATCGTTTTTTTTCAAATTTGTTTGCAAGTTTTCTATTATTTATTAATAATATTGTTTTCCCTACTAAAGGAAAAATTATGACTGCGGATTTATTCCCTAAGTATGGAAATAAATAATAGAAAACCGAAAAGTAACAGGCGAAAAATTTGAATAATATAAAAAATTTACAGCAAATTATATTCCGCATGTGGAAATTTCTACCGATTTCAAGAATACATGCCCAGATTGAAGTGGAAGCTTGTACTCCCAAAAAGGTGTTAGTAAACCATGATTGTGAAATACATACCAAAAATAATACCAAAAATGTACACTGTTAAATTTAAAAATATTCCAATTGGATTTGTTTTGTGGTTCTATTAGAGAAGTCCCTAAGTCCATAAAAGTGTCGCTGTAAAGATCAAATAATTTTCTAACGATTTGAAATTATCACGCGAAAATCGTAAATCAATAGAGATGTTCACGGGGTTCCACCTATATAACCGAATAGTTAAATCAAAACCCCACGTGTGTGGTGAACAAGATTTAATAATGATGATTTTCAACTAGTCCAGCGTATTTTTAAACAATTATGGTTTTCGATATCAACCTATTTACTAATTTTTCTATTACCGCTCCTAGAGGCGTTCAAACTTTTTAAAATGTATTTTAGAATAGCGTAGTCATAGTTCTAACACTGAAATGAACATGGCTAGTTTATGATGATATTTACTGTGCCATACAGGCTACATAGAAATTCAATGAGTTTGAATAAATTTTCAAATTTCATTTCACCGATCCTAGAGATGTCCATGGGGTCTCATCCACATGGTTAGATAGATCCGCTAAAACCCTATGAGTGTGGTGAATGGGATCTAATTATGATGATTTTTAACTTGTGCAAATACGTTTGTTACAGGCTGGCTACTGCCAACCTGCAGATGTTCACTAAGCTCCTGCAGAGGCCTCCACGGTGATGTTTTGCCGGCTACGTTCTCAGCGAGAAGTGCGAGGGTCGTGGGGTTTGAGGCATGCAGGGCTCCTGGCCTACACCGTGATTAACAGATAATTATAAATTGGATAAACGCAAATAATAATAATAATACCCGGGTTCCGCCGAAATTCGTCGGCCGGAACCTGAGGAACGAACAACTCAAAAAATTATAAATGGGAGAGAGGTGCCTTGGTGCGCGCATCCATTCGAATTCAAACAGGGCCAAAGCCCTGGTTACGAAATTGGATGCGGGCACCAAGGGACCGCACTACACACACCGACACAGAGGGAGCCTCCGCTCCCATCACACACAACCGAAAATTTTAGTGATTCATTTTATTTGTAGGGAAAACAACAAAAGGAAACCACTTCCCGAAAGAAGAAAAAAAAAAGAGAGAGAAGCGAGAGAGAGAAGCGAAAGAGAGAACAACACGCATCGAGCGCGCACCCGCTGTGCGGCGCTCGATTACAAAATATATAAAAATTTAAATTTAATAAAAAAAATTTAAGAAAATAATCAGAAAAATTAAAAATAAAAATAAAAAAAATTGTACCTTAATTATAACAGTTAATGTTGCGGCCTTGCGCCGTTCTTGTTGCGGGGCCTCTCCCCGATAAAATTGGGTTGCGGCCTTGCGCGGCCGTCATGCCACAGGGTCGCCGCCCCGGACCGTTGCGGCTTTGGTGCCGTTTAGTATTTTGGCCTTGACTGGCCGCCAAAATAAATTAGGCGATGCGGGGCCTTTCCCCGATAAAATAAAACGAATGGCCTCAACTGGCCACCCGAAACTCGTTGGGCGTTGGCTCGCCTTACCGCATGCACCCCCAATGTCACCTGGATCGGACACCAAAGCGGTGAAACGGTGTCTGGCCAAAACCGTAATTATCACAAAAACTTTTGGGCGTTGGCTCGCCTTCAAAAATCCAGAAAAATATTTGAGTGGCCTCACCTGGCCACCCGTTATATTGTACGGCACCCGTAAATAATGCGGCACCCGTAAGTAGTGTGGCACCAGTAAATAATGCGGCGCCCTTTGGAAAATGTGGCACCCGTTGATAAATGTGCCACCCGTTGATAAATGTGGCACCCGTTATATTATGCGGTGCCCTTAAATAATGCGGCACCCGTTTAAAAAATGTGGCACCCGTTGATAATGCGGCGCCTGCTGACAATGTACCACCCGTGATATTGTACGGCACCCGTAAATAATGCGGCACCCGTTATATTATGCGGTGCCCTTAAATAATGCGGCACCCGTTGAAAAATGTGGCACCCGTTGATAATGTGGTAACCAATAAATTGTACACGAGCCTCTATTAGCCTTTCGTAAAAATAAAAAAAAATGTAGCGCCGTCGTACCAACCAGAACTCACTTATAAATCACCGCAAATTTGGTAACTATTAAATGTTCAACTGCCGTTTAACTCAAAACACCAAAATCGAGAACGTAACCACCTAAATTACACTCTTTGCACAAGAAAAAATTAGGTGTAATAAATTCCACTTGAGCGTTGATTTGCTAACAATCCATAAAAAAAACTAATGTTGGGGCGATTTTCTATTGACCGACCCTCCGATACCAACTTAAACTCAACTTCACAAATAAATTTTTATTATCTTTATAATGTTTAATATTTTATTTTTATTATAATTTTTATATTCACAATCCACACGAGATTTTTTTATCATTCAAAAAAAAACAACTTGAATTTATAAAAGAATTGAAACTCGAAAAATCACAAACTAACTGAATGAAAATCACTACTCGAATGACAAACAAAAAAAATATTCGAGCGTCGCACAGCTCGTAAAACGTTCTAGAAGAAATTAATCTCTCTTCTCTGTCTCTCCCTTATATCAAATTTTCGTTGATATAAGGGAGATAGACATATAAGAAAAACATTTCTTCCAAAACGTTTTACTTTGCACACACTCGATGCGCATTGTTATCTCTCTCTCTCCCATTTTTGTTCCGTTGCCAACATAACCGAAGAAAACACACAAGAATCCATCCACCAAGACGCCACGTTCACACATTGAAAAACTCGGACGCAAGAAACCATGGAGAATGGAAACAAATTTACCAAAAAAAATGTCTTGTTAAGACAATACAGTCGTAACACGTTTTTACGTTTATGGTTATATTCCATATACCAGAAATTTTCACGAGATCTCTTCCATATATTCGAATAAGTCAGAAAATTTTCTATCAATATTGTGAAAACGGGACACGAATGATGATTTTCACCTTGTTTTTTAAAATTTAAAACTTCTTCATTTCAAATTTTTTTTCCCAATTGGAAATGGTGGTATTTTTTCCAATATGATTTTTACCCCATTGACATTCCCAAACAAGCGACACGACAAGTACAACTTCGATGTGCCTCGGGCTTTTAATGTTGACTAGTTTTTTACATTGTTTACTGCTAGCACTATTTTTTATGATAGAATTTATCTAGCTCAACAACATTTCCCGAAACAGGTTTGCAATTCCATGGGAACATCAGTCACGAATATCAATTGATATGAGTTCTAAATAATATTCAATGTCTTTCTCAGGCACCAATTATTAAGAAGAGTTCCGCGTGGTTTTATTTTCCGTCCGGGACATCACCTCACGTCAACCTTGATGTTTTTTGATTGATTGATTGAGATGTGCGGAATTGTTTCAGTAATTTGTTTCTAGACGGTATACTGCGGAAGATGCATACATTAATTTTTTAGTATGAATTGGACTGGATTGGAATTCTAACAAATTTAAGTTTTGGGAATCTAGATTTGACTGGACCATCTCTTAGCGGGTTAAGGCCAAATTTGTGTCGGCTGTGGTGAATGTACTAAAATGGATAGTTCTTTGGCCTATTGTTTTCGGATTTGTTTTGTAGAAAAATCTAGAACTTAATCCGTAATTTATGTTGGAGTCTCAGTTTAGCACACCATACTGGATTTGAATGTGATTGGTTCAGAAATTGCCTAGCACGGCCGAACTCCAGAACTTCTCTATAGTCCATTTTTAAATCCCCACCCAATTTTGAATACCTGATTCGACTATATATATTTTTGAGTTATGGTTTCCAAATTCTATTCAGAATGGTCGATTTGTGGAACTTGTAGATGGCCTAGTTTCATTCATTACATCCGAATCCCAAAATTTCGTCAAATTCAGCTTTACACTCCGAATTTGACCATCATTTGTTGAGAGATGGCCCAGTTTCATTGAGCATAATGTTGGAGTGCCAATCCAATCCTGCATATTTGATAGTAATAGATTGTGGATTGGTAAAGCTCCTTTGAGCATTGCATAATATGTTCTGTGCAGTATAATTTACTTGGTAATTATTCTTTGGTGCCAAAATTAATAAAACATTTGAATTTTTTGCGAAATAAGCTAAATTTATTTAAAATATCCAATCCGATAGTTAATCTGGCATTGAATATCATTGATATCTTTCCGGGGACCATTGCCTTTGGGATGCCCCACATATTTTTTGTGAAATACTAATAGATTTTAGAGTAATTTTTAATATAATTTAACTAATTATGGTTTCAGGAAATTCTACTGTAAGTTTTGGAATTGCATTAGGAGTAAATTAATAAATGTTTATATTGTTAAGGAAGCCGGAAAATATTAAATTAGAATTAAATTTCAGGAAATCTACAGATGTAGATACAGATGCTGAATGCTGATTTAGAGAAGCAATTGTTAAAGACCAATACCATCGGTTATCCATTAAACCTATTAGGCCTTTATCCTTCCTCTAGTAGTTAGAAGTAGAGTATAATTGTGTTGTGCCGTACGATCGCTAGGTATCTGAAACCGCGTCGTTCGGTTTCAACAAAAAAAATAACTTTCCTATCCCTTCTATTGTTATGTGTAAACAGGCTGTAGGAATAGGCCCGGCGTTATCCGGGCCAACCTGTCAAGTACTTGGTTCTACAGTCCAATCAATCAATCAATTAACATTCTCAAACAAGCGACGAACCCGATTTATTGTATTTATAATCAAATAACAGAAATCCTAAAGATGTTCACGGGCTTACGTTTATACTTTTGGATAGTTCCATTGGAGCAGAGTGGCAGCTTCCGTTGAAGCTTTTTCAATTTTTGCAATGAAGATTAAATTTTTAACTAGACAATTTTTATCGCAAATCCGATAAGTTCAAGTTTTCGCTTTAGGTATTCGAGATCTATGTGCATTTGCTGTGAAAAAATGAAAATTGAAAATTTATTTGTAAATCTTGAAATGTTGACTCACTAGGCTATAAATGAAGCTTGCAATATATAAACGCCAAGCGTAGGTTCTTGTACGAGTACAAGGACATTTGAAAACTAGATTTACATTTTCGATACATATTGGTGCGGCTGCATCTTTAAAAACATTGTATAAATAATACAATTTATAAATAAAACGTAATTCTACGCCCATCAGCACCGCACCCACCTGAGTATGTTGAAAAATGTAGTATTCAGATAGGAAAATCGATATTTTAATTTCCAATTAAACATACACGGTACAGATACGGCACAGTTAAGATAAATGAAATAATAGAAAAGCGCATATTGCAAAACAAGCAGAAAAGTGAAAAATTGTATTTTCATTCCACTGACGTACGATCCCATCGCATATATACGTCTACATACAGACTAGAAATGTTTAAAAATCGAAAAAATCAGATTATAAATTTAAATTGTTTGTTATAATTGGGAACGATTCCAATTTTCGCCAAAATAAAACGGATTTTTCATAAAACAGTTTAGAATATAATAATAATACTGAGTTGAAAACCCGCACAGACCATCAAAAAATTATATTTTTTCATTTATCAAAAACGTTACAAAAAAGTTAATTTACTATTATATTGTACATCCAATAATAAGCTTAATTTAATTTTCTATAAAAGAATGAAAGAACATTTTTTTTGAGTGTTTTTTTTTTCAATTTTACGAAATTTAATAATGGAAAAGAATAATCTCGTTGGTTTGGTAACACTGCATTAGATTTGTATATATAGGGAGATTATGTGCGTAGATTATTTCATTTGAGTCGGATTTGTATAACATTTGCAGTATGCCTTGTTGGCACATATAAGAATAGCTGACCTGAATCGGATCAATCAAAATTCTTCAATAAATTCTTAGAATGAATCTATTTTACGTACATGAGAAATTATATACTCCCAATTATTTGCTAGAATATGGTCTGATATCATTCCATTTGTTTTGAATAGTAAAGTTTTTCCTTAAATTAAAGTACACGTGAGGTGTTATTTTTAGGTATTCTCAATTGAGAAGCTTCATAAAACTATTTGCCGAAGAATCCAAATAAATTTCAAATTCTATTTTTATTTTTTCTAAGATACGAAAATTTAACCGCCAAGTGCAAGGGGTCGAAACCTCACGAGGTAATCAAAACTTCGGTCTGAAAATTTCCAAACCTGAAAAATTGACGGGAAAACAAGAAACACCGCAAATTTCCAGTAAGAAAACTAGACCCAAAATGACTCAGGAAAATATGTTCTTAATATTTATATGCGCGATCATCACTGATTTTGAAAATTGTTGCCACACAAATATATAATTAGCATTGCAATAAATTGGAAAATTCACATACATTGAAAATCGAAAATTTCCATTAAAAATTCTGCACAAAACGACTATTGGTTGCATGATAGCGCCAAACCGATGAATTTATGAACTTATATGCTGGTAATAAAATTGTTACTTTTGCAAGATTTTTCAACCATGAATTTACATAAATGTCACATGATTTTATTGTAGCCAAATGTAACCGCATCTAGCACCACAACGGTATAGTTTTGAAAATTAACGTGCTTCAACTTATTTTGAGACATTTCTCAAGACCTTTTAAAATGGTATGAGATACGTATATATTCTATACCAAGTTAATAATTTACCACCAACGTCAAAACGCTGAATTTATGAAATAAATAACTGATAAAAAAATTTTCTTTCGTCTAAAATTTTAAAAACGATATGCCACATGATAATATCAGACTGAGAAAAATGTATCTGTAATCTGCGCCGCAATGGTAATTTCAAGTACTAATTTGGTTCAACTAAATTTGTGACCTTATTCAAGATTTTTTCATTGACATATTGATACACTAATAAGGTACCAGCATCAAAGCGGTGAATTTGTAAACTGATGCCAAATGATTGAGATGAGTTATGCGAAAAATAAACGTTGTAACTGCTTCCAGTGGCACAAGGGTAATTTTTAGTACTAAGGTGTTCAGAAAAATTTACTTTGTTATTTTTTTTTTATTTATAAATTCTATATGTTCAGTATATATTGTATAATAAACGAAAAATTAGCTGCCAGCGACAAAACGGTGGATTTATGAACTAAAGTTTTATCGAAATTGTTACCTGATCCAAGGTCTTTCAAACGATATACTACACGAGTATATGGGAAAAATGTAAAGGAATATCTTGGTATTGGGTGATTTCCTATGGCGGTTACCCAATTCTTTTGAGGAAGTGATCCCAAAAGCTTTTCACTTCTCTTGAATTAAAAATAAGAAAAGAAAACAAATTCATACAGCATAAGCCGTTCATGGGTTATCCTCGGTACAGGCATCCATCCATCTAACCATTCGGACCAGGGACCTTCAAAACGTCAATAATAAATCTCAATAAAATAAATTCCATGCATACGAACAATATATAATCGATTTCACCGAAGCGTTATATCAAGGGAAATTAGAGAAAATTCATCCAGCAGCTTTACAGCCAAAACAAAGGGAAAAGTTGCAATTTAAGTCATTTCACACTTCCAAGATGGAAAGCAATCCAATTTTTGTTGGAACTGTCAAGGAAATTTTACAATTTCATATTGTTCATACCTTAAAGAATAAGCCAATGGAACACAGAAAACTTATAAATTGCAAGTGATTAACATGGTTAAGATTGCATAAATCCAAATGCTTCAACAGGACTGGTTGTGATATTTGCATGCGATATCATTATACACTACTGCATTCAGAGGATCTTAAATTTAAAGATAACAAGCTGCACCATACAAGGTATGAGCAAGAACCAGAATAGAGATACGATTTAGAATCATAGAATGTGACGAATGGACACCAAACATAGTAGGAGACACTAGGGGAAGGAAAGGGTTTTTATTGAACCAGGTATGTATGTATATTTCAATACCGAGTAAGCTATGCAAAGATTGAAAAGAAATAGAATTCTGGCTAAATTAGCAGGAACTTCAACATCATGCGGCCATACACTAGATAAAATGGGAAACAATCAATGAAAAACATTTTGTAAAAAAATATTTTTCCGGAAGAGAAATTAAAGTTTGTTGATACATAACACATAATGGGGCCATTTTATGAGAATTGGGCAAGGGACTATTTATTGAAAGTAATTTATAAAAAATTTCCATTTTTACGCGTGAGAGATAAAATTGTTTATGAAACCTCTATTTTGACAAATCTGTAGTTTAGGACTAGACTTTAGCATTTTAAACGCATTGTGTGCTAACAGAATTTGCTTGGGTTTCATGCTCACATACGTAACAAATTTGCTATCGGAACAGCAACCACCTTGTGTACCAACCCGTGCAACAAGAGTATTCGGCCACTGAATGAATTTTGGATAAGTTCTCACTGACTCACCCATCAATAACAAAGAGTTCTGCTTACTTGAACATAAATTTATCAATTTTCACAAAACTATATGAGTCAAATAATTTACACTACCGAACAAAAATGTAAGCTGCCATCGATTCTGCAGTGAGACAGAAAATACCGTTTTGACAATTTTAAACGTCCCAATTCAGGAGTGGTATTTGCCAAAAATCATATTTTTAATTAATAGAAGTCAATCGGCTTACCAACCCATAAAATAAAGGGAATGAATAAATGTCACCTTACAGCCGAGAGTTGTGAAATGAAGCAAATGAGTATTTGTTTCCCGAATTTTGAATTATCTAATCGACCGATTTAACCTAAATTTTAGGTAAGCATTCGGCAATTCATTCGAGCATTCAGGGTTTAAATGGGTTTCAAATAATGAAAGTTTTTAAATATAATGTATGTAATGGTAAGTACATTTTTGTGGATTAATGACTTCAAAGTAAATTAGTTAAATGAATTTTTGTAATTTTTGCTGGCTATCGGAGAACCATTCAATTCACAAAGAATGCACGGTGTCTGTGAGAATGAAATGCAAGAAGCAAGAGCACTGCTAAAAATTAAATGAACAGAGACGGGCTCATATCGGACAAGTTCGCGTTGCACGGGCACCAGCTCATGTTCGACAAATCGTAACTCGACGAAGAAGTGCGGTGAACGTCGACTTGAATCGCTCTGTTTTCAATTATGGGCTATACAAAAATCATCGCTGCGTGGATATTGGCGCATTGTCTGCCGCGCGCAAAGATTGCCAAGCATTGGCCATTCCGTATACTTATCTATATGGAGATACAACGCTATCCAGACATTTTCTCACATACACGCAACAGTTGAAACAATACTTAAACATGACGTCGTTTAGAACCGATGCTGTTGTTCGTCAAATTCATTATCGAAGTGGAGCATTGATGCCACCAGCGAATGAAGAGCTCTAGTTCCTTCAAATTTGTTTCTTTGGAAATTCCGAATTTGAATTAAGTTATCGTCTTGTGCTTTTCAATGCGTCAAAACGAGAGATAAGCGGAGTACTTTTAATGTCTTTTGCATGAACACAATGAGTTGGTTTGTTTGTTTAAAACTGTGTTGGAGACAATGACTTCCGATGATTATAAAATAATCATCAGAGCAGGCAATTGACCAACCGGAAGCCTTGTACGCTAGTACTGTACTCCCACTATCGACGAAGTCGCAGTTGTGGATTGTTGGGATGGAATCGCATGGTGTTGTGATCAAGCCGTGTGATGATGGACGAGTGCAGCGCGTGTACGAAACACATCGATCATATGATGCATTTCAATATGCGTTGAAGTTTTGTCATGGAGAGAATATGACTATCACTTCTAGATAAAGATGATTGACCGATTAGTTACTGAGTTACTGAGCTGTCGTAAAAATGTCTAGTCAGACATTCTTACCCTAACCTAATTAAAACTATTTGGCCCATAGGCCCTAATTGGGGAATAATTAGTAAGAGGGGTTAATAAAAAAGGTTTGATGGTGGTATGCTATCTAGTTCCGTGAAAAGAAAAGAGCCGCTTGGCGTCAACAATTTCTTTTTCACGGGCTGTTAATAGCAATTCACTACCGTTATTTATTTGGTTAGTAACGCCTGTCCTCCCTATTTACCAATTTCAATTCTGCGTGTCACGTAAATATTCACCAGTGACCAAAAAAAACCCCAATTAAACAACACAATCTAAATTAATTTTTCACGCAATATGTCTCTATGTCTTTTATTGACTCAACTCAAATATAAAAGAATTAAAAATCCCTAATTTATACACAAAACTTAAACCAATTGCGGTGTTAACTTTAACGTTAATTAACTTAATAATTTTAAAAACAAAAAAAGCTTTACACTTAATAAAATTTTTTGTCATGAACCACAAAAATCATTCAACAATTTATGACCGCTTCTGGTCTACCTCCAAACTGATTCTCCCGAACTCCAAAAACTGACTGCCCGATTTTTTCCACCAAAACTCCACACGCGGTTATTTTTTTCATTTCATATTCAAAGTTGGTTGAGAGGGGGGAAAAAATATTTTTTTGTATTTAACTTGGAAGTCTCAACCAATTCATAAGATCCAATTACAGCGCGTGTTAAAATTTTTGCATACCCGGTAAATTAGACACAACACCAATTGTAATTTTTCAATTCTTGCATCGGTTATTGTCATTTACCTATGCACAATTATATCCGAAAAGACTTACATTTCAATATATGCTAAACGACCTAATTCAATTACGTTCATGAACATATTTGAGTTCATTTAACCGAGGCACATAACATATTCTAATGTGAATAAATTATGTTACCTTGAATTAAATAAACCCTAAAAGAAAATGTAAAAATTAAAACATGACGGTCTTATCACATGAGGAATAGGTGAAGATACTATCTTCGAGGTCATGCTATGCAGAAAACTATGTTATTGGGATAGGTCGGTAACAGAATTAGATAAAATTCTGTTACAGTCTGCAAGTATTACAAATTTGAGATTGTGAAAACCCTATGATCAAAGCACTGGGAGTATATTGGCAACCACAAACTGATTATTTCTAGGGATAAAGTTAAACCTAGGTCCTAGTTATTTCTAATGAAAAGGCTACTAAGATGATGATTCTATCAGAAACGGTGCAGATGTATGAGCCATTTAGAATTTGTGGTTGTGCAGTTTTGGATGCGATGAAAGATTGCCGAATTTTGTTGTAAAAAGTTCCACCTAAACGGCTATTATCGAATATGATAATTTCACATTTTCATCAAAAGTTAAAACACGGCGATCAACAATTAATCTTTGGAACCAAACGACAAAGCTATTAGATTTCAAACGGCTTAAATATTTTCAAAATCCATTGAGTGTCATCGTCATCAAATCAAAGGTGCCCAGTAATTAATGAGCAGTATATTTGTGAATATAGCCAGATGTAAAAACCCTCTCACATCGATGGTGATAATGGGAAGAGTTTTGTTCAGGCCAATACATTTTTAAGGACTGAACAAAAGGAATATGGGTTGGAATGTAACGAAACTGTGCATATAATGCAATTTTTAATCAGAGAAAGAATGACATTTTATGCCGCCATCTTCACCGCACGATCGGAGGCAGGTGTAAAGTCTATCAAGAATACCGTAAGAGGGCAATAGAGGATTCCAAATCTATCACCAATATGACTCATCTAAAGGGGTTGCTGATAGATAAAATGATACTCCACTTGAAAGATGAAAGTCAGGGGCCTTACTATTGAATTCGATGTTAATTTTCGACGGATAGCAAGCGTGGAAACAAAAGAGAAAAGAATAGTCAAAATTTCATACATTTTTCTTTGTTCTTCTTTTGCCTACTATAGGAAAACGATAGCCTTCGAAAACCAATGTCGAATTCAATAGTTAGGCCCCAGGCTGGGTGAAGATATTTGAGGAAAATGGATAGGACGTTACCACACTGCAGTCTATAAGTAAAATAAGGGGGGGGGGGGGGGTGACGGGTATAGTCATTAAAAATGACAACAAACTAGCAAACATAACTGGCGATACAATTTTTAATCATAGTATTGACGAAATTGATGAATAGTAAAGCATAGGATGGTGTGAATGTGACTCCATTACCAGAAAGTACAGAAATTTATTTCGAAAAAATATCGAACAGTTACACAGCTTATTGTGTCCGAGTTGAAACTTATAATCAACTATAATTTGAAATCGTATTTTGAAGAGTTATTAGAGTTCAAATCGATCGATAACTTAAAAATGAGCTGCAATAAAGCTAAACCCACTATGCCAACGAATTATTTTGCCGAATCACATTACCTCAACTCAACGTACCATTATTGGAGATTATCCGACATCATCAAGCAATCACGTCATCATAGAATGTTATTCCAAGGAGATCGAATAGAGCGTAGTTACAACAAGTACTAATCAAAATTGTAATCAAAATGTGATTATGCCTGGGACTGAAGGTGTTATAAGGGAAAGAAGCTATGGACTTATGTATGTATAGTCTCATAAAAGCGCAGACTATTGTAAAAAAAACGTGTGCCTTGAATTCTATTAATCGAGCTGGAGCTTTTCCAGGTATTTCTATTAATATCAATAATTCCATACTATTGAAGCAGAACGGCAAAGCAGTATACAGCCCATCGTTGAGAGAAAAAACAACTTATTATCAATGAAAACCACTTTGAACAAATAAAAACCGATGTAAATGTAATTTAATTTTTTTTTTATAAAACGGAAAGCTCAATAAATACGATAATTTTTAGGAGATAACAAAAAATGTGTCTTTATTACATTGAGCAAGGCGGAAACTGAAACTATCAAAACTACAACTGAAATATGCTGTATAAGATACGAGGGCAAATCAAAAAGTCTTGCAATATCATATGAAAAAAAAAGTGAGTGAGACAGCGATATTTTTATTTTTCGACATAATCTCCTTTAAGGTTTATACATTTGTCACATCGATCAATTAACTTGCCTAAACCCTCTAAAAAAAAAGATTTCTTTTGCTCCATAAAATATTCATTTACAACAGACCTTAGTGTTTTTTTCAAATTGGGAAACAGAAACTAGTCACTGGGTGCCAAGTCTGGATTTTACAGTGGATGCGGAATTTCCACGAAGCCGCAGTCCTTTAATGCAGCTTGAGCAATATTAGCCTTGTGCACGGGTGCATTGTCGTGAAGAAGCAAGATTTTTTCCTAACTTTCCTTGGCCGTTTTTTCCGGATCGCTTTTTTCAATTTTCGCAAAATCTCTGCGTAATATATGCCTGTGATTGTGGTTTTCGTTGGCATATAATCGATTATCAAAATTCCTTCAGCATCCCAAAAAATTGTTGCCAAAACCTTACCAGCAGACGGTTGAGTTTTGAATTTCTTTGGTGGTGGTTCACTACGTTTAATCCATTGCATCAATTCTTGTTTGGATTCCGGATCCCACTGATGAAGCCATGTTTCATCGCCTGTTATTATGTTATCCAAGAAATTTTCTGGATCTTCTTTGTACATATCTAAAATCGCCTTTGAAGTTTGAACACGCAATTTTTTTGTTCTGCATTCAACAAACGGGGAACCCATCGCGCACTTACTTTCGACATGTGAAGGTGGTCATGTAATATAGTATATGTGGTACCATATGAAAGAGAAAGTCTCCACGCTAACTACGGAACAGAAATACGCCGGTCCTCCAATACAATAGATTCGGCCAAAACTACGTTTTCATGGCTAATAGCATCTGCTGGCCGACCCGAGCGGTTGTCGTCTTCTAATGACTCCCGACCACTTTTGAATAATTTTACCCACCTTGTTACTGTGGCATATGATGGTGCAGATTCGCCGTAAACTTTTGATATATAGTTGAATATATAAATTGCATTTCGTCCATCTTTACAGAAAAATTTAATAACGGCGCGATATTCAATTTCATTCATTTTAAGAAAAATTCAAAACACATGTTACTAAATTGACAAAAACAAACGAACTGTAAAATTTACATCGAAATGTTCTTCTAGAAGTTTCATTGCGATAAAAAATGGTTTTGAAAAATATATTGTTGTCTCACTCACTCTTTTTTTTCATATGATATTGCAAGACTTTTTGATATACCCTCGTAGCAGAAAATTTCCACCAGCAGAAAAAATGTGTTTTGCTAGTCACCGCTAGAGGCATCATTATCATAAAAATAAAATTTTTTCTGCTGATATTTTTTTACATCAGCAGAAAATTTTTGATTTTTTTATGCAAATTAAAAATTCTCAGCAGAAAGTTTTATAAAAAATCAGAGAGTTTATGAACAAGAAGGGTAAATGTATGTTTAAACGTTTTGAAGCGAGGAAAGTTAATTTTATTTAAAAAACGATTTGCTTATGTATAGTGTAAGCACTCTCAAAACATAATTAAATTATCATAATCATCATTATGCAAACACAGGGCAACATCAAAAAAATGGCCATTGTTGAAAGCACTCCATACATTTCTGAAGTCATTTTAATGTGAAATATTTTCAGTTTTTTAACAAAAGTGTTAGAAAACCCCCCTGTAACTACCCTGAATCTTATGTTGCTCATGTATATAGAATATGATCTCAGCTACCATAAAAAGATATACCCAGGGTTTACACTATACATATGCAAATCGTTTTTTAAAAAAAATTAACTTTCATCGCTTCAAAACGTTTAAACATAAATACATTTTTCCTTCTTTTTCATAAACTCTCTGAAATTTTATAAAATTTTCTGCTGAGAATTTTTATTTTGCATAAAAATATCAAAAATTTTCTGCTGATGTAAAAAAATATCAGCAGAAAAAATTTCATTTTTGTGATAGTGATTCCTCTAGCGGTGAATAGCAAAACAAATTTTTTCTGCTGGAATTTGTCTGCTATCTTATACAGCATAACTGAAATACTAAACCAAAATGAAATGTACAATGCACGACAAAAGTATTAATTAGTTACAATGCTGGAACATAGGTGTCGTTCAATACATTATAGATGCTGCGACTTCCGGAGGGCTCATTTCGTCCAAATCACTGGGTTCTCCCAATTTATAAAAAACCTTAAGTATAAAGTTTTACACATATCAGAAAAACCGTCTGGGGTGTAGAAGATACCGACATTTAGACTGCATAGCACCTGCATTTAGAACACAAGCACACATCCACAGAGATTTAAAAAAAAATGATATAGCGGATATAGCGATAGGCAAATTTGCAAAAAATCATGTAAAAATTAAGAGTTATACGTAAAAGAAAGTAAAACTATAGTTTTCTTGTCGCGTGTTATAAAGTCGGTGTGACTCAAATTGCAGAGTACACTTGAAACGTAAAGGTAAGTGCTACGAATCACCATAATAGAGTTAGCTTCCAGCAATATGTGACAGTTCTGTTTACTATGCTACAGTAGTGAAAAAAGTGGATCCTTCCTCTACAAATTCCATACCAACCTTGCTCTATATTATTTAATATTTACTACGACTTCACACGGCTATATCTAAAATTTGACTCATAGCCTCGATCCACAATAATTGTTTTCTTGCTAATAACTAGAGTGCTTGATTTTACATTTTTGGATAAACCATGTAAATTGTTTGTTATTAAATTAATTTCTCGTTATATAAATTTCTGCGCTTCAATATTTTTTTTTGATTTCGGGATGGTTCGAACACCTGTCGCGATTTCTTAAATGAAATTTTCTGTATTTGAATTGTTTTTCCGGTTAACAAAAAAAAAGTAAAAACTGTCATGATAGTAAAAAAAATTCGGGATGACATTCAAAACTAGCGTGATATAGAAAATTGTTCGGGATGACACTGAAAAATGTCGTGATATTCGTTTTATAGTGCTGCCATAGCATTTCTTCGTGATATTTTTCGGACTAACTTCACAGACATATGGGGATTTGGCTAATTACATCTTAAGAACTAATACCACAATATTTTCGAACGATGTGGGCGTTACGACAGGCGAAATTAAATTTTAATTTTTTTATGTTTTTAATTTCTTGAAACACATCGTGTTCACGATACGCCCAAAAAGCTTTATTTTATATACATTGACAGCTAAATTGAAAAGCAAACTTGCTAGGAAACTTTTCATTAACCGCCTGGTGACTAATAGCGTAGCATGGTCTTGAAATGAAAATCCACTAATTCGTTCAAAAAATCGGTGTCAGGCACCCAGCATTAAATCCAATTCCGCATTTTCGTATAGGTTCTTTGGATGAACAAAGTATCAATAATGTAATCTATATAAAACCCAAATAGCTTTTAATATTAACATCGTTTCTGTTTTGTTTTTTATTTATATACTCGAATAAGGTTCACCTTTAAAAGCTCCCATCTCGGTGAAAATTTATTTTTTGAAGATTTTAATTTATCTTATGCCGCGGCGCTCAACGCTGATCCCTTAAATAAGTGAAATATAAGAAAATTAAATACAATTTGTTGTTTTTGCTGCTGTATAGTACATGTATAATATATAAATTATTTCGTTTGTAACTTTCCCTAATTAACATTCATTAATTTAAGAATTAAACGAAAAACAAAAAAAAAAACAAAATACATTTTTGTTTTGTTTGTGTAACGAGTATACGAGGGAAAATGGAAAATTTATTTTGTTTTGTGAAAACTTTTACTTTGTTCGAATTTTTAAATTTATTTATGAATTGTGTACTCGCGTATGAAGAACTTGGTTTTTGTAATTTCGTGGTGCGGTTTTGAGGATTTTTTATTTTGCAGAACTTTGATTACCAACAGTTTTGTTTTCTTTTTTTTACGAATGTATTTTGTTAATGGTAAATGGTAAAATATGGGAATCATTCGGATGGAAAATAGCAAATTTTTTGTTATTACGAGTAAATGTGAAATAGTCTATTAGAAAGCGTTGAGGTTCGTGATTGTGCTGTGTATAGGTGGTTTTATGTGGGTTTTTGTAAAATGGGATGAAATAATTTTTACTCCTGTATAGATTTTACAGTGTTTCTATAAAATGTATCGTAACAGCACAGTGCAATAGAGACTAGTTCATATTTAATGTGTGGATCTAGGCAGAGCCCACATTAATTTAAATCAATAATTCATATGTTATGTGAATACGCCATAAAAATATTAACCCATTGTGTCAATTGCTAGTAACGGATTCTTACCTCTCATCTTTTTATCATAGATATTTTAAGAATAAACACTTTAGATCAGTTATTATGTACGTTTCTGATCAACATTTCTTATTTTTCTGGGACGAAATACTTAACAAACCAACATTTATCATTTTACAATTTTTTACCTTTGAAATATGTGTTTGTATACAAATGTTTTAGACATATTTCTAATAAAACATCTTTATTTTATTTTCAGGTATAAATCAGGTTGGTTTCATATTTTGTAGATGTCAACGAAAACGTAAGAATTTATTAAGTTATATTTTTATTTGCTTTGTTCTAAGATTTATAAATATTTTATTTCCTATAAGAATATTTTTGAAATTTATAATGTGTATCGACTATTTTAAAGTTCAAGGTAAACCCTAAAATTCTAAAAATGACATCCAGTTATTACACACTACCATCAAAGTGTAGTCTCTATTGCCGGATCTGGCTAATTGTCAATAGCTTCGATAAATGCTTTCATTCCGAAAATATTAGCATATAATTTTAAAGCCCTGCGCTGGACAAGCGCATTTGAGTAGTCGAGTCTCATTTGAGTAGTCAGATTTTTTAAACTGTTCATTGCAACAATAGACAGAAATTTAGTTTAGTTTATTTCTACTAAATTTTTGCTGAATGATTTTGGCAAAGTGGTTAAAGCTTTAGCGTTTGGATCCGGTGGTACTGGATTCGAGTTCCGATACAGGCAGGATGAAGAAGGGAATTTCATCACCAGATTACGATCTTTGCTGAAATTGAACACAAATATGGCCCCTGCTCCGAGTACAAAACTCATGGGCCGACTCATCTTCCATGTTAGTACCATAGAATGCAGTGTGCATAGCCGTACGTCCTCGAATTGGCTGGGAACGGCGTGAAAGAAAGGACAGGAGAAGCGAACCGCGAAAGAGTTCAGAAATCCTCAGCTTCAGAACAAATTACAAAGGTAATTAAAAAAAAATTAAAGTTTCTTGTTGCTGCACTGCGTAAATGATAACTAAAACTATTAATCCTATAGTCGAGTCCTGTTCTCCCAAGCGCCAGCACAAATATTTATGTATTAATTAAATGTTTAATTTAATTTAATTTGTTATTTTTCATCGTCGAAGAACAAAGAAGAATATAAACCTACAAAAAACCCAAACTACCAAAATAAATGGGAACAGAGTCACATTTCGTGATATAAAGTGTGATATAAAGAAAATGTCGTAAATAACTTCGGACGAGTTTTGGAAGTATTTGGTTTAATTATGTAATGTCATATATTAATTCGAATGAAAAAGACCTCAATATCTTCCAACTTCTTTTTACCAGAATAGAAAAATTTGTTTGACGTTTATTGTTAAAATTATTCGCAAGTCATTAAATCTGTTCGTTTTTATAATTAAAAAGATAATGGACCCACAAAACCTAACTCTGAAATTATTTTACGAAAACAAAAACATTTACAAGACGAGACGTCACCTTATAAGTAAAACTTGTAGTTCATTATTTCCCCTCAAAATTCATTTGTAGGGTTATGTTTGTAGACGACTTTGTTCTGAATTATATCACAAAAAAAATCTGCAATAGTCGTGATATAACCACCATAAAATGACATTATGAATGAGATAAATAACATAAGCGGCTGATCGTTCATTCGATCGTCCATTACAACGCGAATAATGAAAATGAACTGCAGTTAGTTCCTCTTCCTTATCTCTGTAGCTGTTATAGAAGTCAATCGATCTTATCCCAGCGTTCTCACATATTCAAAGACAATCCCCTTTAACCGTTCTTAACGTCTTCGCAGAGAAATTAATGGCCGAGTAACGAGGACTTCAGACTATCTGCATATTGAAATGTTTCCCAATTTCATGACGAGACGACCGGTAAATCAACGCAACTCCTGCCTGTCCACATAATTTATAATATCAAAAAAAGATATTATATTATGTTTCAGCTAAGTTACTATCTCTTCTATCTCTGTCATATCAGCTTGGAATTCGCTGCAGTAATTAGGGGTTCGGACTGAAAAATTCACATGTGGTTCATTAATAAAAAATTGCACTGCTTTGAAACCTTTTTTCGAAACATAAAAAAGGTACAGACGGACAAACAATATGTGCTATCTCCTGCTTTAGCGAGTCGTTATTGGTCGAGTGTCCTGTCCGGAGACTTTTTCATTGATTTACGGTTGACAATTGTACAATTAATCGCAACATCATCGGCAAAGCCCACCATACTTCATTTAAACTTTAAATCGAATAATGAGTTGATATAAATTAGAAACAAGATTGTGTTGGACACAGAACTCTGGGGAACACCAAACGAAATAGATCTATGGGTAAATTTGTCAGAAACTTTAACAATTTGAGTTCTATTACATAAATAAGATGGGAACCAGTTAAAGGCAATACCACGAATACCAGCACACCATTATTTGTAACGAAATAATTCATGGTCAATAGCGTCAAATGTTTTTGTTAGATCAACAAAGTTAGTAGCAATGCTATAATCATCATTTATACCAATCAAAATATCGTTACAAAAGGCAATGAGCGCTTGTTCTATACTCCTCCCTACCTTCTCTAAACCCATACTGTCTATTAGAAAAATATTCGTTATTATTAAGAAAAAATAAAAGTCTGGTTTTAATGCATTTCTCGAAAATTTTTGAGAAGATAGAGAGTAGCGCAATTGGGCGGTAATTATTCAGCATATTAGGATTTCCTTTTTTAAATAACGGGATTACTATAGCAGTTTTTAAACAATCAGGAAACACACCATGTTTAAGACAAGTTTTAAAGATATGGGACAGCATATATGCAATATTAGTCCCAATCTATTAATGTAGCAACAAACTTCCATGGGGGAAATAGGGGAGAAGAAAACAACAAATAATACTAGTTTTTAAGGTGCTAAAAACATCGATAAAAAACTTATTGAACACCTCTACTATTTCCCAAGTTTCAGTAATAATATTACCATTTCCATCAATAATTTAAGAGGGCGTGTTAGATTTTTTTTCCGACCTAAAAGATCATTAACGTAATCTTTTTTAGACCGTTCGAACTTTTTGGAATAATATTTTTGTTTGGTAGATATAACTTGAGATTTAATCTTAGCTTGCATACGAAGAATACGATTTTCTAATTATTTGTTGTTGGGATGTGTACGAAAAACTTTTAACAATTTATTTTTTTCATCGATCAATTTGAGTAGACCATCAGATGTCCAGGGTTTAATTTTCTTTACTTTAGAACTAATGTTAGCGTTAAACGTCGCTTCCTCCAATTTATTACAAATATATTCAATGAATTGGCGCATGGCCAAACTAGGATCATCAATTAATAATAATTTCCATTGATCCTCAATTAACAAAGAATTTAGATGTTTGAAGTTTTTATTTTATTTTTTATTTATTAAAATAATATCAGAAGAGACATGGTCTCGCTTTTGATACGTATACAAAATGTAATAATTATTATAATTTAAGTAAATGAAAGATTAACAACGAAATAAGAAAATGTAGATATACTCGTATGTATATAAAAAAATTGTAATGATAAATGACCAAATCTAAAAGATCAATTGAAAATAAAAATATATTTAAAAAAAAAAAAAAAAAAAAATGTGTTTATAAGGAAGTTAGGAACAAACGTGCAAAATTTATGTGTACGAATGTGATAAATTTTATAATGCTGGTGATTTAATTTTCCTTGTAAATATTAAAATACAAGTTTATTTGTTGAGAAATGTCGTTATATAATTTGGTGGCTCTGTAAAGACATGAATTTATTCCAAATTTGTAAAAATTGGGTTTATGTGGTAATATACTTCTATTGTTTCTGGTTTCATAATTATGATTATCTTTAATCATACCAATTTGAACGTTCGAATGAATTTGTTTTTTTATTATAGAATGTACATGTGTTGTTAAATTGCATTTAATTAAATACTCTATTGGGAGTATGTTATTATCAATGTGAATTTTCTTTGTGTGATCACGTCGATTATATTGGAACAAATTTTTTATAGCCTTTTTTTGTAACTTTTGAAGTGATTCAGTATTACATTTAGCTGAAGAACTCCAAAAACTACACCCATAAAGCATGTTACTATTGAATAATGCATAATAAACTGATCGTTGGTAATGTGAATTTATAAATTTCGCTAGTTTTTTGAACACGAAACAGATTGATTTAAGCTTATTTTCTAGTTTTTCTATCTCACTAGAAAAATTTAAAGCTTTATCTATAATTAACCCCAAATAAGTATATTCAGAACAACTTTCAATTTTAAAATTATTGTAAAAAATATTTAAATCTGTTGAAAGATTTGAATTAATGATTAAATATTTAGTTTTATCTAAATTTATTGTTAATTTAGTTTTTTAAAAATATGTGACAAGTTCATTTAAATCATTATTCATATCAGTTTCAATATTTGTAAGATGATCCTTTGGAGTACTGTAAACTAGAGCAATGTCATCAGCATACAAGTATAATGATGCCTTCAAATTTAACCTGGCAATATCGTACTACCTTGTGAAACCCCAAAATCAATTTTTTCGTAATCACTTAAACTTTCGTTTATTTCCAAATATTGATACCTAGAATTCAAATAACTTTTAAACCACGCAAAACATATGTCTTTGACTCCTAAATCCAATAATTTGTTTAACAGTATCTCCCTATCAACAGTATCAAAAGCTTGATTTTCTACCATCACATTCAGTTTGAATAAACGTTAACATATCAAATAGAGCTGAATTTGTACTCGTATTACTGTTTTTTCTAAACCCATATTGTTCACTGCAAAGTTTATTGTTAGTTTCTAAATAATCACTGTTTGGTACCACCAAACAATTTAATAATTAATAATTCCGTAACATTAAATATTGTTGATTAATTTGCTTACCGTAAAATTAGTTTATCTAGTATTTTCACATTTGTTTTGTGTTCATTTATAACGTCAAAATAACTTTGTTTGCACTGTAAAACCAACTCAATACCAAATTCATGATCGATAAAGCAGATATCTACTTTATCAACTAAGGTGATGTGAATGCAGCGATTATAAGTTTGTACCCTCCTGGCGCAAAAATGTATACACTAAAAATGTGCGGTTTACGAACAGTTTACGCACGTTAATTTTGATACCACACTACTACACCTATACTTAATTTTTATTATCACATCCCTCCAGGCCAGGCGTAACATTAACGTACGGTTTACGAAGACTTAGCTCTACTAAAGTATTCGCAAACGTTACGCAAAAACGGTACGGATGTGGTACGTAAAGTATATTTTTGTCACATGAGAAGTGAAACAAATTAGCGAAGACTTTTCTATGTGTTAGTGTCTATAAACTGTTCATAATGTGTACGTCAAAAACGTAACATTTATGAGCCGTATTTGCGTATCTTTGGCGAGTCACTTGCGCCTGACTTTTACGCTCGGTTTAATTCGTCGGAATTACTTTATTGTCAAATAAAAAACCAATGATATTTTTATCTTGTATTTATTTAAATAAAATCTATCTTAATTAATATAATATAATAATAAATTTAATTTCAAAAGGACTTTTAATTTTGCTGCATAAAGTAATTATACTTAATTTTAATTCACAAATATTTTATCACATCAAAAAACTCGCATATTATTAAAGCCTATGTTCTAAATAGCAATTTATCGTACATTTAGTCTACTAGCTGTATTATCCCAAATGACTATTCATACCTGAAACACAAAAAAAGCTAATTACAAATTCAAAGCATGAAGCTACACAGTTTATCTTACCTAATAGGAATTCTCTTACTGGGGTATCACAAATGAACGTCCTTATTTTAAGGCAAAAGTTCGACCAACAATATAACATGTATGATCAATCACGAATAAATTTATTGCACACAAAAACTTAAACTACGACTCTATAAAATATAAAATATACAAAGAAAGCAAAATATACTGTAATATGTGATAATAAAAATTAAGTATAGGTGTAGTAGTGTGGTATCAAAATTAACGTGCGTAAACTGTTCGTAAACCGCACATTTTTAGTGTATACATTTTTGCGGTGGTTTAGGAAAAAAGAAAAATCGGAAAAACTCAAAAGGGAAGCCCCAAAAATCTAATAAAAAAATTTTTTTTTTATATGAATTTTGTAGGTGTAGTTTGTATGTGACGAGTGGTGCAGTGGTTAAAGCTTCGGCGCTTGGACTGCAAGGTACTGGATACGAATCCGACTGGAGGCTGCATGCACATTTACCATTTTATTTTTTATCCAATTTTTTTATTTTATGTACTTAGCTGTATAATTCATGATGGAAATGGTGGATTATTTTTCTTCGATGCGCCCGGGAGAACTGGGAAGGCTTTCCTCATGTCATTGATTTTGGCAACTGTTCGTGCGCGACCCGATATTGCTGTAGCAGTTGCATAGCGTTGAAATTGTCGATAAACCTTCAATCGGCTGAAAACCCGACTTGCAACATTGCGAAACACTCAGCAATGGCGAAAGTTTTGGTAGCAAGTAAAATCATCATCGATTATGAATGTACAATGGCGCACAAATGCGCATTGGAAGCACTTAATCGAACTATGAAAGATCTACGCAATGACTCAAGATGTTTTGGAGGCGCAATGATTCAACTGTCTGGCGATTTCCGTCAAAAAATACCAGTGATGCCAAGATCGACCGCTTTCGATGAAATAAACGCTTGCCTCAAATCATCGACTCTGCGTGGTGCTATGTGATGAAACTTCAGCTGACGACAAACATGCGAGTTAAATTGTTAAACCAAAGACAACCTAAGAGAGATATTTCATCCTATGTAAACGTAAAAATTTAAACTGCGAGTTCATTTTCTGTAAATAGCCGCAAACAACCGAAAACCTTTTGTTTTTTTTGCTTATACGTATACGCAGTTTAACGAAAAATGACAGATACAACGATGACATTGGAATTATCAGAAATATATTTTGTTTTCATTTTTTAGCTCGAACGAAAAATTTAATTTGATTGTCTGTGGCTAAACGATCCATCTGCCGAAGATTTCTCCAAGCAGTTGCCGACTGTCGGTAATAGCCGTGTTCCGGTCGACAAATCGAACGGATTTCGTTTCCTCAGAATTTTTGTAAATTTGTCTCAACGAAGAACTAGCTCATCAACAAAGTGTTCCCGAACATCATTACTAACCAAAAAAATCACAATTGGGTGAGTGAACGAGTAATTCTTGCGGCAAAGAACAAAGATGTGGATCATTTAAATTTCACAATTCAAAATCTAATCGTCGATCCACTTCATTGCTTCAAATCTATCGATTGTGTGACAAACAAAAACGAAGCAACCAACTATCCAACTGAAATTTTAAACTCATTGGATCTGGTTGGCTTGCCACCTCACAATTTAGAACTGAAAGTTGGTGCGGTAATCATCATGCTACGTAACCTGATACTATCAAAACTATGTAACGGAACGCGTTTGGTGGTGAGAAAACTCAAGGAAAGTTCAAAGGTGAGGAAGTTCTTATTCTGAGAATTCTGATGATCCCAACCGATATGTTATTCGAGTTTAAACGAATTCAATTTCCGATTCATCATGACGATCAACAAATCACAAGGCCCATCCTTGAGTGTTTGTGGCCTGAATCTAGAAAATGAATGTTTCTCTCACGGCCAATTGTACATAGCATGTTCACGTGTCGGCAAACCATGTGCTTTGTTCGTTCTCGCACCTGACAATAAAACAAAAAATGTCGTATATCACAAGATGTTTTACAGAAGGGAATCGACCCTATTGCAACCTACTCAAGAAATAGTTTAAAAGGAAGTAGTGCAACAATGCTACGCGAATCATTTCGAATCAATTCAATAAAACGAAAGCCTTGCTGCCACGTGAATTACATTCATTTCAATGTAATTAAAATATATTTCATTTTGGTTAAATTTAATTAATTTGGAGTATTCATTTTATCCGCTCCGCAGGTCTCGGGTTCGATTCCCGGTAGTGACAAGGAAAAAATTGCACGGCTGGTTTGGGATCAATGAATTAATCACTCATTAGTCATTATCCGAAATGAAAATATGATTATGAAACCTTATTTGAGGCGGCCAAATCCCTTGATAGGATATAGTGACAGAGAGAGAGAGAGAGAGAAATTCATTTTATCTTAATAAAAAACTCAATTTAATTAAGCTATAATAACTTTAAACAACATTTATTGATTTTGAGGCGGTACGAAGTTCGCCGGGTCAGCTAGTATGTGATAATAAAAATTAAGTATAGGTGTAGTAGTGTGGTATCAAAATTAACGTGCGTAAACTGTTCGTAAACCGCACATTTTTAGTGTATACATTTTTGCGCCTGGAGGGGTTGTACATATCTATCTAATATAGATCTGTTGACAATTTTTGCAATTTTATCTGATAATATGAATTTATTTGTTTTGAATATTTTTACATCAAATTGGTCAGGCCCTCTCGTTGATGTATTTTTTAATTTTTCAATAACTTTAACTATTTTGTTTGAATCAATTAATTCAAAATTTGAAAAATTACTCTGATTGAGATATGATGGGTGAAATGCATCATCAACTTGAGTTTGCAAATTATGGTTGGATGCCATTTTTTCCCCAATATTTGCATAGAACTGATTCAGTTTATTAAGTTCTAACTTTTTAACAGTGGAGCTTATATTTTCCGAAATCAAATCAATTTTATCAATGGACCTTAGTCCATTATAAATTATTTACTTGAAGGTTTGCCAAATCTTTTTGGGGTTATTAACATTATTGACAATTTTATTTCTTGTGTATTTATGATTTTTACTTCTTCGCAATGATGTGGTCTTGTTCCTCCAGTATTTGAATTCAGTATTTATATCTAAGTTATTTGGATCTGTCAAAAAAAGCTTTGAATACCATTAATTTCTTGCCTTTATTGCCGAAATACATTCTATGTCCTTCCATGGTTTTTTGAAATTGTTATTTTTCAGTTTATTGGTCATTTTATAAGAACTTTTAACTACTTGTTTATTTAATTCATTGCAAAACATTTTATAGCCGCCCCGGTGGCAAAGTGGTCAGCATGCTTGCTCCAGCGACCGGAGGTCCCGGGTTCGATTCCCGGTGGTGACATTGAACAAATTTCACGGCTGGTTTAGGATCAATGAATTAATCACTCATTATCCGAAATGAAAATACGATTATGAAACCTCATTTGAGGCGGCCAAGTCCCTGTATGGGATATATAGTGCCAGAGAGAGAGAGAGAGAGAGAAAAACATTTTATACATTCTATCTAAATTCATGTCATCATCAAAATTTAAACAATTAGAATTTACTAATAACTCATTCAATGTTGCGTAATTTATAAATATGCTTTTCTTAAATTTTGATTCTTGTTTTAAAGATTCTATTAATAAATTTGATTCGATAAATATTAATTTGTGGTCAAAACTACAATAATCCAGTAAACTTATATTTATATTTTGAGTCACACAATTTGTAAGTACAAATCCATTTGATTCAACCAAATCATTATATCTATCTGTAGTGTTATTTTTACATAATAAATTAATATTAAAATCTTCTACTACAAAAGCATAATTATTTTGTATATTCAATAAGTGTTCATCCAGAATCTCAAAAAAATTATTTAAATCTTCCAAATTTTGGTTAGGAGCTCGATATATAGTTGACAAAGAAATCATTTTTCCATTAATTTTAAGTAACACATTCAACAGATTTAAACTTTTACTACTGAATTCAGAAACAACTTTAAAGTTACAATTTGTATGAATAAATATTCCTACACCACCTCCCAATTTATCACGCCGAAACGAAAACACTGGTTTATAATTTGCAAATGTGACAAATCTGGACATATATTCATAGATCCAAGTCTCTGTTATTGCAATTATTGGAAATTCAAATTTAATTTTATCTATTATATAACATAATTCATCAACTTTTTTATTTGATAGACTGCGAGCATTAAAATATAATATTTTCAAGGAATTTGTATAATTAAATACAACATTATCCAAAGTTTCACACATTTACGCAGGAGTTAATAGGTAAATTATAATCTATTTGAGAACTAATCATCGAGATTTAAAATATCATTACGTATGTGAAGTTATCCCAGGATTCTATCCCAGAATTTTTTTTAATCAGGCAACACTAACATATCAATAACCAATTTGCTCTTGTGTGAAGTTATCCCAGCCCAGGTTTTGATTCATTTCATTCAAATACGAGGGCGGATTGAAAATGAAGCTATCTAAGTAGGAAAACAAAATTTTTTTTTGCCAAAACCCATTTATTTCTTAACATAGTCTCCATTTAATTCGACACACTTAGTAAGACGATATTCCAACTTTCTTATACCATCTGAATAATACGATTTCGGGAACCCCTCAAAATATGCGTTAGTTTCGATAATCACTTCTTCGTCTGAGATGAATCTTTGTCCTGCGAGCCATTTTTTCAAGTTTGGAAACAGGAAAAGTCACTAGGAGCTAAATCTGGACTATAAGGTGGATGATCAACCAATTCGAAGTGTATTTCACGTAATTTTAGCATTGTATCTAATGCTGTGTGAACCGGTGCGTTGTCTTGAAGAAAGAGCACTTTTTTCTTCTTTAAATGTGGTCGTTTTTCCTTGATTACATCAACCAATTGATCCAATAATGCACGATAATACTTTCCTGTGATTGTGGATCCTTTTTTAAGATAATCGATGAGCAATATTCCGTGTACATCCCAAAATATAGTGACCATAACCTTACCAATCGATTTCACTGCCTTTGCCTTCTTCGGAGCACTTCCACCCGTTGTTTCGATGGATTTTTGGTTTCAGGTGTGTAGTGGTGGACCCACGTTTCATCAACAGTAATTAATCGACGCCAAAAATCAACAGGATTACGCTTTATCATGGCCAAACCCCGCTGTGAAGTGGTCTGTCGAACTCGTTTTTGTTCGACACTGAGCAAACGCGGCACCCATATTGCCGATAGCTTTTTCATATGCAAATGTTCATGCAAAATGTTGAACACACGTTCATATGCTATGTTTACCATTTCAACAATCTCACGCAACTTGATTCGGCAATCATTCATAACGATATCGAGGATTTTCTTCAGTAACCACCTCTTTTGGCCTTCCTGTTGATGGTATTGTTGCAGTGCTTCTTCGGCCGCGTTTAAATTCAGCAATCCAATATTTTACCATGTAATCTGACGGAGCAGACTCACCGTAATGTTTATCGAGCTTTTCTTTTGTCTTTTTCGCCGTTTTCCCTTTCAAATAATAGTGTTTAATCACTGCACGAAATTCTTTTTTTTCCATTTTTCAAGAAACACAAAAGTTGCTTACTTCAAACGACTACAACAAATAAACTAATCGATGAATTTGGGTGACATTTTAACAGCTGACGTTTGACAGATCGCAATTTCAAAAAAACAAAAAAATGTTGTGTTTGTGCTGCCATATAGCTTCTAGGTAGCTTCATTTTCAATCCGCCCTCGTATACTATATTTGTGAAGTTAGCCCAGCCCAGAAATTTTATCAATTTTAATGAAAAAACGAAAAATTATCACGTTTATTAAATTCGATTTGTTTTTCATATAATAAAAAAAATTTAAATGTAACGTATAAAAAAAAGTAAAATTTTAAGTTGCATAAAGTAATGGAAAATTTAAAGTGGCAAGTTCCCGAAAATGAACTCTCAACTGAGAATTTCATTGATTTTTATATAATTTTCGTCCCGCTCGATAAATTAAAAATTATTTCGCCAAATCTAAAAATGTCTCGGATCAGGGCAACACAAATGATTTTGAAATGTATACACCAGTACCTAAATTTCGGCTAAATTAGAAAAAATCGAAAAGATTTTTCATTTTCGGGAATTTGCCACTGAACGATTTTTTGATCCGACCCTGATCCGAGACATTTTTAGTTTTGGCGAAATAATTTTTAATTTATCGAGCGGGACGAAAAATTATATAAAAATCAATGAAATTCCCAACCCAGAGTTCATTTTCGGGAACTTGCCACTGAATGATTTTTTTCTAATTTAGCCGAAATTTAGGTACTGGTGTATACATTTCAAAACCATGTTGCCATGATCCGAGACATTTTTAGTTTTGGCGAAATAATTTTTAATTTATCGAGCGGGACGAAAAATTATATAAAAATCAATGAAATTCCCAACCCAGAGTTCATTTTCGAGAACTTGCCACGAAACGATTTTTTTCTAATTTAGCTGAAATTTAGGTACTGGTGTATACATTTCAAAACCATGTTGCTCTGATCCGAGTCATTTTTAGTTTTGGCGAAATAATTTTTAATTTATCGAGCGGGACGAAAAATTATATAAAAATCAATGAAATTCCCAACCCAGAGTTCATTTTCGGGAACTTGCCACTGAATGATTTTTTTCTAATTTAGCCGAAATTTAGGTACTGGTGTATACATTTCAAAACCATGTTGCCATGATCCGAGACATTTTTAGTTTTGGCGAAATAATTTTTAATTTATCGAGCGGGACGAAAAATTATATAAAAATCAATGAAATTCCCAACCCAGAGTTCATTTTCGAGAACTTGCCACGAAACGATTTTTTTCTAATTTAGCTGAAATTTAGGTACTGGTGTATACATTTCAAAACCATGTTGCTCTGATCCGAGTCATTTTTAGTTTTGGCGAAATAATTTTTAATTTATCGAGCGAGACGAAAAATTATATAAAAATCAATGAAATTCCCAACCCAGAGTTCATTTTCGGGAACTTGCCACGGAATGATTTATTTCTAATTTAGCCAAAATTTAGGTACTGGTGTATACATTTCAAAACCATGTTGCCATGATCCGAGACATTTTTAGTTTTGGCGAAATAGTTTTTAATTTATCGAGCGGGACGAAAAATTATATAAAAATCAATGAAATTCTCAGCCGAGAGTTCATTTTCGGGAACTTGCCACTTTAAATTTTCCATTACTTTATGCAACTTAAAATTTTACTTTTTTTTATACGTTACATTTAAATTTTTTTTATTTGATTGATTGATTGATTGATTGGAATGTGCGACCAAACCTAAGTAAGATTCCCGGTTGACGCCGGGCCCATCCGCACACTCTTTTACATATAACAAGATGGAAGGATAGGAAAGGTTAGTTAATTATTATGGAAATTGACCCGGTTACAGACACCTAAGTAGTCAATAGTTAGTCAAGCACAAGAAGGCACAATTATTTTTGTTCTTCGGGATACAAACAATCAGCAATCAACATCCTAAAAAGTAATTGATCAATTAGTAAATGTCCTGAAACAAAATTTCATTACTATGAGTGATGAAATTTTATTTAATACCACATCCCCACATCAACCCACAACAACGCGACGCGACGCCAGGCCCTCCACACACCTTTACTATAGCATTTTAAAAAAATTGATAATCAATAATGTTGGCATCTTAATGGTACGAGTAAGTTTCCTGAAATAAAATGTCATTATTATGCGTTAGAGAATCATTATTTTGTACGATACACCTAAATTATTCTTGAATAGAATAAATGTAATGCAATGTAATGATTATTATAACTAAATTAATTATAACTCGATTGTCGTAAAATAAAATAAATCAAATCCAAATATTGTAGTATCAAACGGATGGATCCCCTCTTCAACGGATAACCCCACAATCCCTAACAAACCAATATGTTTATTAATAAAAATAAAAATGAAACAAAGACATCTGGTTTCAAAAATAGCCAATCTGGAATCTATAACGAGTATTTATTCCTCGACGCTTACAAAATAATAAAGTTGCAAATAATAAAAATGTAGTCATTACGACTTCAAAATTCTTCTGTAAAATGTTTATTAGAACTAAATAAATTAGCTTAATCAGGAACTGCAATGAATAATATAGTAATAATAATAAACACCTGATAAAGGGGTACCGAACTAAAAAAGTCCGAATCAAGAAAGTTCTCCAAAAATGAAGCAAAAAAGTTGATTTTTGTATGAATACCAGCGACTTATTTTAATTCATATTTTTAACTTAAAATTATGAATTAAAAAAGCGATTTAGAAAAAGGAGAAAACTCAGAAATGAATTAACAAAGGCTTATACTATTTCATTTTTATTACACGTACCCTAACTCACCTTCAAAATGAATTAAAAAAGGCACATTCTATTTAAAATTTAAATTTAAATTCCACAAAATTTTCATTAATGAAAATAATAGTTGCATGGATTTACAATGATTAGTTATAAAATATAAATATAAATAAAAAAGGCTTATATTATTTCATTCTATAAAAATTTATATTAATTCATTTTAAAAATGAATCAAAAAATGCCCCGCCCAAATTCACCTTATCGAACTCTTTCATTTCTTCTTCAACTCCGATTTTAATTCATCCCCAAAGCGAATCAAAAACACTTATTTTAATTCAGAAAAAAACCCTTCAATTCGGACCCCTTTAATTCACGCAGCCCCTGATAAACCTTGATAACTCTAAATTGCTCATCATATAAAACATAATAAATATAACAATTTAATACTCAAACGGTGAATAATTGGAGGTAGGATTTAGTAAAATCAGTTAATTTCTGAAATCAAAATGTGGAAAGAATCATTTTCATAAATAATCTTAGTAAAATGTACCAAGAAAAATATGTAATGTAGATCCAGGAGTGCTCGCTACCCGCTTCTCTAGAATAAAAAAACCAACACACTGCAACCCATAAAGTTATTTCCCAATCCCAATAGATGAAAACTCAGCGATCGCCCGTTAACATCAATATAAAAGAAAATTTATCGCAATACACATCCACCGTCCCTGTGTAAATTGATCACACAAAATGAAATGAAAAAGCAAAAAAATCAATGATTGAATCGTTTTTTTTCATATAGAAAAACATTTACACTACCAAGCACAAAAAGTAAAAATATAATCGTTACATTTAAATTTTTTTTATTATATGAAAAACAAATCGAATTTAATAAACGTGATAATTTTTCGTTTTTTCATTAAAATTGATAAAATTTCTGGGCTGGGCTAACTTCACAAATATAGAATATATATTTGAATGAAATGAATCAAAACCTGGGCTGGGATAACTTCACACAAAAGCAAATTGGTTATTGATATGTTAGTGTTGCCTGATTAAAAAAAAAATTTTTCTGGGATAGAATCCTGGGATAACTTCATATACGTAAAAGTAGATATTTTGACTGATGGGCAACCATCAGTTTTTTTACAAAAATTATACCGTTCTTAACCCATGAGTATTTTATTTGATTAGCACGACGTTTGTCTCTTACCTCCTTATACCAATGTTGATTCCAAATTGTCAATTGCTCCCCTACATAGAATGGTCGTTTATCATATTTTGTTTCGTTTTCAATATTTAAAAAAACCGCTCCATTTAAAATTTCTGCCATCACTGGACTCTTCTTCTTTTTATACCCATTTAATATTTTGTCACGAGTTGACTTCTTATTAAATTTTATAATAATTTTCGGTGGAAAATTCAAACGATTCGACGGGCTATATCTTTTATTGCGATATATTTCATTGATATCCTCTGGAACCAAATTTATATCTACATTTCTTGATATAATTTTTGCCATTTCCTCAAGATTTTCATTATCCTTTTCCTCGATACCCGCAATTTCCAAGCAACAATTAAACGTTTGCTGCTTATATTTATTTAGTTCACTTTCCAAGTGTTCGACTTGATTATGAAGAATACAGTTTTGATTTCTAATTCCTTCATTTTCACTAACTAATAATTTAATAGTGTTTTCTAAACTGTTCATGGTGTTTTTCATTTTCACCAATTCGTTGTATACGTCAACCAAAGTAATTTCATTTCTTTTGCCTTCCCTTTCAATCACATTTTCCACACTCATTTTTAAAAGAATTTCACTTCTACTCGATGTATCAAAATTACTGGTCTGACGCTCTGCAGCACAGTTAGGGCACGAATATTTTGTACCGTTGGGATTCAACAAATAATTTTGCAGCGCACTTGGGTCTAATCCAGAACAGTTTCCATGAAAAAATTGTTTACACTTATCACTACATTGAATGTTATTTTGATTATTTTTTGAAACTATTTTTTCACATTTGCCACATTTTGATTTTAAAACCATTGTTATATAATTTAAATAATTATTTAAAAATTTAAATTATTGAATAATACAAAAAGTTATATAAAAAATTTTTTATAAATTTTTCAGCAGACAAATTTTTTTAGCTGGTTTTGTTTCAAAGGCTTACTTATATTACTTAAGTTAAGTTAATTCTCTTCAAAATATTATACTTTAAGGAAGAGGATTCAATATTTTCAGACTTCTTAATATTTAAAGAAATAAGATGGTGTGATCAGATAAAATAAAATTAAGTATCTTCTTGTTCTAATTAACTATCTTCACAAGTTAAATTTAATTTGGAAAAGGGTTTAGTATGAGCAAAAACATGACCAATACATGTAGTAGATGTTTTTGTTACACGAGTTGGAGTATTAACTAGAAAAATAAGACCAAAACTAGACATCCTAGATAAATAGTCATAAACATCTTGGATTCTAGGATTAGAGGCCAAAATATTAATATTGAAATCCCCAATCAAAATTAAATTCTTGCTATTAATGCCTTGCAAAAAATTACTCAACTCATTGATAAAGCTATCGACCGAACAAAAATAAAAGCGATAAACATAGATTACACAAACTGGTTCAGAAAAAATTGTTAAATTTGTTCTCAAAACATCTGTGGAGGAGAATTTATAAATGACTGAAGTGAAAGGAAATTTATTTTTTACGTAAGCTACAATGCCTCCTGATGAATAGTTATTATTATACAATCATTAACCATACTATAATTTACGAGTTGATATGCATCAATCTCACTGGATGAAATCCAAACTTCGGTGCGCAAAACAAGAGATCAGGTAAATTTTCTAGTGAGCTAATATGAGAAAAAACATTATCACCATTCTTGCGTAAACTTCTGATATTTTGATGAGCAATTAGAAATTCTGTATTAGAAGGTAAATCTGTAGAGAAAAAGATGAAGGAGGACTAAAGTTTAAATGACCTCATGAATTATTTAAGTTCGACATTAATGTAAAAAAGGAAAGATTTATAAGGTTTAGAGGTCATTAGCATTGCTGATAACTATATTATCTCCATCGATCTTCCTCCACAAAATTTTTGAATTTCGGATCCATAAATACTTGTACCCTTTATTGTTCTTAGCTTGTCTAGCAGCAGCGTATAGTTGACGTTTAGAATAACTTAAACTTTCATTTATAAAACTTTTTTTTCCGTGTAATCCGCATTTCTCAGGTAATAATAGCTAGCCAATACACAATTTTTAGTTTGCCCTGAACACCAACAATATCAATTGAGTTCTGAAGTTGTTGTAGTTCAAGAGCGTCGCCTTTATTTTTCACATACAACAACTCTTGGACAGACTCCGGCGGCGTTCGTTGCTGATTCGCTTTTGCAATTTTCCTACTATAAAAAACGATAATCATAAAAAAGAACGCTTTTAGGCGTAAATGTAAAAAAATTTGGTACCATAAAAAACGAACTCGTTCATTTTCGATGACAAGCGATTTTATAAACGCCTTGTATTTTATGGAGTTGTTGTTCGCCTTAAGTTGTAGTGTTAAAATGTAAGTACATACACGATTTTAATATACATTAATTAATTTGTTTAGTTATTTAAGAAAGAATATTTAATTTTTGCTATGAAGTGACGTGTATTTTTAATTATAATAAACCAAACACCATTTTAAAATAGAAAAGTAACATTTATAGGTTATGTTATTATTTCGTTAATAAAATTTGCGGTTCAATACTAAATTATGCGAAATAATTTTTAAAAATATCATTATTTTTTAATCTTTTAGGTCATCAAAAAAAAAATTCAAACACAAACCAGGCGCAATATCGGGAACTGGTTGAGTTTCTCGAAGAAAATAAAGATTTGGCTAGGGGACTTCAAAATGCACCCGATGCAAAAAAGCAAGCCGAAGCTCTATGGAGTGAAGCCATCAATAGATTTAATTTATGTGGGCCGCCAATATATGATGTTTTGGGTTGGAAACGTGTAAGTACCATAGAGTTTTAATTTATTTTAATACGAAGTATAATATTTAAATTTTTAGGTTTGGAAAGACTGCAAGTATAAAATACGGCAAAATCTCACAAAGAATAAGACTGAATGAACTGGAACCGGTGGTGGTCCCTGCAAGTTATACTATTTCACCGAATTAGAGGAACGAATTATTGAGCTGCTAGATTTAAATAAATGTATAGGTGGGTCGGGCCAAGAGTATGGAGCACCAAAATCTCTGAATTGTATGCCAACAGATACAGAAGTGCAAATTGAAGAGTATCAACTACCCGAAGCGACTTGCATTGATGTAGATATGTCTTTATCAGACACTACAGAGCGACGTTCAACAAAAAAACCACGAGCCAAAGCTGTTAAGACAAAAAGTCTTCTAGAAACTCAAGTGGCCACACAACAAAGTTTTTATGAAGATTTGTCTTCACATTTTAAAATTGTAGTCACGGAGCTAAAAGAAATTTTAAGATTTCAAAGAAAACGGTTTTACCAGGGTGAGGAAAGGCTAAAATTGAAAAACGAAGCCTTACAAAATAAAAAGCAGTATCGGCTAGAAAAACTTAAGTTGAGAAAATCCCAGTTAGAACTAAAAAAAAGTAAAATTAATTTGAAGCTGGGAAAGTCTTCGTATGACTCAGATTCGGAAAATTAGAATTTTAGTATTTAAAAGATATATATTAGTTTTTTTTTACTTTGCTTTATGCCATTTGAACTGTGATGAATTAACTTAATGAATTATGTAATTTTTATAAAAAAATTTTATAAAATGCATTTGTTTTTATTTGACAAAATAAATATATAAAATATTATTACAAAATGGCATTTTTAATTCGTTCACGAACTTTTTTAGCTACATTTGCTGCTGTGCTATCATCGGAAGTATGTTCTATCATAAAGCTAGCTGCGTAGTTATCCAGTGGTACATCATCGTTCCAATCAACACAATTGTGTATGCATATATTATGCAAAACACAACAAACATTTACGATTTGGCAAGCTTTTTCCGGAGTATAATGTAGCTGCCTTGCAGAGAGTAGGGCTCTAAATCTAGCTTTCAACAGTCCGATGCTTCTTTCAACTGGATTACGCGCTTTTGAATGCAAAGTATTAAACCTCGCTTCAGGTGAACCGTCAGCAGCTGCTCTAAACGGAGTTATAATCCAGGGCTCTAATGGATAGCGAGAGTCCGCTATAACAATAAATTTTAGCTTGTATATAAAATATTCACTTTAGAAATCTTTACCTATCAACCAAGAATTTGTAGCGCCAACTCGCCACTGACGCTGTGTATATTCTCGAGCACTGCTAAGGCTCCAAATCATTGAGTCATGGCAGGACCCACCATAGCGGGCATTAATTGCTTTGATCCGTAGTTTATGGTCACAAATCGGAAAATTAAATAAACATATTGGTACAAAAACAAAACAAATATGTGTGCAATAAAAATTGAAGTATTAAATCTTACCAACATAATATTTAAGCTATGATATCCTTTCCGATTAAAATAAATATTTTCTGAAATGGATGGTTTCAAGATACTAATATGACTTCCATCAATGCACCCGATTACACCGGGGTACCCATCCTTTCTTAGTTTCTGATTTTTCGTGCTCAGTTATGTCCAGTGATATCCATTTTGGACACAAATTTTTTTCTATTATTTCGATCGCTTTCCCGAAAAATTTACTTACAGATTGCTGTGCCAGCCCAATATTGTAGTATTGCCCTACACCTCGTTGATAGGAACCTTCTGCAAGAAGACGAAGTGTTGCAGCTAATTTTGTAATTGGTGGAATACAATTGCTGTTGTTTACTTTAAAATTCTCTCGATATTTCCTCCAATACATATGCGAAAGCTTCTTTCGATAGTCGAAATAATTGTCTAAATCTATTATAATAAATCTTGAGTAATAAAATGTAAACTATAAGTAATTTTATACTAACGTTGTTTCTGGAAGAGTAAGAGGAGACGCAGTGGCTCTTACGCTTCTCCGATCAATTTCATCTTCGCTGTCGTTTTCCATAAAATAATGGGCAATTGAATCCATGTTGTGAATTTAAATGTTTACTTTTATCTAACCTCAAATTTCATATATTTGACAGGTAATAATAAGTTCAGTGCACAAAATTTCGCTTATAGCGTTGCGTTGTTTGTGGTGTGGTACAGTTCATTTTTAGCGATTTCTCTAGAGTTACAATTCGTTTTAAGGTATTTTCATGGTTGACGTTAGACTTTTTCCTCATTATGATAATTTCATAATACACTTTCTTAATCATTGATGAATCAGTTGCAGAAGTAGATGAAGTAGTAGGTTTAGATCCAGTGTTTATAGAAGGCAAAGGTGAAACTGGGCAGTTGTCAGATCGGTTGCTTTTAACTTTCTGAATACACATTGGGCAGACCCACAGTATTTTTTGACATCAATAAAATCAATGTCCTGGTCAGTTAAAGACACGCATGACAAATGAAAAATATTTGAACATCGATCAAACTTAACTTTAGGTGCATCCCTGCTGACCTTTAAATTACTTTAAGTTTTCCACACAAAAAATTAATATCAAGACAATTTGTAAATTTTAATTTTTTATATTTTTGGAACATGAAACTTTTTATTACTTACGAGTATATTATTAATTATATCCACACGTTTTATGCAATTAGCACTTAAGAAACATTGAACTATATGTACTCGTGCGGTAAAACAAAATTTCTTTTATAAAAAAAAATTAGTGCCAATTATGCAGTTAAATTAAATTCAAATTCAATAATCTCGGAGACTTGCTTGTGTTGGCCGTAGACCGTGCCAATTTAATCACACAACTTCCTTTGTTCTTCCTCAGTTCTTTTTGTAAGGTTCTCCTTGTATGAATTCCAACCCATTTTCTGGTAGGTCCCAAGGTCCACCGGCAACCATATTGGTATTGGCCTACTCCCCAACTGAATCAGATCATATACGCTTATGTCAGCCAGACCTCTATATGCAAGTCGCCGTTGTGCTGCCGTCAGTACATGGAGTTCAAGGTAGGTACAATTTTTTATATTATTTATGAGAAGAATGAATCTAATATTTTCCGGCTTACGAAAGAGTATGATTTAATAAGCATTTGCTCTAAAGTCATAACTTCTATTAATATTGAACAGAAGTACTTGAATAAGAACTATGTTTTCTCTTATTTTTGTTAGTCTTAGAGAAAAAGCTACCAAATCGGCTTTGGAGTGATGCCGGATGTTCTAATTTGTTGTATCATGTTTCAGCCTTTAATTCCTAACTCTGCATACTACCTGCTACCGCAGGTTAATTGGGCACACTACCGGCTGCACACTTTGGCCTCCCTTAACATTTTCGACTCCATCCTTCCCATGTAATCCAAGAGTTTGTAGGACCAAAGTCAAATTTGTAACATCATTTGTATTTGGAAGATTGGCTCGCGATTCGTTATTGATAATCATAGTGAAGAATAAATAGACGATTATCTTATGTATGCCGGTTTTCTAATTTATGGTCGGAAGATTAGGATTGCTTCGGCATTAGCCTTCGATTTTATCCAAATTTGAATGCGTGCCCTTGATTTAATTGGCATTTCGTTCTTGCTACCACAGTAAGTCTCGCACTTGCCACACATGTTGCCCCAGCCGGTTAAGCACGACACCCTTGATCCCAACCCGATCCGAGTTCTTTCTGTTGTCACACGTTCCTGACTCATTGTGCTTATAAGCTAGCTGTCACACCATAGTACCAATAAACCTGGCTCGAGTCGATCTCCTAATTATTATCAGAATTGCATTAAGAATACCCATGTAAATTTTCATAGTGATTGAAGCTCAGCTCCTAACGGCTTATATACAAGAAGAACCACAGAATACCTATAATCAATAAGATATTAATGTGAATTACCTGGAGTTTACACTGATATTTAAAAAATGGGCGATCGAACCAACGTGTGCCAGAAAAGTTGAATTTATAGGAATTTAACACAAGTTTATATTTTTTTACGAGATATAGTTTATCAGATTTTCAAACTTAACTCGAATATAGTAAAATATTTAGAAATAATTTGCTTTTGAAGAAATCGCATGTCGTCCCATAATCAGCTAATTTTTTGTAAGTTATTTGTGTTATCACATTTTGTTCGATTTTTTTGACAATCTTCATGATTTTAGGGAAATAATTTTTTTTTAAATTTTTGCTTGAAGAAATGATATTAAATGTGCCCATAATCATCTAATTTTCTCCAATAATATTCGTGTTTTGATATATTTTAGTACTTGGGACCAACCACTTGCATCATAAGTTCTTGAAATGTTGGAATTATTATAGCAATTCAGATTGATTCAAATAAATTATGTACTTCATCACAATAATCCGGTTCAAAATCTGCTCAATCTCATTAAATTTTATTTCGATGAATTGTAATATCTCCATATGAAATATTTACACTACGTAATTACTGATGTTTAACAGAAATTTTTAGGCGAACAATTTTGTTTCGATGAATTGTTATTTACAAAATTGTTTTCACGCACATTTGGTTATTATAAACTTATAGTTTTTATATTTGTTTTTCGATGAATTGTTTTTCGATAAATTGTTTGTCACGAAATTTTTGGAGAACCATGTAAATAGTCCAGAACTTAGTACTATAGTCGAACCAATCAATAACTTAGTGAACCTAACCCAAGTGAAATATGTCCCAAAAAAAATCCCAAGTTTGTTGCATGCAATAAACGTTTCAAAATCAATAGGGTTTTGCAGGAAATTTCAATTAACAAATATGTTCAACAAATTTCAATAGATTGACATGTGGGTGGTTTTATAGAATGCTCGTGATACGTTCTCTTAACGGGACAAACGAATCTAGCAATACCTTTTACAAATGTAATGTTGCAACAAATTTCAATTAACAAATTTGTTCAACAAATTTCAAAGGATTGACATGTGTGTAGGTTTTCCGGAATGCTTATGATATGGTCTCTTACCGGGAAAAACGTGTTGTTACCCCTATCATTTATTTTTATTCCAAATCAATCCTTCAATCAATCGGATTTCTGTGCAACAAATTTGGGATTTCCATGCAACAAATTTGGGATTTTTTTGGGACGTTTTTCACACGCATAAATATTTGTGTGTATAAGAATTTTTAAAATTATTATTATGAAAGTTCAATTTTTTAGTTTTTTAATTTTAATTACTTAAGAAGCACAGTACAGTGTATATTTTGTTATTTTTGCATAAACTGCACATCGATCTCCTTAATTAGAATATAAGTCACAATTATAAATGCCATCTGTGTAGCAACGTTATATGAATACTAATTCTTAGAACTATTAGTTCTCACCAACCATAACCGATCAGTACCGGTAATAAAATTAATAATGCGCTCTTATCAATAATCGCACTGCACACAATTAAAAAGCCAATTTTTTATTTTTTTCCATAATTAATTTCAATTTAATTCATTTTAATATAAATATTTATTATCACCGTGTTGTGTGATAAGCCAACGTCAACCGCCGTTAAATATTTTTTTTTATAAACACATACGGAACTATTTGTATAATAATTGATAAGCTGTTATGCATATCATATGGCAATTATGTACTTTGTAATGTGATCGATGAGTTTTTCATGTTACGATTACTAGAAAATTATGTGATACACTTTATCGATTTTCAATAGTTGCGTACAATAAATCCTTCTACCGGAAATTTGTGTTGGAAACTTTACCAGTTCATATGCTGATGATTTGGGTTTTTTTATACGCTCGGGAAATTATTTACATTTTTGTGTTATCGCTGTGTCAATATTATCCTATATAAAAATAAAATAAAACGATTGTGCTGGGAAAATTAATTTTTTGTTCTGGAAAATAAATTTTACTAATTATTTGTTTGTTTGGAGTACAGCTATAAAATCCGCACTATTTACATTAACCATTAGTTTTAAATGTGCTGTTCTACCTGGGTAATAAATTAATAGTTTTGGGACAAATATTTATGCGATTAATTATTTCGGGTCGTATAAAGCACGTATGTGTGTTTATTTCTATTTGTTGGTGTTCTGCTTTCATTAATAAAATCATATCAGTGTACTATTGTGTATTCGTTAAAATAATCCCAAAAACACAACCTACATATAATTTTCGAGGTGAGGTTTGGTTTCGCCCGAATGAAACATTGAATTCTTTAAATCAAAAAATTCGTCAAACTTTTCGTAACGACCGATTTTTTTTTATTTAAACGATTCAAAGTTTCATTAGGTTGAAACCAAATTACCAACAACTTGGTAACTTCACCTCGATGTGTATCTGGCGTATGGCTGTCCCCCAGAATAATCCAACATTTCATATAAAAATATTATAAAATATAAAATCAAAATCAACCAAAATCTAAATTTGTTGTTTAACTTATACGTCGCATTGAGATGAAATCCTAAAATTAATTTTTCCACTGTTGTTTGTTTCAATTACATAAAAAATACAATAAAAAATTATAAATTTCTAAGAAATTGAAATTAGGCTACAACTACAACAGATGAATTCATATAAATTTTCTACTTGCGTATGTGCAGTACATGCGATCCAGAAACTATAAAAAATCTCTTTATAAATATTATGCAAAACCGTCTTCAAGTTCACGTGATTTTGAGCTTTAAGGTTGATAGAATTTAATTTTATATTTTCGATTTATTCGCCGGCCGGTCAGATGAGACTATATGATGTTGCTACTATTTTTACAACATAATTTTTTGTTTTACCAATTAAACTTTTTGGAAGATTTTTGTTTTTTGTTTCTTCCAAGAAGATGAAAATATTTTAAATTTTAAATTCGAAAGAAACAAGATTTTACGAGTATATACGTACACCAAAAGCTTTTTGAGATTTAAACTTTTTAAATTAAGAGTTTGTTGAATTATCGTTATTTGTGTTTCGATTTAAAGGTGCAGTTAGAAAATCAACCTTTTTTGCAGACTTGAATACCTTTTTGTATACGTATTGGTGCTATTTCAGTGAACTTGGTACATTTATAACTCGAATTAAATTCATATAAAAAAAAAAAAATTCTAAAAATTGTGGATTAGCTTTGTCGTTTCTTTAAGTAGTTGAGTCTTCATTTACAATTTTGGGGTGTATAACGGATCGATTTTCTTTTGCTATGTGCTTGATTAATTTGGAGAACTTATACAAGTATCCGTTTTTCACAAGTAAAAATAATATAATATTTTATTTACCAAATGTTAAATGTTACGGTGGACTTTATACAAAATTCTTATATACACGACACTAATTCGAAAGAAAGATTTAAAGGCTGAAATCTCACAGAGTTAGGGAAGAGGAATGTTTTTCTTTAACTATTTAAACCTTCCAAGTCCCAACTGTCGAAACATTAGCACAAACAGATTAATGCAGAGTTATTATGTTGTGGCCAACGTTTGAGTTCTAAAGCGAGAAGTTAAACTTACCAGACTTTGGTAAAACTGTCAAATTTCAAAAAACAAACAAGCCTTGTTGGTTAAAAATTTAAACTTCAAATTTATTTAAATCATTCTACTTTGCGATTTTGTTTTGATCGGACATAAAATTAAATCAAATCTCAATGTCAATCTTGTGTTGATTATATATTATTGATGTCTTCACACGGTCTTCTATTGATCAATCAACTGGAATCGTAAATGATAGCTCTTCAATAATTGATCATATATTTTTGAGAATTAAGCCGATCCTTAATTTTTCACATTCAACCTTGGTTAAAAATCTTCAAGTTACTGACCATTGTGCAACTTTTCTTTTGTTGGAGATTCCTATTGTTGTACCAGTATAAATTTGGCCAATTACAAAAGAATTAATTTTGAGAAACTTGTACGCTGTTTGGATGCTAAGAGATGGACTAATGTATTCTGTAGTAATGAAACTAATTCGGCCTATGATAATTTCCTTTTTACATTCTCAAAGCTTGTGTCGTCATGTACTGTTTCTTTCGAACGTTAATTACCTAGCAATAAGTTGAAAGGCTGGTTTGATACTAAACTTTTAAATTTGATAAAACTTAAAAATAGTTTAGGTTTGAAAGTTAAAAAGCATCCTAATAATATTCGGCTTTCTATTAGATATAACAATTTGAAATCGCAAGTAAGCAGTGCTGTCAACAAAGCAAAAGTTAATTATTTCAATAAATTATTTTCGAATGCCAATCATCATGTTAAAAAACAAGGGAGAACAATTAACGAAGTTACTGACAATTCGAAAAGTCAAATAAATCAAAATCTTTCAATTTTTTATGATTCAGGGGTTTTGGTTAATGACTCTAAAGAGGTTGGTGATATTTTTAATAAATATTTTGATTCAATTGCTGAAAATAAATCATTCTTTTTTACTCCCACTTGTCCGATTGATCTGTTGTACCACATTAATACCATGAAATCTACCAATTCAATTAGATTAGATAAAATTTCCAACATGTGTATTAAAAGAGTTGCTATTTACATTGTTGAGCCGCTAACATTTATATATAACATAAGTTTGTCGAGAGGAATATTTCCAGATAGTTTAAAAACTGCAATTGTTATACCACTCTATAAAAAAGGTGATCCCAATATGAAAAATAATTACCTTTTATAAGCCTTTTCTCAAGCTTATCAAATTTTTTTGAAAAAGTTGTAAAATCAAGAGTAATGAATTTTTTATGTGACACGAAATTTATTAATGAAAGTCAGTTTGGGTATCTTAAAGACGCTAATACAAAAGATGCGATTATTAAAATGCTTTCTTCAATTTTTGAGGGCATTAGTTCTAACAAGCTTGCTTTATTCATTGATGTTATGAGAGCTTTTGACACAGTAGAACATAGTACTCTCCTTAACAAACTGTACTATGCCGATTTTAGTGCCGTATAGTTCTTGATTTCTTTAAATCATATTTAGAAAATCGATATCAAGTTTCACGGCTTGGTGAGACTTTCAGTGAAAAATTGGCTATTACATCAGGTGTCCCACAAGGTTCAGTTCTTGGGCCAATTCAATTTTTAATATATATAAATTCGTTACTTACATTAAATCTTCGTGGCCGTATAACAGCTTTTGCGGATTTAATGACGTGTAAGAAAATTTAAAATATTTAAGCAAATGGTTTAATATGCATTCATTTATTGAGCGACAAAAGCGTTTTTATGACATTTAATATCTATAACTATCGAACTACGACTAATGCCCTTCTAAATTTTGTAAAATTTTATAGTGTTGATTGTAACAATTTTCATGGATAGATAATTACAAGTAATTAGGTTTATGGCTGGATAAATATTTAGATTTTGAAAAACATTTTGAAGAAACTCAGTCTAAAATTTTCAATGGCATTAGAAAACTATATCTGTTACGTAATATAGTACAAAAAAAAGTTTTAAGTTGTTTGTATTTTCCTTTAATTAATTGTCATTTGGAGTACGGTATTGCAGCGTGGGGTGGTTCATTCAAAAATAATGTTGGTTTACTTGTCAAAATGCGAAAGTATGCAATAAGAGTAATTCATTAAAAAAAAGAACTGATTCAGTCTCCTGTTTATTAGTGAAACGTAATATTCTACCACTACGTAAGCTTTATGTTTATAAAGTATTGAAGATATTTTATAAAAGATCGAGCTATTTGAATTAAGCCTAAAAATTATAATACGCGTTCTTCGGAATTATTGGTTCCTTTCACGAGTAGGGAACGTTGTAAACATTTTTTACATTGTAAGGCACCATTTCTACATATTTAAAATTTTCAAATAGCCTTAGAAATTGGGTAATGGAGGTTTCTGATACTGAACGTTGGTTGTAATCTTGTAATTGTGTAACTATATAATTCTAAGTTTCTCTGCAAATCAGAATTTTTATCTAAAAACTACTTGTTAGTTTCTAAAAATTCTAACATTTATTGAATTTTATTGTATAGTTTTTAACCATTCAAATGTATATAAAATAAAATGAAATTTTAATTCTTTGTAGTTTTTTGTAAATGCTAAACTTTTCAACATCATTGCAAAAATTGAAAAGCTTCCATGCAAGCTGTCACTTTCGGTACACAGATTTTCATCAAATTTGGCAAAGATCTTCTAATCAATGGCTCAAAAAAAAAAGCTCAACTATGAAGTGTTTACACTTAAAGATTATTATCACCCCACTCATTCTCCAATTCAAATCCCCAAAACCCATCTCATCCGCACCACCCATATCATCACCCTTTAGCACCTCCATACCCACTCCCACACAAACACCACCCACATAAACCCTCTTTCGCCAACATTTCGACTCAGGAAATGACTTACAACAGTTTCTGAAATATTTCCATCTCACAGAACTCACAAGATATACTAAAATATTGACAAAACATATTGACAAAACTACTTTTAGAGGATCTCGCAAAAAAAATTTATTAGGAAATACGAGTAAGATTTAAAATTAGTAAGGGCCATCCATAAATTACGCCACGCTTTTGTAAGGAGGAAGGAGTATCTATTGCAAATACATTAATAAGGACGTATTACAAAAATATATATATATATATATATATAACTTCTTGCGTTCATACACAGGCCTTATATTTTAATGCATTACATATTAATTTTTAGTTTTAAGGATTTTCAAGGGTCGAATTTTTTAAATGATAACAAAATTTTTTTCTAACAAGCCATTTAATTTTGTGACGATCCGTAACGAAGGGGTGAGAAAACTCCATCTCCATCAAATGGGCAAAAATGACGTGTCGTAGTTTATGGACGATCCCTTCTTTTTGTTTCCTTGTCTTTTAATTGGTTATTAAAAGTAAGGATGTTCGAAAGGTCAACTAAACAATTCTAACTAGTAACTTTATCAGATCGATCGAAAACAATTTGTTGAATTTTTATTTTTATTCCCATATATCAAATTTTAGTAACTATAAGGGGGATTTATTTTACTGTTACGAATTTGCCCTCTCAAACCCGGCATTACTAGATTGTGAATATCGTTATAGAATTTGACGGTTACAACACGAATTCTCGTAGTTTATACAGCTTATTTACACGGAATTATTTTCTCGGAATAATTACGCTACTACTGGAATATTGCCGATTTGTTCCGACTATAATTTTACGGTTTTTTCTTTGGGGTTTGGGAAAAGGAAAACGGTATTTTTGGGGTTTTTCAGAATTCTATGTTATTTTTTTAGAAATTTTCCACTTTTTTAGATAAGGTTTTTCACAGTAAGTTAAGGTTAAGGGTATCACATCGAATACCCAAAAAACTAAGGTGAAAGATGACCAAATGGCACAGGCACAGTGGTTAAAGCTGTGGCATTTGGATCGGGAGGTACCGTATTTCAATCTGTGGTTGATTGAAAAAATTAACCGTTCATCCATATTTAAAAATCGAGTCTCAACACACCCAACTTCAACACGTCTTCCTTTTTGGATTCTTCTATCAACATCATAAGAATTTTAATATTTATTTTTTTCACATAATACAAAAATACTTTTGTTTAAATTGAATAATCCGTGGGTAGTTTATTTGGTGGCGGATAGTTAAGATTCTAGTTAATTTGATTAAAGTGGTATAGTGGTAGATATAGCTAGGTAGTTTTTACAATCTTTTGGAATTTTTCTCAATTGTATTTTGGTGTAAAAAATTTATGGATGTTATTGTTAAAATTCAAATTATCCATTGCGTTACTCATTAAAAAAACATGAGATATAATTAAATCATTGAATTGAGGATGAACTAGGGTGAGTGCCAAAGTGAACTTAATTTTGGGTAATTAGTTTTTATTATTTAATTTATAACTGTTAAACCTGGCCTACACATACTGTAAACACCGCCCCACATTAAATCCCCGTGTAGGTCAAATCTCTAGCAAGCATGATGTGTTGAACGAAATAAAAAATAAAACACCCTTGGTTGAGAAATACATTTTAACTTTATTAATATCACTATGGATCATTCAATAACTGCGAATGGCCATCGAAAGTAGTAACAACGGATCAGCTGACATTCCAGTTTCATCATAAAGAGAACATATTACGATTAACAACATACACATACCATTCTACCTGGAACTCTGGCTGCTTAACATCATTTAATAACATAAATTTAGAATTAGAATTATGTAATTTTGTAATTATTATTATTTATTAATTACTTTTAATACTTATCTTTGTTTGTATCCTTTTCAAATTTCAATTCGTAACATGTAAAACTCTCTGACATTTCTTGTCAATGTCAATCAAAACAAAAATGACGATCAATTTGTACTAGATTAAAAACTGAGAATGAGTGCGGTTTATGTATATTAGAGCGTGTTTCAATTGGTTTAAATACCGCATAAAAAGTTAAAAAGTTAAAAATTGTGGTGAATAAAAATGTCAAACTTTTTATCCGCTTCAAGAGCTGATAAAATTTTTATATACAAAACATTTGGCTGGCAAAAACATTTGTTTGTAAATAAAAAATTTCCATGTAACAATTTTGTGAAAAATTGCAATGAAATGTATGTAAACTGACCATAATTGACTAATATATATTTAAAAAGTATTTATTTTACATGTTTTCATATTTAAATTGTCTATATATGTTCACAATTACACATAAAATAAGCAACCATGTTATTGTCAAAGTTTTACCCAATTGAAACAGATAAAAAGTTAAAAAGTTAAAAAATATTTACCACGAATAAATTTTTAACTTTTTATGCGGCATTTAAACCAATTGAAACACGACCTTAGTAGCAAATCAACGATTGCGCAAAAATTTGAATTCACTGCACTTTAGTAGTTTTGCTCTATATTTCTTGTTTTGACAAAATTAATCAATTTTCGTTAATTTTACACTCTCTTACATTTTGGCGATCAACGAGGAAACATCGGGGAACATGACTAGTAGTCAACAATAAAACTAATTATAATAAAGTAAATTTATAACAATATTGTAAAACTTTGTTGTTATTTTCAATCGCACTTGATAAATGAAGAGAATTGCTGGATAAATTTCTACTTTTGCCGATACAGCTGTTTTCTAGTCCACGCCATATCTGCATACATGATGTGCACGGTATTTTTTCCATTCTTTTTGCATTTACTAGAATTTTCATTTTATTTTTCTTTTCTTTTATTTCAATTAAAATTTTCCCTTTCTATTCGGATACCCTCCAAACCATGCTAAATGCTAGAAATACGACATTCGAAATGTTGCATTTACATTTTATTGTAAATTGCTAAAATATTTTATTACGAAACCTAAATATGGGATTTTAAACCACATACCACTCAGGAGTACAATTAATTTCTTAACTATTAATATTTTTGGCAATACTTAGATTTCGAATAAAATAATTAAACCTCGTAAAAATCACCACCAAATCTAAATAAATGCTCAAGATGGTTCAATGTCCACTTGTTTTTTAAAGATGATACAAGCAATTAAAAAAAATAAAAAACGCGTACTGGAAAAAGGAATTCTATTGGGGATACGCGTTATGATTGTTTTAATAACCAAGGGGATGATCGTTGTACAAAAAATTGTGCAATTCTCATATAGTATCTTATTAATACGGTATAAGTGGGTTGTCAAATAAAAAATTTGTCTCGAGTCTCTCCCATCCGTCAAGATTCAACGGAATTGATTTCCTGCCCTCGAAACTCCCCTATATACAAATTTCGATTATAATCACTAGTGATTTACAAACATGTTAAAATGGAATCCTTTTCTCACTGGACGTGAATACGTTGTTATCAAAATTATCCAATTAAAAACTTCTAAAAATAAAATTTAGACCCCTCTGAAAACTTTGGACCCTCTACATAATCGGAACTCACCGCAAACAATTTCCGGTATTCGAAAGCCCTCTATAAGTTTTTATCAAAATCATCCAAAAGTTTAAAAAAAATTTAAAATGAAACCACGATCACACGGGAGGACCCTCTAAACGAATTCTTCCTATATTAGGACTCGTCGCAAATCACGTCTTACATATTTTTATCAGATTGGATGATTCAGATAAAAATTTGTAAGACTTGATTGTCATTTAGAAAAAAAGTTAATAAAGAGAGCCGGATCGCACCGTGCAACCCCTAAATTATATTTTCCGGATTCAGGGCAAGTTACAATCGAATACCAGCACTCGTAGCCTGTGCCTCACCAATTTTTATAAAAATTATTTACCCGGTCCCGAAAACCTCACCTCAAATATAAACAAAGTTTTATTTATTTGTTACTAGCTGACCCGGCGAACTTCGTACCGCCTTAAAATCAATAAATGTTGTTTAAAGTTATTATAGCTGAATTAAATTGAGTTTTTTATTAACCCTTTCGTTAAAAGTGTACATACAGCGGTACATAGACTTTGGTTGCATTTTATCCTAAGTAGAACAAAAATTTTTGGAAAAGAGTTACACTCATTTTATTGCGCAATTTATTGTTTATCTTTTTTTCTGACAGTTTATTTTAAATAGAGCGGCATAATTCATTTAGTTGTAACTTATATTGTGATAGATTTGTGTCAGTGTTGTTGCTGCCAATCGTGAAACTTTCTTTTCTATATTATCTATTAGTGATTTTTTTAAATTTATAGTTTAAATACCATATAGAAACCAGGAAAACATTAAAAATTATTACGGAAAATTCGATTTTTTTTATTCTAAAAGCATGTACATCACTATGAACAACAGTGTTTAACAGTAATGTGCATTACCATGTACATAATTATAAATGTACAGTGTCATGTACAAATGTTATTAACTGGTGTATAATTTTACTTTTGTAGTAGGACAACAATGGTTATACAGGGTTATCCAATTCGAGGTTGATAAAGTAGAAATCTGTATACCGACATCTGTCAAAGATAAACGTCAAGTACGCTGTCATTTATTTAGTTGACATTCTGCCATTTAAGAATATGGAGCATTTAACAATCGACCAACGCGTTAAAATTATTAAATCCGTCGATGCTGATTTTTCGAACAAAATTTTCTTCAGTGATGAAGCTCATTTTTCAGGTGGATACGTTAATAAGCAAAACTGTAGAATTTGGGGCTCAGAAAATCCACAATTGATTGTAGAGAAGCCATTACACCCGGAAAAAGTCACTGTTTGGTGCGCATTGTGGTCTGGTGGTGTGATTGGGCCGTCTTTTTTTGAGAACAACCATGGACGAACCGTTACCGTCAATTCTGAGCGCTATGGCCGCATGTTTATGCGGAGAAGATTATGATCTTGACGATATGTGGTTCCAGCAGGATGGAGCAACCACTCACGTAACACGAGCAAATCGAGATCTTTTGCAAGAGAAATTTCCTGGACGTTTGATTTCGCGATTGGCTGATGTCAATTGGCCTCCAAGATCCTGTGATTTAACGCCTTTGGATTTCTTTTTGTGGGGCTACGCGAAAGATCGTGTTTACGCAAACAATCCTCAAACTCTTGACGAATTGAAAACTAATATTCGTAAGGTAATGGCCGAGATACCGCCCGAAATGTGCCGAAAAGTCATTGAAAATTACCTCAAAAGAGTCAAGGCCTGTAAGAAGTCCCGTGGAGGACATTTGAATGATATCTTGTTTAACTAAAAATGGCAAGGATCAATCTGTAAAATGAAATAAAAATTACAATACATTCCGAATATTTTGTGTGTTTTTTTTAAGTTTACTTTATCAAGCTTGAATTGGATAACCCTTTATTTTCTATAAATTTGCAATAAAGGTGGTAATTTTTCTAATAAATAAATTAACTTTCTCATAGATATTAACATAAATTTTTAAATATTTGTAGAATCTCTCTCTCTCTCTCTCTCTGGCACTATACCCCATCAAGGGATTTGACCGCCTCAAATGAGGTTTCATAATCATATTTTCTCATTTCGGATAATAGGTGATTAATTCATTGATCCTAAGCCAGCCGTGAAATGTTTCCTTGCCACCACCGGGAATCGAACCCGGCACCTCCGGTCGCTGGAGCAAGCATGCTGACCACTTTGCCTTCGGGGCGGTGGCAATTTGTAGAGTCGCCGTACAGAAAAATTTTCCCAAGTGGCGATTTTACGATTGCCAATGGAAAATGAAGGTGAGTCGCCGGAAGATGAAATTAGTGGAAGATTTTGGGACTTTTCAGAATATCATGTGCCCAAAATCATGAAATTGACGTTACTCGAAGTGAAATTTAAACACAACAAAAACTCGTATCGAAATAGAGCAGGAAATAAATGTTGGAAATAATGGTATTACTTTAGAGGCAGAACCAACCCCGCTGAACCTGAACCCGAAAAATCGCAAGCCAAATCCAAAAGAATGAAACAAAAATTTCGACCGATCAGGGAAGTAGAACATGATGGGTTGAATCACTTCCCTTGCAAGCAGGGTCAGTCTGCGAAGGAAGAACTCATATTTATTGTGAAATATTCAAGGTGCAATTATGCTGTTTGGCCAAGCGGAATTGTTTTTATGAATTTCATTCCAAATAGGTGCGAATCCTACAGTACTACGACTATACAAAAGAACCAAATTTATATTTTGTGATTTAATTTAAATTTTACTATATTTTACATATAGTTTTTGTTATTTATTTGTTTTATTTACTATGAATGAATTATTATTTATTAATATCGAAACATTATGATTAATAATATAATATTTTTTAATTTCAATGTAAAATTTAACACCACTTTGTTACTACTGTATATTACAATGTACATTTTGAAAACCCGGGAAATCGGAAAAATGTGACAAATATTTTTGTATATTTGAAATCAGCGTACCTCCAGCTGCAAAAAAACACAAATAATATTTTTTTGTTCACCCGGTATGGAAAAAGTTCTGAAAGGGTTAAGATAAAATGAATTTCTCTCTCTCTCTCTCTCTCTCTCTGGCACTATATCCCATCAAGAGATTCGGCCGCCATAAATGAGGTTTAATAATCATATTTTCATTTCGGATAATGACTAATGAGTGATTAATTCATTGAACCTAAACCAGCCATGCAAATTTTTTCCTCCAGGGCGGATAAACTGAATACTCCAAATTAATTAAACTCAATCAAAATGAAATATATTTTAATTACATTGAAATGAATTTAATTCACGTGGCAGCAAGGAATTCGTTTTATTGAATTGATTCGAAATGATTCGCGTAGCATTGTTGCACTACTTCCTTTTAAACTATTTCTTGAGTAGGTTGCAATAGGGTCGATTCCCTTCAGTAAAACATCTTGTGATATACGACATTTTTTGTTTTATTGTCAGGTGCGAGAACGAACAAAGCGCATGGTTTGCCGACACGTGAACATGCTATGTACAATTGGCCGTGAGAGAAACATTCATTTTCTAGATTCAGGCCACAAACACTCAAGGATGGGCCTTGTGATTTGTTGATCGTCATGGCGAATGCAAGACGAATCGGAAATTGAATTCGTTTAAACTCGAATGGCATATCGGTTGGGATCATCAGAATTCTCGGAATGAGAACTTCCTCACCTTTGAACTTTCCTTGAGATTTCTCAAAATAAAACGCGTTCCGTTATATAGTTATGGTTGATTCAGGTTTCGTAGCATGATGATTACCGGCAACACACCAACTTTCAGTTGTAAATTGTGCGGGGGCAAGCCAGCCAGATCCAATGAGTTTAAGAATTCAGTTGGACAGTTGGTTGATTCGTCTTTGTTTGTCACACAGTCGATAGATTTGAAGGAATGAAGTGGACCAACGATTAGATTTTGAGTTGTGAAATTTAAGTGATCCCCATTTTTGTTCTTTGCCGCAAGAATTACTCGTTCACTCACCCAATTGTGATTTTTGTGGTTAGTAATATTGTTCGGGAACACTTTGTTGATGAGCTCGTCCTTCGTTGAGACAAAATTGCAAAAGTTCTGAGGAAACGAAATCAATCTGTTCGATTCGTCGACCGGGACACGGCCATTACCGATAGTCAGCAGTTGCTTGGAGAAATCTTCGGCAGATGGATCGTTTAACCACAGACAATCAAATTTAATTTTTCGTTCGAGCTAAAAAATGAAAACAAAATATATTTCTGACAATTCCAATGTCATCGTTGTATCTGTCATTTTTCGTTAAACTGCGTATACGTAATGAACTCGCAGTTTAAATTTTACGTTTACATAGAATGAAATATTTCTGTTAGGCTGTCTCTGGTTTAACAATGCAACTCGCATGCTTGTCGTCAGCTGAAGTTTCATCACATAGCGCCACGCAGAGTCGATGATTTGAGGCAAGCGTTTATTTCATCGACAGCGGTCAATCATTGCGCCTCCAAAACTTTCATAGTTCGATTGAATGCTTCAAATGCGCATTTCTGCGCCATTGTACATTCATAATCGATGATGATTTTACTTGCTACCAAAACTTTCGCCATTGCTGAATGTTTCGCAATGTTGCAAGTCGGGTTTTCAGCCGATTGAAGGTCTAATGACAATTTCAACGCTGAGCAACTGCTACAGCAATATTGGATCTCGCAAGAACAGTGGCCAAAATCAATGATATGAGGAATGCCTTCTCAGTTCCACCGGGCGCATCGAAGAAAAATAATCCTACATTTCCATCAAGAATTATATAGCTAAGTAGATAAAATAAAAAAAATTGGATAAAAAATAAAATAGAAATGGGCTTCCCTTTTGAGTTTTTCTGACTTTTCTTTTTTCCTAAACCACCACTGTATTGAGACGAACAAAATAAAAAAAACAAAATGTACTAAATGTATGAGAAAACGAATTTTCTTGAAAAATTTTTTTTTGGTGAATTTTTCCAATGTTTTAATAGTTATTATGCTATTCGGAACGGAGTCAAAACTAACCCGACTTTGTTTTATATATATAGATTCAGACAGTCATGTTCATTGTCAACGACAAATGGGTTCTGGCCAGCGTATTGCCTTAAGCCAACTAGCTACATATACCATTTCTCTTAGACATCTCTGAGAATTGCACAATTTTTTATACAGTAAGCATTTGTTTATTTATTTAAATTCTCGTATCATCTTTAAATCCTTGTTGGACATTGAACCTATCTCATTAATTCTTTATAGCTGTTTTACTCAGATGTTTTACTAATACATGGGCATTTTTTGTTATTTCGACAAATTTTATGTTCCGCCATGTTTTGTTATTTTTTAATTTTGTCGGAAACTTCAAAGTCGTATTTCAAATCGTTTTTTATAAATCCCACTCATTTCTTTCACGTATGTTATCCACTTCCATTAAATAATTCAGGGGCCGGAAAACCTAACGGATATGAGTGAAGCTCATTATTTTTTATTTACTTACCATCGAGTTCAGCAATTAGAAAAATATTTTTTTCTGCTAGTAAATGTGCAAAAATGGCCAGAGGTTATTTAATATTAAAATTCGGAAGGCATACTCGTACCTTGTTAATATCGAATGAAAATTAATTTTTTGGTACCGACTGGCGAGCCATTGAAAGTTGAATATTGTGTTAGGGTCAATGCACAATTAAAATAATTATAACAAGTTCGAAAATCGTACTTTACAATTCCAAATTAAAATTAATTGTGCCGCAACACACAAACATCTAGGTGACATAATTCGACATTGTATTTCGCGCACAGTAAAAAAGCGATACATTCAAGACAATACACAAAATTCTCAATTTACATTTATTTGCAACATAATTCCTCGAAAACCTGTCTTACACATAGCTAAACAAATTTATCCGGATTTTTATTTGTAAATTGTAATTTTTTGTTGCTCGCAGCTTCTATACGAGTATACAAACACCTAAACACATCCATAACTTTTCTAATTAAATTATAATATAAAAAAAAAAAAAAATTCATTTTCATCTTGTGTGTTGTTCATTGATGAAAAACGAGAGACAATTTGTGTAGTGAACAATGATTTAGATGGATGAGTGGGTGGGTTTTAAATTTTGAATTTACATTTTATAAATGGAAGAAAATTAAGTCGAATTTTATTATATTTTAAATTGACAGTCGTCTACATTATTTATTATAAATACACACACAACACACGGTACACGATGTATGTGTACTTATAAGACATAAAACACAAATTTTATTCTGACATAACATTTAAAATATTATGTCATTTTGTATTAGCATACGCACATTGGTAAAAAAATTCGCCAATGAAGTGTTTTTTTTTTTTTTTTTTTGATTTTGGGATACATCCATCATTTAGAATTTAGATAAATTTGAAATATGATCCATAAAATTATCATCACCAAGTAAATTATTCATAAGAAGTATAGAATACTGGTATATAATTTAAACACGTAAACCTTTAGTGCATCATATGTACCTAAAAAAAGAAAATGTCAGACATAATACACGACACAATACATCAACCCGATTTGAATTTCCCGATAAAATGTACAAAAAATAGGAAAATTGAATCAGTCGTTTTGCTCACACACCCACGCATATACAGCAAATATATATTTTAGAATTTAGCATCTAATTTAAATTTGATTTCGAATTTTCGTTTGCTGTTATCTCATATTTCCTGTGACAGTTTTCTCAAAAGTTCACCTTTCCGTTCAAAGTACGAACATAAATATATTACAGACTTTACGTACGTGTACCTTGGTTTCGTATGCCGAAAATGTTTTTTATATTGTTCGGCATATAATAAATATCGATTTTATCTCAAATTTTAATTTTAAACCCGTCAGTGGCTTTTATGTTTATACGCCGCGCGATTTTTACATATGTACGTACATTTGCGCTAGGCGCTCCTATCTAGATTCTAATATATTTTTTGGCATTGAACAGAGTTCATATATAAATTCACCAAGCGAACTCCTGCATCCTCATTTACAATTCTAATTTCATTTAATATTTTCGTTCAAGTATATAGCACCTTGTGATATTTACTATTGGTGTTCCTGCGTATATATGATCGGAAAATATAAAAAAAAAATTTGAAAAACAATAGAACATTATCGTACGTACATATATACGAAAGTTATCAAGAATTTACCTGTGTACCGCTTTTGTTTTCAATCTACATACATACGTATATACTTTGGTATTAATACCGTCACCACACATTATGTACAAAGTCAGAGCCTCAGATTCAAAATTGATTAGTAAAAGGAACAATTTAATTTTTCCTAACGTTATACACAATAGATCCGATGTATTCGATTTGTCTTCATTTTCCTGTGAAACAAAACACTGTACTTGTTACAAATGTAGATAGGAAAAACCATAAAGTAAAATAAATACAAAAAGAAAATTTCCGATTTTATCAATAAACCAAGTTTTTTGCAAATATGAACAAAAAAAATATTATTCGCTTTTAGTTTTTATCAATTAATCAATAGTTGATGAACTTGAATGTAGGATTTTATTGTGGCAGAGTATAAAGTATATTCGAGTTTCATAAATTCGTTACTGTCAATTAGATTGCCGTATCTAGATTTCATTCCGTATATCGTTTCAAAAACATACTCGTGTAATTCGATTTGTCTTCTACTTTTGCATAATTTAATTATTGAGTTGATTGATGTTAGCAATGTGTCCCTTGCAAACAAAAGTTGCATTTTACTAACAAAACACAGACAAACAAGCACCTTCTCAGGCCGAATAAACAACAACAAAAAATGGATGTTGTGGCCAACGCACACCTTGAATTTACCACACATGATTTCTAAAGCGAAAAATTAAACTTACCGAACTTTTGGTAAAACTCACTTGTATAATAAAAAAAACAGCACAACCCCTGCTTAAATTTCAATAAAACCAGCAAGGTCAACCCTTAAATATCGAATGTGCTCCAAACGACAAACGACGTATTTCATATTGTTACACCTAGATTAGAATAGACTAAGTTATTTCAATAGGTGCTTAATTTTATATTTGGTTTGGTTGAACATTTAGGCGTTATTTGTGTGCTAAAATTTTTGTTCGAATGTATTCGTATAATTTTTGGAGAGCATTCGGGATTATTCTCGAAACAAATATTTTGGTATATAAAGGCGTAAATTGATGTTGAATGACGAATGTTTTTTCAAACGCGATATAGTGAAGTTTAAATAGAGCAATTATTAAAGCGATAATTAAATAGTGTGTTATAATTTTGAATATTTTGGTGTTAATTTTGTGTTGTGTAATTTTTGTATTGTGGAAATAAATTTGTGTGTGTTCAAATTTAAATCAGTTGTTTTATTCACAATCCAGAGATTCGAACCTTGAGTGAGAAAACGAAAACGTAACAATTGGTCACAGCGGTGGGATTGTGAATATGTTACAAGGAAAATGATTCTCTCCGAATTAAAGCTTCCGCAATTAAATAAGGAACTAAAACAGTGAGGTTTGAGCAATGAAGGTTCAAAAGCTAGTTTAGTGGAGCGACCCCATGAGGTCATGGAGAATTAAATTCAGACGTGTATGATTTCGAGGATGATCTCATCCAGATTAGTGTAGAGAAGAAAGAAGAGGACGTACAAACGGTGGTCGAAATAACACAAAACCCACCTGGAAGTTTTGATTTATCGCAGTTAACAGCTGATATGAATCAAATGATCGGACAATAGTTGTGTGGAATTAAACATCAAATAAAAGTGTCGTACCAGGAAATGAAACAGCAGATAGCCGCGTCGAGTGATAGCCGCGCTAAGAGACCGTCTTGCGGAACCTGTATTGGATAATCATTTTTTCTACGTAACCACCTCGTGCTGCTAACACGTGTTCGGATTGTCATCCATCGAACCGTTCCACAAAGGGGGTAAGGTTACAGTACAAGTGGAGTAACAAGGGGCGGACATTAAACACCAAATAGAAGATCGCCAAAAGAAAATGGACGGGAGGTTTCTGGAGTTATCACGGCGAAGTGGAAAAACTGCAAACAGAATTACACACAGAAATTGAAAATATTAAAGGGAAGGTTCAACAAAAATTTGAAACGGTTAAACAAAATCTACAAACGGAAGTTCAACGTCTCGAGAAGGATCTTCAAGATGTCAAGGCAATTGAAACAATACATCAAGTGATCCAGACAGTAAACACAGTTAAGTTAAAACCACCAACATTTGGTGGAAGAAGTTGACTCCCACAACCGATTTCCCCATAACCTCCATCAACGTATCGAGAGCAGCAAGAGGCGATGACAGCTTGACAATTGAAGCCGATATTGATGGCAAGAACTGCATGATTACGCTGGTACGGGAGCAACTCATACGATAGCTCGTGAAGATACATATTATCGATGAAATTATAGAACCAGCTAATGGAATAAAATTACGATCGGCGACTGGAGAAAATTCAGCAATAAAAGGTAAAAAAGCTCGTAAAAATAAGGATTGGGCTAAATTACTTTCAACACGAGGTGCTGGTTGCAGATATTGTAGACGAAGTCGTTTTGGGTATTTACTTCATGAGCACGAATGGCTTCGTGGTGGATGTTGGACAAGGTGTATTAACCTACGATAATATCGAGTTATCGAGTTGTCACTTCACGTTAGCGCTAGGAGAAATGACCAGGCAAATTATAATGGATTATTGGGAAAAGCTGCCACCTAACTCGGAAACCATAGTATGGGCAAGATTGGAGGGAGGTTCTGGGTCACCCAGGTTGTGGGTTTTGGAAACCAATGAAGCGGATATCAGAGCCAGAGAAATTATGATCGGAAAAGCTCTAGTGAAACCAGACAGCGATAATATAGTACCAAATAGGACTCTAAATCTCTCGGATAAGACGAAAACCATCAAGTAAGGGACAACAATCGGAAAATGTGAAGAAATAACTGCGATGGTGAAGTGCGAGCAGAAAAATCCGATTAAGTCGGCTAACTCGCAAGGGCAGAAAGAAATTATAGACCAACTCATGGAAAAATGAACCGAAGATCTTACCATGGAACAGAAAAATTTGGCAAAACAATTGCTCGAGAGGTATATGCCTATTTTCTGCAGTGGATTACAGAAAATTAAATGCTGTGACGAAGAAAGGTAGTTAGCCATTGCCAAGGATCGATGACACATTAGACACATTATCGGGTGCTCGAATATTTTCGACATTAGATCTGCAAAGCGGCTATTGGCAAGTGGAAGTCCAGCAGGAAGATCGCGATAAAACGGCATTTAGTGTGAGTAATGGATTGTGGCAATTTAACGTTATGCCATTCAGATTATGTAACGCCATTATGTGAGGACATTATCGTCATGAGCAATCATTTCCGGCCGCCGGATTAAACCTAAGCCCAAAGAAATGTAAATATGTGGGTCATAAAGTAACGACCGATGAAAATTTACACGGATCAAGGAAGGAATTTCGAATCAGTGGTATTTCAGGAAATATGTCAGATGCTTGGCATCAATAAAACAAGAACGACGCCTTTACACCCGCAGATAAAGGTCCTGCTGCAGTTTATAGAGCCATTCATCATTAAATCATTTAATGATATTCCTGTGGTTATTTTTACTGGAGCCTCGAACACGACACTGAGTTTGGTTGCCGTACTGTCTCCTTTAATCACACTGTGATGCGGTTTAAAATAACTTTGATTCGCTTCTATAACTTCTTGCTCAGCTCGGGATAACTCCATGTATGTCATGTCGATGTATTTCTGAATGAACTGGTGATACACTTGCTCGAATGATGCATCCTTTGTAAACTTCCTTTCGATTTTTAATAATTTTCAAGGGAATCATCAAAGTGTATCTTCAATCTGGATTGCGCGCCATATTTTCTTGAAAGAATTCCTGCATTTTTTATTCCTCTTCGGTTAGATTTCTTTTTCTGGAATGTTGTCATTCTCAATGAATATAATTGTAATTTTTCTTGAATTGCCTTTGTTGTCACCATGCTGTTTGATTTTCGTTACTTTCAAGGTTGTCGATTATAATCCAGCCAAATATTGTTGATTATTATTAACGATTAATAATCCGCTCAAGTTACCAAAAATCAGTTGGTTGCGGACGCTTAGTTAGAATCGGCTAATTGCATCTTTTCTAGATGCTTCCATTTACTTATAGTGATGTTGGCTTCGAGAATCTGCCATGTGAGTTTGTCAAATATGAAAGCATTGATATTTACAGATAAGCCTCCAGAAAATTTTGGTGTCAATTTGGTGTTAATATACTGGCTGTAACCGCCAGTTTTGTTTCCATCTATACACGCAATATTTATGTGGGATCTTGAATCTATATCAACTCCCTTAAAGTAAGGCTTTTCAGTGCCGGTAGTTGCTTTATTCACCGCGGTGGGTAGCAATACAGTTCAGTATGAAAATTGTCTATAACTTCCAAGAACACTGCAAGAAATTTTGAAATGAAAGAACTATTTACGTTGTGTGATGTACTAACATTTTCAAAGTTGGCTATTTACCTAAACTTTAATATACGATTGGTGCTGGTAGTTTTGTACTCTTTCATCTTGCACGAGTGGATGAATTCGAAAAATTGCTTAGTAACATATAAGTCTTAGAAATCAAGTTAAAATCATGCCAAGATTTTAATCCAAACTATGAATGTGTATAAAAGTATTTTTATATGTTCAAGAATAAGTTTAAAATTAGTTTATGTTTAGTTGGCTTCAGTAGTAAAATTGGAATGTCTACATAGGAAAAAATAACATGGTAGGAACTTTTAAAGACAAGAAATATAAAGTTTGGTACAGCTTCATGAAATCAAATACTTTAAAGTTTGAACTAAAGTCGTTACAATATTCTAATTACATGTCATTTTATTCACTTTGCAAACTTATCTACACAATAATTTCATGATACTGTATCGTTATTATTGCTACATTATACCAGTATGACATGTACAAAAAAAAAATTCAATCAACTTGTATATTTCGAAAACAGAATTTCGAATCCATATCGAGATCTCGTTAGACTTTCTGTTAATGTAAACAGAACAAAGTGACAAACTACATATACGCGCGCGATATGATATGAAATGGTGCAATAATATAAAATTAAAGGACGATCCGGATTAATGTACATTTCTCGACATGCATGTAAGAAAGGATTCAGAATGTGTACTAAGAAAATCAACAAACGCGATAATAATGTTGAAATAGGTCAAGAAAATAGAAAGAAAATTGCTTGCCATCGATGAGCATGAGAGAGTTGATTTTCCCATAAACGTCGCCGAGTATGTTTTGTAATCACAGAAGAAACAGCGAGCTTTCCTGATATATTGAAGTCCTAATGAAAATATATTTCTTCCAAAGAAGCAAATAAACTGAAATCAATAAAAAACAGAAATAATATAAAAAAACTAAGCCTCTCAAAATAATATTGATATTATTTTGTGATGTTTCGACATTTAATTGAAAAGTTAAATAAAATTTTCATGAAAAATGATTTTTCGAACAACTTGTTGCAAGTACATAACGTATATACGTATATACAATGTTAAAGAACTCGCTCGACGCATTTACAATATTATTTCCAGACAATTGTTTAATATCTAATCGTTATGTGCTTTAAGCGTTGGCGGTGCTTTATATACAAACTCGATAGCAATAAGCTAGTTGATATCAAATTTAAATTTATCCATTAAAATTTAATAAAAATCGTGTTCCAAATCCCGCCCATAAAAACTGTTATGTATCGATACCAACATACCATAAACCTATCACAATCACAAAAAAGCTTTAATAAGTTAAATAAAAAGTTTAGTTTTTTAAAATACTTTTATGGTTCTTTGAAGAGAAACAGTGTGTGTGTGTATGTGATTCATACATGTATTGTGCTTCGAGTACGTGCCAAATTTTTTTGGTGTTGTTGTTTGCCAATAGTTTTAACTTTGTTACCATTTTGGGTATTTTTTTGTACACTGAAACTTGTGATGATGATGATGATGATGTGAGTTAAGGAGCATTTTATAGTTTTGCTTTTCGTTTCAACATTTTCAAACTCGTCTCTATATTATATTCTCGTATGGTATAAATAATCAATAAAATACTGTACTCGTATATATGTATATGAAATATAATCTGAGGATTAGTATATAGAGAATTTAATTATATTTATCTTAGATTTTTCCTGCATGTTACATATAAATATCAGATATTTTTTAATGAGTGCGAGGATATGGGATGTTTTGGAAATGTCATGATGATGGATGGAATTTTCTACCATACGAATTATTATCTCTGTTTGTTATATACCTATGGTAGTTTAACATTTTCGAAATTCACTTATACGTAAGCTTCGTATTACATGATGTTTTTTTGTAGTACTGATTGGCAATAAGGACAAAATAATTATTTATTCTCGTGCCCGAAGTACCAAAAAGTAGTGTTACAGTTGGCTGTACAAAGTTAAACAAAGGCCAGTGGGTCGATTCTGGTTTTCCTATAGGAATAGGAAATAGGAAAGAATTTTAAATTTTTATAGCAGTTTTGAATTTTTTCCCCTATAAGCATATATTCTGGTGTGCCTTATGGGAATTTTTTCTTTCCTATTTATTGCAGTTTTGACATTTATCTTTCCATACCTACTTTGAATATGAAAAGATTTTAGGAATAAGAAAAATGAGCAGTTTAAATGAAATTTTAATAGTAAAAGTAAGTAATCTTAATTTAAAATAAAACGTTTATTATTAAATTATGTATTTAATTTATTTATAAATCTATATACAGAAGAGACATACATCTAAAGAACAGAAAAACATGCTTATCGATAAATTGGAAGATGATCTGGATTTAGCCAATGGAAGGTAGATTTAAATAATTTTAAATGTAATAACAAATGCTAATTACAAAAATGTACTCAATTAGATTTTCAGGCATTGATGCTCGCAACACCATCCATCTTACCGGAACAATGTAAATTACCCCGTTTTTCCGTTGAAATCCTCCTGTATGCAAAAATAAATAAAAATATGTGCATATATTAAAAGTACATTTTACTTAAATTAATTGTAGTACCTTCTGCTAGAAAGCTTAGTGCAATAAATAGCCTAAACTCTTTGGGAATTTCTGTGCTTCTCATGTATGGGCTTATTTCTTGGCTTAATAAAAGGACTAATTGCTGCGTTAACCGATATAATCCAGTAAATTCTGGCTTGTATATATCGAACGGGTCAGACGCATCCCGTAAATATTTCCTCTGAATTCTTAGCCAGCGCCTCCTTTTATTCTCGTCATCGTCGATGTACGGTATTATTCTGGCATTCAACATCTAATTAATTTTATTTTAAACAACTCACAGTCTTTTAATTTTTTAATTATTCAAAATAAATTATAATTACACACAATTAATGTAAGTTTGACATTTAATAACCGCTTACAGAGCCATGGTTTTCAATACTCAACTTAATCAAGAATTTAGGAAACATTTATTCCTATGTGTACCAAAATAAACCATAGGAAAGATTTTTTTAGGAAAAAACTGCTATCAAAAATTTTTCCTAAATAGGAAAAAAATTCCTATTTCCTAAGGACACCAGAATCGACCCACAGTTGTAGTAAAAATCCATTACGCCTAAGTGTTGGCTATGTTTCATATATGATGGATACACGTAAGAAACGTACAGAGAATGGTAGCAAGCAATAAAGATTTAACTCATGCAACCGGGATTTTCTGTTTGGTAAGTAATTATAATTGAGATAGGCTAATACATAAAAATTATCTATCATATTGTTACGGTGACACCTAAATTAGAATAGAATAAGTAAATTTCATTAATTGTTCAATTGCATTTATGACTTGGTTCAACATTTAGGCGTCATTTCTATACTAATATATTTGCTCGATGCGCATTTAGGATTATTCTAGAAACAAATATTTTGGTATATAAAGGCGCGCGTTGACGTGGAATGCTGAGTTTTATTTTAAACGTGATACAGTGAAGGTTCAATAGAAAGATTATTAAAGTGATTATTAAAGCGATTATTAAAGTGATAATTAAAAAGTGTGTTATAATTGTAATAACTAATTGTTAATTTTGTGTTGTATAATAAATTGTGTTGTGTAAATAAATTGTGTGAGTTCAAAATTGAAGCAGTTGTATTTATTCACAATCCAGTGATTCGAACCTTGAGTGACAAGGCCAAATCGTAACAATATACACAAACGGGAAAAAGCATGATTACGGTGGCTTGATCAAAGTATTTGTGGCTTCATCAATCCTTGACGTTAGTTCTCTTCATTCCATCGTCCCTTTAAATGCGCCACAATCCGTGATTATTTTAAAATGCAACCCAAGCAGATATACCCTCATCTTTTTCAGCGCGCTTACTATAGTTAGGAAATCCAGTTCGTAGCTGCTGTAGTTTTCTTGGCACTTGGATGTCTTTTTGCTGTAATACATAGTGGGTTGCAATAAATGATCGTCATCAGATTGTTGTAATAGAATAGCTCCAATTCCGAGTTTACTGGCATCGGTGTGTAACTCGGTTTGCGCCTTCGGAGTACAACCTCAATATCGGGTAGTTTGCCAAAATGTCTTTTAGTCGGTGAAAAGCCTGTCTTTGATCTTCGTCGAATATAAAAATTGCTCCTTTCCTCAATAGATCCGTCAACGTTCTAGCTATGGTTGCATAGTTCTCAAACTTTCGAAAATATCCGAACAGTCATAGAAAATGTTGTACTTTGTTTCACACTATCCGGTTCGGGAAACTTGGCAATGGATATCGATTTAGTTTTTGATGGCCTTATCTGCCCTCATCCGATTTCATACCCCAAGAACTCTATTTGCTTTCTTAAAAACTGACACTTACTCCATTTTATGTCTAGTCCGTTGAGCTCAATTATACTTACTACTTCCTCCAACTTTTCTAACGCATCCTTCTTATTTTTAGCTGGTATCACGAGGTCATCAATGTAGGTAGATGCACACTACTACTTCGATACACAAATTTTGGAACACGCTATGGATATAACGTACAATAACTGAAGGACTGTTACATAATCCGAACGGCGCCCTTAGAAACTCATACAACCCAAATGGTGTGATAAATGCCGTATACTTAATTGAGTTTTCTGCTACAGGAACGTGGAAAAATCCGTTGCGTAGATCAAGCGTTGAAAAATACTCTGCATCCTGTAGTTTATCTACTTGATCGTCAATAAGTGGAATCGGGAAGCGATCTTTACATATGATGCTGTTCAGTTTCCTGTAGTCCATACACAGTCGTTTTGTGCCATCTTTTTTATTTGCTAAAACGATTGGACTCACGTACTCAAAATTGCTGGGGCGACTGATACCTTCTGCTAACCACTCATTCACCTGTTTTTTTACGATGTCAGTTTCTAGCGGAGAAAGTCATCTCGGTCTCTGTGCTATGGGTTTCTTGTCTAGTACCACTATTTCCATTTTTATGTTTGTGACTGGCTTGCATTTCTTTGCGTTATAATTAATCGCCATTCTTTTTATTTAGCTCGCCATGTTTCTGTTGGTAATATGATCAAGGTCAAGAAACAGATCACCACGTTCAATCACCAATGCACAATCTTCAGAGACAAACCTTTTCATTATAATGCTGATTGGTGTAAGAATTGTAATGTTTTTTTTAATTAAATCTCTCCCCAATATAAAATCCACTGGTAGTATTCCATCATCCATGACATGTGTCAAATAAGTTTCGCCATTAATAACTAACTCAGCCTCAAAATTGCCCTTTGTTGATACAACATTTGGTTCCAGTTCTACTGAATACTATTCGTTCATCCCTTAGATTTTTGATACCCATATTTTTAATTCTTTTCTGGGACATAAGGTTGATATCACTGCCACTGTCTACTAATGCGTATGTTTCTTTCCCAACATCTTTTTCCGTTACAGTCAAACAAGCATCTTCTTCTACCACAGCTACAGATTTCCTGGTGTTTGCTGGTTCTCTTTGTGTAATTACTTTGTTCTTTAAATCCGGAGAAACGTGACCATACTCGTTACATTTGTAACAATTTGGTGCTTTAGGTTTATTTTCACAATGCCTTCCTCGTTGTCCTCTGTCCCCACAATTATAACCCCTTGATCAACGTTTGGTTGTATCTTTAAAGCTCTTATCTTGCTGGTTCAATGAATTATTGCTTGGTGTATCTCGATTCTTTGTTTTGAGTAATTTTTTCATAAATTTTTAATTTTTCTTTAAACTCATCTATACTGCCAGCACCATACAGCACATCCTTATTGTGTTCATTATCAGTAATACCATTAATGCAATATTCAATAATAGCCGCGTCTTCCAAATTTCCCGTTTTACCAAGTTCCCTCATAACAATTAGGTATTTAGTAAACGATTCATCATCTTTCTTTCTGCGATCTGCCATGCGTTTATGAATCAAAGCTGAATTGGTAAAATTCCTCCCTTAAAACCGAATTAAATTTTCCCAATTATCGATCCCGCTTGTCATTCTCAAACTCTCTTTTGCAGTTTCGATTATAAGCCGTTTCGAATACGCCACTTTTTGATTTCCATTCCAGCTTAAACATGCTACACTCTCATCAACCTCCGTTATCCACTTTTCAATGGTGTATTCATCATCACCGCTAAATTTATTAAGCGATTCTTCAATATCCTTGAAACTTTTAACAACTGCGGTTGACTCCTGTTTGTAGTAGTACCGGCTCCATTATTTCGCATAATTTCATTTTCTCTTTGTAACAACTCTATTTCCCTGTCTTTTAACTCAATCTCCTTCTTCCTAATTTCTTCCCGAAGAACAAAGAGTTGATTAGTTGTGGTTACTGTTCTGTTTCTAGGTATATATCATTCATTGTGCGGTTAGAACCTAGACCGTTTCCCACACTGCTCACATTATTTTCTATGGTAATACAATTGTTTATGGTAACAGCAAAACATTACCAATACACTCTCTTTGAGTCTACGTAATTTTATACATTATGTTATTGATATACCACAGGGTACTCCTACATATATATGTCCTTTTTCCTACAATTGTGTGGGTAACGAAAAAGAATCATGTCAATTTTTTTTTTAATTTATTTGGATCAACATACACATTTGTGCGTTCCATTTTTTTTTCAAAATAATTCCGGTTTAACTAATCCGTTAAAATCTAGAAGACATTACAACCTGACATTTTTTACAGACACATTTGTGTGGGTTGAAGTTAAATTGAAGCAAAAAACATTTTGTCTGGCAGGAAAAGGGATATACAACTTCTACAGTTTATATTATTATTGTAATTAAATGTGTGGGGAACTGCAGCAGGGAAATTTTCGAATTTAATTAAGCCCAATTTGTGCTAATTAGTGCTAGTCCAGGAGCCGAGAAATCGGGAAAACAAGATTTCAAATTTCGCCTGAAAGACGAAACAAATAAAACCCAATCTTTAGGAAAAAAACAGAAAAAATTTATGCGTAATTTTAACACTTTCCAAAGGCGGCTAATCTGACAAAATTTATGCATAGAAATATAATTTTTATAAATTGTCATTCATAAATTGAGTAAAACAAACTTGCTTTCATATTTCTATCAGGATTGTTCATTGCCATCCGAAAAATATAACATAATATATAATATAGGTGAAAAATTCGTGAAATCAAACATTTTTGGACGTCTTGTTTTAATTTTGTGATTTTTATGTTTTGAATGTGTAACACTGGGTAAAAAACAATATTGTAGAACTCGATTTTGTTGTTATTGTTGCATAAGATACAGTCGGTCAAAAATTTAACAATTTGTTGAAAATGGTGATGCATTTATACAAATATAAAAACGAGCATGAAGTTTCTAGCAACTTTCTGGTAAACATTATAAATTCTATTAAACTTCTAACAAACGTTATAAATGTAAATAAATCCTGACAAACGCAAATTGACTCATGATGCAATCTAATATTAAAATTTAATTTACAGAAGTTCTTTAGACCATAGTCTGAGTTGAATTGCAAATAAAAATAATCTAATTAATCGAAACTACCAAAAATTAATTTAATATCAATATCGTGTAAAAAATTATAACGTTAAGGTAAAAATATGATGATTGATTATATCATTAAACAACGAATTAATAATGCCATTTAGGAAACGTTACACAAACAGCCACCATATACAATTTAATGAGAAGGATCTAGGCAAACAAAAAAACACTTTAGGTTTTGGAAATATAGAGAAGGTAAGCGGCCACGTGGCTTCGAAAAAGTCAGATATTGTTTAAAATGACGTCACTAACACCTTGTTAATTATACTATTTAGGTTAGTTTACACAAACAGTAGACAAATTAACCATAAAGGTTTAGGCCACAAACAGAAAAATACTTTAGGTATAAAAAATATACGAACGTTGTCTTGCCTGCTATTAGCGAATTTCTCAGTAAACGATTTCTCGATATTCGAATTTTTCGATCAACTATATACTAAGAGACATCAAAAGCTCAAAACAAAATCAAAAAATAAGTTAGGTTTAGGCAATAATGTGCCGATATGAATGAGTGGCATTTTCGAAATGAGAATGCAAATATCCTTAATCTTTATTAACACTTCGTTGTATATTTCCGGCAAAAATTCATATAGGGATCTTGATCAGTGGTCCGAATGCGATGCAGAGTGTCGTCGCTCATTAAATCTTTATATTTGTAGAGAATAGAAGCTTGCGGCAGGAAAGTTGTCATCAACAATATGACGAATAATTAGCTAATTTGATGAGGAGAGGAACTCAGTACTGCAAGTGTGAGATCTCAAAGGTTGTCATCTTTAAGCAAATGTAATTTGTGACACGCATTGTGGTACGTGTCTTACAGTAATAACATGGACTGTTCGCAAGTATTCGATGAAAATCAGTCCAACAACGTTAAGCAACAACAAACGCCAAAAGAAGCAAACTCGTTGCTTCGAACGAACTGTGTATAATCGGCCTAATGTATTTTCCATGAATATGCCGTCATATCCTTGGAATGGAACGCTACGCTCTCGTGGGTGGGGCTCACATTTTCCACTGTTTGTACTACGTGAAAAATCGTGACACATCAGTATACATTAATGTCTTTGCGAATAGACCTAAAATACCTGGCCGGTTAAATAGTTCAAAAAACGCAGTTAGTGTGTTTTTTTGGGGCAATTAATGCTTGTTGTAAGCAGTCTCTTCAGCAAAATAAACACGCTGCCCATTTTCAAAGTGCACGGCAAAATGTATAACAGCAGGGTTTATGTCGTTTAAGGGAAAACTCAAAATGAGCAAAAAAGACTTCATATCTGCTAATGAATCAGCCAATTTGATAACGTGTTATTTCGAGTCGTTATCATTTAAATTTTGAACAACAAATATAGCCATATCGAAGCCGTTATGAACGTATTCAAATGTATTTGCCGGACTTCGCCGAACTGCAGAACTCAACGTTTATATTGTGTGCTTTATCGTTTTACAGCAACGGTGAATACGGAACCGCCCAGCGGTGGTCAGTTTCAACCGTTTAACCATTTGACACTCGTAATTGTTATGACTGGCAGAATAGATACGATTGGCAAAACAACGCCAACTACAACGCAAGTGGCTTGCGCATGTATTATTCTCAGAAGTTTTATTGTCCATGAACTTCTCAGAAGGTTTTAGTGGTCAATTATTATATACACTCAAAATTTCATTAAAATTGGTTCAGCCGTTTAGGAGAAGTTCAGTCACATACACTCGTAAAGAAGAATTATACATATCGCTCATACACGAGAAAAGTGACGCATCTCAAAATTTTGTAATTTCCCGTTTTTGTAATAAATGTGATTGGAAACGCACAAATTTTTATTTACCAAATCGTCATATATAAACTAATGCCTGTTTCCGTGAGATGGCAAAAGTGTCGTTTTTCTATGATCCAATTGCCGCTACTTTGTTTGTTAGAAAAACGTCACATGTCTACTTGAAACACTATGTCGTACTAACAATTAGTCCGTTAAGCGTTTTGTTGTTCATGACAAAATGATGTTTCCGAAATATGACTGTTATACTAAATGCGTTTAGCTAAACTAGTTTAGTTAATCTACCACAAAACCAATTAGGTTGACACACTATGAGGCTTAGCGAACCCTATTTCAATAATAAAATACGGCAGCGCTATGTTTGTCCGGAATCGGAAAAACCATACAACTTTTACAATGGATTTTTATGGTTATATGTACATAGATTTATATTAAATCAAAATTATTTAATTTAAAAAAAATTAAATTTTTAATTGGACCAATTTGAAAATAGCAATCGCGAACTCTACTCGATTGTTTTAAAAAAAACGCAGCTTTTATTTGTCATGGTATTATAATACGCACTCTACGGTAAGAGGTATGCACAAATGTGTATGTTGGTCCATATCACATACAAAAATCAATTTTTGACTCGATTCGTTTTCGTTACCCACACAATTGTGATGGCAAGGAGGAAAAGGGATATAACATTGCCCGGCCAGTATACACAATTGTGTGTGCAAATGTTGATTACGAGAAACGAATGTGTCAGAATAGAATTTTGAAAATTGAAGACCAGTATACACATTTGTGCATACCATGTAATTTTGTTTTGTTCAGAAAAACAACACTAACTATAATAATAATAAAATAATTAATGTTATCAAAAACAATTAATTAATAGGTTATATAATTTATGTATAACCTATTAATTAATTGTTTTTGATAACATTATTTATCAAATTATTATGCTCTTTTTTAAGAATTCCCATTTAACTAAGATCCGTTAAAATACGGAAGGCATTACAACCTGTCATTATTTACATACACATCTGTGTATGTTGAACTTAAAGGAATAATTCAAAAAGTAAGCGGCATCTATAATTTATCACAGTACTAAATGACATTGTCCTATTTATAAATTTTAACCTTCATTGTTAGATGGCGCTCTCGCTAAACCCATTTTTATGCGATAAACTTCAAAATATTGAGAGATTAGTGCACTAAACCAGTTTAGTTACTAAACCTAAAACATAACCCGTTTAGCTAATCTCGAAGTTGACACATTAAGAGATAAACTCGAAAACACGACTAAACGCGTTTAGCTAATCGCTAGTCTGTCAAGGGTATTACGTGATTTTGTTGATGAATAAAAAATCAAGTTGTTATTTCGAATAGTGTCTGAATTTATTATGTGTCAGTTTAGTTCATAATTTTCTTAACCGATAATTTAGTTTTTTTTTGTGAGAAAAGTGTACTATTATTAGTTGATATACTTTAATTCATTATTTTAGTAATTTTTCGCAATATGTGACTGTTTCCGCAATCATAAATCAAGCTAATTAGGAATAAATTGAAGTAGATTTTTAATTTATAGATTTTTTACAATGACATCAAATCGTACTAAACTTATTCTGAAGCTAAGCAGAATGCGAGCCATTGTAATTAATGTAGCAGGTATTATCACCCCTAATTTATTTATATTCTGTATTTACTTATCATAAATATTTATTTGCTTGGTGAAAATATTGAACGACACTTTATTTATTATAGGGAACACAAGTAGAATTTGGCAGGCCTTAAGAGATTATGGATGAAGATGAAAATGTGATAGTATCAGCCACGCAGAAAAATAAGACTGAGGTAGCTAAGACTGAAGTAGCTAATGTGATAGAAGGTAATATACAACGAAACCTACAATAGTAGAAAAGAAGAAGCAAGGACTGATAGGTTTAATAGAGAAACGAATAATTTCCGCCAACTACATGTCGAATCTATACGAATTTGTAAATTAGAACCAAGATCATCTTTCTGCATTTTATTTCTAATTTAGACTTGGGAATTGGTCTACGTGTTGAATTCCTTGATTATTACTATTGAATTATTTTAGTTGTTTGAAATATGTATAAACCAAAATTTAAAACTAATTCAAATAGTCTATAATTTGCCATAATGACTGATCTTACAAAATTAGGAGATTTTATTAGTAAAGTGACACATTTGCTGAGTTTCCAATGTTACTTAAACGAATAATTTCCCGCATTTGTAAAACTTTGAATCCTTAGTCTGAGCTATCGTTTGGTCATAGTTGTATAACAGGTCCCTTAGGAAAATATAGAAAAAATGTTATGTTTAATTTAGTGCATAATTGAAATATTATTTTCTGTGAAACTTGATTTTTTGATATGTGTCACTTTTCTCGTGCATGAGCGATATATTATGCAACAATGACGAATATATAAATGCCTTGCAAAGATACAGTTATAGTTTTCAACAACTAATAATTCAAAAATCTTTAACTGTTAGAGATAATTGTTCGCTGGAAATATAAAACGAAGCGTTAATAAAGATTAAGGATATTTGCATTCTCATTTCGAAAATGCCACTCATTCATATCGGCACACTATTGCCTAAACCTAACTTATTTTTTGATTTTGTTTTGAGCTTTTGATGTCTCTTAGTATATAGTTGATCGAAAAATTCGAATATCGAGAAATCGTTTACTGAGAAATTCGCTAATAGCAGGCAAGCCAACGTTCGTATATTTTTTATACCTAAAGTATTTTTCTGTTTGTGGCCTAGACCCTTATGGTTAATTTGTGTACTTTTTGTGTAAACTAACATAAATAGTATAATTAACAAGCTGTTAGTTATTGTGTTTTAATATTGGAGCACTATCCGGAGCCAAATGGCAATTTTCTATTGAAACTGCAGCTATTATTCACTGGTGTCGCTGTACTATAAAAATTAAAACTAAATTCATCAATAAAACAAACATTTATCACCTGAAATATATTAATTGACATTTATTTTGACATGACGTTATAAACAAGAATTCATTTTGCTGCGTTTTAAATTTTTATTGTAAGATTTAGTTTCTAGTGGTTTCAGGGGTTTACAAAATAAAAGCCTTTTCAAATTTCCCATTGAAATGGATAGCGCTCCCGATAGCGGCTCCCGATAAATAAGTAGAGCAAGATATGTTTTTATCCATTTTTACCTAAAAAGTTGAATGAAAAATCTTAGTTTAGAGTTAAATAAATTAATTATATGCAATAATAGCGCGCTAAATATAAGTTTTGACATAGAAAATTGGCTGCACCGGATACAGCTATCGCGCGCTAATAAAAAAACACAGTAAGTGACGTCATTTTAAGCAATATCTGACTTTTTCGAAGCCACGTGGCCGCTCACCTTCTCTATATTTCCAAAGCCTAAAGTGTTTTTTAATTTGCCTAGACCCTTCTGGTTAATTTGTTTATTGTGGCTGTTTTGTGTAAAGTTTCCTAAATGGCATTATTAATTCGTTGTTTAATGATATAATCAATCATCATATTTTTACCTTAACGTTATAATTTTTTACACGATATTGATATTAAATTAATTTTTGGTAGTTTCGATTAATTAGATTATTTTTATTTGCAATTCAACTCAGACTATGGTCTAAAGAACTTCTGTAAATTAAATTTTAATATTAGATTGCATCATGAGTCAATTTGCATTTGTCAGGATTTATTTACATTTATAACGTTTGTTAGAAGTTTAATAGAATTTATAATGTTTACCAGAAAGTTGCTAGAAACTTCATGCCCACATATAAAAAAAAGTATTTATGCGAAAAATATAAAATATGGCTCATTTTAATGGTAGAAGAATAAGGATTAATAAAATATTACAAAAATAGTATTATTTTTAATAAATAAAAACTCTTTCCTGGTATATAGCCCTTTTATTTAGTTTATTTATATTTTTATTTCTTTGACAACGACGTTTCGAACAAAATTTATGTTCATCATCAGGAATGTATATGTAAATAATACAAAATAATTAATTAAATTAATTAATTAAAATTGTTTTAAAAAACATACAAAAAATAATATTATAACTCATTATCACTCAATAGAGAAAAAAATGGTTTTTTCATCTATTGAGTGATAATGAGTTATAAATTATAATATTATTTTTGTTTGCTTTTTAAAACAATTTTAATTAATTATTTTGTATTATTTACAAATACATTCCTGATGATGAACATAAATTTTGTTCGAAACGTCGTTGTTAAAAAAATAAAAATATAAATAAACAAAATAAAAGGGCTATGTACCAGGAAAGAGTTTTAATTTAATAATTAATAAAGCCCGAAAAAATACTTTTATTATCTTTAAGTTTTTCATTTTTAAAATGGCCACCAAACTTTTTTCAATTTTCTGAAAAATATTTTTTTTCTTTGTTCACCATTTAATTCTATAAAACATACAAAAAAAAAATTTGGGTGATATTTTTTGTTTTCTTGCAAAACACGTTTTAATATCATGATCTTATCTATTTCTGCATATAAAATTTTTATCTTTTTTAAATTTTATTTGATTTTTACTACAACATACCATTTTCTTGCAAAATACAAATAAATAAGACCACCAACTCTTTTTATATATAGATAAATTTAAATTTAAAACAAAAGTTATTGGTAAAAATTTTTTTTATTAAAAATTAATTTAGTAATTAATTACATTTTAAATCTAATATAATCTTAACTATTTGAATATTTCTTAAAATTAATGTAACCTTCTCCTGAAGGAATAACTGCATGGAAATCGAGAGTTCCTTTTACAGTTTTCAATTTTTCGAACCTACTGGCAAGTGGAATTTTTTCGAGTTATATTCAATGTCAGAAAAAAAAACTCAAAAACCATACTAGTCTTTAAAGTTTTAGCCCATTTGAATAATTCTGCTGCATTCATAATGATACCGTCAAATTCATCAGTGAAACTGGTTTTGGACACCTAGAATCCATCAACTGGCAAATAACTCTCAATTCCAATGATATAAACGAAAATGCGTGGTCAAATTTAATGACATCATGCTTCAAGGCTTCGAACTGTATGTACCTATGTGCTGTAAACCACAAAATGCTCACCCTCATTGGTTTGATGATAGACTAGTTAACTTAAAAAATCGGAAATCGAAAGCGTATGCCAAAATGTTGAAAAGCGGGTTAGAAGCGGACAAAACTACATTTCTACAACATAGTAATGAATTTGAAATGTATTTCAAATCAAAATACTGGTCCTATCTTGATCAAATTCAAGACAAAATTAAAGTAAATCCAAGACAATTTTGGAAATACTTTAGGAATAAACGCGAAATTGAAGGATATACCCTGCTAATATGACGTACAACAATACCTGCTCTTCAAACGCCAAAGGTATAGCTAACATGTTCGCGTCGTTTTTTCAATCAGTCTATAGACCAAGCGTTACTAGTGGATTGTACGAACAACCCAGCAACAACAACACATCAATAACTCGTCCTATTATTTTTGTGGATAACATTTTATCGGCTTTAAGGGGGTTTGGAGATGGTTGCGGTCTTGACGATATACCGTCTTCTATTCTGAAGGAGTACGCTGAAATTTTAACAATTCCATTATGTTATCTATTGAATCATTCCTTAAGCACCGGCGTGTTTCCCGAAAAATAGAAAATTTCAAAAATTATTCCAATTTTTAAATCGGGTAAACGTGATGATATCTCATGCGTGCTACAGAGGAATATCAACTACATCAACAGTTCCAAAATTATTTGAGTTAGTATTATGCAACTGCTTTAAATCCACAATTGTACGTCATATATTAATAAACCAGCATGGGTTTATGCCTGGCCGATCCACATCGACTAATCTGGTTAAATTCGCCAGTAAACTAATTAACGAGATAGAAAAACACCGTCATGCATGATGTAGCATACACGGATTTTAGTCAAGCATTTGATTCTATCTGTCATCATAAAGCACTCCAGAGTTTATCCAATTTTGGGTTCTCTCTCGATTACATAAATTGGTTTAAGTCTTATCTATCAAACCCGCGACAATTTGTAATAATGGGAAATGAGAAATCAAACGTTATTAAAGTTACATCTGGTGTTCCCCAAGGATCACACCTCGGGCATTGGATTTTTATTATTTTCATAGACCGAATAACCGAGATAATCAAAAACTCAGACGTGCTCATATTTGGAGATGATGTATAAATTTTTCGTATTATTAATGGATTGTTAGATACGGAGAAACTTCAAGAAGACTTAGATAGATTAAGTGAGTGGTGTGATCGAAACTCACTATACTTAAATATTAAGAAATGCAAAATCATGCTCTTCCATCGTAAAAGAAATCCAGTAATTACTTCGTACAAAGTCAACAACGAAGAACTTCAAAGAGTCAATGAGATTATAGACTTAGGTGTTACATTTATTGAAAACGCCAGTTTCAATAGACATATTGAAAATTGTATTGCGAAATCGAAGGCCATGTTCGGATTTGTCAAAAAATGGACAGGTGAATGTAAGGATTTGGTTGGTCACGTTGATTCAGCTTAAATCTTGGAAAACATATCAATTCATATGCCATGCAGAACATTTCGCAACCATGAATTTTTAGCACTTGAACACCATTCTACTAACTATGGAGAAAACAACCCCATTAATAGGATGTCTAAATCTTTCAACTTAATCGACGACCTATTTGAATTCAATTTATCTAAGGACAACTTTAAAAATATCCTGAAAGACTATTTTTGAAATTTTTAATTGTTTAAACCAAAATTTGGTTTATATTTTTTCTGTTTTAAAGTTTTTTGTTGTTTTAATATAATTTTTGTTTAAAATGTAACTGTAAATTATCAGAAATCATACATGTATATTACAAAATAGATTTCTTTAAATAAATAAATAAATCCTTTTTGTTTTCACCTATAAAATGCTGGATTGGTAAATGCTGGATTGAATCAATCATAAAATTGTATGAGCAATTCTTTACGCAACCCTACAAACATCTAAAACGTATTTCTTGAAAATCTTTATTAAGTTATAAAATTTCGCACAATGGTAACTATGAAGTCGGTAAAAACAATAAATCACAAACGATTTACCAAAATAAATCTCTAGTAAAATATTATTTAGGAAAACATCTACACATCATTAAAACATTTTCCGAGCAAAATTTTATTGAAATCCCCCAACATCCGCAACTCAAACGTTTAAGAGCAAGCTAAACAATACATTTTATAATTGATATTTGATATACTAACCCCAAAATAATCCAACCCTATCACGTTTAATACGACTCCCGATTAAATATTTTTGTTATACACAAAAGTTAATTGATTAATCGCGGCATTAGATAATAGACCACGTTAAACATTTTTCTGTTAAGATTTTGTTCTCGTTTTTGATTCGACTTCTTCTTCCTACCACTCGAAAACAAATTTTCTTTATACAGGTAAATTAAATCCATCCATTCATTGTTATGTACTCGAATGTATACCGTGAAAATCTAATCGAAATAATTCCACCCTCTCGAAATTGTTATGCTGTGTAGGGAGGTACCCAAACCCATTTGGCATACCTTCGTCTCTGGTATATTTAAGCACATAATGTTGGTGTTCAGTCGACAGGATTATTATACGAAAGCGAAAATTTTCATCGTATTATAACGAAAAAAAAAATTGTAATTTTCTTATGAATTTTACACAAATTAAATTTTAATTTTTTCACCATTTTGATACAATTATTGCTGTTGTTGGTATTTTCCAATTTTCTTCTCGAATTTTTACGTTCGCGCTTTTGATGTTTTGAGATTTTTTTTCCGTCTAAGGTTTATAGGATTTTATCTAGGAAAAATTAAAATATTTATTATTTATTATTTGATTTGCTTGTCACGAAGAAAAATAATGTGTGAAAAACTACCGTCGATACAAAATAAAAAATTTGATGAAATATGAAGATTGGAAGAATAAAGGTCACGAAATATTAGAGTTAATTTTTGGAAACTGATTTTTTGGTGATAATATTTTGGTGTTTAATGGGGCGAGGAACACATACTTGAGTTACCCATGAAATTCATTATATCAAAATCCATTTTTCTAAAATCCACTTTCACCAAATCCACTTTAACCGAATCCACTTTAATCATAAACCACTTTTGACAAAACCAACCTTTTTCCGGTTTCCATAAATCCAATTTAATCAAAATCCATTTTTCCAAAATCCAACAAATCCATCGTTTTTAATACTTTTGTAAGCCCGGCGCCGGACAGACATCCGACATTAGACATAAGACATCAGACATGTATCAGATATCAGATCACACATCACACATCACACATCACACATCACACATAACACATCACACATCATACATCAGACATCTGACATCAGACATAAGACATCAGACATGTATCAGATATCAGATCACACATCACACATCACACATCACACATCACACATAACACATCACACATCATACATCATACATCAGACATCTGACATCAGACATAAGACATCAGACAGGTATCAGATATCAGATCACACATCACACATCACACATCAGATACCAGACATCAGACATCTGACATAAGACATCAGACACCAGACATCAGACATCAGACATCAGACATCAGACATCAGACATCAGACATCAGACATCAGACATCAGACATCAGACATCAGACATCAGACATCAGACATCAGACATCAGACATCAGACATCAGACATCAGACATCAGACATCAGACATCAGACATTAGATACTGAAACTGACACTGACACTGACACTGACACTGACACTGACACTGACACTGACACTGACTCTGACACTGACACTGACACTGCCACTGACACTGACACTGACACTGACACTGACACTGACACTGACACTGACACTGACACTGACACTGACACTGACACTGACACTGACACTGACACTGACACTGACACTGACACTGACACTGACACTGACACTGACACTGACACTGACACTGACACTGACACTGACACTGACACTGACACTGACACTGACACTGACACTGACACTGACACTGACACTGACACTGACACTGACACTGACACCGACACCGACACCGACACTGACACTGACACTGACACTGACACTGACACTGACACTGACACTGACACTGACACTGACACTGACACTGACACTGACACTGACACCAACACTAACACTAACACTTACACTAACACTAACACTAACACTAACACTAACACTAACACTAACACTAACACTAACACTAACACTAACACTAACACTAACACTAACACTAACACTAACACTAACACTAACACTAACACTAACACTAACACTAACACTCACACTAACACTAACACTTACACTACCACTAACACTAACACTAACACTAACACTAACACTAACACTAACACTAACACTAACACTAACACTAACACTAACACTAACACTAACACTAACACTAACACTAACACTAACACTAACACTAACACTAACACTAACACTAACACTATCACTAACACTTACACTGACACAGCCACAGCCACATCGTGTTAAATAAAACTGAACACTTACATACTTAATGTACATTTATTTGCTATTGTAATAATATAGGTAGAGATAGCATTTATTAGATTTGGGAATGGCGGATTTCGTAAATAATTGATTTTGTCAATAGTGAATTTTGACAAAGTTGGGTACGGATTTTAGGAAAAATGGATTTTGACAATAATGAATCGGCTCAAAAGTAGGTTTCTTGTAAAAAGATGGATTTTAGCAGCAGTGGATTTTGAAATGAAGGATAATTTTTCTTAAAGAATTAAATGATGAGAGCTCGTACATTCTACTACTTTTTCTATAATCACTTAAATATGAAATGTGTTAACTTACGATTCAGTAATCGAACTGACTTAAAATATTTTTCCTGCGGGCTTCTCCAAAATTATAGGATGGTAGAAAAGACAGACTCGGCAGGATGCCGGAAAAACGCTGCCTATAATCTTTAAATTTGTTAAGTTTTTCCAGCCTGATTTTACTCTACTATTAAATATTATATTTCTGTTGTACAATCAGAATGAAGTTTAGCTGCTTAAGATAAGATCAAATTTTGTTCCTAAGATTTCCGTTTTCAGTACCATTGTATATATCGATTTTATCAGGAAATAGTTAAAAATAAAACAAATGCTGTCACAGGTGGCTCTTTAAACAGGACTCAAAGAAACAGAAATTTGCAGATCTGTTAACACACCTAACTCTAAATGCCTCATTATCCTCAAAATCAGAAGACCTGATTTCCTCGACCCCATAGAATAAAATGAAACCGGACACTAAATTATTCGCATTCCCAAAAATTAAAGCCGATATCTCCGAAACAGCATACAAACGGTGACACTGAAAATTAAATTTTCTACTTGTTAATTATGCTCTCGGAAAAGCAAGCAAAGTATTCAATCGTTTCTATGAGAGATTAATTTACATTATTTATTATTTTTACTTTCTAATTAATTTCCACATTTTTTTGTTTGTATATAAGGTGCTGGCTGGGTGGTGGTGGTGGTAATAAAGCAGATAAAATCATTATTTGTGTCTATTGGCGGTTTCGATTGAAAATTGTGCACGATGGTTAAGGTATTAAAATACCAAGCGTGAGTTCAGTGTTGTTGCTGTTTGTGATAGAAAGTTTAAATTTATAATTATTTCTTTGACAATTTTCGTCGCACCACGGAATATTTTTTATGCAAATTAACTAAACTTTTATTAATTTTAAAAATTAATTCGCAACTCATTCCTCATTTTGTATACGTAGATTTCGAATTCTTAAAGTATGTATATAAATCGATTTAGTTATATCATTCAATTTGTTGTTGTTCAAGTACAGTTTTATAGGGATTATATAGAGTAGGTCGACGGAAAACTGGGAAAATCAAAATATTATGAAAGAGTGGGTTTATTATTTTCAAGTTTGTTTTCGAATTTTTGATATTTTCCTAGAAAACATAATAATGCTTACATATATAAGTAGTTCACTGGTATGGCATTTAGATTATTCTGGTACATGATGATTACATCCCGTATAATAACGTCTACATAAATCTTGATGAAATATTTCAGGTATTCTACTCTGTACATATTTTCTATATACATATATTTACATAAAAACATATAAAGGATTTCGGTCGTTTAAAATATGAAATACCTTCACTAAGCGGTATAAAAATATTATTATTATTATTATCACTATATGCTTTAGTGGTTTCATTCCAAAATTTATACTTTACGTTAGAGATGTATACGGATAAACCACTTCAACTAAAATATTATATTTCTAAAATTACCTCACTTGTATAGGGGAATCAAAACCTCGTTTATAGCTTAGTATACCCTCCATCAAAATGTGATTGTACGAATATTTTTCAGACGTTAAAAGCAGGTTGTGTGCATAACGTGGAAACAATATAAAATTCACTGTATGTAGTTGACTTACGTGATAGGGGTCTTTAACGTCTATTTACACCCTTGTTAACATAAGACGATTAAAATACTCCCAAAACATCGACTTAATAGTTTTGTTTAAAATGGAAAATTTTACGTTACATTGTGTCTTACAAAAACGTTTTTTTTCCAGGAACACACAAAGAACGTAAATAACATATCGGTTGGGTATCTATTCTACAAAGGAAAACTTATGATAGCCCCAAGTGTTTGATTTTCATCTAAAAAGCGGATATCGGATTTCGTTCGTTCTCTCTGTATAATACTTTGTAAAATTATACACGTAGCGTAATACAAGGCTAAGAGATTGTGAAATCTCAAAAATGGGTTGCATTCTTCTAACGAACCAACAAAAAAAAATTCTCCTTGTAAAAATAGCAAAACGTTTCATGTAGGAACGTATTAAGGTATGAATTTAATACTCAAGCCATTGTTCTTCGTTCAAGACTAATAGTTGATTCTTATATAAAAATGAATGTTTCCATGTATGTCCCGTATGCGCGTTCCTATACCATTCACTGGTGTCCAGGGACCCCTTTAGAATCTGAGGGGTCCGTTCCCTGGATCAAACGAATCCTTTTTATACGTTTCACAGCATTCCTCTCAGCCAAAATGAGGAAGTTTTCATCTTATTTTGCAGGTGTCGGCCAACGAGGTCCAGGCGATCCTACACAATTTTTACCAACAAATGTCTGTTTGCTCCGAAAGGGTGTTTCAGCCGGTCAACCGATCGTCATGACAGTTTTAGCATTTACAAGGTGTAAGCAACCTTACGATATTTTTGAAGGGGTCGGATTCCGGAAGAAATAAGTTTAGGAAAGAGAATATATAAAATTGTTGACATTCTACATCATTCATTCAATCTGAAAACGAACAGGCTTTATTAATAAAGGAGTCGGCCTCCAGTGTCTAAATGTCGATTTTATGCATATTTTGTTTTTATTAACTACAGAAATTTGTTCTCACCTGTCTCCATTTACTCGAATATATGACGTAAGCATGAAGATGGTGACTATTTTACTACACACAAAAAATACATTTCAAATTAATCAAAGCTATCAAGAAATTATATATTTTATAGTAATTGGATTATTCGTGACTCCACTTCTATATAAAATACAAGAAGCCCAACGATAAACAATCACTCACTTCTCAGATTCTTCTAAATATGCAGAAGCCTCTCTCACGGTTATTTTGTCGACTAGATCTCAGGGTTTTGAGTCGTGGGGAAATTGAGGGTTAATATTCCTGGCATACATCGTAGAATAACAGAATCCAAAGATCACAAACAAATAAAAAATACCTATTGAAATTAAATTTAAATGACACCAAAATTATGTATCCCGAAATTTGTAAAACAATGAAATAAAGAAAGAAATAACTCGTTGTGCCCACCCAGGCACGACCTTATATCCCGGAATGACAAGTCCAATGTCAGCTGAAGAGACGTCTCGAATAACCCATCCACCACTAGAGGCCGATGCCCAGTCATAACGAAGCAGCATAAGAGGGACGTCTCCCCAAAAGACAAAGCCTCTCTTCATTCTAAGACCTCTAGAGGATCTCCCACAATTCACACACCAACAGCTTGCGACTGCCGGAGTGCCACGGGGAGATCGTGTAGACATCACCTTCGTCCTCTAATGGCAATACATATACTGAACTCACCGCTCCGACAGTGTTTTGATGTCCTGCCAAGGGGATGAAGGAAAGTGGCAAGACCAGCCTGTAAACGTGGACTCGACATGAAATAAGATCCCCTTTCCAACATACTGATCCGAAAAATTTAGTAATTCATATTAAAGACGTTTGTGAGAGAAGAAAATAAGAACATTAAAAATAAATAGCACAGATCAATAGACCCACGCCGAGGATGAGAGAATAATAAACCGATTTCAGTGAATAATTAGCAGTACCTGTTCTTTTATTAGCTGATTTACTCGAAAACCAGATGAAAAAGGAGGGAAAAGAAGAAATTACCTAACAAAATGGTTAATGCAAAAAATAAAATAAAAATATGAAAATGAGCGCCCGAAATTCTTAGGCGAACCAATGTGCATCCCGGTCGCGCACACCACAACCGTTACTAACGCTCGATCACAAAATACAAAGCAGTAAAAATTGGAAAACTGAAATTTGAAATTGTAAAATTTAATTCAAAAAATAAAAAAAACCGGTCTTTCGACCTTGTAAAGGTCACCCTGTAGGATTACGGCGTTCTTGTCCACCTGTACGTTGCAGGGCCTCTTGCACCGAATCCAAAAAGCGACTGGCCTCGGTTGGCCACCCATTGCGATATTTTACCGAATCCAAAATTCACAAAATGGCTGGTTGGCTACCTGTTCGTTGCGGTGCCTTTCACCGTTACCAATAAGTTACGACTGGCCACGTTGTCGGCCATCCGTTAAATACGCGTAGCAAGCCTCAGTGGCCCGCCCTTAAATATCCGTCACTCGTTCATATGATGCTGCACCATCGGCAACAGACGCAGATGCGGTACTCGTTGATTTTTCTTCGTATACTTTGATTTGAATTAATTTGTCACATATGAACTCTTTATATAGAAAACGTTGGTATCCACAGAACGAATCCCAATATTAATAGTTTGCACTTTTAAATAGATATTCAGTAACATAACCAGCGATTTTTTGTGCGAATATTTAGAATCACACTTTTCCATCAATCAAATTACGCCTATAAAAGATAAAATATTTTTAATTTTAAGCAAAATATTCGCAGACCAACCTAATCATAAAAAGAAATAAAATTATGAGCTACATTGTGTCCAATAAATCGATTTAAAGTGTGATTCTAAATATCCGCAACAAAATTCTCACTCGAACAGTCGACTTCATAACAAAATACCAAACCAGACTCACAAAAAATTCTCGTATCAAACAAAATCTAAAACAAAATTTTTCCGTTGGCTTTTTTTGGTTTTCTTTTTCGATCGCGTCACTCCCTCCCTTACTTATTCTTACTACGCATCATTCGTACACAACAAAGCGAGAAACGCACAACGAAAATATTCCTCTATATCTCCGCCGGTCACACGGGTGTGGATACGAAGGCTTATTTCCATTAAAACAAAACCCCTAGTACTAATATCATAGAACAGATGGCAATGCTATCAGTAAAATACATTAATCATAACAAAAAAAAAATTTGAAATTAAAAAAAAAACACAATTACAAATTAAATAATATTATGATTCCGCAAAGAGTCGTAACAAGTTTTGTGAAAATGAGCAGTTGAAAAGAAAGGCAGGAGCAAAATTAGTCGCATCCTTACAATTAATTAAAATAAGTTAGTAAACCAAGGGGGAAAAAAATAATCGAATCGAATTCCATCAAAAACAGAGGAAAAATTCAATTTTGTCAGATAGGAGTTATTGTCACGAATGAGTCGATATGCAAATTGTCATGAAGGAGATTTGATCAAACGATTTATCTCTATAATGATGTAATCGTTAGCAATTGGGAATGAAATTGCCTCAGTTGAACACTGATGACTCTGAAATATTGTACGAAACGAATTGCGTCAGAAGTCAAAAGTCCCATAAATTTGACTTTTGTAGAACAAAAATTTTCATTAAATTTGCGTACACCAACTTGCTTTTTATTCGTATGACTGAACCCAGGAACCGACCATTTGGCCTTTTGTATTAAAGTACAAGTACAGGACTTTAGACTTCTGCAGAACAAAATTTTTCATTTATCATCGTCCAGGATCATGTAACGGAAGATTAAACAAACAGTTGAATTGTCCTTCCGTTAACAGAATATCTGTATGACTCTTACAATACTGGCTTGCAGCACAGTTGCCAGTGAGGTCAGCTGCTTACAGATATCCATGCTGTAAAAGATAGCGGAATTTTGAGAGCGGAAAATAAGTGATTGCGCTACTCGCCGCAAGTGGCAGCACTTAGTGATAGTGCTTAATTAATTAGGAGAATTAATTTTGTTATGTAATTACCAGTGGAAATTTTTTGTTCATAATTACTTCATTATGCACTTTCTTTTTTCACTAAATAAAATATCTCAGCGGAATAAAATATTAAAAGTGATCCGTAAAATGGCAAATTGATTCATCTCCGAAGTAAAGGAACTCGGTATACGAAATTTGGAAATTTAACAATAATCCGTCTATCCGCCATTTCTTCCACTAGTAACCAATACTTTCGGTTGTTTTTCTAATAGCTTAGGTCATACCGAGACTATATGGAAAATTGGGGAAAATTCATGGACTAGAATTTTTTGATTTTCTGCGGCCAAATAAGTTATTTTTTGATGAAAAAATACTACTGAAAATTCTAGTCCATGAATTTTCCCCAACTTTTCCATATAGTCTCAGTATGACCTAAGCTATTAGAAAAACAACCGAAAGTATTGGTTATTAGTGGAAGAAATGGCGGATTGTTGTTAAATTTCAAGATTTCATATACCGAGTTCCTTTACTTCGGAGATCAATTAATTTGCCAATTTAAGGATCACTTTTAATATTTTATTCCGCTGAGATATTTTATTTAGTGAAAAAAGTGGTACATAATGAATGAAAAAATTCCGCTGGTATTACATAACAAAATTAATGCTCTTTAGTGATAGTGCTGCCACTTGCGGTGAGTAGCGCAATTTATTATTTTCTGCTGTAAAAATTCCGCTATCTTATACAGCATCAGATATCCATCATGGTGATATTAGGCATTAATGAAATAAACGGGAAATGATATTGAGACAAAACAAAAATTGAAAACTACTATAAAACAGCTGTTGCTGTTTGTCTCGGCAATGGTTGAAAAGTCTCTTCGAAATGGCCAGGAAATCGAGAGACTTTCTAGTTGTCCCTTTTAGCCCAAAATCATTGCTTTTTCCAAAGTGAATAATCGCCATCCTTTATTTCAAAAAATGCTTTTCTTCTTTATTTCATTTATTGTAGTTGTTTTAAATTGTTGCACAGAAAATTAAGGATATTTGTGTCCGTCATGCCAGCCGAAAGCATATCAGCCGGACCAAATCAACTATGGTACAAGTAGGACGATGCATTGTGCATCATTGTGCACTATATATATATATGATTATATATGATTTTCCGGTAGAAACCTTATAATTCCAGCCGGAACTGATGGTATGGTTATATACAGCCAAATTAACTATGAAACAACAGAATGGATTGTGCATCATTGTGCACTCTATTATTTTCAGCCGGAATCTTATAATTCCAGCTGGAACCTGATAAAGCTAGAATGAACCACACTACAGTCAAACCAACTATGACACAAGTAGCACGATGCAATTTTAGCTAGTTCACAATCATCGCATCAACCATACTTATTTTTTATTGCTTCAAATGGTTCATACCGACTTCATATGGTTCCGGCTGGCCGTACTGGTCCTGGTTGGGTTGGCATTGTAGTGCATAACGTTTTAATCGTTCCAAAAACATCAAATGTTGCACTCCAATGTTGCATCCAAACTGCACTGAGACCATTGTGCAAGCGCCATTTTTATGGTTCTGGAAATTATATAGTGCACAATGATGCTTCCCTCTACCGAAAAATCGTATATTGCAATCGTATATTTATAAAGTGGGGCTGAAAAATCATATAGTGCACAATGATGCACAATGCATTGTGCTTGGCATATTTGATTTGGTTCCGGCTGAGATGATTCCGGCTTTCGTGACGGACACGGATATTTTTGTGTTGTGGAGCACAAGGCTGCCACCAGATTTTACGAGCTTTCCTTCTAATTCGCTGACTTCAAGAGGATAGTTTTGGTTCCTTATGGAGGAGTAAGTAAGCTTTCCCAAACTGCTTGTTGGAAATTATCTATTATTGAATGGTTCTAGTTCATCTTCCAGCAATCTCTGTTCTAATTGTTTCATGGAGATTTGTTCACTTTTCCACCAAAGTCTTCAGTAAATCTCAATTGATCTTATACTGTTTATTAATTTAGGCCAGTTTTATTTTTGAATTATCATGATAGTCAGAGCCATGATCGTACATGTGAGTGACCTGGCCATACTACTTCACTATTTCGATGCACGCGTGTACTTATCTTAAACTTTTTTTGCAGCCAAGAAATCAAGAAGATCTGGTATTTTATGTATGTAAGTAGGCCGATATGTTGGTTTATCGTCAAAGTGAAAGTCTCAGTTATTCTTGTGAACTGTATTAAATAGCTCTTATCGTTTCGAGGTTATAAGTCTAGAGCCGCAAAAAGATAATCTACGTGCCATTGTTCAAAAACCATTTCATCCACAAAAAGTTAACGTTATGTGTGCTTTATGGGCCGCCAGAATCATTGAACAATTTTTATTCAAAAATGATATTGGTGCAAACGTTACAGTTACCGAAGACCAGTATAGAGACATGATTACCAATTTTTAATGTGCTTTAATTGGAGGGTGTTGGCATCAGAGACATGTGGTTCCAACAAGACAGGACAATATGCCATACAGGCTACGATACAATTAATTTGCTGCACGAAACAATTGATGAACGATTATATCGAGTAATGGTCCTGCCAACTGGCCACCGCGTTCGTCTGATTTAACACCGTTGTATTATTTTCTTTGGATGTCTTATCTGATAAGCTAGAGATTATTAAACACTTGGAGGCCAACATTCGACGCGTTATTACCGAAAACAATCAGTATTGCTGCGAAAGACCACCCACTCTAATTATCTTTTGCTCATTCATTATGATGATTTGACAATGATTTTAATGTGCGGAATCACGAATTACAAAGCCAGGTTGCTGTAATCCTCGGTATTCTGTTGGGAACCGTTGGCTTGCACTAAACGTATTACTGTATTCAAACCATTTTTTAATTCTTCTACATTCAAATGCCCGGTTATCGTTGCATGTTTTAATCGACAATTATTGATGGAACGGAGAACGTAAGACATTGCATTTTAAATTGTAATGAACGAATTTTAAAAATGTAATCGATTCAGGAGATCATCAATGGGTTTCACCCCAGTGTAACCGTTGCTTGGTTACAGTTAATATATTAACGTTGAAATTTATTATCCCCGCATGACACGCCAGCCGCGCGCGCATTCATAATTTAGTCGCGCAGTGTACCAATTACAATATAATGTTGAACAGCTGATTTATAGTAAATAAATCAAACATCACAGTGTTGGTTGAGGTGGTGTAAAACAAGTTTTTATATATATTTTAATTTTCCCCTTAACAATATACAGAAAATAAACAATTTTCTTACCCGGTCAAATCAGTATTGTCACATCTTCCGCATTGATTAAACCGTGTCATCAAATATTATTAGGTAATATTATAAATTTTTTTTAACTTATTTACTTAATTTTTGTAATGATCGTGTTTGATAAATAATTTGTTTAAAAGTTTTTTCTTGTCACACCAAGTGCTTGCTAGTGGTTTACGTTTCTCACAGAAACAAAAACCAAATTAAAAAGTGCAGCATATACGTTGAAGCTACAACAAATCAATACGAAAATATTGTTTATTTTCTGTAAAGCTTACCAAGGTAAATTTTCTTTATAAAGTTTTGTGTTTCATAGTAATGAATGATTATGATTACTAATTCTGTTTTGTAATTTCTAATATGTTCTGTAGCTACGGGTGTATCAAATCTGTGGCAATCGACAAAAATCCCGTTTAGCTTGGTAAGCAATTTTTTTCTTACTTATATTAAACTCTAAAACAAAAATTACTACCATAAACGAAAACTATATTAAGCTGCATATGGTAGTAGAAAGATAAGCTTCAAAATTTCAAGAAGCATAATTTATATTTCCACCTAAATAAAATGGATACCGGCGTCTTAGAGCAAATTTTTTATGAGACGTGACGGTACATATGGCTTTATCCCACATAACAATTTTCGTTTACGCCGTTACTATAATTACCTAATTTATTAATATTTAATTATTGACTAGCTATTAAATTATTTATATATATGTACAAATGTATCTTAGTATTTATTAATTGCATGAAAGAAAATTTAAAGATTTAATTTATGATTAAAAATCTTTTAAAACATATTAAGGGCCATGATTCCGTCTTACATAGATATTTAGTTTTGTTACATATTCCTTTTATTATATAATTATATTTATTTATTTACTATATTCAAACTATATTTACAATTTCTTGTTTCTTATTATCTAAATATACTCAATCTTTGAACATATATTAATCAATTTAAGCGTTGTGGTCTTCGTTTGATTTACTATAGGTGTGTTGTTTTATATTTTTCTGATCTTTCGCTCAATTTCAATAATTTCAAGTGTTTCTGGGTGTTATGCACGGTGTCGCGAATTTAATATTATTTTAATTACTTAAGTACTGTAAATATGATGTGTAGTTGAATAGGTTAAACAAGGTTGCCATGATGGTGTAAGCTTCGAGCCTTATTTTTGGGGGGCTTCATTTTGATGAAGTTATATTTTAGGAGGTGTGGGTGTAGAACAATGTGACTATAATATCGAAGGTCACACAACCCGGTTGTGTATATATATGAATGTGATGGAGTGCAGTGATAATCTGTTATGTTCATTGAGAACTATTATAAACTACCTTGTGATAAATAGATCTGTGATTTAATAATTTTTTTTATATACCGATATCTGTGAATGCCCATTATGTGCGTGATTAAGTGTTCAAATATAAAATATTAAGCAGCAATTATCAAGCTCATGGTGACCGGTGGAAAGATCCCACCCTTCACGACTGCCACCTAGCCGGCGATCTGCTGCTCCACCGCAAAGTCACCACGAGATCTGTTAACGGTTTTTGGCGATATACAGTAAAATTACAAAATGCAAGACAGACCGTTACACCAGCAGTTATAACCGTCAACGTTTTTCGTTCTTTGATGATCTCAAATGGTTATGTATTCAGTTGTTGTGAATCACTCCAAGATTCAATTGGCGAATGCAAAAAATTAGGCCCGAGCGTTTCAGGGAAAACTCCTCTTGAAATCAAGTCGGCTGGATTTAATTTTAATTCTACAAGCAGCCATTTGCCAGAAACGGATCTCGCTTGAATATAGGTGACACTAATGAAGACCTAATCCAATGCAAGGTTATCATCGAGTCTGTCCAAAAATAACATGCATCAATCTGAAAATTTATAACACCCAAAACCTTTTGCATGAGTTTGCCCAAAAGTGGCGCTGCACACAACTCTAGCCGAGTTAAGCTTACCTTCTTCAATGGAGCAACTCGAGATTTGGAACACATTAAGTTAACGCAATAGCCTTCGAGGCCCAAAAGTCTTTTGTAAATGACGGCACCAAAAGCCTTTTCGGTGGCGTTAGTGAAACAATGCAACTGAATTCGAGGGCATTTCTCTCCTTACCGTTGAACAAATGACGCTTAATGATCAAGTTGATCAATTTAGGGAGTTCACTAAGAAATTTAAACATGGATGATATTCCGAAGGACTGCAGGACCGAAGTAGACATTGACACGAAAATAATCTTGGATAGGGTGCCAGTAGAGACCTAACGCTTTTATGCCTGTCATATCATCGATTAGATGACGACCTTCCCTATCTTCAACTGAAATATCGACAAGAAGCTCGAGACTGTTGGATCACCATTTACACAAGGGCAATGGTGATCGTATGTGATCGATGTGATGTCTAATTTTATGTGCGCTTTCTTCTGGCTGACTATCTTGAAAGACACGGGCAAGTTGAAGTAGGCAACGTGTTGCTAAGTGGAGCTTATTTAGTACCATAAGCTACCGCCGTTAACTTGAATGTTGGAAGCTCATCTGAAAGGTTGTGGAATTTTTGATCAGAGGAATCGAGAAGAACGGAAAATTTTACATATATCAGCACAAAACGCATACATATGGACGCGAGAACGAAGTAGCACAGCGAATAATTCGTTCTGCACTACAGGCTCGTTCGTCAATAGATCATTCAGTGAATAGCGACTGGAAGATTTTGCTGAACCGTCGAAAACGACTTTTAGCTTAGTTGTAGTTGAATCGGGTTTAACTACCGAGTGATAGGGTAAACAATAATTTAAAGGTTCGATATTTTTAACCAATTTCATATGGTACAGTGTCTCGTGCTCTGACTCGAATGATTTGTATTCATTCTTAAGTTCTGGATCATTATTGAAACGTTTTTCCATCATTGGAAACCTTTTCCTTGCCAAAAATGAAGAATCACCTAACAATGATGGACTTTTAGAGAACGGAAATCTTACTGTAAATTTACCATCTGTATCCCAACGACGTTCCAGAACCGTTCCAATAATGCATCTAACTGATTTGATTCGGGGGCAACTAGATGGCAATTACTATATTTCTGTAAAGAAACTGAAGTTTCACCTGCCAGTACCGAACCTAATACCGCATTCTGAAGAACAGGCAAATCTTCACCAATTTTGATTTGACTAATAGATTGCAATTTAAAGAAAATATCCGCTCCGAGAAGTAAATTCACTTCATGTGGCTCACAGAATGATGGATCAGAACAGAATTCGAAGTGACGGTTGTCTATCAGAAATTTTATCCAATAATTTCACTTCAATTTTGGCAGAGAACTGGTTTATTCGTAAATGGATCGTAATTGTGGAACTTTTCGACGAAGAGGAAGAAGCCTAAGCAATATCCTTGATGTTGACCAACGAATTATGAGTTTTAACTCCCAAAAGCCTTATCAACGACTCTGAAATAAAATTCAGTTGTGAACCTGAACTGAGTAATGCACGTGCTGTAATTGAACGACTATCCTTATCAATAATGCCAACAAGTGCTGTAGCAATAAAACCAAATTTTGGAATGGATGTCCCAAAAAATGTTGTTAAGTTTGGATTGCTCGGAGACAGAACTATTCGGATGCAATAAAGTGTATTGTTTTGACTTACAAACTCGACATATATTCGATCCTATGGACCAAATTGCAATTTTCTAGATATCTAGATATTGATGCAGGAAATATGGTGGTCAAAATCAAATTGAGATGAAGAGATTCTCGACCAGAAATATGATAAGGGGCTGATGTGGATAAAATTACTGCCCGAAATAGAAAAAATTGAAATCCTAGGAAACGTTGTGTGAATAAATATCTGCTAACAGTTACCAAATGAACAAAATGT